>OY728156.1:122535611-124952684 GCA_963277665.1 Viscum album
GTCATCAGGGTAAAAATCTGTGATGTCCTAGAAACACAATCTTCAATGAATGTTTCAACCTAATTGATTGTGTACCTTGTTCGCAAATGGGACACCCTTGAGTTCCTTTAATGCTATATCCTGGAAAATTTACATAAGTAGGAAAGTTTTTTATCATCCCATACAACATGTCTATCAATGTGAAATCTTCATTTCTGTAAGAATCATACACTATAACACCTGAATCCCATAATAATTTCAAATCCTCGATCAATGGAGCCAAATAATCATCAATATTATTACCTGGTTGTTTTGGTCTTGATATAAGCATAAATAACATGATGTATTTTCATTTCATGTATAACCATGGTGGCTAATTATAATTTACCAATATAACTAGCCATATACTATGAGTGTTGTTTTGAAAACCAAAAGGATTCACTCCATCTGTAGATAATGCAAGATGAAGGTTTTTAGGCTCATTTCCAAATTCAGGATACTCATGATCAATTATCTTCCACTAAGGAGAGTCTACCAGGTGATGTAATTTCCCATCTTTATTTCTTGTATCTATGTGTCACGTCAATTTCCCTTTAGTCTCCTCACTTTTATATTGGCGCCTAAACCTTGGAATGATTGGAAAGTACCATACAACTTTCATAGGACCAGATTCATCTTTCTTGTATCGAGAATCACCAAAATTTGGACATTCTATAAGTGATTTATGGTCCTTGTGAAATAGTATACAGTCATTCAAGAAGACATGTATTCTTTCAGAGATCATAATCATCAAGCATAACATTTGTTTTGCGTCTTATGTTCAGAGAGGGAGCTCATTATCTTCGAGAAACATGTCATTCAAGAGAGAAAGTAGTTCCGTAAAAATGGAATCACTCCATCCATTGCCTGATTTCAAATTATACAACTTCAATACGACTGATAATGCTATATATTTAGTGAAACCATCATACAATGATGTCTTTTCAAAACTCTTTAACTTCTTAAACAACTTTGTATAATCATGAAGTTCATCTTCAACTTTCCTTGTAATTTTCTCAATACGATCTTCATCATCATTTACATCTATAATCACATCCTTGATACTGTCTTCTTCATTTTCAACACTTGTAATCATATTAGATGATCCATAAAACATAGTTCTATCTCATCCACTAGCTACATTCTCTTTTTCCTCGTGTTTATTCCAACATTTATAACTTAAAATATATTACATGACAGATCAAGTGTTCTTCTAACTCCTCTGAACTAATTAGTCTTGAATAACAATAGTGTAAACACATAAAAGGGATTTGAGATGGGTCATATGCATGATCTTTTGCAAACTTGATGAACTATTTCACTCCATATTTATACTATTTTGTTATATGATTGACATCCATCCGTTCTTTATTTATATTCATCCTATTTGATTCAGTAATATTAATATTTAACAAAATAAATACACAAAATATGTTCAACTAGAGTCACCATCCAACCATATATCCCTCTAAGAATATCCAAAGGAAGTGAAACAAGCCAGAAAAAACTTGAACCTATAAAATATAAGCGTGATCTAAAAGTCCAGTAGGTCACCACTTTAATGACCTGAACTTTTTATTAATATCTGTTTCCTAAATTTTGTGTGTTATTTTATTTTATAATCAAAAAAACTATATTCATTAATTAATGAAGTGAGTATAATTAAATGAGACCGTTGGGTTTCGACTGTTATATGACCACTGGTCAATATGACCATTGGAAGCTAAACTCTTAATGTTACAATTTTTTTTGTTTATAAATACAAGTGATCTTGGTTAATTAATACAGAAAGAAATTTTGATGGCCTCATCCAGTAGGCTCGGGCCGTTTGAAGCCCATATGACGGAACTTGGGAAGAAGGTAGCACCACTGGGCTTTGCTCTGGACCAAACCCAAGCCAAACTTCATCGTGTAAAGCTGGAACAGAATCGCCTTCAGGAGAAGTTTAAGCTGATAGAAATCACCACTTGGGCAATGTTGGTCGAGCCGCCCCAAGATTCTATCACCTTAGCACACCTTACACTTAGGTCTTATGCTGATGTTATAAGGGGCTATGTAACGAGACCTTAGCTGCCTTATGTAATCCTTTAATATAAATAAAAATTGTGATTTCTTTTTATGGTGAAGTTTGTGAATTTTCAAATGTCCGGATAAATATAGGATGTATATTATTGATGATTTTTGAAAAAAAGGATATTTTAAAATATTTATGTACACCTTAAATAATTAATAATGTGTAATTATTTTCAAAAAATGGTCTTCTACAGTTGTGTTCAGTGAGAAATTTAGAGTCTAATAGGATCAACTTAATTTTTGGTGAATAGTAAATTATGAATAGTGATTTTATGCTTATGAAGAGTAATGTGACCAAATGGATTAAGTAACCTCACTTAAGAAAGTATTAATATAATTTAGGCACCTTGATTAAGTAATGTGATTCAATAAAATAGGTAAATAATTGTTTCAGAAATTATTAGTTAAGTATTAGTTTTTCCAGGTGAATAGTGTTTTTTATTTAAAAATTAAATTAAAAATATTTAGAAAATTATTTTTATAAAATTGAGTTCATTTTTGAATTAAGATCATTGATATTAGGTTAAGGTGATTTTTGGGGATTTTTCTGAAAAAGTTGAATTTTCGGTGAATAGTGAAAATACAGTTTTGAGTTTCGGGTGTTTAATGACATCTTTAATGATGTAATAATTATGTAATCTTTCTGGTCGAATTATGAATAGTGATATATGCTATGATGTGTCCCAAGTGTCCAATACCACGGGAAAATATCATGGGCAAGCCCATGGTTTTGCCAATACCACCAATGAGGTGTCCCTAGGCAATTATTGATTTGTTCCCTCACTTCCCCTATAAATACCAAGCCATTCCCTCATCCATTTCATTCCAAAATCCTCCTCAATGAATTTATGGTCTCCTTAACTCCCAATGAGTCCACCCAAGGTGCCCTCAAGCCTCCCAAGGTCCAGACCTTCACGCTTTTGAATTTACTCTTCAAGGTAAGGGATCCTTTTACCCTCCTCTTTTAAGTCATGACTTCCTTTATGTTGTGTCTTCTAATTTCCATCTATCTATGTTGGGGGTATGTTATTATATGTTCTCATTTCTTTCCATTTCATTTCTAATTGTTGAGAGACCCTTTACGCTCTCATCAATTTGTTTTCTGAATTTTTAAGTGACGTCGTTAGACTGCCGGATTTCTCATAAAAGAAATCACATCTTCTCTTTTTTTTCATGTGGTATGTCATTAAAATATCCACAACATGATCTTATTCATTACCCATACTGTATTATGAATTATTTATGAGTGGGTGGCCCTTTTCCCCTCTCTTTTCAATGTTTTCTAAAACCATGTTATATAGTCGTTATGCTGCAGAAATTTCATCTCAAAACTTCTATCTCTTTCTCTCAAGAAATTCTCTTGTTTTATTTATGTGAATACCCAGACCTATTTCATTTATATGGGTATTCGTAAATATATAAAGATGATATATTTGATTCTGGAATTGACATATATATAACCCTTACTCTCTTTCCATGGGTTATAAATGATATAATGATCTTATTTTTAAGAACTTTTAAAACATCACAATTTTTAAATGAAACCCATTTATTTTATTCTCTATGGGTTATTTATGAAATGTTTGATTATGATATAGGTGGATCACATGAAAATAAATACATATTAAGGGTGCACCCTGATAGCGCTCCAATTCATTGGGTAAAGAATTAATCTCTAGAGATGACAAGTTTCACGATACCTTGGTGAATAACCTTGGTAATTTTTATGACACCTTGGGGATGGAACTTGGTGATATGTTCATGAATGTCTAAATTAAATGTTGAAGCCACATATTCAAGTTATGATTCAAGTTCTTTTCATTATGATATGCCTATTCTTTCATTGCTCTTGTCTTTATATTTTATTCAAGTTAGTATTGATATCACAAGTAAACTGATTCCCTTGCTTACCCTTACTGATCCTCCTGCTCACCCTTTCCTTTGAATATATGTCTCCAGGTTATGAGATGCAGTAATTGTACTTAGTATGAGCTTATGATGAAGCCTTATAAGTGGATTAGAAGAATGTTTTATGTTGTATTCAAGTTTTATTGTTCCTGATTTCCAAGACACTAGACTTTAAAGATTATAGGTATGTAAAATGTAATGTAAAGTTATGTAATAAAAAGGTAGGATGTTATAACTACAACCTACCAAATATAATATATCCCTTTTGTATTACATCATAAAAAATCTAGTTTCAAATACATTAGAAAAATAAAAATTTTCTATAAAGTTTTACCAAATAAGTAGTAATGCATAAAAGTGTGTTAAAACTCTTTTTTAAATATTTTCATTAAATGAAAATAATAACTTGGAAAAAAAAATTTCCTCATCCAATACAAAACATTATAACTTTTCTCATTTGAGAAAAATTTTAAAACTCATTTTTAAAATAGTTTGAAAACACTTCAAAATCATGCTTTCCTTTATTACTTCTTTAAAAACCTTTCACAATCCATTTTCAAAAAATATGAAAACAAAACCATAAAAATAAAGAGGAAAGCACACGATCAAGCACCACTATTTCAAGTAATACAACATGAGGAAAATGACAGGAAAATATGTGTCAAAAAATAACATAAATAGAAGGGGATATAATAGAAGTAGAGAGAAAAATCCCCTAAATGATCCTAAAAAGGATTCTAGTGTCATGAGAATAATTACTAGGCTCTATTAATAAAAGGACTTAAACTGGAGATAAAGAAACTAGGTCATCACTACTAAACCTATCCACGCCCCAGAAGTACCATCCAAATACCCCATGATAATATCCCTATAATGCCTTCTTCCATGGTATCAAAGGTGGTGTTATCCCTAGAACACCCTCATCCATAGGATCAATAAATATAATTTCCCTAGGATGCCTTCACCCATGGGATCATATAAAAAGAGTCTACTAGCACAAGGGCCTCATATTCCTTTGAGTCCAACCACCTCAGACTATCCATAAAATTCTTCCTCAGTCATACCACTGTCACACTAGGGTTTTCCCACACAAAGATCACATGATATCTACCTAAGACTCCCATTATGAGTCAAATGTAAGTGACAATAGTTAAAAAACTACATGCATCATGTGCAAAGAATTTAAAATATTGATGTTATTAATATTTTCATAATTTATTATACACTAACTTTACTGATTTTATATTAAATGTGTATAATTTGTGTAAAATATTAATGTTTAAATATTAAATATAATTTTAGAGCACTATTTGAATTCATCCAGATTCAAGTATGTTTAATGTTTTAATAATAAATCTCACCATACATATCAAAATTGCATGATTCTTATTTTTTAGGGCTCCTTACTCAAATTCCAACATTTAATTATAATTAATCACTAGCCAATTCTACCATTTGAAGGGTCATATAGACCACACAAGAAGGCCCACCGAATCTACGAAGAAATTGGACCAGCCATGATGATTGAATTGTTGGGCTCAATTAGGAAGTCCAACTTCCTTTATTATCCTTAAAAATTCGGGGGAAAATTAAATGATTCATGGATAAAAGTTTCAAGGCCTGACTCCAAAAACAATGGGCCCAAATGAATCTTTGAAGTCCAGACCACCATTCTGTCTGCAAAATGAAATCAGCACACCAAAATTGATTTTTATCATGATATAGTCATCAAATCAAGATGATATTTTTTAGTTTGAAATAGGATATATAGGCGGCCAACTTTTTTTAAGAGAGAATTATGATTTGAAGGCATATTCCTATTAAAAAATCCATTCACATTTCGGCCATTAAAAAAGTATGGATTGAAATGGACAGATTAATATTGTTTAATCAAATGGCCATCATTTTGGCTCCATAAGTCCAAATGCATCAAAAATTTTAGAGTAGTCGGAAAACATTCTTATATAAAATTTTAAAGAAGGAGATATCTCAGGATTCAACTGTATGAATGTCTAAATTATCGATCCAAGTGGAGGGGTAGTTTTAGAATGCAAACAGCCCACCACCTTGGGTTATAAATACATCCCATCATCTCCTTTCAAAATGAGTTGGTATTTCTGAAGATAGGATCATATATTGGCACGAAAAAAGAATTTAAAAAGTCTTGAGTGGAATTTCCATACTCAAGTTTTCACTTGAGAGACCTTTCCTCCTCTCTTTGTTTTCATTTACTTTTGTGTTCTTCATTGTTGTAATCTTGTAAGTCTTTTTTTTGTAATTATGTTTTAATGAAAGTTTCTTCTTAAATATCTCTTATTCTCATAAAACTTATGTAGTTTAATATTAATGTTCTTAAAATATTTTAAATCAAGTTAAAAATCCTTCCCTTATTTTTCTTCCTCATTCAATCAAAAGTCTTTTTTTACTCTCTTCAATGATCGTGTGTGTGTTTGACGCACTAATATTTTCTTATCCCGTTCTTTTCACTTTATTTATAATTAATAACCTTAAAAATATTTAACTATATTAATAATAATTTCAATGGATGAGTAAATATACCATTGGGGTGTGTTATAATTTGGGGATATTAAGTGATTGAGATATTTTGCTCGATGAGTATTCTTTGTGTTAATATTATGTATGTTGAACTTTATATGTCATAGATTAATGAAATGTTTTGTTTAATATGTGGATTACATGGATTATTGGAACCAAAAATAAACTACCATAAACAAGTAATGATTTTTATTAGAACCCTAAGTTAAGTTACGGCTTGGATTAAAGCCTTAACACTTGGGAATTCCAATCAGAATCATCTTGTAAAGTGGGTATTAATTTAATGCAATATAAAGAAAAGATCAAGGATATCATAATATTAAATACCCAATAATAAACTCACCCCAATATTTATCAATTTTTTAAATCAAACATAATCTATAAATTATTTCATAAGCTCTACAAACAAACCCCCAATCAAAATACAATCAACTAAAAACAACCGACTATTAAAAAGTATCATCGTCGAGGATTCGACCTGAGTGTTGCTATACATATTAGCAGAGCACCATAACCTTGAATGATCGATAGGATACAATTTTCCGCACTTTCAAATGGAGTCGTTTTTGGGGATGGTGTAATTAAATAGTCATTAGTTTCTAGTTATTGTAAAAAAAATTAAAAAAAATTAAAAAAAAAAACACAAAGAAAAACCCATCTTCCCTTTTCTTAAAAAATCTCTCTAAATTCTCCGTAGCCTCCCAAAAAATCCCTTGGATTTGTTTGACCTTGAAATTGAGATAACACTTCGCCAAATTAGGATGAACATAAGAGATAATCAACTCATTCAAGAACCTGCCCTTGTCCAACCAATTGAATTAAATATGGCCAATACTAGGGAACAAACACTTAAAGAACTTGCTGCCCCTGATATGAATTACCAACATCTTGGTATTCAATATCCAAACATAGAGGCTGAATTCGAACTCAAATCGGGTTTGATTCATCTTCTTCCTCATTTCCACAGGCTAACCGGTGATGATCCACATCTTCATCTTAAAGAGTTCCAAGTGGTGTACTCTACCATGAAGCCTCAAGGGGTTTCTGAGGAACAAATAAAACTCCGAGCATTCCCTTTATCCTTAGACGACTCTGCCAAGTCATGGATTTACTAATTACCTCCTGGTTCCATAACCACATGAAATGACATAAAGCGACTCTTTTTAGAGAAATTCTTTCCTGCTTCTCGTACTGCTTCTATCTGAAAGGAAATAAGTGGTATTCGTCAATTCCCAAATGAATCACTCCATGAGTACTGGGAGAGGTTCAAAAAGCTTGTTTTAACCTATCCACATCACCAAATCCCTGACAGAATCTTGATCCAATACTTCTATGAGGGGTTATTGGCTATGGAGAGAACCCTAATTGATTCCACAAGTGGCAGTGCTCTTGTTGATAAAATCTTGTAGCTGCAAGAGATCTCATAAGTAACATGGCTGAAAACACTCAACAATTCCATACTTGAGTACATGCTAAAGTCAAACAAGATCAAGATAATCAATCTATTGAACAAGATGACAAAGTGGATGAGTGAACTTACAGGTATTGTGTGACAACTAGCTATAGTGTCCAAAGCCCCAACCTCATCTTCTCCACAATCTTTGTTCCCTAGACCTATCAAGAACTTTGGAATATGTAGCTCCCCATCTCATCTAACTAACACATGTACACAACTTCAAGAGGATCTCTATGATTCATCCGGACCAATAGAGCTCAATGCAGCATATGCTCAGAGGAACACCAACCCTCAACAATCAGGTCAGTTCATTAGAAATTTCAACCAACCCCACTCTGAGCCCTTCTCTTCTACCTTCAACCAAGGCATGAGGTATGGTAATCCCATTTCTCATCCCCCTCAATTACCTCATCAAAACCCAAACCAATTCCAATATGGTCAAAGTATTGGTAACTTCCAAAACCTTACCCCTTTGTTCCTCAACCTCAAAGGATCAATCCTTCCCTTACTCCTCCTGGATTCCACTATCCTAGTGAGCCTTCCCAATTCCCAAACCAATACAATTGCTTTCCCAAGAACCAAAATCAAGGTAATCCCAATCTGGGACAAGCCTCTTCTTCCAAGAAACCTTGGGAAAGCACAGTGGAAGATCTTTCCTCCTTTACCCATTCCAACCTCAAAAACATTGAAACACAAATTGGTCAACTTTCATCCCACTCGAGCCAACAACAACAATAAAATTCTTCCCAACTCCCAACTCAACCATTACCCAACCCCAAGGGTAATTTAAGTGCAATTGCACTTAGATCAGGGAAGAAAATTTCTATACCTCAAGATAATTCCTCCAACCCCCTTTAAATGTTGACCTAGAAAATGAAAAGAAAAATAAACTTGAAAAGGAATATGAATCCATTCCCTCAAATCCTTCTATTCCACTTAGGAACCCAATTCATTTTCCTCAAGTCGTTTCTAATCCAAAGAAGTCCTTTGAACCCAATCCTGAAATGATCGACATGTTTAGACATGTTGAAGTCAACATTCCCCTCTTAGATTCCATAAAACAAATCCCTAAGTATGCCAGGTTTCTTAAGGAATTGTGCACCCAAAAGAGGCAACTTAGGTCCTTTGAAAATGTTTCCACCCAGCAGTCTATTACCATAAATTGAAAATATCCAAGGACCTTTACAATTCCATGCCAAATTAGAAGTTACAACTTTGATGATGCACTCATAGACCTAGGAGCCTCAATTAATGTCATGCCCAAATCCATCTTCTCCAACCTTGGTCTAGGTCCCTCACATCCAACAGGTGTTGTCATTTAGTTATAAAATTAAAGCACAACCATTCCTGAAGGAATAATTGAGGATGTCCTTGTTCGTGTCAATGATATTATCTTTCTTACTGATTTATATGTCCTTAACATGGAAGGTGAGACAGAATCTTCTCAATCTCCCCTAATTCTAGGAAGACCATTTCTAATGACAGTGAGAACCAAGATTTATGCCCATTCAGGCATCTTATCCATGGAATTTGGTGACCAACTGGTCAAGTTCAACATTTTCCAAGCCATGAGATACCCATCTGAGGATCACATCACATCCTAAATCCATGCTTCTGAGGACACTTTTAAGAGTCAATTGAACCCTAATCCATCTTGTTCTTCATGTTCTAATGACAAAGGGTCTTGTGAAATCTGCACCATGATTAACCAAGTCATAAATGGTGAATTTGATGTGGACCTTTCTTTCATAGACTCCATCAATCTAGAGGAACTTGAAAACTCTCTTGAATCCCACATCAACTATGATCTCTAATGCTCCACCTTGGACAGTATTAAGGAAAATGAATCTGAAGTAATTGAAGTCCCTTCCTCCATTCCTGAGTTGTCTAACCAACAAATGAAAGATGAGATTGATCTAAAACCTCTTCTTAAACACCTGAAATATGCATTCCTTTTCCATGACCACTCTTATCTTGTCATTATCTCTGCTTCACTTACTGAAACCGAGGAGTCCAAACTTGTTCAGGTGTTAGAGGAAAACAAAAAGGCCTTAGGTTGGACCCTAGATGACATACTAGGAATCAACCCTTATCTTTGAATGCATCACATCCATCTTGAGGAATCATCCAAACCAATTATACAACCACAAATAAGACTTAATCAACTCATACTTAAGGTAGTTAGGGAAGATATCACCAAGCTTCTTCAAGCTGGTATTATCTACCCAATTTCTGATAGTGAATGGATTAGTCCAATTCAGGTTGTACATAAAAAAGGTGGGATAACTGTTTCACAAATGAACATGGTGAGGTAATCACAACTCGAGTAAAGAAAAAATGGTGTGTGTGCATAGACTATAAAAAATTAAATGTTGAAACATGAAAATATCACTACCCTCTTCCATTCCTTGATCAAATTCTAGAACGATTAGCTATAAAGTCACACTATTTCTTTCTTAATGGATACACCGACTACTTCCAAATCCCAATTGCACCTCAGGACCAAGAAAATACTACTTTCACTTGCCCCTTTGGAACATATGCATATAGGAGAATGCCATTTGGCCTTTTCAATGCTCCTACAACATTATAGAGGTGTATAATGATTATCTTTTCTGAATTCATTGAACATTTCATGGAGGTATTCATGGATAACTTTACCATTTATGGTGAGTCATTTCAATCTTGCTTGAATTAACTCTTTCTTGTACTTAAAAAGTGTTTCGAGTGAAACCTTGTGTTAAATTTTGAAAAATGTCACTTCATGGTTGAAAATGGGATTGTTCTAGGGCACATAGTTTCAAAAGATGGTATTGAAGTTGATCCTTAAAAAATTGAAGTGATCCAATCACTTCCTAAACCCACCTTTTCTTGAGACAACCATTCATTCCTTGGTCATGCTGGTTTCTATTGTCGATTCATCCATAAATTTAGTATTATTTCCCTCCCACTCACTCGGTTGCTCCAAAATGATGTCACTTTCCATTTCGATGAGGTTTGTAAGAGAGCCTTCATTGAACTCAAAAATTCTCTTACATCTTCCCTAATAATCCAACCACTAGATTGGTCCTTACCCTTTGAGTTGATGTGTGATGATTTTGATAGATCCGTTGGGGTTGTTCTTGGTCAAAGAAGAGAAAAAATTCCTCATGTCATCTATTATGCCTCAAAAACTTTGGATGAAACTCAATATCACTACACTGTGACTGAAAATAAAATTTTAGTAGTGGTTTTTTCCTTAGATAAATTCTGGACCTATCTGTTTGGTGCCAAAATCATCATCTTCACAGACCATTATGCTATAAAGTTTTTAATCAAGAAAAGTGATTCCAAACCGAGGCTAATAAGATGAATCCTAATGCTCCAAGAGTTTGAATTTGAAATCAAATATAGACCAAGAAAATAAAACCTTATGGTTGATCACTTGAGAAGAATTTCTAATTTTTCTCATTCTGAAATAATTGATCTAGAATTTTCAACTGAGCACCTTTCATCTCTCACTCCAAAAATACCATGGTATGCCCCAATTGTAAATTACTTGGTTTCTGGTGTTTTTCCTAATTTTTTTTCAAAAGAAAAAAAATGAAGTTAAAAAGTGATTCAAAATACTATTTTTTGGAAGAAAATAAAATTTGGAAAAATGGGACAGACATGGTAATTAGGAGATGTGTTGATGAAAATGAAAATTCTTCCATATTAGAATTTTGTCACTCAATGCTTGGTGGTGGACACTTTGGACCACCAAGGACCTCCTGAAAGGTCATAAACTCTAGATTCTTCTAGTCTTCACTCTTCAAAGACTCACATGAGTTTTGTAAATCATGTCCCACTTGCCAAAAGTTTGGCACAATTTCAAAGAGAAATGAAATGCCCCAAAATCCTTTAATTTTCTATGAGATCTTTGATGTTTGGGGCATCGATTTCATGTGACCATTCCCCCATTTCAATGGATTATCATAAATTCTTCTTACAGTTGATTATGTTTCTAGGTGGGTCGAGGCCAAACCCACTAGAAAGGATGATTCACATACTGTTAGTGAGTTCCTAAAGACACACATCTTCCACCGATTTGGAACTCCCCGTGCCTTGATTAGTGACTTAGGAACCCATTTTTATAATAGAACCATGGAATATTTTTTAAAAAAATAATGGGGTTGTACATAAAACATCAACTGCATATCACCCCAGACAAATGGCTTGGCTGAAATTTCTAATAGAGAAGTGAAAAGTGTTTTTGAGAGAATTGTAAAACCCACCAGAAAATACTGTCCTGAAAGACTTGGTGAATCACTTTGGGCTTATCGAACTGCCTATAAAACACCCATTGGGATGTATCCTTTTAGGATAGTTTTTGGTAAAACATGTCATTTACCAGTTGAAATCCAACGTAAGTCTTTTTTGGGCTGTGAAAACCTGTAAGTTTGATTGTGAAAAATCTGGTGAAGAAATATTGTTGCAATTGGCTGAACTGGAGGAGCTTAGACTTGATTCTTACAAGAATTATAATCTATATAAAGAAAAATACAAGTAACTCTATGAAAAACACATCCTATGAAAGTTATTTCATGAAGGTGAAAAGGTAATGCTCTTCAATTCTTGATTTCGGCTTCACCCAGGTAAGCTTAATTATCGTTGGGAAGGTCCTTTCGTTATTACTAATGTTTACCCATTTGGTGCAGTGCAAGTCTAAGAACAATCTTAAAAAAGGATATTCAAAATTAATGGACATCAGTTAAAGCATCACCATGAGAGGACACACAATCCTGGAACCACATCAACTTCCATCAGATCCACAACTTCTACAGTAAACACACCACCAGATGGAGATGACAACCCACCAAATCCAAACTAGGGGAACCTCTTTCCCTTTAACTCTTTTCCCTCCTTTTCTCTCTCTCTCTACCTTTTTATTCTTCTTCCTATACTTTTCATTTTCTTACCACTTTCATCATCAAACCTTGTCTTTCCTTTTCTATTTCTCTTTTGTGTGGGTGTGTATTTAAAAAACACTAAAAAAACTAAAAAAATAAAAAATTTAATAAAAACCAAGAGTCATACTTACTCACCATCTAGTTTTTACATTTTTTATAACCATTTTGGGGAGTCAAAAGACATGGTTTCATCTAAAAAATTTTGTGGTTTCTTCATAAATTTGGATAAAGAATATTGTGTCAAAACCAACAAATTTTGAATGCTCAATTTTTGATTTGGAAAATGATTTTATCCAACTGCGAGGAACAATATTTGTTTTAATGCTAAGGACATCTATGGAAATCTTTTCAAAATATTTATTTTTCATCCCCATTTCTGAGTCTTGAGTTTGTGAACCTTCGATCTGAATTTCCTACTTTAGTGTGCATTAATATGATAGAGGCATTTTCTGAATCCCATGAGAATTATAATAGCCAAATAGCCTCTCATTAACCATACATTAATACTCCTTTTGAAACCCCCTTCGAGCCTATGAAAACCTTTTCTTTGTTATCCACATTACAAGACCAATACCTTATCCCACCCAATATCAGTATGGATTTTCATTGCATAAATTTTTGAAATTTAAGTGTGGGGGGGATGGATTTCATTTTGGGTACCCTTTTGTTGATTTTCACCATGTTATCATATGCTTGAGGGAAATCATCAATTTAAGTGTTGGGGATAGGTTGTCCTTTAGTGGGGTTTTGGAATTTATATATGTTTATCTTGTACAAATGATATTGAAAAGTGTTAAAAAAATCAAAAAAAAAATCAAAAAAATTAAAATTAAAATAAGAATGGGTTGTGCCTTAGATGGGTCAAAAATCACTCTTACTCAACCTTTGATATTGTTATAACTATTACAATTAGTATCCCGAGGAGATCAAACATGGGTTGGGAAATGAGTGTGAGATCTGTTTCAAGTTCAACTTTTGAAAAAATATAAAAAAAAGAAAAAAAATGAACACTTATGTCATTGAGAGAAGTTTTGTGGTTTGTAAATATTTCATATTCTCATTACCTTCAATTTTTTCCCACTTTGGTGTCTTGATTCACACAAATGTTCCCTTTTAAATATGTGTTTCCATTTATTTCCATGCTTTATTTCAAAAATATTGTGCATTTCTTTTTCCATGTTGGTGTTTTACCTATCTTTCTACTCTTTTGAATACTGAATTACTACCGTCCCATAGCCACAAAAAAACCCCTTAAAAAGACATCTTGATTTTTGAGCACTTTAGGATAGGTATTGGAAGCTGATAGCTCTTACAAACTCTAATATTTTCAGTTTTGGTTGGTGAATGAGTGAAGCTCCATAAATTAATTTTATTATCTTAAGAGGAGTATGTTTTGTGTGCCACCATTTTCCATTTTTAAATTTGAGCATGAAAAAATTAATTGTTTTTTGAACATTGTTTCTATAACAACTTGCGGTGTAATTCAATATGTATGAATGAAATTTTCTAAACCTCCCCTGATTGGGGAATTTTTTTTATATTTATTGGCGTGTAAAAATGATTTTGTTATGGTTTTATATTTATTGCACACGAGGACCTGCACAAGACTAAGTGTGGGGGAGTTGATGTTATTAATATTTTCATAATTTATTATATAATCCCTCTACTGATTTTATATGAAATGTGCATAATTTTTGTGAAATATTAATGTTTAAATATTAAATATAATTTTAGAACACTATTTGAATTCATCCATATTCAAGTCTATTTAATTTTTTAATAATAAATCTCACCCTAATTATCCAAATTGAATGATTCTTATTTTTTATGGTTTCTTACTCAAATTAAAACATTTCATTAGAACGAATCATTGGCCAATTTTACCATTTGAAGGGTCATATGGACCACACAAGAAGGCCCACAAAATCTGTGAAGAAATTGGACCAGCCATGAATATTGAATTTATGGGCTCAATCACTAAGTCCAAATTTCTTTATTCTCCTCCAAATTTCGGGGGATAATTCAAGGAGTTATGGATAAAAATTTCAGGGCCCAACTCCAAAACAAGGGGTCCAAATGAAGCTTTGATGTCCAGCCCACCATTCTATTTGTGAAATAAAACCAGTACACCAAAATAGACTTTTCTCATGATATAGTCATCAAATCAAGATGATATTTTGTAGTATGAAAGAGGAGATATAGGTGGCCTAATTTTTTTAAGAAATAATCCAAATTTTAAGGCATATTTCTATGAAAAAATCCATTCACATTTCAGCCATTGAAAATTTTTGGATTGAAATGGATAGATTAATATTGTTTAATCAAATGACCATAAATTTGAATCCATAAGTCAAAATTCCTACAAATGTTTAGATTAGTCATTAAACATTATTATCTACAACTTTGAGAAGGATATATCTCAAGATTCAGCTGTATGGATGTCCAAATCATCGAGCCAAGTGGAGGGGTAGTTTTGGAATGCAAACAGTCCACCACCTTGGTCTATAAATACATCCCCTCCTCTCCTTTCAAAAGGGGTTAGAATTTTAGAATAGAGGATCATATACTGGAACAACCAAATACTTTCCAAATTATTGTTAGGACCTTACATACTCAATTTTTCACTTGAGAGACCTTTACTCCTATCTTTGTTTTCATTTACTTTTGTGTTCTTCATTGTTGTAATCTTGTAAGTTTTTTTTTTGTAATTCTGTTTTAATGAAAGTTTCTTCTTCAATATCTCTTATTATCATCCAACTTATATAGTTTAATATAAATTTTCTTAAAATAGTTTAAATCAAGTTAAAAAACCTTCCCTTCTTTTGCTTCCTCATTCAATCGAAAGTCTTTTTTTAACTCTCTTCAACGATCATGTGTGTGTTCGACGCACTACTCTTCTCTTATCCCATTATTTTCACTTTCTTTATAATTCATCACCTTAAAAATATTTAACTAGATTAATAATAATTTAAATTTATGGGTAAATCTACCATTGAGGTGAGTTATAATTTAGGGATATTAAGTGATTGAGATCTTTTTCTTGATGTGTATTCTTTGAGTTAATATTGTGTATGTTGAACTTTATATGTCATAGATCAATGACATGTTTTGTTTAATATGTAGATTCCATGGATTATTGGAACCAAAAATACACTACCATAAACAATTAATGATTATTATTAGAACCATAAGTTAAGTTATGGCTTGAATTAAAGCCTTAACACTTGGGAATTCTATTTATAATCATCTTGTAAAGTGGGTATTAATTTAATGTAATATAAAGCAAAGCTCAAGGATATCATAAGATTAAATCCCCAATAATAAACTCAACCTAATCTTTATCAATTTGTTAAATCAAACATCATACATAAATTATTTCATAAGATCTACAAGCAAAACTCCCAATCAAAATAAAATAAACTAAAAATAATCGACTATTAAAAAGTATCATTGCCAAGGATTTGACCCGAGTGCTACTATACACATTAGTAGAGCACCATAACCTTGAATGGTTGATAGGAAACAATCGGCCGTGCTTTCAAATATCTTAGGCCTCACCTCCCACCCTTATAAATATATCTCCATATACATCAAACCTAAAGAACATATACAATTCATCAATAATAAACATCCCCACATGGGATCACAAGCTACAATGTTCATACAAGAATCAAAGGGGCTTAAGAGGGTATCACACCTTATATCAAAACTCATTTTTCATAAAATTTCAAATGGGCCTTCTCTTTTCAAAAAATGCTTGGAATACCAACTCATTTTATAATTTATAAAATTCATCTCAGACTACTCTTGGGGACCAATTTTATCAAAACACCTTTGAAACTCAAATGGAAATTCACACTACCCTTTAAACAACCATTGAAAAACATTCGAAGACACAATAAGTTTTAAAATCCAATCCACATGGGAAAACAAACCCTTCTGAAATAATAAATCTCATTTGGAAATATTAAAAGCTTTAAACACCCCAAAATGTTGATATAAAAATTAACCAAAGCTAAAAAAGTAGTCTTAAATATATATCACATGGGTTAACTCACCACTTTAAAAATAAAACAACATTTCTCGACATTTTTAACACATTCAAATCACCCAAACTCTTGGTTTGACATACAATTAACACAAGAATAATTTTTAAAACATCAAGTCGGTGATTACCACTGATTTTGAAATCAAAAGAATTCTTTAAACCTCATATTTTATTTTAAATAAATCATTAAATATTTTATTAATGCTTGGAATTTCAAGTATTTCTTGAAATGAAAAGTAAAAATATTGCGCCTATTGAGAATTTACTTTGATGACCAAAAAAACTTATAAAATCTTTTAATTTATTTATAAAGATAATTTGTGCAATTTCTCAAACACATGGTGTTCATGGTTTAAAAAAAATATTTTTAACAAGTTCCACAATTGAGAAGTCCTTTTAATTGAAATTAAAATCACAAAAAACTTGATTTACCTTTTCAATAACACATAAACACATTTAATGTTATTAATTGATATAAAAAACATAGAGTTAAACATGAAAAAAATCATGGTTTTTAAATTTAATGGCAAACACATGGGGTAACCTATCACAAATCAATGGAAAATGGTTCGTAAATTCAAATATAGGATAAACAGAGCTCCAAAAATTATTCAAATGCCTTGGATATAATGAAATCACATGAAAAAGAGTCAACTCCTATCTTTGGGTCCAGAAAAAAAGGTGAAATAATGTAAGGGTGGTGAGGATACGATAGGGAGTGATGATGGCGAGAGTGGTGGCAGCGAGAGCACTAGAGAGATAGGCGACGATGAGGGGTGGTGGCGAGAGAGGCGGGTAGAGATAGGCAAATAGAGCGGCGACGACGAGAAGAGGAGGGTAGAGTGGTGACAATGAGTAGGATGACTAGAGTGATGGTGGTGAGCAGGGCGGTGAGAGCGGCGACAGAGAGAGCGATGATGTGGAAAATGAAGGCTTCTGTGAAAGTTTGAAGGTGTGCGAGAGAGAAGCTAAATTTTAGGGTTCATTTATAAAATTGGGTAATGCTTTTATCAGTGCTACTTAAAAACCGTTGATAAAGGCCAATTTTATTAGTGCTAAAATAGAAAGCGCTGATAAAACGGATCTTTATCAGTGCTTTTTTAGCGCTAATAAAAATATAATGTTAATAATTTATTTATATTATTATATATATATATTTATAAAATTATATAATAAATAAATAAATAAATATTTATTTATAATTATGACTATAAATGAATATATATTT
Organism: Viscum album; assembly: GCA_963277665.1. Lineage (NCBI taxonomy): Eukaryota > Viridiplantae > Streptophyta > Magnoliopsida > Santalales > Viscaceae > Viscum > Viscum album. The sequence goes on from OY728156.1 coordinate 122,553,830, forward strand.
ATATATATAATAAATCTAAATATATTTATATATATAATAAATATAAATATAAATATATTTATATATGTAATAAATATATTTATATAATTATATATTTTTATAAAATTACAAATATTATAAATAAATAAATATTTATTTATAATAATAAAATTATAATAAATATATTTATTATATTTATAATTATATATAATAAATATATATAATAAATATATTTATTATATATAATTATAAATATGTAATATAGATATTTATTATAATTTTATAATTATTTAAATAAATATATATTTATAACTACAAATTTATATATTTATTTATATTTATAACCTAAAATTTATAAATATATTTATTTAATTAAAATAATTATAAAAGTATAAGTTTAATAAATATATTTATTATAATTTTATAATTATTTAAATAAATAAATATTTATTTATAACTGTAAGTATAAAAAAATATATTTATAAATATTTGTATATAATTATAAATAAATATATATATATATATATAATTATAATATATGTATCTAATTTTATAATTTTTTAAATATATATATATATATATAGTTATAATTACAATTATAAATAAATATATTTAAAAACTATTTATATATAATTAAAAATTTACAATTATAAATATAATAAATATATTTATTATTTAAATATATTTATTGTAATTTTATGAGTATTTATGAGAACATAATAGATTCATGGGTATAACATGAATGAATCATATACTTAGTAAAGTATAGATCATAGTCATCACATATATGGATAACATGAATAATAATAAATGAATACATAACATATGCATGCGTCAATTATACTCACTCATCAATATATTTATTGACCAAATTCATTGGAGACATATATATATATATATATTTATAATTATAATCATAAATATATATTTAAAAAATATTTATATATAATTATAAATATATAGTTATAAATATATAATTATAAATATAATAAATATATTTATTATTTAATAAAATCTATTATAATTTTATATTTATTTAAATATATATTTATTTAATTATAATATTATAAATACTTTTTTTAAAACATTATATATATATTTGAATTATTAAAAATATATATTAATTATAAAAATGCGTTTTTTGTTTAATGTATTTAAATAAAAATTATTTTTGAATATAAATATAATAATTTTATTTAAATTAATAATATTTTTTATTAAAAACTTTTATCAGTGCTAAGAATAGCACTGATAAATCTGTCCTTTACTAGCGCTAAAAAATGCTGATAATGGTATACCTTTATCAATGTTTTTTAGCACTGATAAAAGTTACCTTTATCAATGATTTTTCTTAGCGCTGATAAAATCCAACACCACCCTTATGCCGATCTATGGTAGTGTATGACACACCAATGATTAATGATAGATTACATGGAAAAGAAACTGAACGTTAACATTTAACGTTCTATCACCCATGTTAATCATATAATATGATTAGCACATATATCACAACACTAGCAATATAAAGATATCATACAATATGATATGGCTTAAGGCAGTAGTGAAATATCTCTATATCACACCAAACAATATCCCCTACCAAGGAATATGATACACCTTGGTTTTACTCATGTCACACACTACAATATAAACATATCATCCCATATGATATAGCCAAAATAAATCATATGTATATAAAGATTTAGGGAACATCTCCATCAATCTCTCTCTTTTACTAAAGTCTCATATGTTTTGTGTCATTTCACCTTAAATTGTATTATATACAATAACTTTTAAAACCAAATTCAAAAACCATTTTGGATATTTTCAAAAACACTTTTGGAAATTTATCATTAATTTCACTATGTATCACATCATATGAATGCATCTGGGTACACATTCAAGTGGAACAAGCTCTACCTATAAGGCATCCCATCGGGGTTTTGAACCCCGAATGATCACGATTCCCCCCCAATTAAATTGGGGTGGTGTTGGTGGTAGTAGGCACCACTCAGTGCATGAGTGGCAGGATGCTGGCGACTGATGACTCACAGACACAGATGAGGGAGACACACCAACATGATCCAATACATACATACATACATACATACATACATGCTAATGAGTCTTCAAGTCCATTACATCTCGGTCCTAAGAGTCATAAAAATGTAATAAAATGTCTCCTTCGGGACATGTACTATTTGGGCCTATTATTCATGTAATGAGTTACCTCTCAATCCATTTAAAAATGGAGTTTTCTTTCCTTAATAAAGTGGTTTGACCCCAACTTGTTTCAATATGAAATAATTTTTGAATATCCATTCAAAAATCCTTTTGGATAAACTTTAAAACACTTTTAGAGAATCTCTCTATATTCTTAATCATCATCCAGTCAACCAAAAAGTGTAACCCCACAAGCGTTTGTAGCATTTCCAACAAATATGAATTCTCAAACTCATAAATGTAAGCAAAGAATGGCCTTCAAAAAAGAATTAGTTCCACTCAAGCTACAAAGGGATCCAACATGATTTAGATCAAACACGTGTATCTCTATGCCTTTGTCCACTAGCTATATCATACACAAAATATAAATGACCATATGATCCCTCTATCCAAGACATCAAGTGAATACAATACATAATGTAATTCAATCCTGTATATCCCAGTCACATTCTCGATTCTCTGAGTATAGACTGATCAGGCGGGTAAACACATCACATGTCATTCATCCTGATGGATGAGCACATCGCATGCCTCTCATCTAATAGAAAATCACATCACATGTCACTTACCTATGTACAAATGCACACCCCTTTAGTCCATCTTAATCGAGGGACCAGTTATATTACTTATCACACAAGATTTCAAATCCTATATTGATGACATGATCAATAACATACCCAACCGCCCTTGATCAACTTAGGATTAAGGATTAAATAAGAAAGGTATAAAATTTTGAAGGTTATCATGTTAGGTATCTTGCTTAATCTCAAGTACTAGGATCCAATATGAAACATGCACCCCATGATATATTAAATATATATTTTATGGAACTCAATGTGGTATACTTTATTGGTCATCCATCATAAAAAAAATTGTTTTATTTCTCATGGTCATATTTCATATCTTTATACAAAATCATACCCACAATAAACTTAACATTTAATCACAACCTATAATACTTTATGAAAAACATTGGTTAAGGATAAAAAAAAGTCATACTTAGAGAGTTTAATTACCATTACACTTTATGAGTATATACATCTAACATAAATGGATGATAAAGTGGAGACTTACTTTGTATAACATGATATTTTTATACTCTTAAAATTCTTTAATAATATTAACAAAACCACACATAAGTTCCCATTTAATCATATCCTATATGATAGAATGTCATAAAATCATTTTGTTTACTACATTTTTAGGAATTTTTTAAAATCATTATATCTCTATATAATTTCCAGAAAATCTCTATGTGAACATTTGATAAAACCTCCCAAGAAAGAGCTTCAATGAGTAACATCTATGAAGAAACATCATTTGAATAATGGCGGGATCAATAATTGTATTCTTATTATTCAACTCTTTGAACAAGCATTCAAACTTATTTACTTAATAACATCTAGTGTTACAATGTTAATAACTTGTGTTGTCTACTTAGAAAATTTCTAAGTTCATCATCATCATCTTGATACTCTTCTATTTAAACATTTCTATGAAATAATTTTGGTAGTGAAATGTAACTCGTTATCTTTATTTACCAACATACCCTAAACTCTTCTAAGATATAAAGTGATATTCACTTTGAGTTTGACTATGTAACATCTTGGTTAAGGTACACCCTCTTTTTATGTTCAAGTGGTTTCTTTTTGGGTTCAAGTGGAATAAGAGGTGAACTAGGGTTTTTTCTTAATAACTTGGGATGATCGGTGAATAAAAGAGTTAGTTCACACCGTGAATATATATTCACGACATGAATGGATTTTGGGAAGAAGCCATGATTTTTGGTTCAGGACATGAAAACTGTTCACAACATGAGATATTATTCATTCCATGAATTTGGATTTTAGGATTATAAGCCTAGGCGACATGTTTTTCAGTGTATTGGCCATTCCAAAAGTTCACGATGTGAATCCATTATTCACACTATGAATAATGTATATTCCACTAGATTAAATTTTTTTATCACTCAAATACTTTCTCATTCACCTCCCTTCTCCTTTCCTAGAAACCCAGGTCTTTTCCAAGTGATTTTGGGTAATCCACCCCCCTTAGAAATCCTTCATTTGGCACTTTGATCCTTGGTTGGCTGGTTTCTCCTCTTTCGGTAAGTTTGATCAAATATCTTCTATTATTGCTTCTATTTTATATTCTCCTTGGAATTTTAAGTAGATCTAGGATAAATCTTCTTGGATCTATTGATCATGTGATTATTCTTATCCAATCCCTTATAGATTTGTTGTGTGCCTATCTTGTAGAGGATAATTCTCATGCTGGTAGTGTGTGTTATTATTGAAATATGTGTTTATCTACATTCCCTACTCACCTTTTTACATATGTAAACATGATTATAAGTTTTGGGAATAGTTTTTTAGGGCCTCCTCTTATTGGTCTTACATTCCCTTTCCATTCAGTGCGTGGATCCTATTGTGGTTGGTGTGTGACCCGAGTTTGAGGTAGGTGGTTCCGTCTTTAGTCTATGCCATATGAAATGTGAATTATATTAGTTTATTAAATGGTTTTATAAATGGATTGGAATGATTATTTATTGATTTTTTTTGTGCGTGTAAAAGGGTTTTTGAGAAAAATGGGGTTTCCTTCATTTTGGTAAAAGAAAGGTGTTTTTCAAAGCATTGTGAAATGGGTTTTCAAAGAACATTTTTGATGAATAAAGGGTTTTTGGATTTTTTTGTGAATTTTGATATTACCTTTGAAATTTATTTTATATATACTATATATGGAATCCTTTAGTACCTAGGTGAATGGTTTAGTATTGGGAATTATCCATTGGAATTGTAATGGGGTTCAATTTATAGGTTGATCCTCTATTCCTAGATTATAGATACATTGGCTCTAGGAAACTGATTGAAATTATACAGGGGTTCACTTTATGGGGTTTTCCTTCGTTCCTAGTTTATGGATTCATTGAATCTAGGAACTTGAGTTTGAAATAGTTGTTGATTTGCTATTGAGGTATGAGTAACCTAGTTATCCTGACCTTTATTATCCTAGGGGTGTTTACCATTGTGCTTTGGATTTGTACTATTTTGAATTTTATATATTATACTACATGTTTTGATAGAGATAAATGGTTCATGGAAATTATGATTTGAATTTGTATCACCTAGTTTGTGAAGAATTTGGAAAAGGGGAATTTTTTACCATGCTTTTGATATACAACTATGTAAATACTTATCATGCCATGTTTTCTTCAAATTGAGAATATTGGGATTATTATATGGAGTATTGTTATAAAACACTTGAGTGGGATCCAATTGAGTCTATTTAGGTCACACCATGCACACTACCTTAGGAGTGTGTAGACCTTATTTTTTTTCCTGATGCATGAAATGGAAAGGCATCATAGTGAGAAAGAAAGGTTTATGTCAGTTGGGTATGGATAGTTAGTGGTGAAATGGTGGGATGTTGCCCACATGTCACAAGGAGCAGCAATTGTTAGTTTGGGTGTTTTTTCTATTGGTTGTTTTTGAGGATATGTACCTTGGTTTTTATCTTGATACTTTGGGTTGTATCGCTACTATTTTCACTCTTTTGTTATGGAATATTTCTTTTACGGTCTTCTTTATATATATATATATTCCATGTATATTACTTTAGGTTGAAAAAATCATTACCTCTTGTTGTTGTTGGATTCCTGAGTGCTAGTCAACAGCTTGCAGGGACCAAGAATGCCCTTCAGGTCCTTTTGTAACATCCCATGATCCGTCACTCTCTTGCGTGGTCAAAACGGGTTGGTTATGGGACCTCAAGTGTGCCTCCCTATATTCCAAAGGCTTCCCATTACCATCAGGGGTGTGATATGTATAGTGGGGAGACTATACCCCCTGGTATAGAGTACAATACAATAAAATAATCAATAATAATAAATATAAAAACAACAAAAAAACAACAACACAAACAATATATAATACACATGGGAAATAAAAAGTAGGAACCAATAAACCAAAAATGATAAATCATGTAATGAAAAGATGAGATGTATCCAAATGTAAAACTGAAAACAATACAAATAAAAGAATTAGCTGACACAAAATAATCCCAAATGAACATGTTCTTGAACCCCATGTCAGAACCATCTATAAACTCTATCCCATCCAGCAAGCAACAAAATTATAAATAAGGTCCCTCTCCCTTGTAAAAACCCACATCCATGTAATCTTCTTGGGTACCAAATGGAGGTCTAAATAGGGTGTGAGTAAAACTTAGCAGGTCGACACCACCATGTCTAAACAAAATTGGTCTAATAATAAGTGTATGCAATAAAGTGATAAAGAGGTGTATTAATTAATCAATTAATACAATACATAAATCAACCTGCTTTGACACCATTCCAAAAATGTCTCTGAGCATGTAACACAACCATGCCAACCATAACCATAATATCCATGGAAAAAATCACACAAAACTAGGACAAACCTATTATATAATCATTTTATCATGGGAATAGATAGAGACCACTCGATATAAGCATTAGAGAATGTGAGTGGGTAAATACCACTTGATATAATCATTATAACATCAAACTGGGCCAAGCTTGTTATATAAGCATTTCAGCATGGGATTGGGTAGAGCCTTCTCTATATAAAAATTACAACATGGAACTAGGCATGACCTGCTCTATATAAGTATTACCGCATGGGACTAGGTAGATCCCACTCTATATAATCATTATAACATGGATATCACAATATCACATCATAAATCTCAATGGTTAAATATGAAAATTTCCATTTGTTTATCAATTATACTTTCATTTATATATTAATTCATCAACTACCATATCAATAGCCTATAAGCTATTTCTGAAGTGATTCTATATCAGCAATCACCTACAACTCATATCATTCTAAACACACTTTAATCCATTAGCTAAGTTCTTATTATTAAAAGGTTTACCCACCCAATGGGTATCCATAAGTCAGGTCGCATAAACCATGGAATCCAAAGGGATCCAACCGCACATGAGCCTCAGCCTAGTTGGTGAGGACTCACTAGGTGCATCAAAGAGACCCGAGATCAAATACGGGTGGAGGAATATTTCCGGGTTACTGTAGCAGTACTACAATAGTACTGTAGTAGGCACTGTTTGTTACTATATCATCCAGAACTATACATCCATCTGGGCCTTCAGGCCAACAGTTTGGTCCTTGGGTCCTGCAAGGCTTTCGGGACACCCAAGGCCTTCGGTCCAGTTGATTCTCAAGGCCTTCGGGAAACCTTAAGGCCTTAGGGCCACCCCAAGGACTTAGGGCCACATGAATGCAGGCCACAGACACATTAAAAAAAAGGAGCAACCCCAGAAGAGGATTCAGAGTAGGTGCACTCACCAGAGTAGAGCCAAATGGATTTTCAGAATGAGAGGGTATGGCTATGCCATCGGTACCAGCCTGTGCTTGCACGGGAATCCTAGCCAGACGGTCATGAAAAGGTGGAGAGATACTATCAGGATGCAGATGCTGGGGAGGGGTAGTTCCTTTTATATAGTCTAGTTGAATTTTCTAAGACCTTCAGGTCATGTAATATCCTAAGCCTATGGGCCATGTAATCTCTGAGCCTACGGGCCTTTTAAGGGTTCCACCTCATCCCTTGAAAGGGGGGTTATCAAAAAATCAATAAAAATGAAGGCCTTCGGGCCATTCAGGAAAAGGTATCCAACCAAAATTCCAATCCATGATTTACCACAAATCAATCGATTAATTAGTACATGTTACATCAGTTCAATTGTAATATTTTATATACTTCACAATTAAATAGACCATAGGGTTAGGTTTAGACTCCCTACCTTTAACTGGCGATAAACATAATGATTCCAATGGAAAACACCAGTGAGGAATAAGGCGTAGAAGATCGCAAGAAGAACCTAGATCAGTTCATTCCAAGATCAACACGATTCCACAACATAGATCAAAAGAAAACATTTATTCAATGGAAGAATGAAAAAAGATAAGGGGAACCTATGTAGAAACACTTATCAGGAATAAGATGCATGATCGGGATGTACAGAGGAGAGGAAGAGACTCCAAAATCACTTGGAACTTGTCCTGGGTCTGAGAGGGAGAGGCTTCACCAAATTAATGAGAGAATCTTATGCACTACCAACTTAAAACCACTAGGTATAATGAATACATGGTATTTAATCCTTTCACATCATGTATTTCTTCATTTTTAAGTTACGTTGAAAAAACCATCACCTTAGGTTAATATTTATCCTGATCGAGCATTAAATGACATGAACTAGGTACATGATGTGTAACCAATTCCCATCATGAACCAGTTAATAACATGTGTCTGGTGATAATTACACGTCATGTAACAAATACACGATGTGTAATTTTCCAGCAGATGATTTCCAGCCTAGCTTCTGTGAAAGTTCCCAAAGCACCTCTAAAGCCTTCCAAACTCACAATAAACCCTCATGATCCCACTTAACACATTTATACCCAGAATCCATTAATTCAAATAAATATACATCCCTAAAATTTAGGTCAGTTTAACCAAAAAAGGTTCCCCATATCTGAACAAGACTCACCCACCAAGGTCTAATAAACAACACAAAGAGGGATGTACCTGAAAAAAGATAGGATATTACACTCTTTATGGTCTGATCCAGAACCTAATTGGATGGGTTTTCTGGGTCAGGTCACAAAATACTGATATAATCTTTTATCTGTTACACTTTATACTTCTCTAAGACAAAAAATAATCTCAATGGACTCTTAAAAACTATATTTTCTTCAAATTATCATTCTAATAAACACAAACTCCTTTATGTTAGGAAATAAAACTCATTTCCTATAATGGGAATATATAACAAAAAAACTATTATCTTCCATATCATATATGGATTTTCTATGTGTTTAGATAGTTATTCTAAAAATAAGACTTTATTATTTAAAATATTCCACTTTTAGGTGGTGTAATTATATCCCTAATATTTTAGAAAATATCTTATATTAACTCTTTTATCCTGGATAAAACATGTTTATCATTGTATTTTTTTCAAAAAATCTTATAGAACTAGATAAAATCATAACCATGTGTATTGAATTAATCTTCTTGTATTATTCATCAAATAACCATCATTTACAAATATCTAATATAATAGAAAATAAGATAAAAATACAAAATATTTATTCTTATTCTATCCAAGATTTGATGTAATTATTTGTATCCAACTCCTTAATATAACAACTCTTTATTCATCATTTAAATACAAATTTCAAGCTCTAACCCTAAAATCTTAATCAATTTTGAACTCCTATAAATATTTAGAACAATTTTTTAATGTATAGTTGGTATCATAAACCCTTAAAAATATAATAATTGATTTTTATAACATTAATACCTAATGTGTACTCTGCACTTGGTTTCTATTGAACCTCCAAGAATTATAATCAATTCCTCCTCTAATGACTAGGCTTTATACAATGAAATAAATTTCCTTTCCTTCCTGAAACCTCCCTTAGGTTTTAAAAGACTTTGAATGACAATCGAAAGACCCAGTATTAGACTTTATAACATACATTTTCTTCTTTTGGTTTTAACTTTTACCCTCTTACACTTTCAATACAACAATTGATCACAGGCCTACCATGCCCTACTTAGTTATCCTCAATATATTGAGGTGATCAGGTAAAATTTTATTGAACTCATTCATGTTGTAGTTTATAATAAATTTTATGAAATTTTATGGGAATGTTTGTAGAATGAAGTTTGTAGAAAAATTAAGCCTTAAAATAGACCTCGACCTCTCTAAGTATTTATCACACCCAATCATATTGAGTACATGATCAGAGACCGAAGTTCATATAATAATCTTGCATATAAAAAATGCCTTTGAAACCACATACCTCTCATTCCTATCTTGTTCTTAATAGAAATTTTCAGGTTATCTATTATCTTGAACACGTCTATATTTTCATGTTACTTTTGAAAATTAGGCTCCATGAACATAAACATGAAAATAGATACATCCAATTAATAATTCAAATGTTTATTGTATATATCAATATTTTTTTTGAATAACTTCACCATATGGCTACTCAGAAAGGGGTTGGTCTAACACATAGAATTTTCCTTCTTGCTAAGAAAAATCTTAAGATTTTTTACTAGTCTAAAAAGTTTCTTCCAGTAAGCTTCTCCTTTTCTAGGATTGATCTCCAAGTCATATTTGGTGATGATGATTCCATTTTATCTATAAAAAAGCTTTTATTATATGAGTATCATGTTTTACATTAATTTAACAAGTACTTATTTAAATGTGATCCCATTAAAATGATGACATATTTTTAAATTATATCATACTAATTAGTGGGACAAGATCCATATTTCACTAAGTGATGAGTCTAATTTAGTGTTCCTATCACCACTTAGTTATTTAGGTAGACAATAATGTTAATCTTATCATATATGAATCTTTTATAGTTGAGTAGATAACTCTTTATCCAATCCATCATATAGATTATCTCAACTCTATTCCTTTGATATTATATCTCTTAGAGTTCCCTAACTAAGTGTGATAAAAAGATCACAATGAGATTTTTTTACCTAAATGTTAGGGTATCCATTTTTACCATGCTTTACATAAGATAATCCATGAGCACTCAGATTTAACATGAACATACCTAGTTGAATGATTGAGGTATTAACATGAATTTTCTTTAGAAGGAATCTAATGCTTAATATTTTCAAGTAATTTATAATATATCACCATATTATATTATGTATTACTTTTACATATATTCATATTTCTAAATATTTAGTTTTTAATCCCAATTCCTTCTACAAAATTAGTATGTTCAAACCATATTTATGTGTAACTTTTTACACTACTCATAGCTTGTATTACTTACCTAAATTAAATGTCAACAATATTTACACATATCCAAATTCATCATATGCATAAGGTATATGAAAACATTTAATATAAAGGTTTAAAATCATATGAAATCAATAATCCTCACAAGAGTAAGCATGGTGCGACAGGTAGCCAACCCCCCACTTTTCTAATAGTGCCTAAGCTCCCAGGCTAGTGAGCATACTGACCCAAAGTCCCATTACTCATGGTTCAGTACTCAAGAGAGACTTAAATTCCATCATAATTATAACATATAATATGTATAAACTATTATTAACCTTTAAATAAAATATCATAACCCATGAACAATCCAAATTCAAGGTATAAGTAAACTAAATTAATTATCATACCTACCATGGAACTCCTTAAATTCATGTATGATAATTTAAAGAAACGATTTAGAAACATTTAAATTGAAGCATACATTCATTCATAATATAAAATTTATATATATGAATAAAAATAGTGAATAACTATAAATAGATGAACATTTCATAAATTTTGACATGAGATAAAAAATTTATAAAAAAATCATAAATAAAACAATTATAAACACTTTATGGACATTCTATAAATAAATAAATATAATTTTTTTTCTAATATGAACACCTTCATATTTAAAGTGATCAAGTGACTTATTTTCCTTTTTTATCAATAAGGATGTGATAAAGTTTCTCAAGTCAAAGTGTGCCGAGTGATGATTCTTGGAGGATTGTTATGTAAACAATTTATTTCATGCTTGATAAGGAAATAATACCTTTACTTGTGATGCTTGTTGAATTGATATTAATTCCTGAGACACGTGCTTATGATATTTGAAGAGGGTATATTGTTTACAATATAAAAAATTTGAAGTATGTAAAGAGGAGTTGAAATGAACAATAAAATGCTCATAATGAGATTTTGAAGAGGATATGGATGGCCTTAAAAATTATAAAGAATATTTGATGAAATTTTTTTAAGGAGGATTATGGAATTTCAAAATTATTTTTTTACTAAGTTTTCAGTTTGAGTATGCCAAAAATTATGTCTCTATTGACCATATATAGGACCAAGTTCAACTGCTTGGTGTAGGAGACTAGGTCTACTACAACTAGCCACATGGAAGAGTATAGAATAAAATCCTATGAATGGGAAAATTGAAGTTCACATTAGAAAGTGTGAATGGCGTGTAGAGGAGATATAGGGTGCACATGTAATGGCACATACCATGAGTGGTGTGTGTGAGTGTTCTCAGATCTAACTCAGGTGTCATGACCAAGCAGTGTAAGGCACACCCTCTCTTATTAAGCAACACAAACATATTCTCCAAACCAATATAGATCTCAAATATCAATTATAATTTCATTTTAAATATGTGATATTCACATGTTTTGAATGATGTGGCACCAAACTGGAAGGGTCCATGTGTTTTTTCTTCTACCTTTGGTATTCTAGGGTTCTACATGCGTTGGTTTTTTATTTATATTCCACTGAGATCTAGTCAAGATGACCACATAATTGAGAATCAACATGTGAGAAGATTAAGAATGACAGTACAATATGGTAGAAGTTTTCAACTATGAAATTGAGTTTAAGACAAGTAGTTACAATGAGGATTTTATGAAATAAGTAAAATATGATCGTTGCAGTTGATACACTTACCACATGACACATGATTGATCCACTAACCATGCTTCTCATGATTGATACATGAATCACATATTACACCATAAATCCACTGACCACATGAAAAACCAAGATCTACCATTAGGTGTAACCAACTGTATGAAGAACTATGAGATACTATGAGGTTTGATCAACCATATAATTCAAACCAACCATATAAGGTGGGACCTTCCATGCTTTGAGTTTTACATTGATACTGCCACATAGAAAACTATGCAAAAATTCCCACAGAATAATATGAATCTCATAAGGGACATACTATGAATTATGTAAAGTTGAATATGAGATATGAAAGGTTAAAACCAAGAAGTAGCATGTTGTGTAAAGGTAATCCCCTTACCGAGTTAGGGTAGACATGAGCTTCATTGAGGTGAATGTGAGCTTCTGTGTAAGGGTGAAGGTCAGTTTTGTTTGGGTCATTCTGTTAGCCCTATAATGTGAGTGCATGAGGTTTCTATAGGTTCCACATTGTAGTGCATGATGATAATCTAACTCCTAATTTCATGAAAAGATTCCACATTTCCATGCACAAGATTATGTGGAAACATGTTAGAGAAATTTAAAAATAGTATTTTCAAAGGAAGATTAGTATGTGATATATTAATATCACAAAAAAGAATAAATTTTGAATATTAAGGAATTTAAATGAAGATTTTATACTTGAATATCACATATAAATATGAGATTATAGTTATTCAAAATACTACATGAAAATAAATGGTCGAGTCTTCATGTGATTTAAAATTGAAACAACTTAGAGATTTAATGACTAGAGATGAAGAAGAACCTACCAAGATTACCGGAATATTAAATGCAAAATAATACCCAAAAATTAATGATAATAATATTCATATTATTATTTTTAGAATATAAAAAGAGTTTTAAAGTTATTAGGAATAATTTTGATATTTTTGAGAGATATCCCAAAACTCTTACGTATTAAAGAGAGAAAATTTGAATAAGATCGATTAGTTATGCATTTATTATTCTTGAGGGTGTTGAGGTAGTTAGAACCCATTGTTGACCTAGATTATTTACGATGAGAATGATTCTTGAATAAATTGAGATACTAAGAATCTAAGTTGAGAAAAAATATCAGAATATACATTAAAAGGGAACAAAAGTTTATAGGTGAGAAACGAAAACAATTAAATAGTACATTCAATTATGTGGACTTGGAGAAGAAGTAAGGCCAACGTGTTCCACAACAATAAGAAGGATTTATTAAAGACCTATTCAATAATTCAAGTAAGGAGTGATTTAAAGGACTATGTAGGTCTATCATTCTAGCTATAAGGACCGTGCTATGTGGGATAACAATAAGAACTAGTGGGAGGCTAGTAACTATAGGAGGCCATATAAAGATACTTAAGTGGGATGCTAGATCACATGATGGGATGTCATGTAATCATGGTGTGAGACTATTCCATTTTAACCGCTTACATTAATAGTGGAAGAATTTTTAATGGGGTGCATAACAGGTTGTAGTAAGTAGTAGAACACATAAAGACTAAACCTTATAAATCCTTATGTTATATGCCTTTTACTTACTGAATTATTCAGGTGATGATATGAGACAAAAGAAGAGTATATTAAGGATTTAAAGATCCATAGAGGTTGAATTAAAAGTAATAATTTTTAAAAATAAAAATTGACAATTGATTTACCCCTCTCACTCTTAGTGATCTCATCAGATATGGACTTTTCAATTGGTATCAGAGCTAACCAGTTTTTCTCTAAAAGATATAAGCATTATTGAAGTTTAAATATGGATATTTTGAATTCTATCAATAGTATACGGGTTCTTTTATTCAATGGAAATAACTTTCATGTATAGAAGCATCAAATGATTCTATATCTTCTTTCACAAGGCCTTGAGGTTAATGATACTATTACAATCGATTTTACTCCACTAAGAAGAGATTCTACCATGTATTATAATGAAAAAGGGAATCTTGAAGTGGATGGGAAAGCAATAAAATCTCTCCTATCATCTCTATTTGATAAATTATACACCAAAGTAATGGGAATTATAATTTTCAAGGAGATATGTGATAATATTGAAAATATATATGAAGGGAATTTGAAGATAAAGGAAGCCAAAATTTAGATTTGGAGAGCCAAGTTTGAATACATTTGGATGGATGATGAGGTGAAAATAAATGACTAATTCAATTAGGTTAATTAGATAGAAAGTAATATCAGAGGCTTTGGGGATAATTTGGAAGATTAAACTATTTTTAATAAGTTTATGAGAAATTTCCCTAATAGATTTTATTTGAAGATATCGTCACTTAAAGAAATTGGAAAACTATCTCTCAATGAAAAACATAATACCATTCTCAATTATAAGATGAGAAAATACTTGGTATTTAAAAATAAATCAAAGAAAGATATGGTTTTCAAGGACATGAGAAAAAAAATTGAGGAAAGACGAAGATGAAACTTTTAATATGTCTGAAGATGAGATATAAGGTAATGATGGAGATTATAATAGAGTGATAGCTCTTATATCAAAACTTCTGAAAAAGGTAAAAGACATGTATATAGAATGACACAAGTTAAAGGTGTTATAAATGTAAAGGTTTTGGCTAATTTGACTCAATTTTCCCAAAGAAGATGAATATTGAATATGAGTCAGATAGCCGTGAAAAATATTCCTTAAACAGTTAAAATTTGTCTAGGAGAAGATCTAAAAAATACATAAAAGAATTTCCAAGGCTGAAGAAAAGGTCATCAATAAAGGATAATAAAAATATGATGAGTATAGAGAAATATGGTGACTCATTAGCATGTATTGAGTTAAAAGATGAAGTTACTTCTAATTTTCACAAAACCTTCATTTCTCATATCAGAGAACATGAAGACACATCAAGTAGTAATGAGGAAGGAGAAGAGATCTATATTAAATAAATGCTAAGGAATGAACTTAAAGTGTGTCTTGAAAGGAATACTCAACTCAAGAAGAAAATAAATAAACTATAGAAATAATAAAGAAAATATTATCATGAGGAGAATGATCTTATCAAAGAAATCAAGACATTCAAGGTAACAATTTCATAATAAGATAAAATAATAGAGAAACTCAATGCTAATATGGCTGTAAAAGAGAAATATTTTAATGAGGCATAATCTAGATGCCTTAATGCTGAAAATATATTGAATAATATGATAAAATATCACTATAAAGTAGTTTATGTTTAGGATGAATCATCTAAAGTCACTATGAAAACTAGTATTAAGAAGAAGGTATAGGATATTATTGATTATTTTAATGAGACTAAACTATTTCATCCAATGGTAAAGGTAATCATACAAACAATGGAAGTATTTAGATTGAATAAAAGCATAAAAACAACACTACAATTTAAATTAAGCATGAAGATGATTTGAAGAGAGAAAACTAATAAAAAAATACAAAACCAAGGATGGAATGATCAAAAGAAACAAATAGTTTTTTCACCAATAGACTAATAAGAATTGTGAAAGACAGAGAATATTATTAGTGTTGTAGAAAATATAGACACAAAGCCTACAACTATTAGTATAAAATATCTATACTTAAAAATTTTCATGAATTAAGGGGGGAAAATTATAGAAAAATAATAATCACACTAGTAAAGAGAAGAGACAATATTAAGATTCTGAGGTATATTTTTGAGAATTCAACAAGAATGTCTACTATAAATAAATTTTATTTTCTGGTAAAAATTTGTGGAAAATGTGACCAGTAGGGTTATTATGCTGAACATCGCATGGAAATACTTCCAAGATAGAAAATTGAAGCTGATAGAATGAAGAATAATCAAAGAAATTAGAATGGATCTAGCCATTCTAGTCAAAGAAAGTATTTCCAAAAGAAAATAATGAGGAAAGCACAAGAAATTATTTGTGTTAAAGAAAGACATGAGGAATTATAAGAAGAAAATAATGATCATGAGGTTATGTATAGGAGATGCATACAATCTATAAATTACATAGAATTTTATGGTTGTTATACCTATATAAGAAGAAAATATAAATAATATAAATATACAAGAATATCAAGAATAATGTGCTTTTATAGATCATGCTAACAAATAATATCAACACAAGGATACTACTGAAAAAGAAAAGGTGACTATGCTTCTTATAAAGATATATGATATGAAATTTAGTAAAGAAATCATGAAGAGTTTCTCCAATATTAATACTGGAAAGAAAAAATAATCATGGTTGAGAGAAAATTCCCAGCCTTGCTTCTTCTACTAAAGAGCAGGGAAACCCCTCCTTATTACTTTATCATTTTTTATTTGAACTAACATGTAGGAAATTGAAGGAGAAAAATAGAGGAGTTCAATGAGTTTTGTAGTAGTTTTATAGCAAGAGGAGATGTACATCATGGAAAATTTCAATCATCGTGATGAATAATAGAGTGTATCCCCTTAGGGGGAGCTAATTTGAAGAAGATGTTGTTAAATAATAATTATTTCATGAAAATATGAAGTCTGTGGACAACATGAAAATAAAACAGATGTTGATTATGAATATCATATTTAAGATAATTTCCTCAACAATATCAAAACTGATTTTCAATAAGGGGTAATGGTTCATGTGAAAGATCAATTAAATGGGGAATTTTATTTCATTCACTTTAACAATTTTTGATATGTTTGTTGAGATGAGTGTAGAAAACAAAGTTCTTTTAGAAAAATTTATTTTAATTGACCTTGAAATAAATTTATTGGTATAAATATGAGAATATTATCATATAATATGATGTTTTATATCCAAAATTTATGTTTTGTTTATATCACTCTTGTTTTCAAGACTAGGTTAGCCCATGTTAACATAGAGTTGAATAACTAAAATATCATTGTTCAGAAATTTTGTGGTTATATTTTTTAAACTAAAATAGAAATCAGAAATGGAAGGAGAATTTGTTTTCTAATGAGTGATATCCAACCCCTAAAATACACCTTTGTATTTATTTTCAATAATGGGGAGAAGAAAAAATTGCTAAAATAATGGTTATAACTTTAACTTTGAAAGTAAAAAAGGGTATTAATAAAAAATAAAAAGGGGAAGATTGAAGCAACCAAGTGATAGAGTTTTATTTTTTCAATAAGGATGTGAATAAAATTCTCAAGTCAAAGTGTGTTAAGTGATGATTTTTGGAAAATTATTATGCAAACAATGGATTTTATGCTTGATAAGGAAATCCTCCCTTTACTCGTGATGTTTTTTGACCTGTTCAAAATGGCTAAGACATGAGATTATGATATTTGGTGAGCGAACATTGTTTAAAACATGAAAAATGTGAAGCACTGAAAGAAGAGTTGAAATAATTTTAAAATATTGAGAAGGATATTTTAAAGAAAACAAGGATAACCTTATAAATTATGAAGAATATTTGATGAATAATTTTTAAAAAGGATCATATAATTTCAAAATTATTTTTTACTAAGTGTTTGGTTTTATTATGAAAAAAATTGGGTCTCCATTGACCAATCATAGGACTAGTATCAACCACTTGTTATGGGAGAAAAGGTCTACCACAATTGGCTGCATGAAGAAGCATGGAAGTAGAGCTTGTGAATGGGTAGGCAGAAGTGCATGTTGATGCTCACACATAGTTCATAAATGAGGAATAGGGTGCATGTGGAGTGGATCACATCATGAGTGGTGTGTGTGAGTGCTCCTATAGCCGACTGGGGTGTCATGGACAAGCAGTGTAAGGAATGTCCTCTCTTATTAAGCAGTACAAACATGTTCCCCAAACCGATGTGGGACTTAACTATCAATGATTGTAACGAACTGGCCTAGGTTCCCATATGAACCAGCACCTGACCTAGTCCACCATGACCTAAAGGGAATTCCCTATCCTCATAGGATAAAAACTAGTGCTTGGGCATCACAAAAAAACTTTAGGAAATATTTTTTGCTCTATAACATTATAAAATTAACTAGTAACAAAAATATATAAAACATGAAAATATAGAATAAGTAATAAACATACATACAAGTATAAGTGACTAGAATAGATACATTCAGAAGAAGATATATATAAATATATCAGGCTAGAAAACTGATACAATATCCCAATATAAAATAAGGATTTAAATGAAACCCGAACTGTTCCAACATCACTACTAGTGACCCCCAGTCACTCATCACATCCCACCATCCATCCATGGACTAACCCGAACATCAATAACATAAAAAAATTGGGCACCTGAAACCTGCAATATAAATAGGTTTGAGATAAACACCATAGTAGGTCACCACCTATTAATATAATGTAAATATATTCATAACATGGTTCATAAAATTCTAGTTTAAACATAAGATATTAGATTGGTTTTTTTTACATTCTTTATAAAAAAATATAGTAATCATGCGACATTAAAAAACCACGATTTTTATAAAACAAAATATAGATGTTTAATAAGTTTAATATAGAATTCCAAACCAAGTAATAGGGGCCTTTAAAACCATAAAACAAGATAAATTACCATATATCCCTCTTTCAAAAATTTCATGAAAACTCTATTTTAATAAAAAACTCCATTGAATTACATTTCTAAAAACCTTTTTAATAAATACACAAAACCATTTTCATTTTTAAACCACACTTTCAAACCATTTTAAAATAAATTATTTAAAAGTAAACCAAAACAATCTCAAGGAATTTCATGATCACACATAGGCACCAAGGAAACAAGGAAGCATTGTCCAAGAAAACAACTAAACAAAGGTTCTATATGATTAAATGAACTAGGGGAATACAAAAAAACCAAGAAAATAAATCTCCTAAAGTATCTTGAGAAGGAACTAAACATAATGGGAAACATCCTAAGGCTCATGTACATGGATATTTAACTAGTGATGAGGAACCTAGGCTAATACTACTAAACCTGACATGTCTCGATAGTCCAATAGAACTAACCATTCTCTATCATGGCCAGGGAGTTAAAAAATCAATCCCAGGGCCCTTTCACTATATTTCGGGACCATAGAAATATCCCATCAGTTCACTTAGTATAATTAGATCCTTACCACAAGTAACACATTCTAAACTAAGGATTTAAATTATTCAGATCTCTACTAGTCCCATATAACAAATGTAAAACACTTAAATCATCCCACACCTCACCTTTTACACCCTCGCATGAAACAAACCCTTTCACATATGTGTATAACCATTTCATAATAAGATGTGTCAATATAAAAAATCCCCTCATGGGATCATAAGCTACCATGGGAACAATAAATACACAAGTCTCAATGAGGGTTTCACACATTTAATAAACAACTTCATTTAAAGTGTCAATCGAGCTTTCACAAAAATTATTGGGAATCCAAGATATTTTCACACAATTTTAAAATCACATTTCAAATGACCTTTGAAAACCATTTATCAAACTATACTTGAAATACCATTTTAAACCCCACCATTTACAAAAAAACTCTTTTAAAATAACACACCACTTTTTAAAAGAAATCAAATGGTGCCAAAAAACCTTTCATAAAACCACACTTCACTTTTTAAAAGTGTTCAAGGAAACTTCAAGACCCAAAATTCCTAAACATTTAAAATGAGTCCAAAAAATCTCAAAACCATTTAAAGATAATGAAGTTAAACTCCCATTATTATACAAAATGCGCCTTTAAAACATCACACACTCATTTCTAAAATAGAACCAACATCAAAAATGATTTTAAAACATTTAAATTTATTTAAAAAAGCCTCTTGGGAATTTTAATAATAAATTGGCACGTGACCTAAGTCCATTCTAAATTTTTAAACCATTTAAAATACATTTAAAAATAAAAAAGGGTACGAAACACTCTTATAATTATATAAAAAAAATTTCAAAACACTAATTTTTTTAAAAGATCCACTCAGGAAATTTCACAAGAACATGGCATGTGGCATATCCATGAAAAGTGAAAAATACATTTGAAAACCATTTCAAGCCAACCAAGAGAATAAAATATGATTAAAAATTCATAATAAATCATTTAAAAACTTAAAATAAATTTACAACATGAATTATACAGTAATTTAAAAAGTAACACCTACCTCATTTCAAGAGAAAACATCTGAAACATGTCACCTCCAAAACTGAATGCACAACCAAGACAAGAAACATCCACCTATACCCTAAAAAACCAAAATTCCCATCATTAGAACCTCCTAGAACCCTAATTCCAACCTAAAAATTGGTTATTGTTTATGGGAATGAGATAAATTGAGAGAGTGGGCAAGGGAAGAGGATTGTATAAGAAAAGATGAAGAAATGAAGTCTTACCATCTTGAAATCTAGAAGAATGATCCCCTAAGTTGAAGGAGGAACAAGGGTGGAGATCCTTACATAGAAACCCTAGTTTGACCAAGCATGAAGAAAATAAAGAAAGTACAAAACATAAAAACCTAATAGGGGAAATATAAATTCACTATTTTAATGAAATATGGGAATTCCATATGGTTTTCCTGCACATTTTTACAAACTATGCACCAACTATGCTAATGGAAATTCTTAAGAAAAAACATTTCATGGTTTGTTCAAACAGTTTTAAAACCATGAAAAAATAGTGAAAAAATCACTACCAAAACCTAAAAACCAATTTACATGCTTTATGAATGGGTTTTTTATAATATGCCATTACCTTTTTTCAGGTACTTCTTGACCCTTGTGTTGATCGTGATTTGTTTGGGTCTTTCTTTGGGTTTGTTCCATGAGTTTTTTAAAAAAATTTGGAAGCCCATAGGTTGGTGCATAATTGGCACATGGTTAGAGAAAACCATGTAGTTTGGCCTAGTAAACTGTGCAACCAAGGTTGTTACCATGGAAGGGGGTGCATGATTTGTCCAAACTATGCGGCTACCCATCTAAACCGTGTAACCTATGGAAAGTGGGTTTTTCACAGTTGGTGCATGATTAGTTTAATCACATGGACATACCATGTGCCCCATCTAGAACTCTAGTAGGGGCACACAGTTAAGGTGCAAATTTACTTCTAACTATGCACCCTCTCTATAAAACCATGCATGCGTTTTTTAATTCTCTATAATTTTTAATTAAAATCCCTAAACCCTTTCTGTTTAACCCCTAATCACCCCAATTAGACCCTAACATGATTACATGGTCCTTGAAGGTTCTGAATAGGGGATTTTGATTCCTCTAACCAATTTTATTTATAGATCAAAGTGCAAATAATCTCATTGGATCTCTTTTTGGTAAGTGAATCTCCTCTCATGTGGATTCTTCTGATATCCTCTTCTCTCCTATTTAGAGATTTATAGATCATCATGTTGTTGATGGATCTAATTTCTGTTTTGTTGGATATTGATTTTAGGCTTGTTTTCTATATCTCTTATACCTTTGTTCTTCATTGAAATATTCTATTGTGGGTGTGGTGCTAATTTGATCCATTGAATAAAGGTAGTTGGTTCCATATAATCTTTCCATACAATTGAAACCTTAAATTGCATAAATATTTTAAAATGAGTTTTTAAATGATTTAAAAACCTGGAATTGAAATGATTTGATGTTTTATTTTAAATGGCATGAAAATTGAGAAAAACTCTCAATTCCAATGATATTGGTATTGTGGGATGAATTTGTAAATGATGGGTTAATTTTAGAAATTTATTCGATCGATTGATTTGAGTAAATGAAATGATTGAATGTTAATTATTTTAATAAATTAATTAAATTGAAAGTTGATTTGAAAGAGGCATAAATTGATGGAAATCCCATGTTTTGGTTTTGAAATGATAAAGGTTTGTTGAAATTTAAAAGAGGTCAATTATTTTTTTAACAGATTTGAAATTCTTGATTTTATCATGATTGATTGATTGATTTTTTTAAAGCACATGTGATCCTAGGTAGTTAGTGGGTAACTTAGACAAGAATTCTAGGACTTTGATTCCCTATAAATGGAATGATGCTGAAAAATTTAACTAAACTAAGTTCTATATGATTTTCCATGATGGGTTCCCCAATGGGGTGTAGTTTTATTTGAGTGTGCACACCTATCTAGATCCATATTTATTATTTAGAAGTTTGAGGATCTTATTACCTAGAAGTAACATACCACATGGATTATCACATGGTTCTATGAGATGTTTGATTTTATGATTACATTCCATTGGTTTATAGAACTCTTTTATCCATGCCAACTTTTTTATATAAATTATTTTTTATAAATTATTCATTTAATCTTGTTTTGGAATAACTTCCATATTTTTTAGTATGAAATCATGTTGTGTTGAAAATATTTAAATGAATTTCCATGCCTTTTTTTATTTAAATTTAAATCATAAATGATTTATTATTATAGTATTGATTATAGAACACTTACTGAGGCCCTAATGGGCTGTTTAGCTCACACCCTACCTTTTCCTTTGGGTGTTTGTAGATTATCTTTTTCTAGGTCCAAGAAAAGGAAAAGTTCCACTTAGATGTGGTGTATGTTCTTGATCCCTGAGACCCAGAGTGATGGAGGTGACTGATAGAGATATGATCCACTTGTTACATGGGTTGTCTGAGTTTTTTCCAGGAAGTTGATGTATCACTTGGTGATGTACCATTTTGGGTTTATTTTACCTATTGTTTTTGATACTTTATCCCTTTTAAGTGTTGATAATACTAACTTGTATTTTTATTTTCTGATATTTTTTGAAAAAATCATTCCATTTTTATATTGTATGATGCCAGGTGCTAATCGTTAACCCATGGTAATCAAAAAATTCCCTAAAGGCTATATTAGAGTTGGATCAGGTATTAGCGTACCGTGGTATCTAGGCTAGTTCATTATAAATTTTTATCAGACATGAAAGTTGTGCATCTTTACTTGATTTTAGTTACAGTCTAGGTTGTCTTGGTAGACATGAGTTAGGAATGTTGGGAATTAGGAGGTAGTTATGAGAAAGTTCCTGGCCAGCTCTCATTTTAATGAGACTTAATTCACCATGGATATTTGGTAAAAGTTTCCTTGAGGAAATTTTGATATGTTTCTAGTATTTTCCCAGTTTATCGGACTGATTTTTTTCTTGTAACTCTTGATTTAGTTGTTTATCTTTGTATCATTGCTGATGTTTCAGTGTTTTATATCAGTTTTTTTAGCATTATTCATCTAAGAATAAATTTGAATATTCCAAAAGAGGAATATTTTGGTGAACCAAAAAAATAGAATCCTCTAGTGGACTAGAATCTTTTTGAGATAGTGTCACACACTGTCCAAGCCCTGGGATAGATAACTGCACCCATTCCTGTTCGGGATCTGGTAGTGAAACTTCAAAGTGATGAATCTCAGAGTCATGCTCAAGAGTTTCTTCACCAAAATCCACAATATTTAAAAGTATATAATTATCCTAAATAGGATTAATATTGGTTGAGAAATATATAGATTCTTTTTGAGTTCTTGGAAATTCTTGAATCAATTAAAATAAAATGTTCCACCTTCAAGCATGAGGGATCTAGAAGGAGATAATGGGGTTTTATGGTGATAAGAAAGAAGCATGAGGGATTAGAGTGGAAATACTTTAGATTAATTTTCATTGATCAGTTTTATCCAGAGTTGATGGTCTTGGAAAATTCCATGGAGTTCCTTAACAACCAGTAGGGTAGTAGAACTGTGATGAAGTATGAAAACTATTTTGATGATTCGGTTTAGTTCGCTCACGAGGTAGTGAAAAATGAGTAACTAAAAGCCTAAATATTTTTGACGGGTCTTCATTCTGACATATGATCCTAATTCTTCAATTTGAATCTCATATCTTATGTTGATATACTAGATAGGGCATGATGGTTGAGCTTGACCTGGCTATTTAGGGTTTATGGGAGTTCTCTTTTATCCTAGTGGAAGTTTTGTGAGTTCCTTCAAAGGAAATAGAAATCCTGGAGAGTCTTTTAGTGGTTCTAGAAAGCAGGAATCTTCTAGATATCCTGAAATTCCTATAATATCCCCTTTGACTTGCTTCCATTGTGGAAATGTGGGAAATTATAGGTGAGTTTTCATTGATGCACCCAAGAACTGTAGTTTGTGCGGTCGCTCAGAACACCTATATATGTTCTACTATATCTTTTTTTTCTTCATTCAGTGTCATGGTATCATCTGTACCAAAAAAATACTACAGTGAAATCATATGCTTCAAGAACTAATGGGTTCTAGCCACAAACATCGAAAAACAATTCTTATTCACACAATGAAAAAGTTTATAGAGGAAACTAATGTGGGTTCAGCAACCATGAGAGGAAAAATCACTATATATTAATCTTTAGTGACTACTTTATTTGATACCATTTCATCTCAATCGTTTATATCAACTTGTATTGTGAATTTTATTGTAATATCCCTTCTTTTTCCAGGTATTCCCCGCTTTTTTTATTTGAACCACTTTTGTTTGGGTTTTTCTATCTTCTTTAAACCTTGGTTGCCGAGTCTTATTTGGAGATGGAGATCTTTTTTTGGGGTAAATAACCTAAATTTTGGGGATGTATGTTTTTTTAAATTATTGGAGTTTGAGTATCAACATGTTAAATGAGATTATGAGGGTTTACCATGATTTTATAAGGCTTTGAATGTGGTTCATGATCTTCTATAGATTTTGGGCTTGAAGCTAACTGCAAGATATTTACATGTCATGTAAATGCACTACATGTCATGTAACTATCACCAATCAGATGATGTAAATGGAATACAGGCTGTGAAATGGTTCATGATGTGAACTGTTATACGTTGTGAATCAACATTACACAATGTGTATTTCTTGGGTAGGGTTAAATTCACCTGAGGCGACAAGATTTTCAATATACACTTAAATTGAGAACTAAACATCATGAAATACATTTATATATAATGTAATTATTAGGATAAATGATTATAAGATAGGATGCATGCTTATTTTTTCATGCCTCTCATGCACAACCCTCCTCTCTCATGTCCTAGGTGTTTTACAGGAGATTTTAGAGCACCTTACTCCATTCTGAATGTCCCGTTCAAGTTATAGATCCATGGTAAGTTGTTTTGATTAGGTTTTATCTTATATTCCTTTGTTCTCCAGTTATTTTGGTGTAACCATTTTAACACTATGAATTCAGGTGTTTATCTGGGTCTTTTGTGATCTAGGTTTCTTCTTGTGTTCTTATTCACCTTCTTTATTGTTGGCGTTACCTGTTGGAAGTGTTGTTTGATCACTAGTTAAATGTATGTGGTCTAAAACTTAACCCTATAGTTTGTATAATTATTAAGTATGTGAAATATTGAGATATTGTGCCATTATAATGTACATATTAATTAATTTAATGATGAATGATGATTAATCATGGATTGGATTATATATTAGAACCCTTTAGAATCAATGGTGATGAAACCTGGCTGGTGGATATTCATTAGGTGTGTGAACTCTTGAATAATAATGAATTGGATAATAGATTAAAGTGTACTTAGTATGACATGGAACCTCAGGTGATTTTTTATAATAGATTCACCTTGGAAAATGGTTAAATTTATCATGAAAATGGATATATATGATATGATATGATTGGGTACAAATTATAATGTTAATGGTTTAAGACCGACATGATAAATGAAATGTGTAATTGAAAGATAAATGGTCATTTTTATAATTAACCCTTGAGTATTATGATATGATATTATGATATCCTTACTATTATGACATGTGTTGTGATTCATGATGTAATGATTATTTAGCGGGCTTGGCCCAATTTCATGCTGTAATGCTTATATAGAGAGCTATACCTGGATGTTGTAATAATTATATAGTAGTATTGACCCAGTTTCATGTTGTAATGCTTATATAGTAGGCATGAACCCGTTTCATATAGTAATACTTATATAGAGTACTTGGCCTAGTTTCATGTTGTAATACTTATATAGTGGGTTTATCCTGATTTCATGCATTATTTTTTTATTCCATGGTTATGTGGTTATGGTTGGAATGGTTGTGCTACATTCTTAGAGATATTTCATCATGGTGTCAAAGTAGATTGTTTGATGTATTACATTAATTGATTAATTAATACACCTATTTATCACTTTATTACATGCACTTATTATCAAACTAGTTTTGATTTGACATGGTGGTGTTGACCTAATACGTTTTAATCACACCCTATTCAGGTCATTGTTTGGTACCTGAGAATATTACATGGATATAAGTTTGTATAAGGTCAAGGGAACTTGTTATTAATTGTTTCTTTCTAGATGGGATGAAGTTTATAGATGGGACTGATATGGGGTCCAAGACCAGGATATTTTGAGTTTATTTGTGTCATATAGTTCTTTGATTTTTATTATATTTAATTTTAAATTTAGATATATTTCAACCTATCATCACATGGTTCTCTATTATTTGATTTATTAGTTTCTCATTTTACTTCCTAGTTGTACGTGTACTGTTCATGATGGTTTTTGTTACTATGATTTTTTTTTTCTATTTTATTATGAATATGTACCAAGAGGTATAGTCTCCCTACTATACTCATCACACCCCTGCTACTAGTTGGTAGCCTCTGGCGTATGGGGAGGTGCACTTGAGGTCCCAAAACCAACTTGATTTGTCCATGTGAGAGAGTGCCAGATTGAGAGACATTACAAAGTGGTATCATATGACCTTATGTTTCTTTTCTATTTCTTTACTACTTAGGAAAGGTAGAAAGGATATTAGGATGTGTTGGGACTTGGTAATGTGCTTGTTCATGGGAGTAGCTAACCCATGTATGGGAGAAAATCTAAGTACCCAGGGATGAGATTACTGTTCATGATCTTCGCTTGTTATGGTTGATGTTATTTCACCCAGGGTGATTCACATGTTGTGTGATGTGATTTTTTTATTGATATTTATACTCATGGACTGATATGGCATAAGATTAGTATATATACATCATGATAGGAATGTATGGATATATCTTGACATTCATTATTCATTATAGAGACATATTTATTTCATATGATATATTTTCCTGTATGAACTGTGAAATACAATACATGTTATATCTAATAAATGAAATGAAAGAACTTTTTCATCATGCTAAAATACTTGTAAGATATGTTTAGAGAGACTATGTGCTAGAGGTTCTCTAATATTTTCACCCGTTGAGGTTTACCTTGTTGTTATAGCTAGTGTTATAAGGATTTCATTTTTATTGTATAGAAAATGACTCCTTGTCGTATTGGAGTTGATCATCAGGAGAGTGGCACTTAGCATGATCCTAACACAGTTGAGTTGGAGATTCCTATAGCTCCTAAGGATCAGATGTATGTTATTCTTCATGATAGATTTTTGAGGGTCATGTGATCCATGTAAATGGATACTATTTTCACTATGCCTTCAATGTTTGAGTTGATGAGGGAGTTTCAACTGCATTATCCACCTATATTCTTTGGGGAGGGATCCCCTCGAGAAATCAAGTTCTGGATCGAGTTAGTCTAGATGATCTTCAAGCACCTCGAGACACCCATGATAAGAGGGTGAATATTTCTACATATATTCTTCATAGACCAACCAATCATTAATGGGACATTCTAGAGAAAGTTGGGCAGTAATAGGAGTTATCTTAGAAGGACTTCAAGGAAAAGTTCCTAAGATAATTCTATCCAAAGATGTTGAGGGATGAGAAGGATCATGAGTTCATGAATCTGACACATGAGGGAATGTTAGTGATGGAATATTCTAGATGTTTCACTGAATTTCATTTCTTTGCACCATCTTTAGTAGCTGATGAGATTAGGCATTCATCATGGAAGGGAATCTGATAGAGGACTTGATTAGTGGCTAGGATATCTCAACAGGGAAAATTGGGAGCTCTTATTTTGGTGGAAATAAGAACCTCTATGATAGTTTTTATTAGGTAAACAGAGGGAAGAGTAGTTAGGGAAGTTGGTAGCCATCTTAGGATTGTGTTTCATTATAATGATATCATTGTGGAAAGTCAGGCTATAAGTGACCTCAGTTTCTGTACCCTGCTTTGGAGTGACATTCTTGCGGTTGGCTGGGTCATTTTAAAAAGTTTTGTAGAAACTTATCATAACAGAGCAGTGGTAAAGGATCAAAACAAAAACTGAAGTTTGGGAAGGACTAAACTAATCCTCAGTAGATAGGTATTTAGAGTTCCAAAAGATGTTTAGGTTAAGTAAAGGGACACGGTACCTCAATACAAGAGTGTAAATACCAAGAAAAGGTAATATCCAGGGGGAGTTAGACTAGATCCTAGGGCAAAGATGCTAGTCAATTTCACATTATATAGAATACTCTGACTAGTGTGGATGCATGACCTTCTACCATCAGAGGTATGATTATTATATCATCTACACTTGATTTCATTTTGTTTGATACAGGGGCATCACATTACTTTTTTATCTTCTCTTTTTGAAAATGGGTTGTGCTTGGTTTTGGAAATCTTGGATGGTTTTTTGACCATTGATACATCATTAGGAGTGCAGTCATATAATATAAAATTTTATAAGGTGTGTTCTCTAGAAATTGGTGGTTAGTATTTCTTTTAGAAAATGTTCATGATAGAAATTATAGGCTTCAATTTAATTCTTATTATGGATTGGCTAGTTCTATACCATAATCATATTGATTGTTACTATAGGAGAGTTACCTTTCTATCTCCAGAAGGAGACAACTATTTTCACCAGGGGGAGTGGGATCTTTAAACTAGTCATGCAGAACCAATTTAGTGTAGATTATATTTTCCCATGGCTCAGAACATAGGTATTTCTCTATATGATGGTGTAATGTAGTAGGATAGTTTTTATTTAGTGGTAGACAATTTTTAGAATGTATTTCCCATCGAGTTCTACAACTTACCACCCGAGCAAGAGATCGATTTCATGATTGAGTTGGTGTCAGGAGAAGATCCAGTTTCTATTCCACCTTATAGATTGGAACCGGCAGAGCTTTGAGAGTACAAGGTTCAATTGGAAGATTTGGAAGCTAAATGTTTCATACAACCTAGTACATCTACATGGTTTTATCTAGTTTTTTTCCCAAGAAGGATGATGGAACTTTATGATCAATTGAATATTGAACCAGATGAAGGTCAAGAACCGGTATATCTTATTGTTCATCAAAGATATATTCAATCATCAGAGAGGTGCAAAAATATTCTTCAGGATTGATTTGATATTAATATATCATCAGTTAAGGGTGATACCATTAGAAATAATTCATATTTATTTTAGGAGAAGTTATGGCTTGTATGAATTTTTAGTAATTTCGTTTGGTTTGATGAACATGATGAAGATATTCATAGCCTTGATGAATCATATCTTTCATTCTTTTTTGGATCGGTTTGTGGTGGTCTTTGTCGATGAAATCTTAATGTACTCTCACTCAGTAGAAGAACATGCCCAATATCTTTCCATTATATTTATTACATTAATAGAGCATCAACTTTACTCCAAGATAACCAAATGTAGTTTATAGATTGATATAATACACTTCTTGGTTCATTTCATCTCAGAGGATGGAGTGTCAGTGGACCTAGAGAAGGTTGTAGTTGTGGTATCTTAAGATTATCCCAATAATTTCTTCAAGATTCATAGTTTTCTGGGGTAGTAGGTTATTATCCAAATTTTATCTAGGAATTATCCTATTTATAAGTACTGATGTCTGGGATAACCAAGAAAGGAGTGAATTTTGTTTAGTCAGACTCCCATGAGAGATATTTTCAGGAGGTGGAGAGCAGGATGACCTAAACACCAATCCTAACTTTACCTATTCCAGGTAGGATATATACTATGTAATGTGATTCATCTAGATTTATACTCGGAGTAGTTATGATGTGGGAGGATCTAGTGGTTGATTATGGATCTAGAAAATAGAGATCACATGAGAGGAATTACCCTATGCATGATCTAGAGTTGGAAGTAGAGAAATATGCCCTAAGATGATGGATACATTATCTTATGGGTGATAGGTTTGTGGTTTACATGGACCAAAAGAGCCTTAGGTACATATTTTATTAGTGGGACCTAAACCTTAAGATGATGAGGTGGGTTGAGTATCTAGAGTCTTTTGATTTCAAGTTGGCTTATACCCTGGGCAAGGGAAATGCTGTTACTAAAGACTTAAGCTAGAAGATTAAGACAGAGGAAGCATGAGAGTCTTGTGACGAGTGGTGTATAATGAAAATCTTTATAGACATGAATCGAGATGTTTAAGAGTCTCAAGGATGAGTATCTCTAACTTAAACATCTGTTATACTCATGCTTCTTGACCGGATCAAGACAAAGCATTTATCTAATCCATAGGGCTTAGTTTTGAGAGATGGATTGTATGGTGGGGATACACCAGTAGTATGTTCTCTTAGCAGTAACAATTATCTTCTTTATTGTGGATGAGTATGGGTTCCTACGAGCTTGCATGAGGATATTTTGAGAGAGTTTCATGCTTCTAGATGGGTGGTACATCCCAATTTGACAAATTTGTATTGTGATCTCTGTAGATAGTACCAGTGGTCAGGAATAAATAAGGAGGTATAAGGATTCATAGAGAAATGTTTAACCTATCAGTAGGTGAAAGTTGAACATTATAAGCTAGCTAGTATTTTGTAACCTATTCCTATTCTAGAGTGGAAATGGGATGATGTCACTATGTATTTTGTGATAGGATTACCCAAGAAAACTTGTAAGAATGATGTAGTATGGGTGATCATTGATTTACTGATGAAGGTATCCCGCTTATTTACTACCAGTGATACCTTCAATATTGATGATATATATAGTCTTTAAATGTGTGAGATAGTTCAGTTTCATGATGTTTTGAGGAGTATAGTTTCTGATAGAGATCCCCATTTCACGTTGTGATTTTGGTAGGGTCTTCAAAAGGATATAGGATTGTAGTTTCTTCTAAGAATGACCTATCATCATCATATTAATGACCAATTTGAGAAGACTATTAGGTTCTTTAGGATATTTTATGAGCTTTTGTTTTGGATTTCAATGGTTCATGGGAGAAACATATGATACTCATAGATTTTTCATATAATAACAGCTTCCAGGCATCAATCCAAATGACACCTTTAGAGCATTTGTATGGAATCCCATACCATTCACCTCTTTGTTTGTTGAATTTAGGTGAGACAATTCTTGTTGGACATAGTCTCATGCAAGAGACATTTGATCAGGTTCAGCTGATCAAGAGTTGGTTTCTGACCACACATAGTAGGTAGAAATCTTATGTTGACCATCAGAGATGACCTTTGGTTTTTGAGGTTGGTCATCATGTCTTCTTTAAAGTATCACTTAGTTTGGGGTAATTCCATATCAAGAAACATAGAAAGTTAGTGCCTAGGTTTTCTGGGCCGTTTGAGATAGTGGAATTTGTCGGTCTAGTGGCATACCGATCAACCCTTCCTCAGTACTATAGTGTTATGCATGACATGTTTGACATGTTGTAGCTTCATATATATCATACTAAGAATTCTCATGTGGTATACACCGAGGACACCAAAATTTGTGTAGATAAATCCTTTGAGGATAATTCTATACAGATTGTAGACCATAGTGAGAAGTATTTATGGGTTAGGACTATACCTCTAATTCAAGTGCAATGGAAGCATGGTTATTTTTAGGAGAAGACTTAGGATAGGGAGTCTGATATATGAGTACAATGTCCAAAATTGTTCATCGAGACCCCATGGTGATGCTTAAAGAATCTTAGGGATGCGATTTTATATAGTGGGGTGGTTATAAGATCTCATCTTTTTCCAGGTACTCCCCTCTTTGAGTTTTGCATTAAACCTTTTTTTGGTTTTTATCTCTTTTTAAACCTTGGTGGCTAAGTCTTGTTTGGAGATAGAGAGATTTTGTTGGAAAAAATGACCTAAAGTTTAGGAATGTATGTTTGCTTGAATTTATGGAGTCTGAGTGATTATGAGGGTTTTTCATGAGTTTAGAAGGCTTTAGAGATGGTTCATGATCTTCTTTGGATTTTGATTTTAAAATTTCCTCTAGTACATTTACACATCGTGTAAATTCATTACACACTGTATAAATGTCACTAGGAAAATTCATAAAGGGAATAAAAACTGTGGACTGGTTCATGATGTGAACTGGTTACATGCCATGAATCAACATTACATGACTATAATGTTTAGGTAGGATTAAATTCACCCAAAGTGAGGTGATTTTCTTTGTACAATTAAATTGAGAATTAAACACCATGTAATACTTTTACAAACCATGTACTTCTTGGAATCAGTGATTATAATCCATATCGTTCACTTTTTTTCATTCATATTTCATGCGACCATCCTCTATCAAGCTCTAGGAAATTTCTAGGCGATTTTGGAGCTCCTTCATCCATTTTTAATTTCCTGTTCAAGCGATCGATCCCTAATAAGTTTTTTTATTAGGTTTTCTCTTCTCTTCCTTTGTTCTCTAGTTTTAGTGGTGTAACCTTTTGTCTGTTATGGATTCAGGTGTTGATCTAGGTCTTTTGTGATCTATATTTATTCTTTTGATCTTTTGAACCTTATTTCTTGTTGGAGTTACCCATTAGAAGTGTTGTTTGATCACCAGTTAAAGGTAGGTGATCTAAAACCCAACCCTATAGTCCATCTAATTGTTAAGTATGTGAAATGTTACAAGATTGTGTTAACAGAATGTGAAAATTAATTAATTAAATGATTAATGATTATTAATCATGGATTGGATTATTTTTTGGACCCCTTTGGATTCAATGGTGATGTGACTTGGCTTGTGGATACCCATTGGGTGAGAGAATCCTTGAATGAAAATGAATTGGATAATGTATTAATGTATTTTTATCATGAAATGGAACCTCAAGTGATTGATTGTGATTGATTCACCTTTGAAAATGGTTAAATTGATTATGGAAATTTCTATATATGATATGATATGATTGGGTGAAAAGTGGCATGTTAATGGTTTAAAACCCACATGATAAATGAAATGTGTAATTGAAAGACAAATGGAAATTTTCAAAATTAACCCTTGAGGATTATGATATGATATTGTGATATCCTTGTCGTTATGAAATTTGTTGTGATTCATGTTGTAATGATTATATAGCGAGCTTGGCCCAGTTTCATGCTGCAATGCTTATTTAGCGGGATTGATTCAATTTCATGCAATAATTATTATATAGTAGGATTGTCCAAGTTTTATGCTATAATGATTATATAACAGAATTGGAATAGTTTCATGGTTTAATGCTTATATAAAGGGATATGCTCAGATACTAAAATTCTTATATAGAGGGCTATGCCCAGATGCTGAAATGCTTATATAAAGGGTTATGACTAGATACTAAAATACTTATACAGAGGGATCTACCCAGTTATTTGTTTATGCCATGGTTATGTGGTTATGGTTGGCATGGTTGTGCTATATTCTTAGAGATATTATAGCATGGTGATGAAGTAGGTTGTTTTATGTATTATATTATATTAATTAATTATTACACCTATTTATTTATTTATTGCATGCACTTATTATCAAACTGGTTCTGTTTAGAGACAGTGGTGTTGACCTACTAAGTTTTACTCACACCCGATTCAGACCGTCATTTGGTACTTGATAATGTAAAGACCCAGAATTTCCGTGGAATTTTTTTTATATATATGAGAATTTTACGAGTCCGCGAAATCAGACGGCGCACGATTCTGATGTCCGGAGTGCCTGGAATGATCCGTTGAAGTTTTTTTAAGCTTAAGTTAACGCACGTAAGCATTTTTCCTGAAAAAGTGAAATAACTCTTAAACGGTTACTCAGATCAGAAATACAAGGGCATATTTGTGCTCAGGATGGCGGGTTTAACCTAGGCGCGACTTAAGATTAGTCGGCACGGGCCTCCTGTGAGAAAACCCAAAATTGGCATAACTGTAAATAAAATAATTAAATAAATTATTTTATTTTTCAAATGCTTATAACTCAAAAATGTTAGATCGAATTAAAAATCCGATACCACTGCTGAACTTGTGAGGGCATGCTTTATTTAAGCAGATACTAACTTTGGCCAGCACGAGCCACCATAAAAAGTTAGTTTTTGGCCGCAAATAAAATAATTAAGTGACAATTATTTTATTGTAAAATTCATAACTTCTAAACGGTAACTTGGATTAAAAATCAAAGAGTACTGTTGGGTTCGTTGGGGTGTGTTTAACTTAGGAAGAGACTAACCTCGTCCGACACGGGTCGAGGGTGACTGATAATAATTTTCCAAACGTTTTTTTTCGGGTACGTTTAGTAAATGCTCAAGAGGCATTTTGTAACTTTTGAACCAGTGCTCAGAATTGAAATACGAGGGCACTGTTGAACTCGCAGCGCCAGTATTCGCTTAAGGAGACTTTCACCTCGACATAAAATAGACGAGGGTGAAAGTTAGTTTTTGGGTTTTTAGTGAATGAATTAAATAAAAATAAATTTGTGTAGCTTTATTTTTATTTGTTTTCTAAAACCTCCACTTGGAAGTTGGAAGTTAGAAGTGTGGGGACCAGCCGACTATAACCTCCCATGAGAGGTTATGGTGGTGGGGCCCACCCAAACCTAACCTCCCGTGAGAGGTTACAATGTGGGGACCACCTGGGACAAAACCCTCCTAATAATGGTGGGAGAGGAAAACCTCTCAAATGCCCTCATTAATGAGGAAGAGTCTCTCCACCCCCTCCTTTAATGTGCCAAATCCTCCTCTTTAATTAATTATTCCAACCACATGAATTAATTAAGTGGATCTAACTTAATTAATTCAACCTTTTTGAATTCTTATGCCAACGATATATTTTATAATCTATTACCTTGGCTTTCTATTCTTTTGTTGGAAAAAGGTTGGTAAAGGAGGATAAGAGATTTTGAGAGAAAAGCTCTCGCCAATGAAGGACGCTCCCAATTAAGAATGCCTTCGACTACGAAGAACGTACTCCTTTGACCTTTATCCATGGAATCCTACCGACGTGGTATGTCTTCGACCGACCTTCCCTCCTTATCGTCGTTAATGAACCGATGCATGAGATCGGGATTGGAAGAGTGCGGCAGATGCGTCGAATGACGACAACTCTGTTTTCTTCCCCATGACTCCGTCAACGAACAATGATCAAGGTAGGGGTTTAATTTCATTTAAGTGCCATGTTCTTCCTTTCTTTCAAAAAACAAAGAACGAGGATGTTTTCCTTTTGCGGGTGGATTGTTGTGCTCATTTTTATGAACCGATTTCTATCACCCTAAATGCGAAGGGTGCATGCCAAACTAACATGGATCGTCTCCCTCCGTCGATTCTCTTTTGTGATATTCTTCGGCATGGCGACAAAACGATGAGTCGACGAAGGCGACAGGAAACAACCGTGCTACCCGTGGTCTCCGTAACCCGCGCTGCCCTCGCGGTGCTTCGGCCGAACTGGCTCCGCCGCCCCAGCCGACCCCCCCCCGTTGATGTTCTGAGCCGCCGACCTCCCTGCACTTGGCCTCCTGCCGGCCACCCGATTGCCCGGCCGCCCGCCGGCCTCCCGACACCCAGCTGCCCGTAGGTCTCCCGGCTGCCTGGCTACTCGCTGGCCTCCCGGATCCCTGCCGCCCACCGGCCTCCCAAATGCCACCGGCCTCTCGTGCGCCCCGACCAAATCGCGCTGACCCGTACCACCCAGATCCCGGCCACCACCAGCCTCCCGTGCACCCCGACCGAACCGCGCCAGCCCGGCCTGCCGGCTCCCAGTCGCCCGCTGGCCACCCGGCCTCCCGGGCCGAGCCGCCCGAACCGCACCCACATGGTGCTCTAGACCGAACCGGCTCCGCGCCTCGAGGCTGAGCTGCCTACGTGGTGCCCTCCGGGCCGAACCTCCCTTGCGCCGACCCGTGGCTGGTCCGCGCCCTCGCGACCGGTCCGCGCTCCCGCGACCTGCTGGGCTGGGCCAACGGGCCGAGCCAAATCTAATGGGTAGAACTGCCTAACAAACTGGGCCTAACCCAACAGGTCAGGTTGGGTCGACCCGGGTCGGTCTGACCGGGTCGGACTAGACCCGGGCCCACTACCGACCCTTTACTTCTTTTGGCCATATCTTTGGCACCGAACATCCGTTTGACGAACCGTCAGCGGCGCTGGTAATCATGGAGTGTGGTGGTCCCTTAGAGTATACCCAACTGGAGTTTGGGGTATAGTTGAGATATGGTCAGGTTGGATCGTGCACGAATCCAACCGGGCCCCCGAGACTAAAAGGCTAATAACTCACAGACCGGACGTCCGATTGACGCGCTATCTATTGCGTTGAGACCTCTATGACGTGGGATACCTTTGAGATAATCCTACGTGGGTTCAAAAGCTCTGACTACTGTTCCTGGATCATGTGTCGGTTCGACAGCTCTGACTACTGTTCCTAGATCTTTTGTGGGTTCGACAGCTTTGACTACTGTTCCTGGATCCTATGTGGGTTCGACAGATCTGACTACTATTCCTGGATCTTGTGTGGGTTTGACAGCTCTAACTACTATTCCTAGATCCTATATGGGTTTGACAGTTCTAACAACTGTTCCTGGATCCTACGTGGGTTCGAAAGCTCTAACTACTATTCCTGGATCCTGTGTGGGTTCGATAGCTCTCACTATTGTTCCTGGATCCTACGTGGGTTTGACAACTCTGGCTACTGTTCCTGAATCCTACGTGGGTTCAACAGAGTAGATGATTCGGTGGATATATATAATCATCTCCATATCTCTACATAAGTTGTATAACTGTGTGAGATGAGTTAGTTTTTTTCTGTGTTTTCCCTCATGATTGAGATGAATCACTTGATAAATTAGGTATATGTATGGGAATATACCTGAGTAAGGTTATCTGTTGATTTCATACTTTTTGGTTTATCCTTGTTGGATTTAGTGAGACCTTGAGGGTCTCGGGGTCCCTACTGAGTATCGTTATACTCACCCCTGCACGGGATATGCCCGCACTTCATTGTGTTGGATGCTGACGACGGATAGTGCTGACGGAGGCTGAGAGTACCAGGACAGGACGATACTCAGAGGTGGACTATACGACGTGTCGATACTTGGAGGTGACAGACGGACGTGGAGTGATGAGGAGGCTATCTATACCTACCCTTCAGGTAGGAATCTCGAAGGACGATCCAGTAGCTGTCTTTTCTCTTTTTTCAGTTGTATTTCATTTTAGTTTTACTTGTACCTTTACTGTTGGGCTTGTATTCTGGCCCCTTTTACTTTCAACACTCTTTTGCTATATATATTACTTGGTGTTTCGTCCATATGTATGCTTTCTTGTGTGTGTGTTTATAGGTTATAAAGGCAATGCCTTCCTAGTATTAAGGGAATTACACCTTTGGTGCTAGTCGCCCGCCCCTGTCCTATGGAAGGTGGGCTTGGGGTAGTCACAGCACGGGTCCCAGGGGATGGGTCATGACAGAGAAGATTACATGGATTTAGGTTTGGAAAAGGGAAAAGGACTATGTTTCTGATTGTTTCTTACTGGATGGGCTGGAGTTTGGATATGGGACTAACATGGGGTTTGAGAGTGAGGTCTTTTGAGTTTATTTTTGTCATATGGTTATTTGATTTATATGACATTCACTTTTAAATTTAGATACATTTCATCCTATCATTACGTGGTTCACTATTATTTGTTTTTTTTGTTTCTCCTTTTAATTCCCAATTGTGTGTGTACTATTTTTGTTATTTTTTATTACTATGATATTTATTTGTTTTGTTTATTTCCTATTTATTATGACTTTGTATTAGGGGGTATACTCTCCCCACTATACTCATCACACCCTAATACTAGTCGGCAGCCTCTGGCATATGAGGAGGTGTGTTTAAGGTCCCATAACCAACCTGATTGGGCCATGTGAGAGAGTTCCAGATCAAGAGATGTTACATTTCCAAACGTTCTTATGGATATATTTTATTATGTGATGTATATTAATACACCCCTTAGAATGAAGAGAGAGTATGGTCATCAGTTTCTTGCTTGTGTTTTCTCTCTATCAGATATTGAGATTACTTGGAATTTTCCAGTTCTCGACATGAAACCTCTTGACATCATTCTTGAGATGAATTTATTGATTTATCATAAGGACCGAATTGACTTCTATCTTCAGCGGGTGTCCTTCACTGTGACTGATGGGATTTTTCATGTTTTTTAGGGATAATGAGACATGAGGTAGAGTATAGTTGAACCTCTTTTCTGAAGTTAGGTAGGGAAATATCAATGTTTTCTTTTGATTTGGAGTCAGAATCTTTGAGTGATGATCTCCCTCTATTTTTCATCAAGTTAACCAATGTTTTTCCTACTGTCTTTTCTTGGTTACCACCAGTAAGGTAGGTAGAGTTATTTATTGATTTAGTACCTGGTAATCAGACAATGTCTATTCTTTCTTACTTTATGCCACCAAATGAACTAAGAAATCTGAAAACTCAGTTGGATGATCTACTAGAGAAAGGATTTATATTCCATAGTGTGTCACCTTAGAGGTGCCTATTCTCTTTTTAAAGAAATTTTATGGAACACTTTTACTTTTTGTTGATTACCAAAAGATCAATAAAGTTACATTGAAGAACAAATATTTATTTCCATTGATTAATGACCTAT
This sequence comes from Viscum album, assembly GCA_963277665.1. Lineage (NCBI taxonomy): Eukaryota > Viridiplantae > Streptophyta > Magnoliopsida > Santalales > Viscaceae > Viscum > Viscum album. Next base: position 122,593,150 of record OY728156.1, read on the forward strand.
TTGACCAGTTGAAATGGGAGAAGTGGTTATCAAAGATTGATCTTTGGTCTGGTTATCACCAGCTAATAATAAAAGAGTCTGACATTTAGAAGACCGCCTTCAGGAGTAGGTATGGCCATTATGAGTATCTTGTTATTTTATTTGGTTTAAATAGTGCCCCTGCAGTTTTTTTGGCATTGATGAACATGCTATTATAAGAGTATCTTGACACATTCATAGTAGTCTTTTTGGATGACATTTTGGTTTACTCTAAGTTTGAGTAGGACCATGTGAGTCATTTGTTAGAAGTTTTGGAAGTTTTTATAAATCACCAACTTTACACGAATATTTCAAAATGTCATTTTTGGATTTGATAAGTGAGGTTCTTGGGACACGTGGTCTCAGAACATGGTATTTCAGTTGATCTTGAGAAGGTGAAAATTTTTATGACATGGGTGAAACTACATAATGTTTTTGAAATATATAGATACCAAGGTTTGGTGGGATATTATCACAGGTTCATAAAATATTTCTCAAATCTAGATTCTCCAATGGTTTCTCTCACTCATAAAGGAGTGAAGTTTTTTTAGGATTATACTTGTTAGAGTTATTTTGTTGAGTTGAAACATATTCTGACTTATACACTAGTTTTGTCTCTTATAGAGGTTATTTAGGGCTATGTGGTCTTTTGTGAGGCATTAGAGGTTCAGGTTTGGACTGTTTTTTGATGTATGGTGATCATGTGGTAGCCCATGGTTCCAGACATCTTAAGCCACATGAGAATAATTTTCTAAACCATGATCTTGAACTTGCAACTGTGATGCATGATTTTAAGAGTTTGCAACATTACCTTTTTAGATAAAGGTTTACTATTTATTTTTCCCATAACATCCTGAGTTATATCTTCTCCTAAAAAGATATGAATCTATGAAAAAGGAATTAGGTGGATTACCTATAGTATTTTGATTTTGAAATTTCCTACACCCATGGTAAGGGGAATGTTGTCGTTGATTCTTTGAGTATGAAACTTTTGACCCATACCATGAAAGTTTCATTATAAGAGTGTAATAAAATATAATTCTTTATGCAATTTCATTTAGTAATCTATGATAGTGAGTTTGAGGTTATTTTGACAAGCGTATATTTGACCTCCTCTCTTCTAGAGATGATTCTTCAGGAGCAGAAAATTAATGATGAATTTTGTGTCATTTGGGAATCTCTTTATAGCGGTGAGACTGTTGGTGAATGTACATTCATTCTGGAGGGTATCCTATGTTTCCAAAACTAGTACGTTGTACATTTTCCCCTGAGAAAAGATATTATGGGAGATTTTCATAGTTCATAGTAGTCAGTGCACCCAAGAACCACAAAGAGGTTCTATGATATATAGTGGGGATTCTGGTAGCCATGTATGAGATGATACATCACTAACTTTTTATCTCATTATTATACTTTCCAATAGGTCAAATCCAATCACCAAATACCTTCAGGTTTACTACAACCGCTTATAGTGATGAACTGGAAGTTGTACTAGATCTCTATGAATTTTTTGGTTGAGTTTCCACATACCCCTTGAGTAAATAATGAGATATGGGTTTTGATTGATTAGCTAAACAAATTGGATCACTTTTTACCCATTTTAGATACAAAAAATATTAAGGACTTGAGATATATATACATGTAGAATATTTTTAGATTTCATGGAGTTCCATATACTATAGCTTCCGGTATAGATTATCATTTAACTTATTTATTTTGGAAATACCTCTAGGAGGAACTGGGATCCCAGATTCATTTGATCATGGCTTATCATCCATAGATAGATGGCCATACATGGGGAGGTACATAGATTCTTAAGGATATTCTTCATGCTTGTGTTCTTGACTTTGGTGGAGCTTGGGATGACCATCTAGGATTGGTTGAGTTTTCTTACAACAACAGTTACCAGTTTAATATCATAACAACCCCTTTTAATACTTATATGGTAGGCCTTGTAGATCTCCATTGTATTAGTTGAAGATTGGTTAAAGTTCCTTGATTTGACCAAGGTTAGTCCAAGAGATGACAACTAACATTTAGTTAATTATTTAGAGAATGGTGACGGTACAAAGCCGATATAAATCCTATAATGATCATCATTGATGAACATTGGATTTTTCTATTGGTGACTGGGTGTTTTTATGAGTTTCACCTCAATTGGGTTATCAATATATTTGGAAAAAAGTAAATCTTATTCCAAGGTTTGTGGGTCCTTTTAACCGTTTAATACATTCACCATAGTTGAAATCAATACACAATGTGTTTTATGTATTGTATCTTTGAAAGTATCTTTCTAACCCTTCTCATGTATTGATCTGGGAAGATCTTGATGCCGATATTGATTTATCTATGACTGAGTATCCATTTAGGATTGTTGATTCTGAGATAAAGGTTATTCATGGGAAGATGATACCTTTGGTCCATGTGCTATGGAATCATGGTTTTGATTTTCATGAGACTTTGGAGTGTGATACACTAATGAGAGAGTAGTGGAATCATCTCTTTGTTGTGGAAACTTCTTGATAGGATTTATAAGGATAGAAAGTGTTTATGGCGGGGAGGTTGTAATATCCCATTATGTTCTTTCAGGTACTTCTTGAACCTTTTTTATCATGCTTTGTTTGGGTATTACTTTGGGGTAATTTAGGGAGTTTTTTTAAAAAAATAGAGGCCCATGGGGCTATGCACAATTGGATTATGTGTAGGAAATACCGTACGGTTTGTCCCATTAAACCGTGCAGCCAAAGTTGGTGCCCTAGAAGGGGGTGCATAGTTTTTTCAAACCATGTGGCTACCCCTCCAAACCAAGTGGAAAATGGATTGTGGGTTTTTCATGGTTGGAACATGGTTAGTTTAAACATATTTCCAAACCATTCACCCTATACAAAACTCCAGTTGGGGTGCATGGTTAAGGTTCATAGCTACTCTTAACTGTGCGACCTCTCCAAAAAACTATGCACGCGACTTTTAATTTCCCCTAATTTTTAATTAAAATACCAAAATACTTCGATTTAACCCCTAATAACCCCTATTCAAACCTAACATGATTCCATAGTCTTGGAAGGATCTCAAGAGGTTATTTTGATTCCTCCAAACCCTTTTATTTATGGATCAAAGTACCAGTAATCTCACTGGATATCCTTTCAACAAGTGAATATCCTCTCATTTGATTTCTTATAATATCCTCTTCTACCCTCTTTAGAGATTGATAGATCATAATGTTGTTGATGAATCTAATATCTATTTTGTTGGATCTTTATTCAAGGATTGTTTTCTAGATCTCCTATGCCTTGATTCTTCATTGGTAGATCTTCTTACGGGTGTTGTGTTGATTTGATCCCTTGAATAAAGGTTTGTGGTTCCATATGATCTTACCCTATAATTGAAACCATAAATTTATTAATTGTTTTGAAATTAATTTTAAAATGATTTAAAAACTTGTAATTGAAATAATTTTATTTGTGATTTGAAATGGCATGGAAATTAAGAAAAACCCCTAATTCCAATGATATTGGAATTTTGGGATGGATTTATAAATTATGAATTGATTTGAGAAATTGATTTAATCAATTGATTTGAGAAAATGAAATTATTAAATATTGATTCTTTAGAAAAAATGGCTTAAATTGAAAGATGCTTTAAAAGAGGCACGAATTGATGAAAAACCTATGATTTGGTTTTGAAGTGAGAAAGGAATGTTGAAAACTAAAAGTGGTAAATTGTATTTTGAATTTATTTAAATTTTTTTATTTTCCCATGATTGAATGATTGATTGATTGTTTGAATCACATGTGAGCTTGGGTAGTTAGTGAGAAACTGAGACAATCACACTAGGACTTTGATTACCTAGTAATGGAATGGAATTTACAACTCTAACTAAACTATGTTCGACATGATTTACCATGATGGGTTCCTATAATGGTGTGTAGTTTTATTTGAGTGCGCACACCTATCTAGAGTCGTGTTTATTATTGAGAAGTGTGAGGATCCAATTACTTGGAACTAACTTATCTCAGGTCTTATCACATGGTTCTATGAAATATTTTATTTGATGATTACATGATATTGATTTATAGAACTATTTTACTCATGGAAAGTATTTTATTTAAACTATTTTATATAATTTTTTCATTTAAGCTGGTTTTGAAATACCTACCATATTTTTTATTATGAAATCATGTTTTGTTAAAAATATATAAATTCCTTTCCATGTATTATTTTATTTAAATTTGAATCATAAATAGTTTATTATTATGGTATTGATTATGGAACACTTGGTGAGACCCTATTGAGATGTTTAGCTCACACCCTACCTTTTCCTTTAGGTATTAGTATATTATCTTTTTCCAGGACTGAGAAAAGGGAAAGAGCTACTTGGAAGTGGTGGATGTTCTTGATCCTTGGGACTCAGAGTGATGTAGGTGACTGGTGGAGATGTGATCCACTTATTACATGGGATTTATTAGATTTATCTCAGAATTTGTTGTGTCACTTGGTGATGTACCATTTTGGGTTTGTTTTACCTATTGTTTCTAGTACTTTATCCCTTTTTAGTGTTGAACATACCAACTTGTATCTTTTATATTCCATTGTTTTTTGAAAAAAATGTTCCATTTTTATCTTGTATGATGCCAGGTGCTAGTCATCAACCCATGGGGATCAAGAATTCCCTTTGGGATATATTAGAGCTAACTCAAGTATCATCATACTAGGGTATCTAGGCTGGTTCATGATATTTACTCTAACCATGAAGAATCCATGCACTAGTACTCTAATACTAAAAGTGACCCACATAGTTTCCCCTAGTATTTTAATTATTTGAATTGAAATACAGGTTACTCATATGAACCAATCGTGAACTATACAAAATGAACTAGAAAGAACCCTGTGTATGGGTAACCACAAGGTTTCCCCTAAACTATTTGTGAAAACCATGCGTAGAGGAAAAAATTCAAGCTTTTTCCATGTTTCAAACTATAACTTCTTGAAAAATTAAATCACCCTACATTAAGATTAAATTTTACAAAATAGAAAGTAATAGTGACATGTGGGTGTCACAATTCTCCCCACCCTATAACTTCCCCCACCAAAAAGTCACTGGTCAAAACAAAGGTAATGGAGAAAGAGGGAAACCCATCACTCCTTTATGATAAGTGAAAAGGTTCACAGAAAACTTAAAATATACCAAGACTATAGGGACATTAAACACGATCCATATTCAAAATAACCAAAAAAATCATTAATCAACATTATAAACATCAAATAAGAACCAACCATAAGAACCCAATAAGAATTTCTAAATAAATGGATACTAAACATGAGTCTCCCCACCATTTAGAATTAATCTAAATGGTGAAGCAAAAATGAACACTCCTATAATGGAAGCACCCTAAAACTAACTATGATTCCACAAACCAAAAAAAAGAAACAATTGGATCCCACTAACCATGGACATACATAATCCATCTCAACTACAAAAAGGAAGAAACATCCATAAACACACTAAAGACCCCAAAGTTGAAGAACATCCAAGATTACAAGATCAGGTCTCTAAAATGATCCATAATCAATACATCCAAAACAATCAAAGGTCAATAGAATAAGTTTCCAAAAACTATTTCATCCCAAAAAATCCAAATTCGATAGTGACTAAATACATGCCTCAAGTAAAGAAACAATGTGGATATTACCTTGGAAACATACCAAAAGAAAAGGGGTAAATTGGGGACCCATACCCAAGATACCCTCTTATGGTAAACCCAATAAGATCTGATCCACCAACTAGTGAATAATTTCAACAGGTTCCATACCTATCCTATCTACCTAAATCACACACCCAAAGTCATCCCAGATGCAAAAAATTATCCAAAACCAATACATGATCCTCACCATAGGGATTACATCATCAAAAAATCCACACAAGTCACAAAGAATAATGAGGCAAGAATAAATCAAAACAACCAATGCTCAATCAATAGAAACTGAAAGAGAACCTAAGGAGATCATTACTCACCAATTCACATGACTAGATAGATAAGTATCACTTATCCTAGTCTCCCAACCAAAACCAATGGCTAACACACCACTACACCATCGAATGGTGATAACGATTCTCTCTACTCCACTTCGAGTCTTGGATAGATCCAAAGATAAGAAGAAAAATTCCCTTAAGAAGACACCTTACCTTTATGAAATACATTATTGATAGGAATAATTTACATAAAACAAAATATGATCCCAACTTATTCATTTTTCCTAAATCAAAAAAATTGGTCCCAACCTAAATGGAGGGATGAAATCCAAAAACACAATTATACAAGGAAAGCTACATTCTAAAATACCATTACTTTAAAGACACCACATTCCCTAAGGAATAAAAAACCTTTTTAAAAAAACACATGGGTGTTTAAAATAACCCAACCATTTTTAAAACACTCCAATTCATTCAAAAACCCAATCCCATACAAGAATCCCAAAAAAATTAATCTGTCTTTAAAAACCACTAATTCCTTGGAAATAAAAAAGACATATCTATTTGAGCTTCTCAAAGATCATTCTTCAAATGTTTCCAAAAAATTATTGTTTTATTTTTATTTAATTGAAAATAATAATTTTTTAAAATCATATCAAGAGGCTTCAAAATCCCCTTTTTAATTTAAAAATCAACTGGTTTTAAAGAACAAAACGTTTTCTAGGATTTATAAAAAAATCAAACAATTTGAAAAAAACAAACCCAAAACCTTTTCGAAAAACCAATTTTATTTTATAAACAAGTCCTAAGGATTAATTTACAATAAAACACATTTCCATGAAATAAAAACCTATTTTATAAATAATCCCAAATGATCCCTTTCAAACCAAGATCATTTTCCATAAAATCCACTTTTTTCACACAAAAAATCATAAAAATTACACCAAAAGGAGGAACATTAAAAATTCAAACCAAAATTAAATAAACATCAATAATATATCATAAGACTCAATTAATTAATTTCCCAATGCTGGAAATTCCTCAAGATTGGTCTAAACAACAAGTCAAATGAGATGCAGAACCATGCTTGACTCGACCACATGGTTTGATAGGACATGGGCCAGTCTTGCAATAATACCTGTAATGTTTTCCAAATTGATCATTTGGTCACTTCCAGGTTTATCAAGCCATGGAAAACATCCTCACATCATTGATCCACTTTCTGATCCTATCCTAAAACACCAAACAACCCCTATGGAAACTCACATTATGCCAATGAGGACCAACCCAACATCCATAGTAAATCCAATGAAATTCTGAATTCAAAATACAAACCCTACAACCTTGATAACACGAGTGTCATCATGAAGGGTTGTGATCAATAACCCACTCATGAACAACCTCTTAAGTCCTAACAACAATAATAACTATATTTTTTCCTGACACACCCAAAAAATAAGGGGGTGATTCAAGAACTTAGGTCTCTACTAAAAAACCTTTTCTATGATACCCTTTGTAAAGAATCGTCCTAGATTTCCATCTGAATCAAAACCTGAACAATCTTGAAACTGGCCCAAAGGAAGTTTCCAATCCCCAAGGGCTAGAAAATAGTGCCTGGGAATCATGGAACAAATTTTTGTAATGATTTCACCCTAGATAAATATATAAAATAAACCAATAATAGAAAAAAATAAAACATCCAAACATGGAATAAGTAATAAACATCCACACAATGATAAATAATTGGATAAATAAAAGTGGAAGCATATATTGATAAACATCTCAGGAAAAATGACAACACAACATCCCAAAATAAAAGTAGGAAGTAAAAAAATCTAAATAAATACAACACCACCACTAGTGACCCCTGGTCACTCATCACATCCCACCATCCATCCATGAACAAACTAAAAATCAATAATAGAAACAAAAATAGGAACCATAAAATTTCAATATAAATAGTTATGAGCTAAACAGCCTAGTAGGCCACAACCTGTTGAGAATATGGAAATACCTTTATAATATAGTTAATAAAATTATAGTTCAAAAATAAGATATAAAATAGGGTATTCACATGATTTATAAAACAAATATAGTAATCACACCACTTACACATTTAAAAACAACCACCCTTAATAAAACAAAACACGGAAAGTTAAACATTTTAATAAATCCTTCCAAACAAAGGAAGAGAGGCCTTTAAAACCACAAAAAAGACAAATCACTATTTATCCCTCCTTATAAAAAATTCATAAAAAAATCATTTTCATAAAAAAAATCATTGAAATTAATTTTTTAAAACCCATTTAAGAAATACACAAAACCATTTTTCTTTTTAAACCACTCTTTAAAAACATATAAAATAACCTATTTGAGAGTAAACCAAAACACACTCATGGCGATCCATAATCACACATAAGCACCAAGGAAACATGAAAACATAGTCCAAGAAAAAAACCAAACAAAGGTTCTATATGATCAAATGAACTAGGGTAATACAAACAAACTAAGAAAATAAATCCCCTAAAGTGTCTTTATAAGGACCTAAGAGTCATGGGAAACATACTAAGTCTCATGTGTCTAGATCCTGAACTGGTGACAATGAACCTAGGATATAACTAATAAACCTATCATATATCAATATTCTTGTAGAACTAACCTGGATATATCATAACTAGAGATATAAAAAGAAACCCTTGGGACCTTCTAATATATTTTGGGATAATGAAAAACATCCCATTATCTCACTCAGTCTGATTAGATCCTTACCCTAGGTGTTACACTCTACACCAGGGATTACACTTATACTTATTCTTACTAGTTAAATAAGACTCCAATATATGACACAACATAAGTGATCAACAATAATCACATATAAAAAATGTAAATCATTTAAATCAACCCACACCTCACCTCTTACACCCTCTCACAAAACAACCCCTTTCACATCCATGCACAAGCATTTCATAATAAGTTTCATCAATATAAAACATCACCTCATAGGATTATATTCCACCATAGGCATAATAAACACATGGGGATCAATTAATGTTTTACACATTTAATAAACAACTTCACTTAAAGTGCCAACTAGTCTTTCACAAAAGTGATCGGGAATCCAAGATACTTTCACACCATTTGAAAACCACATTTCAAATAAACATTGAAAAACATTTATCAAAATACACTTGAAATCCCATGTAAAAACCCAACCATTCAAATGAATTATAATTTAAAATAACACACCCCTTTTTAAAATAAGTCAACTAGTGTTGATCACCCTTTAAAAAGACCACACTTCCCCTTTTAAAAACATTCAAGGAAACTTCAAGACCTAATGGCTCTAAACATTTAAAAAGAGACCAAATTGTCTCCAAACTATTTAATTATAATAAAGTTAAATTGAATTCATTTTAAAAAACGTTCCTTTAAAAAATAACACACCTATTTCTAAAATGTAACTAACATCAAACATGATTTCAAAACATTTAAATCTATTTAAAGAAGCCTCTCGGGCATCTTGGTGATCATTTGGCATAAAACCCAAGTCCATGAAAAGTTTTTAAACCATTTTAAATCAATTTAAAAACAAAAAAGGTTATTTGACACACATAATATTCCATAAGAAACATTTTAAAACACTAAAACCACTTTAAAAAATCCACTTAGGAAATTTCACAATTACTTGGAAAGAAACATGCCCATGCTAAGTGAAAAATCAATTTGAAAAACATTTCAAGCCTACAATAGGCATGATATGTACTTTTAAATTCATAATAAATCATCTAAAAATATAAAATAAATTTGAAAGATTCATTACAATAGAATTCCAAAGTAACACCTACCACATTTCAGGTGTAACCATCCGAAACATGTCACCTCTAAAGGAGAATGCATAAATAAGACAAGAAACATCCTAGACTACACTAAAAATCCCAAATAACCATCATTAGAACCAAAATGGACCCTAATCCCAACCCAAACAATAGTCAGGGTTCATTAGAGTGAGATAAATCGAGAGAGTGGTAAATGGAAGAGGATAAGAGAAGAAAAGAGGAAGAAAATAAGGCTTACCTGCTTGAAATTGAGAAGAACAGGCCCCCAAATCAAATGAGAAAGAAGGGTGAAGCTCCTCCCATGTGTACTTTAGTTTGGTCAATAAATTGGAAAACAAAGGGAGGAAAAAACATGAAAAACTAAGAGGGAAAATGGGTTTTTAATGAAATTTGGGCATGCTGCATGGTTTGACCACAATATTTTCCAAGCCATGAACCAACTGTATAGATAGAATTTTGTAAGAAAAAATACCTCATGAAGTTTGAAATCATGGTTTAAAAATTGTTTACTAACTGTTAAAATCCCACTAAAAAAACTATATACCTATTCACAGGCTTGCTATAAATTTTTCTCTAATTATGTATAAGCCATGTACTAGTTCTCTAAGACCAAAAGTGACCAACATAGTTTCCCCTATGATTCACATAGTTTGAACTAAACCATGAACTATCTCTATGGGCTAACCATGAATTATCTCTATGGGCTAACCATGAGCTATAAAAAATGAACTGGAAAGCACCCTGCGTAAGGGTAACCATATGGTTTCCCCTGAACTGTGCAAGAAAACTATGTATAGATGAAAAAATTTCATATTTTTTCATGTTTCAAACTGAAACTCCTTAGAAACTTAAATCAACCCACATTAAGATAAAATAATTCAAAATATAAAGCAATAATGAAGTTTTTGTGTCATAGTGTTACTGTTCATTTTAAAGATGTGGCATGTGCGTGTTTTAAATGACACGATGCTAAACCAGAATGGGATACATGTGTTGAATTCTACCTTCAGCCTTCTAGGTTCCTGTATGCATCAAGTTTTTCATGTAAAATCCACTAAAATAAATTCAATCTCACCAAATAGTTTATAATAAACATGTGATAATATTAAGAATTACATTCTGATATGGTAGAATTATTCGACTGTTAAATTGAGTTTATGATGAGGAGTTATAGTGAGGAGTTTATGCAATAAGTAAAAGATGGTCGTTGTGGAAGATACACTTACCATATGACACATAATCGATCCAATAACTATGATTATCATGGTTGATACACTGATCACATATTACATGATTGATCCACTGACCACATTAAAAACAAATATCTATTATGGGGTGTAACCAATCTCATGAAGAACTAGGAGATACCATGAGGTTTGATCAACCGTATGATTCAAACTGACCGCATGAGAAAGAACCTACCAAATTGTGGGTTATATATTGATACTTCCACATCAAAAACCATGAAATAATTCATATATAAGAAAATTGATTTCATAAGGTACATTCTATAAACTATGTAGAGGTGGATATGAGATATGTAAGGGTAAAATCTAGAAGTAGCATGTTGTGAAAAGGTAATTCCCTTATTGTGTAAGGGTAGATGTGAGCTTCATAAAGGTGAATGTAAGATGATGCATAAGGGTTAAGTTCAGTTTCATAAGGGCTATTATGTTACCATTATTATGCATGTGTGTGTGGTTTCTATAGATTACACACCATAGTGTGTGTTGATTATTATTCTCCTCACTGTAGAAAAAACTTTCACGTCACCATGCATAAACATACGTGGAAGTAGGTTTGAGAAATTTAAAAGCATCATTTTCCGAGGAAGTTAAGTCTGTGATATGTAAATATCACATGAAAAGAATAAATTCCAAGTCTTAAAGAATTTAAATGAAGATTTGATACTTGAATATCACAAAAAAAAAGAGATTGTGGATATTCAAAATATCATGTGGAAATAAATGCTTGAGCCTTTGGGTGATTTAAAACATAACAACCTGGAGATTTATTGACTGAAAAAAAAACTTATCAATATTTCTAGAATATTAAATTCAAAACAATATCCATAAATTAATTAGAATAATATTCATATTTTTTTTTGATATAAATAGAGTTTATAGGTGATGAGGAAGAAGTTAAAGAATTTTTAGAGAGCTCCCAATACTCTTCTGTATTAAAGAGAGGGAAAATATAAAGAAAACTAACTATTGTTTCATTTATTATTATTATGGGATTCAAGGTTGGTAGAACCCATTTTGACCCAGGTTCTTGCTACTAAGAAGGATGCATGAAGAAATTGAGATACTAAGAGGTTTATATGAGAAAGAATACAAGAAGCTATATTAAAAGGGAATCATAGTTTACAAGTGGGAAATGCCAAAAATTTAGAAATACATTTGATTTTGTAGACTTAAAGAAAGGTAAAGACTAATGTTTTCCACACTAAAAAAAATAAAAAGTAGTTGAAGAGATACTCAATGATTTAGGGAAGGAGTCATTTCGAGGATTGTACGAGGAATTCATTTTGGTTATGAGGACTGAGCTATGCAAGATAAAAATAAGAACTAGTTGGAGGTTGTTAACTATGGGAGGTAGTATAAAGATCCCTTAATGGGATACTGCAGCACATGATGGGATTTCATGTAAGCAAGGTGTGAGACTATTCCATTTTAACTACTTATGTTAATAATGGAAGAATATATAATTGGGGAATATAACCGGTTATAGTAATAAGTATGCTCACATTAAGATCAAACCTTGAAAATCCTTATGTTTTGTTCTTTTTACTTACTGCATTATTTAGGTGAGGTTGTGAGACACAAGAAGAGTGTATTAAAGATTTAACCATCCATAAAGGTTGAATTAAAAGGAATAATTTTTAAAAAGAAAAGGGATCACTGATTCACCCCTCCTCCTCCCAGATATCTCACAGGATCTAGGTTCTTCAATATTAGTATTCTATAGGTAATTTATAAATATATGATATTTAATTGAAATATAAACATTTTATATTCAATATAAACAATCCATATATTATATAAATATTTAACATAATCAAAATATCACATATTTAATATTATTTCAACCTTTATCATATCAACTATCAAAACTCTTTTTGATATAGTTCAAATAATTTATCAAATATGAATTTTAATTTAAACAGATAAAATTAGAAATTATGAATAATTCAAGATAAAATATAAACTTCTTTATATTTTTCCTTATTTTTTTTATAATTTATAAACACTTTATAAGTTTCCTTATATTTTTTTATATAATCACTTTATTTAAATATTATAAGTCATGCCATATAAATCAAATGTATTTAATATTAACAATTAAAGTCAAGGAAATTTATTTATTAAATGTTACAACAATATTTAATAATTAATTTAAAACATTTTATAATTAATTAGTTTATAAAACACTATAAATTAAATAAATATCCCAAAATACACTTTTCTATAATTTATAAATATTTTATAAATTATCTCATTTTATTCACAATTGAAAAATGGGAAAACATATTTTTATTTTATGTCATATTTTATGATTCACTTATGTCACAATATATGATATAGTGTAAAACCTATATCCCAGTTTACAATAGATGGTTTTCATCTTATGATAAATAATTCAGGTGGTATCAATAATAATTTATGATATAATCCATATCATAAGGTATAATTCAATTGTTTCCTTAAATCGAATTTTATGAGAATCAAACCATAGTATGAAATCATATTTAGTTTATTGGATATTGAATTTTATGATAATATTGATATCATCTTAATGATAAGAGGTTCTTTTTTGCAACATGCAAACAATTTTAATCAACACTATCATATGTTACAATTCTCCATATTGTATGTTATAATATCTTAAAACTGAATGATTTACAATATTCCATTATCGAAGATATCATATATCATATAGTGAGATCATATTATTGTTTATGATATTCTATATCATAAAGAAATCCACAATAAAAAATCTATATTTTATTGGATGATTCCAAATATGACACCCGTATTTCTTCATTCTAAACATGATTTCAAGAATCAAATAAACACAACATTTCTCTAATGTCACTGTAAGGTTTCTCAGGATTGATTAACTCATATTACTGAAATGTAAGACATTAAGAAACTATAAAACAAGATCACCATTCTCTAAAACTAAAACCATGTGTAATATCAAAATAATAACATGTGTACCTAGCACTGATGTTGGCCAAATCTCTTATATTTAACCACGAATTTGATAAAGATCATTGAAAAACAACCAATGAGTTCCTTCCTCTTAGGGTATCCATGGGATGATGAATCAACCAACATTTGGATGAGATCATCTTTATTTATAAAATTATTCTAGTATATCTCGGGGAAAATAAAGAAAGATAATAGGGCTTTTTGGTATAATGAGTGTCAATAGGAACCATGAATACCATTTTCATAGCCTTCAACCTGTTTATATAGGCCTCAATGATTCTCCTTGAGCCTTTAACACATTGAATCGAATGTTATTAAATGTTTTAATAAATTTCTTCAATTAAAAACATTTTTTCACTTTTGTCCACATGCATACATTTATCATATAAATACACGATTCTTTCAAATATTTCATCATATGAAACCTTAATGATCAATGATAGATTACATGGGAGAGAAATTGAATGTTAACATTTAATATTATACTACCCATGTTAATCATAGAATATTATTAAGGAATAATTATCTTCTCAATCTATTGGGTATCAAAGAAGGTAGAATTATTTTCAAGTATCTTGAGGTCCCTATGTTTTGTGGTAAGCCCAAGGCCACTCATTTCTATGTGATTATTGCTAAAGTTAACCAGAAACTCTCAAACTAAAAAGGAAAGACTCTTTAGATGGCTGTTAAATTTTGTGTTTTTAAATCTATGGTTTTATCTGATTTAATATCCTTATATTTTAAAATAAATACTATGATCGATATTATACCAGACACGTAACACTGAGTTTAAACAAACCCTTAAATATTATTATTTAAATATAACCGTTATAATCTAGCCATTGGATTGGTGGGTATGAATAGAAATAAAAAAATATGAAATACATATATATTTATTACTCAATATAAATTCATTTATTAATTATTAGTAAATAATCACTCAATTTTTATTAAAGCCATTTTATTCTTCAAAAAAGCATTCTCTTCAAAAAATAACTTGTATTTCTTTTTGTGAGAAAATATTATAATTAATTTTTAAAAATTTTAAAATTGCATTTTATGAAAATGATATCATTTTTTAACTTAGAATATCAAAAATATCTTAAGGTTAAATTTTGATAATTTTCTGAAAAGTTTGATTTTTTAGTGAATAGTGAAAAATACTGATTTTTATTAAAATATGTATTTTATTTTAAATAATTTATAAATTAAAATTTTATTTGGGATTAGTTTTAAAATTTAACTATTTAATTTCAATTTAAAATAATCCGATTATGGTTTTTGAAATTAAATTTATACTTGAATTTAGTAAAAAAACATTTTATACTTAAAAAAGACATTTTTCTGAAAAACAGTTTTTCATCACATTTTTCCAGTTTAATTTTAAATTAAAATTTTCAAATTATGTGTTTTGAATTTTTAAAAATTTATTCTATATTTTTAATTAGTGGGACTAAATTTGGTAAATATTTCTCTTTTAGTTTTTGTTAATATGAATAGTAAACTTCGTAATTTTTGTTACCGTGGTAAATAGTCAATCAAAAAATTAAGTTGAAAATAAAATAATGAGGACTCAAAAATGACCCTACAACTTTAATTAATTTTATTTTATGATTCCATTTAATCTATAATCATCCAATATTCAGTTATATGGATTTTTTTTCAATTTGGATGTGATTATGACCTTTATAATATTTTATGTAAAGAAAAGTAAAAAATGTCACTCCTTTTTTGAATAAATATCACATTTTAACATGCATATAACTAGAGTAAATGTTAATTTATAAATATAAATTTAAAATATAAAAGATTTTTATTCATCATGTTAATTTATTTTTAATTTTTAGAGAATAAATAATTACCTTAAATGCTTACACAACGCTGATAGAGTAATTATTCAATTAATGTAAAAATAAAATAAATGTTATTAAAAATATTTTAATTATTATAATTTTAAAAAATTAATGTGACCCAAGAAGTTTCTTGATAAACATAACATGTTATGTATGTATTAAAATATTTTTTTAGAATTTCATTTGTTGTCTTGATGTTATAAAATTCAAAGTAAATGAATAATTCTAAAATTAACATTATTGATATTCTATGAAAATAATATTTTATTAAATGATATAACATTAAAAAAAATCCTATATTCATCAAAATTATTATAATATGGTTTAAAATATCAACTATTTTCCATTTATTATCATTTTTTCCATTTATAGTAACTAGCATGACTCTCACATAGTAAAAAACATTGTTGTCACGGTAAGTGTGAAAAGGTTTAATTAGAGATTAAAACCAAATGATAAGTGTAAAAATATGATCCAAAAATGTAAAAAATTTATTGTATTATATTATTTTGACTGATACTCATATTATCTTCTAATCATATTATTTTTTATCAGTTTAGGCATCACAATTAATTTATATTAATTTAATATTTTTGAAATTACAAAAGTGTCCCTCCCCTCTCTTATAAAAGGGAACCACTTATTCTCATTTATTCAAACTTAAAAAACTATTTTTTTCACACAATATATACCCAAATAAATTTCTAAAATACCTACCCACATTTTAGATTCCTTATTATGGGCAGAATAATAGCTTTAAAGTTCTTAAGGTGGAAAGCAAAGGAGGTTGTCTAAAGAAGAGGTATAGTTCTTAACCGAGTGGTTTTGTTTCGATATCTAGCCCTAAAATACACCTTTCACCCCCTATACATGAGTATGTGACAAAATGAGTTTCTTTCCACTCCATAAATTAAATGGAATATCACTTACCTATTTAGTTAGTACTAAGTTTAGTATGTATGTTGTCGTGTGTAATTCATATACCCCAAAGGATAATTTAAGGCTTTCATGACTCATAATTTACCTTACCATGTCCAGTAAGGTATAATTTTTCTTTTACGAACACCATTACAATGCAGTGTATAAGGTGGAGTGAGTTGAGATAAAATCTCATAATCCTATAGAAAGTCAATAAACTCTTGGATAATATATTCACTACCTCAATATGATCAAATCTTATTTATATTCTTAACAATATTATTCTCAAATTCATCCTTGAATTCATTGAACTTCTCAAAGGATTCATACTTGTACCTCATCATATAGATGAAACCATACTTACTCAAGTCGTCGGTAAAAGTAATAAAGTATGAGAATAAAAATTTAGCTTCTACATGAAATGGTACACACACATCAGTTTGTACCAATTCTAGAATCTCTATATCCCTTTCAACATGAACACAAAATGTTGGTCTAGTCGCCTTTTATTGTAAACAAACATGACATATTTCAAGTGGTATAAGATCGAAAGAATCTAAGTAACCATCTTGATAAAGATTTTTCAAATGCTTCTCATTTACGTGACTAAGGTAGTGATGCCATAACTAGGTGTTCAATTATCCACACATATTTTATTCGTTATCAAATTTTAATATTTTGTTTTTTAAATTTAATACATAAAGACCATTATTCAGATGTTCCATACTATAACATATGTTATCTTTATAAAATTAGAAAATATTATTTTCAAAACTAAAAATAAATCCCTCCATGTCTAAACAAGAAATAGAAATGATGTTCTTATTAATTATAGGAATATAATAACAGTTCTTTAAAAACCAAATTCAATCCCATTGGCAATGTGATATAGTTGTATCCAATGTTAAGAGCTACCAGCCTTACTCTATTGGCAGCCCATAGATCCACCTTTCCTCTGGAAACCTTTTGAAATATACTTGGTTCTTGTATTTGAATACAAATGTGAGAACCAAATTTAGTTTCTAATACCCAAATTATAGATATATAAAGACTAAACTTGATAATAAATTCACTTGAATCTCCTCCTTTCTTATTTGGATGGGTACAGTTCTTCTTCCAGTGGCCTTTCTTAGCACATGAAAAACACACAACATCTTATTCCTTTCCTTGACACTAGATCTTATTATTCTTAGAAGGGCAATGATCTGGATCCTAATACTTGGAATAATCCTTCACTCCCTTTTCCTTATTACTCCTTTTCTTAATCACCAAAAGGAATTTAAGTTTTTCACACCCCATGTCTTTATCAACTTATTGAATAAGATCATGAAGTTCTGAAATATTCTTCTTGTTATTTCTCATATTATAATTCAAAATAAAACTGTAGAAGTTTTTAGGTAGTGAGGAAATAATGAGATCTATGTGAAACTCAATAGGGATTTTAAACCCCAAGATTTATAATCCTTCTATATATCTATTCATCTTGACTACATGATGACATGCTTTCATTGACTCTCCAAGTTTGCATGTAAATAGTGCATTAGAGATCTCATATCTATCTTGTCTTTCCTTCTTGTGATAAAGATAAAGAAGGTGATAAATTATTCTATATGCATCCATATCCTTGTACTGCTTTATAATATCACTATATATGGAGTATAATATGAAAAATTGGACATCTATTTCATTGTCCACATGTTTTAGGTGGAGTGATACTTCTTCTTTACTAGCCTATTTTAATAGTAACTCAAGAAGTGGGGTTTCCAGCACATATAATTTATGTTCATGGAATATTATAATGCATAAGAACATATACCATTTATAAAAATTTGAGCTGGTGAGAAGGTTTTCCTTATCTATTATGGATCGCAGTGATATTATCAAAGTTGTTTGATTTTCCATTTCTTTAAATTAATAATAGATAACTAGTACATCCTTGATTACCAAAATATATTAATAAATTTAAATTCCATTAATATACCACTATTTTTTCAAAACCTCATACCCCTCACCATTATTTTCTAAATATACTCTTGCATGGATATTATAGTTCCAAGGACCCATATTCTTCTTCTCATAACCCACACTTGAGCCTAAAAAGTTATTTGAAGAGTTTTAGGATGGTGTATCTTGAAAATTGAATTAACTTACAGTTACTTAATCTATTGAGTAGACTCCCCAATCTTAAAATCTTAGATACAGATTTCTTTATCTCTTACCTCTCAGTTACATCAAGTCCTACTTGGGAAGTCAACCTTGATGTGATCCAAGTTAAGTTAACCCAAAATTTCAAGCTAAAAGTTCCCTGATAATTGAAAGCACCATGACTTGGGTTAGTCAATCACTTTTGAACTATGAGTTTCATTATAACTTAAGTAATGGAAGTATATACTATCTTAACATTTTGGTTGAGTTATATTTATCCTTATGAATAAAAGACCATTTTATATTATCACATGACTTGTTAATATTAAGTAGATTTTATATAAGTGATTAACCATGTTGGATAAAATTTATGCATAATTTGGTTTTATTTTATTCCATTTTACATGATTGTTAATTCATTTATTAAGTGATATCATAAGATCCACAAACATAAATAATCAACCATGCAACTAATAGAAATAAAATATAAGTTTCATGATCATGAGATTCTCTAATGGTTAGTTTATCTAGTAGATGATAAAATAACCCTCGAATCTAGGTGAAAACACCTTAAACCATAGCTTGGATCATGTTGTAGCATTCCACATTGGATTATATGTATCACCTTGATTGGTTTCACCTCTTCTCTAGGAATCAGGCTACCTCCTCTCTCCTAGGGACCCCATCCTTACTTAATATTTTAATCATACATAGGTGAGGGGATAAAATGGATTGGATAAAGGAGGTTTACATAAAATAAACCATAGGGATTCATCCTCTTACATAATAAGGAGTAGGGGGTGACACACATACCACATCTTAATTTAATATTAATAATAAATTTAAAGGAAACCAATCACATACATAGATCTATTTTAATCACATTATCATCCACACAATATGTAAAGAACATACATTTTCAATTTATCCATAGATTACTTAAATTCATTCTTTAATCAAGATAAAATACCACGAATTAATCTAATTAATTAAATTTATCTTAATTCTATCTAAGAATCCTTAAATTACCATCATTTATAATTTTAAACCAATTAAATAAATTAATTTCATTTAAAATTAATGAAGTGAACAAGTGTACTTGGAGGAAATGACATGTACTCATCCAAACTACCTGGCATGATCCTTATGCTCTTAATGCACATAAAGTGTACTATAAAAAAAGTCCATACACAACTTGTAGATTTAGAATTTGGAAAAAAATTAATTTAATATATAATTAAAAATCCTATTACATGGAATGTAGCTTCAAATAAATGACTCACGGAGCACATTTGAATAGGTTAAATTATATATTTAATTTTTTTCTCCATATTAAACTAAGAACACTATTTGAAAAAGACTACTCAATGTATACTTGGTTACACAATATGTGGTCTCCTCTGCTTGTGTCTATGATACATGCTAATGCGTACAAGGTACATGAAATGTAATGATTCTTACATGACATGTGGCCTCATAGTTTAATAGTTTCATAGTTTATAAGTCCTCATGTCATGTAGTAGATACATGACATGTTTGGACCCTTGTGTTATCAATTTTGAGAAAAAATGATGATTACACATCATGTAAATGGGTTAAATGGTGTGTAGTTTGTCAAACTATCTTCCAATCTATCTAGATCTACTCCCTAATCATGTTTTATCATATCATTGATTGGATTTTATTAGGATGGTGTGATTTTATCATGAGATACATACAATATATACATGGGTATACAACATGTAGTTAGGCAGTATATTCCATATAGTCTTATGTTGTCCAAGAAAAACCTTTGGAACCTCCCGATGTTGTTTTCAGACATTTCTCTATTTTATCTTTAACCATTTACTAGTTATGTGAGAAAGAAAAGATAAATAAAAGAAAATTTAATGTTCATATTTCAAGAACAAATCAATCTAAAGTAAATGAAATCACTAATGCATGAAAACAATCAACGATTAATAAATAATTCTAAAATAAAAATGTGACGACTCTGATACCTCTTGTACGTTTTAGGTGTAGTGGAAGTTCCTATATGGCATGGACAACTCAGTTTTTTAGTATTAATTTATGAATAATAATTTATGTACATAATTATTAATGTTATGACCAATGGAATTCATAGATTACTTGAGTAGAGTAAATGTTGGAACCAGAAGAGGAGGATCTTCACATGTAATTTACTATTAATTTATAAGTAGATCTAGAATTACCCAAACTTGTAATTCTCTATTAATTGATGATTTGGTTTAATTGATCTCATAGTACCATCATTTTTATATAGGATACAAGTATATAATCCATCTAAAAATGATCAAAACATGCAATATAATCTTTGAATGTTGTATTAGAATCATTGGGTGCTAGATCAACCGATCTTGATCGCTTGCATCAGTCATGGATGATCATAAAAAATTCTTATGAGGATGAATAACTCTTGATTATATCTCTAGGTATTTAGAGAAGAAGAGAACATAACAAACTTTTAGATCTCTAGAACTCTCTCCAGGGCTTGAGAGAGATTCTCTCTATCTATTGTACACAATAAGTGTATCTTAGGAAAGTGATATAATTATATATTTATAAAGGAAGATCTAGGGTTTTTAAGTAGAACATGAGCCCCTTTCCAATTCCTTATTTCTTATTGAATCCCATGTCTTAATAATAATATAATTATTATTCACTTGACAAGTGTATAACCTAAGAATAAATAAATATCATTTATATTATTTCCAATCAGACCGTTAAAATCAGTCCACTTATCCTCTTCAATATCTGTTGATCCTTGAATAATTACTATTTATTTAATAAATAAATATCACATAACCATTTATTGATAAATATAATAAATATTATATTCACTAAACCTTGAAAAAAATATTTATTATTATTATTTAACTCACTTATTCTTATGAATAAATTTTGATTAAATATTGGAGATCAACCAATACTTGAATAAATATTTTTTATTCTAGCTTTTTAAATTCAACATTGAATTTATCTGAGATTGTAGATACACTTAGTGTGTAACCCTCTAGGCCTTGTTCTTATTGTAATTAAGAAAATCTACCTAAATTCCAAGGTTAACATCTACTAAAATGCCATAGAATCTATATGGAAATAAGTTAATGTTATAATGACATATATCATCATACGAACGCTTATCATGAACTATAATTTCTTTATCATGATATCTCAAATCAAGCAAGTTAGATTCTAGTGTCATCAACCCATGCACTAGATTTATCTTTCTTTGACTTTATGGAAATGAAATCACCCATAGAAAACCATGGACATATATTTATCAAAGTAGTTATATTCCCATCAAATGTCATGTGATATCAAATTCCATCAAAGGATATAAGGGATAAATTATTTCTCATATTATCCATTAATACAATATCTATCATGACATACCCAATGTATCCTACATCATTGTGATCATATGTCATCATGGTTTTCATAAATACATGAAATTATGTGATTCATGGTATCCATTAATGGTAATATTAAAGTTTAAGGATCAATACACATGTCCACAAATAGGAACATCAATGATGCATAAAATGTGGATTTCTACTGGAAGGTTCATTCTCACAACCTCCTATCTTAGAGATTACCAAAGGAAAACATTATGAGAATGTGTATTAATGTATTATGAGCCTTATAACCCTGATATTTTGTATCTTCTATATCCCATCATAAAATATCATCTATCCATAGAAAATTTATTCAGGAATACTGTCATGGTACCTCCAAGTTTTCATCATAGCAGTGAACTTATTTGAACTTTTAGTGTGACATATATTCTTAGGACATTATCACATACAAATGTCATGCATTGGAAAAATCATGATGTGATAAGAAGCTTCCTTAATATTTAAGATAGTGAACACATATAATCATGTACCTAGAAGTCGGTTCTAGGGAACCAAATACAAATTGTGTGTCCATCACACATGGTATGTGAGGTCACATAGGCCCATGACCATGTACTTATGGTACATTCCATGATGAATGAGTAGGGGTCACATAGCATGTGGATAAGCTACATAGTTATGCAATATTTTACTCCAATTTAAACCCTCGTGCTACATCACGAGGAACACAACACATGTTCTTTCAAACTACATGTTGTGTAGTCATGAATTTTATAGAATATTTCTCTAAGAAACATGTATCTGATTTCATCACCCCTTCTATCGACCTCACCCACAATCATAAATGGAACAACCATAAATGTGTTGATGATGATTTTTTCACCTTGAAAATCTATATTCTAGATATACTTTGATGGAAATTCATATTTATATCGCCTCCTCGCATCGTCTATATGCCCTGGATTGGGAAACCTTCATCCAAGATTCTTCTTATGATTCACATTATCTTAATAGATCTTATTCACTTCCAAAATCATCATCGTGGAAATCACATCAGTGATTTAAAAACCCATTTTTTGATTTCATAATGATATGGATCCATGAATATAGTTGAATCACCATCCAAACTGAATACCAGTAATGAACATATGAGAAATGGAGGGAGAAATGATAAAAAAATAAAGGTAAGTATCAATAATGACCATATGTGATTTTTCATCATCTATGGTTAGATAATTTGAAGAATCATATAGATATAAAAAATTTGGAATATATGATTCCCAAAAAATAGGCTTAATGAAAGAATAAATCAACAAGGCTTAACAAAATTTAATTTTAAATTAAATTTTTTGGAGAATTAATCTTCAATCACAACAATATCAAAATGGGGATAAATCCACAAAATGAAAAGGCATAACTTGATGGATAATTTCTCATGATTTTATCCATTTTCATAACCATATTTTTGTTCATCATCACCATTAAAATCCATCCCTTGTTGTCATAGTGTATCCAATAACACTCCTTGACCCATCACCTTTGCCAATGACAATCCCTAGTATCTCCAACGCTCCTCCTCTCTAGGGTTCAAGTCATTTTAAATGGATAAACCTAGATAAAAACACATAGAGGGGTATTTATAGATGGGGTTTAGGGTTTTCATCACAACTAAAACATTTAATTAAATAATTAAATTATTTAACTAATATTATCATGTTAACAAACACCTGATAATCTAGATGTAAATTTAAATAACATAATTCCTTAGGTAAACACTATATTATATACTCAAAGGTAGTCTTAGTTTTATTATAAGAGGTATATTTTAGGAGATATCAAAATTTTGTTAGAAATGAAAATACTCACCTTTAAATAATATAATATATTTATTATATTATTTTCAAATCTATGTACCACTTTATTTTACATGATAGATTTACCAGGGTGTAAACTATATATTCTAGATCCAATAAAACCATAAAATATTTTTTACAATATTTACTTCTTGGGTAAAATTACTATTTTACCCATGGGAAGTTCCCTAGACTTTGAAACTCAAAATTAAGTTGAGACCCACTTAGGTAAAAACACAGGTCACTAAATATTCCCAACCTTAGAACTTTTTTATCCTTGAAAATAAAAAAAATATGGTTGAAGAACAACAAATTTCAAGATTGAATTCATGAAAAACATAGACACCATCATACACAATACCTTCACCTTTGAGATGAAAGCTCTAAGAAAATTAACTACATCCCTATTTATGAAGGAGGAAACCTTCCTTCATCTATGATGGTACTTTTATCAATCCATCTTGAAGCAAAAAATAAATAGGGTAATGAATACATACAATGTATGATTTACTTAGTCTATGAACTTCATTCAATAGTCTTCCCAACTCATAGTATGAGATAAATCCCACAAATATCCTATTGTCTCCCCCAAAAAATCACTAAAATTATAAACCCTGGTGAGAGTGCCCTAATCCCCACCTTTTAAAGAGTATTCTAGATAGTCTTCAAAGAGGGAAATATATCTACACCACACACCCACACTAGTAACTTAACTAACTTTCTATGATGAAATTAGAAAATTTTAAAGGACATAAGATTTTCAAGAATCAAGTTAGAAACCTTTACCAAAAACTTTAAATAAGGTACAAGCTTGATCATTTATAGCTTTTGTCCTAAGAAAAAACATGAGCCTTACACTCAAGCCTCAACACTAATAGTTACAAGGTTGTTCATTCACATCATGATCTATAATTGACTCAAATCATCATTTAAATATATCTCAACAGGTTTTTGTCACTCATTTTTTGAGGATATCAATGAGCACATCAGTCACACCCAGTTCAAAATTTATGGCCATTTACAGTAGTGTATTGACTGAAGGTGAGAAACATATCCGTTTGTTCCAAACGGTAAAAGATATCCTAGATACAACTACACACATACTTCCCCCATTTCTCAGATATGGAGTCCTTTGTTTTGGAAGAACCAACCATCATGAAACAATCGTGCTACTCTAATATCCATATCCTCCAAGGCCTTAGTTTGTAAAGTCCCAAGACTCCCTATAAATCCAATTTTTATACCACAAGAATATAAAGGCTTGATAGGATCTACCATGAATCATTATTGGGATAGATTTGATCAACTACATCACAACTCCAAAAATTTCCACATCATTGCCAACATTAAATTTTATGCACACACAATATTCTCTCCAAGGTTCAATCATAGATCACCCTACCGAAGCATATATTCTTTCCTCAGAATTCATAAGGAGGGAATGTATTCTACACACAAAAGGTGAAAGAATCCAAGTTTACCATACAATAAGTAACTAACTTAACAACCATAGGGTTTTTTTTTATTTTGAATCCTGAGGGGTCATTCCCACTACTACAGAAATAATTTATCTCATCTATGAAGATTCCAAAACCTCATAATGACCATAGAGGGTAACCAATTCATATTGAGGTGGGTAATATCAAACCTCCTCCCCGTCATAAAGAAATTCTCCAAAATGAATCTTTCTCCACTAGAGGTAATCCCACTCCACCTAGAGGAAGAGTGGATAACACTCATCATCAATGGAAGCTTTATGGGTTTCCATGATCTAGCCTAAGGTTCCACTAGAATATCCAACTCTTGTATATACAACATCGGGTGAACAATGAGTTCCTATAAAAAATAACATGAGGGTACATGGGGAAATAGGAATAAGTCATAATTATTTTCAAATTAGTTATCTCACAAGTATAAGTATTCACTGTGCAAGTCGTCCTACAACTCAAATAGTTAGCCCTACAAACTGGCTGGAATCTAAACTAAGGGTGGAAATTATGCGAAATAATCAACACATTTCCCAACACCAATGACTCTCAAACCAACATTTATCTACTGAAAAATCCATGTAAAAATTTAGGCCTATAAAAATAATATAAATATATCCACCATCCATGACATGGAGATTCTATTCACAACAGAAATATGGATAGCTTCAGGTGAAATTTTGACCTGCTCCCGCATCTAGGGTTCACTTCTATCAATATTTCCAATCTTTCAAGGATCACTCAGGTGACTCCGATATAAGAGGAATCATAATAAATTTCAACCATATCCCAAATTATCTTCATTTGAAGTCCTCATGGATCATAAGTCTCAAATAAATAATCCACAAAACATGCCCATAAAAACCTCACAAATCCTACATGCTCTGATCTGTACTTAAACATGGTCATGATGCCTTGTGGAAGGTTCAAAATCATCTAATGAGAACTCTATCCTAGGAAATAGATAAAACTCCAACCATGGAAGAGAATTCATATCACGATTTTGAGGAATATATCTTCTACTAACAACTCAAAGTTTTATATATTAAGTTCATTATATAAACCAATATATGGTAGTATAAGTCTGATCTGAATGAAGAATCAAGTCCCAAAATATAACTAATACCCTATTCAACCTAGGGATAGGCTCACCTCAAAAACTCACAAGGACTCTACTATATAATTCCTAAATTATAACCAATCTACTGGTAGTCTCATCCGACCTAGTGGAAACTACCATTATCTCTATAAGAAATGTCTGCATTAAGCGCAAGGGAAGAGAAGCTACCTCAAATCATGAGATAACAACACCTCTCAACCAAGTCTCAAGAAATAACACTTAATCACCCACTATCTAGTGGTGAGAGGACTAACCATATTCATGATATCATTACATCCTTTCCTCCACATACAATATAGTGATTAGTGGGTATCACCCTAAACTCAATAGGTTTCACCCATAAGGGTTGAGAAAATTAGGATGAGATGAAACAAACAAAACATGGAAGATCACAACTGAACACTATATGATGCATGTTCCAACTTATTTATACCCCAGAATCAATGTATTAAGGTTTTGGGTTGACTAACAGGTTATCAGAGCCTTGGAGAAAGGATATGTCAACTACCACACCTGCATTGTTTTCCTTGGTTTATTAACCGCACACAATACCCCCTTAGCACCATTTCCCTAAGTTCCTAATCCAATGTTCACACAACTATTAACTCTAATAAATATCCCAAGGAAATAACTTCTCTACTACCATTAGTACATGACCCAACCCACCAATTAGGCATATTACACATATGTAAGGCATTAACCTATCATAGTCTGCAAAATATACGTATCTCTAATGAAAAAACCCATCAATTATAACAATATATACATAAATGATCAACTAAACTAATTGTAGCACATGGATTATACATATATTAAAATCCAATAGATAACCATTGTAAATAATGCAATGTAAAAATGGGAAAAATACACACCCAATAGCCCAGAAAGGACAACTAACGACTAGATAAGGAAAAGAGGCCATAACTACAAGAAGGATCGATACGAAAACAACTCTTACTACCATTATATACAGGTACCACCAAATATATCCCAACATTTCATCCTTCAAAGTCTCTATTCGTAAGATCTGAACAATCTACATCAACCCCACACCCACAAATCCAACTCTTATGTATGTGTAACATGCACTGATATAGTAAGTGTGTTCCCAAGTTCCATTTAGGGGTGAGTATAACATAATTAGCAGGATACCCCAAAAATCATAAATTTATAAAGAAACAATAACCAACTCAACTTTTGACGCAAGGGGTGACTTGGAGGGGGATAATAAAGAAAAAATGGAAAACTAAGCCAGCTCAATATTCCTTGCACTAAGAAGAAACCAAAAGTAAGGCAAGAAAAAGTTTATATATTCTCAACCACTAGAAGAATTAGGGATGTAGAGAAGTCTTAGTCATTATATCAATAATCCGAAAAATCCACTATGCATGGGTAGCTAGCAGTGCCCAAAACACTGAATATTCAATGAAGCTTAAGGTCGATATCCAACCACAACATCAAATCTTAAAGGCAACTCCCTGGGTGCTGAGGAATCACAAGTATCATAGAATCTAGCACTACACATGATTCTGATATCCACCCCACCTCTAGAATCCATGAAGGGGATTCCACTCAAACCTAAATATCACTTACCCACTGAGGTAGAACGTGCTACTTGAGGGTAAGGATAAACCCATATATGATCAGAAATATGCTCAAGTCCTAGAGTATAGTCTCATGAAACCTACATATTCATTACCTCATATAATGATTAAGGATCCCTTTACCACGATTACGGGTGAAATAAAAAATCTAGAAGTCCCATAAATCTATGAATTTATTCCCTTAAATGATTCTAGAGGATCCATACCCTATAAATATGAGCAGAATAATAACTCTAGTGATGGATACATGTCTCATCAGAGCTCTATAGATGGGAGAAATATTGAATCCATAGATAGATGATCCCTGCACTATATTATGTGTGAAATAATGACTCTATATGATTCTACATATATAGGATCCCAAAATTTTTCTCACATAGTAGAAATGCTGACTCCCCAGGAGGTTCACAATCCCAATGGGTGAGGTACCAACTCCACTATGGAATAATGATGGGAAATCCATGTCTGGAAGAACTATCCCAAGCAAAGGTGGAGTACACGATGTGTAGAATGGTCAGATGATGTGTTATCCCATGTTTTCCACCTGGTCATGTTCGGTTTTCCCACATTCCATGTCTCATACCAACTACATGAAATGTGTAGGGGTTACATGAAATGAAATATCAACATAGGTACTCAATATATACCATGTTTTCCCAAGCTATGCACCTCTGAGGTTACTCGGGGTGTGGCCAACACACACAGTGTGTGGGGCCAAATGGGTCCCTAGGCATATACTTTCAGTACATGCCAAGATGACTGGGTAGGGGCCACATGATGTGTGGATATACCAAATGCCCATGTGATATTTAAATCCAGCTAAAATCCTAGTGCCACACTAGGAGGCACATTCCACGTATTCTTCCGAATGACATGACGTGTAGTAGTGATTTTTCTAGAATCTTTACACAAGAAACGTGTCTCTGATTTCATCACCCCTTACATAGATATTTCACCCAATAATGCATGGAAAACGTGAAAATGTTTTGTATTTGATTATGTATCCTCTTGAAGCTATATTATGGATATTATTTGATGAAAAGTTGAATTTCTGTCACCTCCTCACATTTTCCACACACCCTGTCTTGAAAAGATGTTATCCTTGACTCTTCCTCATATTATATTCATCATAATAGATACTACACACTACCAAAATCATTATTGTGGAAATTTAATCAATTAACCATGGAACCTTTATTCAATCACACAACAATATGGGCATGTAGAGATATTCAAATCATTGGACAAACCAAATACCAGTGATGAATGTGCAAAGAACATAGGGAGAAATGAACAAACCACAAATTTGAGAATTGATGTCGACTATATATGATCGAAAATAGTCTATAGTTATAAAATATGAAGAATTATATAGATATAAAAAGTTTAGAATCGATGATTATCAAATCACAGGCTTAACAAAGAAATAAATCAATAGGGATTAACAACAGTCAAATCTGGATTAAATTCTTAAGAGAATTAATCTGCAATCACAATGATATCAAAATTGGGATAAATCAAGAAAACAAAAATCCCTACCTTAATGTAAAACTCATGATTCCATGATCTATTATCGCAATAGTATATTTTTTCATCATAGACATAAAATTCCATTTATCGACATCATTACAGATCTGATCTCACTCATTGATCTGTCATTATCACCAACACCAATCACCAGTCTCTCCATATCACGACCCGACCCGTACCAGGGCTCGAGTCGCAACTACCCCAAACCCGCCTCCATAGGCCAGGGGCTGGCGACTAGCGCTAAAGGCACAAAAAACTAGGGGAGGCATTTGCCTAAGAAACTGTACACACACACGCAGCCAACTCAATGCAAAAGTGCAGAGAAAGTAAAGCAATATACAACACTGCTACCAAAAAGGGAAACTAACATACATGCATCTACCTCTAACCAGTACAAGCAAAGTGCTGAAAAGTAGACTGATAAGTAAACTGAATAGTAAAAGGGAAAAACACGCGCCCAATCAGAAAGGTTCCACAACCTGACAATAGGTAAATGAAAGTAAACATCTACCGAGTCTCACACCCAGAAGGTCCTGCTATAGCCACTGTACACAACCCAAGCTCATGTGTCCTCTATGATTCTCCATAGTCTCTACCGACCTGTCCATTGTCTGCAAGGGCACACCAAGTGCGGGCAAATCCCAAACAGGGGTGAGTATAAAGAAACTCATTAGGATGACCCGAAAGCTTGAGGGAACAACAAAAGGGGTACTAAAATGGTAAGAAATAGACATAGAAAAGAACAGTGCAAGAGTAAAAAAGAGAGAGTGAAACTCAGCCCAACAGAAGGAAGGAAGTGGACTCGTCCAATCTAAGAGGAGATAGACACAAAAAGTATGTGGCATACCCTGCGCGTCTTCGCAACTCCTAAAAGGAGAGTAATCGAACCCAAGGAGTGGGAAAAAAGTAGGATGTATATATATATTCTCAATAAGAATCCAAAAAGAGTGTGTAAGGGAATATCATTCTCCAAGCTCATCCCAAGAGGATTCACCAATAGTTCAGAGGATATCCATCACTAATGCCCAACAATCCCGTACGTCAAAGCTGTCTCATCGCTGAACCATACCACCAAGGGTCCTGCTCTGGTAATCATGGAGAAAATTCACATACTAGCCTCATAGAAAGGGCCAAGTCTAAAAGAAGTCATCGGGTAACCCCTTGCCCAGCCCTGTTGGAGGGTAAACCCCAATAAGTCAACGGTGACCCACTGCCCAGCCCCGCTGGAGGGTAGACCGTAATAAATCATCAGGTGACCCACTGTCCAGCCCTACTGGAGGGTAAACCCTAAATAAGTCGATGGTGACCCACTGCCTAACCCCGTTAGAGGGTAAACCGTAATAAATAATTGGGTGACCCACTGCCCAGCCCTGCTGGAGGGTAAACCCTAAATAAGTCGACGGTGACCCACTTCCCTTCCCCGATGGAGGGTAAACCGTAATAAATCATCGGGTGACCCACTGCACAGCCCTGCTAAAGGGTAAACCCTAAATAAGTTGACGGTGACCCACTGCCTAGCCCTGCTGGAGGATAAACCCTAAATAAGTTGACAGTGACCCACTGCCTAGCCCCGCTAGAGGGTAAACCATAATAAATCATCGAGTGACCCACAGCCTAGCCCTGCTAGAGGGTAAAACCTAAATAAGTCGACAGTGACCCACTGCCCAGCCCCACTGGAGGGTAAACTGTAATAAATCATCGGGTGACCCACTGCCCATCCCTTACTGGAGGGTAAACTCAGAACTAGGCCGATAACTACGCAATACCCGTTCCATCAGTAGGCGCCAATAATTTCACTACCATGCATAGGTTTGGAGTGCGTCACCTCCAACCAATGCCCTTTCATGTTTACACATTTAATGAGATCTCGAGAGAGGCTCTGCATGCCCAAACAGATTACACCGTTGTAATCCCCGTGGAAAAAAAGCGAGATAGACTACTTACTCGCTGGAAACATTTCCTAGTGGAAAAGTTATTCAACACCGCTTTAATCCCAAGAAGGGCCTTGTGGGGCCCACAACTCAGTCCTGAAAGAGGTCAGGCGAACTGTGAAATCAAGATGCTCTCGAAAAAACATGCTGAATCAACTATTCATACGCCCAAAACAGACTCCTGATGAAAAAGGCACAGTTCGCTCCACACATCTCAAAATACGGCCTATAGGGCCCACTCCTCAACTCTGGTTCAATCCATGAAACCACCTTGGTCAACTTTGCCTCGATGCCTGGGTCACAATGCCGCTGCCGGCGCTTAAAATGGACTCCGGATGCGGAAGCTGCAACTCCCCGCGTTACACGCAAGCAGGGCCCTATAGGGCCCACACCGCGACATCAAAACACATCACACAGATCGTACCATCATGTTTTTTTCCAATAACCACACGACGTAGGCTATTAATTTTCCCTGAACAGACTTATGAAGCATAAGTCATAAAAACGTAGCATACGTCCGAAATCTGCCTCATGGGGCCCATGCCTCGGGCCCGAATTTAGGCGGGTGGATTGCACCATTGTAATCCCCTCAGAAAAACACTCATAAATGAGTGCTCAAACACCCCAAATAGATGTCGGGTGAAAAAGTGATGTTTCACCATAAAATGTGCAAACTAGGAATTGTGAGGTCCACACCTTTTCTCTAGCCCGAACACTTCGAAAAGTGTCTCAAAAAGTCTGCACGATTATTGGGGTTACGCTACCACTGACGGCGTGTCAATCGGACTTCCCAAGCAGGAGTTAGGTCCGATACAACAATTAATTAATTAATTTGAATAATTAATTAATTACTCACATTTAGCATTTCATGCCACCTAGCAATGAAACCAACCTGCAAAGGTACCAAACCAACTTTGGAAGGACCACCTCAGCTCCAGGGCCACCGTGCCTCTGACGGCACGTCAAACGAACGTTCGGCTCGCGAGCCACGTCCGTCACAACTTTAATAATAATTTAATATTATTAAAATAAGGCATATCGGGTCACCCGCCCTCGGGCACTAAACTCAAAAACCTAGAATCACACTTCAAAAATTCCATCTCATTGATACGGTCATGCAGTCGCAGACGGCGCTTCAAACGGACGCGCCGTTTAGAAGTTACGGCCCCCTGAACGCAAGGGGGCCAATCGGTCCAGTTCACCTCGGCCGGCCCGGTCCGAACCGCCATGGACCTCTAGCCGTGACCCGCTACAGCCGCACTAGACCAGCCTTAGGTTCGTGTTTTTTTTAAAATAGACCGGCTAGTTGGCCGGTCTCCGCCGTGTCGCCCAGCAGGACCCGCGCTTCGCGGGTCCTCGTCTCCCAGTAGACCAGCCGCTTGGCTGGTCTTCCTCAGCGCACCAGCAGGACTCGTAATGCGCAGGTCCTGGCTTCCTCCGCATGCCCAAGGCCGTGCCTCAGACTCCCCTTTGATCGCGACGGCTGACGGACGCCGGCGCCTCCGGCTCCCACAACACCGCCGCTCGACGCCACCTAGTCCTGCTGCCCGCCGTCCCGGCTTCACACCGCACCGCCGCTCCTCCGGCCGCGCAACGCCTTCATTCAATCGGATCCTCCGGCCATGCACAACTTTGGCCAACCGCACCTTCGGCCACACACCACCCTCGGCCAGCCGCTCCTCCAGCTGCGCACCGCCCTCGGCCAGCTGGTGACACCCAACACCGCCCGGGCGCCTGCCACTTCGATCCGAACCCCATTCGCATCGCCCCGACTTCCGGCCACCGACCTTGCTAGAGCCGGGACTTCTGATGGCCGCAACCACCGCTCTAGTGGCCCGATTCCAAATCCGAAGAAGGATTCAGAATCCTCGGGGCGAGGCCTCCGCAGCGCCTTCCCCTGATCAATGATCCGACCAGATTTGGCGCGTCCAAAAATTTGGACGAAGAACGCCCAAGAACGAGGATCAAAATTGGGGATCGGACGATGGTCGTGTTCATTCGGCCATCATCAAAGTTCAAGAATTATAGAAATTAAACGACTAAATTGGAAAAAACTCAAGAAATTTCCGAAGGTGCGGAAATTAATCAAGAAGTCTACCTCGTTGGTTTCGTTCGTCATTGGTGATGCCTTCGTTGCGATCCACCTTAGATCCGCCGAAGTTTCGGCGAAGATAACTCCTCAATCTAGTGAAGAACAGAAAAGAACACTGAAGAATGCTCGGGAGATAGAGAGAGAGAGAGATATATATATAGAGAAAGAAATGGGTTTTACCCCAATCCCACACTTAAGCGAATTTACAAAAAAATTCACTGAAACTCTCTCAACGGGCGCAGATTCTGAAACCTCCTCACCCACTTATTTTATATCATGGATAGGAAAAAATCCCCATTTAGAACTCAAAGGAAGTCTCATATTTCCATTCTGAGGCTTTGTTTGAAATTTATTTGAAAGGGAACACCAGTGATAAAAATCACTGAGTCATTATTTCAAAAAGACATTTTTCCCCTGGGTGACATCTCTCACAGATGGCCCACGCCCACAAATTTTACAGCCCACCTAGGGTAAACGACACGCTTCAGACGCAACCATTTCATCAAATTTATAACACGAGTTACCTTTTAGGAGTTATTCAGGTTTGAGATATTAAATGAATAATTTGTTAATTTAATTATCCATTTAACACACCGCCAACGGGTGAGGGGTCCGAACGTCCCGCACCAACTCATTTTATGTCACTCCTAGGGTAAACACCGCATTTTGGACCCAACCGTGGTCTCAGATTTCGATTATGATCAACCATATAATAGATATCACATTTTTCATTAGTTAACCATGCATGCATAATATAAAAATACTTAACATTTTTATATAATTAATTCCGGGCACACATGACCTCGGAATTGAACGTCGTCTGAACGCCCTGCTCTGGAATGACTTCAAGAAATTTTTAAAAGTCTTAGAGTCCCAAAAATTGGGTTCTTACATCATTACCTCCTTCAAGATTTTTTTCCCTGAAAAGAAAAACTAGGAAAAAAAACTCGGGATACAGAGCTCACACCTAGCTCTCCTGCACCTAGGAAAACTTGAACAACACCATGATAACACAACATGCGAACCAAAGGGATGGTTCATACTTATAAGGCCTGCTTCTCTCGAGTACATGCATTGGAATACACACGCACCTCATCAGCTGCGACATGTGGAAGACGCCGTGCACCCACTCCTACTATTGGGAGGGTATGGAAAGGTGGTAGGCAACCTCTCAACCATTTTCACGATTCCCGAATGGCCCAAAGAAATTCAGGGGACTTCCCCAGCTGAACCTCTACTTTCCATATCGCGACTGAAATCACGGTTTTTTCCTGGAACATGGTCTCGTGATTCCCTCATTTAGAATACCCATCTGGTGAAACACCCAAGGATATATGTTCACACAAGTTTCCATAGTCGGTGCATCACAACTGATATTCTCTGGGTGAATATGCACCTGAGACACCGGTGGTCTGAGAAAACCACAAAGCACTCTCCCAGAAGATGGCATCTCCACATTCTCAGGGTAACGACCACCACCACCAGTACCACATAGTGAAGTTTGTAGTTCTATTTATGGGGTTTCCATCACCTCTACATGTACTTGATAATGGTATCAAGATTGACGTTGAGGATGCAAGGTGACAATGAACAGTGCAGGTTAGCAAACTCATCCAACTGCCAGAGGCTAGATAGGGAAAGTACGTGGCATACCCCACGTGTATTTTCCTCTCTCGGAAGGAGAGTAATCCTGAAAACAGGCACTCTTCCAAACCCACTAGTGGCATCTCAAGCAAAGGGAGGTCAAGCAGAAAAGCCCCACTGGAAAATCCAAAACTTGCTCTGACACTCCACTGCACAACCCTTCCATGAATGCACGGGTCAGAGGGAATCATCCACCGCACCTCGATATTATCCGCTTTGGGTGGCACTAACTCTCCCTCATGGTTTTGATCACTTCAAAAAAATGTGTCTTAGTGGGGGAAGAACTCCTCTTTCTTGTGCATTCAAAGCTACGTCAGACAGCACCAACATAGGGTTACACCGACGTCATGCGTCACCCTCGGTAACCCCTCGAACAAGGAGTTAGACGAAAATAGTACCTCACGTAGCGTCTAACAAGTTATACTAATAAAAGTAGAAAAGACACATAGTGTAACTTTTATCATCTCTTTCATTGTAGGATTATAGAAATCCTTAGCATACAACCGTCCGCGGCCCCGTCCGTCAACTCCCTGAGCCTGACATGGGCTGCCTAGTGGTGGTGGAAGGACCTCAAAATGTCATCTGCAAACCACAGATCTTCCTACTTTTCTACCAACACCACCTCCCTGGGGACCACCCTGTTCTCACCTAGGAGTTCTCTGATCATGACACTGCTTCTATCGTGGCAGCGCATCTACCAACTATCTAGAATACTCAACACATTTGGTTGGATAGTATCACGCCACGTGACCCCGCACCTCACAAACACAACACTAGGCCTCCCTGGGCTGTCTCAGTGACCTATGTTGTCCCCAACCATGTGCCCTGAGTCTCATCAAGGGGAGACCTCCAGTGTCGAGGCCCTACCAATCGACATACCTCTGACATAAATTTCTCTGTCACCAGTGCCTGCTCCACCACCCCATGATGGGTGAGGATGCACAAGGGCACTACGCTGGCACGAATATCCCCTATAGAGACCTTGATCAAACTTCCATGCTCATAAGTTGCCTTCATGTACCATGTCCAAAGAATACCAAGTAAGGTCTGAGAACCCATTCGTGTACTCAGCCACTTACATCACTCCCCGCTGAAGCTCCAGCAGCTCCCGAAATCGAAAAAAAGCGCAAGCAAGAGAGGTAGTACTCCTCACGAAACAGTTGCTAGAAGTCATCCCACAAGAGTACCGACTCATCGTGTATCTGAGAAACCCTAGATCTACCACGCCAAACTGCTTGGTGGAAAAATAATAGCTGTCAAAGCCACCATCTAACCTACCAGTGTCTGAACAAGCCTGAAGAGGCGGACCCCGACTCTAGCCAACCCTTCAATGTCTGAGGGTATGGCTCACCGTAGAACCTCAGCGGTCTCTGACTCTAGAACTCATGTAGTGCACCTAGACTGCGCTCATCATCGGCCCTTGCTGCCGGTACTATCTGCTACTCCATAGGTGGAGGTGCTACTGCATGTCCTTCTAGAGAAAGGGTAATCGTATGATGGATCTCGAACTGATGCCTCGTCGCTCACAGAATCGTCGTCACGAACCAGCGCTAGTATTTTGGATGGCTATCATCGTGGAGACATCCTGAATCTAATCAAGGAGTACCGTGGTCAAATGATCATATATATATCAACAACGATGGGGAGCCAACTCAAGAGGGATAATCAAAAACTCAATCCTATATGATGCACAATCCAATTTTCCTGCAACAAGTGTCTCAGTGTGCCATGTTGAAAAGCAGGTTATTAGGGTCTTGGTGAATGGATATGTTGGCCGCCACACCGTCATTGGACTCCCTGGATTGAGAGCTGCTCTTGAGACATGTCGACACTATTGCTCCAAAACTCAACCAATTCCTTTTTTAGGGACATCCGAACAACGCCCAAAGGAATGACCACCTTTGATACCACTTTGTCACAACCCAACCTGTACCAGGGATCGAGCCGCAACTACCCCAAGACCACCTCCATAGGCAAGGGGTTGGTGGCTAGTGCCGAAGGCACAACAAACTTAGGGAGGCCTTTTCCAAAGAAACTATACACACACACGCAGACAACTCAATACAAAAGTGCAGATAAAGGAAAGCAAGATACAACACTAATACCAAAAAGGGAAACCAACATACATGCATCGAACTCTAACCAGTACAAGAAAAGTGCTGAAAAGTAGACTGACAAGTAAACTGAACAGTAAAAGGGGAAAAACTTGCCCCCAACCAGAAAGGTGCCACAACCCGGCAACAGGTAAACAAAAGTAAACAACTAGCGAGTCTCACACCCGGAAGGTCCTACTACATCCACTGTACGCAGCCCAAGCTCTTGTTTCCTCTACACTCCTCCATAGTCTATACCAAACTATCCGTCGTCTGCAAGGGCACACCAAGTGTGGGAAAAGCCCAAGCAGGGGTGAGTATAAAGATACTTAGTAGGATGACCCAAAAGCTCGAGAGAGAAATAAAGGAGGTACTAAAATGGTGAGAAATAGACTGAGAAAAGAACAGTGCAAGAGTACAAAAGAGAGAGTGCAGCTCAGCCCAAAAAAAGGAAGGAAGTGGACTCATCCAATCCAAGAGGATATAGACATGGAAAGTACGTGGCATACCCTGCGTGTCTTCACCCCTCCTAGAAGAAGAGTAACCGAACCCAAGGATTGGGAACAAAATTAGGGTGTATATATATATGCTCAAAAAGAAGCCCAAACAAGTGTGTAAGGGGATCTCTATCTCCAAGCTCAGCCCAAGAGGAGTCACCAACAGTTCAGAGGATATCCATCACTGATGCCCAAAAATCCCATACGTCAAAGCTATCTCATCGCTGAACCGTACCAACAAGGGTCCCGCTCTGGTAATCATAGAGAAAAAAGTCACGGACTAGCCTCATAGAAAGGTACAAGTCTAAAAGAAGTCATCAGGTAACCCCCTGCCTAGCCCCGCTGGAGGGTAAAACCTAATAAGTCAACGGTGACCCACTGTCCAGCCCCGCTAGAGGGTAGACCGTAATAAATCATCGGGTGACCCATTTCCCAGCCCTGCTGAAGGGTAAACCCTAAATAAGTCGACAGTGACCCACTGCCCAGCCCTGCTAGAGGGTAAACCGTAATAAATCATTAGGTGACACAATACCCAGCCCTACTAGAGGGTAAACACTAAATAAGTCAACAGTGACCCACTGCCCTGCCCCACTAGAGGGTAAACTGTAATAAATCATCGGGTGACCCACTTCCCAGCCCTGCTAGAGGGTAAACCCTAAATAAGTCGACGGTGACCCACTGCCCAGCCCCGCGGGAGGGTAAACCATAATAAATCATCGGGTGACCCACTGCCCAGCCCTGCTAGAGGGTAAACCCTAAATAAGTGGATGGTGACCCAATGCCCAGCCCCACTGGAGGGTAAACCGTAATAAATCTTTGGGTGACCCACTGCCCAGCCGTACTGGAGGGTAAACGCTAAATAAGTCGATGGTGACCCACTGCCCAGCCCCACTGGAGGGTAAACCGTAATAAATCATCGGGTGACCCACTCCCCAGCACTCACTGGAGGGTAAACTTGGAACTAGGATGATAACTCTGCACTACCCGTTCCATCACTGGGTGCCACTAACTCTGCTACCGTGCGTTGGTTCGGAGTGCATCACCTCCGACCAACGCCCTTTCATGTTTCCACATTTAATGAGATCTCGAGGGAGGCTCTGCACGCCCAAACAAATTACACCATTGTAATCCCTATGAAAAAAAACGCGAGATAGACTACTTACTCTTTGGAAAAGGTTCCTGGTGGAAAAGTTATTCAACACCACTTTAAGCCAAAGTGGGGCCCTGTGGGACCCGCACCTCGGTCCCGAAAGAGGTCGAGAAAACTGCGCCATCACAATGATCTCAGAAAAACATGCTGAATCAACTATTCATACGCCCAAAATGGATGCCTGATGAAAAAGGCGCAGTACGCTGCACACAGCTCAAAAGACGGCATGTGGGGCCCACGCCTCAACTCCAGCTTCAACACCTAAAACCACCTTGGCCAACTCCACCTCGATGCCAGGGTCACAATGCTGCTGACGACGCTTAAAAAGAACTCCGGATGCGGAAGCTGCAATTCCCTGTGTTACAGGCAAGCATGGACCTATGGGGTCCACACCGCGACCCCGAAACACATCACGCAGATCGTACCATCATGTTCCTTGCCGATAACCACACGACATAGGCTATTCATTTTCACTGAACAGACTTATGAAGCATAAGTCGTAAAAACACAGCATACGTCCGAAAGCCACCTCGTGGGGCCCATGCCTCGGGCCATAATTTAGGCAGGTAGATTTCACCGTTGCAATCCCCTCGGAAAAACACTCAGAAACAAGTGCTCAAACACCCCAAACAGATGTCGGGTGAAAAAGTGGCATTTCACCATAAAACGTGCGAACTAGGCCCTGCGGGGCCCGCACCTTGTCTCCAACCCAAACGCTTTGAAACGCATCTCAAAAAGTCCGCACGAGGACTGGGGTTACGCTTCCGCTAACGGTGAGTCAATCAGACATCCCAAGCAGGAGTTAGGTCCGACGCAACAATTAATTAATTAATTTAAATAATTAATTAATTACTCACATTTAGCGTTTCGTGCCACCGAGTGACGAAACCAACCCAAAAAGGTTCGGAACCAACTTTGGAAGGACCACCTCAGCTTCGGGGCCACCGCGCCTCTGACGACACCTCAAACGGACGTCCGGATCGCAAGCCACGTCTGTCGCAACTTTAATAATAATTTAATATTATTAAACTAAGGAATCTCGGGTCACCCGCCTTCAGGTGCAGAACTCAAAAACCCCAAATCACACTTCAAAATTGGGGATTGGACGATGACCGTGTTCGTTCGGCCATCATCCAAGTTCAAGAATTATATAAAATAAACGACTAAATTGGAAAAAACTCAAGAAATTTCTGAAGGTGCAGAAATTAATAAAGAAGCCTACCTCGTTGGTTCTGTTCGTCGTTGGCGATGCCTTCGTTTCGCTCCACCTTCGATCAGCCGAGGTTTCGACGAAGATCGCTCCTCGATCCAGCAAAGAACAGTGAAGAACGCCAAAGAACACTTGAGAGATGGAGAGAGACAGAGAGAGAGAGAGAGAGAGAGAGAGAAAGAAACGGGTTTTCCCCCAATCCCACACTTAAGCGAATTTATAAAAAAATTTACTGAAACTCTCTCAACAAGCGCAGATTCTGAAACCTCTACGCCCACTTATTTTATATCACACCTAGGAAAAAGACCCCATTTCAAACTCAACGGAAGTCTCAGATTACATTTCAAGGCTTTTTTTGAAGGTTATTTGAAAGAGAACAACAATGATAAAAATCACTAAGTCATTATTTCAAAAAGACGGTTTTTCCCCTGGGTGACATCTCTCACAGCAGGCCCGCGCCCGCAACTTTTACACCCCACCTAGGGTAAACGGCACGCTCCGGACGCAACCATGCCCTCAGATTTCTGATCTGAGTTACCATTTAGGAGTTATTCAGATTTTATCTACTAAATGAATAATTTGATAATTTAATTATCCATTTAATACACCACCAACGGGCGAGGGGTCCGAACGTCCCGTGCCGACTCATTTTATGTCGCGCCTAGGGTAAACACCGCTTTCCAGACCCAACCGTGGTCTCAGATTTCCAATCTGATCAACCATCTAAGAGATATCACATTTTATTTAGTTAACCACACGTGCATAATATAAAAACACTTAACATTTTTATATAATTAATTCTGGGCACACTGGACCTCGGAATTGAACGCCATCTGAACGCCCTGCTTTGGAATGACTTTAAGAAATTTTTCAAAGTCTCAGAGTCCCAAAACCCAGGTTATTACACTCCACCACTCCTCCTCTCTAGGGTTCAATTTATTGTCAATGAATAAACCTAAACAAAAAATCATAGAGGGTTGTTTATAGACAAGGTCTAGGGTTTTTGTTATAACTAAAACAATTAAATTTTTTAATTAATATAAATGCGATAGTGAACACCTGATAATCCAAATGAAAATTTTAATAAAATCATGACTAGAGTAAATATCCCGTTATAAACTCAAAAAATGTCTTAGTTTTCCCATATAGGGTTTCATTCAGGTGATATCAGTGTTTCATTAAAAATACACACGCATTATTTAAAATAATATAATATTTTTATTATATTATTTTCAAAGATCCATGACACTTTCTTTATCATGCCAGAATTACCTAAGGTTAAACCATATATTTTGGATCTAAAAGAACCATCACTTTTTTAGATCATATTCTAGGGTATAATTACTGTTTTATCCTTGGTATGGTCCTGAGACTTTGAAACTCAAAATTGACCTGAGACCCACTCAAATAAAAACTAAATTCACTAAAAAAAAATCCTTTAGATAAACTAATGATACATGGGGTTCTAGTCTAGATCAATCATAAGAAAGTATTTTTTATTTAGAGAGTGATGATATCTATAAGATAATTAGTTTTTATACAAAGGCTTTTCATAATGAAATTTGAATTATGGGGAAGGTAACTTCTAAATCACTTTCACAATTACCCCTTAATCCCAATTTTTCTTTTAATTTGGATGATGATAATAAAAATTCTTCATTATACAATGATGATGATAAATCTTCACTTTAGGAGATGGAAAAATATGCTACATTCATAGAGAAATGAAGTAATAGGTTGAAGAAATACTTTGATTAAGCTAACGAATATCTTGATAAGGATGAGGTTACTAATTAGAAAATTTATAAGAAATATTCATAACTAAAAGAATAAGTTTCTAAAAATAAATTTAAGTTATCTGAGTCTAATATATAAATTTTGAGATTAACTTTAAAAAAAGGAAAAGCTGTTTTTGTGATATATTTGGATGATTGGAAAGAGGTTAGGAAGCAGAAGTCTAAATTAAAAATTTCGAAGAAGTTTCTATCCAATTTTACTTTCAGAAAAAAAATGTTGATAATTTTTATAAGTTGGTGAGTTTAAAAAAACTACTTTTGGATTAGGTCATAATTTTACAAGAATATCACACTATTAGTCAAACTACTTTGTACTAAGTAATGAACTATTTTTCACTAAATTCTACATAGGTGGGAATTAGAAGAATGAATGTTCAATGAAAAAAATTCAGTACTTTGGAACTCACCAAGGATACATCTCAAAGATATTTATGTAATTGAAAATAAAATAGTTGGAAGAATTTGTGTATGATTTTTTTTTCATGAACACCTTAGAACCAAAGTAGGTATGGATTCCAAGGACCTAACTTCCAATCTAATAAAAATTAATGTGTATTAGCTGCTGAATTATAATACATGGTACTCTGTAACATTTACATAAACTTACACATTTATAATTTTTTTAGTATTCTTATGTTTTGTTTATTTACACTTGTGTAATATTTTTTATATTATGTGTAAATTTTTATCACTTTTATGTAATTTTTTATACTTAGGAATTTTTTATTTATACTTAAACTCCTTAGTCAAGGGGGGGGGGGGGTTGTTTTTTTATTAGATCATGTAGATAATTATTATATACCATTATATTCTACATAATATAGTAACATGATCTTGGAATTGATTCCAAAACCATATTTTATGGAAAAAAAATCCTCTACATGTATTATAAGAAAATTTATGAGAGGTTCAACTCTTTTTTACTCTTATATTATGGATTATTTGAATTATAGTTATGTTTGTACTATCTTTTAATATTTCTATAATTTATAATAGATTCATGTTTTATAATTTAAAAACTTTATTTTTTGAAAGGTAACTAACCTAAATTTTTTAAAAATTTAATTTTATTATTTTATGAGACATGATGTCATTATTATTTAGTGTGGAGTTTTTTGGATCGTCATATCAGATCAAATGAATAACTATTATATATGACTATATAAAGCCTTGTGGATATAGAGTTAGATTTCATAATTTAATATAAATCTTTATCTCTATCAAATCAAAACTTTCCGATCATTGTGACTATTTTTATAAGTTTTAACGTAATTTTTTAGTGATATTACACAAAATATATCATTAGATTAAGGTCAATCAATTTGGGTTAGTATAACCAACATGAATATTTATCAAATAAGATCATACAATTCTAATTTTGGGAATAAGTATCCCTTTCTATTGATGTTCGTAAGTTTTTCTACACCTGACTCATATGATAGTTAAACTTTTCTATAATTTTTGATGTTTCAGATGGAGAGAAAAAAGTTAATTTTATGGTTTAAGATCATGAGTTTGTGATGAACCTAAATAACTTTGTGGAAGTTATTAGATTTTTATATAAATTTTAATTGTTATTAATCTCACAAAAACTTTTGAAAACCTGTGGAAATTTTAGTAAAACTAGGACTGATGAGTCCCTGTTCATGGTAAATGAAAAGGTTCAAAAGGTGAGTCACCTACATATAGTAGGTTTAATTGTATTATAGTGGGTGCACGAATTATTATTTCTAACTAAATGTGATAAGGATACAATCAATATTAAGTTTTTTTTTATATTTTTTACTTTATCTATAGGATGATTAAATCCAATCATGTAAATTTTATGTGGTATTACATGGAAGTAATTTTTACCAGCTTGGTAAAACTGAATATCCCCTCGTATTCAAGAAATTTAAATTGGATGATGATGAAAACCATTCAAATATAAGGTGTCGTATATTTTGTAACACTAAAAAGGGTTAATTAAAACCATTTGAACTATAAAACTGTTTCCAAGATAAAACTAGTCTATCATCCAGTTAAAAATA
Organism: Viscum album; assembly: GCA_963277665.1. Taxonomy (NCBI): domain Eukaryota; kingdom Viridiplantae; phylum Streptophyta; class Magnoliopsida; order Santalales; family Viscaceae; genus Viscum; species Viscum album. The sequence goes on from OY728156.1 coordinate 122,637,525, forward strand.
AGTTCATCAAGATAGTAATTAAAGTTAAACTTCTATAAGCTACCATAGAAATGAATAATATTGATGATAATAAGAGAAAGAATGAAAAATGTTCCAGTAGAAAAATTTTAGAAGAGTCTTGAAGTGAAAAAGTTATGATATTCATTTTTATGTTTATAAAAATTGGAAGTTAAGAAGATGAAGGAAGGTGAATTTCAATAGATGTAGGTGGATAATAATAATAAATATTCTTTGAAAATAAAGAATTCTCAAAATTTCATACCTTTAGTATCTTTTAGAGAGCCTACCAAAGAGGTTGAGACTACTCTAAGAAAGAATCTAAAATTATCAAAAGATAAATCAGGAAAAGGGAAAGAAATTATAACAAAAATTGAAGGGGAATATTCATTTGAATATATTACACCTTTGTTTGATGGAACTAATACACTAAGAGAAGTCAAGGTAATGGTTCATGCTACCCTTATACACTTACCTCCTTGAGAAGAAACATTTTCATCATCATCTAAAAATACTTAATCATTAAATAGATCATCAAATTCAAATAGCTCATCAAAATAAACTCATTGAGAGATAAATTTATATTCTTATAATGAAACTAAGAAGTTAAAGAAATATTATATAGAAGATACTTCAGATCAGGATATATCAGTGGATCCACTGGTAGTTGAAAAAGAAAAATCTCTAAATATCAGTGGTATAAATTAAATTGATTATGGAAAATTATAGGAATCTCAATATAATATACATGTTGAAATCATGAATATCTCACCCATGGATAAAGAGAAGTTGGAATTTACACTAAGTTTTGATGATGTTAGAGATGATATAGAAAATTATTTGAAATATTTTTCTTCTAAAGATAACTTGAGAAGTAAAATATTAAAGATCAAATAAGAATTGATGTAAAAATTAATTTTGAGAGTGTCATAGATTATATCTATACTTATTTAGATTAATTCAAGGACAATCCTTTTATAGGATAATATCATTGATGCTCAAACCTATCAGATGTTAAAGTTGAAAAAAAAATTAAATAAGGACTGATGGACTATTAAATTTTAAGGAAGATTGCGAAAAAAAATTCTAGAATATAAATATAATGGAGAAGTATGAAAATCGTCAGTACCATAAAATTAAATATTTTTTTGACCAAAATGTTTCATTAAGGAAAGAATTTGATAGATCCAACATTATTTCAGCTCATTAGGACTGGAATTTAAAAGAGTAGGAATGAGTATTAAATTAAAAAAGGGAATAATCGAAGAACCAAAGAAATAATTGGATAAAGTTATAAAATCTTCTGAATAATAGAAGGAGAAATTGAAAGAATTATGAAAACTATTAAAAGATAAAAATAATATGCTAAATACGATGGATAAGATGATAGTAAAATCTATCATAAAATAATGAATTTTAAATTTATTTAATTTTAAAATTTCTATTTAAATTATATATATTTTTTGAATATTATAAGAGTCATTGATGGATGAATTTATTTATGATTTTATCTTTTGAAACTATCTTACTAATTTTTGATTATCCAAAAAATGGATTATATATTTTTTTTCTTTGATTATTAGAGACAAAGATAAATTATCAAAAATTATAGAGAATAAAATTATATACTCATTCATTCATTGAAAACAAAAAGAGAGATTTATATCCTAGGGGTAAGATTATCAGAAGATAACGAGAGGTCTCTATTACTATTTTACTTAAGCTTAAATATTTTATTTAATATTTTTATCTTTCCATGACATTATTTTTGAACATCACAAAGGGTGAGAAATCAAAGGAATTATAAGTTTACTTTGTTTAAGGAGGAGAATTTACTTTTTATAATGTTTTTAAATCTAGTTTTAAAGGGGGAAATGTAAATCAGATGAAAACTCAAGGGGAAATTTCATCAGAACTTACATGGAGTAATTATTTAACATTTTATTCAAACATACCTTATTTATTTTTTTATCATAAAAAAGGCGAATATTGTTTAGTTAAAAGGATACTTTAATTTACTTTATTCTGAAAATCATAATACACTCATTTTTAATTAAATCAACTTGAAGTTATTTGTTTGAATTTTCTAAATATTGTTTGTTTATTTTGATCTGAATGGCCCAAAGGCCTTGATTTTTTATTTATTTTTAGATAACACCCTTTTTAACTTAGTTAATAGGGAAACCTTACATTACCCATAGGCCCAGTGGCACAAGGACTAGTACATGACCTGAAGGCCCAGATACACAATTCCCACTGCGTTACTCGAAGGCCCAACCAAACTACACAAGAACCGCCCCTCCCAAGCATCTTCATCATTGAAGGCACCTAGATCCCCACATAGAATTATTGACCAGATAGAATTTCCCCATGCATAGTTGCATGGTTCCTAGTACCGATGGTGATTTACACACCCTCTCATTCTTCTAATATGATTATCTTGACTCTGGTGGTTTCTACTTGCTCTGAATCCTCTTCTAGGACCTACTCTGTGTGGTCTTCCTAGGATGCTCCATGGTATTTTGTGGCCCGAAGGCCCTATGGCACGAAATCCTCCGGTGGCCCGAAGTCCCTACGGCTTATAGGCCTAAAATGGTGGCCTGAAGGCCCAAATATATGAATAGTTCTAGCTATTATAGTACCGCTACAACACCTGCTACAATACTACTAAAGTAACCTGAAAATATTCCTCCACCAGGATTTGATCATGGGTTTCATGCAGGCTTATGAGGTTTTTTAACCACTCAGATACCATACCAACTACTTTTTTATATCTTTTGATTCTATGTTTTGTTGAATCTAGTAGATCCATATAATTTACATAACTTTCTAAGGAGTTGCGATGTTTCATTAAAATTAATTTCTACACTCATTTGAAGATAATGTACCTTTTGATGCTATTGAAATTGAATACAAATACCTCAAAATTTTATTATAGAAGTTTCTTACACCATCATCTATAAATTCAACTGAATCACTAAGTAATAGAATATATTACAAGTTATTAATAACTAAATATATTTTAATCATTTTGAATTTATGTATCATCTCATTATTGTGAGCACTTCCAATTGTATTTTGATTTAAGTGCGATTTTATAAGATCTATCATTTGGTAAGGTATCATTGTAAAACCCTTAGTTTCCCTTTTAATTACTCTACTTACGATCATCGTGATTGATGATATTACATGAGGAATCTACTACTTCCAATCATCTTGGTCAGTGAGTCTCTAGGTCCATGATTTTTCTACTTCCAATCATTTGTTTGATGAATTTATGGATATTTCACTTACTTCCTATAAAAGATATAATGAATAGGTTCTTGGGGATAGAGATACTAACTCCAAAATGCTTATTGAAAAATTTCCTAGTGCGGAACTTTATACTACCAACTAGCTTTTTTGAAGAAGTTTTGGAGTTTAGAACTTGGATAATTTGGATCTAGTCTAATGATACACCAAACACTTTGGTTTAAAAGAAAATATTTATTATTACTGAACTGTTTTATAATAATATCCTTTAAGTATATTAATTATTTTCATCCTTAACTCTGTGCATTATCCCACTTACCTTGTTTTTTTTATATTCTGATTGGTTTTTATTCCTCAAATTTGCTAGTTTTTTAACTTATGAGTGATTATTATACCATATGTTTACTTTTTTTACTCTAATTCGACCAAAACATATAATTTATGATCATTTGACTTACATTTATAAGAGAAAATTTTAATTCATCTCTTTGATACAATTCATATCCCCTCTTATACCTTTCATATCATTCACCTTCTAGGAAAATATAGACTTGGGGTTATATTTAGGCTAACACTGTGTTCGTTGGATGTTGAGATGAAGTTGTCTTATTAATGCCTCCTATGTTGACCCTTAATACTACATTGGACATCCCTCAAACTACATCTCTACAACATTAAAAATTACACATAAATAGAGTGTCTCAACACTTAATATGTGGGATAATCTTTATAGTATATGTTAGGTGTGAGGGATGCATTATCTGTGTGACAGTATCAATATTGGATGCAAGACAACATTGACACTTGACAAATTCTCAAGGATCTCAATATGGCTATGTTAGGAGAAAGTATAATGATAGGGGTTGGCATATTCTATGTTGGATCCCAAATGTCATATTAAGGTTTAGGATTGGGAAAACATTAATGTGGTGGTGAATTATTAAGCAATATAACATGATATATTTTCCACCCCAATATATTTGAAGTCACCAATATTAATCACACACAACCCTATAATTTATTTATTTATTTTTTTTTCAACTAGTTCCCCTATATTTTTTTAAAAAATCTAATCAAATTCTTGGATATAGTCATTAATTGAAAGAACATTAATTATTCAATAAAATTCAATGTTTTATACTGATTTCAATAACTAATCTCAAAATTTCCTAAAACTCTATATACTAATATCTAACCACTAAGTTTACAAGAAAAAACAAAAAATACTACTTGAAAAAATAATGAAAATAATGAAAATTTTATACGAATTAATCACCAAGGTGGTAGTTACCTTAGGCTGGAGTAGATTAACAATAATCCATGCATGTATTTCAAAATTGTTATCCCTCTGTTATTATGGAGAGATCTTACCAATGAAAAATTTTACATGAGGAACACTTGATGGTTTATTTATAATAGATTTATTTTGTGGAATTTTAGTTGGTTCATCAAATTAAGGACCATTAGTAGAATCATCCATAAAAAATATAACAATATTTGTTTTAAATTATTTATTCATAAGTTATAGAATGGAAATATCTATATTTTTTGATTTATAATCTTGAATCCTTAAGGGTGTTTTAGGATTTGAATTTTCCTCCTTCTTTTCTAGGATTTTTTTACCTTATGGGAGAAGAAACTCACTATTTGGGTTTTTCACCGTATTTCATGGTGGAAAATCAATCTCCCCTGAATGTAGAGGGGGGTGATGGTGAATTATGATAATCTATTAGTTGAGTTGAAAGTGATATATCATACCTAATAGTGTTTCCTTTGAGTAAATATATGAATTTATGTAAATAATGATTTAAACATGATAAAAAGGAAGAACTATTAAAAGGGTTTAGTTCATTTTGTGATATTAGGTAACGGTTGTTAATATCTTAATAATATTATTGGATATAATGGTTAATATAATGGTAGGGTTTTTTAGGATTTATTTTGGATAGAGTGTTGTTGATCTTTGAAGTTCTTATGCTCTAATAATTTTCCAAAAAGACATAGGGTATTTAATTTTGTTGAATACATGAGCTGGATGAGGTTTTGATGTAAAGAATCTATTTCACTAAAAATATTCTTTAAGAATGTTTGAGTATACTAAAAATCCTTGCATAAATTTAATTATTTTCATTTTATTTCAACAATATATTGAAATATTTTATTTTGGGTGTGACGTCCCATGCTAGCATGGCCATTCTATCAAGGAAAAATATCACATGGCCTTAATTATGCTCCATGATCACTAGAGGTTGTATACTAACACCAAGAATATATAAATAACACCTAGGGAGTGATTTACTATCCAATGAACTTTCATAATAAAATATAAAATAAACATTTAACCAATAACACACAATGAAAATAAGATTAATGAACCATGATAAAAAAATGAAACTATATCCCACAAATTTGCACATGAATCATATATCCAAACATGACATCAAAATAGATCCTAAGTATCATTTCGTAAACAAAATAACCTAAATAAATATAAAATTAAAATTTAGATAAACCATCTACATGACTCTATAATCATAATAAATCATCTCCAAGATGTACCATGACATCAACCCCTAGCCATTGAGTCCCTTTTCCTTTACCTGGAAAACCATTTGTATAATCTATTTGCACATGAGGTTTGTATATTGAGTTATAAATAACTCTTATTAGAAGCTAATGTAACCCCAAACATCCCTTGTAGTTTAATGTGATCATATATAAATAGAAAAAAAATATTAAATTATTTAATCACATCATTTACAACATGCATAATAAAGAATTATGTGCTAACTAAGTGATTTAAAAATTTAAATTCATGCTTTAGCCAATACTGATAGAAGCTCTGACCATTAACCATGGAACAAAGTAATGAACACATGAATCATATGATTATTATGTTAAAACCATGGTATATAATATGATCCCAGTCCTAAAAACCCCATTAAACACACATGATGAAGAGACACAATGAAATTATATATCATATGAAGTCTTACATTCTTCTAAAAATAAAGATTCCCAAGTTTATCAATCATTTTATTTTTCTTGATTGGAAGAAAATAAGAAAATGTAGTCATCCAATCAAAAAATAAGCCAAACTGTATCTATACCCCTCAGTGATCTCAGTAAACAAGTCAAAAATCCATGGTAACTCATCCCATTTCCACACTATAATAGGTAATGATTTAACCACCCACTAATATTTTATGTTCTTACTTTAATAATTTATAGGTAAAACATCTTGAAATAAATCCAACCATGACCCATTTCATTCATGGTAACACCCATGTATATAGACAGTTCTTAAGTCTTATTGAGAGTTTGTATTTTTTGATGGGTGGAGGGTTTGAATTTTTAGTTGGCTTTCAAAAATGATTCTTGAAGGTTGGAAGCCCTTAAAAAGCTAGTTTGGACATGTAATGAGGGTTGGGTGGTAGACCAGGGGTTTGGGAGATAACCAAAGGGAGAAAAAGGTTTTATGGGATATTGTAGTATCTACCAACTAGCCGATGGACTTACCAGAAGCTAGGTAGCACTATTGGTCTCACCAGCTAGTCAGTGGCCCGGTACCAGCTAGTCGGTGGTCCAGTACTAGCTAGTTGGCGAGCTTCTAATTTTTTTTAATTAGGTAGAAAATGATATTTTCCCCCTTTTCACTTAAATACATTTCTTATTATTTTGTCCCAATAAATGGACAACAATATCATGGGGAGGTCCCCTTGTTCCCCTCAGAAGGATATAATGGTTCTACTTCAATTTGGGTCTATTTTGGTTTCCATCAGGTGTGATAAAAAACTTAAGTTGAGTATATGAGTACTCCTATGCCATTATTTATTTATTCTAGTGGAAAGTTCTCTCTCTCTATTTTAATATGATATTCCCAATTTCTAGGGTGTTTTTCTGCTTCTTTATTTTTTACTATTCTAGGCCAAATCAGATACTAGTATTGGATGTGTGGACATCTCTATGGTTAGTTAGGTGGTGCCTTTAAATTAACCCATAGTCTCACTTATTTATCTCAATGTTTAGTATGTATAATCATGATAGATTTTTGGGCATTTAACTAATTTAAATGGAATGTTCTAAAGTATCATTTTTCTATCATTTAATTCCCTAGTACATGCCTTGATCCATAGAATATGTGATTTATAGTGGATTCTATTTGAAATGAATTCAAACTTGGAAATGGGTAATTAAATGGTAATATTGTCTATGGAAGGATAATTATGACATGATAAGGGGAAAACTATGTTTGGAATGGGTAGAAAGTGATTTTTCAATTAACTCGATAGTTATGAAATATAATTTCACAACCATCGATGTTGTAATGGGATTGGAACTATAATCAGCTGAATGTGTTGGTAAATGTAAAGGCCCATTTTTGTGAAATTTCATGTGGGTTTAATAGTGACTTGGACTATAGTAATTGGTTTTGATTGTATAAATGGGAAAATGATAAATTTCTCATGTAATGGGATGAAATTATCGAATATATTACTTCTCTATTGATGATTTTCCTTATTAGAAGGAGTTTCCTTGATATATATAGAGAATTTATAAATAAATGTCTCTTGATATGATGATGGGTTGGAATTACATGGTGATATTCATTGGGGTCTATATGGAACTAGACTTGTGTTTAATGTTGTGATTAATAATTATATTCTATAAGGGGGATTGCATGATTTTTATGGTGTGATGATACCTTTAGATTCATAGAGGTCTAATGCTATGGAATTCTTTGAGCGAACCATTGGACTCCTCTTATATTAATTATCAAGAATACATTGGGGTTCCCCCCATTGGATTTTGGTAATATCTATTCTTATATAATGACATATATTGGATTCTTATGAGGTACCTTAGTTAATGTTGTGGGATAAGCTCCTCAAAATTATCTTGATTATTAGAGTAGAATTCCTAGAGGGTAAGTTGGGGATTATCATTATGCCATGCTTTTGAATTTCAAGGATGGTTCCTTAGGTTTATATTTTTAGTTCAAATTAGATTAATAAGAGGGTCCACCCTCCCCCCTTGGATTTACCTATGAGCTTATTGAGAGGTAATTACCAGTGGAGCCACATGGGTTCCCTCGAGTTATTATGATTGCGGTTTCCTTGATAGCATACTTTAGAACCGGTAAAGTAATGATGTATACCATGATCGGAAAATCACTAGTGATGGAAAAAGTAGGTATAAATTTATGTCAAGTTTTACCATAGAACCCAATAATTAATGACTATTTTAATAAATTTAATTTAATATGTTAAACTTTTAATTATTAAATTTATAAATGGGAAATGTTTATTTATAGCACTATTGGTTCTAGTCTCTTACCAACTGGTTATTTTAGAGATGACATTGGTGTTGGCCTACTAGGTTTTAATCATAACCTTCCAAGTCCACCATGGAACTTGTGTACCTGAGCAGAATACTATTTGGATATAGGTTCAATTTTAGGAAGGCACCAGATATGGTTTATTTCTTCAGTTTGGCATAGCATTTTAGGGATGAGTATATATGATGGGAACAAGTAGGACTCGAGACCAGTTCGGGTTGAGTTTAGTCTTATTTTTATTTTTCAATTTTTATATTACCTTTATGTGATCTTTCCAAGGGGGTATCACTTATGGAATGTATGTCATTACTCATTTTATAGAATTTTGATATTTTAGTTGTTTTTGGAACTTTCCATATTGTATCTACAATGTTTTTATAGAATGTTTTATATGTTTGTTATTATTTCATTATTATAACTACTTTGACATGAAATAATTGTCTCCCCAAGGTAACCAAATAGACCCTATCCATTAGTAGGTAGCCTCTGTAATATGGGGAGGCATGCTTGAGGATATGTGGCATGCCAGTTTGGAGCACCCATTCAATGGCTCCTAGGGTGGGGTTTTACATGGTCATAGAAAATATTATTGAACATTATGGTATATATTGGTTAAATTAGTATAGAAAACCTATAAAGAAACATCAATGTCCTCTATCACTTATTATCATAAGGCCAATGGAATAAAAAATGGCCCATAGAAATATAATAGAGAATTAACACCAAGATTCCACCCTAGCATCTTCTCCCCACTATATAATTTTCAATGAGAAACCCAAAACATAGAATCTATACTAAAAACTTCCTTTACTCACTCCATCAATAATGGAGTAATGATCAAAGGAACTAAAACTACACATCCTCCCTCCTTTGATACATAAAGATACAACTCAGATAAAATATACATAAGCTACAACTCATCATTCGATTCATGAACTACACCTGATACATCCTAATCAAAGCATAGATAATGAAATTACCTTTTATAGAAGTATATATCATATAAAAATAAAATTATTGAATATATTAAACCCATATTTTTTATAAAATATTCAAATCCTATTGAGAAAATATATACTTTAATCATTTATGATCGGTGCATACCAAAAAAGTCTCATTGAAGAGATAATTTATCTAACTCTTAGGAACATGCATAACCATCGCTAACTCAAGATCATAGATAGGGTAATTTTTTTGGTATCATAATCTTCTAAAAACTATATTCCACTACCCATATCTCTTTAATCATCACACAACATAAGCCCATATAGGATACAATAAAATAATCCTTATAGCACTTCTCTAAATCTGGTAAAATGAGAATAAGTTCTTATGTTAACCTCTTCTTTAGCTCCTGAAATGAATCCTTACATCAATTATCCCACTAGAATGTCATATATTTCTTAGTTAACACCATTATAAGTGTATATATATGAGATAAATCCTAAATTAACCTATGGTAACATCTAAAAATCCTCTATAGAATTTAAATTTCAAATATATTCTTAGGTATCTCCTAAGAAAAGTAAACTACCATTTCTCAGGATTCACCGATAATCTAGATCTAAGGATAAAATTTACAGATAATTTTGCATCTTGGATTCAAAAAATTCATTTTCACATCTTAGTATATAATCTATAAGTTCTCAATTTGACTAAGAAAATAGCCAAATGTTTCCTAATAACCTCATAAGGTCAGGAGTATATTGAAATATCATTAATAAACATGTTCCCTATCAAATAAAGATAAAGATTAAAAAACTAGTTCATTTAATCCATAATAATAGTCAATGAATTTTTCACCATTAATGACTTCTATAATAACTCAAAATGGCCAAATTGGGTTTGAAATGTTGTCTTTGGAACATCTTCAGCTTTCAATCTTAGATAGTGATAACCTGAATTAAGATAAATCTTGGAAAACCATTAAGATCCCCTAAAATAGTCAAAAAATAATCAATATATAGAAAATGATACTAGTTTTTAATATTAACTTGTTTCATCCTATGGTAATTAACACACAAGCGAATTCTTCCATACGCCTTCATAGAAAAATTTACCAAAACACTCTATGGAGACACACTTTTCCTGAAGGATATCTTGGATTCAAGGCCTTAAAAATGTGTTTTTAATTCTCTAAGATAAATTGGATCCATGGTATAAGGAGTTATATGTAGTATTAGTACTTAATACCACAAAAACCATAAACTCCACCTCCCTTTTCAGTGGAAACCTTACAAAATACCAAGGAAACACATCCTAAAATCTATCAAACATAAAAGAGAAAAAAACAAAATTTCCCTCACCTGATCCAAGAAACATACATGTCATCTAAGATGCGATCATCCTTAACTACCCCATATCATATAAAAACATATTGGTATGATAGTCTCACTCTCCTAGAAAAACATTAGATTCATAAAAAATGGAAATAAATACACTCATCTCTAGTGAAAATTGATTTTCACCCAGAAATGTGTTATCAAATCCATTCCAATTAGCATATCAAAATTTTCTATCTCTAAAATAAATATGTCCCTAATATACCAAAATATGATAATAACATCTACACATGTTGGTAATATTCTAATGTACTCCCCTATATTTCATAGTGAGGTGTTCATAGACAAAATTCTAGATAAGAACTCAACATAAAAACCAAGATAAGATAAAAAACTAGAAAAAAATGAATAATAATTTACAGTATTAGATAACAAACTAACCATGGTATAAGTAACCATCATCATACCTCTAACCATCAAATAACCCTTTCCAATATTAGTTAGTTCCTTCTTAATAACAAATAACTAACCAAAACTTATACCTCTACCATACCCTTGGACTACCATACTCATTTTCACTTCATCTCCCCACTAAGACTATCCTTGAGAATCCATACCACCCTCATAACTAGACCTCCCCAAAAATATACAACTAATACTTTATTGTGTTTCACTAAACCATCCATATGATGTTGGAGTGGGAGTAGAATCACAACCTCGGCCCCTCTATGTACCATTCCAAAAGAATCTATAAATATATCCCATTTTACTAAAATATTGACATTCCTGTTGTTTATTATCATATATATATTAGGTATATACTTTTCATCCACACTAATATCACTCCAATTGTGCCCTTCCTTTAGGTTAAAGAGAATAAAAAGTCTTTCCATAACCCACTAATCATTCACTATCTCAATTATAACAATTAATCTTTCTTTTATTATTGTCTCCTGATCCACTGGTTCCGAGAAGAATCCATATTTTTCTCTTCTAGATCCTTAATATTGTTTATTATTTTTATGAAATTAGTAAAAAAAAAGATTCAAAACCTCAAACAAATCTCCAACTTCAATATAACTCGAAATGAAGAGATTTAAAAGTCTCATTACCACCCAAAGTTAGATAAAATAGAGAAAGTCCATAAATTTAAAAGCATAATAATGAATGGATATATTACCATGATTCAATTATGTTGGTAAAGAATACCTCAAGGTATCATTGGAGTGTTTTTATGTTTAGTGTGTTTGTTGAGAAAGTAGGCGGACACAGTAAGTTTTGGATTTCCATCATGGATATTGACTAGGTATATTGGCAATGATCCAAGAAAGAGGAATGGATTCCCTGGACGTAGTACAAAAAATTACATATATAGGGTGTCATTGTTTCCCAGTGATTTCCAAATTTTGGGGGTCCAAAATTTAGATGATGGATTAATAATCAATAAATTTGGATTTACATGAAGTCCTCATAAAAATATGGTAAAGGCATGAGTTTTGTGAATACTGGGTTTGATGAAGGGAGTTTTGAAAAGGTTTGGATCATCATGAATGAGCATCATGAATGCTTAAAGGGTTGAAAGTGATCTCTACCACTACAAGAATCTTAAATAATGGTAAAATTTCTTATATGCTTCACAGATACATTGAGATTCACTAATGTGATTAGATAGCTTTGAGAAAAGGTGATTACATGCATAGAATGTTTTTAAACAGAAGGAAACACCTATAAAATATGGTCTCCTCTGCTTGTGTCTATGATACAGTCTAATGAGTACAAGGTACATGACATGTAATGATTCTTACATGACATGTGGCCTCATAGTTTCATATTTTATAAGTCCTCATGTCATGTAGTATATACATGACATGTTTGGACCCTTGTGTTATCAATTGTGAGAAAAAATGATGATTACACATCATGTAAATGGGTTAAATGGTGTGTAGTTTGTCAAACTATCTTCCAATCTATCTAGATCTACTCCCTAATCCTGTTTTATCATATAATTGATTGGATTTTATTAGGATGATATGATTTTATCATGAGATACATACAATATATACATGGGTATACAACATGTAGTTAGGCAGTATATTCCATATAGTCTTGTGTTGTCCAAGAAAAACCTTTGGAACCTCCCGATGTTGTTTTCAGACATTTCTCCATTTTATCTTTAACCATTTACTAGTTATGTGAGAAAGAAAAGATAAATAAAAGAAAATTTAATGTTCATATTTCAAGAACAAATCAATCTAAAGTAAATGAAATCACTAATGCATGAAAACAATCAACAATTAATAAATAATTATAGAATAAAAATGTGACCACTCTGATACCTCTTGTACGTTTCAGGTGTAGTGGAAGTTCCTAGATGGAATGGACAACTCAGTTTTTTATTATTAATTTATGAATAATAATTTATGTACATAATTATTAATGTTATGACCAATGGAATTCATAGATTACTTGAGTAGAGTAAATGTTGGAACCAGAAGAGTAGGATCTTCACATATAATTTACTATTAATTTATAAGCAGATCTAGAATTACCCAAACTTGTAATTCTCTATTCATTGATGATTTGGTTGAATTTATCTCATAGTACCATCATTTTTATATAGGATACAAGTATATAATCCATCTAGAAACGATCAAAACATGCAATATAATCTTTGAATGTTGTATTAGAATCATTGGGTGCTAGATCAACCAATCTTGATCGCTTGCATCAGTCATGGATGATCACAAAAAAATTATTATGAGGATGAATAACTCTTGATTATATCTCTAGGTATTGAGAGAATAAGAGAAGAGAACACACTTTTAGATCTCTAGAACTCTCTCCAGGGCTTGAGAGATATTCTCTCTATCTATTGTACACAATAAGTGTATCTTAGGAAAGTGATATAATTATATATTTATAAAGGAAGATCTAGGGTTTTTAAGTAGCACATGAGCCCCTTTCCAATTCCTTATTTCTTATTGAATCCCATGTATTAATAATAATATAATTATTATTCACTTGACAAGTGTATAACCTAAGAATAAATAAATATCATTTATATTATTTCCAATCAGACCGTTAAAATCGGTCCACTTATCCTCTTCAATATATGTTGATCCTTGAATAATTACTATTTATTTAATAAATAAATATCACTTAATCATTTATTGATAAATATAATAAATATTATATTCACTAAACCTTGAAAAAAATATTTATTATTATTATTTAAATCACTTATTCTTATGAATAATTTTTGATTAAATATTGGAGATCAACCAATAATTGAATAAATATTTTTTATTCTAGCTTTTTAAATTCAGCATTGAATTTATCTGATATTGTAGATACACTTAGTGTGTAACCCTCTAGGCCTTGTTCTTAGTGGAATTAAGAAAATCTACCTAAATTCCAAGGTTAAAATCTACTAAAATGCCACAGAATCTATATGGAAATAATTTAATTTTATAATGACATATATCCTCCAACGAACACTTATCATGAACTATAATATCTTTATCATGATATCTCAAATCAAGAAAGTTAGATTCTAGTGTCATCAACCCATGCACTAGATTTATCTTTCTTTGACTTTATGGAAATGAAATCACCCATAGAAAACCATGGACATATATTTATCAAAGTTGTTATATTCCCATCAAATGTCATGTGATATCAAATTCCATCAAAGGATATAAGGGATAAATTCTTTCTCATATTATCCATTAATACAATATCTATCATGACATACCCAATGTATCCTACGTCATTACGATCATATGTCATCATGGTTTTCATAAATACATGAAATTATGTGATTCATGGTATCCATTAATGATAATATTAAAGCTTAAGGATCAATACACATGTCCACAAATAGGAACATCAATGATGCATAAAATGTGGATTTCTACTGGAAGGTTCATTCTCACAACCTCCTACCTTAGAGATTACCAAAGGCAAACATTATGAGAAGGTGTCTTAATGTATTATGAGCCTTATAACCCTGATATTTTGTATCTTCTATATCCCATCATAAAATATCATCTATCCATAGAAAATTTATTCAAGAATACTGTCATGGTACCTCCAAGTTTTCATCATAGCAGTGAACTTATATGACCTTTTAGTGTGACATATATTATTAGGACATTATCACATACAAATGTCATGCATTGGAAAAATCATGATGTGATAAGAATCTTCATTAATATTTAAGATAGTGAACACATATAATCATGTACCTAGAAGTCGGTTCTAGGGAACCAACTACAACTTGTGTGTCCATCACACATGGTATGTGAGGTCACATAGGCCCATGGGAATGCACTTATGGTACATTCCATGATGAATGAGTAGGGGTCACATAGCATGTGGATAATATACATAGTCATGTGATATTTTACTCTAATTAAAACCCTCGTGCTATATCATGAGGAACACAACACATGTTCTTTCAAACTACATGTTGTGTAGTCATGAATTTTCTAGAATATTTCTCCAAGAAACATGTCTCTGATTTCATCACCCCTTCTATCAACCTCACCCACAATCATACATGGAATAACCATAAATGTGTTGATGATGATTTTTTAACCTTCAAAATCCATATTCTAAATATACTTTGACAGAAATTCATATTTATATCGCCTCCTCGCATCGTCTATATGCCCTGGATTGGGAAAACTTCATACAAGATTCTTCTTATGATTCACATTATCTTAATAGATCTTATTCACTTCCAAAATCATCATCATGGAAATCACATCAGTGATTTAAAAACCCATTTTTTTATTTCATAATGAGATGGATCCATGAATATAGTTGAATCACCATCCAAACTGAATACCAGTAATGAAAATATGAGAAATGGAGGGAGAAATGATAAAAACATAAAGTTAAGAATCAATAATGACCATATGTGATTGTTCATCATCTATGGTTAGATAATTTTAAGAATCATATAGATATAAAAAATTTGGAATCTATGATTCCCAAAACATAGGCTTAATGAAAGGATAAATCAACAAGGCTTAACAACATTTAATTTCAAATTAATTTTTTAGGAGAATTAATATTCAATCACAACAATATCAAAATGGGGATAAATCCACAAAATGAAAAGGCATACATTGATGGATAATTTCTCATGATTTGATCCATTTTCATAACCATATTTTTTTTCATCATCACCATTAAAATCCATCACTTGTTGTCATAGTGTATCCAATAACACTCCTTGACCCATCACCTTCACCAATGACAATCCCTAGTATCTCCAACGCTCCTCCTCTCTAGGGTTCAAGTCATTTTCAATGGATAAACCTAGATAAAAACACATAGAGGGGTATTTATAGATGGGGTTTAGGGTTTTCATCACAACTAAAACATTTAATTAAATAATTAAATTATTTAACTAATATTATCATGTTAAAAAACACCTGATAATCTAGATGTAAATTTAAATAACATCATTCCTTGGGTAAACACTATATTATATACTCAAAGGTAGTCTTAGTTTTATTATAAGAGGTATATTTTAGGAGATATCAACATTTTGTTAGAAATGCAAATACTCACCTTTAAATAATATAATATATTTATTATATTATTTTAAAATCTATGCACCACTTTATTTTACATGATAGATTTACCAGGGTGTAAACTGTATATTCTAGATCCAATAAAACCATAAAATATTTTTTCCAATATTTACTTCTTGGGTAAAATTACTATTTTACCCATGGGAAGTTCCCTAGACTTTGAAACTCAAAATTAAGATGAGACCCACTTAGGTAAAAAAACAGGTCACTAAATATTCCCAACCTTAGAACTTTTTTATCCTTGAAAAGAAAACAAATATGGTTGAAGAACAAAAAATTTCAGGATTGAATTCATGAAAAACATAGACACCATCATACACAATACCTTCACCTTTGAGATGCAAGCTCTAAGAAAATTAACTACATCCCTATTTATGAAGGAGGAAACCTTCCTTCATCTATGATGGTACTTTCATCAGTCAATCTCGAAGAAAAAAATAAATAGGGTAATGAATACATAGAAGGTATGATTTACTTAGTCTATGAATTTCATTCAATAGTCTTCCCAACTCATAGGATGAGATAAATACCACAAATATCCTATTGTCTCCCCCAAAAAATCACTAAAATGATAAACCCTGGTGAGAGTGACCTACTCCCCACCTTTTAAAGAGTATTCTAGATAGTCTTAAAAGAGGGAAATCTATCTACACCACACACCCACACTAGTAACTTAACTAACTTTCCATGATGAAATTAGAAAATTTGAAATGCCATAAGATTTTCAAGAATCAAGTTAGAAACCTTTACCAAAAACTTTAAATAAGGCACAAGCTTGATCATTTATAGCTTTTTTCCTAAGGAAAAACATGAGCCTTCCACTCAAGCCTCAACACTAACAGTTACAAGGTTGTTCATTCACATCATGATCTATAATTGAATCAAATCCTCATTTAAATATATCTCAATAGGTTTTTGTCACTCATTTTTTGAGGCTATCAATGAGCACATCAGTCACACCCAGTTCAAAATTTATGGCCATTTACAGTAGTGTATTTACTGAAGGTGAGAAACATATCCCTTTTTTCCAAACAGTAACCGATATCCTGGATACAACTACACACATACTTCCCCCATTTCTCAGATATGGAGTCCTTTGTTTTGGAAGCACCAACCATCATGACACAATCGTGATACTCTAATATCCATATCCTCCAAGGCCTTAGTTTGTGAAGTCCCAAGACACTCTTTAAATCCAAGTTTTATACCACTAGAATCTAAAGGCTTGATAGGATCTACCATGAATCATCATTGGGATAGATTTGATCAACTACATCACAACTCCAAAAATTTCCACATCATTACCAACATTCAATTTTATTCATACACAATATTCTCTCCAAGGTTCAATCGTAGATCACCCTACCGAAGCATCTATTCTTTCCTCAGAATTCATAAGGAGGGAATGTATTCTCCACACACAAGGTGAAAGAATCCAAGTTTTTCATACAATAAGTAACTAACTTAACAACCATAGGGTTGTTTTTATTTTGACTCCTGAGGGGTCATTCCCACTACTACAGAAATAATTTATCTCATCTATGAAGATTCCAAAACCTCATAATGACCATCGAGGGTAACCAATTCATATTGAGGTGGGTAATATCAAACCTCCTCACTGTCATAAAGAAATTCTCCAAAAGGCCTCTTTCTCCACTAGAGGTAATCCCAATCCACCTAGAGGAAGAGTGGATAACACTCATCATCAATGGAAGCTTTATGGGTTTCCATGATCTAGCCTATGGTTCCACTAGAATATCCAACTCTTGTATATACAACATCGGGTGAAAAATGAGTTCCTATAAAAAATAACATGAGGGTCCATGGGGAAATAGGCATAAGTCATAATTATTTTTAAATTAGTTATCTCACAAGTATAAGTATTCACTATGCAAGTCATCCTACAACTCAAACAGTTAGCCCTACAAACTGGCTGGAATCTAAACTAAGGGTGGAAATTATGCGAAATAATCAACGCATTTCCCAACACCAATGACTCTCAAACCAACATTTATCTACAGAAAAATCCATGTAAACATTTAGGCTTATAAAAATAATATAAATATATCCACCATCCATGACATGGAGATTCCATTCACAACAGAAATATGGATAGCTTTAGGTGAAATTTTGACCTGCTCCCGCATCTATGGTTCACTTCTATCAAGATTTCTAATCTTTCAAGGATTACTCAGGTGACTATGATATAAGAGGAATCATAATAAATCTAAACCATATCCCAAATGATCTTCATCTAAAGTCCTCATGGATCATAAGTCTCAAATAAATAATCCAAAAAACATGCCCATAAAAACCTCAAAAATCCTACATGCTCTGATCTGTACTTAAACATGGTCATGATGCCTTGTGGAAGGTTCAAAATCATCTAATGATAACTCTATCCTAGTAAAGAGATAAAACTCCAACCATGGTAGAGAATTCATATCACTATTTTGAGGAATATATCTTCTACTAACAGCTCAAAGTTTTATATATTATGTTCATTATATAAACCAATATATGGTAGTATAAGTCTGATCTAAATGAAGAATCAAGTCCCAAAAAATAACTAATCCCATATTCAACCTAGGGATAGGCTCACCTCACAAACTCACAAGGCCTCTACTATATAATTCCTAAATTATAACCAATCTACTGGTAGTCTCATCCGACCTAGTGGAAACTACCATTATCTCTATAAGAAATATCTGCATTAAGCGCAAGGGAAGAGAAGCTGCCTCAAATAATGGGATAATAACACCTCTCAACCAAGTCTCAAGAAATAAAAATTAATCACCCACTATCTAGTGGTGAGAGGACTGACCATATTCATGATATCATTACATCCTTCCCACCACATACAATATAGTGATTAGTGGGTATCACCCTAAACTCAGTAGGTTTCACCCATAAGGGTTGAGAAAATTAGGATGAGATGAAACAAACAAAACATGGAAGATCACAACTGAACACTATATGATGCATGTTCCAACTTATTTATACCCCAGAATCAATGTATTAAGGTTTTGGGTTGACTAATAGGTTATCAGAGCCTTGGATAAAGGATATGTCAACTACCACACCTGCATTGTTTTCCTTGGTTTATTAACCACACTCAATACCCCCTTAGCACCATTTCCCTAAGTTCCTAATCCAATGTTCACAAAACATTTAACTCTAATAAATATCCCAAGAAAATACCTTCTCTACTACCATTAGTACATGACCCAACCCACCAATTAGGCATATTACACATATGTAAGGCATTAACCTATCATAGTCTGCAAAATATACGTATCTCTAATGAAAAAAACCCATCAATTATAACAAGATATACATAAATGATCAACTAAACTAATTGTAGCACATGGATTATACATATATTAAAATCCAAGAGATAACCATTGTAAACAATGCAATGTAAAAATGTGAAAAAATACAAACCCAATAGCCCAGAAAGGACAACTAACAACTAGATAAGGAAAAGAGGCCACAACTACAAGAAGGAACGATACAAAAACAACTCTTTCTACCATTATCTACAGGTACCACAAAATATATCCCAACATTTCATCCTTCAAAGTCTCTATTCGTCATATCTGAACAATCAACATCAACCCCACACCCACAAATCCATCTCTTATGTATGTGTAACATGCACTGATATAGTAAGTGTGTTCCCAAGTTCCATTTAGGGGTGAGTATAACATAATTAGTAGGATACCCCAAAAATCAAAAATTTATAAAGAAACAATAACCAACTCAACTTTTGACGCAAGGGGTGACTTGGAGGGGGATAATAAAGAAAAAATGGAAAACCAAGCCAGCTAAATATTCCTTGCACTAAGAAGAAACCAAAAGGAAGGCAAGAAAAAGTTTATATATGCTCAACCACTAGAGGAATTAGGGATGTAGAGAATTCTTAGTCATTATATCTCTAATCTGAAAAATGCACTATGCATGGGTAGCTAGCAGTGCCCAAAACACTGAAGATTCAATGAAGCTTAAGGTCGATATCCAACCACAACATCAAATATTAAAGGAAACTCCCTGGGTGCTGAGGAATCACAAGTATCATAGAATCTAGCACTACACAGGATTCTGATATCCACCCCACCTCTAGAATCCATGAAGGGGATTCCACTCAAACCTAAATATCACTTACCTGCTGAGGTAGAACGTGCTACTTGAGGGTAAGGATAAACCCATATATGATCAGAAATATGCTCAAGTCCTAGAGTATAGTCTCATGAAACCTACATAATCATTACCTCATATAATGATTGAGGATCCCTTTACCATGATTACTGGTGAAATAAAAATTCTAGAAGTCCCATAAATCTATGAATTTATTCCCTTAAATGATTCTAGAGGATCCATACCCTATAAATATGAGCAGAATAATAACTCTAGTGATGGATACATGTCTCATCAGAGCTCTATAGATGGGAGAAATATTGAATCCATAGATAGATGATCCATGCACTATATTATGGGTGAAATAATGACTCTATATGATTCTACATATATAGGATCCCAAAATTGTTCTCACATAGTAGAAATACTAACTCCCAAGGAGGTTCTCAATCCCAATGGGTGAGGTACCAACTCCATTAGGGAATAATGATGGGAAATCCATGTCTGGAAGAACTATCCCATGCTAAGGTGGAGTACACGATGTGTAGAATGGTCAGATGATGTGTTATCCCATGTTTTCCACCTGGCCATGTTCGGTTTTCCCACATTCCATGTCTCATACCAACTACATGAAATGTGTAGGGGTTACATGAAATGAAATATCAACATAGGTACTCAACATGTACCATGTTTTCCCAATCTATGCACCTCTAAGGTTACTTGGGGTGTGGCCGACACACACAGTGTGTGGGGCCAAATGGGTCCCTAGGCATATACTTTCAGTACATGCCAAGATGACTGGGTAGGGGCCACATGATGTGTGGATATACCACATGCCCATGTGATATTTAAATCTAGCTAAAATCCTAGTGCCACACTAGGAGCCACATTCCACGTATTCTTCCGAATGACATGACGTGTAGTTGTGATTTTTCTAGAATCTTTACACAAGAAACATGTCTCGGATTTAATCACCCCTTACATCGATATTTCACCCAATCATGCATGGAAAACGTGAAAATGTTTTATCTTTGATTATGTCTCCTATTGAATCTATATTATAGACATTATTTGATGAAAAGTTGAATTTTTGTCACCTCCTCACATTGTCCACACACCCTGTCTTGAAAAGATGTTATCCTTAACTCTTCCTCATATTATATTCATCATAATAGATACTACACACTATCAAAATCATCATTGTGGAAATTTAATCAATTATACATGGAACCTTTATTCAATCACACAACAATATGGGAATGTAGAGATAGTCAAATCATTGGCCAAACCAAATACCAATGATGAATGTGCAAAGAACAGAGGGAGAAATGAAAAAACCACAAATTTGAGGATTGATGTCGACTATATATGATAAAAAATATTCTATAGTTATAAAATATGAAGAATTATATAGATATAAAAAGTTTAGAATCGATGATTATCAAATCAAAGGCTTAACAAAGAAATAAATCAATAGGGATTAACTACAGTCAACTCTGGATTAAATTCTTAAGAGAATTAATCTGCAATCACAATGATATAAAAATTAGGATAAATAAAGAAAACAAAAATCCCTACCTTAATGTAAAACTCATGATTCCATGATCTATTATCGCAATAATATATTTGTTCATAATAGACATCAAATTCCATCTATCGACATCATTACATATCTGATCTCACTCATTGATCTGACATTATCACCAACACGAATCACCAGTCTCTCCATATCACGACCCGACCCGTACCGGGGATTGAGTCGCAACTACCCCAAACCCGCCTCCATAGGCTAGGGGCTGGCGACTAGCGCTGAAGGCACAACAAACTAGGGGAGGCCTTTGCCTAAGAAACTGTACACACACAGACAGCCAACTCAATGCAAAAGTGCAGAGAAAGGAAAGCAAGATACAACACTGCTACCAAAAATGGAAACTAACATACATGCATCGACCTCTAACCAGTACAAGCAAAGTGCTGAAAAGTAGACTGATAAGTAAACTGAACAGTAAAAGGGGAAAAACATGCACCCAACTAGAAAGGTGCCACAACTTGACAAAAGTTAAACGAAAGTAAACAGCTAGCGAGTCTCACACCCGGAAGGTCCTGCTATAGCCACTGTACACAACCCAAGCTCATGTGTCCTCTATGCTTCTCCATAGTCTCTACCGATCTGTCCATTGTCTGCAAGGGCACACCAAGTGCGGGAAAATCTCAAACAATAGTGAGTATAAATAAACTCATTAGGATGACCCTAAAGCTAGAGGGAGCAACAAAAGGGGTACTAAAACGGTAAGAAATAGACATAGAAAAGAACAGTGCAAGAGTATAAAAGAGAGAGTGCAGCTCAACCCAACAGAAGGAAGGAAGTGGACTCATCCAATCTAAGAGGATCTAGACACGAAAAGTATGTGGCATACCCTGCGCGTCTTCGCCCCTCCTAAAAGGAGAGTAACCGAACCCAAGGAGTGGGAAAAAAGTAGGATGTATATATATATGCTCAATAATAAGCCCAAAAGAGTGTGTAAGGGAATATCCTTATCCAAGCTCATACCAAGAGGATTCACCAATAGTTCAGAGGATATCCATCACTAATGCCCAACAATCCCGTACGTCAAAGCTGTCTCATCGCTGAACCATACCACTAAGGGTCCTGCTCTGGTAATCACGGAGAAAAGTCACATACTAGCCTCATAGAAAGGGCCTAGTCTAAAAGAAGTCATCGGGTAACCCCCTGCCCAGCCCTGCTAGAGGGTAAACCCCAATAAGTCAATGGTGACCCACTTCCTAGACCCGCTGGAGGGTAGACCATAATAAATCATCGGGTGACCCACTGCCCAGCCCTGCTGGAGGGTAAACCCTAAATAAGTCGATGGTGACCCACTGACCAACCCCGTTGTAGGGTAAACCATAATAAATCATTGGGTGACCCACTGCCCAGCCCTGCTGAAGGGTAAACCCTAAATAAGTCGACGGTGACCCACTTCCCTGCCCCGATGGAGGGTAAACCGTAATAAATTATCGGGAGACCCACTGCACAGCCCTACTAAAGGGTAAACCCTAAATAAGTTGACGGTGACCCACTGCCCAACCCTACTGGAGGATAAACCATAATAAATCATCGGGTGACCCACTGCCCAGCCCTGCTGAAGGATAAACCCTAAATAAGTTGACGGTGACCCACTGCCTAGCCCCGCTGGAGGGTAAACCATAATAAATCATCGAGTGACCCACAACCTAGCCATGCTAGAGGATAAACCCTAAATAAGTCGACGATGACCAACTGCCCAGCCCCGCTGGAGGGTAAACCATAATAAATCATCGGGTGACCCACTGCCCAGCCCTTGCTGGAGGGTAAACTCAAAACTAGGGCGATAACTACGCACTACCCGTGCCATCAGTAGGCACCACTAATGTCGCTACCATGCATAGGTTCGGAGTGCGTCACCTTCGACCAACGCCCTTTCATGTTTACACATTTAATGAGATCTCGATAGAGGCTCTGCATGCCCAAACAGATTACACCGTTGTAATCCCCGTGAAAAAAAAGCGAGATAGACTACTTACTCACTATAAATAGTTCCTAGTGGAAAAGTTATTCAACACTGCTTTAAGCCCAAGAAGGGCCCTGTGGGGCCCGCAACTCAGTCCTGAAAGAGGTCAGGCGAACTGTGAAATCACGATGCTCTTGAAAAAACATGCTGAATCGACTATTCATACGCCCAAAACAGACTCCTGATGAAAAAGGCACAGTTCGCTCAACACAACTCAAAAGACGGCCTGTAGGGCCCACTCCTCAACTTTGGTTCAATGCGTGAAACCACCTTGGGAAACTTCGCCTCGATGCCTAGGTCACAATGCTGCTGATGACGCTTAAAATGGACTCTGAATGTGAAAGCTGCAACTCCCCACGTTACACGCAAGCAGGGCCCTGTGGGGCCCACACTGCGACATCAAAACACATCACACAGATCGTACCATCGCGTTTTTTTCCAATAACCACACGACGTAGGCTATTCATTTTCCCTGAATAGACTTATGAAGCATAAGTCATAAAAACACAGCATACGTTCGAAATCCGCCTCGTGGGGCCCACGCCTCGGGCCTGAATTTAGGCGGGTGGATTGCACCATTTCAATACCCTCCGAAAAACACTCATAAATGAGTTCTCAAACACCCCAAATAGATGTTGGGTGAAAAAGTGATGTTTCACCGTGAAACATGCAAACTAGGAATTGCGAGTCCCACACCTTTTCTCTAGCCCGAACGCTTTGGAAAGCATCCCAAAAAGTCCGCATGATTATTGGGGTTACGCTACCACTAACGGCGTGTCAATCAGACATCCCAAGCAGAAGTTATGTCTGATGCAACAATTAATTAATTAATTTGAATAATTAATTAATTACTCACATTTAGCATTTCATGCCACCGAGCAATGAAACAAACCTGCAAAGGTTCCAAACCAACTTTGGAAGGACCGCCTCAGCTCCAGGGCCACCTTGCCTCTGACGACACATTAAAAGAACGCCGGCTCGCGAGCCCCGTCCGTCGCAACTTTAATAATAATTTAATATTATTAAAATAAGGCATCTCGGGTCACCCTCCCTTGGGAACAGAACTCAAAAACCCAGAATCGCACTTCAAAAATTCCGTCTTGCTGATACGGTCCTGCAGCCGCAGACGGCGCTTCAAACGGACGCGCCGTTTAGAAGTTACGGCCCCCCGAACGCAAGGGGGCCAACCGAGCCGGTTCACCCCGGCCGGACCGGTCCGAACCGCCATGGCCCACTAGCCGCGACCCTCTCCAGCCTCACTAGACCAGCCTTAGGATCGTGTTTTTTTTAAAACAGACCAGCCAGTTGGCCAGTCTCCGCCGTGTCGCCCAGCAGGACCCGCGCTTCGTGGGTCCTCGTCTTCCAGCAGACCAGCCGATTGGCCGGTCTTCGTCAGCGCACCAGCAGGACTCGTAATGCGCAGGTCCTGGATTCCTCCACACGCTCGAGGCCAGGCCTCAGGCTCCCCTTTTATTGCGACGGCTGACGGACGTCGGCGCCTCCGGCTCCCACAACAATGCCGCTCGACGCCACCTAGCCCTGCTGCCCGCCGTCCCGGCTTCACACCGCACCGCCGCTCCTCCGGCCGCGCAGCGCCTTCGGCCACTCAGCTCCTCCGGCCACGCACCTCTTTGGCCAGCCGCACCTCTGGCCACACACCGCCCTCGGCCAGCCGCTCCTCCAGCCGTGCACCGCCCTCGGCTAGCTGGTGACACCCAACACCGCTCGGGCGCCTGCCGCTTTGATCCGAACCCCATCCGCATCGCCCTGACCTCCGGCCACCAACCTTGCCAGAGCCGGGACTTCTGATGGCTGCAGCCACCACTCCGGTGGCCCGATTCCAAATCCGAAGAAGGATTCAGAATCCTCAGGGCGAGGTTTTCGCAGTGCCTTCCCCTGATCAACGATCCGACCAGATTTGGCGCATCCAAAAATTTGGACGAAGAACGCCCAAGAACGAGGATCAAAATTGGGGATCGGACGATGGTCTTGTTCGTTCGGACATCATCAAAGTTCAAGAATTATAGAAATTAAACGACTAAATTGGAAAAAACTCAATAAATTGCCGAAGGTGCGGAAATTAATCAAGAAGTCTACCTCTTTGGTTTCATTCGTCGTTGGTGATGCCTTCGTTGCGATCCACCTTCGATCCGCCGAGGTTTCGGCGAAGATCGCTCCTCGATCTAGTGAAGAATGGAGAAGAACACCGAAGAAAACTCGGGAGATGGAGAGAGAGAGATAGAGAGAGATAGAGAAAGAAATGGGTTTTACCCCAATCCCACACTTAAGTGAATTTATAAAAAAATTCACTAAAACTCTCTCAACGGGTGCAGATTCTGAAAGCTCCTCACCCGCTTATTTTATATCGCGGATAGGAAAAACGCCCCATTTAGAACTCAACGGAAGTCTCAGATTTCCATTCTGAGGCTTTTTTTTAAAGTTATTTGAAAGGGAACACAAGTGATAAAAATCACTGAGTCATTATTTCAAAAAGACGTTTTTTCCCCTGGGTGACATCTCTCACAGATGTCCCATGCCCACAACTTTTACACCCCACCTAGGGTAAACGGCATGCTCCAGACGCAACCGTTGCCTCATATTTCTTATACGAGTTACCTTTTAGGATTTATTCAGGTTTGAGATATTAAATGAATAATTTGTTAATTTAATTATCCATTTAACACATCGCCAACGGGCGAGGGGTCTGAACGTCCCGCAACGACTCATTTTATGTTGCTCCTAGGGTAAAAACCGCATTTCGGACCCAACCGTGGTCTCAGATTTCCGATCTGATCAACCATATAATAGATATCACATTTTTCATTAGTTAACCATGCATGCATAATATAAAAATACTTAACATTTTTATATAATTAATTCCGGGCACACAGGACCTCGGAATTGCACGCCGTCTGAACGCCCTGCTCTGTAATGACTTCAAGAAAATTTTCAAAGTCTTAGAGTCCCAAAACCTAGGTTCTTACATCATTCCCTCCTTCAAGATTTTCGTCCCCGAAAAGCAAAACTAGGAAAAAAACTCGGGATATAGAGCTCACACCTAGCTCTCTTGCGCCTAGGAAAACTTGCACAACACCATGATAACACAACATGCAAACCAAAGGGATGGTTCATAGTTATAAGGACTGCTTCTCTCAAGGACATGCATTGGAATACACACACACCTCATCAGCTGTGACATGTGGAAGACACCGTGCACCCACTTGTACTGTTGGGAGGGTAGGGAAAGGCGGTAGGAAACCTCTCAACCATTTTCACGATTCCCGAATGGCCCAAAGAAACTCAGGGGACTTCCCCACCTGAACCTCTACTTTCCATATCACAACCGAAATCACGTTTTTTTCCTAGAACATGGTCTCGTGATTACCTCTTTTATAATACCCATCTGGAAAAACACCCAAGGATATCTGGTCACACAAGTTTCCATAGTCGGTGCATCACAATCGATATTCTCTGGGTGAAGACGCACCTGAGACACCGGTGGTCTGAGAAAACCACAAAGCACTCTCCCAGAAGATGGCATCTCCACATTCTCAGGGCAAAGATCACCACCACCAGTACCATATAGTGAAGTGTGTAGTTCTATTTATGGGGTTTCCATCACATCTACATTTACTTGTTAATGGTATCGAGATTGACGTTGAGCATGCAAGGTGACAATGAACAGTGCTGGTCAGCAAACTCATCCAACCGCCAGAGGCTAGATAGGGAAAGCACGTGGCATACCCCACGTGTCTTTTCCTCTCTCGGAAGGAGAGTAATCCCGAAAATAGGCACTCTTCCAAACCCACTAGTGGAACCTCAAGCAAAGGGAGGTCAAGCAGAAAAGCCCCACTGGAAAATCCAAAACTTGCTCTAACACTCCACTACACAACCCTGCCATGAATGCACGGGTCAGAGGGACTCATCCACCGCACCTCGATATTATCCGCTTTGGTTGGAACTAACTCTCCATCATGGTTTTTATCGCTTCACAAAAATGTGTCTTAGTGGGGGAAGAACCCCTCTTTCTTGTGCATTCAAAGCTACGTCAGACAACACCAACATAGGGTTACACCGACGTCATGCGTCACCCTCGGTAACCCATCGAACAAGGAGTTAGATGAAAAGAGTACCTCACACAGCGTCTAACAAGTTCTACTAATAAAATTTGAAAAGACACATAGTGTACCTCTTATCATCTCTTGCATTGTATGATTATATACATCCTTAGCATACAACCGCCCGCGACCCCGTCCGTCAACTCCCTGAGCCTGACATGGGCTTCCTAGTGGTGGTGAAAGGACCTCAAAACGTCGTCCGAAAACCACAGATCTTCCTACTTTTATGCCAACACCACCTCCCTGGGGACCACCTTGTCCTCACCTAGGAGTTCTCTGATCACGACACTGTCTCTGTCGTGGTAGCACATCTACCAACTATCTAGAAGACTCAACACATTTGGTTGGATAGTATCACGCCACGTGACCCCGCACCTCACAAACACAACACTAGGACTCCCTGGGCTGTCTCGGTGACCTATGTTGTCCCCAACCATGTGCCCTGAGTCTCATCAAGGGGAGACCTCCAGTGTCGAGGCCCTACCAATCGACATCCCTCTGACATAAATTTCTCTGTCACCAGTGCCTGCTCCACCACCCCATGATGGTTGAGGATGCACAAGGGCACTACGTTGGCACAAATCTCCCCTATAGAGACCTCGCTCAAACTTCCGTGCTCATAATTTTCCTTCATGGACCATGTCCAAAGAATACCAAGTAAGGTCTGTGAACCCAGTTGTATTCTCAGCCACTTACATCACTCCCCGCTGAAGCTCCAGTAGCTCCCGAAACCGAAAAAAGCGCAAGCAAGAGAGGTATTACTCCTCACGAAACAGCGGCTAGAAGTCATCCCACGAGAGTACCGACTCATCGTGTATCTGAGAAACCCTTGATCTACCATGCCAAACTACTTGGTGGAAAAAGAATAGCTATCAAAGCCACCATCTAACCTGCCAGTGTCTGAACAAGCCTGAAGAGGCGGACCACCGACTCTAGCCAACCCTTCACTGTCTGAGGGTATGACTCACCGTGGAACCTCAGCGGTCTCTGGCTCTAGAACTCACATAGCGCACCTATAATGCACTCATCATCGGCCCTTTTTGCCAGTACTATCTGCTACTCTACAGGTGGAGGTGCTACTGCATGTCCTTCTGGAGAAAGGGTAATCGTATGATGGATCTCGAACTGAGGCATCGTCGCTCACGGAATCGTCGTCACGAACCAGCGCTAGTATCCTGGCTGGATATCATCGCGGAGACATCCTGAATCTGATAAAGGAGTACCGCGGTCAAATGATCATATATATATCAACAACAATGGGGAGCCAACTCAAGAGGGACAATCAAAAACTCAATCCTATATGATGCACAGACCAATTTCTCTGCAACAAGTGTCTCAGTGTGCCATGTCAAAAAGCAGGTTATTAGGGTCTTGGTGAATGGATATGTTGGCCGCCACACCATCACTGGACTCCCTGGACTGAGAGCTGCTCTTGAGACATGTCGACACTATTGCTCTAAAACTCAACCAATTCCTTTTTTAGGGACGTCCGAAAAATGCCCAAAGGAATGAACCACCTTTGATAACACTTTTACACAACCCAACCTATACCAGGGATCGAGCCGCAACTACCCCAAGACCACCTCCATAGGCAAGGGGCTGGTGACTAGTGCCGAAGGCACAACAAACTTGGGGAGGCCTTTTCCTAAGAAACTGTACACACACATGCAGCCAACTCAATACAAAAGTGCAGAGAAAGGAAAGAAAGATACAACACTACTACCAAAAAGGGAAACCAACATACATGCATCGACCTCTAACCAGTACAAGAAAAGTGCTGAAAAGTAGACTGACAAGTAAAACGAACAGTAAAAGGGGAAAAACACGCCCCCAACCAGAAAGGTGCCACAAACCGGAAACAGGTAAACGAAAGTAAACAGCTAGCGAGTCTCACACCCGGAAGGTCCTGCTACAGCCACTGTACGCAGCCCAAGCTCTTGTGTCCTCTAAGATCCTCCATAGTCTATACCGAACTATCCGTCGTCTGCAAGGGCACACCAAGTGCGAGAAAAGCCCAAGCAGGGGTGAGTATAAAGATACTTAGTAGGATGACCCAAAATCTTGAGAGAGGAACAAAGGAGGTACTAAAACAGTGAGAAATAGACTGAGAAAAGAACAGTGCAAGAGTACAAAAGAGAGAGTGCAACTCAGCCCAAAAAAAGGAAGGAAGTGGACTCATCCAATCCAAGAGGAGCTAGACATGGAAAGTACATGGCATACCCTGCACGTATTCACCCCTCCTAGAAGAAGAGTAACCGAACCCAAGGATTGGGAACAAAAGTAGGGTGTATATATATATGCTCAAAAAGAAGTCCAAACAAGTGTGTAAGGGTATCTCTATCTCCAAGCTCAACCCAAGAGGAGTCACCAACAGTTCAGAGGATATCCATCACTGATGCCCAACAACCCCGTACGTCAAAGCTGTCTCATCGATGAACCATACCACCAAGGGTCCTGCTCTGGTAATCACAGAGAAAAAAGTCATGGACTAGCCTCATAGAAAGGTCCAAGTATGAAAGAATTCATCAGGTAACCCCCTGCCTAGCCTCGCTGGAGGGTAAACCCTAATAAATCAACGGTGACCCACTACCCAGCCCCGCTGGAGGGTAGACCATA
Organism: Viscum album; assembly: GCA_963277665.1. NCBI lineage: Eukaryota > Viridiplantae > Streptophyta > Magnoliopsida > Santalales > Viscaceae > Viscum > Viscum album. Next base: position 122,668,422 of record OY728156.1, read on the forward strand.
ATAAATCATCGGGTGACCCATTGCCCAGCCCTGCTGAAGGGTAAACCCTAAATAAGTCGATAGTGACCCATTGCCCAGCCCTGCTGGAGGGTAAACCATAATAAATCATCAGGTGACCCACTACCCAACCCTGCTAGAGGGTAAACACTAAATAAGTCAACGGTGACCCACTGCCCAGCCCCACTGGAGGGTAAACCGTAATAAATCATCGGGTGACCCACTGCCCAGCCCTGCTAGAGGTTAAACCCTAAATAAGTTGACGGTGACCCAATGCCCAGCCCCACGGGAGGGTAAACCATAATAAATCATCGGGTGACCCACTGCCCAGCCCTACTGGAGGGTAAACCCTAAATAAGTGGATGGTGACCCACTGCCCAGCCCCACTGGAGGGTAAATTGTAATAAATCATTGGGTGACCCACTGCCCAGTCGTGCTGGAGGGTAAACGCTAAATAAGTCGATGGTGACCCACTGCCCAGCCCCGCTGGAGGGTAAACCGTAATAAATCATCGGGTGACCCACTGCCCAGCCCTCACTGGAGGGTAAACTCGGAACTAGGCCGATAACTCTGCACTACCCGTGCCATCACTGGGTGCCACTAACTCTGCTACCGTGCATTGGTTCGGAGTGCGTCACCTCCGACCAATGCCCTTTCATGTTTCCACATTTAATGAGATCTCGAGGGAGGCTCTGCATGCCCAAAAAGATTACACCATTGTAATCCCTATGGAAAAACACGCGAGATAGACTACTTACTATCTGGAAAAGGTTCCTGGTGGAAAAGTTATTCAACACCGCTTTAAGCCAAAGTGGGGCCCTGTGGGACCCGCACCTCGGTCCCGAAAGAGATCAGGAAAACTGTGCCATCACAATGATCTCAGAAAAACATGCCGAATCGACTATTCATACGCTCGAAAATGGATGCCTGATGAAAAAGGCACAGTATGCTGCACACAGCTCAAAAGACGACATGTGGGGCCCACACCTCAACTCCAGCTTCAACGCCTAAAACCACCTTGGTCAACTCCACCTCGATGCCAGGGCCACAACGCTACTGACGACGCTTAAAATGAACTCTAGATGCGGAAGCTGCAACTCCCCGTGTTACACACAAGCATGGCCCTGTGGGGCCCACACCGCGACCCCGAAACACATCACGCAGATCATACCATCATGTTACTTGCCGATAACCACACGACGTAGGCTATTCATTTGACCTGAATAGACTTATGAAGCATAAGTCATAAAAACACAACATACGTCCGAAATCCACCTCATGGGGCCCATGACTCGGGCCAGAATTTAGGCGGGCGGATTGCACCTTTGCAATTCCCTCAGAAAAACACTCAGAAACAAGTGCTCAAACACCCCAAATAGATGTCGGGTGAAAAAGTGGCGTTTCACCATAAAACGTGCGAACTAGGCCCTACGAGGCCCACACCTTGTCTCCAACCCAAACGCTTTGAAAAGCATCTCAAAAAGTCCACACGAGGACTGGGGTTACGCTGCCGCTAACGGTGCGTCAATCAGACATCCCAAGCAAGAGTTAGGTCCGACGCAACAATTAATTAATTAATTTAAATAAATAATTAATTACTCACATTTAGCATTTCGTGCCACCGAGCGACGAAACCAACCTGAAAAGGTTCTGAACCAACTTTGGAAGGACCGCCTCAGCTCTGGGGCCACTGTGCCTCTGACAGCACCTCAAACGGACGTCCGGCTCGCAAGCCACGTCTGTTGCAACTTTAATAATAATTTAATATTATTAAACTAAGGAATCTCAGGTCACCCTTCCTCAGGTGCAGAACTCAAAAACCCCAAATCAAACCTCAAAATTTTTTTCTCACTGACACGGTTCTGCAGCCGCAGACGGTGCATCAAACAGACGTGTCGTTTAGAAGTTACGGCCCCCCGAACGCAAGGGGGCCAACCGGGCCGGTTCACCCCGGCCGGCCCGGTCCGAACCGCCATGGCCCGCTCCAGCCGCACCGGACCTGCCTTGGGTCTAGTTTTTTTTAAATAGACCAGCCAGTTGGACGGCCTCCACCGCGTCGCCCAGCAGGACCCGCACTTCGCGGGTCCTCATCTCATAGCAGATCGACCGCTTGGACGGTCTTCCTCAGCGCACCAGTAGGACCCGCAATGCGCGGGTCCTAGATTCCTCCATATACCCGAGGCCGGGCCTCGGGCTCCCCTTCAACGACGACGACCGGTGGATGACGGCGCCTCCGGCTCCAACAGCGCCGCCGCTCGACGCCACCTAGCCCTGCTGCCCGCCGTCCCGGCTTCACACCGCACCGCTGCTCCTCCGACAGCGCACTGCCTTTGGCCACTCGGCTCCTCCGGCCGTGCACCACTTCGGCTAGCTACTCCTCCGGCTGTGCACCACCCTCGGCCAGCTGCTCCTCTGGTCATGCACCACCCTCAGCCAACCGATGACACCCAACACCACCCGTCCGCCTGCTGCTTCGATCCGAACCCCATCCGCGCCGCCCCGACCTTCGGACACCGACCTTGTCGGACCCAAGACTTCCTACGGCCGCCACCACCGCTCCGGTGGCCCGATTCCAAATCCAAAGAAGGATTCATAATCCTCAGGGCGAGGCCTTCGCAGCGCCTACCCCTGATCAACGATCCGACTAGATTTGGCATGTCCAAAAATTTGGATGAAGAACACCCAAGAACGAGGATAAAAATTGGGGATTGGACGATGACCGTGTTCGTTCGTCCATCATCCAAGTTCAAGAATTATATAAAATAAACAACTAAATTGGAAAAAACTCAAGAAATTGCCGAAGGTGCAGAAATTAATCAAGAAGCCTACCTCGTTGGTTCTGTTCGTCGTTGGCGATGCCTTCGTTGCGCTCCACCGTCGATCAGCCGAGGTTTCGACGAAGATCGCTCCTCGATCCAGCAAAGAATGGTGAAGAACTCCAAAGAACACTTGAGAGATGGAGAGAGAGAGAGAGATAGATAGATAGATAGAGAGAGAGAGAGAGAGAGAGAGAGAGAGAAAGAAACGGGTTTTCCCCCAATCCCACACTTCAGCGAATTTATAATTTTTTTTACTGAAACTCTCTCAACGAGCGCGGATTCTAAAACCTCTTCCCCCACTTATTTTATATCGCACCTAGGAAAAACACCCCATTTAGAACTCAACGGAAGTCTCAGATTACATTACGAGGCTTTTTTTGAAGGTTATTTGAAAGAGAACACCAATGATAAAAATCACTAAGTCATTATTTCAAAAAGACGGTTTTTCCCCTGGGTGACATCTCTCACAGCAGGCCCACGCCCACAAATTTTACACCCCACCTAGGGTAAACGACACGCTCCGGACGCAACCATGCCCTCAGATTTCTAATCCGAGTTACTGTTTAGGAGTTATTCAGATTTGAGCTACTAAATGAATAATTTGATAATTTAATTATCCATTTAATACACCGCCAACGGGCGAGGGGTCCGAACGTCCCGCGCCGACTCATTTTATGTCACGCCTAGGGTAAACACCACGTTCCGGACCCAACCGTGGTCTCAGATTTCCGATCCGATCAATATTCTAAGATATATCACATTTTATTTAGTAAACCATGCCTGCATAATCTAAAAACACTTAACATTTTTATATAATTAATTTCGGGCACACTGGACCTCGAAATTGCACGCCGTCTGAACGCCCTGCTCTGGAATGAATTCAAGAAATTTTTCAAAGTCTCAGATTCCCAAAACCTAGGTTATTACACTACACCACTCCTACTCTCTAGGGTTCAATTTATTGTCAATGAATAAACCTAAAAGAAAATCATAGAGGGTTGTTTACAGACAAGGTCTAGGGTTTTTGTTATAACTAAAACAATTAAAATTTTAAATTAATATAAATGCGATAGTGAACAACTGATAATCCAAATGAAAATTTTAATAACATCATGACTAGGCTAAATATCCTGTTATAAAGTCAAAAAATTTCTTAGTTTTCCCATATATGGTTTCATTCAGGTGATATCAGTGTTTCATTAAAAATACACACGCATTATTTAAAATAATATAATATTTTTATTATATTATTTTCAAATATCCATGACACTTTCTTTCTCATGCCAGAATTACCTAAGGGTAAACCATATATTTTGGATCTAAAATAACCATCATTTTTTAGATCATATTCTAGGGTATAATTACCATTTTATCCTTGGGACAATCCTGAGATTTTGAAACTCAAAATTGACCTGAGACCCACTCAAATAAAAACTCAAGTCACTAAAAAAATCCTTTAGATAAACTAATGATACATGGGGTTCTAGTCTGGATCAATCATCAGAAAGTAGTTTTTATTTAGAGAGTGATGATATCTATAAGATTATTAGTTTTTATACAAAGGCTTTTCATAATGAACTTTGAATTATGGGGAAGGTAACTCCTAAATCACTTTCACAATTACCCCTTAATCCCAATTTTTCTTTTAATTTGGATGATGATAATAAAAATTCTTCATTATACAATGATGATGATAAATCTTCACTTTAGGAGATGGAAAAATATGCTACATTCATAGAGAAAGGAAGTAATAGGTTGAAGAAATACTTTGATTAAGCTAACGAATATCTTGCTAAAAATGAGGTTACTAATTAGAAAATTTATAAGAAATATTCATAACTAAAAGAATAAGTTTTTAAAAATAAATTTAAGGATTATGAGTCTAATATATAAATTCTGAGATTAACTTTAAAAAAAAGGAAAAGATGTTTTTGTGATATATTTGGATGATTGGAAAGAGGTTAGGAAGCAGAAGTCTAAATTAAAAATTTCGAAGAAGTTTCTAACCAATTTTACTTTCAGAAAAATAATGTTGATAATTTTTATAAGTTGGTGAGTTTAAAAATGACCACTTTTGGATTAGGTCATAATTTTACCAGAATATCAAACTATTATTCAAACTACTTTGTACTAAGCAATGAACTGTTTTTCACTAAATTCTACATAGGTGGGAATTAGAAGAATGAATGTTCAATGAAAAAAATTCAGTACTTTGGAACTCACCAAGGATACATCTCAAAGATATTTATGTAATTGAAAATAAAATAGTTGGAAGAATTTGTGTATGATTTTTTTTCATGAACACCTCAGAACCAAAGTAGGTATGGATTCCAAGGACATAACTTCCAATCTAATAAAAATTAATGTGTATTAGCTGCTGAATTATAATATATGGTACTCTGTAAAGTTTACATTTACATAAACTTACACATTTATAATTTTTTTAGTATTCTTATGTTTTTTTATTTACACTTGTGTAATATTTTTTATATTATGTGTAAATGTTTATCACTTTTATGTAATTTTTTATACTTAGGAATTTTTTATTTATAGTTAAACTCCTTAGTCAAGGGGGGGGGGGGGGTTGTTTTTTCATTAGATCATATAGATAATTATTATATACCATTATATTCTACATAATATAGTAACATGATCTTGGAATTGATTCCAAAACCATATTTTATGGAAAAAAATCCTCTGCATGTATTAGAAGAAAATTTATGAGAGGTTTAACTCTTTTTTACTCTTATATTATGGATTATTTGAATTATAGTTATGTTTGTACTATCTTTTCATATTTCTATAATTTCTAATAGATTCATGTTTTATAATTTAAAAACTTTATTTTTTGAAAGGTAACTAACCTAAATTTTTTAAAAATTTAATTTTATTATTTTATGAGACATGATGTCATTATTATTTAGTGTGGAGTTTTTTGGATCGTCATATCAGATCAAATGAATAACTATTATATATGACTATATAAAGCCTTGTGGATATAGAGTTAGATTTCATAATTTAATATAAATCTTTATCTCTATCAAATAAAAACTTTCCGAAAACTGAAGATCCTCTCGTATTCAAGAAATTTAAATTGGATGAGGATGAAAACCATTCAAATATAAGGTGTCGTAGATTTTGTAACACTAAAAAGGGTTAATTAAAACCTTTTTAACTATAAAACTATTTCCAAGATAAAACTATTCTATCATCTAGTTAAAAATAAGTTCATTAAGAAAGTAATGAAAGTTAAACTTCTAGAATCTACCATAGAAATGAATAATATTGATGAGAATAAGAGAAAGAATGAAAAATGTTCCAGTAGAAAAAGTTTAGAAGAGTCTTGAAGTGAAAAAGTTGTGATATTCATTTTTATGTTTATAAAAATTGGAAGTTAAGAAGATGGAGGAAGGTGAATTTCAATAGATGTAGGTGGATAATAATAATAAATATTCTTTGAAAATCAAGAATTCTCAAAATTTCATACCTCCAATATCTTTTAGAGAGCCTACCAAAGAGTTTGAGACTACTCTAAGAAAGAATCTAAAATTATCAAAAGATAAATCAGGAAAAGGGAAAGAAATTATAACAAAAATTGAAGAGGAATATTCATTTGAATCTATTACACCTTTGGTTGATGGAACTAATACACTAAGAGAAGTCAAGGTAATGGTTCATGCTACCCTTATACACTTACCTCCTTGAGAAGAAACATTTTCATCATCATCTAAAAATACTTAATCATTAAATAGATCATCAAATTCAAATAGATCATCAAAATAAACTCATTGAGAGATAACTTTATATTCTTATTATGCAACTAAGAAGTTAAAGAAATATTCTATAGAAGATACTTCAGATCAGGATATATCAGTGGATCCACTGGTAGTTGAAAAAGAAAAATCTATAAATATAAGTGGTAGAAATTAAATTGATTATGGAAAATTATAGGAAGATCAATCTAATCTACATGTTGAAATCATGAATATCTCACCCATGGATAAATAGAAGTTGGAATTTACACTAAGTTTTGATGATGTTAGAGATGATATAGAAAATTCTTTGAAATATTTTTCTTCTAAAGATAACTTTAGAAGTAAAATATTGGAGATGAAATAAGAATTGATGGAAAAATTAATTCTGAGAGTGTCATAGATTATATCTATACTTATTTAGATTAATTCAAGGACAATCCTTTTATAGGATAATATCATTGATGCTCAAACCTATCGGATGTTAAAGTTGAAAAAAAATTAAATAAGGACTGATGGACTATTAAATTTTAAGGAAGATTGCGAAAAAAAATTCTAGAATATAAATATAATGGAGAAGTATGAAAATCGTAAGTACCATAAAATTAAATATTCTTTTGACCAAAATGTTTTATTAATGAAAGAATTTGATAGATCCAAAATTATTTTAGCTAATTAGGACTGGAATTTAAAAGAGTAGGAATGAGTATTAAATTAAAAAAGGGAATAATCAAAGAACCAAAGAAATAATTGGATAAAGTTATAAAATCTTCTGAATAATAGAAGGAGAAATTGAAAGAATTATAAAAACTATTAAAAGATAAAAATAATAGGCTAAATATGATGGATAAGATGATAGTAAAATCTATCATAAAATAATGAATTTTAAATTTATTTAATTTTACAATTTCTATTTAAATTACATATATATTTTTGAATATTCTTAGAGTCATTGATGGATGAATTTATTTATGATTTTATCTTTTGAAACTATCTTACTTATTTTTGATTATCCAAAAAATGGATTATATGTTTTTTTTCTTTGATTATTAGAGACAAAGAGAAATTATCAAAAATTATAGAGAATAAAATTATATACTCATTCATTCTTTGACAACCAAAAAGAGAGATTTATATCCTAGGGGGGATATTATCAGAAGATAACGAGAGGTCTCTATTACTATTTTACTTAAGCTTAAATATTTTATTTAATATTTTTATCTTTCCATGACATTATTTTTGAACATCAAAAAGGGTGAGAAATTAAAGGAATTATAAGTTTACTTTGTTTAAGGGGGAGCATTTACTTTTTCTAATGTTTTTAAATCTAGTTTTAAAGGGGGAAATGTAAATAAGATGAAAACTCAAGGGGAAATTTCATCAGAACTTACATGGAGTAATTCTTTAACATTTTATTCAAACAGACCTTATTTATTTTTTTATTATAAAAAGGTGAATATTGTTTAGTTTAAAGGATACTTTAATTTAATTTATTTTGAAAATCATAATACACTCATTTTTAATTAAATCAAATTGAAGTTATTTGTTTGAATTTTCTAAATATTTTTTGTTTATTTTGACCTTAATGGCCCAAAGGCCTTGATTTTTTATTTATTTTTAGATAATACCCTTTTTAACTTAGTTAATAGGGAAACCTTTCAATACCCATAGGCCTAGTGGCACAAGGACTAGTAAATGACCCGAAGGCCCAGATACACAATTCCCATTGTGTGACTCGAAGGCCCAACCAAACTACACAAGAACCGCCCCTCCCAAGCATCTTCATCATTGAAGGCACCTAGATCCCCACCTAGAATTACTGACCAGATAGAATTTCCACATGCATAGTTGCATGGTGCCTAGTACCGATGGTGATTTACACACCCTCTCATTCTTCTAATATGATTATCTCGACTCTGGTGGTTTCTAATTGCTCTGAATCCTTTTCTAGGACCTATTCTGTGTGGTCTTCCTAGGATGATCCATGGTCTTTTGTGGCCCAAAGGCCCTATGGCACGAAATCCTCCGGTGGCCCGAAGTCCCTGCGGCTCATAGGCCTAAACTGGTGGCCTGAAGGCCCAAATATATGAATAGTTCTAGCTATTATAGTACCACTACAATACCTACTACAATACTACTAAAGTAACCTGAAAATATTCCTCCACCAGGATTTGATCATGGGTTTCATGAAGGCTTACGAGGTTTGTTAACCACTCAGATACCATCCCAACTGCTTTTTTATATCTTTTGATTCTATGTTTTTTTGAATCTATTAGATCCATATAATTTACATAAATTTCTAAGGAGTTGTGATATTTCATTAAAATTAATTTCTACACTCATTTGAAGATAATGTACCCTTTGATGCTATTGAAATCGAATAAAAATATCTCAAAATTTTATTATAGAAGTTTCTTACACCATCATCTATAAATTCAACTGAATCACTAAGGAATAGAAGATATTACAAGTTATTAATCACTAAATATATTTTAATCATTTTGAATTTATGTATCATCTCATTATTGTGAGCACTTCCAATTGTATTTTGATTTAAGTGCGATTTTATAAGATCTATCAATTGGTAAGGTATCATTGTAAAACCCTTAGTTTCCCTTTTAATTACTCTACTTACGATCATCGTGATTGATGATATTACATGAGGAATCTACTACTTCCAATCATCTTGGTCAGTGAGTCTCTAGGTCCATGATTTTTCTACTTCCAATCATTTTTTTGATGAATTTTATGGTTCTTTCACTTAATTCCTATAAAAGATATAATGAATAGGTTCTTGGGGATAGAGATACCAACTCCAAAATTCTTATTGAAAAATTTCCTAGTGAGGAACTTTCTACTACCAACTGGCTTTTTTGAATAAGTTTTGGAGTTTAGAACTTGGATAATTTGGATCTAGTCTAATGATACACCAACCACTTTGGTTTAAAAGAAAATATTTATTATTACTAAACTCTTTTATAATAATATCCTTTAAGTATATTAATTATTTTCATCCTTAACTCTGTGCATTATCCCACTTACCTTGTTTTCTTATATTCTGATTGGTTTTTATTCCTCAAATTTGATAGTTTTTTAACTTATGAGTGATTATTATACCATATGTTTACTTTTTTTTACTCTAATTCGACCAAAACATATAATTTACGATCATTTGACTTACATTTATAAGAGAAAAATTGTAATTCATCTCTTTGATATAATTCATATCCCCACTTATACCTTTCATATCATTCACCTTCTAGGAAAATATAGACTTTGGGTTATATTTAGGCTAACACTGTGTTCGTTGGAAGTTGAGATGAAGTTGTCTTATTAATGCCTCCTATGTTGACCCTTAATACTACATTGGACATCCCTCAGACTACATCTCTACAACATTAAAAATTACACATAAATAGAGTGTATCAACACTTAATATGTGGGATAATCTTTATAGTATATGTTAGGTGGGAGGGATGCATTATCTGTGTGAAAATCTCAATATTGGTTGCAAGACAACATTGACACCTGAAAAACTCTCAAGGATCTCTATATGGCTATGTTAGGAGAAAGTATAATGATTGGGGTTGACATATTCTATGTTGGATCCCAAATGTCATATTAAGGTTTAGGATTGGGAAAACATTAATGAGGTGGTGAATTATTAAGCAATAGAACATGATATATTGTCCACCCAAATCTATTTGAAGTCACCAATATTAATCATACACAACCCTAGAATTTATTTATTTATTTTTTTTCAACTAGTTCCCCTAGATTTTTTTTTTAAAATAAATTCAAATTATTGGATATAGTCATTAATTGAAAGAACATTAATTATTAAATAAAATTCAATGTTTTATACCGATTTCAATAACTAATCTCAAAATTTCCTAAAACTTTATATACTAATATCTAACCACTAAGTTTACAAGAAAAAACAAAAAACACTACTTGAAAAAATAATGAAAATAATGAAAATTTTATATGAATTAATCACCAAGGTGGTAGTTACCTTAGGCTGGAGTAGATTAACAATAATCCATGCATGTATTTCAAAATTGTTATCCCTCTGTTATTATGGAGAGATCTTACCAATGGAAAATTTTACAAGAGGAACACTTGATGGTTTATTTATAATATATTTCTTTTGCGGAATTTTAGTTGGTTCATCAAATTAAGGACCATCAGTAGAATCATCCATAAAAAATATAACAATATCTATTTTAAATTATTTATTCATAAGTTATAGAATGGAAATATCTATATTTTTTGATTTATAATCTTGAATCCATAAGGGTGTGTTAGGATTTGAATTTTCCTCCTTTTCTAGGATTTTTTTACCTTATGGGAGAAGAAACTCACTATTTGGGGTTTTCACCATATTCCATGGTGGAAAATCAATCTCCCCTGAATGTAGAGGGGGGTGATGGTGACTTATGATAATTTATTAGTTGAGGTGAAAGTGATATATCATACCTAATAGTGTTTCCTTTGAGTAAATATATGAATTTATGTAAATAATGATTTAAACATGATAAAAAGGAAGAACTATTAAAAGGGTTTAGTTCATTTTGTGATATTAGGTAATGGTTGTTAATATCTTAAGAAGATTATTGGATATAATGGTTAATATAATGGTAGGGTTTTTTAGGATTTATTTTGGATAGAGTGTTGTTGATCTTTTATGTTCTTATGCTCTACTAATTTTCCAAAAAGACATAGGTTATTTAATTTTGTTGAATACATGAGATGGATGAGGTTTTGATGTAAAGAATCTATTTCACTAAAAATATTCTTTAAGAATGTTTGAGTATACTAAAAATCCTTGCATAAATTTAATTATTTTCATTTTATTTCAACAATATATTGAAATATTTTATTTTGGGTGTGACGCCCCACGCTAGCATGGCCATTCTATCAAGGAAAAATATCACATGGCCGCAAGTATGCTTCCTGATCACTAGAGGTTGTATAATAGCACCAAGACTATATAAATAACACCTAGTGAGTGATTTACTATCCAATGAACTATCATAATAAAATATAAAATAAACATTTAACCAATAACACATAATGAAAATAAGATAAATGAACCATGATAAAAAAATGAAACTATATCCCATAAATTTACACAGGAATCATATATCCAAACATGACATCAAAATAGATCCTAAGTATCATTTTGTAAACAATATAACCTAAATAAATATAAAATTAAAATATAAATAAACCATCTACATGACTCTATAATCTTAATAAATCATCTCCAAGATGTACCATGACATCAACTCCTAGCCATTGAGTCCCTTTTCCTTTACCTGGAATACCACTTGTATAATCTATTTGCACATGAGGTTTGTATATTGAGTTATAAATAATTCTTATTAGAAGATAATGTAACCCCAAACATCCCTTGTAGTATAATGTGATCATATATAAATAGAAAAAAATATTAAATTATTTACTCACATCATTTACAACATGCATAATAAAGAATTATGTGCTAACTAAGTGATTTAAAAATTTAAATTCATGCTTTAGCCAATACTGGTAGAATCTCTAACCATTAACCATGGAAAAAAGTAATGAACACATGAATCATATGATTCTTATGTTAAAACCATGGTATATAATATGATCCCAGTCCTAAAAACCCCATTAAGCACACATGATGAAGAGACACAATGAAATTATATATTATATGAAGTCTTACATTCTTCTAAAAATAAATATTCCCAAGTTTATCAATCATTTTATTTTTCTTTATTGGAAGAAAATAAGAAAATTTAGTCATCCAATCAAAAAATAATCCAATCTGTATCTATACCCCTCAGTGATCTCAGTAAACAAGTCAAAAATCCATGGTAACTCATCCCATTTCCACACTATAATAGGTAATGATTTAACCACCCACTAATATTTTATGTTCATACTTTAATAATTTATAGGTAAAAAATCTTGAAATAAATCCAACCATGACCCATTTAATTTATGGTAACACCCATGTATATAGATAGTTATTAAGTCTTATTGAGAGTTTGTATTTTTTGATGGGTGGAGGGTTTGAATTTTTAGTTGGTTTCAAAAATGATTCTTGAAGGTTGGAAGCCCTTAAAAAGCTACTTTGGACATGTAATGAGGGTTGGGTGGTAGACCAGGGGTTTGGGTGATAACCAAAGGGAGAAAAAGGTTTTATGGGATATTGTAGTATCTACCGACTAGCTGATGGACTTACCAGAAGCTAGGTAGCACTATTGGGCTCACCAGCTAGTCATTGGCCTCGTACCAGCTAGTCGGTGGTCCAGTAATAGCTAGTTGGCGAGCTTCTGATTTTTTTAATTAGGGAGAAAATGATATTTTCCCCCTTTTCACTTAAATACCTTTCTTATTATTTTGTCCCACTAAATGGACAACAATATCATGGGGAGCTCCCCTTGTTCCCCTCAGAAGGATATAATGGTTCTACTACAATCTGAGTCTATTTTGGTTTCCATCAGGTGTGATAAAAAAATTAAGGTGAGTATATGAGTACTCTTATGCCATTATTTATTTATTATAGTGGATAGTTCTCTCTCTCTATTTTAATATGATATTCCCAATTTCTAGGGTGTTTTTCTGCTTTTTATTTTCTAATATTCTAGTCCAAATCAGATAATAGTATCGGATGTGTGGACATCTCTATGGTTAGTTAGGTGGTGCCTTTAAATTAACCCATAGTCTCACTTATTTATCTCAATGTTTAGTATGTCTAATCATGATAGATTTTTGGGCATTTAACTAATTTAAATGGAATGATCTAAAGTGTCATTTTTCTATCATTTAATTCCCTAGTACATGCCTTGATCCATATAAGATTTTATTTATAGTGGATTCTATTTGAAATGAATTCAAACTTGGAAATTGGTAATTAAATGGTAATATTGTCTATGGAAGGATAATTATGACATGATAAGGGGAAACTTATGTTTGGAATGGGTAGAAAGTGATTTTTCAATTAACTCGATAGTTATGAAATATAATTTCACAACCATCGATGTTGTAATGGGATTGGAACTATAATCAGCTAAATGTGTTGGTAAATGTAAAGGCCCATTTTTTTGAAATGTCATGTGGGTTTAATAGTGACTTGGACTATGGTAATTGGTTTTGATTGTATAAATGGGAAAATGATAAATTTCTCATGTAATGGGATGAAATTATTGAATATATTACTTCTCTATTGATGATTTTCCATATTAGAAGGAGTTTCCTTGATATATATAGAGAATTTATAAATAAATGTCTCTTGATATGATGATGGTTTGGAATTACTTGGTGATATTCATTGGGGTCTATATGGACCTAGACTTGTGTGTAATGTTGTGATTAATAATTATATTCTATAAGGTGGATTCCATGATTTTCATGGTGTGATGACACCTTTAGATTCATAGAGGTCTAATGCTATGGAATTATTTGAGCGAACCATTGGACTCCTCTTATATTAATTATAAAGAATAGATTGGGGTTCCCCCCATTGGATTTTGGTAATATCTATTCTTATATAATGACATATATTGGATTCTTATGAGGTGCCTTGGTGAATGTTGTGGGATAATCTCCTCAAAATTATCTTGATTATTAGAGTAGAATTTCTAGAGGGTAAGTTAAGGATTATCATTATTCCATGCTTTTGAATTTCAAGGATGGTTCCTTAGGTTTATATTTTTAGTTCAAATTAGAGTAATAATAGGGTCCACCCTCCCCCCTTGGATTTACCTATGAGCTTATTTAGAGGTAATTACCAGTAGAGCCACATGGGTTCCCTCGAGTTGTTATGATTGTGGTTTCCTTGATAGCATACTTTAGAACCGGTAAAGTTATGATGTATACCATGATCGGAAAATCACTAGTGATGGAAAAAGTAGGTATAAATTGATGTCAAGTTTTACCATAGATCCCAAGAATTAATGACTATTTTAATACATTTAATTTAATATGTTAAACTTCTAATTATTAAATTTATAAATGGGAAATTTTTATTTATAGCACTCTTGGTTCCACTCTCTTACCAACTGGTTATTTTAGATATGACATTGGTGTTGGCCTACTGGGTTTTAATCACAACCTTCAAAGTCCACCATGGAACTTGTGTACCTGAGCGGAATACTATTTGGCTGTAGGTTCAATTTTAGGAAGGCACCTGATATAGTTTATTTCTTCAGTTTGGAATAGCATTTTAGGGATGAGTATATATGATGTGAACAAGTAGGACTCGAGACCAGCTCGGGTTGAGTTTAGTATTATTTTTACTTTTCAATTTTTATATTACCTTTATGTGATCTTCCTAAGGGGGTATCACTTATGGAATGTATGTCATTACTCATTTTATAGAATTTTTATATTTTAGTTGTTTTTGGAACTTTCCCTATTGTATCTACAATGTTTTTATAGCATGTTTTATATGTTTGTTATTATTTCATTATTATAACTACTTTGACATGAAATAATAGTCTCCCCAAGGTAACCAAATAGACCCTATCCATTAGTAGGTAGCCTCTGTAATATGGGGAGGCATGCTTGAGGATATGTGGCATGCCAGTTTGGAGCACCCATTCAATGGCTCATAGGGTGGGGTTTTACATGGTCATAGAAAATATTATTGAACACTATGGTATATATTGGTTAAACTAGTTTAGAAAACCTATAAAGAAATATTAATGTCCTCTATCACTTATTATCATAAGGCCAATGGAATAAAAAATGGCCTATAGAAATATAATAGATAATTAACACCAATATTCCACCCTAGAATCTTCTCCCCACTATATAATTTTCAATGAGAAACCCAAAACTTAGAATCTATACTAAAAAATTCCTTTACTCACTCCATAAATAATGGAGTAATGATCAAAGGAACTAAAACTACACATCCTCCCTCCTTTGATACATAAAGATACAACTCAGATAAAAGATACATAAGCTACAACTCATTATTCGATTCATGAAATACACCTGATACATCCTAATCAAAGCATAGATAATGAAATTAACTTTTATAGAAGTATATATCATATAAAAATAAAATTATTGAATATATTAAACCCATATTTTTTATAAAATTTTCAAATCCTATTGAGAAAATATATACTTTAATCATTTATGATTGGTGCATACCAAAAAAGTCTCATTGAAGAGATAATTTATCGAACTCTTAGGAACATGCATAACCATCGCTAACTCAAGATCATAGATAGGGTAATTTTTTTGGTATCATAATCTTATAAAAAATATATTCCACTACCCATATCTCTTTAATCATCACACAACATAAGCCCATATAGGATACAATAAAATAATCCTTATAGCTCTTCTCTAAATTTAGTAAAATGAAAATAAGTTCTTATGTTAACCTCTTCTTTATCTCCTAAAATGAATCCTTACATCAATTATCCCACTAGAATGTCATATATTTCTTAGTTAACACCATTATAAGTGTATATAGATGAGATAAATCATAAATTAACCTATGGTAACATCTAAAAATCCTCTATAGAATTTAAATTTCAAATATATTCTTAGGTATCTCCTAAGAAAAGTAAACTACCATTTCTCAGGATTCACCGATATTCTAGATCTAAGGATAAAATTTACAAATAATTTTTCATCTTGGATTCAAAAAAGTAATTTTCACATCTTAGTATATAATCGATAAGTTCTCAATTTGACTAAGAAAATAGACAAATGTTTCCTAATATCCTCATAAGGTCAGGAGTATATTGACATATCATTAATAAACATGTTCCCTATCAAATAAAGATAAAGATTAAAAAACTAGTTAATTTAATCCATAATAATATTCAATGAATTTTTCACCATTAATGACTTCTATAATAACTCAAAATGGCCAATTTGGGTTCGAAATGTTGTCTTTGGAACATCTTCAGCATTTAATCTTAGATAATGATAACCTGAATTAAGATAAATCTTGGAAAACCATTAAGATCCCCTAAAATAGTCAAAAAATAATCAATATATAGAAAATGATACTAGTTTTTAATAGTAACTTGTTTCATCCTATGGTAATTAACACACAAGCGAATTCTTTCATACGCCTTCATAGAAAAATTTACCAAAACACTCTATGGAGACACACTTTTCCTGAAGGATATCTTGGATTCAAGGCCTTACAAATGTTTTTTTAATTCTCTAAGATAAATTGGATCCATGGGATAAGGAGTTATATTTAGTATTAGTACTTAATACCACAACAACCATAAACTCCACCTCCCTTTTCAGTGGAAACCTTACAAAATACCAAGGAAACACATCCTAAAATCTATCAAACATAAAAGAGAAAAAAACAAAATTTCCCTCACTTGATCCAAGAAACATCCATGTTATCTAAGATGAGATCATCCTTAACTACCCCATATCATATAAAAACATATTGGTATGATAGTCTCACTATACTAGAAAAACATTACATTCATAAAAAATGGAAATAAGTACACTCATCTCTAGTGACAATTGATTTTCACCCAGAAATGTGTTATCAAATCTATTCTAATTAGAATATCAAAATTTTCTATCTCTAAAATAAATATGTCCCTAATATACCCAAATATGATAATAACATCTACACGTGTTGGGAATATTCTAATTGACTGCCCTATATTTCATAGTGATGAGTTCATAGACAAAATTCTAGATAAGAACTCAACATAAAAACCCAGATAAGATAAAAAACTAGAAAAAAATGAATAATAATTTACAGTATTAGATAAAAAACTAACCATGGTATAAGTAACCATCATCATACCTCTAACCATCAAAGACCCCTTTACAATATTAGTTGGTTCCTTCTTCATAACAAATAACTAACCAAAACTTATACCTCTACCCTACCCTTGGACTACCATACTCATTTTCACTTCATCTCCCCACTAAGAGTATCCTTGAGAATCCATACCACCCTCATAACTAGACCTCCCCAAAAATATACAACTAATACTTTATTGTGTTTCACTAAACCATCCATATGATGTTGGAGTGGGAGTAGAATCACAACCTCGACCCCTCTATGTACCATTCCAAAAGAATTTATAAATATATCCCATTTTACTAAAATATTGACATTCCTGTTGTTTATTATCATATATATATTAGGTATATACTTTTCATCCACAGTCATATCACTCCAATAGTTCCCTTACTTTAGGTTAAAGAGAATAAAAAGTCTTTCCATAACCCACTAATCATTCACTATCTCAATTACAACAATTAATCTTTCTTTTCTTATTGTCTCCTGATCCACTGGTTCCCAGAGAATCCATATTTTTCTCTTCTAGATCCTTAATATCCTTGTTTATTATTTTTATGAAATTAGTAAAAAAAAAGATTCAAAACCTCAAACAAATCTCCAACTTCAATATAACTCGAAATGAAGAGATTTAAAAGTCTCATTACCACCCAAAGTTAGATAAAATAGAGAAAGTCCATAAATTTAAAAGCATAATAATGAATGGATATATTACCATGATTCAATTATGTTGGTAAAGAATCCCTCAAGGTATCATTGGAGTGTTTTTATGTTGAGTGTGTTTGTTGAGAAATTAGGCGAACACAGTAAGTTTTGTATTTCCATCATTGATATTGACTAGGTATATTGACAATGATCCAAGAAAGAGGAATGGATTCCCTGGACGTAGTACAAAAAATTACATATATAGGGTGTCATTGTTTCCCAGTGATTTCCAAATTTTGGGGGTCCAAAATTTAGATGATGGATTAATAATCAAGAAATTTGGATTTACATGAAGTCCTCATAAAAATATTGTAAAGGCATGAGTTTTGTGAATACTGGGTTTCATGAAGGGAGTTTTGAAAAGGTTTGGATCATCATGAATGAGAATCATGAATGTGTGAAGGGTTGAAAGTGATCTCTACCACTACGAGAATCTTAAATAATGGTAAAATTTCTTAGATGCTTCACAGATATATTGACATTCACTAATGTGATTAGAGAGCTTTGAGAAAAGGTGATTACATGCATAGAATGTTTTTAAACAGAAGGAAACACCTATAAAATATGCCTCTACCTCCTTCAAAAAAAGAGAGAAAGCCTTAATGAAAATATGTTGGCTTTGAATTTGTGAAGGTTATTGGTGAAGGTTTTTCTTGTAAAAAGTTTTTCTAAGAAACGATGTTCATGAAGGATATAAAAGTCTAACCAAAATTTGTGAGCTTCAAGAAGGCTAAGTGAGCTTCAAAAAAGTGTTTGAGCATTGAAAAAGGATGTTGATTCGTGAAGGATGGTTGATCTTCACAAAAGTGGTGAGCTTCATGAAATTAGTTGGGTTTGTGAAGGCAATATATGCTTGTGAAGAATTGTAAGTTTCACAAAGGTTGTGTGAGCTTCACAAAGGAAGTGAGCATCATGGAAGTGTTAAAAATGGATTTCCTAGTAAACCTATGGTAATGTTATATTCATCAAGTGGATGAGAGTGGGACTTCAAAAGAGAATCTATATATAATTGAGGATGTATTTATTATTGTTAATGAAGGTACCTACATGCCCATAAACTATTTGTGATTACTTTCTAGAGAAGTGATCAAAGGAAGAGGAAGAAGGTGATCCTTTCCATAGGAAGTGATCCGTGAAAATAAATATAGAGGGAATGACCCTTTGGAAGTAGTGAGATATCCCTAAACTTTATAAATTTATTGATCCTAGGCATATAAGTGATCTAGACTGAATCATATTTTGGAAGTGAGCCTTAGTGGATTTGGTAAAATCGACACATTGTTATTGTATTCTCCTTGCATCTATCCCAGTGAGGGTGAACCAAGTAAAATTGTCACGTCTCGTGCATACTTTAATTTATGTTCATAAATTACTATGGGAAAGAGATATAAGAGTGTTTATTTTAATAATGAAATAATATCTGAAGTGTAATTTGTTTTAATATTTCATACCCTTGTTCACTCCCCTCACTCTTAGGCTATTTAACCTATTTGGAATAACAATTGGTATTAGAGTGAAAGGTTATTATCAGTGTTTCTCTCTCAAGGGTTTCAATGGAGGTTTTCAATCACAAAGGGAATCTGATCTTCGATGGGAAAAAAACAATTATGGGAGAATCATATGTAGAAATACTTATAATATTTACAAATAAATGTATTTACAGTAGTGATTCATGGAATTTCATCCAATATCGACAATGGTGATTTATTATAAACTGAACAAAGGGAATTGGATATTGATTCCAAAAGAATAAATGCTTTAGAGGGAGCCCTATATAATAAAATCTATACGAAGATGATCATGTAAGTCATAGAATGATATGTGGGAAAAGTTTCTAAATATTTATGAGGGTGAATAAAAATTTAGATAATTAAAACTATAGGTTCTATGGAACAAGTATGAGGATCTCAGAATGAACCTTAATGAGTATGTTGATACATTATTTTACCCAGTGAATATTGTTGTGGAAGAAACGTGTGGTCTTGATAAATTATTGAAGATGAAAATATTTTCAAGCACATCTTGAGAGTACTTAAGACTTAGTTCAATCCAAAAGTTTCTGTATTGGAAGATAAAGATCCAATGGAGCTGACATTGGATAGATTTCATAGTACTCTTGTTACATACGAGATGAGAAATGATGATAATGAGCATGTGGAAAAAGGTAAGTCTAAAAAAGTGGTATTTAAGGACATGAAGAAGATTACTATTGAAGATGTGTAGGAATAATAATAGATAGATAAGTTCATGTCATTACATTTATCAAATTTACAAATTTGAAAAAGAAATTTCAAAGGGAAACTCCCACTTACATGCTTTTGATGTGGAAATCATGGACATTTTACAACAAGGTTCCCTAAGAACTTTCAATATGATGATGAGGATGAATCCAAAATTCCCATAAAGAAGTATTTATCCTACATTAAAGGTGAGAAAATTTTATGAAAAAATTATTCAGAAAGAAGAATTTACTTTCAAAAGAAAATGACAGTTCCGAAGAATCTAAGGAAGAAGACTTGGAGGACTGAAAGGATCATGAATCAAATGCTATGGTGGAAGTTTTTATAAATTTCAAAACAAGGTAATAAAGTGACAATGATGAAGGATAATTTGAAGTAAGAGTTGACCTTTAGGTCAAATTATAATATTTTCTTGAAGAGATAGTTGTTTGGAGAGCTAAAACAAATAAATCCAACAGGGTGGTTGATAATGCCAAACTATTTATGAAGGAGTAGGAAGAATAGAAGTTTGAGATGATAGATAAATTGAAAATACTAATTCTTAAATGTCATATAACTCATATATGGTTGGTGAGTACAAGATCAAAGTTGAAGAATATAAAAGGTTGATCAATGGTTTGAATAATACATGAAATACCAAGAAAAACTCATCGAAAAGATTTAGGAGGAGGTTTTAAAACTGTGAGGGTAAGTGAAATATTAGGAGAAACTATTGACTCCAGCAAAGAAGGTCATAAATGTATTGGAAAATGGAAAATTATAGTTCAAAGCTCTGGTGAAATAGGCAAAGGAATGTTAGGAGAAGAAAATGATAGATTTGAATGTTATAGCTGGTATGGGGATTGATCGAAAATAGAAAGCAGTAATGGTTGAAGTTAGAACACAAGAACCTGGTTCGATATTGAAGATTTATTTGGGTAAAAATATTAATCCTAAGATTTAGATAACCCAAGGGAAAACTAGTAGTGCAGTAGTGACACACAAGAATGAAGCCCACATTAGATGTTATTTTTTCTGGAAATATGGGACACTCATAAAATGTTTGTTCCATAGACAAGAGGTATCAAAGAGAAAAATACCAATAGAGATATCCATACAGAGATTAATATTCTAGTACATCATTTGATGCTCACTATTTTGGGTGTGTAGGATTCAGACACATGGAAAGATATTTCTCATCAACAATAAAGAGAAATGTACTGAAGAAGACTACATGTGGTCATAAGCAGATGATCAATATATCATCAAATTAGATGAAAATGAAAAATAAATTTTCAACTTTTAAATATGAATATGTTCCATCATACTTCAAGGAAGATCAATATTATAATTTCATACTAGGTATGGAGTTAAAAACATGGATAAAAAAGAAAAGAGTTGAGAAGGCAGTGGTTGCAGAGATTACCCTTAAAGCATAAGATCATTCTAGTGTATGGATCATTGATAGTGGATGTAAATCCCATATGAAATGTAATAATAATCTTGTTATAGGAATAAAATATTACAAGGAATGTGTTTCTAAATTCAAAAATGATGACGACCTTAAGATTATTGGCTCAAAAAATCTAAATTTGGGGTAAAAGAAATGAGACATATTGATGTATTAGTTGTTTAAGTTCGAAATCATTACATGATTAGTGTTGGTAAACTATGTGACTCAGGACTTGCTATAAAATTTACTAATAATATGTATATCATCAAAAGAAGAGATAGTGAAGTTTTTCTATAGGGAAAAATAATGAAGGGGAATATCTACCTTGTATATAGAGAAAAAGATAAGTGATTTTTATCCAAGGAAGAAGAAAAAATGTTATGGAATAAATGACTTGGTCATTTGATCCAAACGTCATTAGAAGATATGGTGAAATTTTAAGCTTCTTGAGACCTCCCTAGGTTATCATGTGATTGTACCCATACATGTGATTCTTTTCAAAAAGAGAATATCATTCGAAAGACATATAAGGAAAAAGACCAAAGGTCAAAAAAATTTCTTGAGTTGGTGAATATTGATGTGTGTGGATATATTTCACCAAGAGATATTGATGGGAGGAGATATTATGTTCTCTTAATTAATGATTTTAGAATAATGGCATGGGTTTCAATTATCACCCACAAGTCTGAGGTGTTCAGTTTCATAACAAGTTATCGAAGGGGAGTTGAAAATATAATAGGTAAAAAAATACATAAGATACAAATAGATTATGGAACAGAGGGTGAGAAATCAAAGGAATTATAAGTTTACTTTGTTTAATGGGGATAATTTACTTTTTATAATGTTTTTAAATCTAGTTTTAAAGTGGGAAATGTAAATCAGATGAAAACTCAAGTGGAAATTTCATCAGAACTTACATGGAGTAATTCTTTAACATTTTATTCAAACATAACTTATTTATTTTTTTATTATAAAAGGAGAATATTTTTAGTTTAAAGGATACTTTCATTTACTTTATTTTGAAAATCACAATACACTCATTTTTAATTAAATCAACTTGAAGTTATTTGTTTGAATTTTCTAAATATTGTTTGTTTATTTTGACCTGAATGGCCCAAAGGCCTTGATTTTTTATTTATTTTTAGATAATACCCTTTTTAACTTAGTTAATAGGGAAACCTTACATTACCCATAGGCCCAGTGGCACAAGGACTAGTACATGACCCTAAGGACCAGATACACAATTCCCATTGCGTAACTCGAAGGCCCAACCAAACTACACAAGAACCGCCCCTCCCAAGAATCTTCATCATTGAAGGTGCCTAGATCCCCACCTAGAATTACTGACCAGATAGAATTTCCCCATGCATAGTTGCATGGTGCCTAGTACCGATGGTGATTTAAACACCCTCTCATTCTTCTAATATGATTATCTCGACTCTAGTGGTTTCTACTTGCTCTGAATCCTCTTCTAGGACCTATTCTGTGTGGTCTTCCTAGGATTCTCCATGGTCTTTTGTGGACCGAAGGCCCTATGGCACGAAATCCTCCGGTGGCCCGAAGTCCCTACGGCTCATAGGCCTAAACTGGTGGCCTGAAGGCCCAAATATATGAATAGTTCTAGCTATTATAGTACCGCTACAATAACTGCTACAATACTACTAAAGTAACCTGAAAATATTCCTCCACTAGGATTTGATCATGGGTTTCATGCAGGCTTACGAGGTTTGTTAACCACTCAGATACCATCCCAACTTCTTTTTTATATCTTTTGATTCTATGTTTTGTTGAATCTAGTAGATCCATATAATTTACATAACTTTCTAAGGAGTTTTGATGTTTCATTAAAATTAATTTCTACACTCATTTGAAGATAATGTACCTTTTGATGCTATTGAAATCGAATACAAATATCTCAAAATTTTATTATAGAAGTTTCTTACACCATCATCTATAAATTCAACTGAATCACTAAGGAATAGAAGATATTACAAGTTATTAATAACTAAATATATTTTAATCATTTTTAATTTATGTATCATCTCATTATTGTGAGCACTTCCAATTGTATTTTGATTTAAGTGCAATTTTATAAGATCTATCATTTGGTAAGGTATCATTGTAAAACCCTTAGTTTCCCTTTTAATTACTCTACTTACGATCATCGTGATTGATGATATTACATGAGGAATCTACTACTTCCAATCATCTTGGTCAGTGAGTCTCTAGGTCCATGATTTTTCTAATTCCAATCATTTTTTTGATGAATTTTATGGTTCTTTCACTTAATTCCTATAAAAGATATAATGAATAGGTTCTTGGGGATAGAGATACCAACTCCAAAATTCTTATTGAAAAATTTCCTAGTGCGGAACTTTCTACTACCAACTGGCTTTTTTGAATAAGTTTTGGAGTTTAGAACTTGGATAATTTGGATCTAGTCTAATGATACACCAACCACTTTGGTTTCAAAGAAAATATTTATTATTACTGAACTATTTTTTAATAATATCCTTTAAGTATATTAATTATTTTCATCCTTAACTCTGTGCATTATCCCACTTACCTTGTTTTTTTATATTCTGATTGGTTTTTATTCCTCAAATTAGCTAGTTTTCTAACTTATGAGTGATTATTATACCATATGTTTACTTTTTTTTACTCTAATTAGACCAAAACATATAATTTACGATCATTTGACTTACATTTATAAGAAAAAATTGTAATTCATCTCTTTGATACAATTTATATCCCCTATTATACCTTTCATATCATTCACCTTCTAGGAAAATATAGACTTGGGGTTATATTTAGGATAACACTGTGTTCGTTGGATGTTGAGATGAAGTTGTCTTATTAATGCCACCTATGTTGACCCTTAATACTACATTGGACATCCCTGAGACTACATCTCCACAACATTAAAAATTACACATAAATAGAGTGTATCAACACTTAATATGTGGGATAATCTTTATAGTGTATGTTAGGTGGGAGGGATGCATTATCTGTGTGACAGTCTCAATATTGGATGCAAGACAACATTGACACTTGACAAACTCTCAAGGATCTCTATATTTCTATGTTAGGATAAAGTATAATGATAGGGGTTGGCATATTCTATGTTGGATCCCAAATGTCATATTAAGGTTTAGGATTGGGAAAACATTAATGAGGTGGTGAATTATTAAGCAATAGAACATGATATATTGTCCACCCAAATCAATTTGAAGTCACCAATATTAATCACACATAACCCTAGAATTTATTTATTTATTTATTTTCAACTAGTTCCCCTAGATTTTTTTTAAAAATCTAATCAAATTCTTGGATATAGTCATTAATTGAAAGAACATTAATTATTCAATAAAATTCAATGTTTTATACTGATTTCAATAACTAATCTCAAAATTTCCTAAAACTCTATATACTAATATCTAAACACTAAGTTTACAAGAAAAAACAAAAAATACTACTTGAAAAAATAATGAAAACAATGAAAATTTTATACAAATTAATGACCAAGGTGGTAGTTACCTTAGGCTGGAGTAGATTAACAATAATCCATGCATGTATTTCAAAATTGTTATCCCTCTGTTATTATGGAGAGATCTTACCAATGGAAAATTTTAAATGAGGAACACTTGATGGTTTATTTATAATATATTTCTTTTGCGGAATTTTAGTTGGTTCATCAAATTAAGGACCATTAGTAGAATCATCCATAAAAAATATAACAATATATATTTTAAATTATTTATTCATAAGTTATAGAATGTAAATATCTATATTTTTTGATTTATAATCTTGAATCCTTAAGGGTGTGTTAGGATTTTAATTTTCCTCCTTTTCTAGGATTTTTTTACCTTATGGGAGAAGAAACTCACTATTTGGGTTTTTCACCATATTCCATGGTGGAAAATCAATCTCCCCTGAATGTAGAGGGGGGTGATGGTGAATTATGATAATCTATTAGTTGAGGTGAAAGTGATATATCATACCTAATAGTGTTTCCTTTGAGTAAATATATGAATTTATGTAAATAATGATTTAAACATGATAAAAAGGAAGAACTATTAAAAGGGTTTAGTTCATTTTGTGATATTAGGTAATGGTTGTTAATATCTTAAGAAGATTATTGGATATAATGGTTAATATAATGGTAGGGTTTTTATAGGATTTATTTTGGATAGAGTGTTGTTGATCTTTGAAGTTCTTATGCTCTACTAATTTTCCAAAAAGACATAGGTTATTTTTTTTTTAAATACATGAGCTAGATGATGTTTTGATGTAAAGAATCTATTTCACTAAAAATATTCTTTAAGAATGTTTGAGTATACTAAAAATCCTTGCATAAATTTAATTATTTTCATTTTATTTCAACAATATATTGAAATATTTTATTTTGGGTGTGACGTCCCACGCTAGCATGGCCATTATATCAAGGAAAAATATCACATGGCCTCAAGTATGCTCCCTGATCACTAGAGGTTGTATATTAGCACCAATAATATATAAATAACACCTAGGGAGTGATTTAATATCCAATTAACTATCATAATAAAATATAAAATAAACATTTAACCAACAACACACAATGAAAATAAGATAAATGAACCATGATAAAAAAATGAAACTATATGCCATAAATTTACACATGAATCATATATCCAAACATGACATCAAAATAGATCCTAAGTATCATTTCGTAAACAATATAACCTAAATAAATATAAAATTAAAATTTAAATAAACCATCTACATGACTCTATAATCATAATAAATCATCTCCAAGATGTACCATGACATCAACTCCTAGCCATTGAGTCCCTTTTCCTTTACCTGGAAAACCATTTGTATAATCTATTTGCACATGAGGTTTGTATATTGAGTTATAAATAATTCTTATTAGAAGCTAATGTAACCCCCAATATCCCTTGTAGTTTAATGTGATCATATATAAATGAAAAAAAAATTAAATTATTTACTCACATCATTTACAACATGCAAAATAAAGAATTATGTGCTAACCAAGTGATTTAAAAATTTAAATTCATGCTTTAGCCAATACTGGTAGAAGCTCTAACCATTAACCATGGAACAAAGTAATGAACACATGAATCATATGATTCTTATGTTAAAACCATGGTATATAATATTATCCCAGTCCTAAAAACCCCATTAAACACACATGATGAAGAGACACAATGAAATTATATATCATATGAAATCTTACATTCTTCTAAAAATAAATATTCCCAAGTTTATCAATCATTTGATTTTTCTTGATTGGAAGAAAATAAGAAAATTGAGCCATCCAATCAAAAAATAATCCAAACTGTATCTATACCCCTCAGTGATCTCAGTAAACAAGTCAAAAATCCATGGTAACTCATCCCATTTCCACACTATAATAGGTAATTATTTAACCACCCACTAATATTTGATGTTCATACTTTAATAATTTATAGGTAAAACATCTTGAAATAAATCCAACCGTGACCCATTTCATTCATGGTAACACCCATGTATATAGACAGTTCTTAAGTCTTATTGAGAGTTTGTATTTTTTGATGGGTGGAGGGTTTGAATTTTTAGTTGGCTTTCAAAAATGATTCTTGAAGGTTAGAAGCCCTTAAAAAGCTACTTTGGACATGTAATGAGGGTTGGGTGGTAGACCACGGGTTTGGGAGATAACCAAAGGGAGAAAAAGGTTTTATGGGCTATTGTAGTATCTACCGACTAGCCAATGGACTTACCGAAAGCTAGGTAGAACTATTGGTCTCACCAGCTAGTCAGTGGCCTGGTACCAGCTAGTCGGTGGTCCAGTACTAGCTAGTTGGCGAGCTTCTGATTTTTTTAATTAGGGAGAAAATGATATTTTCCCCCTTTTCACTTAAATACCTTTTTATTATTTTGTCCCTCTAAATGGCCAAAAATATCATGGGGAGCTCCCCTTGTTCCCCTCAGAAGGATATAATGGTTCTACTTCAATCTGGGTATATTTTGGTTTCCATCAGGTGTGATAAAAAACTTAAGGTGAGTATATGAGTACTCCTATGCCATTATTTATTTATTATAGTGGATAGTTCTCTCTCTCTGTTTTAATATGATATTCCCAATTTCTAGGGTGTTTGTCTGCTTCTTTATTTTATACTATTCTAGGCCAAATCAGATACTAGTATCAGATATGTGGACATCTCTATGGTTAGTTAGGTGGTGCCTTTAAATTAACCCATAGTCTCACTTATTTATCTCAATGTTTAGTATGTCTAATCATGATAGATTTTTGGGCATTTAACTAATTTAAATGGAATGATCTAAAGTGTCATTTTTCTATCATTTAATTCCCTAGTACATGCCTTGATCCATAGAAGATGTGATTTATAGTGGATTCTATTTGAAATGAATTCAAACTTGGAAATGGGTAATTAAATGGTAATATTGTCTATGGAAGGATAATTATGACATGATAAGGGGAAACTTATGTTTGGAATGGGTAGAAAGTGATTTTTCAATTAACTCGATAGTTACGAAATATAATTTCACAACCATCGATGTTGTAATGGGATTGGAACTATAATCAGCTAAATGTGTTGGTAAATGTAAAGGCCCATTTTTGTGAAATTTCATGTGGGTTTAATAGTGACTTGGACTATGGTAATTTGTTTTGATTGTATAAATGGGAAAATGATAAATTTCTCATGTAATGGGATGAAATTATTGAATATATTACTTCTCTATTGATGATTTTCCTTATTAGAAGGAGTTTCCTTGATATATATAGAGAATTTATAAATAAATGTGTCTTGATATGATGATGGGTTGGAATTACTTGGTGATATTCATTAGGGTCTATATGGACCTAGAATTTTGTGTAATGTTGTGATTAGTAATTATATTCTATAAGGGGGATTCCATGATTTTCATGGTGTGATGACACCTTTAGATTCATAGAGGTCTAATGCTATGGAATTCTTTGATTGAACCATTGGACTCCTCTTATATTAATTATCAAGAATACATTGGGGTTCCCCCATTGTATTTTGGTAATATCTATTCTTATATAATGACATATATTGGATTATTATGAGGTACCTTGGTGAATGTTGTGGGATAAGCTCCTTAAAATTATCTTGATTATTAGAGTAGAATTCCTAGAGGGTAAGTTGAGGATTATCATTATGCCATGCTTTTGAATTTCAAGGATGGTTCCTTAGGTTTATATTTTTAGTTCAAATTAGAGTAATAATAGGGTCCACCCTCCCCCCTTGGATTTACCTATGAGCTTATTGAGAGGTAATTACCAGTGGAGCCACATGGGTTCCCTCGAGTTGTTATGATTGTGGTTTCCTTGATAGCATACTTTAGAACTGGTAAAGTTATGATGTATACCATGATCGGAAAATCACTAGTGATGGAAAAAGTAGGTATAAATTGATGTCAAGTTTTACCATAGATCCCAAGAATTAATGACTATTTTAATACATTTAATTTAATATGTTAAACTTCTAAATATTAAATTTATAAATGGGAAATGTTTATTTATAGCACTCTTGGTTCCACTCTCTTACCAACTAGTTATTTTTTATATGACATTGGTGTTGGCCTACTGGGTTTTAATCACAACCTTCCAAGTCCACCATGGAACTTGTGTACCTGAGCGGAATACTATTTGGCTGTAGGTTCAATTTTAGGAAGGAACCTGATATGGTTTATTTCTTCAGTTTGGAATATCATTTTAGGGATGAGTATATATGATGGGAACAAGTAGGACTCGAGACCAGCTCGAGTTGAGTTTAGTCTTATTTTTATTTTTTAATTTTTATATTACCTTTATGTGATCTTACCAAGGGGGTATCACTTATGGAATTTATGTCATTACTCATTTTATAAAATTTTGATATTTTAGTTGTTTTTGGAACTTTCCCTATTGTATCTACAATGTTTTTATAGCATGTTTTATATGTTTGTTATTATTTCATTATTATAACTACTTTGACATGAAATAATAGTCTCTCCAAGGTAACCAAATAGACCCTATCCATTAGTAGGTATCCTCTGTAATATGGGGAGGCATGCTTGAGGATATGTGGCATGCCAGTTTGGAGCACCCATTCAATGGCTCTTAGGGTGGGGTTTTACATGGTCATAGAAAATATTATTGAACACTATGGTATATATTGGTTAAACTAGTATAGAAAACCTATAAAGAAACATTAATTTCCTCTATCACTTATTATCATAAGGCCAATGGAATAAAAAATGTCCCATAGAAATATAATAGAGAATTAACACCAAGATTCCACCCTAGCATCTTCTCCCCACTATATAATTTTCAATGAGAAACCCAAAACTTAGAATCTATACTAAAAAATTCCTTTACTCACTCCATAAATAATGGAGTAATGATCAAAGGAACTAAAACTAGACATCCTCCCTCCTCTGATACATAAAGATACAACTCAGATAAAAGATACATAAGCTACAAATCATCATTCGATTCATGAACTACGCCTGATACATCCTAATCAAAGCATAGATAATGAAATTACCTTTTATAGAAGTATATATCATATAAAAATAAAATTATTGAATATATTAAACCCATATTTTTTATAAAATATTAAAATCCTATTGAGAAAATATATACTTTAATCATTTATGATCGGTGCATACCAAAAAAG
Source organism: Viscum album (assembly GCA_963277665.1). NCBI lineage: Eukaryota > Viridiplantae > Streptophyta > Magnoliopsida > Santalales > Viscaceae > Viscum > Viscum album. The sequence continues at coordinate 122,698,858 of OY728156.1, forward strand.
TCTCATTGAAGAGATAATTTATATAACTCTTAGGAACATGCATAACCATCGATAACTCAAGATCATAGATAGGGTAATTTTTTTGGTATCATAATCTTCTAAAAAATATATTCCACTACCCATATATCTTTAATCATCACAAAAAATAATCCCATATAGGATTCAATAAAATAATCCTTATAGCACTTCTCTAAATCTAGTAAAATTAGAATAAGTTCTTATGTTAACCTCTTCTTTAGCTCCTGAAATGAATCCTTACATAAATTATCCCACTAGAATGTCATATATTTCTTATTTAACACCATTATAAGTGTATATAGATGAGATAAATCCTAAATTAACCTATGGTAACATCTAAAAATCCTCTATAGACTTTAAATTTCAAATATATTCTTAGGTATATCCTAAGAAAAGTAAACTACCATTTCTCAGGATTCACCGATATTCTAGATCTAAGGATAACATTTACAACTAATTTTGCATCTTGGATTCAAAAAAGTCATTTTCACATCTTAGTATATAATCGATAAGTTCTCAATTTGACTAAGAGAATAGCCAAATGTTTCCTAATATCCTCATAAGGCCAGGAGTATATTGACATATCATTAATAAACATGTTCCCTATCAAATAAAGATAATTATTAAAAAACTAGTTCATTTAATCCATAATAATATTCAATGAATTTTTCACCATTAATGACTTCTATAATGACTCAAAATGGCCAAATTGGGTTCGAAATGTTGTCTTTGGAACATCTTCAGCTTTCAATCTTAGATAGTGATAACCTGAATTAAGATAAATCATGGAAAACCATTAAGATCCCCTAAAATAGTCAAAAAATAATCAATATATAGAAAATGATAATAGTTTTTAATATTAACCTGTTTCATCCTACGGTAATTAACACACAAGCAAATTCTTTCATACACATTCATAGAAAAATTTACCAAAACACTCTATGGAGACACACTTTTCCTGAAGGATATCTTGGATTCAAGGCCTTAAAAATGTGTTTTTAATTCTCTAAGATAAATTGGACCCATGGGATAAGGAGTTATATGTAGTATTAGTACTTAATACCACAACAACCATAAACTCCACCTCCCTTTTCAGTGGAAACCTTACAAAATACCAAGGAAACACATCCTAAAATCTATCAAACATAAAAGAGAAAAAAAAATTTCCCTCACCTAATCCAAGAAACATCCATGTTATCTAAGATGCTATCATCCTTATCTAACACATATCATATAAAAACATATTGGTATGATAGTCTCACTATACTAGAAAAACATTAGATTCATAAAAAATGGAAATAAATACACTCATCTCTAGTGACAGTTGATTTTCACCCAGAAATGTGTTATCAAATCCATTCCAATTAGCATATCAAAATTTTCTATCTCTAAAATAAATATGTCCCTAATATACCCAAATATGATAATAACATCTACACGTGTTGGGAATATTCTAATGGACTCCCCTATATTTCATAGTGAGGTGTTCATAGACAAAATTCTAGATAAGAACTCAACATAAAAACCCAGATAAGATAAAAAACTAGAAAAAAATGAATAATAATTTACAGTATTAGATAAAAAACTAACCATGGTATAAGTAACCATCATCATACCTCTAACCATCAAAGACCCATTTCCAATATTAGTTGGTTCCTTATTCATAACAAATAACTAACCAAAACTTATACCTCTACCCTACCCTTGGACTACCATACTCATTTTCACTTCATATCCCCACTAAGACTATCCTTGAGAATCCATACCACCCTCATAACTAGACCTCCCCAAAAATATACAACTAATAATTTATTGTGTTTCACTAAACCATCCATATGATGTTGGAGTGGGAGTAGAATCACAACCTCTACCCCTCTATGTACCATTCCAAAAGAATTTATAAATATATCCCATTTTACTAAAATATTGACATTCCTGTTGTTTATTATCAAATATATATTAGGTATATACTTTTCATCCACACTCATATCACTCCAATAGTGCCCTTCCTTTAGGTTAAAGAGAATAAAAAGTCTTTCATAACCCACTAATCATTCACTATCTCAATTATAACAATTAATATTTCTTTTCTTATTGTCTCCTGATCCACTGGTTCCCAAAGAATCCTTATTTTTCTCTTCTAGATCCTTAATATCCTTGATTATTATTTTTATGAAATTAGTAAAAAAAAAATATTCAAAACCTCAAACAAATCTCCAACTTCAATATAACTCGAAATGAAGAGATTTAAAAGTCTCATTACCACCCAAAGTTAGATAAAATAGAGAAAGTCCGTAAATTTAAAAGCATAATAATGAATGGATATATTACCATGATTCAATTATGTTGGTAAATAATCCCTCAAGTTATCATTGGAGTGTTTTTATGTTGAGTGTGTTTGTTGAGAAAGTAGGCGGACAAAGTAAGTTTTGGATTTCCTTCATGGATATTGACTAGGTATATTGACAATGATCCAAGAAAGAGGAATGGATACCCTAGACGTAGTAAAAAAAATTACATATATAGGGTGTCATTGTTTCCCAGTGATTTCCAAATTTTGGGGGTCCAAAATTTAGATGATGGATTAATAATCAAGAAATTTGGATTTACATGAAGTCCTCATAAAAATATGGTAAAGGCATGAGTTTTGTGAATACTGGGTTTCATGAAGGGAGTTTTGAAAAGGTTTGGATCATCATGAATGAGCATCATGAATGCGTGAATGGTTGAAAGTGATCTCTACCACTATGAGAATCTTAAATAATGGTAAAATTTCTTAGATGCTTCACAGATACATTGAGATTCACTAATGTGATTAGAGAGCTTTGAGAAAAGGTGATTACATGCATAGAATGTTCTTAAACAGAAGGAAAAACCTATAAAATATGCCTCTACCTCCTTCAAAAAAAGAGAGAAAGCCTTAATGAAAATATGTTGGCTTTGAATTTGTGAAGGTTATTGGTGTAGGTTTTTCTTGTAAAAAATTTTGCTAAGAAAGGATGTTCATGAAGGCTATAAAAATCTGACCAAAATTTGTGAGCTTCATGAAGGCTAAGTGAGCTTCAAAAAAGTGTTTGAGCTTTGAAAAAGGATGTTGATTCGTGAAGGATGGTTGAGTTCACAAAAGTGGTGAGCTTCATGAAATTAGTTGGGTTTGTGAAGTCAGTATATGCTTGTGAAGAATTGGGAAGTTTCACAAAGGTTGTGTGAGCTCCACAAAGGAAGTTAGCATCATGGAAGTGTTGAAAATGGATTTCCTAATAAACCTATGGTAATGTTATATTCATTAAGTGGATGAGAGTGGGACTTCAATAGAGCATCTATATATAATTGAGGATGTATTTATTATTGTTAATGAAGGTACCTACATGCCCATAAAATATTTGGGAATACTTTCTAGAGAAGTGATCAAAGGAAGAGGAAGAAGGTGATCCTTTCCATAGGAAGTTATCCATCAAAATAAATATAGAGGGAATGACCCTTTGGAAGTAGTGAGATATCCCTAAAATTTATAAATTTATTGATCCTAGGAATATAAGTGATCTAGACTGAATTATATTTTGGTAGTGAGACTTAGTGGATTTGGTAAAATCGAAACATTGTTATTGTATTCTCCTTGTATGTATCCCAGTGACGGTGAACCAAGTAAAATTGTCATGTCTCGTGCATACTTTAATTTATGTTCATAAATTGCTATGGGAAAGGGATATAAGAGTGTTTATTTTAATAATGAAATAATATCTGAAGTGTAATTTGTTTTAATATTTCATACCCTTGTTCACTCCCCTCACTCTTAGGGTATTCAACCTAGTTGGAATAACAATTGGTATTAGAGTGAAAGGTTATTATCAGTGTTTCTCTCTCAAGGGTTTCAATGGAGGTTTTCAATCACAAAGGGAATCTGATCTCCGATGGGAAAAAATCAATTATGGGAGAATCATATGTAGAAATACTTATAATCTTTACAAATAAATGTATTTACACCAGTGATTCATGGAATTTAATCCAATATCGACAATGGTGATTTATTATAAACTGAAAAAAGGGAATTGGATATTGATTCCAAAAGAATAAATGCTTTAGGGGGAACCCTATATAATGAAATCTATATGAATATGATCATGTAAGTCATAAAATGATATGTGGGAAAAGTTTCTAAATATTTATGAGGGTGAATAAAAATTTAGATAAGTAAAACTATAGGTTCTATGGAACAAGTATTAGGATCTCAGAATGAACCTTAATGAGTATGTTGATACATTATTTTACCCGGTGAATATTGTTGTGGAATAAATGTGTGGTCTTGATAAATTATTGAATATGCAAATATTTTCAAGCACATCTTGAGAGTACTTATGAATTAGTTCAATCCAAAAGTTTCTGTATTGGAAGATAAAGATCCAATGGAGCTGACATTGGATAGATTTCATAGTACTCTTGTTACATACGAGATGAGAAATGATGATAATGACCATGTGGAAAAAGGTAAGTCTAAAAAAGTGGTATTTAAGGACATGAATAAGATTACTATTGAAGATGTGTAGGAATAAGAATATATAGATAAGTTCATGTCATTCCTTTTATCAAATTTACAAATTGGAAAAATAAAGTTCAAAGGGAAACTCCCACTTGCACGCTTTTGATGTGGAAATTATGGACATATTATAACAAGGTTCCCTAAGAACTTTCAAGATGATGATGAGGATGAATCCAAAATTCCCATGAAGAAGTATTTATCCTACATTAAAGGTGAGAAAAATTTTATGAAAAAATTATTCAAAAAGAAGATGACAGTTCAGAAGAATCTAAGGCAGAAGAGTTGGAGGACTGAAAGGATCATGAATCAAATGCTATGGTGGAAGTTTTTATAAATTTAAAATCAAGGTAATAAAGTGACAATGATGAAGGATAAGTTGAATGAAGAGTTTACCTTTAGGTCAAATTAGAATATTCTCTTGAAGAGATAGATGTTTGGAGAGCTAAAACAAATAAATCCAACAGGGTGGTTGATAATGAAAAACTATTTATGAAGGAGTAAGAAGAATAGAAGTTTGATATGATAGATGAAATTGAAAATCCTAATTCTTAAATTTCATATAACTCAGATATGGTTGGTGAGTACAAGATCAAAGTTGAAGAACATAAAAGGGTGATCAATGGTTTGAATAATACATGAAATACCAAGAAAAACTCATCGAAAAGATTTAGGAGGAGGTTTTAAAACTGTGAGGGTAAGTGAAAGATTAAGAGAAACTATTGACTCCAGAAAAGAAGGTCATAAATTTAGTGAAAAATGGAAAATTATAGTTCAAATCTCTGGTGAAACAGACAAAGTAATGTTAGGAGAAGAAAATGATAGATTTTAATGTTATAGCTGGTATGGGGATTGATCAAAAACAGAAAGCAGTAATGGTTGAAGTTAGAACACAAGAACCTGGTTCGATATTGAAGATTTATTTGGGTAAAAATAAGAATCATAAGATTTAGAGAACCCAAGGGAAAACTAGTAGTGCAGTAGTGACACACAAGAATTAACCCAACATTAGATGTTATTTTTTTTGGAAATATGGGACACTCATAAAATGTTTGTTCCATAGACAAGAGGTACCAAAGAGAAAAATACCAATAGAGATATCCATACATAGATTAATATTCTAGTACATCATTTGATTCTCACTATTTTGGGTGTGTAGGATTCAGACACATGGAAAGATATTTCTCATCAATAATAAAGAGAAATGTACCGAAGAATACTGAATGTGGTCATAAGAAGATGATCAATATATCATCAAATTAGATGAAAATGAAAAATAAATTTTCAACTTTTAAATATGAATATGTTCCATCATACTTCAAGGAAGATCAAGATTATAATTTCATACTAGGTATGAAGTCAAAAACATGGATAAAAAAGAAAAGAGCTGAGAAGGAAGTGGTTGCAGATATTACCCTTAAAGCATCAGATCATTCTAGTGTATGGATCATTGATAGTGGATGTAAATCCCATACGACAGGTAATAATAATCTTGTTATAGGTATAAAATATTACAAGTAATGTGTTTATAAATTCAAAAATGATGACGACCTTAAGATTATTGGCTCAAAAAATCTAAATTTGGGGGAAAAGAAATGAGACATATTGATGTCTTAGTTTTTTAAGTTCGAAATCATAAAATGATTAGTGTTGGTCAACTATGTGACTCAGGAAATGCTATAAACTTTACTAATAATATGTGTATCATCAAAGGAAGAGAGAGTGCAATTTTTCTATAGGGAAAAATAATGAAGGGGAATATCTACCTTGTATATAGAGAAAAAGATAAGTGATTTTTATCCAAGGAAGAAGAAAAAAAGGTATGGAATAAATGACTTGGTCATTTGAGCCAAACGTCATTAGAAGATATGGTGAAATTTGAAGCTTCTTGAGACCTCCCTAGGTTATCATGTGATTGTACCCATACGTGTGATTCTTGTCAAAAAGAGAATATCATTCAAAAGACATATAAGGAAAAAGACCAAAGGTCAAAAAAAGTGCTTGAGTTGGTGAATATTGATGTGTGTGGATATATTTCACTAAGAGATATTGATGGGAGGAGATATTATGTTCTCTTCATTAATGATTTTAGAATAATGGCATGGGTTTCAATTATCACCCACAAGTCTGAGGTGTTCAGTTTCATAATAAGTTATCGAAGGGGAGTTGAAAATATAATATGTAAAAAAATACATAAGATACAAATAGATTATGGAAAAGAGTTAAAAAATATCTAATTGGAGGATTATCTACCAAAACATGGGATAAGGAACAAAGTTTCTGTAGTAAGAACTCCACAAAAAAATGGAGTAGTTGAGAGAAGAAATAAAATTATCAACAACATTGTAAGAAAAATGCTCATTGATAAATACCTTCTAGACAAGTTTTGGAAAAAAGTAGTTATGAGATCATCTTACTGATTAAATAGAGAATTATTGTGTACAGAAGAATAGAAAAATCCATATGAGCTATGGTATTGAAAGAAGACAATGTTGAAGTATTTTCAAGTCTTTGGAAGTAAGTGTTTCACTCTCAATAAGGAGAAACACATGAATTTTTAATCCTATGGAGATGAAGGGATATTTCTTGGATAATCAAGAAAAATAAAAGAATATAAATTCTTTAATAAGAAGATGGGAAATTTAGTGGAAAGAAATGATGTAACTATAATAGAGAATGAGTAGAATCTTCAAAAATACATAATTGGGCTCAAGAGTATAGTGATGAAGAGATAAGAAGTTTAGGGGAGGTTACAGTTCTAGATCCTGATTCAAAATAAGATTTAGATAATGAAAAGGATGATTATACAACATTATATATAAAAAGATAGCAGAGTAGAGCCAAAATTTACAGATAGAACATAATTAGTGATCAGATAGCATCAGTGCAGATAAAGAGGATGAATAATCTACAACAAGCATCGTTTTTATCATAGGTAGAGCCTAAATGTTTTGATAAATTAGATATAGATGAAAACTAGGTTTATGATATGAATGAAGAGCTTGACCAAATTAAGAAGAATCAGATATGGGATATTTTTTTGAGACCAATAGATAAGAATTTCATCGGGACTATATTGGTGTTTCGCAAAAAGATTAATGAAGACGGTGCAATGATTCAAAACAGAGCATAAATAATGTGAAAATGGTAAGTTTAGATAGAGGGTATCAATATTGATGAAGATTTTTTACCTGTTTCGAGGCTAGATAAAATCATATTATTCTTTTTCATAGCAGTGCAAATAAATTTCAAAGTTTTCTAGATGGATGTAAAGTTAGAATTTTTGAATGGGGTTCTGGAAGAAGAAGTTTATATTGATAATCCAGATGGTTTTATCATTATTGATGATGAGAAAAGAGTTTATTGGATGATAAATCCACTATATGGGTTTAAGTAAGCATTGAGAGAGTGGTATTCAAGGATTGATCGGTTTTTAAAAAAGCATAGTTTTCAGTATGGTGGAGTTGATTACAATCTATATGATAATAATGATAATAATCAAAGGATGATGGTGTTGGTGTATGTTGATGACATTATATTTGGTGGATCATATGAAGCTTAGTGAAAATAGTTCACACAATTCATGGAAAGTGAGTTTGAAATGTCAATGATTGGTGAACTGACATTTTTCCTTGTTTTACAAGTGACATAAGGAAAGAATGACACATTCATTTCTAAATATAAATATGAAAATGAGGTTTTGAGAAGATTTGGAATGGATAATTTTAAGGAGAAGATGAATCTGGTGGATACCCAGATGAAACTTTCATGGGATGATGACGTCAATGTAGTTAATGTCATAGAATATAGGCAAATCATCGGTAGTCTATTATACTTGATAGCGACAAGAACTGATATTGTTTTTCCCACATTCCAAACAACAAGATATCAAATCAATCCCAAATAAATCAACTTTATTATATTTAAAATAATAATTCATTATATCAAGGGAATGGTGTATTTTGGTTTTAGATACAATAACAAATCTCAGCAAGAGTTATTGGGTTATACATATACAGATTGAGTCAAATCATCAAATGATAGAAAATCAACATCGGGTGGTGCATTATATCTTGATGAATTTTGTATTTCTTGGATAAGAAAGAAATATTATTTTATTTCATTGAGAATCATAGAATATGAATATATTATGGCTACTCAAGTGTGAACATGGTTATTATAGATGAAGCGACAACTTGATGATATGGGAGTTGAAGTGAAGTCTATGATCGAAATCCATGATGATAATTCAAGTGTTATAAATCTTAACATAAATCTAGTCCATCACTTAAGGATAAATAAAATTGAAATAAAGTATCATTTTATCAAGGATAAGGTGGATAAAGGGATTGTGAAGTTTAATTATGTGTCTACAGAACTACAGGTCTCAGACATTTTGACAAAGGACTTACCCGAAGATGCATTTGAAGGACATTGACTCACTCTTGGAGTTCATTCGAATCCCCACACTTGAAAAAATGTGTGTATGTAGGAACCCCTATCCCCTAGGTATTTTTTTCCTAATGTGATGATTTATTTTCTTTACCCTATTTCATATCAAAATGAAGTAACCTTCGAGTTTGTTGACAAAGGGGGAGAAATCATGGCTCTGAAAGGGGAGAAAACGTCTTAATCAAGACAGGGGAGAAGCTGATAGGGGAGCAGTGAAATATAGGAGTTTTAAATCTTGAATTTATAAAAATGATTGATCAAAGGATATATATCATAATAGATGAATTTTATGGTGAAAGTAGTTGAGTGGTTTTGGAATGAAGTGATTTATTGATGAAATTTCCATGCTACTCATATTTCTCATACCAACACATGGATCATGTGGGATTAATGTGTGTGTTGAGTAAATCCTTGATCGGTATCTAAATCACAAGAAGTGAATGGTTGTATAATATGGAATAATATTTAACGAGGTATCAAAATGAGAAGAGTTTTCAATAAACCCAAATGGAGAGATTGTTGGGAAAAATCCCACAAGGTATCATTGTAGTGTTTTTGGGTTCATTGTGTCTGTTGAAAAAGCATGTGTACATAAAAATTTATAGAGTTAAAAACATGTATTTTGACTATGAATGTTAAAAAAGATCCAATATAGAGGAATGGATGACATAGAAGCAGTAAAAAAAATTTCATACACAAGGTGGCACCATTTCCCAGTGTTTTCTAAATTTTTGGAGTCCAAAATTTGGAGGATGGCTCAATCATCATGGAAGTTGGATTTCTATGCCTTATAAAAATATGCTAAAGTCATGAGTTTTGTGAAGACTAGGTTTTTTGAAGGGAGTTTCGTAAAGGTTTGAATCATCATGAATGATCATCATGAATGTACAAAGGGTTAATGGTGATCTCCATGACTACAAGAAGCTTCGCAAATGGGAAAATTTCCTTGATGATTCACAAAGACATGGAACTTCATGAATATGATTGGAGAGCTTCATGAAAATGTGATGATATGGATGGAATCTTATAGAATGGGAGAAAAAAACTTTAAAAAATCATTTTCCCCTTCATAAAAAGAGAGAAAGACTTAATGAAAACTAGTAGGCTCTGAATTCGTGAAGGTGATTCATGAAGGTTGTTCTTGAAAAAAAAATCAAGAAGAAAGGAAGTTCAAGAAGGCTATAAAAAGCTGACCAAAAGTTGTGAGCTTAGAAAATTCTAAGTGATCTTCATAAAATAGTTCGAGATTCATGAAAATAGGTTGCACCACAAAGGTTAGTTGAGATTCATGAAATATGTGAGATTTGAGAAAGTTATGGTGTTTGCAAAGGCAATTTATGATTATGAAGAATTGGGTAGTTTTGTGAAGGCTGTGTGGGATTTTCAAAGTCAGCAAGCATTATACTAGTGTAAAAAATGGATTTCCCAGTAAACATATGGTAAAGTGATATTCATGAAGTGAATGAAATTGGGACTTCAATAGAGTATCTATCTACAATTGGGATGTATTCATTATTTTTAATGAAGGGACCTACATATCCATAAACGGTGTGTGAATCATTTCTTGAGAAGTGAGAAAATAGAGAGGAATAAGGTGATCCTTTCCATCGGTAGTGATTGAGGGATTTACCCTTGGTAAGAAGTGAGTTATCCCTAAATTTTGTAAAGGTAGTGAGGTTGGGAATAGAAGTGATCTAGCCTGAACCTTATTTTCAAAGTGAGCCTTATTGGATTTGGTACAATTGACACATTACCACTATATACTCCTTGGTAGTATCCCAGTGAGGGTGAACCAAGTAAATTTTTTCTATTTCATTCATTATTTAATTTCTATTCATTCATTTCTATGGGAAAAGGATAGAAAAGTGTTTTGTTTAATGACAAAACTAGATCTGAAGGGGCAGTAGTTTTAATCTGTCATACCCTGATTCACCCCCACCCTCTCAGGGTATTTAACCTAGTTGGCCTAAAAAATTCTATAAAAATATGGGCTCTATCCATGTAATATACTAAGGGTTTAAAAGAACATTGTGTTCGATAGTGTATACAACACACAACACTGAGCTTGAACGAACCATAAAACATTATTATTTAAATATTATTATTATAACCTGGCCATAAATTAGAGGATATGAATGATATTAAAAAATTATGATATATATATATATATGTCCTAATCAATAGAAATTTCTTGATTAATTCTTATGAAATAATCACTAAATTTTTAGTAAAGTCATTTTATTCTTCAAAAATACATTTTCTTCATAAATGATTTTTATTGATTTTTGTGAGAAAATATTATAATAAATTTATATGACTTTTAAGAATTTTATTTGAAAAAATTATATCATTTTTAAGTTCATCATATCAAAATTATATTATAATTAATTTTTGATAATTTTCTAAAATGTTTTATTTTTCAATAAAAAGTGAAAAATACTGATTTTTATTGAAAATTATCTTTTCTTTTCAAGCACTTACAATGTCAAATTCTATTTTGGATTAGTTTTAAAATTTAATTAGTTTATTTTTATTAAAAATTGTCTAATTAATTTTATTTTAATCAAAATTATACTTTAACTCGGTATAAAAACATTTTTAAACTTAAAAGGTATTTTTTCTAGAAAATCAATTTTCATCATGTTTTATAGATTTAATTTTAAATTAAATTATACCAATTTTGTGAATTGAATTTGATAAAATAAATTTCATATTTATAATAATCATAATTAATTTTAGTAAATATTTTTATATAAAGTTTTGGTCAATATTAATAGTAACCATAATAAATTTTTGTTGTCACGGTAAAGGTAAAATGGGTTAATTATGATTCAAACTAATTTTATAAGGCTTAAAATTCATTAGAAATCATTACTTAATTTCATTTTATGAGTCTAATTTATCTATAATTACCAAAATTCATAAATATGACATTTGGTTTCCATTTATCTTTGATTTTTACCATTGTAATATTTTAAGTAAAGGATAAAGTAAAAAATGTCACTCTCTTGATTTTAATATTTTTAGTATTTATTGAAATTGTTAAAACCAAATTATGTTCAATTATAAATTATTATTTAAAATATATATTTTTATTTTTTCATGGTAATTTTTTTTATTTTTTTACTGATAAAATAATTACCTTAAATGCTCACACAATGCCGACACAATGCTTGTGCAAGCAGTATAAAAAATCAAGTAAATAATATTAAAAACTCTAAAAGTAATATTGTATGGGTAATTTATAGTGTCCCATGAATTTTATATATCCTTATAAAATATTACATATTCTTTAAAGTTTTATATTTTAAATCCATTAATATATTCTTGTCTTTAAAGTCAAACTAAATAAATTGTGTCCAAAATGACATTAATGATACTTTATGTTAAATAACATTTTATTAAATTATTTAAAAATTATAAAGTATTAAAAGAGGAAAATTAGGATGATAAATATTCTAAAATGTTATTTATTATCCATTTATGATCCAATTTTCACCTTATAAGTAAAACTATAACCCTTTAATATTGAAAAAATAATTACCATGGTTAAGGTTAAAATGGGTTAACCAAGGGGTTAAATAGAAAAGATAAGGTTTAAAATGATATATTAACCAGTATAAATTTGATTGGATAATTATATTCATACCATTTAGTCCTTAAAATTTAATAAATTTCATTTTTAACCATTTAACATGAGTTAGGAACATATTATATTATAATATTTCATGAATTTTCAAAAATCCCCTCCCCTCCTTTATAAAAGGACACCTATGATTTATCTTATTTATACCACTTTTAGCCATATAGATTGACCAAACCATACAAAATTACATTATAAACATCCCTATACATGAATTATGGGCACTAGTCTTCTTAAAATCTCACTCCAAGGGTCCTTAAGAAGATATTTAAAGGAGGTCTACCAAAGAAGAGGTAATCATACAACTCGATCTCTTTCAATTTATTTCTTCTTATAACCCTTAAAATATTCTCAAACCATGATGATATAATAAAAAATATATATAATATATACTTATGTTTTAATTTTACTACAGTAAAACCCTTTTTCATCTCATTTTCCATCTTATGGGGAATAAAAACACCATTTGTGTGTATGTGTGGACTACCACCTCTACAAAGTGTTGTGTTTTGTTTTCCATCACTGCCTCTCATGGATGTTTATAATGATGTATTTAATGTATATATATTATATTAATGAAATAATTTTAATCATTTAAATATAATATATAATATATTTCCTTATCTTTCCATCCATTGAAAAATGATAACATCGTCTGTGCGTATGAGTGGATTACCACCTCTGTGAAGCGACATGATTTTTTTTTCATAACCACATCACATGGATGATAAATATAAAGTATTTAAAGATATAATATGATATTTATGATGTGATAATAATTATATAAAGATAAAATAATACTTACCTTCTTTCTTTCATGTTCATTAAAAGATAGAAACATCTCTCATGCGTACGTACGACCTATCATCTCTATGATTGAAAAATAATTCATTTTTCATAACCATTTTTCATAGTTGATTTTAAGTGTATAATTAATGTATAAAAATTATAATTTTTTTTTGATTAATATCATATATATTATGTAACAATTACCTATTTGACCATGGTCAACATACTGAAGTTGTTTTGTAACTATGAACTGAATGTTGTCAAAAAACATGACATAGAGTTAACTGATTAAATAATTAAACTTTTCATTGATATAAAAGAAAAATGGTATAATTATAATTTTATAAACATGTAAAAGGTTATTAAATAAGTAAATAATTGATGTATGTTTATTATACTGGAGTTAAAGGAAATATATGACAATTCTGGACTCGAGTCAAGGGATTTCATCTCAATTTCATTTCATTGAATGAATAGTTAATATTATGCACCAAATTTATTTTATATGATGTATATGTTACCAATTTTTTACATGTTATATAATTAATTATTCATAATTATTGTTATTTTAATTTTCAAATCAAATTATTTCATCCAAGAGGATTTGACTTGAAAGTTACCAAGTGGTAAGGGGAAACTTAACTCAATTTTCTTTCATTAGGTTATATCACTCTATTAATTATATTATGTAAAGATTATGTGTGAAATTAACTTTTCCTAATTTATTTTATATTTATACTTGTTTTTTTATTAACATTTTTAACATATAATCAATCCATTGATTAATTTTCAATTCAATGATATGATCTCTATGAGGGTTTTTTCATTTCAAATTGTCTTTTTTTGGAACATATGTCATGTTATAAACCTATATTATTTTATGAGTTGTATCTAATACCCATTTGATATTATGTATCACGAATATACTTTTTTTAGGGTATTTGAAGTTCTATTTTACGTTATTTAGTTCTTAGGGGATTAATATTAAAATGTTACCAAAGTGGTAAGGGGTTTATGTTTCAATCCCATTTTAATTAGAATTATTTATACTTGAATTTACATTGATGAAATTATATGATACTTATTTGATAAACCCATTTAATTTTTATTCTTCTATATATTTTTATTAAATTTTTATTTTTATGTACTATTTATCTATCTTTGGTAATCAAAATGGTTCTGAAAATGTTTTTAAGAAAAGACAACCTTATTTCTCCTATTTTAGAAAAAAATATATTTTTCTTCCATATCCACATTTTCGAAAAAAAAGGAATTTTTTTTAAATATTATTCAATGATTATTTAAATTTGGTTTTAACCATGTTTAAATTTTCACAAAAAGGTTTAAAACTAATCTTATTTTTATTTTCTGAACAAGGTACATTTTATTTAAGGTATGAAAAAAATCAGTGTTTTAAAAATTAAAAAATTAAAAGAAATTCTTGACATTATGGAAACTCAATGATTTGATACTTAATTTACAAGTTTCTATGTTTATTTAAAATTAAAATGGTTTACCTAATATTTTGGAATTTTTTAGTTTCTAAAAGTTATTTTCAAAGTGTAAAGGGTATTTCCATCAGGAATGTTTTTAAAGATATTTTAATGGTATTTAAATTCATCAATGAAAATAACCCTTGATTTTTCTAATGATCCATTTGGGATATGTTATAATGAGTCCATCCTTATTATTTCTTTGGATGGATTATTATTATTTCAAATAGATTTTCATGGAACCCATTTCTTTTCCATGGGTAAATCATGCTATGAAGAACAATAATTATTATTATTTTGAAAAGTTAATGCTTCTAAATGTTTTATTAATGAATGGAACTTGGATATTATTTATGATGATGGGTCAATATGATACATCTTATATGAATGGGTGATCCTGATATAGCTTATATGATGGGTGTTCTTAGTATATCTCTCTAATGCATTGGGTAATGTTCCTCGACTTTAAAGGTAATAAGGGGAGAGTTAACTAGGGGGTTTATCCTATGGATTTAATTGTGATATTGTTATTTCTAACATGGGTTATGAAGATAATGTTCCAAGATACCAATATATATTATTTATTCTTTCTAGGGGTATTTAAAATTTCATTTGATCAAGATTTATATCACATGGATTGTGATTATTGACTCCTATGACTCTTACCTTTGTTAAAACTTTATTCCATGTTTCGTGATTGATAATAATGGTATTGTTGGGTATGATTCTATTATGTTGTGATCCTGTACTTTAATTATGTCATCATACCCTTATACCCAGCTAGAATATTTGAAAGTAAATTTTTCTAAACCATTAAATATACTTTTTGATAATTAGAGTTCAATTGGTCTTTCTAAAAATCATGTCCAACATTTAAGGTAAAAACACATTAATATAAGGTTTCAATTAATAAAAGAGAAAGTTGTTGGTGGAGATGTTATGCTAGAATACATCTCAAAAAAGTATCAAATTGCTGATATTTTTACCAAATCCATGTCGAAAGAAAGATTTTTGGAATTGAGGCGGAAAATTAATTTTTATCCTCCTCCCATGGCTTCATAAACCTCATAAGAAAGATCCCCCATTTTGATTTGGATTATATTGACAAAGGGGAAGAGAAATTAACAACTTTGTACTTTATAATATGTTTTTAATTATTTTTTGGATCATAATGTATATGCAGATGGCAGAATACAATAGGGGATGACTTTCAGGTTTAAAACTTTTCGTTTTTATCCCTAAATGAATTTATTTTAAAATAATTTAAACTAATTTAATTCATAATACCTCTTAATGTATTAAAACATTAATTAGACATGGTTCTAGATCCGATTATAAAAGTACCATATTCTAGTTAATTGCGATAATGTAATCCATAGGTCATAAATGAAATTAATTGTATTCATGGTTGAAATTATTTAAACAGAGTAAGTGTGTAAAATATATTAATCATAATGGTTATGATGATAAGAGTAAAAAATAAAATGATTCAATAATAAAACATACTGAATAGTTTTGAGTAATTGAAAAGATCATAATCACAAAGATCGTAATCAGAGTATATAATAGAAGTATCATAATCAAATTGGTTATGATAATCAAAATAAGCAATATAAAAATGAATATATAAAAAAATTCACTTTCTATTACAATGAAACAAAAATGTAAAATAATACAATTCTTTTAACCCAAAGAGAAGGGTATCCAATTACCTTGGATAAAGGCCAATTGATTTATACTTTCAAGAAAGTCTGTCTTACCCACATCATGTTAAGCCACCAATACGATGATCAACTTATGTCTTATGATCCCCACAAGGCCTCAGTTAGGAAGGTAATTGACACATATATCTTCTTAGCATCATAAACCCTTGATCTGCAAAATATTAGTACAACTGTCTTCATATCCTTAGAAGCCCTCGATCGTAATATCCAATAATTGGTTTCACACGAGAAAAATAAAAACTCTTCAGAGTAACAAGTATTTATAATGAACAATTCACAACTTGAATTCGCAGTATTTTTCAAGAATAAACAATTTGACATAGCTCTCAAATTTGTCACAATTTCAGCAGCACTTCAGTATCGAGCTTGTTCAAATTACCTGGTATTTATCGGCCAACATCCCAATGGTTATCTTGGATTCCAATGGCCGGATTTTCTCCTGAAAATGCAGAGGGACTTGGAAACCTGGAACTCCAATGGTCATATTGTAACTAAAACAAAAACACCGTTTTATAATACATATTTAAATAGAATACATGGCATCATTTTGATTAAAAGTTTTTCCTTTCGATATGATACTATTTTATGGATGCGATAAAATGGGTCTAAAAATAATTTATCACTTTTGATAAAATAGAATGTGAACAATAAATGAGTATGATTATTTTATTTAAGATAATGAATACGATTTATCTTGTCAGTGCGATATTAAATAGTGCGTACGATGGAAATAATAATCAGCATGATTGGTGAAAATTATATTCAGTGAGCATGATGTAAATCATATCTAGGTTCATAAAGATAATCATGTAATACAGTAAAACTTATGGGTATGATTATTATTGTATTCATATAAAAAATCATAATTAATAAAAGTAAAACAAAAATCCTTAAAGTAAATAAAATATTTAATTCATTTGAAAAGAGAGTTTGTGATTTCCAAAAAAAGAATAGAAAAGAAAAAATAAGACTTTTTACTCAACAATATCCCCCTTTTTAGAAAGCACAAACCAAGAGTTAAGAAATAGAGGATTAAAAAAGTAAATAGTTTTTGTATTTATAAGTGAAAACATATGGTTATCTCCCTTTGAGTTTTAAAAACTATTATAAATATAATTTGAATGTGAATAACCCCCCCCCCTTAGGATATCAAAATACCTAAGGATCATATTCTATAAAATCCTCCCCCTTACTAAAATTATTCCCCTTTTGAGAATTTATCCCCCTTTATGAATTATTCTCCCCCTTTTATGATTTATTCTCCCCATTTGTGATTTAAAAAAGGAAGAGGGAAGTTTTTTTAATACCTAAAATGGGTTATAGAAACAAAATATATGAATAAATAAAGAATTTTATCATATATAAAAAGTGAAAGAACATTCATCTAAAAAATAGAAAACATTCAATCAAAAGAAATGTAGATGTAAAAGACTTTCATTTTGAGTTTCAAAAACAGTACAAAAAGAGTTAAAAAATATTCATTTATTTTCTTTCTTCTTCTACTTCTTCAAAAGGTCTAAAACAACAATATTATTTTTCTTGAACTCTTTCTTATCTTATATCAATTTATCAAGAGATTACTTATGAGATCGAAACACTTCTTATTGATCTGAAAAGAGCTGGTCCTGGGAATGAATCACTTCTTCCTAGGATTTTAGCTTCTCTTCCAAAGAACGAATCTAAGCTTTATGATCTTTATTCTTATTTTCATGGACTTTAAAACTATTAATCATCCAGAAATTTTTATTTTTCAACACAATGATCTCATCCTTATAAAATATTATCTTTTAAACTTTCGATTGAATAAAATTTAACTTCTTTTTAATCACTTTTAAATCTTCAGACTAGATTCCATCTGGCCCTCTAACTATTTTCAATTTTTGAGCAGTATAGATTTGTAAGTTTTTTAATGCATATGAGAGTTCATTAAAAAGCTTTATAATATCTTTAATTGAATATTCATGTGATTTGATACTTTATTCAGGCTTATGATACCGCTTCACAACTTTATTAGAATCATTTCTGTGTTCCTTGGTGATTTATTCCAATACTTTGAAATCAACCTCGATATTCATTAATATTTTTATTTGAAGATTGATAAATTTAGATCGCTTTTTTTATTGTCTACAACAAAATAAATCTTACCTTATATTCTTGGTAAATATGAGATTTCCTTTTCAATTATTATAAGTGCTTGAACAACATATTTATCTCTTTTTAAAGAGATATTCTGGTCTAAATCAGTGTCTTCCTCATAATTGGGAAGCTCTGGACTTTGAATTCTGGCATCTTCATTATATGAATTCTGATTGTGATTTTCATTGGATCTGGTTTGTTCCTCCTTATCCGAGATTTTAATGACTTTAATTTTTGGGGCTTGTTTTGAGGTTTCTCTTTCCGGTGAAGGTATCTTACAGAAAGTTGCATATGAGGATTTCCTAAGAATTTGATCGGATTAAGAATTTTATTCCTCACAAGATTACTTTTACTTTAATTATTTTTATTTTGATTCTTATTATTCATCTCTATCATATTATTCTCATAGATGTTCATCTATTTTTCTCATTTCAGTATCCTCTTGTTCTTCTAAAACATTTTCTTGAGAGAATTTTGGTAGATTTGATTCAAAAATCATTTTCATACCTTTCCCTTTATCTTGTGAAGAGGGGGTAATTGTTTCCTTTTAAATCAATTCCTTGAAACTTTATTTTTCAACAATTTTCATAAAACTATCAGTATCAAAACTTATAGCCTTACACTTTTTCAGTATCCTTTTATTTTGTTGTTCTTTGAGGGTTTCATCGGTCCGAATATTTTTGGAAAGGGCCTAAACAGTATTGAGACCAAATTATGAGTCTCCTTGTTTTCTTTTAGAATGATATTCTCTCCACTTAGCTACAATTTCATATAAGACTTTCTTTTTATTATTTGGCTTTATTGCTATTTCAGACTTCAATTTCATTTATTTCTTTGGAATGATTAGTACTGATTATTTTGGTATTACTTGGCTTCCTCCAACTGTCTCTTTTAGAGTTTTGGCTTAAACATCTTTAATGAACTTTTTAGATTTTGGATCAAAATGAAATTTCATTCTCCTTAATGTATCATCACTAATCCATATCATTCACAGATTTCTTGGTACTGAATGAAGGGCAATATTATAAAACTTCAAACTTTGATGAATGAACTTACTAAGGATAGATGAAAACATGATCAACTAGGACTTTATTGCTCCAAAATTGAGTTTATTAATGGTTTATAAAATTTAACCCATTAAGTTGATCCTCCTCATATTCACAAGAAAATAAAGTGTAAAAAAATCTGAAACTTTAGGAGTTTCTCTATCACCACTCTTGGGGATTAAGAGACCTTACATCCAGAGTGCAGTTAGTCTATTATCAGCTAAAAGATTTGTAATTTTTATTTTATCTTCATGAATCTAAAAAATAGATTGCTCAAACCTTTACTTTATAAAAGCTCCCTTTTATTTTGGAAACTTATATGAGGGACAAAAACATCTCCTTTATATAGAACATTAAGAAAATGTGCTTCTTGTTTTACTGACATACTAATTTCACTGTCATAAATATGAAAAGATACCTTTAAGTACACATCAACCTGCACAGTTTTATATAATTGTATCACTTCATCCATGATAGTCGGATCTTGAGTTTTAGGTTTTTCAACACATACTGACTCCCACCCTTGAAACTGAATAATTATTTTTAGATACGAATCATACCTATCATAAAACTCTCTAGTGAGTAATATTTCTCAGAAGAACTTCATTTTTGAGTAATATTTTAGTTCCATTTACTTTGGAGAAGTTTCTAATGATTTAGACATAAGTATGATTGAATACATTGAGTACACAAACCATCGGTCTTGAATATTTGAGCACTAATAGAGCTTCATCACAAATAATAGGACAACTAATGTGAGATAGGGAGGGGGTACCTTTATATAGGTAAAGTAAATATGACCATTGAAATTCTACTGTTCATATTAGATCTAAAAGATCCAATGATTTAAATAAATGAGATATTGAGGTTTTTTTAAAAAAATATATCATATTTAAAGTGAATTTAATTAAGTTTTAAAAATAAATACCAAAAAAAATAAATGTATTGAAAATAATGTGAAAAGTATGAGGAATTGTAAATTTTGGAATCTCAAGATAAATTTTTTGGTTTCAATAAAATTTTCTTCAAAATAAAATAATAATTTGAATAAGAGAAAAAAAATTGAAGAAAATATTATGGTGAAAATTTTTCTGGTGCTGACAAATTTTGTGGTGCCGAAAAATTTTGTGGTGCCAAAAAATTTTACGATGCTGAAAACTTTTGTGAAATAAAAGTTTTCTAAAATAGAAAAAATATATACTCCCCCTTGGAAATGAGTAACTTAATTTAAGAAGATGGTTTAAATAATAAGTATATATGAATGATTACTTTACAGTGATCATTCCTAGATTTTATTTATTGTATTGAAATCTATCAGATGGTAATGGTTTTTTAAATATATCACCAAGTTGTTCTTGTATTCTGATAAATTGTAAAATGATATCTCCTTTAAGTGTGTGATCCCTAAGAAATTTATTCCTAATATCTATGTGTTTTTCATATGAGTGGTGTGCAAGGTTTTTAATTATATCTATAGAACTAGTGTTATCACATAGTATTTGAGTTTTAGTAAAACTCATGCCATAATTAGTGAGTGTGTGTCGAATCCACAACACTTGAGTACAACAAATTCCAACTGCCACATATTCAGCTTCAGTAGTGGAAAGTTCTACTAAGTGTTGTTTCTTACAAGACCAAGAAACTAATGAATAACCTAAGAAATGAAAAGTTTTGGATGTACTTTTCATATCTATTCTACAACCATCAAATTTAGCATTTGAAAAACTTTTTAATTCAAAATCATTTCCAGAAGAATATAATAGTCCTAAATCCATGGTTCCCTTTAAATATCGAAAAAAATATTTTTTTAAGCATTTAAATGGGTTTCTTTTTCATTTTATTGATACCTTTCACATAAGTATACTAAAAACATTAAGTATGGATGACTATATATTAAGTATAGTAGACTTCCTATCATCCCTCTAAAAGTTTTATTATTTACCTGTTGTCCAACATCATCAATTTCAAGAGTATTTGAGGTACTGATTGGATTACTAATACTTTTAGTATTATCATATCCATATTTTTAAGGAGATATTTAATATTATTATGTTGAGATATATATGTTCCTTCTAGTTTTTTAGATATTTGAAAACCAAAAAATAATTTTAAATCACCCATCATACTCATCTCAAACTCAGATTTCATAAGATTCATAAAAAATATGTCAAAGATTGCTGAGTTTATCTGAATATAATGTCATCAACATAAATTCAAATGATCAATAAATTTTTTTATTTCTTTATAAATTTTTTGGATTATTAGTTCCCTTAAAAAAGTTTTTTTAAATAAAAAATCTTGTCAATATATCATATTAGGCTTTAGGGTCTTTTTTAAGGCCATATAAAGCTTTGGTAAGTCTATAAATATATTCAGGATGTTTTGTATCTTTAAAATTATGAAATTATTTAAAAAAAACCTCATATTGAACATATCTATTAAGAAAATCACACTTCACATCCATTTGAAAAAGTTTGAAATTAAATAATGATGCAAAGGCTAATATAATATTAATAGATTCAAGTAAAGTTATCAGGGCATAGGTTTCTTCATAATATATTCACTCTTATTAATTATAACCTTTAGAAACTAGTCTTGATTTATTTCTAATGATTATTCCATTTTCATCACATTTTTTTATAAAGACACATTTAACTCCAATTACAAAAGTTTCTTTAGGGTTTTCAACCAAGTTCTAGACTTTATTCCTTTTTAATTCATTTAGTTTATCTTTCATTGCTTTAATCCAATCTTCATCACCTAAAGCCTCATCAAGACTCTTAGGTTCAAATTTTGAAATAAATTCTAGATGTTTTACTTCATTTCTCAAAGAAATTATAGTCCTTACAGGTTGATTTACATCACTAATGATACTATCACTAGGATAACTCTTAAGAAACAACTAACTTGGGTTTTGTAAAAACTGTTCATCAATATAAGATAGAAAGTCTTCTGGAGTGAATACTTTAGAAATGATTTCTTGAGTATTTTCCTTATTAGAAAAATATTCTATCAAAATTTGATAATCAATTTTGGAAAAAACATAAAAAGATGTAGGTTTGAGTTTTTAAAAAATAAAAGGATCAATTTCATAAAATTTAACAGGTACTATTTCCACACCAATACAATAATTTTTATTGAAAACTCTATAAGCCCTAGAAGTAGTGGAATATCTTAAGAAAATACATGCATCATATTTAGATGTGAATTTATGTAAATTATATTTTTTATTCAAAATGAATAATTTGCATCTAAATAAATTGAAGTATGAGACTTTTGGTTTTCAGCCTTTTCATAACTCATAAGGTGTTTTATTGAGAAATGGTCCAATTAAAACTCAATTTATAGTATAACAAGAAGTACCCACAGCTTTATCCCAAAACAAATTTCAATAAAACATTCAATCAACAAGGTTCTTATTATCTCCTAAAGAATACAATTTATTCTTTCAACAACACCATTTTGTTGAGGAGTTCTAAGAGCTGAAAAGTTATGTGTAATTTCTTTCTTACTATAAAAAGTTTCAAAATAATAATTTACAAATTATCCACCATGATCACTGTGAATAGTTATCAATGGAAGGTTTTTCTCATTTTTAACTTTGGCTACAAAAGTTTTAAAATAATAATAGGATTTATATTACTTTACAAGGAAATAGGCCCATATATATCTAGTATAGTCATCAACTAAAACAAATACATAGTACTTTACTCCAATACTTTGAATTTTTGTAGGACCAAATAAGTCAGTGTGCACCAAATATAAAGAATTAGAATTTGAAACTTCACTGATTGATTTAAAGTTTAACTTTTGTTGCTTTCCATATTGAAAAGGATCATAGACTTTTGAAAAAATCAAATCTAAGTTCTGGTAGATCCTTAACAAGTCTTTTCTTAAACAATTTATATAAGTTCTTAAGGTTATAGTGTCCTAACCTTCTATTCTATAACCAAAATTGATCTTCCATTGCACTAAGGAAAGGTAAGTCTTGGATCCTAAGGTCTTCTAATTTTAGTGTGTAAACATTCTCATGCCGATGGGAAGAAAGAATGAATTATTTCTTGGAATTTTGTACTACACATTTATCATTCAAATAATTCACAAGGTAACCTTAATCACACAGTTGAATTATTCTTATAAGGTTGTTCTTAAGACATTTTACAAATAAAACATTTGAAATCAAATCTTTTCTAAGAAGAAAAATATTACCTATACCAACAATCATTCCTTAAACATTGTCTCTGAAGGTAACTCTTCCACCTTTCATTTCAATAATATTTTCAAAGAAGTCTTTGTTACCCGTCATGTTCCTAGAACATATACTATCCATGTACCATATATTATTTTTGTTGTTACTTACTTTTTTTTCTTAAGAATAAGACAATTAAGTTTTCAGAATCCAAAATTTCTTGGATCCAAAACTATTAGAATGAAAAATTTTGGGAACCCACATTTTTTTTGAAATATGGGCTTTGTGGAACCCCAAATATTAAATTTTATTTAAGGAACAATTTTTATTCCAATGAACTCTACATTGATATTTGGTTCAAAAGGGATCATTTTTAAGAACAAAATAATTGTTACTAAAAAATAGTTTTGAATGAGTATAACCCATTCCTGAACTATTACCTTGTGAATAAAGTTATTTATACATTTTATCAAAAACTTATTTACCAATGGTAAATTTTTTCAAAAGTTTCTTTAAAGAGGAAATTTCAAACATTATTTTTAAAACTAAATTCTTATTCAAATTAGTATTAGAATCAGAAGTGGGTTTTGTTTCTAAAAGTTTTTTCTCAGAATTTACATTTTCAAAATCTTTTGAAAGCTTATCCTTATTAGAATTAGCTTCCTTAAGATTTTTAGAAATAAAATAAATTTCAAAACTTTTCTTATCAAGATCTTTAGAAAGATATAATACTTATTTTTTCAAAACATTTATTCTAGCATTTTCCTTTTCAAGTTTCTTACTAACTTTACACTTTTCATTATCAAGAAAATTTTCAAATCTAGAAACTTCATCATATGAAGGTAAAGTATTATTATCACTTGTTGAGGATGATTATTCATCTTAAGATGTTGAATTCTTCTCACTAGGATGTTTTTTATTTAAATAAATGTCAATAAAAGATTTAGCAGTGTGTACCTTTTCCATGAAGCATTTATTTTAAATAGGTATTATGGAATGAATTACAATATTATTTTGTCTAGAATTTTCATTGTCTGAAGATTCATCTGAAGAGTCTCTACCACTAGCACTCCAGGAGTTATTTTCCTTTAAGACTTTATTACCTTTTGACTTATAGTACTTTTTTTTTATTCCTTTCAGAATATTTTTCTTTTTTATATTTTCTTTTTATATTTGGAAAATTAGTTATGATGTGTCCATATTTCTTGCATTCATAACAATTAAATTTTGTATCTTTCTTATCTTTAATGATTTTCTTATATCCATACTAAAAATCATTCTTTAAAACAATCTTTTTCATTATTCAAGCAAGATTGGATAACTCATTCTCTAAATATTCTGATTCACTTGAATCTAATTGAATCACAACTTTCTTGGCCTTTGTAGACTTAACAATCTTCTTAGGAGTATTGTATTTTTTTTTCAATTTGAAGTAGTGGTAAAATAAACTCCGATATTCTTTTTCTTGTCTTTTTCTGCATCTATTTTCAATCCGTTTTCATGTTACAAAATAGTTCCAAACAACTCATCAAGAGTAATAATTATAACCTTTATTGATTCATCAACAACAATTATTTTTGATTCCCACTCATTAGTCATGATGTCTATGATCTTATCAATAAGGTTTTAATTATATATTAATTTCTCTCCCATAGATTGTAAGCTATTCATAATTTTTATAAATTATTGTTGTAACTTACAAATATGTTCTCCATAAGGGAATTCAAAAGCTTGATAATCTGGTCCTATCATAGCTCTTCATGTTTTTACAACTTTAGATGTACCAAAATGAGTAATTTCTATCTTCTTAAAAATAATATTGGCTGCTTTATAAGATGAAATCTAGCTATATATATTTCTAGTCATTGAACACAGTAAATTATTTCATTCTTTTTTATTTCAGTTGATACTATTTATTTTCTTGATTGGTAAAAAGTCCAACTTCATTGTTAGGAATTTTATATTCACCAGTCATAATAACAAAGTTGTCAACTCCAGTGTTGATTACAAAAGTCTTCATTTGATATATCCAATATTCATAATTGTTTCCATAAAAAATTGGTGGTCTTGTAGGATTGAGATTTCCAATTGAACCAAAATTAAGTCCTTCCATCTTTAAAATAATACAAAATTTATTTTTTCATAGTACACGTTAGTGTAAAAGATATTTATAAATAAAAAGTTTATAAAAGAAATATATCTAACTTTAAAAAGAAGATAAATCAAATATATAAGCAGTGGAAACCTACTTAGATACCAATTATTGGATCATAATGTATATGAAAATGGCACAATAAAAGAGGGAAGTGAATTCTAGGTTTATAAAATTTTCATTTTTATCCCTAAAGGAATTTAGTTTAAAATAATTTAAACTAATTTAATTCACAATACATATCAATGTGTTAAAACATTAATCAGACAGGGTCCCAGGTCTGGTTATAAAAGTATTGTAATTAGACTAATTGAAATAATGTAATCCACAGGTCATAAATGAGATTAATTATATTCACAGTTGAAACGATTTAAACAAAGTAAGCGTGTAAATGATCATAATCACAATGGTTATGATGATCAGAGTAAAACAATACAATGATTCAATAATAATGTGTTCTTAATTGTTTTGAGTAATTGAAAATATTGTAATCACAAATATCATAATTAGAGTATATTACAAAAGTATCATAATTATATTGGTTATGATAATCAAAATAAGCAATAGAAAAATGAATATATAAAACAATTCACTTTCTATTACAATGAAGTGGAAATGTAAAATAATACATTTCTTTTAACCTAAAGAGAAGGGTATCCAATAACCTTGGATAAAGCTTCCATGATTTATACTTTCAAGCAAGTTTTTCTTACCCACACTAGGGTAATCCCTCAATATGATGATCACCTTCTGTCTTTCTATGCCCGCAAGCCCTCGATTAAGAAGGTAATCAACACCTCTTTCTTTCTATCCTTATAAGCCCTCAATCCGCAAAATATCGACACAACTATCATCCTATCCTTGGAATCCCTCGATCATAATCAATAAAAATTGGTGTAAAACTAGGAAAAGAAAAACTCTTGAGAGTAACAAGTATGTAGAATGAGTAGTTTACAACTTGACTTCAGAGTCTTTTGCATGAAGCAACAATTTGACAGAGATCTCGAATTTGTCAAAATTTGAGCAACACTTCAGCATCGAGCTCATTAAAAGGACCTGGTATTTATAGTCTAACATCCCAATGGTCATCTTGGATTACAACTTTCATATTTTCTCCAAAAAATGCAGAGGGACTTAGACACCCAGAACTCCAATGGTCATCTTGTAACTGAAACAATGACATCGTTTTATAATACATATTGAAATAGAATATATGATATTGTTTTGATTAAAAGGATTTCCTTTAGATACGATACTATTTTCTAGGTATTATAAAATGGGTCCTAAAATAATTTATCTCCTTTGATAAAATAGAATGTTAATAGTAATGACTTCGATGATTTCAGTTAAGACAGTGAATATGATTTATCTTGTTAGTGCGATATTGAACGATGTGTATGATGGAAATCATAATTAGCATGACCAATGAAAATAATATTCAGTGAGTGTGATGTAAATCATATAAGGGGTCTTAATAATAATCATGTAACACAATAAAAATTATGGGTAAAATTATTATCATATTCATATGAAAAATCATAATGAAGGAAAGTAAAAAAAAATCATTAAAGTAAATAAAATATATGAATTCATTTGAAAAGAGAGTTTGTGATTTCCAAAACAAAAATGAATAGAAAATTTAAAATAATACCTTTGACTCAACGTATATTTATTTCATGAATCTGAATTTGTGGTTATCATCAGATGGGGGAGAGAAAAAGAAAAGTGAGAGGAAAAGATAAAAGTAAGGTGGAGTTTATATTTACATGGCCACAAAATTTTATTTCCACTGATGAATGGAATTCCTTAAAAAACATTACTTTATCCAGTAGTGTAGTGTTATGACACTCTCTTTTTAGAAATGCTATGTTTTGATAAAAGTAAAAATACTTGAGTTGTTTACAAAATTTGAGTTTTGAAAAATTTTAAGAGTTGGAAAAGTTATTAATAAGGGTTGTCAACAAATCCAAAGGGGTAG
The DNA here is from genome assembly GCA_963277665.1 of Viscum album. NCBI lineage: Eukaryota > Viridiplantae > Streptophyta > Magnoliopsida > Santalales > Viscaceae > Viscum > Viscum album. Next base: position 122,727,012 of record OY728156.1, read on the forward strand.
ATTGAAGAAACATTGTGATAAAATTATTTTAACACAATTTTTTTATTTGTTGAAAACTAACCTTTTGTATAAGAATATTTTTGTTATTCTGGAATCGGACACAGCCCATCGTAATGAGGTTTATAAGAAAGTTTTTTTTCAGACACAAGTTTTTAGACCCAGGTCTCTGGAATGATTAGCATCAGAAGTATAAGCATTCATAAAGATGAAGTTATTGATTAGATGCTTTATCAGATTCCGATCCATTACCATGGAGATTCATCAGACTCATAATTGGTTAAAAAGTAAGATGTTTTTGTTTTAATAAGTAATATTTTTGTTGAATAGTTTTGAAAGAAGATTATGAATTAATGAATTAGAAAGTTTTCATACTTTCTAAAACATAGGTCATATGATGATTTACTGATCATGAAGTTATCATAAATCTTGAAACATACTCATGATAGAATATTTTAAAGAATTTAAGAAATCATAAAGATTGTTTTAGTTCAAGAAGTAATGGACTCAAAAGTTGCAATATGTCAGAATGTTTAAAGGTGATGAAGTTTGAATAATTTAAAAGTTGTAGAGTTAAGAATTCAATCATAATGAGGTGAGAAAGAAACAAAAATCATAATAATCTGAGAAAGCAACAAAAATCGTAATGAGATGAGAAAGAAACAAAAATCATAGTGATTGGACAAAGAAAAAGATATCGTAATGAGATGAGAAAGAAACAAAAATCATAATGAGATGATAAAGAAACAGAAATCATAATAAGATGAGAAAGAAACAAAAATCGTAATGAGTTGAGAAAGAAATAGAATTCATAATGAGGTGAGAATAAAATAGATTTGTAATGAACTGAGAAGGAAATAAATTTGTAATGATCTGAGAAGGAAACATATTCATAATGAGATAAGAAGGAAAAAAATTCCTAATGAGATGAGAAGGAAACAAATTCATAATGAGAAAAGAAAGAGATAGATTAGTAATGATATGAGAAGGAAACATATCCATAATGATCTAATAAGGAAACAAATTTGTAATGATCTGATTACTAAGAAGACTCAAAAATAAGATTCCAAAAGTTTTATAAAGAGTTAAAGAGGTCAAACTTGAAATTCATTTTTGCATAAATCTCAATGAAATCTAAGAAGGATTGAAGAAGTCAAAGAAGAAGATTAAATGTGGGTGTTTTTCAGATTTTTAAAATTTGAGAAAGCGATGAAAGTTTTCAAGTTTCCCACTTTTGTTTTTCTAAGTCACCTATAAATAGTTTCTCATATCATTTTTTCATTGTAACTTTTATATAAGCAGAAAATGTAGAGAATTGAAGAAATCAAGTGAAATTTATTTCTAGATAGAGATCTCATGAGGAGGATTAGATATCTAAAATTTTGTTTCTAGGATTGAGAAAAGATCATATTGATGAAAATCATATTGATTCAATCAGACTAAGGAAGATCATATTGAGAATTTGATCAAAGTTTTGGTTTTTCATATTGAGAATGGGTTCATCGTATTGAGTCCATCATATTGATTTAATTGGACTCATGAAGATCATGTTGAGTGTTTGATCAGAGATTGAGAAGTGCATATTGATTAAGGGAGAATCGTATTTACCTCATCGAATTAAAAGAATCAGATAAAGACTAAGTTTTTGTGGATAAAATTGAAAAAAGTATTATTCTTTTGTTTGTTATCAATTATTTTATAATAAAACATTTTAAACTGATGATAGTCAATATAATCTTTCATATTAGGATATAGAAGGTATCTAATGAGGGTTGACATATTTTTTATTCACTTATTCATGATAGTGGATTTCCATAGACCCATGAGAGTGGTTATGGAAAGGATGTAGGTTCTCACAATGAGGTCGAACCTTATAAATCTTGTGTGATTTACTTGATTTCATACTTTTTCTTGCATGAGTTTTTATAAAAGATGATAAGGAAATAAATCTTATCAGGTTTCAAGGGTTATGTTTTGAAAAGTATTGGAACTTGTAAAAGGTATAAAAACTAATTCAACCCACCCACCCTCTCAGTTGTTATTCAATCCTTTAGAACTTCACAAATTATGATTGGGATACCTAGAGTGTAAGGATAAAGAGTTGTTGGAATATATTTAATGATATTGATGATAGAGAGGGATGCTGATACTTTATATAGATCACTATAGAAATAGATGTCAATGCTTCTATCCTCATTTCCTAAGAAATAAGGTTCTTTTAAATGAATCGACTAACTCAATATAAAACCTCGAGATTTTATGAGAAATATTCTTTTTAATTTATTTTAAATCTTGTGTTGTACGCTTCACCAAGATTATCTTGCGCTATACGCAACACCGTATTAGCTTGTAGTATACGCAAACACTATTCTTGGCTTGTATTGCACGCAAGAGGGACCTTCCTCAATAGCTTGTGTTGTACAAAATACCGAGTTTCACTAAACAATGACATATTTTTATGAATATAATTAACTAAATTTTGAATTTTATTACATAATAATTTATCTTACACATATTCTAGAACATGGTATGAGAACAAAATAATTTTTTCAAAAAATGTAGTTTTGCCTCCTTTTAATGGCGCACCCACTTTAAAAATAGTTTTTTACACGTTTATAAGTTAAATTAGACAAAATAAACTTATTCATTGCAATAAAGATATAAAAATTTACTTTGGATAATTTTTTTATTTTTCTTTTAACTTTCATATTTTGATGAATAGTAAAAATACGCTAAATTTTAATTAAAAATAACTTTTTTCATCAAGATAATTTATATGGTTAAATTATAATATTGAATGGTTTTAAAGTATAAATAGAATATATTTTTACTATTTAATATAATTCAATTCATTATCATTAATTTTACATTGAATTCATAGGTAAAAACATTTCAATCTTTGATAATGTTTTAACTTTTAAAACCCATTTTCTTAACAACGTGATTAATTTTAAATTAATTAATGCAACTTATGTGTTTTGAATTTTTAAAAATGGATTCCATATTTGGATTCAGTGGGTCCAAATTATGTTAATAGTTTACTTTTATTTTTTTGATATTATGAATAGTAACTACGGTAATTTTTATTTACTATAATTAAAGGTAAATCAGGTAATTAAGGGTAAAAATAAGATTATAAAATTACCATAACACCTTCCAAAATTCTATTGGATGAATAAAAGTCGACCCATATCACTTAAGGGTTGAATAGATTCATTTCATGGACTTTTTACCATGAAAATGATATAATTATTATTAAAACCAAAGAAAGGGACAACATGTCACTCTCTTATATCTTATAAGTGTAATAATTTTAATATAGTGATAAAATTAATAAAACATCAAATATAAATATTCTCCAGAAATATAATAAAATTATTTACATCATGATAATTTATTTATAATTTTTAGGGATTAAAAAATTATTATCAATGATGACACAATATTTATGTAGAAATTATTTTATTGATTTAAATATCAAATAAATGGTTTTAAAAATATTAAAATAAATATTATATGAACTAATTAATGTTCTACAAAAATTTTATAGATTAATATGACATATTAGGAATATATTAGATATTTTTTTTTCAAATATATCCTCTGTGTGTATTTTTTTTAAATTCAAATAAATGAATAGTGTTAAAATTGACACTATTGTTATTTTATAAAAATAACATATTATAAAATTGTTTAAAAATCACAAAAATATTTAAAAATTATAAATTGAAATTTATGTGGTCTATAATTTCATAAGGTATCTAATTATAGACAATTCACAACAAATAAGTAATTATTTATTACAATTTAAAATTTAGAATATTATTACCACAAATAAAATTAAATAGATTAAATAAGGATAAATCAAGTTGAAAAGGTTTAAAATAAATTCCCAACATGTATAAATTTTATTTGTTTATGATATTACGACCCTATCTCATTTAATATTCTTATTGGAGTCATTTTGGAGGTTTTTAGGTGGGTTTTGAGTTTATTATAAATTAATATTTTAGAGGTTTCCAAAAGTGCCCCTCTCCTCTCTTATAAAAGGGCACCTCCTCCCTCTTCTCTTCACTTCATTTTGAGCCTTAAATATCATCAAAACCCTATCCATTCCTCTTCTAAACTTCCCTATAAACATACTAGAGTTACTAATCTTCTTTAAAGACCAACTTTAGTGCCCTAAGAGGAGGTTTAGAAGAGGCACATCGAAGAAGAGGTAATATCCTTTACCGATTCTTTCAAATTTATTTATTCTTATTCTTCCTCTTATTTATTTTTTTCATTATAAAGTAATAACAAAAGTATAAATCATATAATTAAATGTTATTATAAATATGAAACAACCCTATTTCACCTTCTATCCATCCTACAGAAAATGAAATCACTGCGCGTGCGTATGTACGGAATACCGTCTCCACGCCGTGGTGTAATCTGTTTTCCACCACCACATTAATTGGATGGGTATAATGGTGGGAATAATAACTATATATTATTATTATAACATCATACCAATTCTGATAAATTATATCATCTACTAAAATTCCGTTCAATAATTATGGGAATGATATCATCGCTTGTGCGTACGTACGGATTACCGTCTCCACGACGTGATGAGATTCATTCTCCATGATTAACCATTCAAGTATGATTATAAAGTATATAAAATAAATAATCATGAAATATATGAAATAATAATGATACTGGATTTATATACATATATTTTTCATTTACTTAATTCCATTCAATTCAATAAGGAAATGAAAATAGCGTTCATGCGTACGTACGACCTACCGTCTCCATGAATAGTGTATTTAATTCCATTTATCGATCTATCACATATATTTATATTCTGAATATATATTATATATAAATCATGTTTTATATAATGGAATTAAGAAAATCATGATATAAGTAATAATATCAAGAACAACAAGTCGAAACATGTACGATAAATGAAATGATTTTACCCAAAATGCTGCTTTGACATGGAATTGACAAAAGAAAGGGTAATATAAAGTCCTAATTGAATAATATATGATATAATAAATATTATTATGGTTATTTTCTAAGTTAATAATACGTTTAAACCCACATATAGAAATTTCAAACACGTATGAAAGAAATTGGACCTAAGGTAAGGGATAATTTTGCAATCTCAATTTTATCCGAGATTGCTTATACGTAAGTATTTACTGGGGTTATATTTTTCATCCATGTCCATAAAAATGATTGTCATAAAGTGTTTAATATTCTTCCATGTATTTTTAAAGTCATGTTTACCCCACTTTGACTTTTACTTTGTGTTATGGAAGGAATATTTTTTTTACCATATGTGGTACTTATTGACTTTTCTATTAAAAGTATGAAGAGAATGTTTTTTTAACATATAGAACATGAAAGGATTTTTACGGTTTCATAACTCCTTATTTTCATGAAGATTAATCTACAATATTTCATTATTATTTTCAACAAAATCATTTTATTTTAAAATTTCATGGAATTTTGTGAAAAGAAAATGATTTTGAAGAATAAAGGATATTTTACTCAAGAATTTAATTCAAGTGTTTTATCAAAACCATTTTCCATCTAAGATGAAATTATTTAATATGTTTATATTTCAAGTATAATGTCTCTATTATTTACATGGTTTAATTTTTCTTATGATGAAATGATATCCATTTATTTTATATGGATTATGTTGTGATGGGATGATGTTTATGAAACCCATATTATTCTTTGGGTTATGATGAATGATTTTTGTTTATTTTGTGGCACATGAAAGAATGATTTCATTATGAGATGGGTGGGACCTATATCTCCCTCAAATGAATTGGGTAAGGATTTATATCTCATGAGATATACATGGATGGAATGACAAGTAAACCCGATCCAGTAATGGACTTTGTCCACTATGATGGTATTGGCAGCAATGCCTTGGCTACTATGGAAATCATAACATGTGCTTAATGGTTTCCACAATTACATGTTTTATTCCCATGATATTTTATCATGGTTAATGTCCTTTATGATCTATTCCTTATGCACTACCAAGATTTATGTCATTACTCATGATTTTGATGTTTTATCTTCATGTTCTTACGTTCAAATGTTTAGGGATTGTTTTATATTCTCCATGTTTACCCTTACTGAGCATTTGAGCTCACCATTTTTATGTTCTATTTTCCCCAGGATATAAAGAAAGGTTTTAGGTAAGAAAACCAAAGGTTAATATCTTTATGGGAGATTTTGAATATCTTTCACCATGATTATAAGATTATGTTCTAAGTTTCCAAAGACACTAAACTAATACAGTCTTTAGGCCTCTGTTTTTGTCATGTTTTAAGTATTCCACAAAATTAATGTAATTTATATGTACATCAAGCTTTGGGTCTCTACAGTTGGTATCAGAGTGAAGGTTTAGTTAAACTTTGGAAACTAGGATGCGAAAACTTTAGTGAAATCCCTAGAGATATTTCTAAGGTATGCCTAGGGATGTCTCTAAGGTTAAGTATAAGTATAGGTTATAGTCCTAGAATTATGGTAACAATATTAGAATTAAACCTAAGATGTTATATATTGAAGGTACTCCCCATTTATTATGTTTTTTCCTAGAATGATTTTTTCCTCTCACACTATTGTTTTTGGGTTTTAGACGATGGATAGAACCCGAAGAAACCCTGTTGATCAATGTAATGGACAATTCAATGATTTTAATCTTGAACAAACCAATGATATGGGAGATGGAGTGAAAAATCTTATTGCTATAATTATACAAGATATGAATCATTATGGACTTCTAAATGAATAGAGAAAGGAACAATATTCGATTGAGTCCTTCATGAGGCAACATACACCTTATTTCAATGGGTCTTCTGATCCACTTATTGCTAAGCAATGGATCAATACCATTGAAAATATATTTTCCATAATTTTCTGTTTAGAACATGAAAAAATCATTTTAGATGTTTACCATTTAGAAGGTGAAACAAACCATTGATATACTCTAATTAAGAATACATGGCCCCAAGATGAAATTGAATCCATGGAATGGGATGAGTTCAAGAACTTGTTTTTCAATAAGTACTTCCCTCGTATTCTTCAAACGAAATGGAGTTCCTTGAGCTTAAGAAAAAGGATGATGAATCTGTTGGTATATACGAGGAAAATTTTACAAGGATTTCAAGGTATGCATCTGGCTATATTATCCAACTTGAGAGTAAATTTGATCAATTCTTCAGTGGCTTAAAACCAAGTCTTCGAAGGGAATTAGCTGTACAAACTTTAGTAGCTATGAAAAAATTGTGTGTTGTGCTATCAAGGTAGAACTGGAAGTTGGTGTTACATATCAATCTCATGGTTTTTTCAAGAAACGAAAGATAGAGTTCAAGGAAAAATCTAAAAACTATGGTGAAAAGAAGACAAATGTTTCGTTATGCTCAAAGTGTGGAAAGAAGCATGGTGGAGATTGTCTTAAAGGGTCTAGAAAATGTTTTAAGTGTGGAAAAAAGGTCATAGAGCATTTGAGTGCCGAAGTAATGCACAAAAGGTAGATAATGATGTGAATAGAGAAAAGACTATAGAGAACTCACCACAAACACTTCAATGCTACAAGTGCAGGGAAATGGGGCATTATGATAACCAATGCCCTAATATAGGGGTTAATGATGATTGACATCAAGAACCTCTTAAGGAAAAGGACAAAGGGAAGTCACATGAGATCACTATTGGCAATGTTGAATATGAAAATGAAGTGGTGGAATGATTAAGTGTTTATGTAACATGATTCTAAAATAGTGTTGTGGAATCTCATTTTTAGTATCATGGAATATTAGAATATCTATGTATTGGTTTATTGTGGTTTTCAATAATTGTATGGTACCGGTAACCATGAAAAGTGATTAAATATTTTTGGAAACCAGATGATACGTGCATAATGAAGGGATAAAGAGATAATGAAATGTTTGATAGTATTAATGAGCTCATGACTGATATAAGGACAAAGTGATATCATGGTTTGAGTATATAGAAATTTTGGGATTTTGGTATGTGGAAAGATTTGACTTTTGACAGCATTCATGTTTTCACAAAGATTCTACGGTAATTCATTTTTCAATATAATACATGATTAAGGTATTCACATGTTTGGAATGTGACAAACAAGATATATCTTATGATATTGGGGGGGAGGGGGTAAATGATGGTATTCACATGCTCAGTAGATTCCCTTTCTAGTAGTCGTTTTATTTATACTATGAGATTAGACAGAAGTATTTTCGATAATACTAAAGGTTGGAATTAATTAATTTGGACATTAGATAGTATTGTTTAAGGATAGAAATTTTTGATATTATTTTTGGAATGTTGTAATAGTATAGTTTTAGAAAAAGGAAAACCCGTAGGACGGGCGACAACTCGTCACGTCAGAAAAGGTTGCGGGAGTAAAACCCACAAACGAAGTACGACAGACCTTTATCGCCTACCAATGGCCTACGGGAAGTCCCTGGTTAGTATAAATTAGTTTTATTTTATTAATTGGTATGATAGATGAAGTATAAGTCCATTTTTTGAATCATATACGGTTAATCTCACCATATATGGACTAATGTATATTTAATAATTTTTTCTAATGATTTTGTGATAAAGATAGATGGAATGATGTATCATTCTATCACATTATCTACTAACACTTCAGGAATGAAAAATTCAACTTTATTTCTTTAAAAAAGAGATGAAGTGGAATTTTTTTTTGAAATGACCAACGATGATATTACACTGAAATCAAGTAAGTATTTCTCCTCATGAAAAAATTAATCAACTTTAGAGAAATGATCTTGAAAACTAAAAATGGTGTCCTAGTGCCCTTATATCTGATGAATTATATGGTACCTTAGATCATCACATATTTATGGCTTTGTGATCATTGGATTTTTCATAGCCATGTTCTCTACCACTCTCCATCAGAACTTGATGGTTAGATTTCTCTTCCAAATCCATATTTTCACCTATATTTTCCTATGTGGAAACCCAGTGATGAGTTACTTTGGGTATTCATTATATTTCTAACGTTCCTTTTTAAAATAAAGTTTTAGTATTCCTTTTTATGATGTGGGTTTCTATGAAATAAACTTTCAAGTAGTAAACGATTTATAACCCCAACAAAATTTGAGGGCGAAATTCATTTTAAGGGGGGTAGAATGTAACACCACGAGATTTTATGAGAAATATTCTTTTAAATTTATTTTACATCTTGTATTGTACGCTTTATCAAGAATAGGTTGCGCTATACGCAACACCGTATTAGCTTGTAGTATAAGCAAACAATATTCTTGGCTTGTATTGCACGCAAGAGCGACCTTCCTCAATAGCTTGTGTTGTACTCAATACCAAGTTTCACTAAACAATGACATATTTTTATGAATAGTATTAACTACATTTTGAATTTTATTACATAATAATTCATCTTACACATATTCTAGAATATGGTATGAGAATAAAATAAATTTTTCAAAAAATGCAGTTTTGCCGCCTTTTGATGGAGCACCCACTTTAAATCTAGTTTTTGAAACATTTATAAATTCAATTAGAAAAAATAAACTTATTCATTTAAATAAGTATATAAAAATTTACTTTGGATAATTTTTTTTATTTTTCTGTTAACTTTCATATTTTGATGAATAATAAAAATACGCTAAATTTTAATTAAAAACAAATTTTTTCATCAAGATAATTTATATGGTTAAATTATAATATTGAATGGTTTTAAAGTTTTAATAGAATATATTTTTACCATTTAATATAATTCAAGTAATTATCATTAATTTTATATTGAATTCATAGGTAAAAACATTTCAATCTTTGACAATTTTTAACTTTTAAAACCCATTTTCTTAACAATGGGATTAATTTTAAATTAATTACTGCAAATTCTGTGTTTTGAATTTTTTAAAATGGATTACATATTTAGATTCAGTGGGTCCAAATTATGTTAATTTTTAACTTTTATTTTTTTGATATTATGAATAATAACTATGGTAATCTTTATTTACTACAGTTAAAGGTAAATTTGGTAATTAAGGTTAAAAATAATATTATAAAATTACCCTAAGACCTGAAAAAATTATATTGGATGAATAAAAGTCGACCCATATCACTTAAGGTTCGGAATAGATTCATTTAATGGACTTTTGACCATGAAAATGATATAATTATTATTAAAACCAAAGAAAGTGACAACATGTCACGCTCTTATATCTTATAAGTGTAATAATTTTTATTTAGTGATAAACCTCATAAAAATTAGAATATAAATAGTCTAAATAAATATAATAAAATTATCTACATAATTAGAATTTATTTATAATATTTAGGGATTAAATAATTATCATTAATGATGATACAATAGTGATGTAGAAATTATTTTATTGATTGAAATATCAAATAAATGGTTTTAAAAATATTAAAATAAATATTATATGAACTAATAAATATTCTCCACAAATTTTCTAGACGAATATGAAATGTTATGAATCTATTAAATATTTTTGTCCAAATATATCCTATGTATGGATTTTATTTAAATTCAAATAAATGAATAGTGTCAAAATTGACACTATTGTTATTTTATAAAAATAACATATTATAAAATTGTTTAAAAATCACAAAAATATTTAAAAATTATAAATTGAAATTTATGTGGTCTAAAATTTCATAAAGTATCCAATTATAGACAATTAAAAACACATAATTTATTATTTATAGCAATTTAAAATTTATAATATTATTAGCACAAATAAAATTAAATTGATTAAATAAGGATAAATCAAGTTGATAAGGTTTAAAATGAATTCCCAACTTGTATAAATTTTATTGGTTGATTATATTACAACCCTATCTCATATAATATTAATATTTGAGTCATTTTAGTGGTTTTTTGTGGGTTTTGAGTTTATTATAAATTAATATTTTAGAGGTTTCTAAAAGTGCCTCTCTCCGCTCTTATAAAAGGGCACCTCCTCCCCCTTCTCTTCACATGATTTTTAGCCTTCAAGCTCATCCAAACCCTGTCCATTTATCTTATCCACTTCCCTATAAACATAATAGAGGTCCTGGTCTTCTTCAAAGACCAAATTTAGTTCCCTAAGAGGAGGTTTAGAAGAGGCATGTTGAAGAAGAGGTAATTTCCTTTACCGATTCTTTCAAATTTATTTCTTCTTCTACTTACTATTATTTATATTTTTCATTATAAATTAATAGAATAAGTATAAATAATATAATTATATGTTATTATAAATATGAAACAACCCTATTTCACCTTCTATCCATCCAATGGAAAACGAAATCACTGCGCATGCGTACGTACAGAATACCGTCTCCACGCCGTGGTGTAATCTGTTTTCCACCACCACCTTACTTGGATGGGTATAATGGTGGAAATAATAGCTATATATGATTATTATAACATCATACTGATTCTGATAAATTATATCATCCACTCCAATTCCATTCAATAATTATGGGAATGATATCATCGCTCGTGCGTACGTACAGATTACCATCTCCACGACGTGATGAGATTCATTCACCATGATTAACCATTTAAGTATGATTATAAAGTATATATAATAAATAATCATGAAATATATGACATAAAAATGATATAGTATTTATGTACATATATGTTTAATTTACTTAATTCTATTTAATTCAATAAGGAAACGAAAACAACGTTCATGCGTACGTACGACCTACCATCTCCATGAACGGTGTATTTCATTTAATTTATCGATCAGTCATATATATTTATATGTTGAATATATATTATATATAAATCATTTTTTAAATTCTGGAATTAAGTAATTCAAGATATATGTAATAATATCAAGAACAACAAGTCGAAACACGTACGATAAATGAAACGATTTTACCCAAAACGTTGCTTTAACATGGAACTGACAAAAGAACAGGTAATATAAAGTCCTAAGTGAATCATATATGATATCATAAATATTATTTTGGTTTTGTTACAAGTTAATAACATTTTTAAACCCACTATACAGGAGTTTTTGACACGTACAGAAGAAATTGGACCTAAGGTGAGGGATAATTTTGCAATCTCATTTTTATCTGAGATTGCTTATACAAAAGTATTTACTGGGGTTATATTTTCCATCCATGTCTATAAAAATGTTTTTTCATAAAGTTTTTAATATTATTACATGTATGTTTAAATTCATGTTTACTCCACTTTGACTTTTACTTTGTGTTATGGAAGAAATCTTTCTTTTTTTACCATACACGGTACTTTTTGACTTTTCAGTTAAAAGTACGAGGAGAATGTTTTTTAACTTATATGGAATGAACATATTTTTACGGGTTCATAACACCTTATTTTCATGAATATTACTCTACAATATTTCATTATTATTTTCAACAAAATCCTTTTCTTTTAAAATTTCATGGCATTTTGTGAAAATAAAATGATTTTGAAGAAGAAAGGATATTTTCCTCAAGAATTCATTTCAAGTGTTTTATCAAAACCATTTTCCATCTAAGATGACATTATTTAATATGTTTATATTTCAAGTATAATGTATCTATTATTTACATGGTTTAACTTTTCTTATGATGAAATGATATCCATTTATTTTATATGGGTTATGTTATGATGGGATGATGTTTATGAAACCCATATTATTCTTCGGGTTATGATGAATGATTTATGTTTAATTTGTGGCACACGAAAGAATGATTTCATTATGAGATGTGTGGGACATATATCTCCCTCAAATTAATTGGGTAAAGATTTATATCTCATGAGATAGACATGACTAGAATGGAAATTAAACCTGGTTTGTAAATGGACTTTGTCCACTATGATGGTCTTGGCAGCAATGCCTTGGATACTATGGAAATCATAACATGTGCTTAATGGTTTCCATAATTAAATGTCTTATTCCCATGATATTTTATCATGTTTAATTTCCTTTATGATATATTCCTTATTCACCACCAAAATTTATGTCATTACTCATGATTTTTATGTTTTATGTTCATGTTCTTGCGTTCAAATGTTTAGGGATTGTTTAATGTTCTCCATGTTTACCCTTACTGAGATTTTGAGCTCAACCTTTTTATGTTTTATTTTCCCCAGGATATAAAGAAAGGTTTTAGGTAAGAAAACCAAGGGGGAAGATATTTATGGGAGATGTTGAAGATCTTTCACCATGATTATAAGATTATGTTATGAGTTTCCAAAGACACTAAACTGATACGGTCTTTGGGCATCAGTTTTTGTCATGTATTAAGTATTACACAAAAGTAATGTAATGTCTATGTATGTAAAGCTTTGGGTATCTATACTCACTTATCTAGAATTTTCATATTTAGAGATCCAAGCATTCAGAAGATTATTTCATTACTCATGCCCTAAGTTTTTCTATGGAATATGTGTGAAAATTTGACTACACTCAGCTTTGAATTATAAATATAGTACTTTTTCCATGTTCATAAAAACATTGAGATCTACACAATGATTCATTACTCTGAATTCCATTTGATAATACAAAGTTATAATTTAGTTATCTTCACTCAATAAATATCCAATAATTTGAAGTTAAACTTAAAGATTATCCATGATGTGTGGATATTCTAGTGGAAGATTTTAATCAAGACATGGCATGGTAAACACTATAACTATATTGATAGTGATTTGAAATATTTATATCAAATCATGTTCATATCATTGATAATGAGTATCAAGGAAATAAACCCTTGAAATAATTGGCAGTACCATGAAGTGTAAGGGAAATACTGGAAACTCTATAATGAAGACAAGTATAACTTATATATCTCTATCTTCGAACATATGTTATGATTTTGTTACCAGAACAAGACACTAATACAAATTATAATCTCTAATTTTCACTTTTAGAGATTTTAAAGAATAAATGGTTTGTTAGATCTTGTAAAAAGTATAGAGACAGAGGGATGATCAAATCTATAATAAGGATTTAAGAGTGGTGGAATTGTAATTGGAATTTTTTTATCTTGAAGATAGCCTACCTTGTGAAGAATAATTACCCGATTTTCCCATACCATGGGGACAAAAAAACTAAGTTTAATATTACAAATGAACAAAAATAAGTGAAACCTATTCGAAAAATTTGGACCTCATGATTCTAAATATGGAATATTATTTTCAATATTAAGTTTCTATAAATTTCATATATTAATTTAATATTAAAACAAAAAAATTAGATGAAAATAGTTTTTCAGATAAATTCCTTTTTAAGTATAAAAAATTGTTTTTATACTAATTTAAACCATAAAATTGATTCCAATGAACATAATTGTATTATTAGTAATATAAGGGAAACTTTTTACTTTTAAAACATTTTAAAATATAAAATAATTTTGTAAATTATTGAAAAAATATAGTTTTCAATGAATATAATTATTTTTACTATTCAAGGGAAAATTAATCTTTTCAGAAAAATCCCAAAAATTAACTCTAAGATAATTTTGACATTATGATTTAAAAAATAATGTCCCTTTTATCAAATAAAATTTATAAAAGTTCTAGAAATTAAGTATAATATTTTATAACAAAAAAAAAAAATAAAACCATTTTTGAAGAAAATGTACTTTTTAAGAATAAAATGAATTTACTAAAAATTCAATGATTATTTCATAATAATTAACCAGTACATTGTATTGAGTATGAACTTTATATATTTTAAAATTTGGTTAATCTTATTCATGTCTTCTAATTCAATGGCTAGGTTATAATGTTCACATTTATAGAATAATATTTTTATAGTATATCCCAAATCATTTAAAGCTCATCGTTTCATGTTTAGAAAGATATTGAGTATAATATTATTCTAAAAACATAGGGTATTGCATTCTACCCCGTGAAATCCCAAAATCAGTTCACTCAATAACAACTGAACCTGGTTGGCCACATGCCCTCAAGTGCACCTCCCCATACACTAGAGGATATTGACTAGCAGTGAGGGTCCATAGTGGATTAGTGGGGAGAATATACCCTCCTGTTAAAAGTGGAGGACAATGGTATAATCATATAAATCAATAGAAAAATTATATAAAATAACTAAATAGCTGAGTATAAACATCCATAATATAAATAACCAAATAATCTCATCTAGTAGTTTCATATATACTGATGATAATGTAAATCTATACAAAAGAGAGGTAATACATGGAAATTTTAATCCAGTATAATACATGTATCAAAATTATAAAATACCAAAATAACTATCCCTATATAGAATCATTAGCCCAATGCCCGGTCATGTTCTCCCCTTCTCCTATGCAACAATCAATCAAGTATTAGTAAGTGGGTGCTTGCCACTGTCCCTAATTGTATCCATGATGTCTGTCTGGGTACCCAACAATGGCCCAAATAGGGTGTGATATAACACTTAGTAGTCTACCACCAATGGTGTTGATAACAATTCCAGAAATCATATAAAAGATGAAGTATGTTATAGATATAACAAGTGCATAAGTGATAACATTAGAAGAAGAATTTTACAATTTATCAAGTCTCGCTATGATCAAGAAACTATATTACATGGGATATATATAAATCATATAAAGTATCGACATTGGTTTATGCCATAATCATGTGTCATACCTACATGTTCTAGGGTTTATGGAGTATAAATTTCCAAGGCAACTGAGTATGCTAATTAAATCAAGTAATAGGATCCAAGGATTAGAAATGTACAAGGCATCCTAATGAATCATATATAAGGATTATAAATGTCCATGGAATCCAAGTAAGATAATTAAATGGGATATAAGGAGTAAAAATTCCAAGGTTTCCTAATATGATCATCAGATCCAAGGAGTATAAATGTCCAAGGAATCTTAATAGGTTTGTCAGATCTAAGGAGTAGAAATTTCCAAGGCACCCTAATAGGTTCTTCAGATCTAAGGAGTAGAAATGTTCAAGGCATACTAGAATGTTAAGTACTGTAGTTAAATTGGATATTTGGGGTAGGAATTTCCATGGAATCCAAACATGTCAAGTAAAGAGGATCCTTGTAGTAGGAATGTCTAAGAAATCCTAATGAGTCACATCAACATAATCCAAGGAGTATAAATGTCCAAGGAATCCAAACCAATTCATTTATCATTTCATTAACCCCTTCATTAACATATAAAAGCTAAGGGATTGACCATTTCATACCTTTCATCCATAATTTACAAGGTTCTAAAAGGTTCCTGTGACCTTTAACAATTTACTTCATTATCATAAAAAATTATCAATTATACAAGGAAATATCATCACACCCTGAGGGTGGCATAAACATATTAAAAAGGTAGAACCCACTCCATGGGTGGTATCGGTTCAGGTCAAAAACATCCAACCTTGAAAAAAGGTGTCATGGAATGTCTATAACATGAATATATCAATTAACTATAGGCTCAATTAATTTAAGAATAATATCATGGAATGTCTAACTTGTGGAAAAATGTAAACAAGCTATAAACAACACGAATTTTAGGTAAAAGGTATAGACCACCTACGTCTTCTTGGTAGATGAACAATCATCCATTCTCATCCTCTAATTCTATCTAGATAATAATAAAGAGAAAGAACAAATGAATTCCCAGAAAATAGGGCATAAGATCCTATATCAAAATAACTCCATCTAAAGGAAGAGAAATAAAGAAAATCACAAGCGGAATAGAGAACTCACGAGAGGCTATCCAATGAAACTGACAGTGGATTGATCATAGTCTAGATGGAGAATAATCACCAAATAATATCTCCAATGCTTGAGGAATATATCTAATGGGAGAAAAGGGGCTAGAAACTAGAAGAAATAAGGAAGGAGGAAGGAGGGATAAACATTTTAAGGACTAAGGGGGAAATATACATTTCCTCACTAAATACTAGGTCGCACGGATTGGCTTCATGCTTGTCTAAACTGTATGCCACTATACATCATCTTCTGCCTTAATACCCCTCTCAGAAAATCATGGTGCATGGTTAGAAAACCCATGTGTTGACCATACATTTCTCCTCTGTTAAAAACATTATATCAATTTCACAGGTGTCTATTCCATGTTTCACAATATCAGAAAACTGTGGTCCCTCTATTGTGTATTAAAACGCCTCACATGGTTTACTCAAACTATTCTTACCAGGTTTCATGGTTTCCACTAACCATGTGGTGTAGCTGTTTTCTCCAAAAACTTAGGCTATGGGCTTTGAACAAACCTTATACACCCCCATTTCCTCCATAGACTCACTAGTCATTTATATTATGTCAAAACCGAGCAATTAAACTACAAATAAAAAGGTTTCATGCCTCATATAAAATCTTGGATCTTAAAAACATACCCCTTAAATAAATTCTCCCATGAATTGTCCTTAAAAGGGTGGTAAAGAATCATCTAAGAATAACTTTGGCCACTAGGTACGAGCATCGACCTCCCATTCCCAAGTCTCCTCATGTAGAAAATTGTACTTCCTTAGAACCAATGCGAAATGAACTAACTGACATTGGAGAAATATTATGCTCTATTCATTAATATAGATAGGATGCTCCTCAAAGGATTCATCTACCTCAAACTCAACCTCATCAGGTTGAAGAACTTGCAACATATTAAAATAATATTAGAGAAGGTGAGATACATGGAAGATATTGGGCATGGTCCAATACCTCTAAGGTGACCAAAACTAATAGGATATCATCCTAACTCCCTCTAGTATCTCAAAGGGACCTAAATAACTACGTGATAGATTCCTTTGTTTATGAATCCATCTATCCCCCAGTCTAGGAAAAACTCGTAAGAAAACTTGACTCACCACCTCAAAATCTAGTGTTTGATAGTGATAATCGACGTATGATTCATGTCTAAACTGAGTTGTAGACATCTTATTCCTAATAAGATAAACCAACTATGAAGTGTCATAAATAAGACGAGGATCCTATAACACTACCAATCTAGCCTCTAACCATCATAGGGGTGAACAACATGACCTACTATATATGGCCTCATAAGGATCCATCTGTATGGCCACCTAGAAACTTTTATTATAATTGAACTCAATGAGAGGTAAGTGTTTCTCCCACGAAAATATGAAATCAATGATTCATGCTCGTAGCATGTCCTCTAAAACCTATATCGTATGATTAGAGTAACCATTGGTATATGGTTGATAAGTTGTACTCATCAGTACCTTTGAACCCAGTGCCCACTACAACCCCTAACAGAACCACAATGTGAAACGAGCATCTCTATATAATATAATAGAACATAGAATCCTGTGGAGGTTTACAATCTCATGAATGTAGAGCCTCCCAAGATCATCCATTGATAGAGTCTCTTAAATAGGTAGAAAATGGGAAACCTTGGTCAACCTATCTGCGATCACCCATATAATGTCACTACCCTGAGGTGATCTAGATAGTTATTTAATGAAATCCATAGTGACTTCATCCCATTTCCACTTAGGAATGGGTAACATATGTAAAATTCCAACTGGTCACTAGTGTTCCACCTTCACTTGCTGATAGGTGGAATACTGATTAACAAACCCAATAATCTCTCTTTTCATCCCCGACCACCAGTATTGAAGGCTTAAGTCATGATAAATATTTGTAATAACGAGATGTAAAACCCATATAAGGGCATGATACTCTCTCATTAACTCCTAATAGATGTTATTAGGAACCTAGACAAGTCCATGGATGCGCTAGATCTCATCCTAATCAATGATCTAACAAGGAGGCGGGTTATCACCTGTAACTCTCTCCTATAGGACCAAGCCCTTAGAATCTGAAAGATTCCACATATTTACTCTATAAATAAGTGAATAGGTAAATGATAAATATTCAAGTATAGACTATCCATGATGATCATGAACCTCTATATGCATCTTATAAAATATGTTCATAAGTTGTCACTCACTACTAGTCTCATGAACTACTTGTATCTAAGTCCTCCTTCTCAGTGTATTGACAAATGAATTTCCCTTAGGAATTTAGGAAAGATTAAAGTCAAAATAATATAGGTATTCAACCCACCTTCATTTCTTAAGATTCAATTAATGTTGTGTGAAGGGGTACTTGAGGCTTTTGTGGTTCGTGTATACCACAAAATGCTCTCCCAAAAAATAATGCCTCCAACAGCGCAAGGCATGGACAAGAATAGCTAACTCGAGATCATGTGTCAGGTAGTTCCTATTGTGTGGAATCAACTGATGAGATCTATACACCACAAATCACAAATTCTACATTAGAAATGATCCTATCCTGAAACTTGATGCATCACAATTCACTATATAGCTTCTGACCAACTCTTTCAGAATTAGGATCAGTGCTGAAGTCAGTCTCCCTTTTAGCTTCTGAAAGGATGTCTCTCAAGATTAATAACATGATAAATTCACACCCTTCTTAGTAAAGACCATATTAGTGTATCTAATTGTGATAAGTCTTGAATAAATCACCACTAATATCCATAAATCCCTAAGAAACTATGTATGTCAAAGATGTTCTTGGGATGATTCTAGGAAACTATATATATCACCTTCTCTAGTTCAAATGATACTCCTATCTCTGAGGTAATATAACCGAAGAAGTGAATATTATCCATCCAAAATTGGAAATTTTTGATATTATCATACAAATGATTATCTCTTAGCGTATCCAATATGATCTCAAGATATTTGGCATGATCATATCGAGTATGAGAATACACTAAGATATCATCCACGAATACCACCACAAATAACTCCAAATAGTGATGGAAAACCCATTTTTATCAGTTCTAGGAAAACTTCTAGCACATTCATGAGACCTAATGGCATAACCAGATTATTATATAGACTATACCTGCTATAAAAAACTATATGAGGTATGTATTTAGGTCAAACATACACCGGATGATAACCTGATCTTAGATCAATCTTTGAGAACACTTGAGATCCTTATATCTGTTCAAATATGTCATCTATATAGGGAAAGGGATACAGGTTCTTAATCATCGACTAGTTTAATTTCTAGTAATCCACATATAAAAGAAGGATTTCATCTACCTTCTTGGAAAAAAGGACCAGTAAACCCCATAGAGAAATATCGAGTCATATAAACCCCTTTGCTTCCAAATCCTCTAGCTAACTCTTGAGATCGTGAAAATATACAGTATCCATCCTATAAGGATTAATGGATACTGGTTCATCTCCTAGACTATATCTATAGAAAAATATACCTCTCTCTCAGGAGTTAGTCTGAAAAATTCATTTGAGAAAATGTCCCTAAAATGATCAACCACTGGAGGTAATTCTTCCTGGATAATTTCATTTTCATCTAAATATAAGTTTGCAATATAGTCTATCATCCCACCTAGCCCATGATGGTTAGGTCTAGATCATATTTCCTGAAAATCCCATTCACCCTTTTGAATTAAACCACTACCCTCTAGTGATGTGAAATTCACCCTCCAATGATAGAAATATATAAAATAATGACAATGAACCAACCATTACATCCCAAAAATGACGTCAAACCCTATAATATCAAGGAAAAAGAGGTTCCATACAAAGTGACACTAACCTAACCTAAGGGATAACTCCATGGACTGGAGTACACTCTCTAATCAAATCCCCAATGGGGTATAAAGTTTCCTCACACTATAGGAGAACTAAACATCAAGCCCAAGGATGTCCACAATAGGTACAGATATGAAAGAATAAGATGAACTTGTATAAAAAAGAATAAATACTAATGTAGATTATACTAGAATAGTTTATATCATGGTATATGGTTCAACACTCTGATCCTCAAGTATCAACTGTATTGTATACATCTGGCCTGAACTGCAACCCTATAATATAGCCTGGCTACCCTGAATAAGTTTGCTCTTTTGTCACTGTAAGTTTGGTTTCTGGATGCTAAGTCCATGAACACCAACTCAACCTGATCAGTCGGTTGCACTTCAACTCCATACCTAGAAAGATGCTGATGAACCCTCTCCTGAACATGGAGTCGTTTTAGACCCTCTCTCACTGGATACTGGAGGAAAGGTCCTGCAAAACCGCTATAGATAGCCCATCCCAATGATATATTTTCACTTTACTAGGTCTATATTAAAATATCTCCTCACGTGTCCCTATCTCCCACACTAATGATATAAAATAAAGCTTCCTACACCCACACTATGGTTGGTACTCCCCTCACAAGAGACCTCAAAGCATCTCTTCCTCCCATCAGAAACAAAACCATTGGGTCGAGAAGCTAATCTACCCTGCACTACACACCCAGCTTCTCTTAGGTTACACTCAGTATTCAATGCTTAATTTGTTATTTATTTCATAGTATAAAGTGAAAAATCATCCACATATGATCATATGTCATACCTAAGACCATTCTCTAATCTCCTAGCTTTCGATAACCCATCACCTAATAGAATAGGTATAAAACAATAGAGCTATATAAAATGGAAAGAATTGTCCATGACCAACAAGGTGCCCTAATCTATATGCACAAATTCTTTGTCTCTATTATCCCTCAACATATCCGATATGAATAATCATAGAATGCTATCTATAAATCCCTCCAAGCCATATCTCTATAATGATCTACCTGAGTAATCACATCCCACCATCTTTGGGTGAAATATCGAATCATATATGTAGTAAACTTCACTCTCCTCTCAGAAGGTGTCTTGAGATTCTCTAAATTTGATAGAATGGACTACATCCCTAACTCTATAGACTATGGTCCACAATCCCCCAGAAGTGTGGGCATATTATTATACTAAAACACATGCATCAACTCTACCATAATCGGGGAAAGTGACGGTGCTCCCTAAACACTTTGCATAAAGCGTAAAAATCCTTCTCAAAACTGGGCCTCATCACCCATATCAGGAATAATAGGTAGTGTCTCAAATGGAACTATGGGAGGTTCTTCTAGTGGACCATGGCCCACCAAATCTAAAGCATTGTCATCACCACCCTTTTGGTGCATGATTGGAGGCTATCACGGTGGTGTATCTCTACAAATTTCAAGAACATGCCTCATTAAAGGTTTTAAAACAATAGAGTCACAAATATAAGATTAGGTAATTCCCAAACCTTCCTAATCATGTGACACACCCCTCTACCTTCTTCTGAATCTAGGTCTGGGCAACATACAAGTCATAAGAATGCACAAGATACTACATACTACCCACTACTAAGGTTGGTACAGGGTCATTTTCTCTTCTATAAATCAGGGTTTCCAGTATATAGTGTGTCAGTTTCAATTTATAGATGAAAACTCCCTTTAAATTGTAATTGGAATCTCTGTGTAATGGAAACCATTCATTTAATAATTCAATTTCATTTAAATTATTTCTAATTTATAGAACATTTCTCTTTAAAATGTTTTAACTATATGGATCACCACTTAAGATTTATAAGGGTATATATAAATTTTAAATTGAAGTGTGATATACATTTAATCCCAAATAGTGATTTATGAAGTACCTATATAAAATGTTAGAACAATTTAATGGATAAATTGATAAGGCACCAAAACATGTTTCAAGAAATGCATGTAGTAATATAAACATGGCATGGCATAATACATGACACATAAATCATGAAGTGCCTATAATGATGCATTATGCAATATTTTTTTACCATACCAGGATAAGGATAAAATCTATAATTAAAAGGAACATCAAACATCATGTGTGTCACTAAACGATGAAGTAAAATCAACTAAAAAATGCATAAATAATAAGATCACATCCCATCCTAGTTAATTTTTATTTTTCATGTACATGGGTTAGATATTACCAAGCATAACTCATTACCAAATTCCAACTAATTCTCAATCTCCAGTCTAATATTTCAAAATAATATGTGAAAATAAAATAAACACCTATGATACCACTTTTTGATGCCTTGGACACAATTCAATCAACACTAACCAAACCTGGTTGGCCACATGGCCTCAAGCACAATTCCCAATATACTAGAGGCTTCCAATTAGAAGCAAGGGTCATGGTGGAATAGTAGGGAGACTATGCCTTCATGATAATATTATATCATAGTGGTATAATCATATCAACCAATAGTGGAAGCATATAAAATAACTGAACATATGAGTATAAACATCCATCATATAAATAACCAAGTAATCTAATCCAATAGTGTCATAAAAATGATTATCATGGCATGATATACAAAAGAAAAGTAATACATGGAAAAAACCATCCAGTATAATAAATGTATCAAAAGTACAAAAAGACCAAAAGAACTATCCCTATATAGCATCACAAGACCAAATCCTAGTCCTGTGACCCCCTTCTCCTATACAACAATCAATCATGCATCTCATCTGTAAGTGAGAACTTTCCCCTATCCCCACCTGCATCTATGAAGTCTATCCAAGTACCCAAAGGAAACCCAAATAGGGTGTGAGATAATACTTAGTAGGCTACCACCAGTGATGTCTATAACAATTACAGTGTGTGTATAAATAATTAATTAGTGTATAGATATAACAGGTGTATAAGTAATAATATTAGAAGCAAAACTATCAAGTCTATCAAGTCTCACTATGATCAAGAAACTGTATCACAAGGGATATCTATAAAGCATAGGAAGTATCAACATTATCCTATTCCATTTAATCATGTTCTAGGACTACATAGAATAGGGTCCAAGTAATATAAATGTCCAAGGAAATCAATATTTCTAATTAAATCAAGTAATAATATCTAATAAGTATAAATGTGTAAGTCATAATAATGAATTAGATCCAAGGATTACAAATTTCCATGGCATCCAAGTGAGCTAATTAAATGGGATCCAAGGAGTAGAAATTTCCAAGGCATCCTGATATGATCATCATAAAAAGGGACTATAAATTTCTAAGGTGTCCTAATAAGTTCATAAGATCCAAGGATTAGAAATGTCCAAGGCATCCTAATAGGTTATTCATACTCAAGGAGTAAAAATTTCCAAGACATCCTAGCATTTCAAGTACTCAATTTAAATTGGATCCTTGAAGTAGGAATGTCCAAGGAATCCAATAATGTCAAGTAAAGAGTATCCTTGGAGTAGGAATGTCCAAGGCATCCAATAATGTTAAGTAAGGAGGATCCTTGGAGTAGGAATTTCCAAGGCATCCTAATGAGTCACATCAATAGGATCCAAGGAGTAGAAATTTCCAAGGCATCATAAAACGATCATCAGATCCAAAGAGTAAAAATGTACAAGTCATTATAACCAATTAATTTATCATTTCATTAATCCCTTCATTAAAATATATTAGATAAGTTATTAATCATTTCATAACTTTCATCCACAAATGAAAAGGTGCTAAAAGGTGCCTATGACCTTTAAAAAATCACTTCATTATCATAAACAATTCTCAATTATACAAGGAGAGATCATCACACCATAAGGGTTTCATAAACATGATAAAAGGGAAAAACCCACCCCATGGGTGGTTTGGGTTGAGGGTGACAACTTTAAATCCTGAAAAAAGGTGTCATGAAAGGTATTTAACATGAATATATCTTTTAAATCCATGTTTAATTAATTTAGGAAGCATCACCTGGAATTTAAAGTATGAAGCACAATGGAAACAAGATATAAATAATGTGACTTTTAGGTAAAATTTATAGACCCCATACCTAAACATGGTAAAGGAACACTCATCTAGTCTTAGCCTCTAATTTGATCTAGATCAGAAAAAATAGAATAACATATAAAATCCATAAAAATATGGCATAAGACCCTATAGAAAAATAACTTCATCGAGAGAAATATAATTGATGAAAGGAAAAAGATGAATAAACAACTCACCAGCAGCTATCTAACGAAACTGGCGACATCTCGATTGGATTTTTGATGGAGAATAGTCACTAAATCTTATATCCAAGGCTTGAGGAAGCTCTCAAATGGGAGAAAATGGGATGTACACTAGAAGAAATAATAAAGGAGGAAGGAGGGTTAAACATTTTTAAGGACTTAGGGGAAAAATGGTCATTTCCCACATAAATATTAGTTCTCATGGTTTTTCCACACATTTGGACAAATCATGAACCATCCATGCATGCTCCTCTTCCTCAATACCCCTCTCACATAGTCATAGAGAATGGTTAGAAAAACTGTGTTCCAACTATTTCTCCTATACTAAAAACTCTGAAGCAATCACATGGGCATGAGTCCCATGTTGTATAGTTTTATAAAATCGTGTTCCCTCTGTTGTGTGCTGAAATTGCCCACATATTTTACTCAAACTATGTGTCCTAGGTTGTATGGTTTCTATTAACCATGCTTCCCAACTATTTTCTCCAAAAAACTAGGCTCTGGGCTCTAAAGAATCCCCAAACACGCCCATTTCCTCCATATCCTCACTAGGCATTTATATTAGGTCAAAAAAAAATTAAATTTGAAATATAAAGGTTTTGTACTACATAGAAAATTCAAGATTTTTCATCCCCCCTTTAATAAATTTTATCCTTTCAATTTGAACTTGAACTCAATAATCAAAGGTTTTACATTTGAGAATACTTTTTTTGAAATCCCACAAATTAAAAAGGGTTAATAAAGCATCTTGTTTAAAAGATATAAAGGGATGTATGAAGGTTATCTAGAATAAGCCATACTAGGTTTTTAAATAGGAGAATAATAGTGGGAAGTGAAAATATGGAAATGGAATAAAAAATATTGTCTAAACAGTGATGAAGAGTGATAGAGATCACTGATCACAATAAATTTAATGATCATGAGAAAGTTAATGACCAAAAAATTTTAAACCAAAGTGGAATGAAAAAGAACATTAATTCATTAGAAACGAAGGTAATAGGATAATTTTTTTGTTTCAAGATACTTTTCTTAGATTTCAGTAACTTCTTTATCATCTAAACTAATAACTTAAGAAAATGTACTTACTTCACAATTATAATTTCATCCTTTAGTCAATCCCCACCATAATCTCATCTTTTTATCCAAACACTGAGTAATCAAGATGAATTTTTCATTCCCAAACCACTAAAATCAACTTCTGATGGATCACATAATCCAAAAATTTATAAGGCATTACACTTGTATTTATTAAAAACAAAATTATTTAACATAATATAAGATAATACCCAAAATAAATAAACCTTCATATGATTAAATAATAAATTAATCTCCAAAATTCAATAATAAAACCAAAGGTTTTGAGTATAAAATTCCATAAATAAATAACCCTATATAATAAATAATCTCAATAACCCCAACATTAAAGAAAGTTTTAACCTTAAATATTATCTCATAGCCTTTATCTTACATCTCTAAAAGACATAATAGCATTCTTCCCAAATAATCCTTTATGTTACACCAAAAGGTTATATATACCTCAACCTGATAAAAAGTCTCCCAAAATATCATTAGTCACCTAAAAATCAAAAATATTTAATCCTATAATATTCTTCCCAAAATAAACTTTGTCTTTATTTTTAAAATCATTTAAGTGAACAAAATGTCATATTAGCCAGTACATCATATAGGATAGTGGTTGGTGTCACACCCTTGTCATCATTTGGGTGCGGGTTAAAGCCCCACAACCTTACCAGATGTGACAATTTATTTCCCAGCCTATGAGTTTTCCCTTTTCTAAAACTATATAATTCTTATAAAATTTCCAAAAAAATTGATAAACATCCTCAAAAATAACATTAATAATTAAATAGTTTTTAACCACTTTTTCATAAAATCAAATAATCTTAATTTCCTATTATTACCTTAATATCAATGATCAGATTAACCCTAAATATTATCAGTAACTTTTAACTTATGTACAAAAAATATAAAATAATTATTCTTCAAATAACCTTCTCACTAAAACATATACTAAACCAAAGTGTTGAATTCCCCTAAATATATCCCAAAATATTATTAATCATGTTAAAATCCCATCACATAAAACCTCAAAAGGGGTATCTATGCCTTTAAAATTATTATCAACCTTATAATTATCAACCCAAGACACTTTATTTCTATCCAATGACACTATATAATATCATAGTTTTCTATAGATTCTGTTATCTCATTCAACATAATGGTCTATAAAGAAAATTTGAAATAACCCAAGAATATCCCTAGGGAGTGCCAAAATAGGTGCGTAGTAAGGTAACACTCATCATGCACTATAATTATGGCTGAGATATATTTTACCAACTCTTTTGGGGGTTATTACCCATTAGATGAATCTGTTCTAAAACTACGTCCAATTTTTGTATCCAGACATGGATAAATTTCTTGGAAAATCCCAAAATCTTTACCAAAATATTTTTGATATTATCATATATTTAGGGTTATCCCCAATTTTTTTCATAGGATTCTGTTCCATAATCTATGTTTTCCTAAATATAATTCCCAAGGCTTTTACTAAACTTCATTCAATACCAATGGTACAGACCCAAAATCTAGTAGCCCATAGTCGATGGTTACTTTATTACATTGGCATAAGATACAAGAAATAACATCTAGAAGGACATAATAGTTTAGTAGTCTTGGTAAAATATATACATACTTTAATCTCAAATTACATTTGTAAACATTAAATACAAAATAGCGAAATTAAATATCCAACATCCCTAAACTCATTTAAAGATTTCTTATTTATATCTTAGGGAAAGGAAACAATATAATGGTGAGATCAGATGCTCAGTAAGGGTTACATGTATTGGGATATATCATGAGTAGATAAGGCATAATCAATATAGAAAGTTAAATAACTGAAAACACATTCCATTTAATCAATAACTTGGGAACAAAGAATAATATGGTATGAGTGAATAATGATAAAATCATTTCATAATCACATGATATTGAAACTTATCTATGTATATCATAACTATTCAAATAATCACATGTACATAAATATCTAATCTCATAATTGTGGAAGGAATAATTTAAGACATCATAAACTTACCGTCAAGGACTCATGCTAAGAAATATTAAATAAATGGGAAATATCTAAGACAAATACTCAAGCTAGTTTGTCTCATGTTATCTACCGATGCATCTAGGGGATATATCCAGACCCAAAAATCACTTAGTAAGTTCAATTCATTCATCATATTAAGGGAGAGATTACAAATTCAATATATAATAAACATAAATATTCATATTGAAAAACTAACGTACAAAATGTTAATGTTTACCAAGTAAAACTAATCATAAACTATCTATAGAAATAATAAGGATGGTATTATTATAATATATAATCAATGTATTATAAGTAAATAAAGGGTTATTGTCATTGATTAATATAAATACCATAAAAATATCATCAAAACATTCTTGAGGAAAACACCTTTTTCACTTTGAAAATTTCTTTTAAAGGATAAAAATCCACAAATGTTAAGTAAAAAATTTTCTTTTAAAATAACCTTATAAACTTATAAATGAATATTAAAAGAAACGAGTATTAATTATGGAAATAAATTATGTTCATTCCATAGAAGTTTAAAAAACATTCTTTTCACACTTTTGTAAAAAGGTAAAAAAGTACCTCGTTCAGATAATGAAAAGAAAATTCACTTTAAAATTTTTTTTAAAAGGAAAGGATTGTTAAAAATTTAAATATAAATTTTTTTATAATATTAAAATAATTATTTTACAAATTTTAAGGAAAATGTAAACATGGAAGAGAAATGTTCCTGATCAAGTAAAAAAACAAGATCAGTTTTCCTTAAAAATATTATTTCAGTATCTTGAGTATTTAAAGAGAGGAAGATGAAAGTAAATTTTGTAATTTCTAGAAACAAATATATGAGAATATAAATATATTGGGTTTAATATAGAAAGATTAAATAACTCCCCCAGTGGATACTTAAACATAAAAAATCCTGAATAGTGATCAGATTGTGAAATAAACTCTTGTCTCTTTGGTAACTTTTGAATCATAAACCCCATGAAATATATAGATTCAAATAAAACTTTAAATACCATTAATATAAATGTAATAATTATATATCATATCAAATGGGTATTATATAGATCACATGAAAGAAAAAAGTGGTGAATATGGCATATGTCTCACGAAAACAAAAATGATATGAGAAAACCATACAAAGAGCATACCATTGAATTGTGAATTAATCAATGGAGATATTATGTGTTAAATATTTAAATCCACATAGAAATAGTGAAAATGAAATTTAAATTAAAAAAAGTACATTTCACATATAATATTTACAAAATATAATCAATAAATAAGTGATACAACCCAATGAATGAAAATTGAGTTATAAAACTCTTGCCACTTGGTAACCTTCAATTCAAATCCCATTGGATGAAATAATTTTAATTGAAACTAAAAAACCATTAAGTATGAAGGATTCATGATATAATAAGTAATATTTCAGTATATAAACCATATAAAATAAATTATGTTTATAATAATAAAATATGTTTCACTGAAGGAAAACTTAGATAAAATCCCTTACCATGATCATAATGTTAAATTGAGAATTAGTCAGAGAAGATTTTATTTCTATAAAATGTAAATCCACAAAAAATAAGTGGATATAAAACATAAAATAATAAAATATTATTACACACTTAATCTTAGTATATCAAATACAATGAATAAGTAATATAACCCGATGAAAATAAATTGAGTTATAGAACCTCTTACCACTTGGTAAATTTCAATTAAAATACCTTAGATAAAATAATTTGAATTAAAAATTAGAATACCATGAATTTTGAAGAAATAATGACATAATATGTATTAGTTTAGTATATATACCAAATAAAATAAATTATGTTGATAAAAATAAAATATTTCTCAATGAAGGAAAATTGAGATGAAATCCATTACCTTAGGTCCGACTTGTCATGTACATTATTTATTCTTATGAATAATAAAATTATGTTAATTATTTAATTTTTTAATAACATTTTTAAATTTTATTATTCCTTTTATTTTATTTATTACCATGTTATATTTAATTAATTAATCAATTAAGTTCATGTCAGATGTTTTGGTGATATTTGGTTCATATGTCCAAAATGTATTCGGTGGGTTAACTATGGTAAAAAAGGTAATAATTACATTATATATAGAATAATAATCATGAGAAAATAATAATTTTTATACATATATTATACTTTTAAAACCAATCATTAAATATGGTTTTGAAAAATGAACTATGTTACAATCATGGAGATAGTTGGCCGTACAAACGCATGAGTAACATTTCCATTTTTCAACGATCATTATGGAAATAAGTTAAGTATTATTTTACATTGAAAAATAATAATTATATCATATATATAATATTATTTATTTAAATTCACTCATATATACCATCCATGTGATGTGGTAATGAAAAATGAATCACATCACTTCGTAGAGGTGATAATATGCACACGTATGCATGAACAACGTTATCATTTTTCAATGAATGGAAACATAAGAAAGTATATGATATATTACTCTTAGATAATGATAAAATTTTCATTAATATCACACACACACACACACACATATATATATATATATTAAATTTATCATCATAAATAGCCCTGAGAGGCAATGTTTGAAAATGAATTGCATCAGTTGGTGAAGCGGTAGTTTGTCATAAACACAAATAATGGATTCATTTCCCATTTGATGGAAAAAGAGAAGGATTTAGGTTATGACATTAACATAATTACAACTAATTATATTGGATATACTAATTTTAGTATATCATCATTTCATAATAAGATTTGATTTATTTTTAAGAAGAAATCAAATTGAAACATTCGATTAAATGTAATACCTCTTATTTGGAAAATATCTTTTTCATTACACCTTAATACCTCTAAGGTAAGTATTATTCCCAAAATAATATCTATAGAACTTGGGGAGGTATTTTAGTAAGGTATTTTTGTAGGTATTGTTTGAAATAAAATACTTTTTAAGTGTAAATAATAGAGGAGATGAGGTATCCTTTTATAAGAGAGGGGATGATAACTCTTGTAATTTCTTAAAATATTAATATAAATTATTTCTCATGGAAAAGTGGATATAATTAGATATATTTATAATATAGTATGATTTGTTTAAAATACACTCATCCAATAAAATTTGGGCAATTTTAGACTATGTTTTTACCCCCACCCTTTTGGATAATCATGCTTATAACAAAGTTTTTTATGCTTTAGGGGTTAAGATAGTTACTATCAAAGGAAATTTTACCCATAAATGGAACATGTTTTATATTTTTAACTATTTACCAATAATTTTCCTGAAGATATTATTTTTAGGAATTTCAAATAAATTAATAAAATATTATTTATTATAAGATATCATTAATGTCAATTTTGGGACTATTCAATCAATTTTATTTTGCAAACAACATGATAGAAAATAAATTAAAATATAATAATTTAAAAATATCTAACATGTTAAATTTATATAAAAAATTCTTGGAACATAATAACTCCTTCAAATTATTTTTCTTTAATATTTTTAATATCATTTATTCTAATTTTCTGTTAATTGAATAAAAATTGTGTCAGTGTTGCATAAGAATTTAATGTAATTATTTCATCACTAAAGATATGAAATAAATTAACTTTAACATAAAATAATTTATATTTAAAATAACCATTTATAACCAAACATAGCCTATGTTTATCCCTTGGTAAAAAATTTAGAAATAATAAAAAAAGAGAATGACATTTTTGATTTTTCATTACATAAAACAATATAAAGGTCAAAATCAGAGAAATATGGCACCAAGTTTCCCTATTTTAGAAACTTATATTGAAATGGAAGAACTCCAATCATCAAATAGGATAAATTCAAGTGTTATGGTCTTTTTTTAATCCTTTTCAAATTATGTTTATCCTTAATTTCCCAATTTGACCTTACCGTGGTGACACAAATTTACTAAAGTTACTATTTATGATGACAAAACATTAAAGAGAGATATTTAGAAAATTTAAACTGCTTTATTCTAAATATAAAATTAATTTTTCAAGATTCAATTTATATAATTGTAATAAATTAATTTAATATTAAACTGAAAAACACAATGAAAAATAGTTTTTTAGAAAAATGTCTTTTTAAGCATAAAAATGATTTTATTTGAAATTAAACCATAAATTTAATAAAATAAATGTAATTAGATTATTTATAATATAAGGGAACTAGTTTTAATTTAAAAACATTTTAAAACAAAATTTAATTTTTTAAATGCTTGAAACAAAAAAATATTTTTCAATGAGAATTAGTATTTTTCAATATTCACAAAAAAATAAATCTTTTCAAAAGAATCCAAAAAATTAACTCTAATATAATTTTGAAATTATGTTATAAATTTATTTATAATTTTTATCAAATCAAATTCCTAAAATTTAAAAAAAATTAATTATAATATTCTCTCACAACAATCAATAAAACCTATTTTGAAAAAAACATATTTTTGAAGAATGAAATGACTTTACTAATAATTGAATTCTTATTTCATAAAAATTAATCAATATATTTTTATTGAATATTTTATTTATATATTTAATAATTTGGTTAATCATACACTCTAATTCAATGACTACGTTATAACAGTCCCATTTAAAGAATAATATTTTTTTTGTAATATATCCCAAATTGTTGAAAGCTCGATATTGTTTGTTAAGAAAGCTATCAAGTATATAATTCTTTTAAAAACTTAGGTTATTTCATTTATACCCTGAATTTTATATTCTTATGATGAAGGATTTATGCCATGAAATTTATATCCTCATGAATATGACTTTATGTCATGTATTTTATAGTCTTATAATGAGGACATTATGTCATACAGTTTATAGTCATATGATGAGGAATTTATGAAATAATGTTTATATTCTTACAACGAGGACTTTATATCATGTAGTTTATAGCCTTATGATGAGGAAATTATATCATGTAGTTCATATTCTTGTGATGATGAATTTATGTAAGGTAGTTTATATTCTTATGATGAGGACTTATTTCATTTTGGATTTATATGAAGTATTTATTCAAGAATATTATATTTATAGGATGTGTGATTCACTCCATATCCTTAGTAATTATGGAATATTACTTATTAGAAAATACCTTATGTATGAAGTGAGCCCCCTCCCATTTGGGTTCTAATTTCAAAGTTTTCCATTTAAGAATCGCTGGTTTCTTCAAGGATAACCACAAATCTACTTGAAAAAATGACCAAAGTAAAACTCTCATATTAAATACTAATAAATTATGATATGATCGACCTCGAGGTTTCAGAGAGAATATAATATATTTTCATCAAGGCCTTATAAATCATTTAACCAAATATTTTATTGTTCATATTTAGTTGATTGACCATATAAAACTATCCTAAATAAGTTTAATTAAACCTCAATTCTAAAAATTAATTCTATTTTATGCACTATGGAATATGAAGTCATATGTGTAGGAGTTCATATAATAGTGTGATAATCTGAGTAACCTATCTAGACATGAATTTTTATAATTATTTACCATATTCAATAGGATATTCAATAGATTATTGTTTAACTCCTTTATTTATCTTCTTATAACCTTGTGAAAGTGGGAGGACTGGTTGGAAAAGATATTATACTTTACATAAAATATTTTCAACTCATGCACATAGAAATCTGTGTCATTATTCATGAGGATATCATGAGGCACTCTAAATCAATTTCTGATGTTGGATCTTAAAATTTTAATCATATTCTTTTTCTTAACTTCTTTTAAGTGTATTACTTCATCCCACTTGGAGAAGAAAATGGTGGTAGTGGTAATTAACATACATTATTGGACCATCATTGTCAAGATTATTGCATCTCTATTCTTCCGGTTTATGATTAATGGATGAAATAATCTAGAATAGGAACATTAATTTAGGGGGTACTATAGTTAAATCTACATCAATTTATTATTATATGGGTGTAGTTGGAGTAATGTTGGGAGGTGAATTATATTTCAGTTCACCATAAGTTCATCTGTTAAAATTATGTTCACTATAATTCTTTGTACAAGATGGTGGTTGGTCATGAGGAGAAGATAGAAGTAGTAAGACTTATCCAATGAAAGTAGTACCATAATAATTATATATTTATTTATGGATTCACAATGTATTATTTAATAATTATAATATCAAAAATATTTGAGGGTCATTAGTTTAGTAACCAGGATAAAGTTTTCATGCCTTGTTGATAGGGTTTTTAGGGGAGAAGATTTAACTAGTTTAACTGTCTAAGATTATTATTTAAGCATATAGAGACTATAGTGAAATTGGGAGTGATCAAGTGGTCCATTAATTGAATGTAGGATAATTTGCCTAATTACATATACTTATTTATTTGTAACTCTTGTAATCTCTTGTATTTCTTATAGAAATGGAAAAGTCTACAATATCATTTCTCATGTGTGCAAGGGATTCATTTTCTAAAGAATGTTATAAGATTATGTAATTTAATTATTTATGTACTTTTGTTTCACTGAATTTTTATGAACCTTATTTTTTTTAAAATCAAGGATGAATCTCTGTGGTGAGCGGGGTGCCAGGTCTAATTACATCTGGTACACTTATTCAAAGTGAACTTATAGAGGTTTGGTTTTTCATTGTTCTACTATATGAAAGATTATAGTGTAATTTTATCTAAAGTTCCAATGATATTACCAAAATAATAGTTTTTAGTTTCATTCACAATAAGTTCTATCAAATATTTTGGTTCAATAATCAAGGTTAACATAAAGAGAGAAGATCGTTCATTTAATCAGGTAAAGATAAGACCTAGATCAATAAATTTTATAGAATGAATTTTGGTTTTTAGATAATATAATTAGAGGAAAATACGATTCAAAAGTAAATAGATATTTTTTAACTACAAAATTTCAGTAGAACATGGAGAAGTTAGAATGAGAGTATTTGGGCAGAAGATTGTTGGATTTGTTGAGTATGTCTCTAGAAAGGAATGTTTCCTTCAACATTTGAGAAAAGAAAACCAAAACTAAAGTGATGAAGGCATTGGAATATATATATAACAAACCAATGGAACATAAAATGGTTTTAATGTTGTGATAGTTTTTTAGCTTAAGGTTTTAAAAAGGAAGACCAGTAGAGGATCATGTGAATGAATTTGATATGATTAATGGGTAGCATGAATTAGTAAAGCTAATATTCACAAATTGTGTATGGACATTACTATTTCTATCTCCACTTCTGAAAATTTGGTATGCTATGGTAATTATTGTTAATAATTATAGTATAAAAATAAACTTAGTGTTTGAGGATATCAGAAACCTAATCTGAGATGTAGAGATTAGGTGGATATAAGTGCAAGTAACTACCGATAGTGTGATTAATACTAATAGTAGAGAACAATCACCTCTACAAAAAAAGTTTATATAAATAAGTACTCTGATGATAATTTTTAAGAAAGTATTTGAAACTAGTCAGATATACTAGGTCCTACATGTTAAAGTTTTGGAAATAAATGGAATATTAAGAAGAATTTGAAAAGTAATAATGAGAAAAATATAGAAACACCTACCTCTAGTGGTTCAAATATTGTTAGTCATCCAGGAGGGAGTGAAAACTACCTACTAAGAATGAATACTCTAAGATAATATTGGTTGATTGAATATGTTTTATATTTTCATTCAACTAGTGATCAAATATGGATATACATATTTATATCAGAGATATTTGGGAATGTTTATCTAGAAGATGATGAATCCCTAAATATTTTAGGAAAATGAGTATTCAAAATCTAGATAAAGAGTATGGTATTATTGAAATTAATTTTTTTGGAACATCCCTATTTTAGGCAAAAAAGTATTATTTAGTTTGGGTAAAATGATAAAGAAGTTTATGGGACTAGTTTTTAGAATGGGTTGTGAAATGTAACCTGAGGGTCCATGATAGTGGCACAAAGAGTTAATTATGGGACTCTCATCTTGATTAAAAATTTATATGGGATTTTATTTTCCATAATTATAACTTCTAAATATCTAGAAGTTTGGCAATATAGGTTAGGTCACCTCAATGATAAAAACAAAAAAGTTATAAATGATAAGTAAATACAAAATCTTTATCACACAGAAATAGGAAAGTGTGAAAGTTATCAGATGGGAAAGAAAGGAAGGGTGTCATTAAACTTAGATGAACAAAATCCCATGAACTAGAAATTGGAACATGTCTTAAAAAATGTTTAGGGACCTTTCTTTTTTCAATCCTATGGGGATTCCCTTTTCTTTGCAACTTTAACTGATGATGCTATAAAAAATGGTTTTAATTTTTGAAACACAAGTAAAATGTTTTTAGGAATTAATTCAATGGAAATACATGGTGGAAAGGGGGGGGGGATGAACATTGAAGTGAATATAGATGTAAAATGGTGTTGAGTATACTAGAGAAAACTTTAAAAAATTCTACAAAAGGAAGGGAATGAGACATGAGAACACGGTATTTATAACTCTATAATATAATAAAGAGGCTAGAAGAATGAATGGGGATTTTATAGAGAGATCTCAAAGCATGAAGTTTCACTCAGGAATACCTAAGGTGATTTGGGTAGATACACTCAACACGGTATAATATCTCACCAAAAAAATTCCAACATCGACAATTGAGAAGAAATTATAGAGAAATTATGTTCAGGATAATGACTAGAAGGTCATTATCTTAAAATATTTAATAGTTTAAGATATGTATGTGTAAATTCTATGTATAGAGATAATGTTGATGAAAAATATAAAAAGTGTTTTTTCATCAGATATTATGATGAAAATTTTGGATATCATATTTAGGGTGGTGAAAAGAGATAAGTCATTAAGAGTAGAGATGTTCTCTTTAAAAATATTTTTTTTGGAAAGAACAGAACTTGGTGGAAAAAATAATTGAGGAAAAATAATAGTTGAATTATAGGTTGATCAGAGTAAGTTTATTGGAATTTTACAAGTTCCATAGAACTCATATGTGAGTGATAAAATCACCAAAAGTCTTGGGTTAAGGCCAACTGATGAATATCTATAAAATTCAAGAATTTTTGAAACTTGATTGGGAGTACTAGTAGTTAGGTATTCATAAGTAAAAGTACCAGAAGTTTAGGTATTGAAAGAAATACTTGATTAGAGTAGTATAGAATAAAAAAATCAATTTAGGAGATCAATGAGAATCATGAGAATTTAAAAAAAGTTTGGGTATGGTTTAAATTCTCTACTTTTAATAGATTTAGGAGAACATAAAAGCTTTCAATGAGTAACAACACACAGTGACTTGGAGTATTGGGAGTCAATTACTAATAAAGAGTTGGATTCATTAATGTTTAATATAAATTGTTATATGGATGAAATTCTAGAAGGGGAATGATAACTATATAATTAATGGGTTTACCAGATTAATTAAAAGTATTATGGAATGAATAGGTATAAATCACGACTGGTGTTCAAGGGTTTTAAACATAAGGAAGGATTTGATTTCTTTAAAACCTTATCATTGATAGTTAGTCATTCTACCATTTTCAAAATAATAATTATTGTGAAATCAAAATATCTATACTCAGAGTAGTTGGATATTAAAATAGCATTCCTTCATGGTGAGTTAGAGGAATAAATTTACATGAAGCATCTAGTAGGTTTCACAAAATATGATAAAAAAATTGGTATTTAAATTGAATAAAAGATTATATGGTTTAAAGCAAGCACCATGACAGTGGAATTAGAAATTTGGTGGATTTATTATAGAGGGAGTATTTAAGAGATCTAACATAGATAACTAATATTACCAGAGCCAATGGTATTATATGAATTTAACCATTTTACTTGTTTAGTTTTATGCCATATTATAGGTTGAACCAGATGAAAAGAATATTCATAATTTCAAGCGTAAGTTGTTTGAAATTTTTTAAATGAAATATATTGAGTAGACAAATAAATTTTATGGATAAGGATTTAAAGGGATAGGAAGGATAGAACATTAGTACTTTCTAAAAAATACTACATTTAGAAGATCATTGAAAGGTTTGGAATGACTTAATATAAGACAGTTTTTACCCCTCTTGTTGGAAAATTTAAAATTTCCAAAGAAAAACCACCAGTAATAGAATAAGAATGATGGTACATGGATAGAATTGAATACTATTTATCTATTTTAAGTTTAATTTATTCTATGAATTTTACTCAAACAAATATTTCATTTTTAGTGGTATTTTTAAGTATATTAATGGTTAATCCAGATAAGTAACATTAGAAAGTCATTAAGTGAATACTTTAGTGTTGGAAAGGAATGGTAGATATGGATCTTTGTTTTGGGTATGAAGATACATTATAAGTATTTTTTGATTCATAATTTTCTATAGACTTGTACACCCATAAGATAATGGTTGGATTCATGTTTTCTTATAGATAAATAATAATATGTTGGATGTTATGATAGAAAAATATTTTTACATTAAAGAATAATGGAAGTAGAGTATATTGCGATAACAAAAGCTGGGAAGGGATTGTTTTATTTAAAGAAATTGTTAAAGTAACTTTTTAGAATTAAAGAGGGGGAATTTTATTTTTTTGATAATCAAAGTGAAATTCACTTGGATAAAAATAACTTTTTTCATTAAAGGACAAATAATATTGATTTGAAGTATAATTTTATTTGGAAAATTATATAGGATAAAATTTTTAATCATCGAGAGATAGCCAGTAACCAAAATCTGGTATATATATTTACTAAGGTGGGTTTTTAAGAAAGCCTAAGGTAGTACACTACCTTAGTGGGACTTAGGGAATGTAAGGAAGGATA
This sequence comes from Viscum album, assembly GCA_963277665.1. Lineage (NCBI taxonomy): Eukaryota > Viridiplantae > Streptophyta > Magnoliopsida > Santalales > Viscaceae > Viscum > Viscum album. The sequence goes on from OY728156.1 coordinate 122,765,820, forward strand.
TAGGATGATGTTTCATGATAATTCATTGGGAGTTTCTAAAGTTCCCCAAAACAAAATTTAAGAGGGATATTTTAGGGAGGTGAAGTCAGTTTCAATTCACTAGAAGTTTATCTATTAGAATTATGTCCACTAAAATTTCATGCACCATATTTTTTCTGATAATAAGGTGTAGAAAGTGAAAACAAGAATTTTCTAATTGTTGTAAGGACATTGGAAGTTCACATCTATCAATGGATTCACAATGGATCACTAAATCTTAGAAATTTCATCAAGACAGGAGGGTCACCGATTTGATAGCCAGTCTGAAGTGATCATTCCACATTGATTGAGTTTTAATGGGAGAATTTTTAACTAGTTTGACCAGTTAAGCTTAGAATTTTAGCAATTAGAGAAATCAGCGTAATTGGGGTGATCAAGTGGAACATTAGTTGTATGGAAGAAATATTGAGTAATTAATTATACTTATTAATTTTTAACTCTTGTAATCTCTTATATTTATGATATAAATTAAAAAGGTATTAGTATAATTTCTCCCTTTCACAAAGTGTTATTTAACAATTTATGTACTCCTAATTCCTTACTCTGAATTTCTCGATAATATAGGATATCGATTATAAGGTGGATCCTTTTCCATGTAAGTTGTCATTTATGATCTTGGAGTCAATTTCAACTTGAGTGAGGTCGATATTATCCTAATTGAATAGATTTAACCTAGTGAGCATTGATTTGGCCTCCTCCTATAGAGAATTTACATTACCATAATAAGAGGTAAAAGATAGAACAACACTCCCCCAGGTGTTGAGAATAACTCCTCCTCCTCGCATGTCACCCAAGGTGCATGAACCATCTATATTGTGCTTGAAGTATGTGGCTAGAGGATTCCAACGTACCCATTCTCCATGTGGCTTGATGATGGAATGTTGAACCAGTGATGTGCTAACTTGAAGTGATCTCAGAGAGGGATATTCTCACCATTTATTGATAAGATTGACCATGTCAACCTGTAGGTTCCTTGTTCTTGCAATGATGGGCCTCCCTGTGGAAAGGAACCCTTCGTATCTAGGATGATTTCTAACCTTCCATAAACACCAACATCCAACATTGAGAACAAAGGACCTTGCCATATTTTCTAGGCCCATATCATTTATCCCATGGAACCATTACTCCAAAGGTTCAATTTTCCACTGCACTATGCATGTGAGCTTCTAGTGGATCAACATGAAGTTCTAATTATTTTACAAAAAATATGTTTAGTATATTCATTAAAAACAAGTAATATATATTTTATAAATATTTTTCAAATTTTTACAATTTTTTAAACTAAATTACATTTAATGATGCATATTGGTATTCCTACTCTAAATATGATTCCATTTTGTGAGGTAGTTCCCATCCTTCCAATGTCAAGGGCATGAAATCCATGAGGGTTCAAATTTTCTTTGGGTACTTCAAGGGTTTCTCCTCAATTTTAATAGCATGTAGACTCTGGGTTTAACATATTTGGGAATATTTTGATTTTATATATCTTTCCAATAAGGATACAGAAAAAATTAGGGTCATTACCAATTAATTCAGTCATGATCTGATTATAGCATGAACACGGTTAACTGATTTTTAGGTAATCCAATCATCATATTTCTTGGTGTTTTTATTTGGTACTTTATTCAAATATATTTCATCATCTGAATGGGTGGTATCACCATTTTTTATATGGTTCTTTAGGTTATTTAATTTTTCTTCACCACCATCCTATGGTTCCTAGAATATATCTTTGAAGATAAAGTATTCTTGAATAGTGTGCCCTAATATTCTATAAAAAGGGGTAGTAATTGGTATGAACATAGAGACATACCTTGTTGGGTTTTATGATCTCAAGAAATGTAATAATATTGAACTCAAAAGCTAATATTAATAAACAAGGAACATGTTAAGGATGGTAGGAATATACTTTATTCTTCAAGGCCCCAAATCTATAACGCCTTTATCCCCCCTGATATTTTTTTACGGTTGGTGTGAACATATTATTTTTTTCCTAAGGTTGGGATTTAGTTGGTTTTGTCACCTAAAACCAAACTAGTTCAATGTTCGAGACTGGTTCCTTATTTTCTTCAACTAAATGTTGTTTATTTATACCATTCTAGCCTTTTTTATTGTGGTGGTAGGGATGATTGAGATTTTTTCTTGGTTTAATGAATTTTGACCTACAAGTGTTTCACTATATAAGTAAATTTCTAAAATCCTATAGTTTATTTCCACATGATTATAATTGAGTCTAACTCATCATGAATGTTTTACATTTATATTCTAAGAATTGTTCCTGGAGAAGTTCCATCTCTAGAGAATAGATTAAACCCTTCCATTAAGTAATAAAGTCAGCGAATCTCTCTTTTTGACTCTATTTATAGTTAGAGGGGATGTGGATACTTTTTTCTCAACATAATGTTAAATGATAGAATAATTGGTGTTGGAGGGCTTCCCAACTTGATATTTATCTAATTTCTAAGTTATTGTACCAAAAAATATTCATTTCTTTTAGTGTTTGGAAAAATAATCTAAGCTTATTTATCTCCTCTTATTCATGGATTCCCAGCATTAGGCTACACTAGGAGGTGAAGTGAGTGATAGGTTACTATAGTTCTCTCATATCATTAAAGGTTGATAAATTGGGGTTGTCTATGTTTGATAGTAGAGGCATCATATTAACCCATTTAGGGTATGGATTGGTTTCTAGCTATATTATTGAGTGTTTATCTTCAATTGCCTCTAGACATGTAGTAAAAGCCTCAAATATTTTAGTCTAGTTCATTTTTCCCTATAATGGGGTATATCATGGGTGACTCTATAGAACAATAGTCAAATAGTGATTTAACAAATTAAAATTCTAGTGCTCTATAGGATACATAGTCAACTGAATAGGTTTATGTGGCATGTAGCCAATTTTTCGGGTAGGTTCTACCCTTATTGGATGAAAGGTCCCATATTGGTGATTTTTATCACCTACCATTGGTAATTTATATTATTTATACATGTTATTAGTACTAGGGGATTTCTCCTAGGAGAGATTAGTATTAATTTTTTAGATTCTTTTGATCTTCTACATGTATTTTGAAAGATCCTCTTTGACTACGAGTATCTCAACAATCTCGGTTAGAGGGTTAGATGATGGATCAATGATACCTTTCCCCTTATATTTTATCAATGTGTGTTAGCTATTTATAATAGTAAATTCATGATGGGAAAATAAATCTTGGGTCTTCCTTTGATGTTTGGTTTTCATGCCTTGCTCATTTATTTTGATGCGAGGGGGATTTTCGATGAGAGGAACCTTTCTACTTGGTTTATTTTTAGGATTTTCTATATATCCCTTAGTTTTCTTTAGGAAATGATTACCACTAATTTTTACATTGAAGGTAATATTCTATCATCATAATTAGTGAAGTATAATTATTTATCTTGGTCAAAATACCAATTATATATGTTTTCTCAATCTGTTATATCAACTAAATGGTTGGGGAGGATTATGGATTTGTGTCCCTCATAAATATTTTCCTTTTTTTAAGGATGAATATTTTGTGGCATTATAGAAGATTTTATAAGTAATATAATCCAAATATAATCCCCTATAACTATAACTAAATAGTAATTAGTAAGATATGTGGACTCATTGGCTATTGATGGAAGTTCCCCCATCTTGGTAAACACCAACTTTCTTTGGGGAGGTTTTACCACTGTTAAACCTACCTTTATTTTCATTGGGGGTATAGGTGGTGATGGTGGCTGGGATAAAAATGCTTAATTAATGTCTCAATGTTTGGTGGTTGAGATAAGAATGTTTTCATCTCTATGAGATGGGTATTTCCTTGGATCATGGGTGTAGAAATGTTCACTGCTCTCTTTTCCACTTAGACCTTTATTTTGAAACATTATAGATTGATGATTTATTCTAAAGGTTCCTTTGGAACTATAATAATATTTTATTGTGGGGGAACTACTATGGGAGGTGTTCTAGTTTAAAAAAAATACATTTTTAGACACAACCCATTTTTATGAGATTAGATATATGAATAATATTTTTGATAGTTAAATTCCATTGATCTAATATCTTTTGAAACTTTGAGGTGGGATAGAATATCAGAGTATAATGGATAGTTTAATGCCTCAAGTTTTAGGTACCACTAAGTATCACAGCATTACAGTCATCCCCTAATAGTTGTTCCAAGGAGGAAATTAACCCTAATTTATTTAGATCCTCCCATTATTGAACAAGAGTTTCTAAGTGAAGGGTTTTATATTTTCTCCATTCATTAATTTTTATATGGGGGATCCTCATTAATAACTCATAATATCATTATGTGTATTTATATTAAATTATGTTAAAGTTCCCAATTTTAATAGATTTAGTGATTCCCTTTGTTGATCGGATAGAGTGATCAACTTTCTTGAATCATTAATTGATAATCTTAAGGAATTATTCATATCCTATGTATGTAATATTTCGATTACTATAATGATTTATAATTTTCCATATATTATGATAGATTTGATTCATATAATCTTCCTTCAACCATATAGAAAATGTGGATTGGTGGGTAGAAAAAGAGATAGTATAGGGTTGGGATCATATCCTCTACTAATTCCTTCAACATTTCATTTGTGTAGGATTCACTTTAAATAGATGATTCTTCTAGTTTCTTTCCAATATTGATTGTTTTTGTATATACTAGGACCTATATTACCTAACAGTACCTAAATTAGAGTGCTACTACCCTAGGAGATTTCTTTAATCCCTAGGGGATAGATACTAGAATTGAAGTTTTCAATATTTTTATAGGGAATGATTTACCCATTGATATTATTAGTATAATTCATAATTAGATCTTACCTAAAACATAGCATGAATTTTTTGTATGTTTGATGTTCCCAAAATAAAAATTGGTACCAAAAAATTCATACAAGAATGAAAAAAGTATAAAATACCATAAAATATCCATATAAATACATATTAAACGAAACCATATGCAATCCATAATATATAAATAGGGCCCAATTAATTTCATGGAAAACAGGGCCTAAGGACATAGATACCATATGGAGAAAAGGATATTCACCAATATTGTCCTTGTACCAATAAACCATAAACTCCAACACTATTTTGGAGGATGAATATTCACCTATTACATGAAAAATAACTAAAAAACATTCAATGACTACCAATTTACTTGTTTTTACTTGAAATGTAGTAAAAGTGAAGATTCATTCCCACTAGGGTTTCCATGCTTGGTTTGAGAATAAATACTCATTAGGGTATCACCAACGATGTTTCAACATAAATAGTAATATATAGGTGAATACATGAACATTTTTTCACATTTATATAGGTGTAGATGATTTTTTTACAATAAACCATAAATAATGGTAGCAATCAATAGAGAAAATATTAAAATTAAAATCAAGAGATTTCCAAAAGGAAGTATTCAATATTTTATATCATACCAAAAAACAAATATCATGACTAGTAGAGAATTAGTAATTTTCAATAGCATCAGCTGAACCTACTTTAAGATAAGCTTGGAATCTAAGTGGTTTACCTGTCAACCATAAGGAACCTATCTTCCAGGTATTTTTGTTGAAACCCAGCCTCTGTAGTAGGTAGTTTAGATGTGTGTATGTGTGTGTGTGTCTATAATCATCCTCTCTGGGAGGCCTTATTTTCTCATAGAAAGGAACTTTATATATATCGTCCTCCCTAAAAGGCTTCATATTCTCATATAAATGAATTTTTTTATATTATCCTCTCCTAGGAATCCACATCTTCTCATAGGAAGTAGTGTGTGTATGTATCTATATATACATATACATATATCCATAATAATATATTTATACATAAATATTCTTCTATAGGGGCCTCTCTTCTCATAGGGAGTAATTGTATATACATATAGATATATCTTCATGATTATCCAATACAAAAGTCAAATTATGGAACTTATAAGATAAGGTCCATATACCACATATACAATATATAGTAAAACCAAGGCTATCCATATGAAATATAATTAAAGGAAACCCCTAAGAATGATTTTTATATCAATATTAAATGGCATCAGAAAAGCATAAAGAACCCATATCCAAAAATATACATACTTTATATCAACAAAAGATATACTCTTTAACAATAGTAGACATGCTTGAAATCAAATAACATATATTCCATTTATCAAGAAACAACCATACTTGTTTAAATTTAAACATTTTACAAAAAAAGACATGTTAAACACCTAAGCATAATAGTAATAAGTCAAACATGAAAATAGAAAAGGAATTAGAAATAGTTTAACATGGTTTTGATAGGACAAACAAGGAATTATATACATTTCATGAAAAATTAAAATATGTTCACAGTATAAATAAGGTATATCCAATCAACCAAAAAAGATATATCGTTATGATTATCACTTTATACATTTAGGTTATGGTTTAAAAATAACTTGTTAAACACACTTTACTAAAATAGGAATAACTTGTCATTACCCAACATAAGGTTTGTATAAGAACCATTTGAAAATTTAACACACCCAAAATACTTTTCAACCTAGGTTATTAATACCTATTAAGTGGGTTATAATTAACTCCATGACTACCATTTTTTATAATACAATTGTATCCAAAGCTTATAAAATTAAATATTTAAAAGAGAATCAGAAAGTGCTTCAATTCATGTCTTTAATAAATAATATTAAATAAGGTGCAAGGTTCACCTACTTTCTTTATTCAAAATATTCCTAAGAAAGGTCACCAATGTTAAAGGTAATTTTAAATAAGTAATATTAGTTCTGTTTACTTATTTATTAATTTTTTTTGGAAACCCCCTTTTAGAAAATGAGTTTGAAATAGGAGAGGGTCATGTAAAATTCATTAAATAAGGAAGGTAGAAGGCCTAAAGGGTTTGGTTTATTTTAAAAAATATGAAATATCTCAAAAATTAGTTTTAAAGAAGAACCTTTACAATGAAAAGTCCCTATATAACCCAAATCGGGTTGAATTTCTAGATTTAAAAGAAATATAAGAAGAGTATATGAAACTTCAAATTAGGTTTGAAAACCAAAAAAAATCATGTCTCAAACACTTTTTCTCACTCTTTAACTCAGTTAATAACTTTTCACCTATTCAATTACTTAACTGGTGGTTATTTTTTGTTGTTTAACTTATAATTCATTTGGTTTTATATGAGAAGAAGTGATATCATTATGTACACTTTTGAATGACCAACAAAGTATTCCTTATTAAAAGTAAAAAAACTCTCCCTAAATATTTAGTTCAAATTTATATTCCATCCTCATTAAAAATACTCAAATGTTTAGATTATAAGAGAAAATCATTTCTAATAATAAAATGGGATACTTAACCTTTCCCCCTTAAGATCAACTTTAATATAAATGCCCATGACTTAAAAAATATTGAATTTACATAATTTAATATATTAGAATGTTTTAAAACATAAAAATTAAACTAATACCACACATAGTTCACATCAAAACTCATATTCATACTTACATGTTTATAACAAAATGACATTAGGAAAACCATCCATTCATATTTTTAAAAGCATGAGATAAAATTTATTAATACTTTTGAAAACATGAGGCATACATGTCATAGGAACATCTTGAGAATCAATTTAAGGTTCGATACCACAAACCAATACCAATATATATCTTTACCATACTTTTTTAATCACTAAATAAGAACATAAGAGTCATTTAAAAACAATCCATGACTAATGGGATCCAGTTGCAATGACATTATAGTAAGAGAATATCCATATCACAATAAAAACCATTGTAGTTAATTCTAAAAATTTATATAAAATAAATTATAGGTATAATCTTGAAATAACTCCAATAGTACACTCCCAAATTACCTCATAAAATTCTGAAAACACTAAAATACATTTCATCCTAATCTCCATATACAAAAATAGTGATTAATGGGTGGAAAACAACCCATAAAGGATTCCTTTAGGCAAAATATAAAGAATATATAGACTAAGAAGTGATTTTATACTGTATTAGTGAAATTCCCAACCACATCCCAACAAATGGAAAAGAATACAAAGGCGAAGAAATATAAAGGGAATAAGAGAGAATATGGGATATAACCTACCTATAATTAGAAGAATAAGCTTACTTGAATGATAATTAATTCATATCAAAGAGGATAAGGAAGGAGGAAGCCAAGGAAGACATCATAGAGGAATGAATAATCAAGTAGAAATTAGTTTTGGGGGTTTATGAAAGGTTTATAAAATTATTTTATAGAAAAAATAATTTCCCCTTTAAAATGTTCATGAACCCGCCATAACTCCAGTGGGATCTGTTGTTCCCAGGGGGTCTTGGTTGTATTTGTTTTCAATTAGGGTTTTCAATTAAGTTTTGTAATGTAATAATGAAAATAATTTGTCTTTGGTGATAAATTGATGTCTCCACTATATGAAAAAAGTGAATAGATTTCTTATAGATAAATGGGTAAAAGAGTTTAGAGTTGGCTACCCATAAATACAGGGCTAGATAGATTCTGGTGGGTATCCCATCAAATGTGGTGATTGTAGATCTTATTATAAATTAAAATACATGTACTAAATATAGGATCATTTTTTTCTAAAATAGTTCATATTTTCAAGCGGTTAAGAAAGAGGATCTTGCTGCAGCACCCATGGATGGACACCTTTTACAACTGTGAACAATAAGTGGATATGAGGTTCAAAGTTCCTAGAGAAGCTATCTAAATTTTTATAATCCATACTTGAGTGATTAAGAATAAATATTGATGATTTTTTTGTATTAAAACTCTTGTAAAATGGTTAATAATGATTGGATTTACCTTGAAGGCGTTCTAAATTCATCTTAATACGTATGAGATTTTCAGAGATGGAATTAAGGATAGAAAAGTCCTAAAATTAAGTATCTACTTAATGTGATCATATAAATTCTATCAATCATAAGACTTTAGGTTTTGATGATATGATTTTTCTTACCAAGTTTTAGAATTCATCATAATTCTTTGCAGCATCATATTACTTTAGCCACAATATAAGTCTTGATCGCAAGGTTCAACCATAAGTCTTTAAGCCTATCATATGAATTCAATGGAACATAAGAATTTGGGTTAAGGTTTGAGATCTATAAAATGTACTATCATAATCATTTATTCAATAATAATTATTCATCATAAGACTTGGTGAGTTTAATCCTTTTCAATCCACCAGTGTGAGTCTTCGAAATTGTGAAAAAATTAAAAGTCATTGCTGGATGAAAAATTGAGTTTCCATATTTCAAATAGGATGAATTTAAAAAGTATAAGGATAAAACTGAGTTTATTATTTAGTGTTCATAACATCATGAATATAATCTTATAATAATTATTCTAGTAATAAAAAATGATATTATTCTTAGGATCATTATTATGGATGATAAAAAATAAATTTATCAGGTTTTAAAGAATAATGAAGAAATTATTTTGTCAAAGTTTGATCTGTATATCAGATTCTACATTAGTAACATCTGATACATTTTATTGAGTTTTATGATCTTCATAACTGAGATAAAATAGATTAAATTAATTTATATGGAAGTCTAGGAATTTTTCCAATCCTGAAAAAATATAAGGTTTCAATATTTCTTAAATCTTGAAAAGAAAGAATCATTTGATGCATGAAACAAACTTCTATGTTTAAATATAAAAAATATACATATGATTCACGATTTAGTATATGAGTTAAGATGAGTTATTATCTTCTATTCACATATTAAAATGTAGATATATATAAGAATTTATGGGAGATATCAAGATGAAAATTGAGTGAGCCATGTTGCACCTGAAGTGTCATGTATATCTTATTTAGCTATTGAAAATGAAATATGGATTTTATCAAAAATATTTTGAGTCAAATAAGGATATGAATTCAATAATACTATATATATTTTTTTAATATCTATTCATCCATGTTTCAATAGTGAGTATCATTTTTTTATTTTATTCTAGGAATATCCTTTGAGTGTAAAAAATGCATGAAATGGATTGAAAACCCAAATTGTGTATTTAATAATCATGATTTTGGGATGGAAACTAAAAGAGAAAATGATATTCTATTTATGGATATTTGAATTTAAATAATCCATTTAATTAAGTCTCTCGTTCATTTGTGTTGTTGAGAATATTGAGGATAAGGAAAGATAAAAATTAAGTAGTTACCATTTTTATTATTGTATATGAATAAAACCTAGATGAACTAAGTAGTTGCAGTTCTCTCAAAGTAGAAGAGTAAAAGTAGAATAATACACTAAAAATTATAGTTAGTAATATTAATAAGAGAATTTGAGCCTATGAAACCTGTTATGTCTCAAAGAAGGTTACTTTAAGTAGGTGGAGAGATGAATAATCTATTAAGTTGAATCCAAGGTTGTGTACATTTGATTATTCTATACAACTAAGATTTTGAGAAGAATATTTGATTTTGAGGAGGATATAAACCAATTTTGAAGAATAATTTCAAGATAATAATGTATATATATTGTGTTTCATTTTCTAATTCTTTAAGGTTTTCAAGGAAGTGAAAGACTATATTCTATTCAGGATGAAAATCGATATTGAGGGTGAAAAAGAACCCCTATACAGACTGTGATGATCTACTTCAAAAGGATGAGAAGTAAAGAAATTAAAAATGGTGGGATGTCAATTTAAAGAGGTTTTCTAAAATGCATTACATGTTTAGATGTTTAATATTTTGAACTCCGTGCCTATGTAATATGGTATTCTTGGTTTCAATAATATCTCTGGACAACTCTTCTTGTATATTAGTGAGTCAATTTTAGTGGAGAATATGTGACTTGAACATCCCAATAATAGAAAGAAGTGGGATTCTTGGGAGGGTCCAAACCTTATAAAAATTTATGTTCCACTTTTATTTAAATATATTCATTGAATTAGGTGTTTACTAAGTTAAACTATTAAAATATACAGCTTATTTAACAAAAATTAGAGGTTCAAGTCCAAAGGGGTTAAAAGGGTTTAAAGAAATTATTTTAAAATATTAATATCATTTTACACTTAATTCCAACCCGACCTCTTAGGTGTTTTTCCTTATTCCTCTGGGATACTACAAGATCCACTGTAACTCTGGTGGTAGTGTAGTATGCTCATAGATGGGCCATCAAAAATCTAGAAGAACAATCCCTCAACCAAAACCAAATATTCTAACTAACATGTGATTTATTACTTTTAATTATTTTTAAAAATATTTTTTTCCTTTAATTAATTCACTAAGAAAATGGGTCATTACAAACTCCCCACCATATAGATTCTCATCCCTAAGAAGTCCAAAGATTCACTCACCCAAAATTTCACTACACCACTCAATTACCATGTAATTTATAATTATCTAATACATTTAATAAAGAATTTAATACTCACTAGAATCACAACTCCCTAAACTAACCCAAATAATAAAATAATACAAGGTTTTAACATCCATGAGGCACTCTAATATCTAATACCTTAATATGTGTCCCAATATTACTGCATTTCCAATGTGAAACTCCCCAAAACCGAAAAAAATCACCAATCTGCATAAGATACCAATACTAAAGACACATGATAATCATTATGACTACATATATACCATAACCCAACCATTTTAACCATAAACTATTATTATCACAACCTTATTATTCTCCTAGGGATGTATATTCCTTTTCTACCAAAACATTTTCTAATATAGTAAAACATTTAATTCCCATAGGTTTCAAAAAAATCAAACTTTATTTCAAAATCCACATGTCAACAAGTTTTAAAAAACACCACACAATATAAAATCATATTATTTCTCATTTCAACCTTAAAAACATTTCTTGGATTACTTCTAAAAAAGGTAACCCCTTATAGTTAACCACCCCATTTCAAAATCACTTACTACTTTACTTTTAAAAATAAAGAATTTACAATTAATCTCTATTTTTAAAAACTATTTACCTTTTAAAACATAAAGTTATTAAATGATTTTTTTTCAAAAGTTCCATATCATTTTAAAATTCAAAACTAAATATTTACTTTTACAAAATTATGTTTTTTCATAAAACTAACTAGTATAAAGAACCCAATTTCAAAACCCCCTTAACATTGTAACTTAAGGATATAAAATAGTTCAATATCATGCTTCAACTTATTTCAAAAAAACTAAAATTAAATTAATATCATTTCCCTCCAAAACATCAGTATATGAAATTATTCCTACCTGAATGGCTCGAAGGCTTTCATTTTTATTGATTTTTGATAACCCCCCTTTCAAGGGATGAGGGGTAACCCTTACAAGGCACGTAGGCTCAGAGATTACATGGACCGTAGGCTAAGGAGATTACATGACCTAAAGGTCTTAGGTAATTTAACCAGACTATCTACAAGGTACTGCCCCTCCCCAGAATCTGCATCCTGATAGTAGCTCTCCACCTTTTCATGACCGTTTGGCTATGCTTCCCATGCAAGCACAGGCTGGTACCGATGGCATAGCCATACCCTCTCATTCTGACAATCCATTTGGCTCTGCTCTGGTGAGTGCACCTTCTCTGAATCCTCTTCTAGGGCTGCTCCTTTTGTGTAGTGTGTCAGGGGCCTGCATTCATGTGGCTTGAATGCCTTGGGGTGGCCTTAAGGCCTTATGGTGGCCCAAAACCCTTGAGTAACAACTGGGCCGAAGGCCTTGGGTGTCCCGAAAGCCTTGTAGGACCTGAGGACCAAACCGGTGGCCCGATGGCCCAAATGGATGAATAGTTCTGACTGCTATAGTATCGAATAATGCCTACTACAGTACTTCTATAGTGCTGCTACATTACTGCTATAGTACTACTACAGTACCCCAGAAATCTGCCTCCACCCAGATTTGATCTCGGGTCTCTTGGATTCACCTAGAGAGTCCTCACCAACTGGGTTAAGGCTCATGTGCAGTATATGAATATTACGACTAATCAATTTCTTATAATAATTTATCTTTACTCGATAACATTAGAAGGTTCTCTATAACTATTCACATATGAAAACAAAACACACAACACACATCATTTATCATGTATGAAGACACCTAAAGCATATAAGTATATAAAGGAACAAATATGTAAAATATGTATATTACTATATATAAAATAGAATAACAAGTATAATTATCACTTAAAAATCACTAAATAAAAAATAGACAGCATGCTTAGTAGGAAAATACTAAATAGAAAACAAAAGACATGTGTCATTTCAATGAATTTTTAAAAATAATTTTAACATGATTATGGAAAATATAGCTATAAATGGTGATAAATAGAGTTATCATATACACAAAAATCAATTATTATTTATATTAACCTAGTTGTTATCGATAGATAAATAGGAAAACATTATTTATATAATAATGTATTTTTAGTTAATAAAAATATTCAATCAATTCCAACTATAGTATAAACAAACACAAGAAAAACACAATATTTAATTTCATCCTAATAGTTCCCATCTATATATTCCTAATCAAGATGCATGGTTGATACAGTGGTTTGTCTCCCATCAAATATCTATAAAATTTCTTGAGTTTCACTACATTATACTCATGTAATTCTAATAAAATACTCACTCAAACCTATTGTGCTTACTCACTACAAGTACATACCCTAGTAACTACAAATCTCATAATAAATAGGTTTATCAATCATGTTTATGGGTTACTATTAAATTCCTACTAGTAATAGATTTTATCTAATAAATATAAAAATCTGATAAATCATAAAAACTACTCTAATAGGACTTTGTAGGGACCCTAACATAGATTCCTTAACGGTATCAGGATCAGAGTTTTACTTCCCAAAGAGATTTCCTTTATCCCTATATGCTGGCTACTAGATTTGATGGTTTCTATATATTCATGGGGAATTATTTACCCACTGAATATTTCAGTAAAAATCATAATTAGATCCAACTATAGATTCAGTGTGACTTGACCATATGTTGAAAATTTCCATAATAAAACCTGACACCAAGTCCTTCATACAATAATGAAAGAAATAATATTATAATATAATATATATAAATTAATTTTTAATGGACCAAACCACATGAAATCCATAATATACAAATAGTCCCTAAATAATGTCATAGTCAAACAAATCTTGAGGCATGGGTACCATGGGAAGGAAAGGCCCTCACCAATCACATCATCCAACCAACCAACCATCAGTTCCAACACCAATGTGGTGACTGGACCCTCACCTATGATATAAAAAAATAATCCACTAACATCCAAAGACAAGTAATGTACATGTTCATACTTGAAATGTAGCCAAGGAGAATCATATTTCCCACTAGGGTGTTGATGGATGGTGCGAGCATAAATTATTACTAGGTCCCCACAAATAGTGTCTCAACACACACAATGATTGATAGTTGAATACCTGAACATGTATGCATGTTTACATATATATAATAGGATATCTTTATAGATAGTCACAAATATGGCAGTAATCTCTCAATCTAATCAACTTTTTCTATATTTTTAAAATAAAATTTCAATTTTTAGAGTTAATTGGTAAGTAATAAATACTTTTATATAAAACAAGAAAACAAATAACATGAGTAGTATAAATTTTATAATTTTTAGTGACATTATCCAAACCTTCTTTGAGCTAAGTTTAGAATCCAAGAAGTCTACTTATTCACTACCAGGTGGTTTTTTAGAATTTTTTTTAAAAACTATCCTCTATAGGTGGCATAGTGAATATATATAAATGTGTGTGTGTGTGTGTGTGTCTATAATCATCTACCTATGAGTCCTCATCCTGTCTTAGGAAGGAACTGTATATATATTATCCTCACTTCAGAGGCCTTGTCTTCTCATAGAAGTGAATGTGTATATGTGTATATATATAAATATATATATATAATCATATACATGTACAAAATAATTCTTACATAGAAGTTATATCTTCTCATAAGTAGTAACTCTATATACAAATAGATATATATTTGTGTATATCTAATACAAACATCACAAGATAAAACCTGTAATACATGGTACACATATCAAATATGAAATAAATAGAAAAACCAAGGCTATCCAAATGAAATTTAATAAAATGAAACCTCTAATAATGATTTTCATACCAAAATAAAATGAAACTATCATAGAAAAAGTTCCCCATATCAAAAAATATACATGTTGTATATCAAAAGTAGAAATGATGTATATCATAATAATAAATATGGTTTGTAAAAATAGTATACATTCTCAAAATAAAATAATAGTCATTACTTTCATTATAAAAGAATAATTCTATTTTAAATTAAAACATATCATAAGACAATATATGTTCAACATCTAAAAATAATAGAATGAAGCCAAACATGATAATAGGAAAGGCATAAGAAATAGTTTGACATGCTATTGACAATACAAATGAAGCACCATATGAATATCATGCCAAATGAAAATCCATGAATATTATAAATAAGTTATATCTAATCAACCATGAAATAAATGAATATATTATTACCACTTTATACATTTAGGTTTTACTTCAATAAACCCTTTTTACCACACTTTACTAGAAAAAGCATCACTTGACATTACCCAACATAAGGTATATCTAATCACCATTTGGAAATATGTAACCCACAAAAAACCATGCAACCCATATTATTAATAACAATTAAATGTCTTATAATATGTTATATATCCAACAATTTGGATAAAACTAGTGTAACCAACACTTATAAAATCAATTATTTAAAAGTGAAAAAGTGATTGTTTTAATACATGTAATTAATAAAACATATTAAATAAATAAAAAGGTTTACCCCTCCCCACTTTTCAAAAAATTCCCAAAAAAATTAAACCATTCTAAATGTAGTTTTAGATAAGAAAAATTAACTCCATTTACTTCTTAGTTAAAAACAAGTTATGAAACCCACTATTTAGAAAACCAGTTTGAAAGGGGAGAGTGTTACATCAAATACTTTAAATAAAGAAGGAAACGTTCCCTAAGGGGTTAGTTTTTTTAATAAAAAGAAAATATATTAAAAGACTAGTTTTATAAAAGAAGAACCTTTACAATAATGAGTACATATGTAAGTCTTGGTGGGATTAAGAAAACACCTCTGAGAGGAGAGTGAATCAAGTGTTGTTGAAATCATTAACCAAAAACCAATTTTACTTTGAATACTATAATTTGTTTTCTAAAACTATTATATTTGTTAAGTAAAATGTATCTATTTTTATTTAACCTATCATACACCTATATTCAATACAAATAAATTCATAAACATTGAACATGTGTTTTTACAAGGTTCAGTCTCAATGTGAGTCTACTCCTTTGTAGACAATTTTTATCTTGGTACATAGATTTTCTAATATGAATATTATTATCAATACAATTTTAATTGGTTTACTATTATCATAACACACTTTCTCACTATATTATAAAGGTGAGGTAGTTCACAATATTACACATGTAAACCAAACCACATCACACAACTTCTCTTCAAGTTGGAATCGCACAAACTATTCTATTCAACATTTCTTCCTCTTGAAGTGGGACACTAAGTACTATTAAGGGATGAATCTAAAACCACTAATATGATTTACTTACTCAAACCATAGATTCTTTGACTATGATAAAATATTAAAAAGCACTTCTTCTAACTAAATCTCTACACATGGAACTTCTTCTAGTTCCTGTAGAATCTATTAATAGTCTAGACTCAACATATTATTACATTATAATCAAAACTATAATCATATGAAAATACCAATTTGAGATGACTACCACCTCATCTATAAGATCTCCTTATTTCTTCCTCCCAGACAATATTTATGTAGAAGAACAGGTCACCCTCTTCTCCTTCTTCTTCAAAACCCAAAAAATCTTCAGCTCCATGACTGGTTTGGTTTTACTTATTCCTCACTACAGTATACAATGGATCCTATTTATTATTATTTCTCACGATTCTCTATTTATCTCAAATTATCATAGCCTTATCTTTCAAGAGGATGTTTTTCTCTCTCATCTTCTGAGTCACAAACTCTGTGCAATAGTGGATCCTCTTTTGTTTTTTTATTATTCCTTAATTTTCTCACTTTATAATATACAAGATAGGTTTTTTTTTAAATTTCTCCTCTCATTTATAATATCAATAAATATGATCCTCAAGATAATTTTATTTTCTATAAAATAATAAGTATTAAAAAATATCCACTTTCAAGTTCCAACAATTTTCTTTTTCAACTCAAAGGATATTCCAAAAATAGCCTTAATTTTTATTTCTCAATTTCCCAAATATATTTATATTTTATTATTCAAAATTTTTGGGTTCATATTTATCTAAATAAACTCCCAAAAAATTTCACTTCAGTCTCCCTAGTTGTATATAAGTCACATATCAACTCACCTTTCAGTGTGGTACTCTCTCTTGCAGGGTAATAACTTCACATGATAACCTATAAAGATCTCAAGTAGAGTCTATACATAGAAACAATAAATAATACCTTAATTCTTCTTATTTTCCATGAATCACCAATAAACTTGTGATATTTAAACATTGAAGCATAGTCCATGCATTGATAGGTTAAATCATGCATTTTTGGATTCATTGTAATCTAAATGTTCTCATTTCGGGATAAAAATAATTCTTTAAAATTTATCTTTCCTCAAACTTATTCTCAAAATAATTTAATATCTTTAACTCAGTTAAATATCTCATATTATAATTATTTAGATTTTTATAGACATATCAAGCTTTAATGTAACCTCATATTTATTATTCTTGAAAACCCAGGAAGTTTATCAAGAATATCATCCACTTGATCTTTCTCAAAACGGGATTGAATCATGGATAACTAAATATCATGATATAAAAAAAATCCCATTTTTAGTATCTTTAGATTTATTTTTCACCATAATAAACAATTTTGGAGGCTTGTAATTTTAGACATTAAGAAGTATCTCAAAAGTTCTTCCTATTGCATTGATCATCTACTCTAAGATTAAATATTGGTTTCTCACAATTGTCGATCTAATATTAAAAAAAAAATTTGTGTGTTTGGGATGTTTAATAACATGAATAACTATTGTGTAATAATTACATTTAATTCCTTTCTTTAGATATTAAATCTAAAAACATTATCTTTTAGTCTATAGAAATTCAAAATTTCTCTAATTTTGATTATTATACAAAAAGTCATCATCCCTAGGAATAACATATGATGCTTACAGAGATATAGATTAATACTTGCATAAATTTCAATTGATGAGTTTTACAAATTTCAAGATTTAATTTTATGTAGCCTATATCATATTTACACAAAGTAAAATGATGGTTACACAGACTAGCTTCATGCATATATAACACCAAATAAGGCTTACACAATGGAAAACTGATGGTTATGCAACTCAAGGATGATGCATATTAATATTATTTGCTGAATCTTATGAAAATCATATATGATCATTATGAGGTATTAGAGATGATCTTTATGTGGGCCTAGATGATACATACAAATAGAATGAATGATTCTTATACAGTTTAAGGACTTATCCAATTTCTAAATTCTATTAAAATGGGTTTATAGCCTCTTCAAAGAAACTCTAGCCTTCTATAACCTTCATATAATACTGAATAGACACTTAATACAACAATAAACACATTTATTTCTCCTTGTATGGTTTTAATCATTCTTTAGAACTTTAACTAGTGGTTTTTTCTCAATATAATATCTTTAATATTTTCACTAGCTAGCTTCAATCAGATCACTTACCAACTATTATAGAAAGTTATCCATGTCATTGTTTCTTATCTTTACATGATTTATAGCTCAACATTCATCACATGTGGGATTCCCTTCCATCTAACCAGGTATTTAAGAGAAATATCACCTTCAATCATCTCCCTTTTACCTGTATTCATCACAAAAACTACTTCATTCTCCTTTATCGATAATAAATCGACATCCTTTACATCATTCATTGGGTGTATAATTAAATCCATCAACCAAAACATCACCTTTTTTGATTACATTGACAATGAAAACAAGGCTCTATTAGAAAAAAAATCAACTTCAACCAAATGGATCTTTAATCTACCCCTTTAGATTTTTTTTCAATTCCTATTTTAATCCAATCGTCAATGTAATTAGTAATTATTCTCCACCTAATTAAAAATGAATAAAAATGGAAAATTTATTCTCCCCTTAATTGATATCATGTGGGAAAGGTCCTCAAAGCAAATATTCTTATCCCCTTTCTCTAATAACATCTTCTCCCCATATGTTTTCATCCACTTTTTGAGTTCTCCATTAGTTCTATGAGAGAAGGGTGGCACAACACATTCCTTAGTAATGATACAACAACTAATCAACTCTAAGTCTACGTGGGATAACCCTTTTTATAAAACAATAATGAAAATTGTGGGAAAATATATCTATAAATAAACCACCATGTGATACCAAAACAAAAAATCACTTATTTAGGGTTTTCCACACAAATATTTAAGAAAGATCAAGAACCCACACTCAATTGAATACACACATTAAAACATTTAAAGTGAAATTATGTTTCCCCATTATGGTAAATAATCACTACCCTTGATATTTATCCTCAAAATAATATAAAATTAAAAAAGGTATTGTAAAAATCATACCTCTTCCTTTAATATTATTTAATTCTCTCTAGATTTCCATATTTGACAGAAGTTATAAATATCTAGTAGCTTTACCTATTTTAAAAAACCCCTCAATGAGATGCTCTCCACACTTCTTCATCTTTAATTCCCAATTTTAGAACATAGAAATGGTATTATTGAGAACAAATTGGATCCTCCATCAAATCCTCAACTTCAAAATTAGGGTTAAGATATATTTCTCAACCTAGTGACTCCTTTATTTGAAGGTATAATATGTTTAAAACTATTCATTATTGACCCACCATTGATTTTATAATTTTTTTCACCTATAGGCAGTATGAGATTCCTGAATTAACATTTATTATTAGATAGACTAGGATTAAAAAATCTATAAATAAGGTCATTTTCATTGTTTTCGTCTTGATCCATCTTTATAACCTTTTCTAACTAATATGGTTATATAGTGAGATGTTATTTCATCACATGATCAAATTTATTTTTGAGTGTTAACTTATATTTCATAGTATCATTCTTGATAGAAGGAGTCATTAGTGCATTCCCCTTATTATTTTTATCCTAGAATAATAATCATACATTTAATAGCCACTTTTACTACCTTCTTGTACCTTCCACACACCTCTTTGGCAACAATTAGAGTACCCCTTTTGGGTACCCCTTTAACCTCTTCACTAGGATTATCAGCCGCCATATTAATCTTATTATCTATCTCTTTGATGGATTCTTTATTTTTGGATTTTATATTAATCTCATTTTCTTATACAACCATGGAAATATTCAGATGGTACATGAAGTTGAATCTATTTTAACAATAAAATAACTTTTTACCTATAAGTTGAACACCATTAATATATTTCTTCACTTCCTTCTTGGGAACATTTGGTTCAATATTTTTATTCCTTTGATTCTATCCCAAGGTAGACCTAACAACTTATTCACCTATTTTCTTATCTATTTTGGACTTCCTTTCTCATCAACATAATATTTTTTTTGGAAATTAACATACCAACACTCATCAAAGAAATAACCCACTTTGTTTCAATACTCATAAAAGTTGATCAATCTTGAAAATATTTTCTTACTAGAAAATTTTTCCATTTTATATTGAATATGTTTTCTTTTAGTAAGTTTCCCTTTATTTTCATCTCTAATCCCCTAATTAATTTTTTTCATATTAACATGTTCTAGAAAAAATCAATTTACCTATTCATAAATCTCCTACAATACCATCAACTCTAAATCAATCTATTTTCTTTCACTTTAAGTGTAATATATTAAAAATTTTCAAATTGTATACCATGATATTTTTATGTTATTACACCTATATTTTAGTATTGGTTTGTAGAAAACATTTCATGGGTATAATAACATCAACCCTTGAATTATTGGTGGATTTTCTAGCATTATTACTCTTCTAATTTTTTATAGTTATTGAATTTAAATCAACAATTTTAGAAAAATAATTAAAAAATTTCATCATATAATTCCCCAATGAATATGAATATATAAGTCACCACATTAATATAGATACTATTTAAATAATAATTGACCTCAAGGTATATATATTGACCAGATTTAATGAAACTATTCCCACATCTTGTACTTTCTTCTTTTGAGGAATCATAACAAAAATATTTACAAGAAGACTTACCACTATGAATACATCTAGTTAATGATTATTCCTATTCCACTTTTGAATATTTTATTATATTATTTTCTAATTTATTATACCTATTTCTTAAGTTAAATGATTATACCTCTAAATTTGTCTTGGAAGAGATGCAATCAAAATTTTCAATCTAAGGAACATACATTTCAAATATTAACTTCATATAATCTTGTGAAAACTATTGGGAATAGATATTTAGATCCAATTAAAGATAAAATTAGTTATAATAAAAAATTTAATTGTTAAAATTAGATTCAATAATATGGAACCTATGATTTTATACCAATTATATGTCATAGTGGGATCCTATAGCCACACCTAAGTGGGGGTGAATCATGTGTGGTTGAATTATTTTACCAAAAACCAGTTATACTTTTAATCCTATAAACCCTATTTGTTTTTTATCTTATGATGATAGTTAAGTTATATGGATCCATTTTTTATTTAACCTATAATACAACTATATGTAATGAATATAAATTAGTAAATATGGCATAATTGTTTTTACAAGATTCAGTCTCGATTTGAGCTTACTCCTTGTTGTAACCTTTTTTATCTCAGTCCCTAGATTTACCATTGTGAATATTATTATAAATACAATTTTAAGTGGGTTTTTATTATCCTAACCCACTCTCTCACCATATTACATAGGTGTGTAAGTTTATAATATTACACATGTGGTGTAATATGTGTCCCATGGCTTATCTTCATGTTGGCATTATACCAAATTTTCCATTGAGTAATTCCTCATACTAAAGTATATCACTAAGTTTTCTTTAGGTATTACTCTACACCCAATAATATAATATCATTACTTAAACCATATAGTCTTCAAATATGAAAAAATATTCAAAATCACATTTTTCAACCCGATCTCTATACACATCACTAGTTCCAGTTCTTGAAGAATCTTTTCACTGGGTACACTCAAGTTTTTATTACCTTAGACTCATCAATGTAATATTGAGAAAACACTAATTTCAAATAACTAACACCTAAGTTACATGTAATAATAATTCTTATTTATTTCTCCTCAACTGTATTTATCCAGGAGAATAGGTTTACCTCACTTTTTTCTTCTTCTTTGAAACCCAACATATCTCCAACTTCAACACTAGTTTGGTTTTCCTTCTTCATTGTTATAGTATATAGTGGATCCTATTTATTATTCTTCCTAAAATTTTAATGGTTATTTTATATTATCATTGTCTTATTTTTTAATATGATTCTCTTATCTCTCAGCTTTAAATCACACACTCTACATAGTTGCGACCCATCTTTCATGGTTCTTTTCTTTCTCCCTGATTTTATCACTTTATCACATGAATTAGTGGATTAATTAAATTTATCCATTCATTTATAATATCTATAAATGGTGTTATATGGAGAATTATTTTCTCATCAATAAATAAGTGTTACAAAATATCCACTTTTGGGATCCCAGGATTTTCTTTTTCAACTCAAATGATATTTAAAAAATACCCTTAATTACTAATGCTCACATACTAAAATATATTTATATTTTATTCTTAAACAAGTTTGGATTGATATTAATAAAAATGAACACCACAAACTCTACACTTTATTCTCTATATGTGTATTTAAATCACACAACTACTTATCTTGTGGCATGGTACTCTCTCTTATAGGGTGAGAGATTCACATAATAACCTGTATAGATCATGGATTTAGTCTAAACACAAAAATGACTACTCATTACATACTTATTCTCATCATGAATTAATCACAAATGAAATTGTGTTATTTAAATAATTAATGATAGTCTATACATCGATATGTTGAATTTTATATTTCCATATTCAGGGAGATCTAGAAGTTCTCACTTTATGCTAGAAATAATTATTTGGAATTCAACCTTCCTCAATCATCATATAAATAGCCTTTAATATCTTCATCTTTCTCAAACAACTTGTATTAAAATGATTTATAAAACCCATAAAGTTTATTAATAATATCATCCACTTGATTTTTCTCAAAATAGGATTGAATCATGGCTAACTCAGAATCATGATATTTAGAACTAAAAGATTTGCTTGAGCATATTCAAATGTATTTTTAATTAGAAAAAAATATATATATAGGCTTATAATTTTATACTTTAAAGGCCTATTAAAAGTTCTTTCTCTTTCATTAATCTCCTTCTCTAAGATTGGAGATCTTCTTCTCTTAATTTTCCAGATTTACTCAAAAATGCATTTGGGAATTTATGATGTATAATACCATAATGATATCTTTATAAAAATAAAATAAAATTTATTTCTTTAGATATTAAATTTGAAAAATTCATCATTTAGTTTATAAAAATTCACAATTTCTCTATGTCATAATGGTTACGCAGACAAAAATAATCCCTATATAGAGAAAATGATGCTTACATAGACATATAATCATGTTTATCTATCTATATATTAATGATGTTTACATAAAATTAAATTATTGTTTTCACGACCTAGATCATGTGTACACAGAGGAAAATGATGGTTATGCAGACTAACTTTATGCATATGTAGTATTGAATAATGCTTATCAAATAGTAGACTGGTGGTTAATTAGATCATATATGATGTATATGGTGATTCTTGGATAATTATTATTCAAAACATAGAATATAATTACAAATTATTAGATATTATATTTATATAGTCCTAGATGATCCTTTTATAGAGTAATAATGATGCTTATATATCATAGGGACTTATCCATTTTCCATAGTTTCTTCAAATGTTTTTAGGGTCTCTTTAAAGAATCTCTAATAGTGAAAATAAATGAAAAAGGTATCCAACACATGTAATATTATTTCCTCAATTGTTTTTTCATAATGACTCGTGAGGTGGGATGAATTTAGATCTTAAAATTTTCTGTAATTTAAATCAACCCTCATGAAAAATTAAGTAAAATTTTCATATACACTATTAGAAAAGTATAACAAATGGAAACATAATTGAAAGAGTAGGCCACAATAAATTTATAGTGGGTTGGGAAAAAAATATCCCCCAATACACTCCATTAAATATCTACTCCATGAAATTGGTGATTTTTACTGTAGTAGCACTTTTTCTGATGGTTTTCTAGATAAGTGAAAGAAAATATTTCTTTGGACAAGGTCCAATATCTTATAACCAAGATCTCCCTTCAAAAGTTTTATCTACAGTATTTTCACACTCAGTGTAAGGATTGATCACTTAGTAAGAAAGAAAATATATGATGATATATTTTTAACTTATAGACACAGTTTCAAGTAGAAACTGATAATAGATGGTTTTTCTTCCTTAAAGAAATGAATGATCTTTAAAGATCACAACTAAAGAACTAAATTTGATATAGATATAACTTTTAATCACATAAAAGTGGTAGCATTTTTATTTGATAATTACATAGTATAAATTATGAAAAATAGAGTGTTGTGAATGAACATTGTATGCTTGTATATTTTCAATGCACTCTCATGAATCATTAGGGTTGAATTTGAAAACAATTTATATATCAATGTATCCAAATGGTAGAGTGAGATATTATAAAAAACATCTAAATAGACATGATCTATTATTAACATGTTAATTTCTTTCCAAACATAAAAAAATATTTCATTTTTATTAGCTGCAGTCTTCCTTGAAACTATTCATCTTTTTGAAAATGGAAACTTTATTTAAATAATCCTTTCCTTATTCAGGAATATCATTTTTGATGAAATGAAGGCACGAGTTGACTTCTCTGGAATTAGTAAAATGATAATAAATACCTCAAAATTTTAATATATTCTTCTACATAGATATTTTGATCTTGAGGATAAATATTGAATCCATATTAGATAAATCCATCATAATAAGATAACTAATATGGAAACATTATTCCCATAAGATAATTATTTGATTCAAGATAAAATGTCCATATGTAATATAATTAAAATATTCTTATGATAATGAATTCTACATAAAACAAATAACTCTATTGGTTCTTTGACTTATTTTTCGTGTAATATAATTAACTTACAAAGTAAATTTTAGAAGATGGTTTAATTTTTATTGTATTTTACCATGCTTATAAGATAAAATACTTTTCAAAATTCCACATAGAAATATTTTAGTGTACATAATATAATTTAGTTATGAAATTTTTCTCATGTAAGAGAATTTACTTACACCATATTTTAATTCTTACATTCATAAGATTATTTGTTTGTAAGTGTAAGATAAATCCCTTTTAAAAATTTGAAACAAAATAAGATAAAGTCCTTTAGAAATTTTCATCAAAAATAAAAATAAAATTATATTTAACTCAAGAATTTAAAAATAATTAACATTTTAATTAAAATGTGGCATAATCTTGAAATCCCTTAATATCAACTCACAAATAAAACAAATAGGTACTTTGTGAGCATTAAAACATATTAAACATTGGGGTATGTTAGAACAACATAAGTATGAAAAAAATCTCCCTTTTTTGATGATTAGAAAATCCATAAAAATTCAATTTTTTTTAAGATAAGTAGAAATTATAAAATTTTGTGTTCTTTCCCACAAATTCACCCCCTTTTGTTATACGTAAAACAATAAAGGTTTACGAGATAAAATGAATTTATATTTATCACATGAATAAATGTTGAACAAAATAATATAAAGTGGTAAAATGAATAATGAATTTGTAGAAACTTTAATAAGAATAATAAAAAAGCATAAATATGTATAAAATAGTCAAGGGAAAAATATAAAAAAGAAAAAAATAAAGATTTTTTCATTCATGTGAATAAAATAGAGAAAATAAGAGTCAATCAACAAGAAAAAATAACATCAGCCTATTAGATTAGAATCAGTAGGTGTGGATTTTGGGAGAGGTTTCTTGAAATAATGAAGTTGACCTAGAGGTAATGAATAGATAAGTAGAGGGGTGACCTAGTCATTAGGAAAATGGTTCTTCAAATATTAAATAGAACTAAAATATCCACCAATAACAACATGGTCATTCTTGGAAGTATTCACGATAACAATTTTATTATTAGAACTTCATTATTAAACCTTTTCTTTGTAATACTTGTTGGAGATAGTGAAAAGAATATTATCAAGTGCATTTGGCATATAATATAGTAAAGAGGAATAAGGAGGAGGCTTATAATTCTATCTCTAAAATATATAGGTAAGAAAACAATATAATTTAACTTCTATGAAGAATAAATATGTCTATATAGGATAGAAAGACCAAGATATTTTCTTCCTCACAATTGAAAGAGTGCATCAGAACACATATAAACCCTCTTAATGATTTCATTTCAATATAAGTAAAAAATAATAGTGAATAATTTCTAGGATTTATGTCCAAATGTTCCAATGTAGCTTTCAAGATATAATTTTCTTGCACGTATTCTGATCAAGAGATTAAAAACAAATATATTCCCATATGATTGACTATAATAATTGGTGGTGGATATATATACAACTAAAATGGAATACGGTTTTTATGCCATAATGATCTATTTACCCCTTCAGGAAACTTGTTGGATTATAGGCCCTGCAAAGGCATCTTTTTCTGAGGATTCTTAAAAATCATAAGAATGAAATTTATAAATATATTTATACATATTAATCAAATTATAGTCAAGGTAATAAAAATTATAATATAATTAATTAGACATTTTTTAATACCTATAAATATGGAATTTCATTCCTCAAGATTGTTGGATGAAGTATCCTTCAAGGAACAAAGGTTTTCCTAAAAAAAATATCCAAATGATTTAAATATTTAGATATATATTAAAGGAAACTATGAGGACTACCTATAATAATCCTTATAATAGTATAAATAGCCTTATGAACTTCTTGAATGTTTTTTTAGACACATACTCATAATTCATTAAATAAAATTGTGTAGTCAGTGCATCAAGAGTTGAAGAAACAGTCTCTAACTTCTCTTTAACAATTCCTTGAGCATATAGATCTAGTACACCTATTCCAACATGTTGTTATCCTTGATATACATTATATTGAGATTGAATCATGACCTTAAATTCTTCAAAATATTTCTTGGATACTATATTTGGTTTAGTTTTATGAATTTTCATGATATATTCAAATTGGTATGCCACCGTATACTTCAGAAAATCCTAACCCTTCTCAGAATTTGAGTTCTCTCATAGATATCTCACAACATCTTTAGATTCCTTCAACTCATATTTCAAGTAGTTAAAATCCTTTTATAGAAAATTAATCTAAAAATATTTCCATTTAGTGAAACATTGAACTTTTTTATTGTGTATATCAAAAATAATTTGTTTTTCTCCTCCACATACTGGGGATGCGGCTTATCTATCTAGTTCCTCATGAGATGGAGAATCTCATCCAACTATACTTTTTGTATAACAAGGTAAATTCTTCATAAAATTCTCCATCTAACACTATGATCTCATTTTCAAAAAACCTATATAGTTTCTTATTGATTATACAATCTACTTCTTCAAGCCTGTAGTTCTCAAGATTATCCAAGGCACCAACAATAGTTTAAATGGTTCTTCTCTCACCACCTTCAATAGAAACAAGCTTTGTGATACCACTAATAACAACTTATCTATAGAAAACTCTTGTAAATTCACCATCCACAAAATCATTAGCGTTCATAGAAGAAAATAAATTTTCTTTAGGAACTTGAACTTCAACTGGATTAATAATGGGTTTTACTCCTTTAACATATTATACTAATTCTCTAGCTTTGGTTCCTATTTTAATCTCCTTATAAATAACTAATCAAACTCTTATTCTTACTAAAAGTGGTTGATTAAACATAGAGTCCTATAACTCTAGTTTGGAACCAAAATTGTATCTCTAGTATCCTAGGCATCAACATTCTCAGCACCAACACCAGCTTCTTCTCTTATTCCAACAAGAACAACTTTAGTAATTTCCAAATTCTCCCCTACAACCAGAGAAGGATCCAATTCAATATCCTTTTTATCTCAAACTAGAAGAAAATTATTTAAGAAAATGTTAAAAAATTATC
Organism: Viscum album; assembly: GCA_963277665.1. Taxonomy (NCBI): domain Eukaryota; kingdom Viridiplantae; phylum Streptophyta; class Magnoliopsida; order Santalales; family Viscaceae; genus Viscum; species Viscum album. The sequence goes on from OY728156.1 coordinate 122,794,210, forward strand.
CACTTATATTGAGTACTCCATCTCCCAAAATTCATCACCCTATGTCACATATACACCATTACTTCACTAAGATACACTTCATATTTTTTAACATTAGGGTAAAGATTCTTCTAATGGGGTAGAAGCTTAAGGATCTATTTTGGAAATTATACATTTGTCTCAAAATATAACTACTAATGTTCACCCTCTTCTAAATCACTAACAAATATAGTAAATAAATATCCTAAAATAGGATTTTCCCAAATTCACTAACTTTATGAGCTATAAAAGATTGAATAATGTTCACTAAAATCTCCCTCTTAGGTTCAAGATCCTCAACCATTTTCTTTTCTACATCTAGATCACCAAAAAGGGATCTAATAATTTCAAGAGGGATAATTTTTTTTATAGAAATGAGTGATTTATTAGAGTTAAAACTACCCACATGATGGAAATGAAATACCCCAACCATCTCAACTGATGAAATAAAAAACTCCTTTTAGTTTACCTTTTAAATAGCCAAATATTCACCTTCACAAAAACTAAAATTTCCATACTTATAAAACTCTATAACCTCCTTTTCATAGTATAAATTTTTTCTTATTTCATTAAAGATGAACTCTCGCACTTGGAAGTTTAAAACCTTCTTCAATAGTATATTTGTTCAGGCTAGGAAACTGAAATTGATAGATTTCTCACTATTCTAGATTATGGATCTGTTCTCGTCTAGAGATCTCCCTCAAGCACTTCTCTCCACACTCTAGGGTTTCTTCCCCTCTCGTGATAGAGCAATTCTTAGCATCTATTTCCTTTTTTCCTTTAGGCTTCTTCCTATCCCTTTCCGTTTATCCTTGGGCTCTTCTTTTAGGGTTTCTCTATCCTCTTCACCGATCTGATTTTCTAACGTGGTTCCTAGAATTTGAATCTCAACATCTCTACCAACTAGATCCATTGAGCTAGACTCCATTTTTGGTCTTTCCTAGTGTTCTTATCGGTGGTTTGGGATGTGTTGGGGTTCACGGTCATGGTTTGCTACTGAGTTTTGGAAAGTTCTTATGCTCTTCTGCTCGCTTATGGTATTTTTGATGTTTTTCATCCCTGATGTCAACATATTCAACTAGTGATGGTGTTTTTGAACTTTCTCTTTGTAATTTATTCTTGCTGGTTCTTTTCATCTCAAATGTTCTATTTTTCATTTTGGTCTCCTTGAAAAATGTGGATCTCTTTTCTACTAATCTTCCACTCAACTCTACTATGGATCCACAATCCAACTCTCCTATCCGAGTTGGCTTGGTGCGTTGGTTCTGATGGATATTTTGGAGGTGTTTTTTGAGTGGTTGAAGGAATTTCAAGAGTCACTCTAGCATGTTTTTTTTTTCATTTTTTATAGTTTTATAGTGGTGTCTCTTGACTAGTTTGACTCACTGTGGTTTTGTAAAGGTGGCAAGGTTGTTTTTCCAGTGGTGAGGTTCTCTGGCGACTGGTGTGAGATGTGATGACGGTGGGCCTCGCTACTCCAAATATTGTCTATGGGTATGGATTTTGGATTGATTCAAAGGTGATAAGATAAAGTCAAGTTTGATGGTGTTTCTAGTGATCATGGTTTGAAGCTTCAGTAGGTCGATAAATTGTGGGTTTCACCAGCATCTCTGGATCCAGTGGATTTTGGGTGTTGATGGAAGCTGATAGTAATAATTTTCTATGATGTTCTTTTATTAGTGATGATTATTTATGTCAGGGAGCATGGATCAAGGTTCTTACTACCTGAGGCTATTTAGGTGGTGTAGGGATCATGCAGTATTTTCAAAATTTGAATTTGGCGGTTTGATGTCCTTGGTTTTGAATCATAAATTTGGTTTAATGTCAATTTGTTGTTTGGTTTTGTTTTTGGAAAAGTATGGTTACCATTTATCCTCAAAATGGATATTTTAAAATACAAAAATATAGATTTGGAGATATATTTCTTACTCAACACTTTCCACAATGCTTTAACATTATTTGAGTTACCGAATTAAGTATATTATAATCACTTTATATTATCTATTCTTGAAAAAAATAGTGATAGTTTAGAGACCCGTATCCTGACTTACATGGACATTACATTACTTTTGCGGAATACTTAGTACATAACAAAAACACACACACAAGGACCGTAATAGTTTAGTGTCTTTGGAAACTCGGAGTATAATCTTCTAATCGTGGGGAAAGATCTTCAACATCTCCCATAAAGATCTTCCTTTTTATTTTACCTAAAACCTTTCTTTATATCCTGGGGAAAAGAAAACATAAAGGGGTGAGCTCAAATGCTCAGTAAGGGTAAACAAAGGAAATATCAATCACATAATTTTCATAAGAACATAACATTTTTGGAAATCTTAACCTGCAAAAGAGAGCATAATTTCATAACATGGGATAAATCATAGTAGTGAAATGAAATCATAACTTAAAACATTACTCATTGTGGCATACACACATAATCATAGAGAATCATTTCTTGTTAGTCAAGACTCATTTCCAAGACTATCTTAGTGGACAAAGTCCCTTTCTGAATCGAGTAATCCTCGTTTCAGTCCTGTTTCACTGAACCGGTATAACCTACCATTCCAGCCATGTCTATCTCATGAGATATAAAATCTTTACCCAATGCATTGGAGGGAGATATATGTCCCACCCATCTTATAATTAATCCTTTCTTATGTGTGCCACATAATCATAAAACATACATCATCGCATAACACATGTAACAAAAATGGGATTCTTGAAACATCATGACATCATAAATCAATTCATATAAGATAAAGGAATTCATAAACATAATTCCATCACAACATAGTCAAATCAATGTAAAAATATAGATAGAAACAGAACCCTTTATTATCTTAGATGGAAAATAATTTTGATAAAACACTTGAATTGAATTCTTGAGGAAAATATCCTTTCTTCTTCAAAATCAATTTATTTTCACAAAACATCATGCAATTTTAAAAGAAAGAGATTTTATTGAAAATAGTCATGAAATCTTTTAGAGGAAGCTTCATGAAAATAAGGCTTTATAAAACAGTAGAAATCCGTTCGTGCCGTATAAATAAAAAAAACATTCTTCGTACTTTTGTCGGAAAAGTCAAAAAGTACCTCGTACGACAAAAGATTCCTTTCATACATATTACTAAAAACTCACCGAAGGGTAAAAATGGTTTTAAACAATTGTAGGTGGATGTAAATAATATTACATTTTGATGAAACATGGATGTGGATGATAAAATACACCCCAGTAAATACTTACGAATAAACAATCTCGGATAAAAATGAGATTGTGATATTTCCCTTACCTTAGGTCCAATTTGCTTCGTATGTGTCCGAACCTCCTGTATAATGATTTAAATAATGTCATTGACTTATTAAAGAATCATATTCATTGTTATGATATCATATATGGTTCACTTATGACATTATATTACCCGTTCTTTTGTAAATTCCATGTTAAAGAAGCGTTTTGGGTAAAATCGTTTCATTTATCGTAGGTGTTTTGACTTGTTGTTCTTGACATCATTATTACTTATATCATGATTTACTTACTTCCAGAATATAAAATATGATTTATATATCATATATATTATGTATATATATATATATATAATAGATAGATAAATAAAATGAAAAACACCGTTCATGGAGACGGTAGTCCGTACGTACGCATGAACGCTGTTTTTCTTTCCTTATTGTCTTGAAATGGAAGTAAGTAGATGACATACATATGTATATATATAAATAAATCCAGTAGCTTTATAATGTAATATATTTCATTATTATTTCTTATATATACATTATAATCATTCTTAAATGGTTAACATGGAGAATGAATCTCATCGCGTCGTGGAGACGGTAGTCCGTACGTACGCACGAGCGATGATATCATTTCCATAAATATTGAACTGAATTGGAGTGGATTATACAATATATCAGAATCAATATGATGTTGTAATAACTATGTATAGTTATTATTTACACCATTATACCCATCCATGGAAGGTGGTGGTGGAAAATATATTACACCACGGCGTGGAGACGGTATTCCGTACGTACGCACGCGCGGTGATTTCTTTTTCCGTAGGATGGATAGATGGTGAAATAGGGTTGTTTCATACTTATAATAAAATATCAGTATATGAGTGATACTGATGTTATTACTTCATAATGAAACAACCTAAGAAGAAGAAGTGGAAGAAGAAATAAAGATGAAAGAATTGGTAACGGTAATTACCTCTTCTTTGAAGTGCCTCTTTGAGACCTCCTCTTAGGGCACTAAAATTGGTCTTTGAGGAAGACCAGAACCTCTCGGATGTTGCTAGGGAAGTGGAGAAGATATTTTGTCAGGGGTTGGCCGAGCTTGAGTGCTCAAATTGGTGTGAGGAGGAGGGGGAGGAGGTGTCCTTTTATAGGGGAGGAGAGGGGCACCTTAGGAATTCTTAAAAATATTAATTTATAATAAATCTAACCCCACTTAAAAACCTCCAAAAATGACTCATATTCGAATATTAGATGAGATAGGGTTGTAATCTCATCAAAAAATAAAATTTAGACATGTTTGGATATTATTTTAAACCTTATCAATTAGATTTAACTCTAAGTTAAATAATTTAACTTTTACCGTGTCTTTTTGTTTTCTTTCACTATATGGTTAATACACTTACTATAACATGCCAAACGAACCCCAAATTGTTTATTATTAATATATATATCCTTATCTAAGTAATTTTGCCGAACCTTAGATTTTTAGGAATACAATAACAATTAATAATATAATATTTGATTTAAAAACTATTTTGAGTCAATTTTGACACTATTTGATATATGATTTTTGTGAAAGTCATAGCAGAATTAAATGTTCGAACCAAGTTGCTTAAATCAACATTAATATATCATAGTAACCTAGAAAATTAGTGGAATTCATAAAAAATCTCAAATTACACTTATTTTTGTGTTTATAACATCAATTATGTCAATATTTCATTAATAAGATAATTACTGCATCATCGTTGTGTCATAAATAAATTAAATTATTTAATGTCTAAAAATTATAAATAAAATGCCATTATGTAGGAAATATTTTTATCTTTCTAATGAATATTTATAGTCTAATTTATCTTATGTATAACCCCATATTAAAAATGATTTACTTATTAAACTTTGATTTTAACTATTTTAACCCTTCTTTAAATCAATTAATAATAAATGTCCTAATCTAATCCAAGTGGGCCTAAATGGTCATATTTTATTCCTAAGTTTGTTTTTGGTCTAATTACACTTGTCAAATGGAATTAGGACATGTGTTAGGGTAATAGTAATATCATATTTACCCTTAGTTACCCTATTTACTATTAACCGTGGTAAAAAAAAGTAAAAAGTTACTATTCACCAAAAAATTATTTTCATCTCATTGAACCACATTTTAGTCCTTGATATTAACCGTGTCTCTCGGATTTTCGAAATTCCATTCACAGAAGCGGCAGAATTAAGTTTTATGAAAAATTCAGTTTTTTTAACTACCACTTAGTAGTTTCACTATTCATCAAAAATTGATGTTTTTCAGAACAATGCCAAAATTTCATCCTAAGCTATATTTCATATTTCGAATTCAAAAATCAAATCTATTTTACCAAATTCATAACATAGAAGTTTCATTAATTAATTTTATAATTAAATCCTGCTGTTAAAATAAATAGCGTGTTTTTAGGAAACAATATATATCAAAAGATTGACACTTGATTATGTCTGGTTTAAATGTGAAATTACATTCAATAACCAACATTGTATTAAATTGTAAAAATATATTCTAAATATACTTTAAAACTACTCAAATTAATAATTTATCACTATTAATTATTTCGATTAAAAGAGTTGTTTTTTAATTATAATTTAGTAATTTTCACTATTCATCAGAATATGAAAGTTATCCGAAATGTACCAAAATTTCACCTTAGGCTAAATTCGATACTCCGAATCCAAAAATGAAGTTCATTTTGAAATATAAGATTTACAGAATTTTAAAAAGTGGTTATTACTATTCATAACGGCTAGTTAATAATATTTTAATAGCATATCGTTGTTTAGTGAAACTCGGTATTGCGTATTACACACGCTATCGAGGAAGGTCGCGATTGCGTGTAATGAAAGGTAAGTCAAGGATGCGTGTTGTGAAAGCTCCTTTTGGTGTAGCGTACAACACAATACATTAATAAAATTAAAAAGAATAGTTTTCATAAAATCTCGGGCTGTTACATTCTACCCCCCTTAAAATGAATTTCGCCCTCGAAATTCGTCGGGGTTATAAATAGTTTACTATTCGAAAGTTTCTTTAATATAAACCCACATCGTAAAAAGGAATATCAAAACCAATCTTTAAAAACAAAAGTATGAAACATAACGGTTACCCAAATAAACTAATCATTGGGTTTCCACATAGGTGAAAATATGGATATGGAAGAGAAATCTAACCATCATGTTCTGATGGAGAGTGGTAGAGAACATGGCTATGGAAAAGCCAGTAATCACAAATCCATAGATTTGTGATGATATAAGGTACCATCTGATTCATCAGGTATAAGATCACTAGGACAACATTTTTGTTTTTCAATATCATTTCCCTAAAGTTGAAAATTTGAATTAGAATAAATACTTACTTTATTTTGGTACAATCTCACTGTTGTTCGTGCCTTGAACAATTTCCACTTCATCTCTTAAATAAATGAAGTTGAATTTGTTATTCGTTAAGTGTTAGCAGATCATGTGATAGAACGATGGGTCATTCCATCTGTCTCAAACAAAAGGTTAGCAAAAATTATATACATAAGTCGGTCTATAGTGAGATTAATCATATATGGTTCCTAAAATGGACTTATACTTCATATATCATACTGCTTAATATAATAAAACTAGTTTCTACTAAACAGGGACTTCCTGTAGGTCAGTGGTAGGCGATAAAGGCCAGTCGCACTTCGGTTGTGGGTTCGATTCCCACAGCCTTGTCCGAAGCGATGGGCTGTCGCCCGTCCTGCAGGTTGTCCTTTTTTTAAAACTATATTACTATAACATCCCATCAATAATATCGAAAAAACTTCTATCCTTAAACAATACTAACTTATGTCCAACATAATCCATTCCAATCTTTAGGCTTATCCATAATACTGTAGTCCACTCTCATAGTGAAAATGATTACCATATATTTAATACCATCGTTGATCCCCATATATCATAAGATATGTTTTTCTGGTCACATTCCAGACATTCAAAGTCCTTAATCATGTATTCTCTTGAATACCCATTGAACCTTAGTGAAAACATGAATGCAGTTAAAAGTTAACACTTTCCACATACCAAAATCCTCAAAATTCTATATACTCAAACCATGATATCACTTAGTCCTTATATCAATCATGAGCTCATGAATATAATCAAACATCTCATTATCTTCTTATCCTTTCATTATGCGCATATCATCTACTTTCCAAAAATATCTGAATAACCTTTCACGGTTACTGGTACCATTAATCATACACTTTCAAAACTTAAGGAAAGACAACAGTGTAACAATCCTTAGATGTCTCTTTATTCCATGAGATTACATATACAACATTATACATGATAAACATGTAATCATTCCACTACATTCTTAGACCATTGACCGAGCTTCAACATTTCTTTCATCTCACATATCATTTGTAGTTTCTTCATCATCATCAACATAAATACTTCCCATAAGACCATACTGATTCTCTTCATGAGACTTTCCCTTAGGGCATTGGTTTGCATAATGCCCGTACATTCCACATTTAAAACATTTAACCATTGTTGATGTCGTAGCAATACCATTATCCTCATCCATGGTGTTAACTGAACCTTTTCCTTTGCACTTACTTGCTTTGTGTCCTTCTTTTCCACACCCAAAGCATCTTCCAGTTCCTTTGAAACATTCTCCTTGATGCCTCTTCCCACATGATTTACAAAGGGGAAATTGAACTTTCTTTCCTCTATGATCATCATGAAACTCCATCTTTCTCTTATTAGCTGAGTCAGGAAACTTACCAAATTTTACTTTATTGATCATATTATGAGATTGCTGATTCGGCATAATAATGATGTTTGGACTTCCAAATCCCATATCATTATGAAGAATATCATTCCATTGTCCATCATATCCTCCATTATTGTGAATCATCTTGTTTCCAGCCATTTTCTAAAACCCAAAAAGAATAGTGTGAGAGGCAAAAATCACGCTAGGGAAAACAACATAATAAAGGGGGAGTACCTTCAATATCTAACATCTTAGGTTTAATTCTACGATCGTTAGTGTAATTCTAGTACTATAACCTATACGTATACTTAACCTTAGATACATCCCTAGACATACCTTAGAAATATCTCTAGGGATCTCACTAACGTTTTCGCATCCTAGTTTCCAAAGGTTGACTAAACCTTTCCTCTGATACCAACTGTAGAGACCCGTATCCTGACTTACATGGACATTACATTACTTTTGCGGAATACTTAGTACATAACAAAAACACACACACAAGGACCGTAATAGTTTAGTGTCTTTGGAAACTCGGAGTATAATCTTCTAATCGTGGGGAAAGATCTTCAACATCTCCCATAAAGATCTTCCTTTTTATTTTACCTAAAACCTTTCTTTATATCCTGGGGAAAAGAAAACATAAAGGGGTGAGCTCAAATGCTCAGTAAGGGTAAACAAAGGAAATATCAATCACATAATTTTCATAAGAACATAACATTTTTGGAAATCTTAACCTGCAAAAGAGAGCATAATTTCATAACATGGGATAAATCATAGTAGTGAAATGAAATCATAACTTAAAACATTACTCATTGTGGCATACACACATAATCATAGAGAATCATTTCTTGTTAGTCAAGACTCATTGCCAAGACTATCTTAGTGGACAAAGTCCCTTTCTGAATCGAGTAATCCTCGTTTCAGTCCTGTTTCACTGAACCGGTATAACCTACCATTCCAGCCATGTCTATCTCATGAGATATAAAATCTTTACCCAATGCATTGGAGGGAGATATAGGTCCCACCAATCTTATAATGAATCCTTTCTTATGTGTGCCACATAATCATAAAACATACATCATCGCATAACACATGTAACAAAAATGGGATTCTTGAAACATCATGACATCATAAATCAATTCATATAAGATAAAGGAATTCATAAACATAATTCCATCACAACATAGTCAAATCAATGTAAAAATATAGATAGAAACAGAACCCTTTATTATCTTAGATGGAAAATAATTTTGATAAAACACTTGAATTGAATTCTTGAGGAAAATATCCTTTCTTCTTCAAAATCAATTTCTTTTCACAAAACATCATGCAATTTTAAAAGAAAGAGATTTTATTGAAAATAGTCATGAAATCTTTTAGAGGAAGATTCATGAAAATAAGGCTTTATAAATAAGTAGAAATCCGTTCGTGCCGTATAAAAAAAAACATTCTTCGTACTTTTGTCGGAAAAGTCAAAAAGTACCTCGTACGACAAAAGATTCATTTCATACATATTACTAAAAACTCACCGAAGGGTAAAAATGGTTTTAAAAATTTTTAGGTGGATGGAAATAATATTACATTTTGATGAAACATGGATGTGGATGATAAAATACACCCCAGTAAATACTTACGAATAAACAATCTCGGATAAAAATGAGATTGTGATATTTCCCTTACCTTAGGTCCAATTTGCTTCGTATGTGTCCGAACCTCCTGTATAATGATTTAAATAATGTCATTGACTTATTACAGAATCATATTCATTGTTATGATATCATATATGGTTCACTTATGACATTATATTACCCGTTCTTTTGTAAATTCCATGTTAAAGAAGCGTTTTGGGTAAAATCGTTTCATTTATCGTAGGTGTTTTGACTTGTTGTTCTTGACATCATTATTACTTATATCATGATTTACTTACTTCCAGAATATAAAATATGATTTATATATCATATATATTCAGTATATATATATATATAATAGATAGATAAATAAAATGAAAAACACCGTTCATGGAGACGGTAGTCCGTACGTACGCATGAACGCTGTTTTTCTTTCCTTATTGTCTTGAAATGGAAGTAAGTAGATGACATACATATGTATATATATAAATAAATCCAGTAGCTTTATAATGTCATATATTTCATTATTATTTCTTATATATACATTATAATCATTCTTAAATGGTTAACATGGAGAATGAATCTCATCGCGTCGTGGAGACGGTAGTCCGTACGTACGCACGAGCGATGATATCATTTCCATAAATATTGAACTGAATTGGAGTGGATTATAAAATATATCAGAATCAATATGATGTTTTAATAACTATGTATAGTTATTCTTTACACCATTATACCCATCCATGGAAGGTGGTGGTGGAAAATAGATTACACCACGGCGTGGAGACGGTATTTCGTACGTACGCACGCGCGGTGATTTCTTTTTCCGTAGGATGGATAGATGGTGAAATAGGGTTGTTTCATACTTATAATAAAATATCAGTATATGAGTGATACTGATGTTATTACTTCATAATGAAACAGCCTAAGAAGAATAAGTGGAAGAAGAAATAAAGATGAAAGAATTGGTAACGGTAATTACCTCTTCTTTGAAGTGCCTCTTTGAGACCTCCTCTTAGGGCACTAAAATTGGTCTTTGAGGAAGACCAGAACCTCTAGGATGTTGCTAGGGAAGTGAAGAAGATATTTTGGTAGGGGTTGGCCGAGCTTGAGTGCTCAAATTGGTGTGAGGAGGAGGGGGAGGAGGTGTCCTTTTATAGGGGAGGAGAGGGGCACCTTAGGAATTCTTAAAAATATTAATTTATAATAAATCTAACCCTACTTAAAAACCTCCAAAAATGACTCATATTCTAAGATTAGATGAGATAGGGTTGTAATCTCATCAACCAATAAAATTTAGACATGTTTGGATATTATTTTAAACCTTATCAATTAGATTTAACTCTAAGTTAAATAATTTAACTTTTACCGTGTCTTTTTGTTTTCTTTCACTATATGGTTAATACACTTACTATAACATGTCAAACGAACCCCAAATTGTTTATTATTAATATATATATCCTTATCTAAGTCATGTGGCCGAACCTTATATTTTTAGGAATAAAATAACAATTAATAATATAATATTTGATTTAAAAACTATTTTGAGTCAATTTTGACACTATTTGATATATGATTTTTGTGAAAGTCATAACAGAATTAAATGTTCGAACCAAGTTGATTAAATCAACATTAATATATCATAGTAACCTATAAAATTAGTGGAATTCATAACAAATCTCAAATTACACTTATTTTGGTGTTTATAACATCAATTATGTCAATATTTCATTAATAAGATAATTACTGCATCATCGTTGTGTCATAAATAAATTAAATTATTTAATGTCTAAAAATTATAAATAAAATACCATTATGTAGGAAATATTTTTATCTTTCTAATGAATATTTATAGTCGAATTTATCTTATGTATAACCCCAAATTAAAAATGATTTACTTATTAAACTTTGATTTTAACTATTTTAACCCTTCTTTAAATCAATTAATAATAAATGTCCTAATCTAATCCAAGTGGGCCTAAATGGTCATATTTTATTCCTAAGTTTGTTTTTGGTCGAATTACACTTGTCTAATGGAATTAGGACATGTGTTAGGGTAATAGTAATATCATATTTACCCTTAGTTACCCTATTTACTATTAACCGTGGTAAAAAAAAGTAAAAAGTTACTATTCACCAAAAAATTATTTTCATCTCATTGAACCACATTTTAGTCCTTGATATTAACCGTGTCTCTCGGATTTTCGAAATTCCATTCACAGAAGCGGCAGAATTAAGTTTTATGAAAAATTCAGTTTTTTTAACTACCACTTAGTAGTTTCACTATTCATCAAAAATTGATGTTTTTCAGAACAATGCCAAAATTTCATCCTAAGCTATATTTCATATTCCGAATTCAAAAATGAAATCTATTTTACCAAATTCATAAAATAGAAGTTTCATTAATTAATTTTATAATTAAATCCTGCTGTTAAAATAAATAGCGTGTTTTTAGGAAACAATATATATCAAAAGATTGACACTTGATTATGTCTGGTTTAAATGTGAAATTACATTCAATAACCAACATTGTATTAAATTGTAAAAATATATTCTAAATATACTTTAAAACTACTCAAATTAATAATTTATCACTATTAATTATTTCGATTAAAAGAGTTGTTTTTTAATTATAATTTAGTAATTTTCACTATTCATCAGAATATGAAAGTTATCCAAAATGTACCAAAATTTCACCTTAGGCTAAATTCGATACTCCGAATCCAAAAATGAAGTTCATTTTGAAATATAAGATTTACAGAATTTTAAAAAGTGGTTATTACTATTCATAATGGCTAGTTAATAATATTTTAATAGCATATCGTTGTTTAGTGAAACTCGGTATTGCGTATTACACACGCTATCGAGGAAGGTCGCGATTGCGTGTAATGAAAGGCAAGTCAAGGATGCGTGTTGTGAAAGCTCCTTTTGGTGTAGCATACGACACAAGACATTAATAAAATTAAAAAGAATAGTTTTCATAAAATCTCGGGCTGTTACAGATAGGCTCAAAATATCTAGGGAAATAAAATTTTAAGTTCATGAAAGAGGCTCTAAGTTGTGATAGGATTCAAGGTTTTCATGCTAATGAATAATATATTCTTTTTTAAAGAATATGAAGGGTTAATACAAGAGTGAACTGATAAAATAAAATAAAATAAATATAATTTATCAATTTATAAAATGATCTGAATTTTATTAAATAAATTAACTATACAATTATAGAAAATAGTATAATACTTAGAATACATAAATTATAAAATAGAAAAATAACAGAGATAGAAACACTTAATCAATTAAATGAAATATACAATTAAAAATAAGTTATTAAAAAATGAAATATGCATAAATATTATTTAAATAAATTGAATCTTTTAGTAGTCAATGTATTATAAATTATGTTTAATAAATGGTTTTTAGTACTAAATAATTCCAAAGAGATATCACTTTTTTGTTCATGATCTCTTAAGAAATGATTCCTTAAATCGATATGTTTCATTCTTGAATGGATTATTATATTATTTGAAATGTTGATAGAATAATTGTTATCAAATTATATTTTTACACTTTCAAAAGTGAATCCAAAATCCATTAGGGTGTGTTTCATCCACAACACTTATGTACACAACTTCTAGCTGTAATACATTTAGTTTTTGAAGGTGATAATGAAATAGTGTTTTTTTTACTCAGCTATGAAACCAAATATTTTCCTAAAATTGGAAAGTTCCTAAGGTAATATTCTATCTAATCTAAAACCTCCAAATTCAACATCAAAATAAGAAATTAAATAAAAAACAGTGGTTTTTGGAAAAATCAAGGATAATAAAATTGTTCCTTTTATATATCTTAAAATTATTTTGGCACCAATTAAATGTGAATCTTTAGTTTTTTATGGAAATTGAATACATAAGAATATAGAAAACATAATATCTATCCTAATTTTAGTTAAGTAAATAAACCTCACAATTATTCATCTAGATATCTTATTTTCAACTACTTTTCCAACTTTATCCATGTCAAAATTTATATTAAAACTTAGGTTAGTTGAATAAGTCTTGCTAATTATGAGTCTAATCCATTAAAGTAGATTGTTTATATACTTACTTTGATTAAATACATTACAAAATTATTTTTAGTAAATGTAAAAAAAATTATCTCACCCATCAATCTCATTTCAAACTCCTTTTACACAAGTTTTAAAAATTCTTTACACAAAATTTGGTTTATTAATCCAAAAATCACATCAAAAACACAAAATTGGATAAATAAATATCATTTGAATGATTTTTATTAATTAAAGTGGGGTCTTTCAATCCCACAAAAAATCAATTTAATAAAATTAAAGAATTTAATCTTTCATTCCTAGCTTCAGGGGATTATTTTAAGAACATATATAGCTTTAGTATGTTTAAAAATGGAATTTTAAACATGGGGATTTTCAAAACCAAGAGTTTGTTCAACATAAAATTCCTCTATAATAAAAACATTTAAAAAAGTAGATTTAACATCCATATAATATAATATAAATTATATATATAATTTATAGGCTAAAAGAATTCTAATGGATTTCAACCTATTTGTGGGGGAAAAGGTTTCCTCATAATATATTATTTATTCCTGGTTGTAACATTTGTAAAAAAGACTAGCATTATTTATAGTTATCACACCCTGATCATTATTCTTATTTCCATGCCCCCATTTAGTTCTAATAAATGGATAATCAAATGGTCTATCAACTAATTCCCAAACCTTTTTCCTCTTAACTAGTTTAACTATTATTTCACAGAAATTACACAAATTTCATAACTTAAGGCTTCATCTATAATTTCAGGTTCTAGCTGAGATATAAAGGAAAAAAAATCATCTATATTTTCAACACTTCTTCTAGACCTAACACCATCATCTAAGCTTCCTATAACATATTCTAAGGGATAGATCTTAAGGGTTCTAGGATATCTAGGAATGATACTTTTAGGTTCTTCTTATTCAACCCTTTTAGGATTGGATTATTCTTGATAAATTTTCAATTCATAATACTTTTTATCATTAAAGATAGATTCAAGTCATATATTTTCAATATAATCACTTAATTCTTCTATTTGGATCTTTTTATGATCAAAAGGTACACTATTATTAAATTTTACAAAAGTGGATTGTCTAACTATCTTTGACTTGTTATTAAAAACTGTATAATCCTTAGAAGTGGTAGAATAACCTATAAATATTCTTCTATATATCTTTAGATAAAAATTAATAATATCATCCTTGGTTTTTATGATTTACACTTTATATCCAAAAACATTAAAGAATCAAACCTTTAGTTTGATATTATTTCAAATTGCATAGGGTGTTTTTTTCAAGATAGGAATTACCAAAACTATATTGATGAAATAGTATATTATATTAATAGATTCATCCCAAAAATTAAGGAGGCATTCTATATTCACACAAAATTGTTCTAGAAATTTTTTTAAGGTCTTATTTTTCCTTTCAAAAACACCATTCGGACAAAGTGTTTAAGTGGTATAAAAGGTATGTATAATTCCATATTTAAAAAAAAGAATTAAATTCATGATTCTCTAACCCTAACCGATGGTTAATTCTTAAATAAAAAATTTTGGAACCATTTAATTTTGTAATAATTTTCAAAAACTTATACAAATATAATGGGATTCAATTTAAAGTCTTGAGAAATAAACCCAAGTAAATTTTAAAAAATATTCAACTAAAACATAAAAAAGATTTACCACTGAGGTTACTCTTCTATATGGATCAAACATATCCATTTTTTTAATATCTAGGGGTCTAGAAGTATAAATCTCTTTAATTGGTTTGAAACATAATTATTTATTCTTTCCCATTTAACATTAATTATATATCTTCTTTTTTCCAATTTAAATGTAGGAAAATCTAAAACCAAATTCTTCTTAGCTAATTTTCATAGGGAATGAGAAATAAAATTTCCAATAATTCTGTGAAAAAATTTATATTTATAAATTTTAGTATTCAAAGAGTTCACATTATATTTACAAAAATAATGAATATTTAGAGTGTAGATATTTTCAAATTTTTGTGATTTAAACATAAGTAATTTATCTCTGAAAATTGAACATGAATTGTTAGGAAAATAATAAAAAAATTTATCACCCCATAGTTGAGAAATAATTATAAGGTTGTTCCTTAATCCTTAAAAATAAATTAATTTGTTTATGAGGGGTTTAATTAGATCTCCATAAGTTCTAAGTCCAATAATATTTATTTTAGCATTTTCACCAACATTATAATACTCTCCATCAACTTTTGATGGTGAGTAGAATTTAGAAAAATCTCCACTCATAGGTCTTAAACATACACTATCCATAAATGATTTTACATTTATGTTCCTATGGATTTTTTCCTACAAAAACAAATAAAATAAGAATATTTTTTGGTAAATATATTCTCTTGTGTCCAATAGAGTTAGTATGCGAAGACTTGGGTAGCCAGATCTATTTATATCTAGTAGAAATTCTAAATTTAACAACAAAAAATTTATAGTAATGTGAACATTTTTTATTCCAAAAAATTGAATTTTTAATAATAAATGTGTTAAAATAATTTCTATAAATTCTAAATTTTAATTAGGTAATATTGGACACATTTTTTTTATCAAACTAGGCAAAAAATATTTTCTATATAGTTTATATTTTTCTTCCTTAATGAACAATCTATATTTTTCGTCATGTGATTTTTTCTTACCAAGAATTTGATTTAGATAATTCCCCCACTTGGTAATTAAAGTAGTATCATATTTTATATATTTGACTTTATGCATTAATTCTTTTATTTTTCTATCATGAACGACATAACTAGATATAGATTTTTTTTAAATTAGATTTCAATTTTAATTTTTATTATGTTAGTTCATATTTTTCTTTTGAAAAAAACATAGTATTTTATAAGATACATTTTATTATTATTTAGAGAATCATATTTATATTATAATAGAGAAAATTATTTATTAAATTCATCAAAAAAAGTTTTTTTATTCATATTTAGAAGAAGTAGAAGAATGGATAAGAGGTATCTCATTAGCTTGTTCCATAAAGCACATATCAACCTTATGATTAGATTTTATAGATTTTGAATCAATAGATAAAGAATTAATTGAGTCTTATGAATTAAAAAAAGTGTCCTTAATAGACATATTTTCTTTATTCTTATAACAAACTTCCTTAAAGAACTTTTTTTAGACTATTTCTTATCCTTCAATTGAGGATAATCAGGTTTGATATGTCCTAGTTTTAGCATTAATATAATCTTAATTATTTTTTATTACCATCAAAATTATTATTCTTGTTTAAGGGTTTCAAAAAACCTATCATCTTATTGTAAAACTCTTTGAATTTTATTAAAAACTAAGATATTTCACCATATGATTCTAATCATCTTGACTCTTCTTAATCGGATGAGTCAAGTTGTAATTTTTCTTTGAGTTGTCTTTAATCCTTTGAAGTAGAAACTCTCAAGTATGTATTATACTTCTTGATAAAATTATAATAAAAAACTTCCACATTCATCTCCACCTTATAAATCATTAGTGTCAATCTGATATTTTATTTTCAAATCCTTTACAAGTGTATATTTTTTATTATAGAAGTTATTCTACTCCATTTTTAAGGTAAGTCTCTGAGAACTTTTAGTTCTTGGTTTGGTTTTGGAACAAGAGTTCCCAAATAATAAACATCATTAAGAATATTATTAGGTCTTCAATTAATTTGGGTTATTCTCTCACCATCCATAATTTTAAAGGTTTCAAACTTGAGTTTAGAGGTATTATATCTTAACTATCTAACATTATCAGTAACTTCATATACAGCTGTAATTATTTCCCACATTTCATTAGTTGTTGGAAAATGTGGAACTCTGTTGAATTCATCAAGTCCTAATCCAAAAATGATATAATTCATGGTTTTAGAATTTAAATCATAATCATATTATTGAGTAGAAAACCATAGACCAGTAGATATTTTCTATAGTTTAACAGCTTTCAGATCACTACAACAGATTTTTTGTTTAGCGGTGGCTTTTTAGCAATGGTTTACTAAACCACCAAAAAAATTAACTAATTTTGTGGAAGTTTTTTATAAATCGCCACTAAATTTTATGTTTTTATTAAAAAAAACCACTTTTACTGTGCCCCACTCTTCTCCCTCCCCGACCCTTCTCCTCTGATCTCCCCTCCCCCTCAACCCTGAACCCTAGAACCCCCCTCACTGGTGCTCCTAAGCCCTCCATTGTGCCCCACCCTTCTCCCTTGATCTCCCCTCCCCCAACCCCCAACCCCGAACCCTAGCACCCCATCCCCACTATCACTCCTGATCCCTCTACCGTGCCCCACCCTTATCCCCCGAGCTCCCCTTCCCCCCAACCCCAAACCCTATCACCCCCTCGTTGGTGCAATCGAGCCCTCCACCGTTCCCCACCCTTCTCCCTCGAGCTCCCATCCCCCTCCCCCCCTCTGACCCTGAACCCTAGAACCACCATGCTTCCCCCTCACTAGTGCTCTCAAATATCTCGATACCTTTGATCATGTGCCCCCCGAGCCCTTGTCGACGCTATGGTCACAACCCCCAACCTATCTCCCCTGACCTTTCCATCACCTAATTCATCGTCCTCACCCGAGCCCTCTCCCTACCATTTCCTTCGCTCGAGCCCACGCTGGAGGTGAGGTCATATAGGTTTTATTTCCCTCTTCCTTTTCATTTATATTTTTAGTCTACAATTTTCTCTCTCAATTTTAATTACTTTAAGTTTGTTCCATTAGTCATAGTAAATTGTGTTAGATTTTTTTTCATCATAAGGCACATCAAATTAAAAAACAATTTTTTTCCTTAGGTATCATGGTTTGAAATTTTGGGTATATTTTTTTATTGTATTTTATTTATTTAGGTGTCATGGTTTTATTTACAATATAAATCTTAATGGTATTCTGATATATTTTTAATTTAGTGATTGGTTGTTATTTTTTTGTTATTGTATTCCATGATATAAATGGTACAATATCTTTACTTGGTATCATTAGTCCACCACCACTACTTGAAAACCTTGTGCATATGAGTAGTCATGACTAGGTTCATATAACAACATTTAATTAGTCATACAATATGTTAAAGTCCAAGGAAATTAAAATCCATGATATAAATCATATTTATACAACCTCTAAAGTTCACCTACCTTTATAAAGAAAAATACCCAGGCATTTTCACCACCAGGAAAATTTTAATGACATGGAATAAATTAAATAATTGATTATATAATAATATATATAATTATACCAAATAATACATAAATAAATATTGATACCCAAATATGTTCCCATGCCTTATCCTTGTTTACAAATTTGATATTAAATTCTGAGACTAGCTATATGGGAATGATACCATAATATCTATATAGTGTTTCCATGAGACTTTTGAATATGTTCCAATTTTTACCAATCAAATTCTGATGTACATTAAAGTCCACCATGACCTATGTATATTTATTCAAGATAGAACCCTTCCATATATGATCAAATTTTTTGGTATGATAAGAATCATGAGAACAACATAAAAATATGAAAATATTATTAAAAAATATCAATTAATATAAATAAATAATATTATGGAATGAAATACTATTTACTTGATGTCTAAGAATGATCCACCTCTATATCAATAGGATGAGATGTATCCATAACATCCACTATGGAATAGGAGCATTAATTCCCTTAGAAGTGATCGTAGGAAGATAAAACACTTGTGTTAGGTTAGATGTTGTAGGTCCTAATAACCCTGGGGTATATAAAAGAAGTTATGATGAGGTTGAAATAGTGGGATATGGATACTGGGGGATGTACTTGATGGAAGAATGTTTTATCTTATAAAATAAGGAGTATATGACCTTGATGTATATAATCTTGGTAGATTGGTCATGAAATGTAACAATCCAACTTGGGTTAACCAACCACATCATTGAAACTAATCTGTCACAAATATGGAAGCATGTTCTTGATCACCATGGGTTGGTGGAAAAAATAGAGTATCAAATAAAAGTCAGTGGGGATGGTTTCACCATCATGTGATAATAAATAAGCAGTGGGTATTTATTAAGAATATTACATAGTCCATCTATACTTTATATTTCCATGTATATAAAATAAATTATTATAAATAATATAATCAATAAAACATTCCATAATTAATATATATGACCAAACTCAATTTTAAAATATACATCATAAAGAATATAAGAAAAGTAAAAATGCAAAGGAAACCTAAAATACAAGAGGATGTTCAAGTTGGGTGGTATAAACACCTTGATATAAAAAATAAATCTAAGACATAATAATATCGCTAGCATGAAAAATGAGGTCATGTTCATATCTAAACATCCATTAGTGGAATAATGGGAACACACCAAATATGGAAATATTACTCCAGCACCGGTATAAAAAATGAAAATAATACATACATACAATGGTTTCTATGTAGGGTGTGTTCTAAAATATGTTTTTATATGATAAAGTGTAAGGAAAAAATATCATACTTTCCCCAATAAAAAATTAATCACCCATTTACATACCAATGGGGTAAAAACATTTTTGAAAAAAATAACATTAGTAATTTCCTCATTTAAAATGTTGATTTTAAACTTATTAAGATAATGAAATATCTATGATTTAATTTATAACCATTTTTGCAAATCCCCTTTTCATAAATCAAAAGTTGAACCTCCACTTTGTCAGGTGTTAGTTTATATCATAGTGGTATATACCCATAATAATTTATATGAAATATTTGTGAGGTTTTGAATGAATTGACGCACACGATTTGTTTTAATTGATCTATTTTCATTATAGTTTCCATAAATGGGTTTGTATAGGTTAAAAAATAATCACATGTTCTAAAAAATACCAATTTATTAATTTGTGTGAATTTATAAAAATTTAGTAACACACTAGAACTATATAACATGGGTATAAGTTTTTAAAAGTATGATTTTTTTAAATGGTTTATTTTTTAACCCCTTATTTAATCCTAATTCCATACCAATCATAAAAAAAATAAAAAAATAATTAAGGATGCATTTTTTTCATAAATGGTATGAAACAGATTTTAATTTATATATACTTTATATCTATTTAATATTTATATGTTGGCATAAACATATCACTCATTGAGCGTATCATTTATTAAAATGAATATTGTCAAGACATTATGATTTAGTGGTTAGGAATATTTGGATAAGGTGTGATTTGATCCATTAATTATTTTTATAAGGTATGTTTTACCAAAAACCAAACCCAATATAAAATTAAAATTTTGATTATTATTGTTTTTAGCACCAATTACCATATTTCTCAATTCTGGGAAACTACTCACTAGACAAAACCCCTTTATATTCCCATTTATTATCTATTGATTCAAAGAATTTACATTTTAATTAAATCTTGAATCTATTAAATTCCAACTAATGCCAATTTAGTATATTTTACCATTATATCTTTTTCTACTTATTAATACTTATATGTTTTAATTTTTTTAATAAAGTGTAGGCACATTGTGAAATATATGGATAAAAGTTGGATCACATTATTGAGGAACACACCTTAGTATATTAAGGGTTTAGAGAATTTTTTATATTTTTCAATTTCCAATCGATCTGTTGATGGGAGAATAAGATGTTCATGTCCTAAATGTAAATTTATAAGATGGTTTAAGAGATATGAAGTTTATTAACACTTTATATTAAAGTAATTCCCTGCTCAATATTTGTGTTGGATTTGGAATGGAGAATTGAGCATTACTGAAAGTTTGAGCACTGATGTAAATCGAAAAAATGATCTGCCAACTTCATCAACAATGGAAAATGAAATGAAAAATCTTATAAATGATTCATTTGGTGTCGCAAGACACCAACATTGAAATAAAAAAATATTAGAACAACTATTTGATGGTGCTACAAATAGCAACTTTACAGGTTGTGTTTTTGAGACAATAAAACAAACAGATCAAGATTGTAACATATCGTTGGATCCACCTCTTGATTATGTGGAGACTAATGTAAGAGAAAACTTAACTAAGAAGAAAAATGAGTTTAATGGTTTATTTGACGATGAAAATCAAGAGTTTTATAGTGTATGTTTGAAATATTCAAAACATCCTTTTCTACTAAAGTTGTACCATATCAAATGCCTATGTGTAATTAAAAATAGAGTTATTTCAATGATATTGGAATTGTTTCATGACGCATTTTCAAAAGAAAATAACCTTGAGTCTTTTTGTGATATGGAAAAAAATTAACAAGCTTGGTCTGAATTATACAAAAAAACATGCTTGTCCCCATAATTGTATGATTTATTAGGGAGAGGATTCAATAAGATGGGATTGAAAAAAGTGTTCTTATTATAGATGGAAGTCAATGGGTAATGTTGGAAATTTGAATCAATATAATATTATGAATATGAAGAAAAAGAACACACATAAAAAAGTTTTGCATCACTTTCCTTTAAAGCCTCAATTGCAAAGATTATTTATTTCATCGAAAACTGCCAAGCACATGAAGTGACATTCTTTATATAATAACAATGATGGGTTAATGAGACATCTAAGAGATTAAAAATCATGGAAGAAATTTGATTCATTAAATCAATATTTCTCATATGATCCTAGGAATATATGATTGGGATTGGATTCTGATGGATTCAATCCATTTGGGACTTTGAACACTAGTTATAGCATTTGGCTGGTTGTTTTGATCCCTTATAATATGCCTCAATGGATGTGTATGAAACAAATGTATTTTATCATTAAATGATTATTTATAGAAAATAAATTCCTAGAAATGATATTGATGTATACTTGCGGCCTCTAATTGAAGAATTATAGGAGTTATGAAGCAATGATGTTGAGACATATTATGCATCTTCTAGAACAATGTTCAAAATTCAAGATGCTCTAATGTGGACCATTGGTGAATTGCATAAACTTGGGAATTTATTTGGTTAAAAAAATTACATGGGTTTTTCTTGTCCTATTTTTAACAATGATTTTGAGCTCAAATGACTACCTCAGAGTAAAAAATGGTTTTTCTTGTGTCATTGAAGATTTCTCGATGCATCTCATAGATTTTGTTTGAACAAGTCACAATTAAATGGTTCTATTGATCATATACCACCTCCAAATTTGTTAACATGTTTTGAAATATTATTAGAACTTGGAAAAGTTAAAACATAATTTGGGAAGCTGTATCATTTGAATTATAGTGGGAAACGAGTTCAAAGTGCATCGTCAAGTGAAATTGGGATGCAACAATGGAACCAAAAAGTGTATTCTTTAAACTTTATTATTGGGAATTTAATTTGTTGTGTCATAATCTTGATGTTATGCATATTGAGAAGAATTTTTGTGACAATTTGATCTTCACATTTCTTATTTAGCATGGAAAATCAAAGAACCATATTAATGATTATAAAGACTTATAAACAATGAAGATAAAGCATGATATCTGGCCAGATGAGAATGAGAAGTATGCTTTGGAAATTTTTTCATTGAAAAATAGGGATAAATATACATTCTTTAAAATTTTAAAACATGTGAAGGTATTTAATGGGTATTCAAGTAACATATCAAGGTGTTTTTACTTAAAGAATCATAGGTTACATGGATTGAAAATTTGAGATTCACATATTTTTTATAGTAGTTACTACTATTGGCATTGCGTACATTATTACCTGAAAAGGTTACCATGGTTAAAATACAAATTTTCACATTCTTCAAACAACTATGTGAGAAATATATATAACCATTTTATCTTGAAAACCTTCATGAGAGATTTGTATTGACACTTTTTTAAATAGATATTATCTTTCCTCCATCATTTTTTACTATCATAATGCATTTAACTATACATTTGATTGAGGAATCTAAATTAGGAGACCCCATACATTATTGATAGATGTATCCAATTGAGAGGTAATTTATTGATATGTTTTTTAAGCAAAAAATTCTTGGCACTTCATTAAATACCCAATTATGTTATTTTTATTTTATTTCACAAATATCTTGGGCATTTGAAATCATACGTGAAAAATAATTCTCAACCTAAAAGATCTATTTCTAAAGGCTATTTAGTAGAGGTGTGTCTTAAATTTTATTATAGATAGTTGGATGATATTAAGACATTATTCCATAAATTTGGATGTGTTTATGACACATATAATCAATCTAAACTATATAGGAAATCAAAAATATATCATGTTATTGGTCCCTCAGTTGGGAGGTGCTTAAATGTTACACTAACAGAAATGGAATTTTTACAAGAACATGGATATGTGATGCTAAATAGTGAAATTTTATATTCATTTATTGAATATTTTAGTATAAAAACAAAAATATTAATGATAGTTCAAACACTAAATGAGAAAGATATAACAAAATATGTTAATAAAGAGCTTGTAGAATGGTTTGCACGATATGTAAGTTCATAAATATTGAAATCAATACAGATATTAGGTTGGAACATATAATTTTTAAATCTAATAATGTATATTACTCTTTTTAGATCCTAAATACTAATACCCAAGATTATTTGTCATAATATTTCAAGTTTCTTTCTCGAGTTCCTGTAACAAGCTATAAATTTTGATGCTTAAAATGTGAATGGATTTAAATTTCATAAAATCGATCGAGAAGAGAGTTTAAAAATATTTAATAGTGGTATATTTACACTTTCTATAGTGGGATACTATATAAAGTTGACCGAAATTATCAAATTAAACTACCATAAGAATTTTTCAATTGTTTTATTCAAATGAAATTGGGTCTATATTATCAGGGGTGTTAAAAGAGATTCATTTCAATTTACTTATATGAACTTATTTCACTTGAAGGATGTTAATGACTATGAATTACATGATCTATATATCTTATCATCATAATATAAAATGATATAATATGTGTAAGATGTTTTAGATTAAGGGTGGAGTGTAGTTGCTCACATAAAACAAAGAGACTTGTATGATATGAGTGATGAAGTAAAATATTTTACCTCTGATATTGAATCCCATCAGTAGTAAGAAGAGAAATTATTTTTCCATCATGATATTGAAAATATTAGTCTCTCAAGGTTGGATGAAGTAGATGAAGTAATGATAGAGCCATAAAATGACATGATTGAAGAAAAGAATTATTGTATGCATAGTCACCCATTTATTTATCAACCACTTATGTTATTTGTGCAGTCATTCATTATCATAGCTATGTATATTTTTTTTAGTACTGTGCATATGTTATAATTTATATTTTTTTTCTACATGAATTTTTTGAAACATATGTTATAAAGTTAATTTTATTTGATTAAATAATAATAATGCCAAGGAGGAATTATTTTAATAATCATAGTCGACTCTTAGTCGACATTCCCTCGACTATGTCGACAGATGATGATCCATCAGCATCCCTCTATATAGCATCTGAGACACCCTTATCTTCCCCCCTACACCATCTCTAACATCCTCTATTCTATCGTATTTTAGAACACCCTCTGTTAGTGTCCCATCAGTAGCTCATCCAACACCTCCCCATTCAACTAGCTTAGTAGTAAGGGAGGATGTCATCACTCCTTTTTCTTCATGGTGATATTGGAGGGTGATAGTTATAGGTACAAATATTAATATGAATAAAGTTATTTCACTTTTTATACTACTATTTTTTTCAATAAAGATGGAAATAATGCTACTGTATAGAGAAATATGAAAAATTTAGATGTCTGGAATCTGAATAGACTAAAGATAGTTGTCTCATTTGACTGTTATGGGGTCCCTACAGATGACTCCACAATATTATTTTTCCAGATTCTAGGTCAGCTGGTGGCGGAGCTGGTTACCCTTTCGATTACATATGCTGATTGGATGCATATGCTTGAAAATTCAAAAAATGATGTTTTTAATTCATAGATAAAGGTAATTTTAATACATTATGGAGTAATTGAATTTCATTATGTTATTAAGCTCTAATGTTTTAAAAATGAATCTCTTTGTACATATGTTTTTTCTACTTTACCATTGCTGCTCTTATAGCACGAAAGTGGACATTGAAAAATTTGGATAAGAAATTGAAGGATTTTAAATGGAGATTGTGGAACGAATTCAATGATACTTAATTAATCACCCAGAAACTATATGATCAGGTACCCAATGGGGTACCTAGATATAAATGGAAGTTTTTTTATAGTCATCGTCATGAGAAGCATGTGGTATTTAAATATATATTATTATATTAATATCATTTTACATTTATAAATGCATATGAAAAGGTGATTACATTTCATACATTACTATTAAATTACATGTTATTTATTTCAGTATGTTTCATGGAAGAATGCATTGAGTCAAGCTAAGAAAATCAACCCTCACACTACAGGGTCAAATATTTTTTCCAGAAACTGATCAACTCTGGAAATCTTTTCATTAGTTTCAATATTTATAAGACAATATTATCCACTTAATATATTAAATTATTGATTTATATTTGTTAATGTGGTCACATTATTTAGGGCACCAAGTCTCTTGAACAGAACTGTGGTTGGATGTTCATAAAAAATCAGATGGGAGTTATATTAATAAAACATCCAAAGAAGTTGGGATATGAATTAATTTTTCATTGTAATAACTTAATATCATTTATCACTATGTTAATATTTATTTCTTAAAATATTATTGATATTTTATTTATAGGTAAAAATTAAAGAAATATGGGATTCCAATCCCACACAGTCCTTCGCAGTCTCCCATGATGACCTAGTTGGTAAAGTCTTTGGGAAAAAGGATACTGGTCAAGTGTGCATGATGGGTTTAGGACCATTACTATATGAGGTCTTTGGTAGGTCATCAGTGATTTCACCTACATCTACTCCTTATTTTATTCACTCCCTACCTTGATATGCTTATAGAGATTTTGTTTCTATGCAAATCACAATTTATGAATAAGGCGCTCAGATATCTTCTTTGTAGAAATAATTAGTTTATTTATATAAAAATATGACTGGATCTGTCCCCAGTGATATTGAATCAATGGATAATGGTGATAAGGTAAATAAAAAAAAATTAAAATCATTTAATTCACAAACCTTTGTTTGTTTTAAGTTTAAATATAAGTATATAACACAGTTTAATTTTAAATATAATTGTCTTGTAGGTATTGGTAGTAAGATGTAGAGATGGATATGGAGAGGGTTTCGAGCAGAGTTCATCATTAGGTAGTGATTAGTGGTCTCTTTTATCTATTTTACCGATATGGAAAATCTACTTTCCCCAATGATATCTAATTTACAACTTATTTAATTGACCCTTAGCAATAAAAAAACATTTAGTTCACATTAATGGTAAAAATTGAATTACAAGATGGATTATTTTTATTTTTATATGGTTTCATCAAAAATAAGAATATATGTATGACATATATAATATATTGAACTTTACATTTCATTTATCTAAGACTTTCTATGGAATGTTTTGGTTCGTGTAAAATTGGAAAGTGTAAATATTATTTATGTCTTTGTATGGAATGTTCTGTGCATTGTTTGTTTGTTTTTTTCAGGGTTATTTCGGGGTTGTAGATTCGGTTGATACCTTTTTTTAATCATTATTTAGAGGCAGTTTAAACTGCCTCAATATAATTATTTTGTTTTCACGATTGTTAAAACTACCACTAAATATGCCATACTATTATTTAGAGATGTTTTTTTGCGGCGGTTTTCCGGTCAAAAAATATATATGATTTAGCAGCAGTTTAAACCATTGCTAAATCCTTTACATTTTTTTGGCTAGAAAACCTTAACTAAAACAAAAAAAAATTTCTGCTAAATATAAGATCAGCAATTCTTACTAGAAACCACCACTAAATGGAAGGAACTTCCATGGGTTGGATGCCGAAACCTACTTGATAGGCTATTTTTTTTGAGATGGTTTTATAGTCGAAAATTATTTATGATTTAGCAGTGGTTTAAACCCCCACTAAATCGTAGAAATTTTTTTGTTGTGAAATAACCACTAAAACAAAAAAAACACCACTAAATATACATTCTGTGAAGATTACCATAAACCAACGCTAAATGGAAGGAACTATTATAGGTTATATGAGGACATCAAATTTTGCGGCGGTTTTTTAAAACCATAACAGTAACATTTGGCGGCAGTTTAAACTACTACAAAAACAAAAAAACACCACAATATGGATATTTTTTTGTAGTGTATAAACTTTCTGACTAAGATTTTTCAAATATATAATCATTTTTTATTTTCATCAACCATAGTTTTCTTAGTTAAAATATGGAGTTCTTTCTATAAACATACCTTCCTTCTTTATAGACATTGTAGAAATATTATAATATTGATCTTTAGACTACAACTAATAAAGGTTGTGACCTAAAAAGTCACTTGTTCTTATACTAATGTTTAGCCTAGTGGGTGTTTCACAATGACTCAATAGGGTTATTTATTAGGTTCTTAAAATTTTCCCCAATTTAAAACCACCTCTTGAAAACATAAAAAAATATTTCTTATAATATTTATCAGAAAAAATTTGGAAAAATAGATTAGAGAATAGATTTTATGAAATAAGAGATTTATTATGGTTCTAGACACAAAGATCCCCTAGTCCACTCCACTAATTATCTACTCCACAAAATTAGTGATTTTCAATTTACAATCCCTTTTTCTAGGCATAGCCCAGTTGAGTGAATACATCAATCACTTGGTAAAAGGTCCAAGTGATTTCAACCAGACTCTACCTTTATAATACTTATCCATAGTTTTTTCATACTCACTATATGGAATTATCACTTAGTAATAAATAAAATTTATAAAGAAAAGATTGGAAACTTTGGTGCACAATTTTATGTAGAATCTGACAGTAGATGATCTTGCCACTTTAGAGAAATGAATAGACTTTAATTAGAATCTATAAAGAACTTTTTTTTATTGTATATCTAAAATGTGATCACAAAAAAAGTAGTAGGGATTTTCTTTCGTAGTTGAATAGTAATAATGATAAAAATGGAGTGTCCTAATTAAATATTGTATACTCTTATACTTTCACCATGATCTTATGTATAGTTAAGTTTGAATTTGAAAATAGCTTATATATCATTGTATCTAATAGTAAAGACATATATTATAAAAAAACATCTGAATATATAGGTTCAAATCTTTGTATGTGATCTTGTTTCCAAACATATAAAAAACCAAAGGTATGTTTTTTCAGATACATACTTAATTGGAAATGTACATCTTCTTGAAAATAGATATTTATTTAAATTATCCTTTAGTTATTTAGAAATAAATTTTTTTGATGAAACCAAGGCATGAGTTGATGTCTATTTAATTATTACAATGGTAATAAATACCTTAAAACTATAATATATTCTTCTATATAGGTATTTTGAGATAGAGGATAAATATTTTCTCTATGTAAGATAAATCCATTGATTTAATATAAAAAATATAGAAACATTATTCCCAAAATATAATTATTCAATGTAAGATAAAATTACCATGTGTAAGATAATTGAGGAATTTATATGATAATGTATTCTATGTAAGATAACTAACTCTCTTAATGCTTTTAATTAGTTAGAAAATAAGATAATTCACTTATGAAGTTTCTTTCATAAGATGATTTATTTCTCATTCGATTTTACCATGATCATAAGATAAAATACTTTCCCAAATTTCATATGGAAATATTTTAGAGTCTGTGAGATAATTCAATTATGGAACACTTCTACTCTAATAGAATTTACTTATAATCGACTGAAATTACACTATTCATAAGATGATTTTCATGTAATAATAAAATATATTCCTTTTAAACTTTATCATCCATGTAAGATAAATTTCTTTAGAAATTTCCATCAAAAACAAAAAGAAAATCATATTAAACTCAAGACTTTAAAAATATTTAACATTTGAATAAATATGGAATATAATCCTAAAATAACTTAAGATAAACTCATCAATAAAACAAATGAGGATTTCATGAGCATCAAAACATGTGAAACATTGGTATATTTTGGAAAAACATAAGTATATCCAACAAGTAATCCTCATATAGTTTCTCATCTTGCTTCACAACTTTAGTTATTAGTTATTTATTTATATAATATCTTTTTTAGACCCACAATTCAGCTTCACTCAAATAACACACTGGATATTGTAGATAGTACTCCACAACCTTAGTACTTGTCTTGACATGATTTAAAGCTAAACAATAATCACATGTGTTATTCCCTTTGAATCTTCCTAGCCATGTATTTAAGGGAATCATCACCTCCAATTATCATCCTTTTCTATGTATTCATCATGGTAGTAACTTTAACCACTTTTACCCATAATACATGGGTAGACTTCACTTCATCCATTGGATGAATACATCAATCGATCACACAAGACATAATCTTTTCATGATTACATTGAAAATGATAATAAGGATTGGTAAAAATAAATACATCTTTAACCAAATGGAATTTTATCCTATATAATCCAAATTAGGGTGAAATTATTGTTTTTGAAAACAACTCGAAAAAGTGTGTGTGAAACATCAAGTTAAATTTTAAAACCAAATAAGTTCATATAATGATCACTTTTTTCACCCTTTAATTATTCAATTATATTTTCACTAAATCAATCACCTAAATGAATGTTATACATGGTCATTTTAATTATAAATAATTTGGGTTTTGTTTAGAATAAGTGATGTTTTTATGAATGAATAACATAAAGATAATTTTTTATTAAAAAGAAAATGAAAAAAAACAGGAAGGGATCAGGGTGGTAAAAAGTACTAGAGACTAAGAGCATAATCAGCCACCACTATATTACAGTCTTAGGGTGGGGAGACTAAATAATAATAAATAATAAAGTAAATGGAATTTGTTTCTTTAATATCTAGAGAGTGTCACCATGTTGCCTTATTTCTAGGTATGTTGGATCTTTTCATTATGAATAACAGGATTTTTTCATTCCATAATGATATACATAATGGACCAGTGGATAGGGAAACAACCAAGAATAAACTTGATAATTAGATATGATTTTAACTCAACCACCAAGTGGTGGGTACTCCTGTCTCTACAGATTGAAAGACTAATAATCAATCCTTTATCCTCATTATAAGAGTACTTCCTTAACCATAAAACACACTTTAATATAATATAACTTAGTGGTTTTCAAAATGAATAATTCCCTCACTACAAATTATAAAATTATAAAAAGATCCATCTGAGTTAAGTTTCAAACCAATAAGTAGGGGACCAATGGATCCATCACCCTACATTACCATTGGCAGTGATCCTGATATCATAGAAACTAAAGAAATTATTACATAGATAATTACCAGTGAAGAGAACCACCAAATCATAAATAAAAAAAGCAGTTTATAATTAAAATTTTGAATATTTAACTATATGGAATGGAGTCTATGATTATTCCAATGATCCCATATAACCCAAAATCCAGTAGTAATAAACACTTTAAAAAATTTACTATGATCTAAATACGTACCTTAATTTTCATGAACTAACCTATATAACCTGAACAAATGGTACCTAAATTAATCATTAAATTGATTGAAGGGTTTTATAGATCCCCATGGGCTGGATATTAAACCCTAGGCATAAAATAAAGTCAATAGGGAATGATTTTTCCCCAATAATAACCCATCAAGACAAAACGGTGAATAAGAATCAATAAACACTCAGTATGATAAAAACTCAAGACAAACATACCACAAGAAGATAGATATAAGTTTTAAAATTAGTATGTCAACCAAATTCATCAAATAAAATGATCAAATACATCATCACAATATCTCTATGTAACAAGTGGATCACATGCCCCACCAGTCACTGCTAACTCCCAAGGTCCCTCTAATCAAGAATTCCCACCACTTCCAAGTGGTGATTTCCCTTTTCTTAGACCTAGTATAAAAAATTATGAAAAAAATCTTGAACGAAAAGGTAAGTTATGAGAAAAAATATCCTAGTAGGATCTCATAAATCATTCCATAAGAAAACCATATCAAATAAACCAAATATGCCCAATTTTTATTAAAACATGGCACGATAATAATTTCACAATTCAATATAAAACATGATTTTCAAATCCTTTCCATGGATATTATAAAGAAGGTACAAAAGTATATTTCCATCAAAATAGGAAAATACATGCATCATTATCAAAACATGCATGAATAGACATTTCAATCAACACATGCCTGAATATTAATTTCTATCAAAAAATGGTATGTATAAAATATTTACAATAATAACACCATGGTTAAGATTCTTAGGGTTAGGTTAGAATAATGATTCTCACACATTTTAATGAGATATGGATTCAAGTGTACACTTATACCTAGATCTCAAGCCTATGAGTAATAGGATAATACCCCAATCAATGAACTCATTACCCTCATCATAGTTTAATTAGAATTGTCATATTCAATCTATTTTATGAAAAAGTGAATACATGCCTAGAATGTGTTCTTCCCAAATAACTATCTAGGATCACATTTTCTTTATGAAAATAAAACATACAGAGGTTTATCTTTCATTTCAATTAATCATTTCAAATCATCCCCACGTTCAAGTTTCAAATATTTCATTTAATTTAAAAAATAAACTTTAAATGGTTTTCATCAAAACTCATTATTTAAAGATAATTAATTTAATTTCAAATCATAAAACATTTAATACAATATTTACTCAATAAATCACCATTAAAGTTCTTCATCAAATCATTCATTCATCTCAAATCCATTTTTCAAAAATAATCACCTTATTTGAAAATACATAAAAAAAGAGGTTCAACACACCCATTCCATTTTAAAAAATCTATCAAGGATTCCAAATCATGATTCTAAAATAATTTAGAGATCCATTTAAAATCAATCAAGAAACAATGGATTCAATTGATAAGAATTTCATTGCAGAACCACCTACCTCAATCAAGGTATCAACAACCACCAACATAGTTTCCTTAATTAGAGAGTCAAAATTGATATAATCAAGCAAGGAATAAATTCTATAAACCCAAATATCAAATAAGAATATCCAATTCATTATCATTAGAAAAATGGAATAGATTGAAAACACATACCTCAATAATTCCTAAAGATCAAACAAAAACCAATATATATTCAACAATGAATCCAAAAACCTTGATGGGTCTATAATAAAACCAATTAGATCATGTTAGAAACCTTATATCTAGTATCAATATCCTATATCTAATGTTTTTTTTCATGAAAATAATGGTGGATCTAGAAGAACAAAGAATAATGATAATAAAAAATGATCATACCTTTGAAAATCTATATCCAACAGACATAGATCCATCGAGAATGATCACCAATAGGAAACGAATTTATAAAATATCCATAGAAGTATCCTTGGTTAAGATCCTATTCCACCAGGAGAAGAATGAGGCAATTCATGTGAGTATAGGGTCTTAAAACCAAAATTTTAATCAATTAATTCTCATAGCATGGTTTGGACATGCTGTTTGAAAAATCATGATCCAATTTTGCACCCCCTTATGGGATTCTAGAAGAGCTACATGGTTTGGATGCAGGGTTTAAAAAATGGTGCACCAATTGTGAATGACCCCATTATCCCAAGATACAAGGTTAAAGGGGTATGCCATATGATTTTAATAACCACGTTCTTAATCGTGCACCCTCCTCTAACACTCCAACACAAGGTACATGGTTTCCTAAGATAGCCCACATGGTTTTTTCTAATCAGGATCCAACCATGAACGAGCCTAAAAACCTTCAAAAACATCCAAAAGTCACCTTAAAAAGCCCATAAAAATATAAAAAAACAATCATAATAAAGGGTTGAAATTTCCTAAAAGAAAGTGTTGGCATGTTATAATCCTTCCCACAATAAATTCTTTCTTCCTCCAGAATGCTTCATCAAAAAGACTAGTCTACAAAGAGATGAGTATACTAATCTCTTAGAATCTCCTCACAATCCCAAGTCACATAAGAATCATAACCATGTTTACATATAACCCAAACCAAAGGTATAAAATTTACAAAAATAACCTTCATCTGAAAATAAACAATCAGGACTGGTTGCTTCATCATGGACATATCAGGTTCCACAACAAGGTCCTTCCAACTCAATACATGATAAGGGTTTTAAATATATTTCTTGATATTTGACATGTAAAATGTGTCATGGATCAATATCACATGAGGTGGAAAATACAAAATTTAATCCACATTCACAATCCACTCAATAATCTCAAATATCCCCACATATCTTAGTGAAAACTTCACCTATTTTCCAATTATGTGGTGACCTAACCATGGAGAGACTCTAAACAATATCTAGTACCCAACTGATAACTCCAAAGGATGTGAACAACAATCATTATAATATTTATATTTTCTCTCAGTTATCACCACCCTTTGCTGAATCAACTGGATTTTCATTATCATCTGTTGGAAAAAACTAGGCCCCATAAGGGATGTTTTTCCAATATTAGACCAAAAAAGTGGAAATTTAAAAGGATAACTATAAAATTTCTCAAAGGGTTCCATCTTAATGTAAAAATAATAGTTGTTTCTATATGAAAACTCAACCAGTCTCAGATAAAAATCCCCATCTCCTAAAAATTCAAAAACACAAGCTCAAACATGTCCTCTAGAATCTGTATAACATGTTCCGTTTGACCATCTATCTGAGTATGGTATGTTGTTATTAAATTTACCTAGGGTCCCATCATTTCTAGAAGGCATGTCCAAAAAAGATAAGTGAACTAGGGATCTCTATAGAAAATAATGGAAGACAGATCACCATAAAATCTAGAGATCTCATGCACATAAAAATATACCAATTCCTCAATGTTGGTGGTATCATGAATGGGAATAAAGTGAGCCAATTTGGTCAATTGGTATATCACTACCCAAATCAAATTATTTCCTATAAGATTATGCATAAACACAACCAAAATATCTACCGATAACTCATCCCACTTCCAAGTCAGAAAAACAAAAAGATAAAGAAAACCAAAAGGAATATGATGCTCATATTTAACATGTTGATAAGTATAACAATGAGAAACAAAATCAGTTATGTATCATTTCATACCTGGCCATCAAAATTGATGCCTCATTTCATAAAACATCTTTATCATGCCTAGGAGTTCTACCCACTAGGAATGATGAAAATCTACTATCACAAACTTCCCTATAGGTGACGGGAAAATTCATCGATTACTGAAGAAAAGGATACCCTCTAAAGATAGATACTATTCACCAATGGTCTCCCCAATATAAAAAATAATCCATATTGCCTCAAAACTCACCATCAAGATACTATTCCTAAATAATCATATCAATAAGATAGGATACCAATTGAACACTAGAAAAAAAATCTTTGGATTGATCTTACCAAACTACCAAATTCATTTGAGTAAAGATATCCATTATATACCACTCTTATAATGATTTATTCATGGACTAGGATAATAGTTTCCTACTCAAAGAATCAGTGACAACGTTCCCCTTCCTAGGAGTGTATACAATGTCAAATTCAAAATATTTTAGGTACTCCACCCATTTCCTATGATGTATATTCAAATATTTTTGTGAGAATATATAACTTGTGATATTGTGATTAAAGTAAATGGTAAACCTTTCTCTAAAAAGTTAATTCTACAAACTCTTAAGATCATGCCTTTCTACTAAATGTTCTAAATTTTTTTCAGGATATTTCTTCTCATAAGGTTGAAGATAATGAGAACCATAATCCACCAAGTGATAAACCTACATGATAACATAGCATAAACCCAAACCTGATGCATCACAAGAGACCACATAGCCTTTATTGGCCTATAAAAGAGTCAAAATTGTGGTTAAAGTCACATAATGATTCAAATCATCAAAATAAGTCTGACATTTCAAATCCCAAATGAACTTCACTCCCTTATGAGTGAGAGAATTCAACTAATAATCCAACTTAGAGAAATATTTTATGAATCGGTGGTAATACCCTACTAATCCCAAGAATATTTGGATATCAAATAAATTTTGTGATTCTTTGCAAATCATAAAATCTTTTACCTTTGTAGGATCAACTAAGATACCATATTCCAAGACCGGGTTCCCCAAATTTACTTTTTGAATATGGAAATGGCACTTTGATATCTTGATATAGAGTTGATGATTCCTCAACATATTAAAAATTACTCTCAAATGATGCACCAAATAATCCATGGTTTTCGAGTAAACTAAGATGTCATCCATGAATACCATAATGGAAGAATTGAGAAAATGGGGAAAAATACTTTTTGTCAATTCCATAAACACAACAAGAGAATTTTTAATACCAAATGGATAACTAGATACTCATAGTGGTTATAATTTCTCATAAAAGTTGTCATAGGGATATCAGACTCCTTAATCATTAGAAGGTGATAACCAGACCAAAGATTAGTCTTGTAGAATCACTTTTACCTATTAATATAATTAAACAAATTTTCAATCTAGGGAAATAGATACTTGTTCTTGATCATAACCTGATTGAGATTTCTTTAATCAACACACAAGAAAAGGGTTACATTTAATTTATTGATGAAATGAACTAGTTCTACCCAAGGTGACACACAAGTTCAAATAAAGGCTTTGGACATCAAGTCATATAACTGATCATTTTCCTCCTTCAGTTCAGTTGGTTCCATATGATAAGATTGAATAGATATGGGATGAGTACCTAAGACTAAATTAATAGAAAACTCTACCTCCCTATCCTATATAAAACCAAAATAGTATGAAATAAAAAAATCTATAAATTTATCATCTATTGGAGGAAAACCGCCACATGAGGATTCCTTCTCCAGTTCACAACACTCAAGGATATCATCAAACCCAAATCTGGAATAGGAGGTCTAGGTAGGCTAGATATTGGGTTCCATTATCCCTAAAAAATATGAAACACCCCATCAGAGGTAGTAAAAGAGACCCATCATAGATAATAGTAGATAGGAGATTTATTAATAGTAATCTAATCCATCCTAATATTATCATCAAGGGGATTCAAGTTAAGTAACACAAAGTCACAGATGAGCTCTATCTCTGATAAAAATAAACTACAATAGGGTCATTAAAGAACTTTCTCTCTCTTTGTCCCAATATGTGTTACATTTTCCATCACATAAGGCATGGGATCTATTGGAAGATTCATCAAGTCCCTGATGCTAGTAGATACAAAATAACGAGTGGAACAATTATCAAATAAATCATTCACTAAATATAAATAAATATTAATGGTTCCTCTCACTATCACAAGACCCAGATATGTTCCTATTAAAGACTCATACTATGAGTAAAGAATATTTTTTCATGATTCTTATAGTTGTAACCCCATTGTTCTTGAAGAATCTAACTACACCATAGATCCTATCAATACCTATGAGTCCCTACCACTACACGGAGTGGTAAAAATATTTAAAAATATTTTAAAATGACCTAATAATCTACAATATCAATAGATCTTTATTGTCTCTATGAAATCATGTTTCAAGTTCCCAACCATACCAAATTGAAAACAATTCAATGGGATTTTTCAAACAATACAGATGATTTGGAGAAAGTCTACTTTTTAAATTCACCACTATAGTTTCCACCATGTAACTCCACCTACTTTTGCTTCCCCTTAAATAGACCACTTAGGTTACCACTAGGAGTAGGAGAAACATCCATTAACCCTGAATTACTATATAGATCAAGTTATATCATCATAGATATATCCATAACTTCAATATAAGTGGTAATATTTAGTATAAAGACCCAAAACCAGATATCTAATTGAAGACCCATTTGAAAAATTTGGGCATTCAACTTCTCATTCAAAGATACCTCATGAGAAAACTAAGTTTAGACAAATGATTAGAAGAATAATTCATTATCCTATCACCTTGATGGTGGTTGAGGAACTATATATAAGTATAAAATACCATTTATTCTAGAAATAATTTCTTAATGAAAAGTTTCATAAAGTCTCTCCACTCCAATCCTTAATTATTTTCTACTAAAACTATAATATCCCACCACCTCCTGATTGGCCCTTCAAGCATGAAGATGGAACATTTCACCTTTATGTAATCTAGAATCTCTAAGAACTCAACAATTTAATCAATCATTCCTAGAAAATACTCTAACTCTTAAGGATCATCTGTACCCTAAAAATATGGTGGCTTCTGATAAAGAAACTCTTGGACATGATCTCTACTATCATCCCTCTAAGGTATAACCATTGTAACTTGAGTGTGGGTAGGTGCAACCCCTTGTCCCAAATCATAGACTACATTAACTACAACCTCTACATGGTTCAGGTCAACTGGAGGGTTTACTTATTGTGGTTCATTAGTATCTCCCTCTAGAAGTATGTTCAAATTCCTTATTGGTGGCATAGTACCCCTCGACAACAATAGATAATAATAACTCATTAGTCAATAGTCTCAATATTATAAAATATATCAATCATAATTCAAATAGTAAATAAAAATATCAAATCAAAGTTCAGGAAAATTCTATAATAAGATCAAGAAACTCCTAAAAAACAATTTTTCCCAATATACTATTGTAACTTAAGGATTTTTACGATGAAATCTAGCCTAAAACTCACTCATAATTTTCCCCTTATGTCTTAAAAATATAGTTTCATATCTACCAAAACATCCCAAACTATAAACCGACATAAAGAAGAGACTTTCCCACCTTTAATACTAATTTTTCATGAGTCTACCTGGATATCATACCTAAATGGTACACAAATAAATCCTAAAATGATTTAAAGGGTGTCTCTGATCCCCACCAGCTGGTGACTAGAATCTAGGAATCAAATACAATCAAGAGGGAATTATTTAACCAAAATAATAACTCATAAAGAAAAAAAACATATAATAATTAATAAACAGTTGGTATAATAAACACTACTCAAGAGAAAGATACCAAAAGCAGAGATATATAAGTTTTCAAAATGGTATGTCAACCAAATTCATCACAATAAACCATCAAATACATTATCACAAAATATCCATGTAATAAGTGGATCAAATAATCCACTAGTCACTGGTAACTCCAAAGGACTCACTAATCAAGAACACCAACTACCTCTAATTAGTGGTTTCCCTTTTCCAAGACCTAGTATAAGAAATTATACAAATACATGAAGGAAAAGGTAGGGTGTAAACAACAATATCCCATTAGGATCTCACCAATCATTACATAAGAAATCCATATGAAGTAAACCAAATATTCTTAATTTTTATTAACACATGGTGTGGTAATTAATTCACAATTAAATATAAAAAATGCTTTTCAAATCCTTTAAATGGATACTATAAAGTAGCTAAAAAGGATTATTTTTGTCAAACTAGGGTAATATATGAAAATTTATTAAAACATGTATGAATAATGTGAGCGCACATCCCAAGATCTCAAGCCTATGAGGAATATGAGAACACCCAAAAGAATGAAATCCTTTCCCTCATAAAATTTTAGTTATTATTTTTATTATCAATTTATTTCTAGGTATAGATAATACATTAATAATGTGTGTTCTTCCAACCTAACTACACAGGCTCCCATATACTTCAAGGAAGTCAAACATACAAGGGGATATATTTGATTTTAATTCATAATTTCAAATCAGCCCCAAGTTTGAGTTTCGAACATGCTATTTCATTAAAAAAACAACATCTAATGGTTTACATAAAAACTAATACCTTTAGAGAAAATTCATTTCATTTAAAACCATAAATCATTTCATGCCATCTTCTCTCAAGAAATCATCATCAATGTCTTTCATAAAATCATTAATTAATCTCAAATACATATTTCAGAAATTTTCACTTTATTTTAAAATCCATAAAACTATTATTTTCAATAAACTCATAAAATTTTAAAAATATTATCAAGTATTCAAATTCATGATTCTAAAATCATTTATAAATTCATTTCAAATCAAGAGATAAAAAATAGTTTTAATTGATAATAGGTGCATTATGGAACCACCTACCTCAATCAAGGCATCTATAATCACCAAAATTGGATCCTAAATTGTTGATTTTAAAGGGATAGAATAAATAAAGGAATAAATCCTCAAAAACAAAAATCTCAAATAAAAATATCCAAATCATCATCTCATGAAAAACTAAAGAGAGATAAAATTAATACCACAGGAATTCAAAAATATTACAAAGAAATCAATGGAGATCTAGACAAAAAAACCCAAAACCATGATAGATCTATAAGAAACCCAATTATATTACATCACAATCCATCCAAATATAAATTTTTA
Organism: Viscum album; assembly: GCA_963277665.1. Classification (NCBI taxonomy): domain Eukaryota; kingdom Viridiplantae; phylum Streptophyta; class Magnoliopsida; order Santalales; family Viscaceae; genus Viscum; species Viscum album. The sequence goes on from OY728156.1 coordinate 122,834,284, forward strand.
TTAAGACACTTTAAGGACAAGTGGGAAACCACAACTTTCAAAACAAAAAACCACTACGTGACGAAGAATATCACAAAGTTATTAAACACCAGACTAAGATTATTTGAGTTAGCCACTCTATATAATTCCCAGTGAAGAGTACTAACCTGTGTGTCTAGATCCTCCTTGATAAGTTCTTCGAGGTGAGTAACCATCCTATCCATTGTCTGAATGAATTACTCCAAGGTGATTTTTACTTGGTTGAAACCCTAAGCTAAGATTCAATCTTTCTTTTCAATCCACGCTTCCTTCTCCTAAGTGGCCTCAACTTGCTACCTTCTTTAATAAATCCTTAAAATATACTCATTTTAAGTAGTGAGACGAAGGAATTTTTCAATCATTTCTTCCTTGGAGTGTAATATGAGTTTCAGACTCTCCCCTACCTCATCTTCCATCACTTTTGGTTCTGTTCTTGGATCACCACTTTCCCCATCTCACAAGTCTTTGCTTTCCTTTCTTCCACCTTTCTTGGCCAACCTAGTTTCCATTGGTTTTGGAAAGTAAGAATAGTCTTTACATCCATTGGGTTTTTTCCCCTGGACCACAATGCATTTCCCAGAGTCACGCTTTCCTTTTTCCCCTTCTTCCTTCCAGGGCTGTGAGGAATTTTCCCTTGGAAATGGTCCAAACTATTCACTGAGAGTTGGCTATAACTTTCATCACCTGAATCATACTCCTCATGCGAAAATATTTTTTCTTGAACCATTAGGCTTCCAAAACTGTTTCTCAACTCAACCCCGGGGCCTTTAGTGGGGAGACCTCATCCCAAAACAATTATATTACATCAAAAACCTTAGATTTAGCATCAATATCCATGATCTATAGTTCTATTCAAGAATAGAAGTGTCATTGTAGAAGAACAAAGAAAAAAGACAAGAAATAGGATCATACATTTTAAAATATAGATCCAAAACCCTTAGATCCATTGAGAATGATCATTAGTAGGAAAAAAATCTCCCAAATCTCTAAGTGGATTCCCCTTTGTTGATATCATATTCCACCAACAGAAGAATGAGTCAATATGGGTGAGTATAAGATTTTAAAATCACAATTTTTATCAATTAATTTATGTCGCATGGTTTGGATATGTGGTTTGAAAAACTATGCAAAACAATACAACCCCTCCCATTCTGAGCTTCTGAAAGAGGTGCATGGTTTGAACATATGGTTTTACAAATTGTTTTCGAACTACTCCTGACCCCACTGTCCGATGATGAACTATTTAAGGGGTAGGTCACATGGTTTTTACTAATTGTGCACCTAGCCATGCTCCCTAATTTAAGACTTCGACATAAGGTTCACAATTTCTTGAGCTGACCCACATGGTTTTCTCTAACTATGTACTATCCGTGAAAAGGCCTAGAAACCTACAAAAACTTCTAAAAGTAACCCAAAAAATATCTCATCAAAAGATATAAAAAATATGGTCAAAATAAAGGGACAAAAGAACCTAAAAGTAGGTGTCAGGATGTTATATGCATATTCAAACCAAGAAGACTAAAAACACATCAGATGAGATTAAGAGGGGGTTTGTGCCTAGGTATTCCCCTAGAAATGAACAAATAAATTATTCTTAGTAACCTTTCAAAAATATATGTTCTTTAGTCTCTATGTGAGAAATTTTACAAAAATATAATTTTGAGTCATGATGAAATTATCTTTATTAAAAAAAACTATCAGTAGAGATGTCTTGATGTTGCACATTCCAAATGATAAATTTTTACTTATTGGGGATGACCTTGTATTAGCATGAATTTACCCATTGATTAGACCCATGAGAGACATGGAGAATATTATAATAGGATTTAGTGTTAAAGTTCCATGAATTTGAAGTGCTGAATATTCAAGGAACCTATTCTTCTACTAGATTAATACTATTAAAAATAATGTTATATTAATCAGATATGACATAGTTGTAGAAGTTGGTAAAATCCTTATCCACTTTGAAACTGATATACATGTTATATGATAAAGGATAATAAAAATAATTCATTTCATACTTTTATTTCTAAAATAGGACCTATCCTTCACCAGTAACCCACTATGAGTGATCAAGGAGAGTACAAGAGAACTTTAAATACAACTCCACAATTGAGAGGGAGGAAGAGGGGTATATTTTACTGAATTAGTGGTCATACCACATTTATTTCTAGTAAATCGGTCCCATATAGTATCCCATGCGATCAATTACCATTATAATTTAACATTAATGTCCTACATAATATCAAAAACCTTCCTCAAAATAATTCCACCTTTGTCTATAGGGTTTGGTATATGGATGAAACTATCCCAATGACATATAAATTCATGGAATAAATCCCATAGAAAGGTATTTATAGTTTTTTGAATTATTTTAAGGAAAATTTAGGGACTCTGATGACTGGTATCACATAAATTGTCATGGATATTAGAATAGAATTAATGGGGGTAATTCTCCCACCCAAAGAGAGAAGGTGGATCTTCTGATTATTGATTCTAACCATTATTCTATATACCAAATTATAAAATTGATTTATTCTAATTCTAATAGTGTATATATGATCGCCTAGATAATCCAAAGTAAAATAATTTTAAAAAAATACCATCCATACCTCAATCTAGAGATCATGAGTGGCATTGAAATAAGTATAAATATAAAAACAACTTTTAAACCAACTATCCCATTGCACACTCCACTTATCTTATTCATTCAATATTTTTTTGAAATCCATAGTAGAATTTTTATTTCCATTCAAGAAATCGTAAATCATTAGTAATGAATAAGTGGGAGATATTAGGTGTTTCATACCTACCTTTGATGGGGAATATTTGAACTATAGATAATGAATAATTTTGATTTATAATCAGAGAATCCTAAGAAATAAAAAATAATCTATGATAAATTGGATCTTATTTATAATGAAATATTTGATAATTTAAGAATCCAAATTTTATTCCCATAAAGGAAGATGAGAACTATAGAGATGAGAAACTACCAAAGCACAAATTATATAACCATTCTGAAATCCTTAGTGCCACATGATCCTGATAATGAAACTTCATTCAATAGCGATAAAGGATTTTTCAATGTTCTCCTTCACCATATTTATTAAACTCACCAACTTGTTATTGATATCATGTATCATTTCATAAACTAATGTTATGGAACCTTGGATATTCCTATTTTTTTAAAAAAATGCATGTTTCTCTTTGGAAAGCAGTTAAGGGAGATGAGAGGATAACCTATCATTAATGATTTCAAACATTATTTTATATGTAAATTTTCACGAACTAATAGGATTAAAATAGTCAAAATTTAGGGGATTTTTTAATTTTGAAATGTGGAATGGAGAGGTGGAATTTGAATATCTGAGTAGATGACCACCTAAGAAAAAAAATCTTATATATATATTTTGATGTCATCCTTGATAATGTACTAAGTTTCCATAAAGAATGAACCTATAAATCCATATGGTCTTGGGGAATTATCCATATTCAAGGATTTAATAGAATTAATAATTTCATCAATATATGAGTTGGAATCTAGATGATCATTTATATGATCACCTATCATAGGGATATCATAATTAAGAATGGTTCATTTGAATATTCTATAAGATAACCACCCTGGTTCTCTATTCTAGTAATAGAGTGGATTTTTTTGAAAAGTGAGTTGAATATAGTGGAACTAATAAACTAATATTATTAATGATCGATCCATTATCCATTTTCAATTTGATATTACCAAATAACCACATTTATTATGTGCAATCATATATGTAAACAATATTTATATTACCTTCTTGGAGCTACCAGACCCTTAATATTTTACGAGTAGTGTTTTCAATCTCCAACAATTTTTCCATAAGAACCATTCATTTTTTCCACTATATTAATAAAATTTTTATCATCGTAAGAGTTTACATATTACTATTAAACATTTAAATTCTATGTTTAATATCTATGATGCATGCAGTATATGAGTCTTGTATTTGAGACCATTCTTTAAGGACTCCATTGTAACATCTATGTTTCCTTTAAATTATAACACCCTAAAGGTTTATCTTAAATTTAAAATCCATGTTCACTGAAAATCCTTAAATATTTGGAGTACAAGAGAAAATAATTTCCAACAATTATACATACTCCCTTAATATAAACTTTAATATAAATTACTAGAACTTATAGGGGATACAATTTACCCAATTTAATATATAAATCCATTTTAAAACATAAAAATAAACCAATACCACACATAGTTCAAATAAAAACTCATGGGAGTTCTTAAATTATTATAAAACAGATACCATTGTTAAAACTACTTACTCATATTTTTGAAAATATGAGTTAAATTTTATTAATACTTTAGAAAATATGAGGAATTAATGTCATATGTATATAGTAAGAATCACTAAGTTGATAGAGAACACCTACTAATATCAGTGTAATACTTTACCAGAATTCTATAATCACTAGGTTAGAACATATGATACAATAAACTACAACCTGTGACTAATAAGATCAAACTACAAAGACACCATAATAATATTATAACTAGATACCAATAAAACCAATGGAAGTTTATTCTAAAAATTCACCCAAATACAACACAACACTAATACCCAAATAACTTCAATAAAATAATCCAAAATTTACTCCTAAAATCATGAAACCCTTAAAATAAATTTCAACCTAATGACCTCATAAAAGATAGTGACCAATAGGTGAAAAAAACATTTAAAGGCTTCCTTTAAGAATACAAGGAATAATCCCTAGTCCAAGAAGTGATTTTATCCTACATCGGTGAAATCACCAACCAAATCTCAACCAAGGGAAAAGAAGACAAGAGAGAAGAAATATAAAAGGACTAAAATAGGGGAGGGGATAAAAAATACATGAAATTAGTGGAATAAACCTTTTTGATTCACACTTGATCAATAAAAAAGGGTAGGAGGGAGTAGGAATACTTTTTAATCAATATTAGGGACATGAATGAGAAAGGATACATGAGGTTTGATAGGTCCCCAAAAGGGGTTTTAAATAATTTTATAGAAAAAAATACCAATCTTCCCCCATTAAAAACTATTCTAGAACCAATAATAACTCCAATGGGATCAATAAAAACTCTAGTGGAATTATATTATACCACTATATGGTCCACTAAACTTAGGTTTCAATTCACTAGAACTCTGATAGCTGACATCTTTCAACCCTATAAGTAGTTTCCTCTACCTGACACACCCATACCTTACCCTGAGCAACAAAACCACCCAAAAAACCTCAATCCATGCCCAAAACACTCTAAAAACCTTCCTTGAACTTAAAATTAAATTACTATAACCCAAAACAAAAAACTATCCCTCAATCAGGATAAAAAAATTCAAACTATATAATGTTTAATTTAAATTATTTTAAAAAACTAAATATCCTCATTAATTAAATCACCAAGGACACAGATTATCATAGTTTCTCTGAGGGTTTATCATGCAAGGTAACATTTCTATGGGAAAATTCTACTTATCCCATAGTTAAACACTCTAGAGGTAGAAAAAATGATGATTATTACTTTGGTTATTTAATTGATAGTTAAATATGAGTTCAATTTTCAAATAGTTTATGAATTAGTTATAATGATATAAAGCTATACAAAGTTATATTTAATGTGTTCATTTTATATATTGGATAATATTTTCATTAAACCTTGATCATGAATTTAATTTATATATTTATCCTTATGTTTAACAAGTGTATTTTTTTTAAAAACTCATAATTTTATTGTGTAAAGTTTAAAAAAAATTAACTAGATAGTCTTAAATGTGTGATTTAATGATTATTTTGGGTGGATAAATTATTTTTTGGGTCCATAAAACTAATTCATTTTGTATATATTTATATAGTAAAGTCCTATTTAGGGTGTAATTTAAAGGATTTATAAAATTTTTATCAATAAAAGTTATATTCTTCAATGATATTGAGTAGTATTTGAATGGTTTGTTTGGGAGAAAAAGGTTCCCCAAGTTTTTAAAATTTTAATTTCATTATATTTGGTATGACTTTGAAGGAAAATAATTTTTAGTTCAATTGGTTTGAAGTATTTATTTGGTCTTAAAAATGTTTTTGGTAAAAAGTGTTTAGTTACTCGTGACACATTTGAGATGAAGTACCTCATTTGAGTAAGTGGGGTTTTATAAAATGAATTTTTTATAGTTCTACGATTTCAAATTAATTAGATGAGAATATAAAATTTTTATGGTTTATATTTACAAAGGTGATTTTTAAATTGTTTAATTTATAATGAATTATTTTTATTTTGATATTTATTACTAATGATTATGATAAAGTTTTATGGTTGGGGAATTTTTGGATGTTGAATTTTACTTGGAAGTGTTTATTTTTGGAATGTTTTCATAATATTTGGAAACCAAAGGTTGGTGTAACGTACATATGAATTTAAAACATATAATTAATGTTAAAACCATATTTATTATGATAAACTATGAATATTAAACATTGTTTTGAATGGTTTTTAATGTTAATTATGAATTTTAAAAGTTTAGTTGTTAAATATCCTTTGAATTTGAGAAATCTTATGATATATTAAAAGGAAACAAATAGAAGAATGTGTATAAATCATTGAAATTAAATTTTGGAATCTTAAACACATCTTTAATAGGTTTTTCTTAGTTTATAAATTGTATTGATAAATTTGGGGGTCATAATTTAGAAAATATGAGTAAATCCATCATTTTCAGTACTTTCACGACATGCCATGTAAAAATGCAAGGTCACCACACTGTCTCGTGTAAGATGAAACTCAAAAAAAATTATAGTGGGTTTTCAAAATCCTATTCATGACTATTCATTGTATCCATGCATTCCTAATATTTTTCCAAAATATTTTTCACGGTCAGTTCATGGTCTAGTGACTGTAAAAAGTGACCATTTTATATGGAAAATGACAGGAAATCATGTTTTAGTACATTTATTTATAATTGAAACTCTCATAGGATATGGTTATGGTATTTATATATATTTTATGTTCTAAGGGAATTTTAAAATAGAGAATCTACTTAAAATGACATAACTTTTGATTCAGTCGATTTTTTAGGTTGTGTGAATTCCTTAAAGGAGGATTTAGTTCCCTATTTCAGTACACTTAATGCCTCTCTAAGTAACCTTTTTAAATCCCTATCATTTTTTATTTCTAATAAATATATATTATTTTTTCCCAAATGGCATCTTTTTTTTCAATATGAGAATGGTATTTAAATTATCTCATGGGAAGTCAATACTTCTCCACTATATATTCTTCTCTTTATTCTCTTTTTAAACATTCATCTATGAATTCCTATTTGAGTGATTTTTCTCAGTATGTTGATTATGAGTACCCAAATAATCCTTATATCAATTATTTCTTTAACTATGGAAACATTAAAAATAATGGATCTGAAAATGGAATAGTGAGTGAGATATATATTCATTCATCTATTCATTTTTCATGTTCAACTCCTCTATCTCCAAATATTCTTGATTTAAATTTTTTTTTATAAAATTTATACATATATAATAGACATAAATATGATTATACTTTGATGTAAAATATTTTTACCATAAATAAATGATTTAATATTTTATTACACCATCGATTATTATGTTACTCATATCTTAGAGTTGATGGCTATGAGTAAGAACTTGGAGAAAGAACTCCAATATTTAGAAAGATATTCTGGGGAAGATAGATATTATTTTTATAGTTATGGTTAAAAATATATATATTATATTTCATATAGGAACTCATCTTATGATATGTTTTTAGAAGATCATCAATAGAAAAAACTTGGTAACTATAAGATCTTGACCTTTTTTGGAGATGTATCAAGTTCATTTACAAGTACTCTTTTGCCTTGGTATGAGTACTTTTTCTTGGGTTTTATCTTTAGTGTGTTTGGGTGAAGTTTTGAGAAATTTTAATGATGAGGATTTGTGCATGGTTGGCACATGGTTTTCCCAAACCGTGTGCCCAGCCCAACAAACCGTACGAACCCAAATAGAGAGGATTCACATGACTAGTGCATGGTTTATCAAACCATGATCCCTATTATAAGAAACTGTTAGAAACCCCTAGAAGAGGTGCATGTTTAAGGTGTAGGGTTTGAAAAATCATGAACCCCTGCCCAAGAAACCATGTGCATGGTTTTAATTAATTCAAAAATTACATTTAAAATCACCTGAAGCCCCATATTAACCCCAAATCAACCCCATCTCGGACCTAATCAAATTATCTCAATTTTTATTCTCCCAAATGGATTCCAAGACCTTACGACCTCTATTATTTGCGATTAGAAGCCCGAATCAAAGATCTGCACCTCCCCGGGTATGTGGTTTCTTCCTGATTAGACATCTCTCTCTCTCTCCCGCTCCTATTTTCGGATAAAAGAGGGATGTTTTATCCACTACTTAAAAGGTTTTAGATATAGATCTATGTTTTATGGATCATGACCCATTTTATATTATTTCTATAATTTGATTCAAGATCTTGTTCTTCATCGTGGGTTTGACCTATCTGTTTCAAATTGGGGATTTCTGTTAGCGTGTTTCTACTTTCAAAATTGAGGTAAGTGGTCTATCTTTCAAATCACAAAGTCTTGTTTTCAATTATGTGTATGTAATTTTAGAATTTATATTGGATTATTAACAATTCAATTTCTTAAATTGAGTTAATTAATTTATTAATTAATTAAGGGGTTGTGAATTAGAATAATCAATTGTTGAATTAATTGTGGGATGTTGATATTGTTAAATTGTATTAATTAATTGTTGAATTAATTAATGGTAATTATTGTGATTATTCAATTGATTAAATTGGAATAATAAATTCTTGAATTAATTGTGGGATATTGAGATTGTTTAATTTTATTAATTAATTATTGAATTAATTAATGGGAATGATTTTGAATATTAAATTGATTTAATTGGAATAATGAATTACTGAATTGATTGTGGGATATTTAGATTGTTGAATTATATTAATTAATTACTTAATTAATTAATGATAATTGTTGTGATAATGAAATCTATTGAATTGGATTAATTAATTTTTGAATTAATTAATAGATGTTTTGACTGTGGAATGTGATAGTAATTTTAATGTTGATTAACCTTGATTGATGTGATATATGTGATTTTGCATTATATGTGATAAATATGTCCAGTACCTGGTATTATATATCAAAATTACATAGTGATGAATATATATATAAATGTGTGTGGGACATGGTATACAACATCAAAAGCCCATAGTGAGTAATTGATTAATAAATTTGTGTGGTATATGGTCTGCTACATCAAAAGCCCATGGTAATGAATTTATTAGTAAATGAGGTGTAGGATATGGACTGATGCTCCAAATACCCATATGTGATACAAGTATGAGATAGGGACTGAGGCTCCAAATAACCATGTGACATTAAGGTGTGGGACAGGTACTGAAGCTCCAAATGCTCATGGGGTATTATTCATGAAGTTCTACACCCATGATTTGGCATTGGACTATGGTTACAATTGAATGTGACATGAGTTTATATAAACTGATAAATGATAACTCTGTTTATGTGTTATGGTTCAGACCCTAGAATGGGCTAAAGAAAGTATTGAGATTCAGGTGTCCTCAGGAACCGGATGGTTTATGTGGTTAATCAAAGAATAATTGAAAATTTGATAACTATTTAATAATGCATTGTACTTTATTATTTATACAATTTCATAGTGTAATTTACTAGATATTGTTTTAGACAGCATTTTTGGTGGCCTAATAAGTTGTATTCACACCCAACTCAGGTTTCTTGATCAGTACCCGAATAGATTTCATGGCTGCATGATAGTTTAAGGAAAAGTTCCATATATTAGATGGCTGGGTCAGGATGGAGCATGGATGAGGAAACTAGAATTGGTGTTGGGACCCACTTGGAGTTTCTCAGTGTCTTAATTTTGGGTTTTTCATTTTACACTTGGCATGTACTTGGAATGACATATCTACTGTTTTATTTTGGTTATTGTATTTCCTGTTTTAGTTATCATGTGATACTGGTATTGTCTGGTTATTTGGTTATATCATCTAGTTATTATTATTTATTTCCACTGTTGTGCTACTTTTAAAAAGATGGTATAGTCTACTCATGATCGATATTGACCCTCACTTATAGTCAATAGCCTCTGGCATATGGTGAGGTGCATCTGAGGTCATGTGACTGACCGACTTGGGGCACCTTTGTGTGGCACCTAGGTCAGGATGTTATAAAGTGGTATCAAAGGATGTTTCTTTAATTTTTTATTTTGTATTAATATTTTAGAAAGTTATACATAAGAATAGGATGAGTTAGGTCTTGGTTAAGAGCTCATGCATGGGAGTAGCTAACCCATGTATAGGGGTAAAAGCTAAGTACCCAGGGTGGTATTGTTGTTATTGATGTGTGTTATTACAGTTGATGATATTTCACATTGAGTGATGCACTTGTTGTGTGATGTGATTATTGATTCTGAGATTTTATGAGATTTTACTTGTGACCCGATATGGAATGGGAGTTTAGTTACATACATCATTCTAGTCACTCAGGATTTATTATGAAATGCATCATTTTATGCACGCACATGAAAACGGGTTTTGGGTTAGTTGTTGAAATTGAAATATTTTTATTTTCTTGTGTAATTGAAATGAAAACAGTTCCTAATATGAGTTGAAAATATTAAAATGACAAAAATTTGAATCAATGGGTGTCTAATGAGAAACTTTAACGATGAGAATTATTTTACCCTTTGTTAACCATGACCTAGATGTAAGATGGTTAAGGGTAGTCATAGTGCCTCTATTTTGATCGTGTGGTAGGAAAAAGGGGAATAAATTTTAATTGATTTTGTAAATCCCACCTTGTTAAATGTTTTAATGTAGTTTGATGTGTCTTGAGACATGTTTTTGGAATTGTAGATACATTCCTCCATGATGACGCTTGTTGAGAGGAAAAAAGGAGGACATGGCTGGAGATGATCCTCTAGTAGTGGAACCTGAGGCACTGATAGTGCCGAGTGAAGAAGAAAGAGATCAGTTCCAAGAGAACTTTATCACTTCATATATTTTATAGATAGATACCTAGAGTGGGTTTTGAGTTATATGTCTAACATGGTGTGTGATTTTTAGTTGCAGCACCCTTCGAATTTCATCGAAGAGGGTGGACCTAAGGTAGAAGAGTTCTAGATTGAGTCCATCTGTACTATAATCTACTATTTAGAGACTCCTACTGAGAAGATGTTCAAGTTGGATGCTTATATGTTTCAAGGATCAGAGAAATGTTGGTGGGAAGTTGAATCCCGAATAGGGAAACCAGATGGCATGGAGTGGATAGAATTTTTGGAGAAGTTCTTAGAGAAATTTTATCTAGAGACACTGATATAGGAGAGATGTGTGGAGTTAATGCATTTTAATAATGGGAGTATGTCCATGATAGACTATATTGGTCTCTTTAAAAACTTTTAGCACTTTTCTCCAGTGCTGGTAGGGGATGAAACAACTACGACAAGGCATTTTTAGGATGGAATTAAATGTGATATTAAATCTCAGGTTAACAAATTTCGACTAAGTAAGTTTTATAAAGTGGTGGATCATGATCTATTAATTGAGGGGAAACTAAAGGATTACTTTAGTGGAGGAAAGGTTTTTATTATTGGATAATCAAGAGTTGTGTATTTTGAGGGTAGGAAAAATCACTATGATAATGTTGACCATAGCAGTAAAAGGAAGTGTGGCTAGGGGGAAGGATCAGTTAATCAGGATTTTACCTAAGTTATTTTCCACCAGTGTGGTGGGTTGGGCCTCTATCATAGACATTATACCCATCCACCAATAGAGTGATGATATTTCAGCAGTATGGGACATTTATAGAGGTTCTATAGGAACCATCAATAGATAGGTAGTAATGGAGAAACTAGGTAGAATCAGGGTGTGGGAAGGGGGTATTATGCACCATATTAGTCAGTTAGTTGGAGTACTACTGGTCATGGTGGTTGAGGTAGTGAATGAGGTGCTTCTAGGAAAGAGAACCCATACTATCATAGTGGTGCATCTTAGGGGACCTAGACTACATCATAGGGATGAGGGGAAATATAGCTACATGCCATTTAGCTTATACTTGTGGATAACAAGGCTAGAATGTTGGAAGTTATAGGTATTATCCTTGTAGCTTCTAAACTTTCTAGTGCCTTATTTGATACTGGTGCCTCTCATTATTTAATTTCTTCACAACTTGTGAATGTTTTGATCATGGTGGTGGAGTTTGTGAATAGGGTATTGACGATAGATACACCTTTGGGAGTATGATCTAGAGACATCTACTTATGCAAAGGGTGTTCTCTTCACGTTGGAGAGTATCATTTTAGTTGGGATATTTACATCCTTTACATGTCAAAAATTGACTTAATTATAGGTATGGACTAGTTGGTATCACACTGATCCCACATTTATTGTTACCATAGGAGAGTGACTTTTATATATCCTGAGGGTGACAATTATGTACACTAAGGAGAGTGGGACATAAAGGTAGGTTGTGTAGGGATAATTCATCAGGAATTGGGGGAGATCACTGCCCAGGTTTCTCATATATTTCTAGACGATGGAGGTGTAAAGCATGATGTATTTCCACCCATAATGGATAGGTTCTAGGATGTTCTTCTTGAAGACTTATAAGGGATGCCACCTGAGATAGATATAGAATTTATCATTGAGCTCATTTTGGGGGATGATCCAGTTTATATTCCACCATATACAATGAAACCAAAAGATATTAAAGAGATTAAGACTCATCTGGAAGAGTTTATGGATAAGGGTTTTATCCATCTGACTACGACGCCTTGGGGTTATCCTAATTTTTTTTGTTAAGAAGGATGATGTGACTCTTCCCTTGTGTATTGATTAACAGAAGTTAAACTAAATGACTGTGAAGAACCGATATCCTCTTCCATATATCAATGATATTTTTGACTAGTTTAGAGGAGATTGTGTTGTCTCCAAAATAGACTTGAGATTAGGGTATCATCAGTTGAGAGTTCTACCTTATGATATACTGAGGACTACTTTTATAAGCATGTATGGACTTTATGAGTTTTTTGGGGGGTTGTTTAGACTGATGAATGCACCATTAGTGTTTATGGCCTTGATGAATAGAATATTCCATCCATACCTAGGTCAGTTCGTGTTAGTGTTTGTGGATGACATCTTGGTGTACTCCAAGACTCATGGCGATAATGCCAAAAATCTTGACATGTCTTGAGTACACTAAGAGATAATTGAATATATGAAAATTTATCTAAGTGTCAAATTTGGATTGATCAGGTACACTTCTTGGGTCACATCATCTCATATAATGGTGTGTTAGTGGACCTAGAGAATATTCAGGTTGTTGTATCTTGGGAGCTTTCCAAGAATGTTTTCAATATACATAGATTTATAGGGTTAGTGGGATATTATCGAAGATTCATTCAAGACTTTTTTATTAGAAGCACCTCTTTCGAGATTGACCAAGAAGGGGATAAAATTTTATTGGTTGGAATAATGTGATAATTACTTCTAGTATTTGAAGAAGAATTTGACATCATCACCAATCTTAATCCTACCCAATCTAGGTGAGGTGTATACAGTGTTTTGTGAAGCTTATGGGATTATACTTGGAGATGTGTTAATGCAGGAAGACCGAGTTGTGGAATATGGGTCTTGGAAATTGAGGCCACATGAATGGAACTAACCTACACACAACCTTGAATTATCTATAGTGTTTTATGCTTTGATGTTTTGGTGTAATTATCTATTGGGTGAAAAGTTTACTATGTATATGAATCACAAGATATTGAATTATATCTTTTTGCAACAAGACATGAACCTATGGTGGTGGAGATGGGTTAAATATATGAAGTCATTTGACTTTGATCTAGAATATATGCCTGAGAAGTGAAATAGTGTTGTTGACACTTTAAGTAGAAAAACTTAGACTCACGCAGTTCAGGAGTCTAGTACTGAGTGGAATATAATGGCTTTACTCGATGATATGCATTTTGTGGCTCAGAAGGGTCAAGAGCATATGACTCTAGTATTAGTTTCAGTAGATTATACACTTTTTAGATAGATCTAGGATAAATAGTATGTGGATTCATAATGTTTTTCCTTGAGTTAAATCCTTGAAGGTGGGGAGTCACCTTCGTATTAGAGCATATATGAGGATGAAATCATCTATGTCTATAATCAGGTTGTTGTGCCTATGAGTATGCAGTGAGAGATGATGTGTGAATTTCATGCCTCAAAGTGGGTGGTGTATCTAGGTGGGACCAAAATGTACTGTATCCTATAATGACAGTTTTGGTAACTAGACATGAAAAAGGAGATAAAAAAGTTAGTGATATGATGCTAGACTTGTCAATATGTGAAGGCCAAGAATCAATGACCTGGAGGTTTATTATAGTCATTTCCCATTTTGAAATGGATGTGGGATGATGTTACCATGAATTTTATTATGGTTATCCCAAGGACACCTCATAATAATGATTCTATTTGGGTGATTGTAGACCATTTAACAAAGGTAATACATTTCTGGCCTAAACGATAGACTTTATCAGTGGTGAAACTAAGATATTTATATGTTTTAGAAATAGTTCATCTACACAGGGTGTCATGGAGTATTGTTTCATAATGTGACTCGTGTTTTACTCCGCGCTTTTAGAAGGGGTTACATGTGGTTCTTGGTATATAGGTTTTAATATGTATATACTTCAACTCATAGATATATGGGTAGTCAGATTGTACTATACAGGTGCTTCAGGATATGCTTTGGGCATGTGTCCTAGACTTTGGTGGGTCTTGGGAGAAGCACCTAAATTTAGTGGATTTCTTCTATAAAAACAGTTATTAGGAAAATATTCATATGGAACCATATGAGTTAATTTATTATTGGCCATGAAAATAACCACTATGTTGGATAGAGGTAGGTGAGTTGGAGCTTTTAGGACCAAGTCTCATACAGGAGACATCGGATCAGGTTCAGTTGATTCAAAAGTGTATGGATATGACTTAGAGTATGAATAATTCGTATTATTATAGACTTCAAATACCTCTAGAGTTTACAGAGGGTGACTGTGTTTTCCTATTGGTGTTTCCTAGATTGGGTCACCATAGGATACAAAGAGAAGTCAAGTTGGCACCCAGGTTCATTTAACCATTTGAGGTTGTGGAGATAATTGGTCCAATGGCATACTTATTAGCTCTACCAAAAAATTATAGTTCTATGCATGATGTTTTTTAGGTGTCACAGCTTCAATGGTATCACCCTGGACCTTCTCATTTGATCGATGTGGATGATGTTGAGCTTGAGATAGATGTGTCCTTTGAGGAGAATCTGATATGTGTGTTGTATTAGAGTGAGGAAGTGTAGGGGGAAATACTGTGCTGATAGTTCATCTATTGTGGAAACATGGTTGTGTTCAGGAAGAAACATGGGAAAGAGAAGTGGATATGTAGGCTCAGTGGCCCAATCTTTTTGACTAGAAATCTTAAAGATGCGTGGGAGTACATCTCAAGGATGAGATGTTTTAAGGTAGGGAGATTTTAAGATCCTGAACTTTTTTGAAGATGTCTTTTTCTCTTTTACAGGTACTATTTTTCCTTAGTTTGAGTAATTTTTTTGGGGTTTATCATGGGGGTGTTTGGGTAAAATTTGGAGAAATTGGATGGAGGAGGGGTTGTGTATGGTTGGCGCACAGTTTTCCTAAACTGTGCACTCATCCCATTAAACCGTGTAAACCCAAAAAAGGCATTCCCATGGCTAGAACATGGTTTTTCAAACTGTTCACCCTCTTAGGATAAATCTTGGGACACCCCTAGAAGAGGTGCACAGTTAAGGTGGATGATTTGAAAAACCATTCACCCATTCCTAGGAAACCATGCATATGGTTTTAATTAACCCAAAAATTAGATTTAAAATTACCTGAACCACATTATTAATTTTAAATCAACCCCAAATTGGCCTTAATCACATTAACTCACTTTTTTAGGCTCCCAAATGGATTCCAAGCCCTTATGACCTTCGTTCTTCATGATTCAAAGCCCGTATCAAATATTTTTACCTCCCCAGTTATGTGGTTTCTTCCTAATTAGATCTCTCTCTCCAACTCCTCTTTCCAGATAAAAGAGGGATGTTTATCTACTGTTGGCAAGGTTTTATATATAGATCTAGGTTTTATGGATCATGGCCCGTTTTATCTTTTTTTTCTAGGATTTGATTTAATATCTCATTCTTTTTCATGGGTTTGACCTATTCGTTTCAAATTGAGGATTTCTATTGGTATGTGTTCCTCGTCAAAATTGAGGTAGGTGGTCTATTATTCAAATCACAAAGTATTGATTTCAATTACATGTATGTAATTATAGAATTTCTATTGGATGATTAGAAATTTAATTTCTTAAATTGAAATAATTAATTTGGTAAATTAATTAATTAAGTGATTGTGAATTTGAATAATTGATTATTTAATTAATTATGGGATATTAATATTGTTAAATTTTATTAATTAATTATTTAAATAATTGATGGGAATTGTTTTTATTAGTAATTTTATTGATTTGGAATAATTAATTATTTAATTAATTACAGGATATTCAGGTTGTTTAATTATATTAATTAAATTTTGAATTAATTAATTGGAATAGTTGTGATTATGAAATTGATTGAATTGGAATAATTAATTATAGAATTAATTATGGGGTATTGAGATTATTGAATTATATTAATTAATTAATGAATTATATTAATTAATTTTTGAATTAATTAATGGGAATTATTGTGACAATGCAATCAATTAAATAGTATTAATTAATTTTTGAATTGATTAATAGAAGTTTTGACTATGTAATTTGATAATAAAGTTAATGTTGATTAACCTTGATTGATGTGGTATATGTGATATTTTTATTTATGTGATAACCGTGTGTGGGATAGGGTCTAGTGCATCAAAATCCCATAGTGATGAATTGATTGATAAACATGTGTAGGTGTTTCCCTCGGAATCAGGGGATGACTGCCTTGATGGGAGGTTCAAACGTTCTGATCGGTTTCTAACGGGTTTGTTCGTAGAACTAGAAACATCCAATGATTCCACATCCATTCGGACCTACTTTCCAAAGGTAGGTGCTCATTAGTTTGTGGACTGATGAGGCTTAAGAATTTTCATTGGTCAAGAGGATGGGAGGTCGGACTCATCACACCTTTTGAGGGGAATTATTGTCTACTTCGGGACTCTCTTTATAGATTTAAGTTATGTTTGTGAATCTTTATTACATTACCAAGTATAAAATGAGCTTTCCTTCAGATCTGACAATCAATGATCAAATATGTAGGAAATTTAGAGAATCTTTTATATGTATTCGAGGTTCTTCATAGATAGAGAATCATATGTATTTATTAGATATTCTTGGTCAATGGTACCCTTCGACACATTTATATAGAAGTATCTTGGTCATTAAGATGACCATGCTGGTTTTAAAGACACTCAGTGGGGCAATTGAAGTTTATTGTCATTCAGAAGGACATGGATTATTTTAGAGTTGGGATCGAACCCGTAGACGGGCTACCTACGTATCCTTTGTTTAGAAAAGGAATCAGAACCCACGTAGTTCGAGTAAGGGAGTATGATGTTTATGATTGATAGCTCAAATAAGGATGTCATAATTACTTTTTCCCTCTAAGCTCATGTGAGTCATGCTCGGTGTGAGAAACAAGAGGTATTGGTAAAAATTAGACAATTGGGCCATGAAAGATGCAATCATAAGAAATGATGTGGGACTTATGTATGTATGACTTCCTAGATAAATGAAGGTTAGGATTTACTTTAGGGAAGAAATCCAGGAATAGGGTCCATAAAGGTATATGTGCTTCATAGAGATTTTGAATACTCTAACTTGGGGCTTACTCCTAAAAAGGAGCCCCGAATTAGGAGAAGACTTATGATTGGGTTTTACTCCTGAAAAGGAATCCCAGATCAAAGGTAAATTAGGACTGGTTAAGAGAAATTAAGACTGGAGCTTACTCTTGAAAAGGAGGCCTAGGTCAAGGATTAAGGTTTGGGGCTTACTCCTGAGGAGGATTCCCAAATCAGGGGACTGGGGCTTTCTCCTAAAGAGGATGCCCATATTTGGGAACTTTAAGAATTGGGGCTTACTCCTAAGGAAGATGCCCAAGTTAAGAATTATGACTGGGGCTTACTCCTAAGGAGGATGACCAAACTTGAGACTGGGGCTTACTCCTGAAAAGGAAGCCCAGGTTAGGGGATCTGGGGCTTACTCCTAAGAGGATGCCCAAAATTTAGAGGACTTATGACTGGGGATTATTCCTAAAAAGGAGACCCAGGTTAAGGATTCTCTCATCTTAAAGGATGAGGTTAAATGAATTAAATCTCAATCTTTAGTGACATAAAGATGTGTAAATCACTAGGTTTTGAGAGATATTCCACAGAATTTCTTTCAGATAAGGAAGTAAAATCAAGAAATCATGCCATAAATGGATTTGAAGAGTGTCTTGAAGACTGAATCTTGAATAGGAAATGTGTAATGGCTTAATAGGGGTGAAATGGGCAAGAAAGGTATCCAAAAAGGCAGGGGCGCGCAAGTCCTGATAGGCGCGCAGGTACTGCGTGGGCGCGCAAGTCCTGGTCGCGCAGGTATACGCCTGTGCGACACGTTTGGTACTTATGCGGTGTTCAACCAGTAGGGTAATACTTGAGAGACCTTTTTTAAGGAATTTAGAATCCTCTTGAGGTTATTCCAGCAGAGGGGTGCGCAGGTTCTATTGAAGGAGTAAGGCAGAGTGCAAGTGTGGCCATTTCCCTTAAGGGCTGGCCACCTAGGCGCGCACGTGTTGATGAGTTTCAACACTTAGGCCTTCCTCCCCCTCTTTAGATCTTCCGTTCTAGGTAAGAAATTACCTTATAAGTGTTCCGGAAGCTTTGAGAAGAGACTAGGGCGCCGGGAGCTCAAATCTGATTTTCTGGAAAAAAATCCTCCTGAATGGGGGGGGGGGACACAGGGTCTATTTATAGGAAGGAGAAGACCCCGGGCAGTTATCACTTAGGTCGCGCAAGTCACTTGCGCGACCATAATGCATCGTGTAAGTGGACTTGCACGACTCTGAGGGAACTTGCGCGACTTATGGTCAATCTTATCTTTGTTCACCCCTTTGTCGATTTTTGATATTTGTTCAAAGGATGAATCTTCTTTGTTCAAGGTATTTCCCTTTTCATTCATTTAGACTCTGTGAAAGAAAGGAGCGTCAAAAAAATTCCCCCCTCAGAGTTGGATCCGGAGTGAAAAGAGGATTTGACTTTGAGGGGAAAAGAGAAACCAGGGGTCTTTGTGGTTATTGGCAATTTAATGTCATGCATTTCGGACATAAAGAGGCTAATGTTTAAGGTCAAAATATCTTTGACTGAAATGGATTAGAATTGACTCAATTCCTTCACAACTCATCTAAAAACATAGTACCATACTCAAGTATGAGGGAAAATATATAAGCTATGACTTAAGAATATTTGAATCTAAGGAATGATATGAAAAAGAGCTAAAAGGCATTAGAAGAAGTAGTTTCCAAGAATAAAGTTACCATTATTTAACAAACCCATTAGGGGGTTGAATTTTTTAGGGCCACCTAAGGGCATTGGCTGCATAGTTAAATAAAATAGTATCTTTTGGATAACAAGTCTGTTATGTAGACTGTTTATGCAAGGCCACCTATGAGCACGTGCTGCATAGTCAGGAAAAAGAACTCTCAGAAATTTACTTTCCTAGTGCTAAAAGCCAGTGAAAGTTTATGGAGATTCAAATATTCCAAATCATAGAGTTTTCTGTATGGAAAGAGGTACTTGAATATGGAGAAGATATTTCCAGACAAGATTATCGAAGAACTGGATGAATATCACTCCTACAAAGGTCTGACCCAAACGTAGGGAAGAAGAATATAAACCATAGACTTGAATACTTTCAGATCATGAAAAAGGATATGGGAAAAATATTTTAAGGATGGATTTTTTTTGCGGATCCCTACATACTATCATTTAAGACAAATAAGAACAAAAGAGGCATTCCTCCCAAGAATGAAGTTACCACTATTAGACAAACCCGTTAGGGGGTTGAATTATGCAGGGCCACCTAAGGGCATTGGCTGCATAGTCAGATAATAATATCTTTTGGATAACAAGTCTGTTATGTAGACTGTTTATGCAAGGCCGCCTATGGGAACATGCTGCATAGTCATACAAAAGAACTCTCAAAAGTTTTAAATTTTTGTGACTAGAAGTCATGAAAAGGGTTATAATGATCTGAAAATATTTAAGGTTAATATTATGACACATAAATATGGGTATTGTTCAATGTATATAGAGATACATAGATCAATTCTAACCATAATCATGTTGTGGCTGGGTCCTGAATTGAAATGTTGGACTTCACTACGTATCCCATAAGGATGAGAATCAAGCCACACATAGTTCTTAAACTACAGTTTAACATCGTGTGGGAAAAAAGGATTAGAGATCTTAGTTTAGGGTCATAGAGCTTGGACCATTGTAAGAAATACATAGTGTGTATTTTCATGGGGACTTTTCAGCCAAGGGGATGAAAATGGAATTTGGGGTTAGGCCCAAAGAATTGGGGCTGGATTCGAGGGACACTCGAACGTTCCTACGTATCCCATAAGGATGGGAATCAAGCCTACGTAGTTCTAGAAATACCCTCTGTACAAATTTGGTTCATACATGTGAAGGGCGAAAGGGGACTTTAGTGCAATGATAGTTTAACCCAAGATAAAAGGTTTGGGCATTTCCATGTATGCACGAAGTCTTTGAAATGAAACATGATTAAAAAAAATCAATGTAAATAATGGTTCCCTCTCAGGTGAGGGCATCAAAGAAATTTTTAGCTTATTGTCATACTGGACAAAAGTGTTGTATATTTTAACGTCGTATAACAGGGGCGAAAGTGAACCAATGTAAAGATATTGATTCTAAGGGAGGTTTCAAGAATTAACATCATATGAGATGGAGGTGAACCGATGTGAAGAGATTGGTTTTGGGCTTGAACCTTGGGAGGTTGCCTACATACCCAGCCTAGAAGGCAAGGATCAAAGTCCATGTAGTTCAATTAAAGAATGAATTAATGATCAAGTTGTTCTTGGGGACAACGACCTAAAAAATGATGTTGGGACTCACACATGGTTAGTAGCCCAGAGAGTGTGTTATGGTTGAGGTTTTCTCTAAGCTCGCATGAGTCATACTCGGTGTGAGAAACAAGAGGTAGAAACAACCTTAACAATACATAGTTTAACGTCATGTAGGACGTATGAAGGGACTATTCAGTTTAAAGTCTTGCAGTTAGGACTATTGGTGCTGCAAAGTTTGGTGTCATGTAGTAGGGACAAAAGAGTACACTATTTAACATCATGTTGGACGCATTGAGAATTTTTTTTCACAATTTAACGTCATGTTGGACGAAAAAGGGACGATACAGTTTAGCATCATGTTGGACGAAAGTGCGAATAGTTTAAGGTCATACGCATGGACCATGGATGGTGCAGTTTAATGTCATGTTGGACGGTAGTGTAGTTTAAGGTCATACAGGACCTTTGATGATTATGTATTTTAACGTCTTTCTGGACGTAAGGGACTTTTATACAATTTAGCGTCATGTAGTTAGGACATCACAGTTTAACGTCTTGCTGGACGTAAGGGACTTTTATATAGTTTAGCGTCATGTAGTTAGGACGTCACAGCTTAACATATTTCTGGACGTAAGGGACTTGCAAATAGTTTAGGGTCATATGCATGGACCATTGATGATGCAGTTCATGGTCATACAGGACCTAGTTGCAGTTTAAGGTCATACATGACCATTTAGGGAACTTTTTTCACAGTTTAGCGTCGTGTGGGACGAAAGTACAAATAGTTTAAGGTCATATGTATGGACCGTTGCTATATAGTTTAACGTCATATAGCAAGGATGAAGTACAGTTTAATGTCATATAGGATGTATTAAAGGACTTTTGTATAGTTTAACGTCATATAGCAAGGACGAACTAGTGCTGCACAGTTTAATGTCATGTTGTAGAGACATAAGTACAATTTAATGTCATGTAGGACGTATTAAAGGACTTTTGTATAGTTTAACGTCATATAGCAAGGGCGAACTGGTGCTACACAGTTTAGTGTCATGTTGCAGGGACATCTGTAAGGTACTTTGCAGTTTATCCAAAATACTTCTTCAAAAATCTAGCATTGGTTGGAGTAGTGATGAGTTCTCCATCCATCGAGATTAATGAATAAGCTCCATTTGAGTAGACCCTATGTACCGAATAAGGTCCTTCCCATTTTGGCTCAATCTTGGGAGGTTTCTTTCCTGGTATCATTGGATTTTTGAGAACTAATACCAATTCTCCCTGAGTGAATGAACGAAGACGAACTTTTTTGTTAAAAGCTCGTGCTATTCAATTTTGATAGACTTCCAAGTGGTGCAGAGTGCACAATCTTTTCTCATCTAACCGTTCCAATTCATTCAATAACTTTTGAGATTTCTCATCTGTAGATGACTGATCGCAAATGGCTACTCTGAGCGAGGGTAGTTGAACTTCAATGGGAAAGAAGGCTTCTGTTCCATATACCAATGAATATGGAGTTGACTGAGTTGTAGTGCGGGTGGTAGTCCGATAATCCCATAAAGCATGAAAGAGTTTATCAGGCCATGACCTCTTATCTTTATCCACCATCTTTTGCAGTATATTTGAAAGAGTCTTGTTAAAGGATTCTATCTGGCCGTTGGCCGCTGCATGATACTGAGATGAATGGTTGGATTTGATGTTGTATTCTTGATACAACTTCTTCATCTCGGATGAACAGAAATTGGTGCCATTTTCTGTCAATATGGTATGAGGGACACCAAATCTGGTAATGATGATAGACTTGATGAAGCCAAAAATGCATTTAGAACTGATTTCCTTGAGAGTTATTGCCTCTTCCCATTTGGAAAAGAAGTAAGTAGCAGTAAGAATATACTTAAACTTCTTGGCCGTAGCCGAAGGGTAAGGCCCCACCACATCCATCCCCCATGTGGAAAATGGCCATGAGTATTTAGCTGTATGAAGCAAATCTGGAGGTTGATGAATGAAGTTGGCATGTACTTGGCATGAATGAAACTTCTTTGTGAAATCAACACAATCTCGTATCATTGAAAGCCAAAAGTATCCAAGCCTTCGAATTTGATCAGACAGTCTATGTCCAGACTGGTGGGCACCACAGACTTCTACATGCACTTCTTTCATGACAGCCATTGTCTCTTCACCATCAATGCATCTGAAGAGAACTCCATCAAAACCATGTTGGTAGAGAATTTTCTCTAGGTGATCTGGGCTATCATAAAGAGTAAAATTAACCACACGTCGTCAGATTTGTTCTTTCTCACCTCTATCAGGTGGAAGTGTTCCATTTTGAAGGTATTTCCTGATAGGTGACATCCATCCTGTAGTATGAGCATATAGTTCAGGAATGAGACAAATTTCAATAATTTCCTGTGTTCTGATTCGAACATAAGGTGAAATTGCACGACGATGGGCAATACTGATGGCTGTCTCGTCCGGATTTGGATCTGCCAGAGTTGTGGCTATATTAGCCAGCGCATCAGCTTGATCATTTTGTGATCTTGGGACATAAGAAAATGTCGGTTCCAAATGGAATTCCTCCATTAACACTCTGATTTAATCATACAAAGGGATTAGTTCTTCTTTTCTGATGGCATAATCCCCATTGACTTGTTTGATTACCAGGTCTGAATCACCCTTCACCTTTACGTGATTCACTAGTACTTGAAGCGCTAATTACAAACCTGTGATAAGAGCTTGGTATTCGGCTTCATTATTGGTACCACATTCCCACAATAAGAAGGAATAAGGTAACACTGCCTTTTCTCGAGAAATGAGCACAATTCCTAACCCAACTTTGTTGAATTTAGGATTTTCCATTTTCCTCCCTGTTGGACTTCTAGAAGCACCATCAAAATACATTTCCCATGCCTGAGGACTTTCTTGAATAGAGAAGACTTCCTCATTAGGGAATTCAATATCTGAAGATGTGCCTTCCACTGAAGGGTGTTCAGCTAGGAAATCATCCAGAGCTTGACCTTTTATCACCTTTTGAGACACATACTGAATGTCGAATTGCTGCAAAATAACTGACCACCTTTCCAGACGTCCTGTAAGCATTAGAAAACTTAGGATAAATTTGAGCGGGTTATTGCGAGATACCAATTGGACCTCGTGATGTTGCAGGTAGTGTCTCAACTTCTGAACTGCAAAGATTAATGCCAGGAAGCACTTCTCAATACTTGAATACCAGGTTTCTGCTTCAAGCATGGTTCGACTGAGATAGTAGAGACTGTTTTCATTCCCAGAATCATTCTTTTGAGCAAGAAAGGCACCCAATGATTGCTCTAGAGCTGTCACATAGAGGATAAATGGTCTTCTTTCAATGGGTGGCATGAGTACTGGTGGACTCAAGAGGTATTTCTTGAGAATATCGAATGCTTCTTAAAATTCTTCAGTACACTGGTAAGTGACCCCCTTCTTCATCAATTTGGTGAAGGGTAAACTTTTTCCTGCTAAATTGGCAATGAAACGCCGAATATAGGCTAAGTTTCCTTGAAGTACTCTTAATTATTTCAAATTTTGAGGAGGTGACATACCAAGGATTGACTTGGTCTTCTCAGGATCGACTTCAATACCACGATGGAGTACAACAAAGCCGAGAAATTTTCCTGAGGTTACCCCAAAAGCACATTTTAAGGGGTTCATCTTCAAATTATGTTGTCGAAGCTTACAGAATATGACTTCCAAATCAGCCAAGTGATTAGAACGTTGTTTGGATTTAACTACCAAATCGTCTACATAGAATTCAACAAAATTCCATAAGAAGGGTTTGAAGATACGATGCATGGAACACTGATAAGTTGCACCTGCATTCTTTAAGACAAAGGGAATTACCCGGTAACAAAACACACCCTAAGGGGATATGAAGGCTGTTGATTCCTAATCTTCTAGGGCCATTCAGATATGATTATATCCAGAATATCCATCCATGAAGGAAAGTGCTTCATAGCCAGCTGTTGCATCAATTAGAAGTTCTATAATCAGAACTGGGAAATCATCCTTAGGACAATGCCGATTAAGATCTCTTAAATCAATTCAAACTCTAATTTGTCCGTTATTTTTCTTTACAGGGACAATATTATCCAACCATTTGGGATATTGAACTTCTCTGACAAATTTAGATTTGATAATCTTATCCACTTCAGCTTCAATTTTGGAAGCATAGGTTGGGTGTGTTCTTCTCGCGGCTTGCTTAAATCCTCGATGTTCTTCTGGTAAACCTAAATGATGAGTAGCAACATCAGGATCAAGCCTGAGCATTTCTGTATAGTTCCAAGAAAACACATCTCTATTTAACTTTAGAAAAGAAATATACATATCTTTATCTTCAAGGGTCATGGCCGCACTGATTAAAGTGGGGCGTGGATCTTCCTTTGTACCCAGATTTATTTCTCTGAGTTCATCCACAGTGGTAGAGATACCCTCTTCAAATGCTGGAGGAGCATCTCTGAGATCTTCCTCTTCTTCTTCATCATGTGTTATTTCTTCCGTGTCTACTTGAATAGTAAATGACAAAGCATAATTTTCATGATCAGAAGAGATGTCAAAATTTGCATATCTTGAAGAAGAATCTTCCATTTCCGACCTGATTGATGATGAAGGGTCTTCTTTGGTAATAAAGAGGAGATGATGGATTGAGAATCGACATCATTGTTCACCTCTGATGTTGCTATAACTTCTTCTGTCCTAATTGGCGAAGTATAGACTTGTTGGATTTCAGTAGATGAAATGAAGACGTCACCATTTGTTCTTTCATCACTGCTTGGTAGATTACCAATTTCTCCCATGTTGTCTGGCTCGATTGCCGTAATTGATATTATGGATCTTTCCATAAGAGTATTTTGATTTGAGTATAACTTGTCAATTTGAATGATATGAAACACATAATCTGTACTCACATGTTTAAATGGATTTACTGGAATTTTTTCCAAACCATATGGAGCATTAACTTTGGTAATATCCTTTGTTATGGATTTCTCCCTTTGCTTCATGTGATAGAATTCTACCTCAATGTATTGAGACTCACATGTCTTGAAAGAGGCCTTATCACCATATAATGTCCCAACTTGACCATCGAAACAATATTTGAGACATTGATGGTATGATGAAGGGATAGCCGCATGCTGATGTAGCCAGGGTCTTCCAAGCAAGACGTTGAAAGCTGAATCTTGATCAACAATCATGAAATCTGAATTGGATAAAAGATCTCCAAACTGAGTTCTGAGTGTAACTTCGCCCAGTGGTTCTTGTTCATTTTTATCATATCCTTGTAACATCATGGTAGAAGGAGATAAATCAGATTCCGTGTGGCCCAATCGACAAAGTGTATGAATGGGTATGAGGTTGACTCCTGAACCATTGTCAATGAAAGCCCTTCGGACGTCTACACCATTGACCTTTCCAGATAAATAAAAAGGTCTGATATGCCCATGCACAACATCATATTCATCTTCATCAGTAAAAGATATTATTGCATGTCATTATGTAGGATTATTCTCTATGTGATAGACTTCAGCTGCAACAATTTTAGTTTCAAACTCCTGAGGACTTGACAAAGCCTCAATGAGTGATTCCCGAAGATCTTTTGATAGATTAAAATCATCCAGAATTGATAACTTGGCTGGTACTTGGGCCAAGTGTTTCAATATATCATACTTTTGATCCAGAGGTCTGCGTTTCCCAACAGGAATATGTGGTTTAGCAGGTACTTTGGAAGCAAATTCATTGGAAGTTGATGCATCTTGTATTGGGATAGGAGTTGGCAATATTCTTGGTTTGGGAAGATTAGACCGATTAGATCCATTTACTTGCTGAGAGGAAGAAGATGGAACCTTCAACCGGTCTTCCAAAATAGTTGTGCCAGGACTGAATTTTCTATTTGTAGAAGAACTTGATTATTCTTGCTGAGCTCACTAAAGGGCTCTACCACGACTTTCTGCTGTAAACACAGTTCTAGCAGGGGTAGAATTAGAATAGTGGCTTCTGAAAGATCCACGTCTTCCCCTATATCCTGATCCCCAGGAACTTCCTCTGATTCCTCTATTTGATACAAGGAATTCAGGCTCATTGAAATCGAAACTGCGACTGCCATATGGATCTGTTAATTGAATCATATTAACAGAACCAAAGATTAACTCTTCGTCTGATGAAGACTCTGCCTGATTAGCCTATTCAGGATGTACTGTTTGGTGGGGTGGTGCTCGTGGCTTTGAAGTAGATGGCACGAAGTCCGCCAAAGTCAAAGGCGACTTAGGCTTTGACACATACTCATCCTCTTCTGATTCTTTTTCTTTCTTTCAATCATGCCGTTTCTTTGAGGACTTTCCCTCTGACGAAGAGGGTTTTGACGCAACATTCATGGAAGAAGACACAATTGATTTCCTTAATTGTGTTAGCAAATAGCATGAGTTCGATTGATTGTCTTTCTGACCATCCAATCATCATACTTTTGTGCATTTTTGCTTTCAACTTCTTTCCATTCATCTTCCTCCTCTAGAACTGTAGCAGTGACACATGCTACCTGGGCTGAGGAGCCTTTAAATGTGACCTATCCCGAGTCGACCATCTTTTGCAGGAGGTCTTTGAAGAAAAAACACTCCTGGATGGGATGCCCCAACATTTAATGAAAATGGCAATAATTAGGATGGTCTTCATCTCCTTTCTTGTTTGGCCTCTTGGGTATTGGCAATTGAACCAAATTGTTTTCCAGAGCCGAAATGAAATAATCAGGAACTTGTTCATTTCGGAAAGAGTATGTTTTTCTCTTCAGATCCTCAAATTTTTTTCGTCTTTGATCTTTTTGATCATCTGGACGAAAAGGCCTTTGTTGTTGGCGCTCAGAAGGTGGAGCCCTTCGAGAAGATGAAGGTTTTGAGGTAGAAATAGGTACAGGTGCTTGTTTGAGAATAACTGTAGAAGTTTCTACTTTACCCATTCTCCTTCTTGGAGCTGATGGAATTACACAAGATTTATCCTTAGTATAGCATCCCATATTTTTATAACATAACTTTCATTCCATTACACAGAACTGAGGATCTTTAAGGTTTAGTGTCTTGGAAACAAGGAACATAATACATGAAAAGAACATAAAACATTCTTCTTAAACACTTTAAAGGCTTCTCCTTAAGTTCATCCTAGGTTCATTACTGCATCTCATAACTTGGGGACATACATCAAAAGAAAGGGTGAGCAGAAGGCCCAGTAAGGGAAACAAGAGAAACATTTTACATGTGAACTTGAGATACTTCAATAAGGACATGAAAATAACTTTAAGGAATGAGAAAGAAATCATGAGATACATCATAATAAAAATAACATTTTTCATAACTTGAATATGTTGATACAACATTTAATATTTACAATCGTTTCGTTTCACCAAGGTCCATCCCCAAGGTGTTGTTAAAAATTACCAAGATTATTCACCAAGGCGTCGTTAAAAATGGTCATCTCTAGAGATTAAGTCTTTACCCAATGCATTGGAGCGCTATCTGGGAACACCCTTGACATGTATTTATTATCACGTGAGCCACATATATCATCATAAATCATTTCATAAACAACCCATATAGCATAAAATAAATGGGTTTCATTTGATAATCATAACGTTTTAAAAACTGTTTTAAAGACATGATCTTTATGTCACTTTAAACCCACAGAAAGGGGAAGCGGGTTTCATGTATGTAAATCCAAGAATTTAAAATAAAAAATTTTGATATATATGTGAATACCCTTGTAGAAATAAGAGATTTGAGAATTCACTTTATAACATAAAATAATTTTTAGAAAAGAGAGAGGCATTTTGAGACGAAAATTCTGCAGCATAACGGCTATGTTACAAGGTTTTAGAAGACATTTAAAAGAGAGGGAACATGGGTCACTCACTCATAAATGATCCATAAAATAGTAGAAGGACATAATAATACTGATATATGAACATGGTAATGAAATTTTAAGGACATACCATTTGAAATGAAAAACATGGAAGGAAGACAAAAATTAGATTTCCCTTATGAAAATTCGGCAGCCTAACGACGTCACTTAAACTTCAATATAAAAAAGATTTGAAACGATCAAATAGGATTTCTCATCATATTATCATAATAGATCAGTATGATAGATATAGAGAGCATACCCCAACATAATAAAAAGGAACTTGAAAGACTTGACATGAAAATCGAACTTGAAAAATGAGAAGGGTGAAAGAATCCCTTTAAATTTCGGCAGCCTAACAGCGTCACTTAATCTTTCATAAAACGAAATGATGAGAGTATGAGGGGATCTATCATCATATAAACATGAAAAGGGCAGTAAGAGGAATATAAAAGAACATACTCTCACATAAGAACATGAAGTATAAAAGGAATGACATAAAAGAGATTACATGAAAAGAAAGAGAGAGGCCAG
Source organism: Viscum album (assembly GCA_963277665.1). NCBI lineage: Eukaryota > Viridiplantae > Streptophyta > Magnoliopsida > Santalales > Viscaceae > Viscum > Viscum album. Next base: position 122,863,971 of record OY728156.1, read on the forward strand.
ATCCCTTACCTTAAAACGTAACTCTTAAAACTCAAAGGTTTGGACCTTGAGGGCTTGGGGGCACCTTGGGAGGACTCCTTGGGAGGTAAGGAGACCATAACTTCGTTGGGGGAGAGTTTGGAGTGAAAACTAAAGGAGTAAAGGGTGGGTATTTATAGGGAAAGTGAGGGGACAAGGCATTAATGGCCAAGGGACACCTCATTAGTGGTTTTGGCAAAACCATGGGCTTGCCCATGGTATTTTCCCATGGTATTGGCCACTTGGGACACCTCATACCTTATCTTACTATTCATAATTCGACCATATTGATTACATACTTAATATATCATTTAATGATGTCATTAAACACCCGTAACTTAAAAACTATATTTTCACTATTCATCGAAAATTCAAATTTCTCAGAATAATCCCAAATTTTCACCTTAACCAAATATCAATGCTCTGATTTCAAAAATGAAATCCATTTTATAAAAATAATTTTCTAAATATTTTTAATTAAATTTTTAATTAAAAAAAACACTATTCATTGAAAATTCATTTTTTTCAGAAAAATCCCCAAAAATTACCTTAACATAATATCGATGCTCTGAGTTCAAAAATAAAGTCCTTTTTATAAAAAAAATTTTCTAATTATTTTTAATTAAATTTTTAATTAAAAAACACTATTCATCCGAAAAAACTAATACTTGACTAATAATTTATGAAACTGCTATTTACCCATTTTATTGAATCACATTACTTAATCTAGGTGTCTAAATTATATTAAAAATTTCTTTGAGTGAAATTACTAATCCATTTGGTCACATTACTAATCCTAAGCGTAAAATCACTATTCATAATTTACTATTCATCAAAAATTAAGTTGATCTTATTAGACTCCAAATTCCTTACTGAACACTTTTGTAGAAGACCATTTTTTGAAAATCATTACACATCATTAATTATTTAGGGTTTACATAAATATTTTAAAATATCCTTTTTTCAAAATTCATCAATAAAATACATCCTAAAATTATCCGGACATTTGAAATTTCACAAACATCACTAAAGGAAGAAATCTCAATTTATTCATACCAAAGGATTACACAAAGAAGCTAGGGTCTCGTCACATAGCCCCTTATAACACCAACATATGACCTAAGTGTAAGGTGTGCTATGGTGAGAGAATCTGAGGGAGGCTCAGATAACATTGCCCTAGTAGTAATCTCTACTAACTTGAACTTCTCCTGCAGGCGTTTCCATTCAAGCTTGACACGCTGGAGTTCAGCTTGGGCTTGGTCCAAAGTGAAGCCCACAAATGCTACCTCCTTCCCAAGCTCTGATATGTGGGCTTCATAAGGGTCGAGTCTACTGGATGATGCCATCGACTCCTCTTTCTGCATTAACCATTAACATCTTATTAAATCATTAAGAGTAAGTTAATATACTACTCAAAAAGATTGGGTCGTTACACTTAGCCTGTATAAGGGAATCTTCAATCTGCTGAGCGATTGAAGTAAGGTATCGAAACCCTCCTGTGTATTTCACAGGGATTAACGGCGTGTGTAATTCGTCATGCAGATTTGCCACACATATTGGCAACAATTCTTCTTGAGGGAGTTCTAAACTCAAGGAATATGTTAATCCCTTCCAGCGAGCAATAAAATCAGAGACTCTTTCATTCTCCCTTTGCTTACAGTTTTTAATATCGAAAACTGTTGTCTTTGGAAAAGTTGAGCTGACCTGAAGGAGGAATTTTTGGTGAAGATCCCCCCATCCGGTAATTGACCCGGATTGCAAGCTTGTATACCAAACAAAAGTTGGTCCTTGCAAGGTTCGCACGAAGCATCTGAGTTTCACTACTTCTTGCTGCTCCAGAGTTCCCATCAAAGTATCGCAACAAGACACGTAATGCGTCAAATGTTGTTCAGGATCGCCTAATCCATTGAAAATAGGGAATACAGGGTTCCCAAAACTAGATGGAGGAGAAATTGAATCTACCCATTCAGGGTAAACTTTCTTTTCTGGTTGAACTTGCGCACGCTTCCCTTCCATAGTTTCTAACCATTCTGTTAATGACTCAATAGTAGTTATTAACTTTTGAGAAACATCCGGTTGAACTTGGACTTGGGTAGGTGCAATGACTGGAGCTTGGACAGATGTGGAGATTGGTGCTGCAACTGATGGTAACACTGCCAATCGTTGTTGCACTTGACCCGTAGGATTAGCCCTGTGAGGGTAAACTGATAGAGGAGGATATTCTTAATCCATCTCATTAGCTGTAACAAATTGCTTTGGCTGACTGACTCCAGCATTCTTAAGAAGAAGACTATTCTGAAGTAGTTCTGCATTCAACCTTCTTAATTCCTTCATTTCTTGCTCCTGTTGTGCAAACCTCTGCTCTAGTGAAAGAGATTGACCTTCTCCAGAGGAAGGATATGTAACCTGTTTCTTTCCCTTCCCTTTGTTGGATCCTTTTCAGAGAGGGGGAAGTGGGTTACTCGAAGAATTACTTAAGTTTTGAGTAATCCTTTGACTTCGTGTACGCACACCTTCTTCATTTGTGTCGGTTCATACATATTCTTGAGCAGGAACCTCTTCATCTGAGTCCCCTGAGTGAGCCTCATCTGGTGGATCAGCAACAACGACATTGATGACATTAATCGATGCATAATTCATCACATCCCTTCTATCAGTATTTCTGTGATATTGTCTTATTCCATGTCTTTGATGAGACATTGCCTTTTGTTGATTCGATCCCTCAGGAAATTCTTGACGAACCATAATTTAGAGGGAATCTCCTGATAATTTGGCTCTTCGTTCCTCTTGAGGTTTCTTCCCCAATCGAGAAAAGACCAACTTTCTCTGAGGAGGGGATTGCTGATTTGAAAAAGTCCCCAGTATAGTGGACTGGGGTTGTTCCTACTATTCTCTCTCAACTCCACGAATTATTTTTGTTGATTCCGAGGGTTGGTTTAAGAGATTCCCCAGTCTGGCGAGCTGGGGTGATTCTTGACATGATATGTCTGAGACTTTCTTGAAAGTCCTCCTGATCTTGTGAACCTTAGTCCAGAAATTAGCTGGATGCATTAACCTGTATCCTCTTTTATCACCTGGTTCAAAATACCATTGGATGATTTCTAACACTTCTATCACTTGGTGACGTGCTTACTCCAAACGAGAGGCCTGTTCAATATTCTCTTTTGCTTGATGCAAGAGTAATTCGACAACTTGTTCTCTGTATTCTTGATTTTGAGAGGAACTAGTTGAAGCCTGTTCTTGGGAAATCTTTTTATTATAAACAAAACCCATTGACTGTGGCCGAACATGGGCAATAACATTGCATGAGACCATTTTCGACGGGCTTTGCTGACTGGAGAGCACCGTGAAATGCAGTGCTCCATGAACACCCCATCCTCTGACATGAATACCAGACGGGGCATTGTCAATTAACTGACACAATCTTCTTAGTGCGCCAAAGCATGAACGTTGAAGGGATCTCTGCTACTTTTCAGCCTTCAGATATCGAGAGACTGATAGAGATGCCAAATCAATCTGACGTTGTAACCCTTCTATTATCTTAAGATGATTTTAATATTCATCATAAGATAATACTTTCTTTTTCAACTGACAAAGAGTTTTCCATATGTTGAGACGAATATCATGAATTTCATCTTCCATCAACATTTCTGGAATATTATACTGAGAGTCAGCCAGAGGCCAAAACATGACTGTCACTTCACCTTTCACCAGTTGTTTTCTCATATTCATCATTTCCTCTTTATCATTTGACGAATATTCTTTTACCTGATTTGACCAGAGTTGGTGTTTCCTTGTTGCTTCATTGGATTCAACAGGATTGGTAGAGAAATTATTGATCAAACTAGAAGATGCATGACTTAGGGGTGGTTCATAGAATGATCTACACCCTGGGCTATCTTCTGATTGAGAAAGTATTTCACCTGCTAGCAATGAAGCTTCAAACATGACTGGTTTCGCATTTTCAAGTGCCTCAAGATAATAGGGTTTTCTCGGCACTACATTGTCCACTAGAGCATTTTCCGGACAATGTGCATCACTACTGCGGAGAGGACTTTCGCAGCGAAATTCATCATCATGGGGAGGACCACCATAATGGGTTACAACAAAAGATGAGATCTCTTTCTCCTTGGTCTTCTGACCACACAAAGGGTTCCTGTGGCACTCATCTAAAGATGAAACTTCGAGATCGACCGAATTGTCATGAAGAAAGACTTCATGAGGAAGTGTCTGTTGAAGACCTTAGGAATTAATGTTCCCACTATTGAGAACTGAGGGTGTAGAATCTTGAATTCCAACAGATAATTGTCTGAGGGCTTCAAGAACTCCAGCACCGAGCAAGGCCTTGTTACTGATTGGCTCTTGATCTCCTGACTGTACTGGGAGGGTCTTTTTCTTAGATGCTTTCTTACTCACCTTGGAAACCACTTGTTGAAGAAAGTGGCTGCTATGAGAAGGTGTATGTGCCTGATCAGGAAAGATGGCCAGGTTAGGCTGGCGATCTCCTCTCAAATCAGGTTTATGTACCTAACTTGGTCGTCCGTATGATATGGGGGAGTATGCCCCATAACCTTCTTGGACTGGAATAGATGTGTGTGTCTGTTCCGGAGTGAATTGTTGATGTATCACTCCACTGGTAGGGATAGATTTATGTGTCCTTCCCTGAGATGTCGCTGAAGTTGTTATAATATCCTGGAAGGCATCCAGAATATGAGTAGGGATTTGCTTCTACTCTTTCACCATTTATAGAATATGATTGGTGACTTCAGCTACCGGAACGGAAATATACATCCATTCCGGGCTTGGAGTAGGTGTATGTGCCTGCTCCTGTCCTCCTTTTCTTGTCAGTGAATCCTGACAGTACTCAAGTGTGGGGGCAGAGAGTTGAGTCTGCCTCCTATTTTTTGTCAGTGCTTTCCGACTATCTTCTCCGAATGCTACCAAGCGAGACTGTTGGTAGTCTTGATTAATACCAGCAGGTGTATGTTCCTGCTAATTGCACTTCACCAAACATGGTTAACGAGATCCATCATATGTAGTCAGACGAGCCTGCTGACTAGCTGATGATGTATAAACAGGTGTATGTTCTTGCCTATAGTACTCCGCTGGAATTGCCAGGCGGGATTGGCGTGATGCTGCCAGACGAGTCTGCTGGACAGCGGGTTTAAAACGGGCAGGTGTATGTGCCTGCTCGTTGCTTTCCACCAAGTTAGGTTGGTGGACTTCTCCGGAGATGGCAGAGATGAGAACCTACTCACTGTTGACCGGATTCGGCCTCTGGTGGTTGTCTTGCTTGTTCAAGTTCGAGGAACCTGATCCGAACGCCTGGAGTCGGTACCCTCATCATGTTGAGGGCGCACTGCCGCACGAGTCTGGCGGCGATTGTTGGTGGGATCCCTCAGGAAGGATTCCTGTCTATTTGAATTAAGGTCCTGAGGGACCTGCTCATTCACCTACCCAGAATAAGGGAGCGAATGGTGATTGTGTTCCAGGGATAACAACCCAAAACGTTTGAGGACGGTAGTCAGCACTGCCTACTTCTTGATCACTTTTCGTCGTTGTCCGGACGACCGATGTGATTTGTTTACTCGGAGGGATTCTCGGGCAGCCTCCAGAGTTGGGATGGTACCGTGTTGACGATACTCCTTAACCAGTGCATTTGATACCCAGTGTTGAAGACGCTGAGTAGGTGATATCGTCCTAAGAGTGGATGACGATCTAGCAGGAGTAGCAGCAGTGGCATTTGCAGTAGTAGTATTCAGAGGTGTGAACTTGAGAGAAGCCATTCTAGAAATGCGGAAGATCTTGGGAAAAGAGTGCCTATTTGATATAACAGACATAATCAAGATAAATTCAGCCACTACATATTTTGGATGAGCACATATGTCAATGATTGTTTTTGTTGTCTCTCTCATTGAGTTTTAAATAGGGGCCTAACAAATAGGTAAAACAACATTTTAACTTGGTTAAGGATTCACGTCGGGTTCACCATTTTTTGTTTCCCTCGGAATCTGGGGATGACCGCCTTGATGGGAGGTTCAAATGTTCCAATCAGTTTCTAACGGGTTTGTTCATAGAACCGGAAACATCCAATGATTCCACATCCATTCAGACCTACTTTCCAAAGGTAGGTGCTCATTAGTTTGTGGACTGATGAGGCTTAGGAATTTGCATTGGTCGAGAGGATGGGAGGTCGGACTCATCACACCTTTTTGAGGGGAATTATTGTCTACTCCGGGACTCTCTTTATAGATTTAAGTTATGTTCGTGAATCCTTATTACATTATCAAGTATAAAATGAGATTTCCTTCAGATCTGACAATCAATGATCAAATATGTAGGAAATTTAGAGAATCTTTTATATGTATTTGAGGTTCTTCATCGATAGAGAATCATCTGTATTTATTAGAGATTCTTGGTCAATGGTACCCTCAGATACATTTATATAGAAGTCTCTTGGTCATTATGATGACCATGCTGGTTTTAAAGCCACTCAGTGGGGCACTTGAAGTTTATTGTCATTCAGAAAGACATGGATTATTTTAGAGTTGGGATCGAACCCGTAGACGGGCTACCTATGTATCCTTTGTTTAGAAAAGGAATCATAACCCACGTAGTTCGAGTAAGGGAGTATGATGTTTATGATTGATAGCTCAAAGAAGGATGTCATAATTACTTTTACCCTCTAAGCTCACGTGAGTCATGCTCGGTGTGAGAAACAAGAGGTATTGGTAAAAATTAGACAATTGGGCCCTGAAAGATGCAATCATAATAAATGATGTGGGACTTATGTATGTATGACTGCTCAGATAAATGAAGGTTAGGATTTACTTTAGGGAAGAAATCCAGGAACAGGGTCCATAAAGGTATATGTGCTTCATGGAGATTTTGAATACTCTAACTTGGGGCTTACTCCTGAAAAGGAGGCCCGAATTAGGAGAAGACTTATGATTGGGTTTTACTCCTAAAAAGGAATCCCAGATCAAAGGTAAATTAGGACTGGTTAATAGAAATTAAGACTGGGGATTACTCTTGAAAAGGAGGCCCAGTTCAAGGATTAAGGTTTGGGGATTACTCCTGATGAGGATGCCCAAATTAGGGGACTGGGGCTTACTCCTAAGGAGGATGCCTAGATTTGGGAACTTTAAGAATTGGGGCTTACTTCTAAGTAAGATGCCCAAGTTAATAATTATGACTGGGGCTTACTCCTAAGGTGGATTTCCAAACATGAGACTGGGGCTTACTCCTGAAAAGGAAGCCCAGGTTAGGGGATCTGGGGCTTACTCCTAAGAGGATTCCCAAAATTTAGAGGACTTATGACTGGGGATTATTCCTAAAAAGGAGACCCAGGTAAAGGATTCTCTCATCTTAAAGGATGAGTTTAAATGAATGAAATCTCAATCTTTAGTGACATAAAGATGTGTAAATCACTAGGTTTTGAGAGATATTCCACAGAATTCCTTTTAGATAAGGAATTAAAATCAAGAAATCATGCCATTAATGGATTTGAAGAGTGTCTTGAAGACTGAATCTTGAATAGGAAATGTGTAATGGCTTAAGAGGGGTGAAATGGGCAAGAAAGGCATCCAAAAAGGCAGGGGCGCGCAACTCCTGGCAGGTGCGTAGGTACTGCGTGGGCGCGCAAGTCCTGGTCGCGCAAGTATATGCCTGCGTGACACGTTTTGTACTTGCGCTGTGTTCAACCAGCAGGGTAATACTTGAGCGACCTTTGTTTAAGGCCTTTAGAATCCTCTTGAGGTTATTCCAGCAGAGGGGCGCGCAGGTTCTATTGAAGGAGTAAGGTAGCGCGTAAGTGTGGCCATTTCCCTTAAGGGATGACCACCTAAGCACGCAAGTGTTGATGAGTTTAAACACTTATTCCTTCCTCCCCCTCTTTATATCTTCTGTTCTAGGTAAGAAATTACCTTAGAAGTGTTCCGGAAGCTTTGAGAAGAGACTAGGGCGTCGGGAGCTCAAATCTAATTTTCTGGAGAAAAATACTCCTTGAATGGGGGGCCCACATGGTCTATTTATAGGCAGGAGAAGACCCCGGGCGGTTATCACTTAGGTCACGCAAGTCACTTGTGTGACTCTGAGGAAACTTGCACGACTTATGGGAAATCTTCTCATTGTTCATCCCTTTGTCGATTTTTGATATTTGTTCAAAGGATGAATCTTCTTTGTTCAAGGTATTTCCCTTTCCATTCATTTAGACTCTATGATGGAAAGGATCATCAACAGTAGGACATGGTCTGCTACATCAAAAGACCTTAGTGATTAATTGATTGATAAAAGAGGTGTGGTACATGGACTAATACTCCAAATACCAATATATGATATGAGTATGGGATAGGGACTAAGGTTCCAAATACCCATGTGACATTGAGTTGTGGGATAGGGACTGAGGCTCTAAATACCCATGGGGTGTTAGACATGACATTCTACACCCATGATTTGGAATTAGAATTTGGTTCCAATTTTCCATGGCATGAGTTGATATGAAATGATAAATGTTAACCCTATTTATGTGGTATAGTTAAAACTCTAGCACGAGTCAAATAAGGTATTGAGATTTGGGTTTCCTCGAGAACCCAATGGTTTATGTGGTTAATTAAAGAATAATTGAAAATGTGATAATTTTTTGCCTATGAATTGCACTTTATTTTTTATACAACTTTATACAATATTATTGATTATATATTGTTTTAGACATTGTTGGTTGTATCCTACTGAGTTGTACTCACACCCTAATCAGGCTTCTTAATCAGTACCCTAATAGATTTCATGGTTACAGGATAGGTTAAGGGAAAGGTTCCATATGTTAGAAGGCTTAGTCGAGATGAATCATGGATGAGGGAACCAAATCTGGTGTTGGGAACCTCTTGGGATTTTTCAGTGTCTTACTTATGCGTTTTTCATTTGACACTTGGCACATACTTGGCATGAAATATCTACTATTTTAGTTTGGTTATTGTATTTTCTATTTTAGTTATCATGTGGTACTATTATTATCTGGTTATTTGGTTTTATCATCAGGTTATTATTATTTATTTATGATGTTCTGATACTTTGATAAAGAGGGTATAGTCTCCCCATGGTCGATATTGATCTTCTTTTCTAGTCAAAAGCCTCTAGTGTATGAGGAGGCACGACTGAGGTCATGTGACCAACTGACTCAGGACATTACAGTAACCATATGATAGAATGAAACCAAATCTACAATGTTTTGGGATGAAATAAAAAAAAGGTAAATTATAAGCACACATAATGTATAGAATAAAAATCTAAATAAATATTTAAACCTTCCAAAATAATCTACATATTAAACCTTCACTAATGATACTAATTTATTAGAAAGTAATATTTCATGAATATCAACCATCTTGAGATCATATCTGATAATTAAATAGGAAATGGTCTACAAAGTGAAGGATTCATCATATCAAAATAAATTGGTTTCAAAAGATGATGATATATAAGGGAAAACTCAAAAATCCCTATTTTCATAATCTTAATCAATCCCCTGATGATTTTACCATGAATAAAGATATTAAATAATGTTTTAGGAAAAAATTAGGAATAGAATCTTTGCCTTAACCTTTCTTAAAGATTTATATTTATCCCTCTAAAAGAGATAATCATATCCAAGTCATGGATTTCTTTGATACTAGAGTTGCATATTTAATCAAAAAGACAAAAAATACTCTTTAAAAATCATTATTAATCATGCTATTGAACATTGATATTTGTTAATGAAGAAACATTTTATGTATCAAGGGTAAGTAAACTCATTCATATTCATCTTTTCTATTATTATGTGATTAAGAAAAGAATTTATGAATCCAATTTCCAAATAAATATATTATTATTGGATTTTAAATCCTTCATTTTTTAAATTGGATTTCATTGAATAATAAGGGTCTTAAGCATGAAAATAATCTATTTCCCAGGACATGAGTTCTAAATATCTATCTATTTGATGTTTTGGGGTTTACTAGAGATGATAAAATCAAAATATCTCATGTTTAACCACATATATACTTTCTTAAAATAATTGACCACCCATCATGGGAGAATCCTAACGATGTAGAATTATATCATTACAGTTACTGCACATTATTTTTTATTAATTAAATGTGTTTTAAAAGTGAAAATGTGTTTTTAATAGAGAATTATTGAAAACTGGGTAATTTTAGTGAAAATATGTATTTCTTTGAAAATATTACAAAAAAACACAGTTTTAGTGCTCTAAATTTTAAAATTTATTTTCTTCATTAATATATATATTTTTTAAAGAATAAAAATAACTATGATATTCATTTAAAATATATTTCTGAAGTTATTTTTTATGAGGGTTTTATTTTAAAAATAATTCTTTCAAATACCATGAATTTTTATTTTTATTGTTTATTAATGAAATCTACTTTTAAATTTCGACTTTGAAAATTCATTGATTATTTTATATAGAAATCATTTTTTTAATTGACGATTTTTACTAAGTTTCTGTTTCAAAATTTTTAGGACCTATAGAAACGTTTTTGACAGAGTCCGTAAGATATCATGAATTGAAGAGGTCATGTGGTCGATGGATTGACCACAAGTACAAATGGATAAACCGCATGAAGAAGCTGTAGAAATTCATAAAATTCTAAGAGATTCCATGTGTAAAGGATGGATAGACTGCAAGAATAAATAACCAACTGACTTCGTGAAGTGTTCCAACTAATCAAGGATTTAAATTTTCTTAAAACTCTTCAATCTTTCATACCCCTCTCCCCAACTGATCGTAAGCCCACTAAAGCTGCTATTGACACCTACTAAATGAGAATCGGTAAATTTAGAAAGGAATAAATACCTGAATATAGGTATTATCTTACTCATAATGGAAAAGTAAGGAAATGGTGGATAAGACTCATGGATTTCACAAACCTCTGATAGATACGCAATCATGTGACTATCATAAGGTCATTTGAAATAATCATGTGCAGTGCATAACCTATAGTGAATCCCACAGAGACCCTTTTAAAAAGTCCTCATACTCTTGAGAAGGTGCTTCGGAAAACCAATGGTCACACTGAGGTTTCTAGATTAACCGCCATGTGCCACGTGGTTTTTAAACCAGAAAGCACCTAACAACCCATCTGAAAAGCCTTTAAATATTGGAGAAAAATTTTCAGAAGGCGGAGGCCTCTTGAGATCGTAAAATATCATGCAACTGATCACTGATGGGGAGGATAATTTTCCTTGATAACATTCAAACAAAGTCACAAGAACTCTAATCCTTTGTAGAATAAAATAAAAGAAATAAAAGAGGAGGTGTTGAGAACCACTTACTGTCATAAAAGTCACACGATATTCCCCTAACGATTCATATGACACCACGAGACCCCAATGACATGATCGCCTCATCTAATAAAATCCCTTTTTCTTGTCATCCTCATCATGAAGAATAGCATCAGGTATTTCTAGGAAAACTCACACTCCCCCTTTGGATCCTTTAAAAAATATATGGAATTGTCCATAAAATTATCACGCATCTCCAATAGAACCTTTATTGTCCACGTGACACATCACCAAAAAATAGAGTAATTTTCCTCGACAATACTTGTGAAAACTTGCATGACCCCCAATGATTTCATAATAAAACAAATGAAATAAAAGGGGAGGAGGTGGGATCCTCTCATGGTCATAAAATTTTATTTGATGTGTTAATGTTTTTCATGATATAGTCTCTCAAGACTCCTAGAAAAATGAGACCAATCCTGTGAATACCCCTTGATAAACCATCCTTATCTCATGGAAGATCTTAGACAAATCACCCAAGATCATGAGAAGGCCTTTAAATATGCACCATGATCTCGTGAAGGCCTTTGTACATATAAATATGACAATATGAATGTACTTTGGTGTATCCACACAATTCAACAAGGCCCCTATAATTGGACATAATCCAATAAAGGATGCATTGATGGAGTACTCCCACAGTTGCTAAAAATCAGGCGATGCCCTCAGAGCGATCCCTGGCAGAAACTCGCAAAGACGCATGATGCTGAAGTCCTTTATCATCTCCAGCCTAGGTCCACAAAATATATGTTGTGAAAATTGGTGAACAACTGAGGTGGATAGTCCTATAAATCCCCCACCCCAGCATTAAAAATGTACCACAACAACGGTGACAGAGTAAAGGACATTTACAAACCAAAAGGACAAACTATGGGAAATTTTCAATGGTGCTAGAGCGGGTTTCTCAGTGTGGATGATCTCATGATTAGAAAGTCTTTTTTAGGTAATATACTAATGAACAGCTGGAGTGATCATGTGCCGCACATAAAACACTTTGCATGATCACTCATAGATCATGTGAAGGACTTCTGGAAGGACACGTGAGGAATATTCCACACATCTTCTAGATCGCACAAGACTTGAAATAAACTGACACTGAATAAATATAAGGAACTAAAAATATAAAATCTAGAACAAATATTAAAGGTGGAATACTTAATTGGAACAAAAACATGTTTTTTGATCCTTATACACTTCGTTTGAACCATATAAGACACATGATAGCAACGGGGCATTTCACCCATATCTCTAGAAACTCCTTTGTTATGTTGTTTGGATCATGTAAAGTCCTCTAGAAATATCATATAAAGTCACACAATCCCATGATCATTCCACCTCAGTCTCAAAAATCCCCCCAGGCTCTCCATTCTAGCCTTGGTATTTCCTTCATATATGTCCCATGAATCATATAATGACACCCAATCATGTTAGCTAAGTCTCGTGGTAGCACTTAGGAATGTCAATTGGATCTCATAATGCCCTTCCGGAAAGCCTGCCATGTCTCATGATTTCCTCCAGGCATGTCAGCCAGGACATGCGACACCCTCCAAGACATGTCACAATGACTCTCACGACTCCCTCTATATGTGTCATCCAGCACTTGCAATGACACTTGGTCATGTCAGCTGGATCATGTGACACCCTATAGACAAGTTAGTCACGTCTTGTGATGGATTTCAAAGAAAACCATCCAGGTCTTGCAATACCATATAAACAAGTCATCTTGAGTCATGAGGCACCCCTCATACATTCCATATAGGATAAAAAACATCCCTTGGAAAAGCCTGTTGGATCATGAGATTGCCTTGGGACATTTCAATCATACATTCTTGGACATGTCAAGTAGGAATTAAAGGCATGTCAAGCAGAAAATCAAAACAAGTCGGTCAGAAAAGTAAACCAAATATAGGGAATCCTAGGACTTGATCACCTTTTTCATCCTCAGTGTGTAATCCCTAATCATTAGGGTGACATTGTTGTGTAAGCCCCAATCTAATGAACTATGATGAATCTGATCTTTGCAATAACCAAGATATATAGGATGCCTTCCTAAGGCCCGATCTCAAATAAACATACATTTTTATCTGATATCCATGTCTCTAACATTTCAACCATAGGGAGTCAATAATTACCATGTGATGATTATCTTACCTCATCCCTTAGTGAATTAAGAAAAAAACTAAACTATGATGACTATAATTCCTTTCATATTCAGGATGCATAGGATTCCTTCCTAAGTCCTGAGTTCCATATTAAAATATCCCAAGGGTTTTTCCAGTACATAATCCCCACATGCATTTGAAATGAGGTTGTTCACTTGTTATCTCTTATTTCTCACACTGATCATAGATCACGTGGGCTTAGGTAATTTTAATAAAAAACTCGTTGTCATCATGAATCCCCACCATCCTGGGAAATCCCAGCATGTAATCCTTGAAGAGTGGAATGATATAATCTTCACCTATATGATTATATCTACCTTGGGACTAGTACCAAGGGTGTGATCTAACTATGATAACTATGATTACTTCCATAACCAGGATACCTAGGATGTCTCCTCAAGACCCGAGCTCAAATGTTCAACACCCAATTTACCACAGATATTTACTCTCCACATGATGTAAAACTACATCAGTTTAAATAAACTATGTGGGTTTTGATTCCTTCAAAAACTATGATAGATAGGAAACCTTATAATGGATCAATCCCCTCTTGAAATATTAACCACCTCCCTGCATGGAAGAAAATTATAAAGTATTTGGTTGTACAGATTTAGCATATAAAGCAACTATTCATTAATGGAAAATGGATGAAGAGCCTTGAATATGTACAGATAGACTCAATAATAAGATTCCCCCTTTCTTTTTGTGAACAAAGGATATCCAACCAATAATTGTTTTGTTTGGGTAACAATCCCATATTGGTATTAGGAATATATTTATGAACATATCTTAAATCTATAAGAGAGTCCCAAAGTAGAAAACAATTCCCACCAAAAGGGTGTCATGAGCCTGACCTCCCATCCTCTCGACCAATGCGAGTCCCTAAGTGTCCTTGGGTTTGAAACCCCAATTGGTCGTCTGTCTTTGGAAAGCAGGTCTTTACCCAGTTATGGATGAGGGAACCATTGGGAGTTTCTGTTAAGAACAAAAATGGTAACCTAATTTTAATGATTGTGCAAAAAATGAATGCCCCACAATCAATCATTTGACCTGACCAAATGTGCACCACAATCACCTTATTTCTCACATCAAAACAAAAATGGTGAACCAAACAAAAATATCTATAATAGAAAAATGATTAGGTTATAGTCCATCAAGCCATTGTTTCCACTATATGAAAATAAAATGGTGAACCTGACATGAATCTATCTAATAGAAAAATGATTCGGTTATAGTACATTGGGCCACTTCGTTTTCCCACTATATGCAAACAAAAATGGTGAACCAGATTGAATATATCCAATAACAAAACAATCATTTAGCCATGCATCATGACACTTTGTTTGAAAACAAAGAAACAAGACTGACATGATCTTATAGTTGATCCACTGTAACCGAGGTTCCTATCAAATAAGTCCATCCTCACGTTGATAAGTTCACATTATTAGAATGGTATAATCGATAATAACATGGAAATTGTGTTAACCATACATATCTGATTGACCACATCATGCCTAAAATAATTTATTAATCAGTAACCTTGTTCCTTATTGTCTACATGATTGTAGATAATGCTCTCATCGATAGCATCCCGACTTGATACAATGTTTTCTTCATCAAGTGATCGCTCAGACAGATCACCTACTGCAACAACCCCAGTAGGTCGAAAAGCGATATCCCCTACCTGATAGCTCTAACACCAAGTGGAAAACATGATGGTCTGGGAGCACCACTAACATGGTAAAATCCCAACCATGTAAGCTTCCCATGAGGTTATCCAAGCATGGAAATTGGAGATTCCACATCGCCTAGGGAAAGAAGAAGCTAAGCTCATGGCCCTCGTTTCCACATCCAACCGCTTTGGGAGTTTATCCATGAAGTACGATAACTGAAACCTTTAATATAAATGAAGGTGTACTAGGAATACAAATATGGATCCCATTAGGTTCAGGTGACACCGAGAAAGGGAATATCTCAACTGTCATTGACAAAATCATCCCATCAGTACCCACTAGTCACCTGCTGAGGGTACCACCCAACACACTGCCACCTCTGACACCCATGCATGAGAAATAAGGAAGGATCATCAGGAGAGGAAGGAACTGTATATCTATGGGTGGTCTCATATCCTCACTCCTACTGATGATTCCCACTGGTATATTCTGGTAGTAGCCAGTAAGAAAGCACATATCCCTATTCACTTAGAATCGGTCTGCGGGACTATTCCCATAGTAGGCATGGGGGAGGCACATATCCTTCCCCATGTGCATGAAGTCCATAGGCATATTATAATTCCACAAGGAGGAAAAAAGTGGGATTATATCTCCAATTCAATAAAATATATCTTCTAATACATGGTGGATATGGAAAATGTGTAGGATTATATCCATGTACACACTTTTCTAAAATTCCAATATATTTTATCAAAAGCTGAAGAACTATGCTCGCATAGTCTGGCATTGTTTCATATAAAAGAACATGGTTATACTTATAACCCTACATTCATGATAGCTCAACACTCTGGTCATCATGAACAAGTGGCTACACTAGAGAAAGCACACATTCTTTCTCCCATCTAAGAGGATTATCAGCATATTCTAATAAAGTATGAAGAATCAGACCTTGATAATATTCCCATTCTAACTGGGGATCAATGGGTGAAAGAGGAACATGCATCGAGATAGGGGCACATGCCTATAGAAAAATTTTGGTGGTATATTCTAAAGGCCTAGGATTGGTCTCATATCCTCATTTTGGCTGAGTCTCGCCAAGTGAGAGGGGAACATGCCTCGGGACATGCTCATATTCCTAACAAAGAAGTTCAGAGACATACTCCAAATGCCTAGGATCGGTCATATATACCCATTCTGGCCAGGTCTAACCAAGTGAGAATGGAATAAGCCTCGAGACATGCTCATATTACTGTTTGTGAATCTTCCTATAATATTTTAGCAGATCACAGAATCCTAGAGCATCTTCCTACTTCCACTGATGAATGACTGCACCAGCATCATTCCATGGCAATACAAGAGGAGGCTCATATCCCTTAACATATTTCAGAGGTTCTTCAGCATATTCCGGCAGGGTATACATATCCAGAATAGGCTCATATTCCTGCTCCAACTGAGGCTCACCAAGTGAGAGTGTCACATGCCTTTAGTAAATCTCATACTCCTACCAATAAAGACTAGGGGTTTATTCCAAAGGCTCGGGATCAGTCTCATACTATTGTCCTAACCGAGGCTCACCAAGTGAGAATGGAACATACCATGGGATAGGCTCATATTCCTGTCAATAATGAGATATTTCATCAGAATATCCCAATATCTTCTCAGCAGTAGGCTCATATTCTCGAAGCACCAGATAGTTATAAGTAAGTTATAGTGTCTGTCATGTAGTGGGATCATATCCCTACACAATTCCAAAAGGTTGGTCGGAATATTCTATCCACAATGTATAACATAAACCATATCCCTAATCTTCAAAATTCCAATTTCATTGAGGTTGTTCAAGACACATTCTCAACACCACAAGGGTCAACTCTTCCACCGAAGTGGAAGATGGTCATTACTGCGATAGTCCTCCTTGCGTTATTGTGGAGATGGATCATAGGGACTCTACTCCTGACATCCATTGTGGTCAACCTCCCCACGATGATATCTACCATGGACAAGGAAATTATCCCTGCGAATGAAAACCTTTATATAGATAGGTGTTAAAAGCTCATACATATCCATATGGATATGTTTTCAAAGATCTACTACCTTTCTATAAATAGGTTCTAGAAACATCTAGGTCAACCGCATATAGTTACCCATCAAATTTCATTATCACTCCACTATAATCAGAAGGCAAACCTCAGAATCATATTCTATGGTCTAACCTAATAAAGGCATATAATTCAGATTAAGAGGAGGCCGACATTGACATATGGAGAGAGTTATCCAGAAACAACCTCCCTATCATATTCTGGCCCCTCACCAGTTTTGACTATGAGATCTCAGATGATCTAGAAAAGGATTGCATGCCTTATCTATGCCAAAATATGTATTATACTCATTATAGGATAAAGGATAGATGCCTCCATTATCCAGGATATGAGGTTCACCTTCAGACCATCAAAATACTCAGTTGTTAGCTGGAACTGGCTGCTATCTCCATGGCCCAGGATCCAAAACAGGAAAATCACAGTGAAATTTTTTCAACATGATTGCTGCCATTGTATCACAAATCTTTGGAAGCTATTATTTGAAGACACTTTCTTATTCAAGGATTGGGATATTATGTAACATCACACTTTTCCATACCCCTATAATAGTAGTACCCCTCAAATAAGGCATCCTTTAATGTTATATCCTCCAAAGAAATTAGGGGCTGGGTAATTATCGGTATATTTGGTCACTAAAATGGAATTAACCCCACTTCAATGGTGTATATAAATCATGAAAAGAAGGAGGGTATACCCAAAAAGACTTCAAAATGGGCCCCTTGAAGCAATAAGAATGCATTTTAAACATGGATACCGAAGTTGAAATCATTCAGACAACATACCATAAAGAATATTTCTCATCATGGGATTCCATCTCACCTAGATCCTACATGAGCACAATTGCACCCCATCAAATGAGACACAATAGTAGCTACCATATCATCCATCCAGTAGACGACCTAGCTCATCGGGATAAGGGAATATCTACCACCGCATCCACCACTCTGATCATCAATTCTAGAGAGGATTCTAGACATAATGGTAGCAGCTTCGAACAAACCCCAACCCACTAAAATGGGGGCATTTATATCCCAATCAACATCATCAGGTTAAACATTCCCTCATAGGGTATTGGGGACATCAAAGATGATTCTAGATCAACCCACCCTACTAGGATGGGGGGATTTATATATTCATGTCCATCTTAGTAGTCATTAAATTCCTAATATGAATCATTAGATCCTCAACAACATGATCAATAAATGCTAATTTCATCCCTGAATAACCCCCACCCCATAGAGATAGGGTAATTTTCATCATCATCATCACCATAGAGAGAATCGATCTTCTCTAGGTTGGGAGGAAATAATCAATGGTCGACATCCAACCTATTCCCCCCTTTGTAAGAAACACCTCTATTGTTCAGGGACTGCTCAACAATCATGAATAAAAACTCCCTCAATGTCATTATTCATAGAACAAGGTGGAAGGAGAGTATGGAAAAGGTGATAAGACCCCTTTGGTGTCACAAGAAAGAACGGTTCAATATGGACAAGAGTTCGAATAATGAACCTGATGAAATCTATACAGAATCATCTTGTTGCGTTGAAAGTAATGGAACAACTACCATTTCCCAATATGCCTCTATGAATGTCATCACTTTCAACATGAAAGGCATTGATCGAGATGCAAATGCAGAGAGATGAAACATGGAAAATGTCCCCCAAGAGGAGGGTAATTTGGATGCACCAACCCAGGATGCAGACACCTGGAACTAGAGAAGTCTCCAAAATATGGAACCTCCAAATAATGAGTTTCCACCTCTCCAGCAGAACACTTCCAAAGAAAAATGGAAATATATAGCTAAAACCTGATCACCACCTAGAATATTTGATGTTTCTTCCGTGGAGGAACAATTTTCATAATATGAGAGAGAAATAAAAGATCCATGATGACTCAATGAGGAGATACTCAGGGGAAATATTCCCATCAGGTATCGTCTTCTGGATGAGATGAATCTTCTCCCTCATATAGCAGATCAACCTACAATAGTGGTATCTGAGTATTAGACTAGCTGAAAATCCAGATATTCAGTCTACATAAATGAATAAGTCAAAATAGATTATGAATTAACTCTATTGTAGCTACTGCCTCTACCCATCCAGGGTAATCATTCAGTCTTAGGATGAATTGAGAATCAATCAGATATGAAATCAGGTCCACCTCATCAACCTCCACCCACTCCCTTTAGATGATAGGTGGATCATAAAGAAGTTCCCCTGTATCTTCTCAATGTCATCAAGTTACTGTATACTCAAATAAAAGCCATAGAAGGAAGATACACACCTGTGTAACCTAAGAGAAATCCATATCCCGAATGGGTGGAGGACACTTTTCCTCCACCCAATTTCAAAAATCATACATTCTCCAATTTTTATGGTTTAGGTGACCCTGAACATCATCTCACAAACTTTGTGTCCTAATGTTGGTTGATGATGGGCCTTCTAGATCAACAGGAGGAAAAAATCTTAGGTGTTTTGTATAGACTCTAATAGGGCTAGATTTTGTATGGTACAGTATCATGTCGGTAGGATTCATTTCTGGATCAGAAGACCTTCATCACCAATTACTTTATCAATTCAACTCCACATTGAGGAAAACAATGATCTTCAATCTAAAGAACTGTAAGATACACGTGAATGATAGGGTGTCCAAATTCATATCAATGTGGAAAGGTCTAACCTATTCTCTCAAAATACCTCACTTGTAGGAGAAACTACTGGAACTCTGTGACAAAAATCTTCAAGATGAGTTGAAAAATCCTCTAATCCCAATGAAGTATCCAGTTGGCTTCCATGAGTTCACTGAAACGGCACAACATCTTGAAGAGGTCATTCATCGAAATCGGTCCAAGACTCGAATCATGCCCACATCATAGGGGAAAAGTCCAGGAAAATTATAAGCTTCATTTTTCACTCTCAAGCTATCAATAGTGCCCGTCCAAGCACCAAGAAAAGTCTTGAACCTCCCAGTTACTCCTGTTGAGTAGAGACAACAACATAATTGACCTTTCCCAAAAGCATATGGAAATGAGGGTCGCACTGGATTTGAGGAATGGATGAACAAAGAATACTCATTATAAAATAAAAAATTCCCTGGTTATTTCTTGGCATCCATGGAAAATAAACTGCTAACACTACCATAGCCTAGGAAGCCCAATAAGGTCAACCTCATCGACTGACCCAATTAATACCCTTTCCATAAAAGGCTGGGTCATAATATCTTGGATATCTTCATCTTCAAATATGTCCTTCAAGGCATGATCAATTCTAGATAGGTGGTGTTATATAACTCCTCGGAGTAGGTGTACTACATAATTATTTCCCAATTAGAAGAAGAAGGTGATTGGTAGAAATTTTTGGCCATATGTGAGTGGAAGTTTAACAACTGGATGACTCAAAAAAAAGTTGACCAAGATCATGACACCCTGAGAGAACAACTAAAAAGGACCACAATATTCTCCACCAACTAGTAAGGAAACATAAAATATTCCTCCCAAAGGTGGGTGTAACCATCAAAAGTAGGAAGAAATAGAATGGGAGGTGTCATATAATACTCCAAGACAATATTTAACTATTAAATATTTCTTCCCTACAACATCCACAGCATGGGCACCCTCTCCCCAAACAGAATCCTCATCAGATGAAGAGATCATATTTGGTTCTTTCAACATGATACACTTGGTGTACCCCTTCTCTGATGATGAATATGCCCCTAAATATGAGTTTCCCACACATAACTAGGGAACGGGGGGCCGCATGTGTCGGAACTGAGGATACAGGGGACAACACAGATGTGGTCAGACCCAATATTTTGGTCAAGTTCCCATAGAGAACATATATGTTGTTGATACTCTTATAAAATAACTTCATCATGCCCAAAGTAATAAGGAAGGTTGCCTAGATCCCTCTAATAGTCATACACACCCAATTACCTTGCATGGACACCTAACGGGGGTTCATTTTTTCAATCAACCTAGGCAACGAGGAAGGTAGGTGTGACCTGAACCACTGGTAGCATATATTCCCTCAAATTTTTCATTGGAATTAGTCCCTTCCACCTCAAATTCCTCATCTCCTAACCGTATGCCCAGGAGAAACCCCATATTGGTAAGGGCCAACCTTTGGCACAAAAGAATGACGTTCTGAAACATCTATCCATTATCCCATCCAATATCTCAATCCTTGATGTAATCCGTATTTTAAAAGAACCCAGGGAGGCACTTGTTGATGCCCTATGGAGCCCACATGAGTTTGAGACAAAATTTTTTGCAGAAGAGGTATATCAAGTAGAGACCATTTCCTCAGAACTTCATGTTTCCATCTCGTTCACTGACCAGTATTAGGAATAGGTCATCTAAGGTAACATTAATTCCCTATATTTTTTAGGAAGACTCAATAATGTCAATGTCCACAGGGACCTAATTGATAATACTTCTAAGATCAATCTAATACCAGTTCGAGCCCTCTGATATTTGGTATATGTATAAGGGGACCTATCTCATACAAAGTTGGGCATTAAAGGGTATGACAATCATGAGAAAAGGCCCCTTGGGAATATCAAACTTGAATCTTTGTTTGGGGACCTCACACCTGATGTTGAGTTTATGGTTATCCAATAAGACACCACATACAATGTATTTCTTGGAAGGCCCTGGATCCACATCCATTTGGTATTACATTCAACATTCCATCAATGTATGAAGTACCCCATAAATGGAAAGGTTTGCATACTTCATGATGACAATGACCCCTTTGAGACTTGTAGATCCACATATATTGAATCATATTTCAATAAAGGGGAGGCAAACAGCCAATTCAAGATGATGATATACATGTTTCATCCCCCAATGGTTTGGGAACCACCCTTTCAAATCCCTAGAGTATTCTTGAAAACAACTATGTTCTCCCCATAAATCTAGTCAAGGTGGTAGACTTGACCCCATAGGTCCAAGCCTCTTCTCTCCCCAGTTATAGTGAAAAAGATAGTCATATTCAGTGTCTCTATGGAATTACTCAAGTGACAAGAGATGATAATGTCTCTTCTCATGGACTCTATCACCCTAATGGTGACATAGAATCCCCCAGATGGTGTTCTTCATCTGAAGATGTCTCCACAAAAATTATTAGTGGAATAGAATGAGGATGACCTCAGGAATTACCCTCCTGTATTTGAGGAATGTTTATCCACCACCATCGATGATCTCAGGAAGATAAATCTGGGAATGAAAGAAGACCCATGACCTACACTGATTAGTGCTTCCATTCCCCTCCAAGAGCAAGAGATGTACATTGCGTTTCCTAAGAAACACTAATATGTGTTTGCTTGGAACTATACAAAAATTCTTGGACTAAATACAAATGTTTCTACACACCATCTCGAACTACCCAATGAGCATCGAGGATTTAATTAGGTATCCAGGAGAATGAACCCCTCTCATGACACTAATTTAGAGGTGGAGGTTGATAAGTTAATCAAATCCAACTTTTTCCGAGAAGTGAAATACCCAAGATGGCTTGCTGACATTATCCCTATCATGAAAAATAATGGAAAGATTAGGGTCTGCATTGATTTTAGAAACATTAATTGACATTTCCCAAATGATGAATTCCCATTTTCGATCACAGAACTCTTGATTGATGCAACTGTTGGCTTCCATGCTCTTTCCTTCATGGACGGGTACTTGGGGTACAATCAAATAAATATAGCCCCTGAAGATGAAGAAGCCACATCCTTTAGAGAACCACATGGGATATTCTACTATAAGGTCACGAACTTTGGCTTAAATAACACTTTCACCACATATCAACGTTCCATGAATCATATCTTTAAGCCGTTCTTAGAAAAAATAGTCAAATGTTATGTCAAAAAACTGGTTGTTAAATCCTGAAAATGATGTGATCACTTCACGAACCTTCAAAAAATATTCTACAAGAAACTAAATCATAGTATAGAGACGAATCTGCATAAATGATATTTTGGGGTAATTTTAGGGAAGTTTCTTGGCTTTGTAGTATGCCATGGTGACATCGAGTTATACCCAAAGAATACTAGTGCTATTTTACCAATGTCATCTCCCATAAATCTCAAATAAATGAGGGGTATCCAAGGGAACCTCACCTAAATTTGATGATTCATTGATAACCTAAATAGTAAATATATCCTCTTCACTAGGATAATGAATAAGGGAATCACCTATCAATGGGATGATGACTTCCAAAAATCCTTTGAAAGTATAGCGCAGTATCTGTTGCACCCACCAGTCCTAATGCCATTGGTGGAAGAGATGCCACTCATCTTATATGTGGCCACCATGGAATAATCACTAGTCACCCTCCTTATATAGAAAAATTATGTGGGGAGTGATATTAGTCTCTACTACCTCATCCAAACTATGATAGGTACTAAGACCCGATACTATGGTGTCGAGAAGAACTACCTTGCACTCGTCTTTGCAATGAAAAAGATGAGGGATTACTTTCAGCACCATGAAGTAAATATTGTCTCTCATATTGATCTTCTCAAGTACATCCTTGGCCTCCCAATATTGACTGAGATATTTTCCCGATGGGCGGTCATTTTACATAAATACGACATTCAGTTTGTATCACATAAGTCAATGAAAGGGAAAACCCTGACTAATTTCTTTGTAGCACATTCTACCTCAAAAATACATTGGTGTACAACAAGCTTCCAGATGAGTGGTTCTTCTATGCCCACGATGCTCCTTGTACATGGGAGATGTATTTTGATGTAGCCTCCTAAATACATTTCAATAAAATTATGGAAAAACTGAGATTCAATTAGGTTGTCTTAGGGATTTCATTTTTCTCTCCAGACAAAGTAGTTTTTCTACACATTTTCTCACTATCCAAAGTTTTTATAAATAATGAGGCAAAATACCAAGTACTCATTGATGGGTTGGAACTAGCCATACTACTATAAATATCCTAGTTGAATATAAAAGTTGATTCAGGCCTGGTGATAAAGAAAATAAATGGTGAATATTCCATCAAAAAGGAAGAACTAGATTTTCTCACAAGATATGTTAGGGGAGTAATGGTAGAGTTCCCTTTTGATCCTAAATTGCATAATGTTCCCTGATCATAGAATTCTTATGACAATGCATTGAATAATATATCCATAGTCTAGGATGACCTTGATTTGGAGGAATAAATATTCTATATCACACGTTGAAGAATGGTCTCATCAATCGTTGTATGTGATATAGATCAAATCAATCATTTTAGAACCAACCTAGAGTGTGATGAACCCGCATCCACCTCTGGATGGATGGATCCCATAATTGGTTATCTCTAAAATAGGTCTCTTTTGATAGATATAGCTATAAGGGGACAGATTCAATGTCATGTAGAGAAATTTACCCTACAAAGTGGTCCAAATGAGCAGAAGGCCCTCTATAAGTGTGGATTTGAAAAAATACTTCTTAGATGCATAGTAGAAAGAGATATTTTCTCTATCATGAAAGAATTCCATGAAGGCTCATATGGTTCCCATAAATCCAGAACTAGGATCTCCCAACAAATTAACATGTGGGATATTACTAGAAAACTATGATACAGGAATGCGTGGAATTCACCAAGAAATTTCATGCATGCCAGATCCATGAAAACTTCATCCACCAACCCATGAAATTGCAACATAAAGATAAATATTCCTAGCTATTTTCCATTTGGGAATAGATGTTTTGGGGCCATATCCCCCATCCATAACTAAGCAGTTCAATTACATCCTTACTGCTACCAAATTTTTTCTAAATGGGATGAGGCAATACCCCTAAAAGAAGTCGGGATGAATAACATCATAAACCTTGTAAATTCTCATTTCATCACCCAGTTCAGATTCCCTCACAATATATTGATGGAAAATGACACAAAATTATATTCTAAAAAGTTGATGAAATTATACCAAGATTACAGTATCAAGTCCAATCATTCATCTCTCTACCATGTAGTAGAAAATGGATGGATAGAGGCCTTAATTAATACTCCATCAAATATACTCTAGAATATTGTGAACAAGGATAATAATCCCTATCTAGAAAATATCCTCCAAGATTTATGGACATACCATACTACCACACATATTTCTACACAAGAAATTCCATACTCATTAGTGTATAGGACCGAGGTAGTGTTACCTATATAAATCTATCTTCCTTTACTCTGAATAGATATTTGTAGACAACTCTCATATGATGAGAAATCACATAAGTGAATGGATGAATCGCAATGGATCAATGAGAAAAGGTTGCACACATTGAGAAACCTTGAGTTCCATCAGAATCAGATAATATGTGACTTTAATAAAAAGTTTCACCTCGATTCATTCCTTCAAGGAGAACTAGTGTTTTATCTTAGAACCCAAATGATACCAGAGAAGAATCCTCTGAAGATGGAACCCAAATAGTAAGGTCTCTACATCATATATAAGGTATAGCATAATAGATCTTACACATTATCCAAAATGGATGGGGAGCGTTTTACACCCCTCACCACCAATGCGAGATTTCTCAAAAATACTTTTCATAGTTGTCATTAGCCAGGGCATCCACATCAGTATAAGGCTCTCCACTACGTATTAACCAAATGATGCTAAACTATATGGATTCATCCTGATAGAAAGACAAAAACTATGTGACAGATCCAATCCTAAAAAAAAGACTTTAAACTGCACATAATATTTCCTTACTATGTGACATAAAACTACACTGATCCACAGTCTTGCCTCTTTTTCACATTGGGTGACCCAATATCCTTTCCACATGAAATTAAAATTCATGGTACTAAATAACTAAATGTTTCTTGATTCCTTATATCATAGGATATGCAGTTACACTCGTGCCTCGATTCTTGGGTTCAGTTTCAATATCCCTCCTCTTTCACATCGATTCCGCAATGTTTTTACCACAAGATGTTAAAACTGCATGACAGATTTCCTTTCCGCATGAGATTATACTGCATGAGTTTTCCTGTATGTCTTGGTTATCATTTTCAATAAGATTCATAGGGATTCCTTGATCCCATATATTAGTCTATCCACCACATGATGAAAATTCCCTTGTCCCATCCTTAATTTCCCCCGCATGGTAGGAGAAACCATTACCATTCCCTATTTTTCACACCGAGCATGGATCACGTGAGGTTAGGAAATTTGATAAGGGATTCCATATGAAAATAAGGCATGAATGCCCATGATAGGTTCATCAAGGTCCTAAATTCAAGAATGAAAAATGCATACCATGAGTCCTTTTTTTATGATGTTAAACTACATGGTTTATGTCCCCGGTAAGACGTAAAACTTCACATTCCTGTGAACCTCACCTGAGAGGACCACTTTGGTTAGTGTTAGTCTCTTACGACACCACCATTTAATAACTATGTGTGACTTGATTCCTGACATCAAAAGATACATAGTGACAATTGGATCTTCAATCTCGAGTCCAATAATGAAAAATATAAGAATTCCCCCTCTCTACATATAGGCAGGACATGCACAGAAAGTTCCTAGTTCAAGAACTAAGAATGGATTGATTCATATTACCATAGGATATATAGTGACACCCAAGTTATATCCTTTGGTCTAGACACCATACCCATTTTCACATTAGTTCATCTTCATCCTTACTGCATGAAGTTAAACTACATGGCTCCTCAAGAACTATGTGTGGCTTGATTTCTGACATCACAGGATACATAATGATGCATGGATCTCACTATTGAAAATTTAGGGAATAGCCATGTTTCAATGGATCATGGATAGTATTGGTGTGGCTATAGGGAAAATCCTATATCCATGGTTTGAAACTTTGGCAGAATATTAATCTACATAGGGCATATAGCCACAGTTTGAAACTATGTTTATAAGTATGTAGCTACGATTTGAAACTTTGGCTATAGGACTTACCATTTCATAAAAACCACCCCCAAATACTCCCCACAAAGCCCCCACTCCACTCACCCATGGACACCCCCTCCCCAGATAGACCCCCTACTGACCCCCTTGAACCCCCCCCCCCTTGAAAGATCCCCGTGCACACCCCCCTGTAGACCCCCCTTTCACCCCCTCCCCCCTGAAGACCCCCTTGCACCCCCTTGCACACCCCACTCTCCTTCTAGACATACCCCCTTCTGACCCCCTTGCACCCCTCACCCCTGTAGACCCCCTTTCACTCCCTTAACACCCCACTATCCCCCTACAGACCGCCCTTACACCCCATCCCTCCTGGACAACCCCTCCCTCTTGGACATCCACCTCCCACCTAGAAACCCCCTCCCTCCTAGACACCCACTAGATAGCCCCCCCTCCTGTACAACCCCCCTCCTGGACACCCCCTCCCACCTGGACACTCCCCTCCCTCCTAGACACCCCCTGGAGACCCCCTCCCTTCTGGACACCCCCTCCCTCCTAGAAATCCCCTCCCTCTAAGATACCCCCCTCCTGGACACCCCCTTGACACCCCCTCCTTCCTGGATAGACCCCTCCATCCTAGACACCCCCCTCAAGGATCTCCTTCTGGGTACCCCTAGACATGTTGTCCCTCCCTCTAGGAAACCCCCTACCTATTCTTTAAACCCCCCTCCTCGCACCCCTCCCTCCAAGATACCCCCATCCTGGACACCCCCATCCCTCCTGGATAGTCCCCACTCCCTCCTGGACACCCCCCCTTCTGGACACCCCTCCCTCCAGGACACCCCTCCCCTACTTCAAATCCCCCCTCCACCCCCTGGAGAACTGATTGGTGTTTTTCATGGGGTTGGATGCAGTGAGGCGAAAACCACATTAAGATCATTTTTCAAAATCTATTTACCTGGTCGATAGACCATTGGAAGGTCACTCTCGGTTGTAAATTCAAATGGTTAGGAGCACCATGATATTTAGTCAAGCTTCATGAGAAGATTAATATGGTATAGATAACCATAAGCTTTAGGATGAATTATTTGAAGAAACCTAGGAGTGTCCAGATATGTTGGTGTGGTGGGAGCCTTCTTGGTGCTAGTGTTTGTAGTGAGTGAGTGGCTCGACTTTTGGTGTAATGCGTGCCTTGATGTTTTTATTTGTGTAATAGAAACATGTTTAGAATTCAGAGATGGAGAATAGTGAGTTTAGGGAATTGACCACCATAGTAGTTTTTGATACATGTTTTGATGAATATTATGGATTCTCAGGGATGAGAAGTGTTATGGTGGAGAGTTTGTAATGCCCCACAGGTTTCCTATTCATTATTTTTGGAGGAAATTTGTGTTTTTAATATGAAGCATGGATTGTTTCTTAAATTTGAATTTCGATCAGGAATCTGAACATTATATGATCCTAAATGGTATTTTTGGATTTTATTTGAGTCCCATATTGGTACCTCTGGGGTTTGGGTGAAAGTTGGTGGAGGTTCGAGGTGAAAGATAACTAAGATTTAAGCTATCGTATCCTTCCATTTTGTGACCCATCGGGTTTATGCCTTGAATGGGGTTGGTTGAGGGGTGAACCCCCTATCTTGGACATTTCTGTCTATGAACCTTAGTTCAAGCCATGAAATTCTCAGGGGTATGAATTCATGGTGTAAAACCCCTAGTCAGACCATAAATCATGCCTAGGTGGATGTATTTTAATAGGTTAAATTCTATGTTTTTTTGGGTCAAGTGTTTCATGATATAAGAAATATGGAGATCTTAGGGGAGGACATTTTAATTTGTTCTTCCCCTCCCACATCCCTTCTTCCATCACCTTCAGGTTGGGATATTTTCAAATGCATTTCGATGGAAAACCCACCTGCACACCCCCTACCCCTACCCCTGCACACCCCTACCCCCTACCCCTGCACACCCACCTTGAACCCTCCCCCATGAAGACCCTGAGGCACCCCCCAACCCCCATGCACTAGTCCCCAGCTCTCCCTCACCCCACCCCCACCTGCATCAGTCCACCCCCTGCTACACCCCTTCCCCCTCCCCTTTCCCCCTCCCCCTGGTCCCTCTCCTATTATGCACCCCCAACCCCCTACACCATCCCCCAACCCCTCCTACACCATCCCCCAGTGCCTCCCCCCACCCCCATGACCCCCCCCCCCCCCCCCGCCGGCACTAGTCCCTCCTTACTACACCCCCCCAGCCCCCCTGCACCAGCCCCCCCTACACTTTCCCCAGCCCCTAGCATACCCCCCTCACACTACCCCATCACACTATTCACTGAAGTCTTTTGACATCATAACATTGGGCTAATAGGGGATAACCCATCCTTGTGTTTGGCATAAATTATTAGATGGTATTGGGAATGTAATAAATGTTATGTTCACAGTAATATTAGAGAATGTGGATCTAGATATAATTGTTTATCCTATGAGAACATAAATCAAGCTATGTGTTGTCCTTATATTAGTGTCTTTTCTACACATTAGGCTACATAGGAGAAAATATAATGGTTTTTTCCTAGTTTAATACTATAGGAGAGAACATTACCTAAACTAGTAATCCCATACACTTGGATCTCACAAATAGATATTTCCTTGATAAAACGAGTGGTTATTAGAAAACCAGTTTTTAAAACAATCAAGCAATTATGCAAACAAGTTTTTAAAACAATCTTGCAATTATAGAATTCAAATTAAAGGGTTATGCAGAGGGAACCTACCTCAACCTCGAGGCACGCTGCTTTTGACGATGAAAACTCAAATCTTCCTTTTTTTTCTTGCATGCATATGCAACTTCACACATATATAAAGACACTTATCCCCTATGTACATATTTTCATGGCCAAATATGCATAAGGGGGTCCTTACATATATGTTTATACTTGAATATACCCCTTTACACTTACACATGTATGCATTTTTCAGATTCATATATAAGCACACCTAGCCCCAATATATATAGTCATACTTCCATGAGTGAATATATATAAAGGAGGAACTTATATATGTATATTCCTACCTATTCATACACATGTAAGCCTTCATAAACGAAGACTCGAATCCACTTCAACAAGATCTAAAACCCACTAAAAAAATATAAGGAACCAAAACATCACAAAATACCTAATTAAAATTGGGACAAATAATAAAAATAGAATAAAAATTACCCAAATACTATGTTTAACTCACTATATTCGATGGTGGTGGATAGAACTGGCCTCATCATAAGAAACCACATGTAAGGAAATAGTGATAAAAAATGAGATATAACGACTTCTTATATATATGTGTAAACTGTGTGAACTGTACATGATAAATGATACATGAATCAATAACCAAAAATGAGAAAATAATATTCATATTTATATTTACATCCCAATACTAAAAAACATGATCATTAATAAAAGATTTTTTTTTTCAAATTCCCTCATCATCTGAGTTGAAAAATCATTTTTTAACTTATAATGTAATAAAAATTCATTTTTTCAATTTCCCTCATACACTGGGACTTTCAAAGTCATATGATCAGTAGAAAAGTCATATGCATTGGCACAAAAATTCAAATGTTGGGACTTCCAAAGTTATACACCAGCTAAATTCTCATACAGGGAATCGAAAGGTGTTCCACTCAATGTAGACTTTATACATTTTTTATTTTTGATATTTTATCCCACATTATGTTTTATAATCAATAAAACTTTTTCAACTTGTCGAATATAAACCATAAATGAATTAGTAAGTGATTAGTATTCATTTTCCTTTAATGTTATCTATAATTATATATTTATCAAGAATGAATAAGTCTTTGGAAGCCTGGGATTACAACCCCCCTCAAAGGATTATTTCAATTCTTCTTCAGCATGGTTGTTTTAAAGCTTTTATGATATCAGTTATATAATGATACTAGTTTTGAAATTAATAATAATGTGATATTTTCCATAATGTAAAGATCTTTACCAATTCAAACCACTATTATCTGTTTGATTCTCATTCATAAATGACCCCATGGATTTACCACCACACCATATTCATTAAACACCTCTTCAATATGAGAATCCTCATCATCCCTATGAAAATTTCCAACCAATATCTTGTAACATGAATAGAATGCATAGGGAGACCATTCTAGTTAATCAACACCTCTTAGATAAGTCATGTTTACTATACACTAACCATTAGTGTAAGCTTGTCTCCTAATCATTATCAATAGAGGAGTTAAATAAGATGTTATATTTAATATAATATTTTTTTTTCATAAAACTCACTCATGAGTTACTATACACTACTGCCCCCTACACACTACCTCCCCCCCACACCCCCCTGCACCCCCACACCCCCTGCCCCCCAGCCCCCTTCACCCCCACTGCAGCCTTCCCCCTTCACCCCCATTTCCCCCAACCTTCACCCCCACTCCCCCCACTTGCACCCCCACTCCCCACCCCAAAACTACACCCCATTATTCCCACCTGCACCCCCACTACCCCCACATGCATGCCCACTGCCCCCAACCCTTCACCCCAACTCATTTGACCCCCACACCCCCTTCCCCCTACACACTACCCCCACCCTATCCCCCTTCACCCCCACTGCCCCCTGCACACTGCCGCCCTGCCCCCTTCACCCCCACCCTTCACCCCCACTGCTCCCCCAATAGGGATCACATTTTTTAAAGAGGATAAAAATCATTATGTAAACATAAATTTAGGATAAACTTAGTGTTATACTGTTTATCCAATTAATACACAAATGCACATGATATATTTAAATGAGATGACATCATTTATTTATTCTTCAACCTCAATTCCAGGGAGAATCTTGTGCTACAAACATTGATACTGCACTTCAATAGCTAAGTAATTCTATGTATAATATCATGGTGACTATGAATAATTTGAGGGACTGTGTTCATGATGAGAGTATTTTGATATAGTAAAAATACTTATTTAGGGGACATATTCACACTGTGATATCCAAATGAAACACGATAGAGAAGATAATAAAGGTATCTGTAAAACAGTGATAGAATGATGACCATGCCATAATGATGATCATGGTGAGATTATAAACCATCTATAAGAAACAAGTAGACTATAGTTTCATGAGTATTTACAGAAGTAGGAGACTCATATAGATCCTTATTCCGTGAAAAAAGAAACATATTACGTATGTGTGTGCATTCGAGTTATTAGCCTGGTAATATATACATGTCCTTGAAAGTTATATTAGATTCATTGGATAGATCATATGATTCATCCATTCATATGGATAAATATGATGATGCTTATGCAACACATTCAAATTCCAAATCATGAGGTATGTTCCATGATTAATGTTGATATGAAAGAAGGACCAACCGAGGAAGTAGATAAAGTTAAATAAATCTCATTCTAAAAGAAAAAAAGTAATAAGGAGATGATAATGATAACAAATATTTACCTCTTGGAAATAAAGGAAGAAAATCCAACCTCATCATGCTAATATCATGATGATACCTAACCAAGCATGAATATTAAAGAATTGGATGATAATTACAATGGTAAGAAGATGGATAAAACTTATACTTCTAGTGAATCATATTTTTTCCATGATGATGATCTAATTATAAATTCTTATCATGATATTTCCTCTAATGAATCAATAACAAGCGGTGAGGAACATATTTTCAAATATCTATTTAGTATGTAATATGCAGATTCATGTGCTTACTTTGATTAAAACTAACAAAGATTTCCCAAATATTTTTTTCTTTTATTTTTATCCCCTTAAAGAATTTTAGGAATGAGTAAATTTTCTTAAAAAGGAATCAGAGATGAATGTGAATCCCTTATCTAAAAATGAGATCGAATTTGTAAATATTACTAATCAGATAAAGGCGAAAACACAAGGATTTTTAATCTTTAAGGAATGTACTCCAGATTTGAGATGGATTTGCTGAATGAAATCCAAGAGAAAAAAAATCCTTGAAAAGGATATAAGTTTGGAACCATACATATAAAGAATTAGTTTTTTTCATGAATAATGAACTAGAGGTCAAATAAAATAAGATTAAATAGTTTGAACATCTGTTATAGGAAAAGAACAAAATTCTTGATGATGATGTTGATAAAATCAAGAATCCCCATGAAGACAAGATAAAAATAATTGATGATGAGAGAAACATATTCAATATAAAATTCTTATAGCTTTAAGTTAAACATAAAATTCTAGATGTAACTCAACCTTGTAATTTATTGGACATTGGAAGAATTTTTGTTCCACACATTTTTCATAGGGAGACTCTTAGATAAAAATATCTACAACTGGTTCCAAAAACATATTGAGATCATCTAATGATCAATATTCCACATCTATAAAAAGAAAGGTACTAAACACATCTTAAAATCGTATTTCTAATAAATATATTTTTGTACATAATATATGAATAAACTAAAATCCTATACAAAATTTGATAAAGATAAATTAAGAGAAATTGACCACTTTATCCAAGGTTTCTGAAAGTAAGTATATGAATTGATTTTCTTTATATTGAGACAAAACAGTTGAAAAGAATTCCCAAAATTGGTATACTATAAGATATAAAAAAATATGATCAGTATGGAGTTCATAAAAGAAAAACAAGTTTTGAATGTCATTACTAGTATTATAATAGGTTTCGCCACAATGAATTTGAATTTTGGGTGATGATGAATTTTGAATTTTGAAATTTGAATATCATGGATGCACTGTTGTTTTTTTTAAATCCTTTGGAAATTTTTGGTTACCTCTAATCCTTAAAGTGACTTTTTAGAAAATGAAAAAATGGATTTGCAGGCAGGCAGGAGAGGGAGTAAGCCTAAGATAAGGCAATAACTAGAGGTGAAAGAGAATAACCTATATACTATAAACAAGTTTTAAAATTTTGAAGATCTCTATTTTATGTGTAATGGTCGTGTTCACATGTGTGATTCATGTTTATCTAAGTATGTGTCAAAACAAAATAATAATAAAAGATCAAAAAATCCAATAAAGAATGGTGATTCAGCCTTGGAAAAGAAATAGAATAAATATAAACTTCAATGCATGTCCAAGAAGTTCAAGAGAAGTGTTACATTTATTGAAACTAATGTGAAAAAAATCAACCTAAAAAATCCATATGAATAATCAAAAGAAGCTATCAATATACCCATTTATTATTTAGTTATATCACTGAATGATTTGGAAATAGAAAAAAAAATAAAGAAGAAAAAGATAAAGAAAGTTCTAAAGGAAAATATTCTATTCCATATTAATATGGAATATACAACCTTCGTGAGGGATTATCAGAACATAAAAATCCTAGAAATCATGAAATGTCGTGTGGGTGGTTCAAGAAGGCTAGTCAAAACTCAAAGAGTTTCTTGAAAATTTCACCAACCCAAGATGAAATCTTGAGAACAATGAAGAATACAATAAGTGATGTATGTTATTTGATGATATATATTAACAATAACATCTCATACAAATAAATAAGAAGATAATTCATTCTACCCAATAATTTTATGAAAAATAGAAAATCCAGTGTGAATAATTTACATAAAATTTGAGTACTAAAAGAAATATTTTCATGGTTGAGAAGAAATTATTAGCCTTTTTTCTCACTCTAAGGATTTAAAAGAGGTTCCACATTATTCCTTTAACATTTATGTTTTATTTTTTTCTAACCATGTAGTTAATTAAAGGTGATGCTTGTTCTCAAATAGAGAACAAATAAATAAAATTAAGCTAGAATAATAATTCACGATCTAAAAATGTAACCATATTTGTATGATTTATCAAATGGTATTCTAAATTACATCTAGAGAAAGTATCTATCCTGGTGAAGTGAAGGAGGAGATTATCCCTTGAGGTGGAGTTACTTGATAATCCTTCATAGTCAATAATTCATACAAATCTGAATTTTGGAAGGTTCTTGTGAAAGTGTAAAGAATTTTTTACCATTGTAGTTCTTGAGATCCATTCACTTATGGAAATGTTGTTTGAAGTGAAAGATAGTTTCTTACATCCCTTTTTAATAATCATAAGAAATAGATAAGATTGTATAAAAATATTCTTGAATGAATTTTAGAGAGTTCAAATTTAAGGGTTTATTAAAATTCTTCTTAGTTCTATATTACTCATACTACTATTTGAAAAATGAAAATTTGTGTGTTTAAACAAATTGGATAGGTCTCTATGCCATCACCTAAATCAAATAATGAGGAATAAAGGAGGCAACAACCAAGTTCAAAGAATAAATTCTAGCAAAGACCAAAATATGTGAATATGTAGAGAGCCTGTATAGGTAAGTGCATGTATCAGGGTGTAGGTGGGTGAGGGGTACTTAGCATTCACATATGCGGGTTGGCATGGTGGGCCATGTAGAGTACCGAGCCATATTGTAATTTATCGAGTATCTAATGAAGTGAGATTTTTTTATAAGGGACAACCATAGTGTGGTACCGATCAACCTATTAAAACATGTACATGAGTGGAATTTTTAAATTAGATGACGTCGTCTTTATCATCTTCAACCTCAAGTATAAGGAGAAGTTGCACTACAAACATTGATACCACTCTGCAATAGTCAAGTAATTATTTATACAAGATTATGGTGATTATGAAATGATAGTATGGGATGTGTTTTTTATGTGAGTATTTTAATGCATTGAGAAGATGTATTTAAAGGATGTATTAATAGCATGATATCCAAATGAAACACTATAGAGAAGAATATTTGGGTATATGTAAAATAATGAGATAATGATGATCATTCCATAGTGATGACCATGGGAAGAATCCACCACAACGTAGTCAATTCCGTAATGATGTCTAGAAGAAGGAGACTCACAAAGAGACTTGTGCCATAAAAAGAGGATGATACAGTGTACACATGTGTGTGTGATTCATATTAATTCTTAGAAAGGTACTCCATATGTGTCACTAAAATTTGTGTTTGGGTCATTGGATGGAGAATATGAGTCATCCAATCATATGAATAAATCTAATGATGATTATTCCACAAATTCAAATTATAAAATCATGAGGTATGTTCCATGATTTAAGATGATATGATAGAAATACCTACCAATGAAGGATTTTAAGTCAATAGAAGCCCACATTATAGTATGCAACAAAATAAAATTTAGTGAAATGGGAATAAGAAGAAGTTGACCATGCCATAGTGGAAACCGTGGTGAGAATTGTGGTTGCAAAATAGGTAGGAATTGGACACTATACTATAGTGATGATAATGTCAAGAAGAATTTTTATCTGTGAGAAATGTCTAGTTAGATTTTGATGTATAGTTTACCATAATGACTCAAATGATACTTAAGACTCCACAATGAATAATAATGAGTAACTTTTTCTATAAAATACACATGAATGAAATTTGAGGGGTTAAAATCCTAAATACTTTCAGTTGGTAATCAGGAGGTCTGACCGGATGAGGAGGGGGATGATCCCCAGGAGGTGGGGTAACCATGTTTGAGTCATACTAGAGGAGGAGGTGGGGCGGCTGTCCTGGAGCAGTTTTAGTGGGGTGGCCGCGTTGGGTGGAAACGTTGAGGGAGGACGGTCATGGAGAGGATACCTTGTGTGGGTAATGGAAACCCGCATCAGAGGCATATTAGAGGAGAAGGTGGGGAGGCCGCCATGAACAACGTCGGCTCAGAAGAGGAATGGTGGAGTTAATTGGAAGTGTCTAGGAGGAGGGCACCATGGTGAGAGAGTTCATCAAGGAGGAGGGAGTCATGGTGAGAGAGGTCATTGAGGAGGAGTGTTCCATGGTGAGAGAGGTCTTCAGGGAGGAGGGAACCACAGTGAGAGGGTCACTGGTCGAGGGAGGAGGAGGAGACTGACGGGTATAAAAAAAAAGAGATGAAAATCTATAACCGTGGAACAATAATTGAATCGTGGATATAAATAGAATATATCCACGAACCTATAAAACCATGGATATAGATCCGTGGATATAACATAAATTTCTAGTAGTGTATCTAATATTAGGCCCATATACAACAATAAATAGAAACAATTCTCACCTCCATGTATGGTTCAAACCTACATAGATAGTTTCTTGTTCAAGAACTATGTCTCACTTGATTCTTGTCCTTATATGATGCATAAAAACACCTATATCTCTAACTCCAGGTACATTCATAATGAGAAAATGTAAAAATGTCCCCCTCTCTACGTACGGGTTAGACCTACATAGGGATCCTTAATTAATAACTACATGTGGCTTAATTATTACCCTTATTAGATATGTAGTGACACCAAGACCTCTATTCTGGGATCTAGCTAACACATTTCCACGCTTTCACATTGGTTCCCACATCCTTACCACATGAAGTTAAACTACGTGGAAACTTTTCTTACCACATAACAATAAACTACAAAAAACACATCCTCACTGCATGAATCTAAACTTTGAGGAAAAAATCATGGATGCATGACATTAAAATTTTACAATAAAAACGTCCTTACCACACAAAATTAAACTGCACAGAAAATCTCCTTACCACATGATAATAAAATTCATAGAACACGTCCTTACCGCATGATGTTAAACTACACATAAGTAAGTATGTCCCTAATACACGACGATAAACTATGAAAACTGCCACCCATTATCATTCACTATCAAAGGACTACACGATCCTTACTCTGGTCAACCAGAGTACGGGGTGCCTCCATCAACTTTTAATCACCCCCATCCATAAATAATACTTCATGGATCAAGCACCTCAAGTTTCTATAGATCTTCCATGGCCCTTGTAAAAGATAATTGGAATCAAGGTACCCTTTTCTTTACTATGAATTTGTGCCTATGGATCATGCATATGCACATATAGTCATTAACCAAATGAGTCACTCTAAAAAAGGAAATTCTAACCCTTGTGATCCCTGACATCACTGTGTCAGAACTCAACACCTCAGTGTTATATGAACCACTCCTGATATGATTGTCCCATTTCATTATGCATGACCCGAGGAACTCAAAATATGATTTAAATATTATCATCTCACACTAAGAAGGATAATAGAGTACTCTTAACCCTGGGTATCCTAATTAATATCTTGTGCATCATCCCCCATACTAGGTCTATGTGTTTTATGACCTTAAACTACCTACATGTTGGTCAAAGTTGCATGACCTTAGACTCTAGCCTATAATGGTCCAGATCACAAGAACTTACATTTATAGAAAAATATATCCAAAAATTTTTAGGTTGAAAACCTGCAAAAGGTATCCTGAGCAAAAGTC
Source organism: Viscum album (assembly GCA_963277665.1). NCBI lineage: Eukaryota > Viridiplantae > Streptophyta > Magnoliopsida > Santalales > Viscaceae > Viscum > Viscum album. Next base: position 122,902,454 of record OY728156.1, read on the forward strand.
AAGTCTTCACTCACTAAACTCTTCCTCTCTAGAGTTTAGGTACAAAATAGGGTGTAAATAAATGATTCATAAAGCTCATAGGGCCTAATCTATATCCCTAGTAAAATATAAGCTATTCTCACTAGATATATATCTTCAAGGGACCCTTTTATTGACTATGCTTGTATGCATATGGATCATGCATATACGTCTATGGTCATCAACCAAATGTGCCACTCTAAAAAAGGAAATTCCAATCCTTGTGAGCCCTGAAATCACTAAACACCTTAGTGTTTTTGAACTACTCCCAGTATGATTTTCCCATATCATCCTCCTAATCTAAGAACTTTGGACCATGACTTACGGTTTCTTCACCAAACTATCTGAGCAGATTCAACATCCTCAACATTAAGTCACTGTGTTTCATACTCTTTATCAAGGTTAGAATGCGACACTCTATTCCTAAACCATTGATGGACCACATCTCATGATTCAAAACCACATGATGTAGGGACATAGCTTCATAATTCATGAGGTGAAATTCCCAAGGGTACCAAAACTCTTCCTAGATATCCTTCCTCCATACCCAACTCCATCATCTGGATGTTTATCTTTCATGTCCCTCAGAAAGGAGTGGATATCATATTTTTCTTTACCGTGATAATAATTCATAAGGGCCTTGACCCACCAAATAAATGCATCTCCTTCTTTCCATAAAGGATATTCAACCCTTGTGAGCCCAGAAAACACAGTGGAAAAACTTTTCATATTAGGATGACACGATACATACCCAGAATATCTTACCCATCTCATATTCAGGACTCAAAATTTTGGGTTATGACTTACATCACCCATATTCCAACTATCCAGAAAGACATAACATCCCTAGTATTTCTCCCCTAAATTTATATTACCTCCATAAATCGTTTATATCCCTTAGAAAAGATACCCAACTTCAAGACACCCTTTTATTGAATATGCATGTATGCTTATAGCTATTGAATATGTGCCTATGGTCATCAACTGAATACGTCACTCTGAAAAAGGGATTTCTGATCCTTATGAGTCTCAGAAACACCACAACAGAGATTAACACCCTAGGGTGGTTTGGGTCATTCTTGGAATGTATGCACCATATTCCATGATTAGAAACATCTGGTCTAATATAAAAGTCCCTAAACTAAATAAATCTCAGGTCTAATCTAAAAGACCCTAAACTAAAGAAATGTAAAGTCTGGTCTAAAAGACTCTAAACTAAAGTAATAAAAGTTCCAAACTAAAATAACTTAAACTGAAGCAAAATCAGGTCTAAGATAAAAGACCTTAAACTAAAGCATTTTTAGGTCTGATCTAAAAGAACTTAAACTAAATAAATATTAGGTCTGAGAAAAAATACCTTAAACTAAATCAATATTAGGTCTGAGATAAAATAACTTAAAATAAAGTAATTTCAAGTTTGAGATAAAAGACCTTAAACTAAATTAATATTAGTTTTGCGCTAAAAGACCTCAAACTAAAGTAATATCAAGTTTGAGCTAAAATACCCTAAACTAAAAAAATATTAGGTTTGAGCTAAAAGACTCTAAACTATAGCACAATAGAAATTTGTCTTGAAAGAATGAGAAATACAATAATTACCACTATATGGTCATATAAAAATCAAGATATTATCACCATGACTATCACCTTTTTCAAACAAAAGAGCACTCTAAAGGAATGAGTAGCTGGTGAGATTAACAATGCTACACCCTCCCCTATATATAGGGAATTTCATGGAATATCAAGAATTTCTAGAAAGACCAATCATCACCCCAAACACCAATTTGTGACAACACTAAATAATTAGGAAGATATTTAATTTTCTCATAACTGATCCCTTGTCCCTTGAAACGGCGTTCTTGGAGGGGGAATTTGTTGATGCCCACCAAATGAGAATCATAAAATTCACAAAGAAAGAAATATCTGAATATGGATATTATATTTCCCTCAAAGGAAAGTGAAGGAGAAGGTGGATGAGAATTTTGGATCATGTAAACCTCCAATAGATATGTGATTGTGTGACCATCATAAGGTCACGTGAAAGAACCATGTGCAGTGCATAACCTGTAGCAGATCCCATGGAGACCCTTCCAACAAGTACTCATGATCTTGTGATGGATCTCCAGACAACTATTGGTCGCACGATGGTAGTTAGATAAACTTTCCCAGACCATGATATTTATCAACCAGTGAGTACCTAACAACCCATCTAAAAATCCTTCAGAAAGAGGAGAAAAATGTCTAGAAGGCGGAGGCCTATTGTGGTTGTAAAATCTCACGCCATTGATCACCGATGGGGAGGATAATTTTCCTCGAAAACAGTTAAACAAACTCATGATACCTATGAGCCTTTTCAGAATAAAAAATGAAATAAAAGAGGAGGAGGAGGTAACCACTCATAGTCATTAAAGTCATGCGATGTTCCCCCAGTGATCTGCAAGACACCACAAGACCCCAGTGACATGCTCACCTCATCTCACAAAATCTTTTTGGCTTGTCATCCTCATCACATGAAGAGCCTCGAGTATGTCCAGGAAACCTTATGATCCTCCTTTGGCTCCTTAATGAAAAAATGGATCGAATTTTCTATAAAATAACCATGTATCTCCAATATAACCTTCATTGGGCATGCAATGCATCACCAAAAAAATAGAGTAATTTTCCTCGAAAATAATCATGCAAACTCACATGACCCCTACCTTTGCATAATAAAACAAAGTAAATAAAAGGGGAGGAGTAATGAGCCTCTCAAGGTCATAAAATTCATGCGACTTTCTAAGGATGTCTGCGACACGGTCTCTCAAGACTCCTAGATAAACCGAACTGATCCCGTGAAGGCCCCTTAACAAACCATTATTGTCTCTTGGAAGATCCCAAATAAGTCACCGGAGATCATGAAAAGGACTTTAAATAGGTAACCTAATCTCGTGAAGTCCTTTGGACATGAAAATATAAAAATATGGAAGTCATTTTGTGTATCCGCATAATTTAGGAAGGCCCATTTAATTGTCTATAATCCAATAAAGGATTCATTAATGGAGTAATCTTGTGGTCACTGAAAATCAGGATATTCCCTTAGAGCAATCCATGGTAGAAAATCGTGAAGAAGTGTGATGTTTATGTCCGTCACTGACTCCAGCCTGGATCTACACAAGATATTCCATGAAAATTGGTGAAAAACTGGGGTGGTGAGGCCTATAAACCCCCCCACAACATCATTAAAAATGTAACAAAATGGCTATGACACAGGAGAGAACCTATCATGAACAAAGGGATGAACTCTGGGAAATTTTCACCAGTAATAGAGTCGGTTTCTCAGAGTGGCTGATCTCACTACCAAAAAGTATTCCATCAGTTAATATACCAGATAATAGTCGGAGTGATCATGTTCTAGGAATAAAACACTTCATGTGATCCCTCATATATCACATGAAGGATTTATAACAAGACATGCAAGGAACATCCCAAACATCTTCTAGATCTTGTGAGACTTAAAATAAACTAACACTGAATAAATATAAGGCATTCTCAATATAAAAACTAGAAAAAATATTAAAGGTGGGAGACTTAATCAAAACAAAAACATGTTCTTTGATCATTATATGCTTTGTGTGAACCATCCAAGACATGTGACACCACCAGTACATGTCACCCAGATCTTTCGAATCTCCTTTGGTATGTTGTTTGGCTCATGCGAAGTCCTCTGTACACATCAGATCAAGTCACATGATCCCCTTAGGTATGCCACCTCAATATCATCAATCCCCCTGGGCTCTACATTCTATACTTGTGGTGTCCTTTAGATGTTTTTCCCGAATCATATAACGGTTCCTACTCATGTCAGTTAAGTCTCATGGTATCACCCAGGCATGTCAAGTGGCTCTCACGATGCCCTTCATTCAAGACAACCTGGTCTCGTGATGTCCTCTAAGCATCGCATCCAAGACATGCGACACCTTTCGAGACATGTCACAATGAATCTCATGATTCTTTCTATATGTGGTATCCATCACTTATGATGACACTTGGGAAAGTTGGATGGATTATTTGAAACCCTCTAGATAAGTCAGTTGGGTTATATGATGGCTTTTAGAGAAAACCATCTAGGACTTGCAATGCCCTTCAGACAAGTCATCTTGATTCACGTGAAACCCCTCAAACATTCCATCTAAGATATGTGACATACCTTGGAAAAGCTGGTTGGATAATGAGATTGTCCTAGGACATGTCAGGTAGAAATTCTATGACATTTCAAGTAAGAGGTCAAGGCATTTCAAGCGGACAATCAGTACAGGTTGGGTAGACATGTATACCAGATCCAGTGCATCCTAGTACTTGATCACCTTGTTTATCCTCAGCGTGTAATCCCTGATCATTAGGGAAACATCAGTGTGTGAACCCTAATATACTAAACTATGATGACTCTAATTCTTTCAATAACTAGGATATGTAGGAATTCTTCTTAAGGCCCAAGCTCAAATAAACATCCATTTCAATGTATGCCCCATGTCTCCGACATTTCAACCATAGACACCCAATCATTACCATAAGATGATTATCTTACCTCATCCTTTAGCAGAATGATAAAAAAACTAAAATATGATGAATCTGATTCCTATTATAATCGGGATATATAGGAAGCCTTCCTAAGGCCCAAGATCCATATTAAAAAATCCCAAGGTATGTTCCAGTACATAATCCTTACATATATATGTATTGAGGCTGGTTACTTATTACCCCTTGTTTCTCACCCTGAGCATAGCTCATGTGGGCTTAAGGAATCACAATAAAAAACTCATTGGCATCATGAATCCACACTATCCTGAGAAATCCCAACATGTAAGCCTTGATGAGTGTCATGATATAAAACACCCCTGTATAAGAATATCTACCTTGGGGCCAGTCCCAAGGGTGTTATTGAACTATGATAACTCTAATTCCTTCCATAAAAAGGATACATATGACGTCTCCTTGATACTAAAACTCAAATGTTCGGCACCTAATTTTCCACACATATGTACTCTCTACATGATGTTAAACTACATTAGTTTCAATTAACTTTGTGGGTTTTGATTCCTACAATACCTAGGATACATAGGACACCTCATAATGGCTCAATCCCCTCTAGGAATATTAACTGCCTCCCTGTGTGGTAGAAAATTCTAAAGTATTTGGTTGTATGGATTTAGTATATAAGTAGATATTCATTACTGAGAAATGGATGAAGAACCTCAAAATACATACAGATGGATTCAATAATGAGATTCCCCCTTTATTTTGTGAACAAAGGAGATTTAACCTATAATTGATTTGTTAGGGTAACCGGTCTCATATCGGGATTAGAAAGAGATTCACAAACATATCTTAAATCTATAATAGAATACTAGAGTAGGAAGAAATTCCACCCAAAAGGTTGTGATGATCCTAACCTCCCATCCTCTTGACCAATGCGATTCCCCACGTGTCATTGGGTCTGAAACCCCAATTGATAGCCTTACTTTGGAAAAAAGGTATCTAACCAGTTATGGATGAGGAAACCATTGGGAGTTTCTATAAATAATGATAATGGAAACCTGATGTTAATTATTGTGTAAGAAATGAACCCCCCCACAATCAACCATCAGACTAGACCAAATGTACATCATGGTCGCCTTCTTTCTGATGTTGAAACAACTACCACATGAGAGAAGTTGATCGATCGTGAATGAATTGAATTGACCATGAAAGAAAAAATTTTAAATGACCATAAATGAAAATTGAAGATACTACAAGGATATCAATACAATCAACTAAAAAGGAAAAAAATCCAAAGAAATTCAGGATGAACCAGATGTTGAACTAGATACATTATTAACTAACCAAAGAATTATTTAAGACTAGAACAGTTGGAATCAAACAAAGGGAAATGAAGAGACCAAATTTTTTAGGCATGAATCCAAACTCTGATTGATGGAAGGTCTGGAGAATACCAAATCTCAGCAAAAAAATTAGAGATAAAGACTTGATCAAACCCAAACTCAATGCAAGATCAAATAAGGAATTTTAGGAAGGCCGCTAAACTAAAGAGAAGTTGACTCGAGATGTTAAATAAATCTAATGATATAAGGAAACACATATAAGGATGAACCTTCTTATGATCTTGATGACATAGATTTATTGATTTTTAATACTGACCGGAGTGAGTTCATATATTTGAATATCTTTTTCTCACCAAAATAATATGTTAATATTGATTAAGACTAGACCCTAAGCTCAGGCATGAGAAAAATAAAATATGATCAGAGTCTGGTTGGATACATGGATGTTCAGAGAGCACTGATGGAAGCTCGGTCTATTATGGTTCATTAGATCAGTGTGTATTAGACTATAGTTTTTAACAAGATAATATAGACTCCAAATATCTTTTTTCTTTTCTTCAGTTTTGAGATGTCGATACCTCATAGTGATAAACATTATGTTTTGATTTCATAGAGGGTTTCCCATAAACTCTTCAATTATTTTCCAAAAGACAATTCAAAGATAGTGATTATATCAATTTAATTTGATATTATTATTATAGTATTCCATGCCTTTGTACACATATTATTACATGATTTTTAACATAACTATCCATTAAATTCAGGATAAAGATCGAAATTACTAGTGTCTTTGTAATACTTTGTAAATAAAACATCAACATGAAAGTAAAATATCTTTATTTAAATCTTTATAATGATCTCTTGAATCTCTTTGAGATCCTAGAACTACATGGTATAACCTAGGGAATACATATACAAAAGGGGTCAGCTAAAAATCCTAGTAAGGTAATAAACATGATAAGGAAGCATAATGTGTGAATCAAATACATAACATGATATCGTTAAAGATAAGGCTCATGGGTAATCACAAGTGAGAATAACATAAATAAAATAGTATAATAATATCATGGAAACATAGGAAGTTTTCCAGAAACACAAAACATGACAAAATTATATGTCAAGGTTAACTCCTAAGACAACATCACATGGTGGACAAAGTCCCATCATGGATTAGGTTTACTCCCTAATCCCATACATAACATCTCATGAGACTAAAACATTAACCAATGAATTAGAGTAATATCTGGAAGCAACAATAATAACACGTTCATTATTATGTTTCCAAAAAAATCAAATCAATCATAAGGAATAATCATAAGAATTACCCATGGAATGAAATGAGTGTTATAATCATTCCTCATATCATAATCAAAGCAGATTTCATAGTGCATTTGTGAAATGAACATATGAAATGAATTATACCATAAAAGTAAGGTATAATAATCTAGTTATATATGTTAGATGAATATATATAGAATTTTAGAATCATTCCATAATAATAAAGTGATAAATAAAGTGATTTAGAGAGAGAATGGTCATAACCCAAAGAAAAAGGGTGGTTTAAAGAGATCCCTTACTTTAAGTATTGTATTTATTCATACACATTATAAGATCTTGTATAATAAATACAGATTTATTATACATTTATTTCATAACTATACTCTTATATGTCATACCATATATTGTTTTCTTATAGCATCTTACCACCCATTTAATAATAATTCTTCATTAAAATCATTGTTTGGGGGGATAATTGCTTAGTTTTTCATGCATGGTTTGGTTTGAGAGTCATGGTCTTAATATATTGATCATAGTTCCATCATATCCATAATATTAACCATGATATTAATATCATATATATTAATTATATATGTATATATTTTTTTCATCCATAAAATTTGGAGATAAAAAATTAATTACACCGTTCCTGGAGATGGTAATTCGTACGTATGTATGAACATTGTTTCCATTTCCGATGGATGAAAAAAAATAAAGTTAAATGATAATTAATTTTTAAATAATCATAATAATATCATAAATAATATATATATTTATTAAATCCACCACTATAACCATCCATGAGAGGTGATGATGGGAAACAAATTATATCGGTGCGTGAGGCGGTAGTCCGCTGTACACACAAACAATGATTTTGTTTCCCATTTGATCGAAGAGGAGATGGATGTAGGTGATTAAATTAACATTATAACATTTAAGTATATGGAATATACTAGTTTTATTATTTAAGTATGTTTGAAAAATATTTTAATAAGTTATAATAATAAATAAAACTAAAACATTCGGTTAAAGATTATACCTCTTCTTCAAACAAGTTCTTTTCCTTTACACATTAAACCATCTAAGGTTGGTATTATGCCAATATAAGGCCTATAAGACATAGAAAGGGATTTTAGGAAGTTAATTTTGTATGTATTGTTTTAAATAAAATGATTTTTAAGTGTTAAGTAAAGGGGAGATGAGGTTCCCTTTTATAAGTGAAAGGAGGGGCACTCTTGGAATTACATAAAATATCAAATTAATATAAATTAATTTTCATGGAAAAAAGATAAAAAAATATATATTTTGATTTTAGGACAAGTATGGGTCAAAAAAATATTATATAATAAAATTTTGATAAGTTTAGATTATGTTTTTAATCTTATAACTTTATTTCGACATGCGCTAACCCTTTTTGACAATTACCGTGATAATGGAGTTTTTACCCTTTAGTGGTTAATATAGTTACTATAAAAGAAAAATTGGTCCATAAATGGAATAAAGTTAATATTTTTTAACATATAATAATCAATTGTATGAATATGGATTTTTAATGAATTTTAAATCATTTAATAATATATTATTTATTTTAAAATAACATTAATATTATTTTTTGAACTATTAAATTTAATTTGACTTTGAAATAACATGAAAATAATGGAATTATAGTATTACCCATTAAATCCTATATAATAAGTTATTTTTATCTAAAAAATTCTTGGTACACAATAATTCATTCAAATTATATTACTTTTAATATTTTAAAATCCTTTATTTTATTTTTTATTAATTTAATAAATGTTGTGTTGACATTGCATAATCATTTATAGTAATTATTTCACTGTTAAAAATTAAAAAAATACCATGATAAAAAAATAATTTATATTTTAAATAACCCTTTTATAATTTAACATATCCTCTATTTATCCCTATGTAAAAAATTTAGAGATAAAAAAATAAAGAGAATTACATTTTTTTTACTTTTCATTACATAAAAAATATAAAGGTAAAAATAAAATAAATATTTCATCAAGTTGACATATTTTTAAAACTTTTATTGTAATTTATTAAATCCACTCATCCAATATAATAAATTTAAGTTTTAGAGTCATTTTTTTAGTCCTTGTCATATTATTTTTAACCTTGATTACCTGATTTACCCTTACCGTTATGACAATTATTCACTTTGGTTACTATTCATAATGACAAAAAATAAAATAGATCTATTTAAAAAAATTTGAGCTCCTAATTGAAAATATGGAATCCATTTTTTAAGATTCGATTTCTAGAAGTGGCTGAAATTAATTTAATATTTAAATTAAAAATGGAATGAAAAACTGTTTTTTAATGCATTTTATGTATAAAAATGTTTTATATTAAATGAAACCATAAAATTGATTCAGATAAACATAATTGGATTATTCGTAATATAATAGAACTAATTTTACTTTGAAACCATTTTAAAATGAAATGGAACTTTGTAAATTCATGAAACAAAAATAGAGTTTTCAATAAAAATCATAATTTTTCCCTGTTCACTAGAAAATAAATCTTCTGATAAAAATCCCTAAAATTTACTCTATGATAATTTTGATATGTTTATTTCAAAAATAATATCCATTTTATCAAATAATATTTCTAAAAGTTCAAGAAATTAATTATAATTTTCACTCACAAAAAACAATAAGAACAATTTTTGAAGAAAACATTTTTTTGAAGAATAAAATAACTTTATTAAAAATTGAGTGATTATTTACTAAGAATTTATCAATAAATTTATATTAATTAGTTCTTTATATATATTTTTTATAAATCATTTAATCCTATTTATACCCACCAATTTAATGTCTAGGTTATAACAGTAATATTTAAATAATAAAAGTTTTATAATATATCTCAATTCACTTAAATTTTGGTGTTGAGTGTTAAGAAAGTTATTGAGAATAGTATTATTTAAAAAAACAGGGTGTTACATTATTCCCCATTAATAAACTTCACCCTCAAATTTTTTTGTTACATACTAAGGTGAAAACAGGTGAGAGTAATTCTACTTCATGGATTCCTTCAGTTCCCCTATTACCTCTTCATTTTTATAGTTTTTCTATAGTACTATGACTATGTGAGTTATATTATCGAGTATAACTTTATATATATAGTCCAAGATCCTCATTGGATTCTCCTTGTAAGAGATATAATTTTTTCAATTGTACCAACTATGAATTCAGTACATAGGTAGGATCTGTTATGTACTTCTCCAAGTGGGATATGTGGAATATGTCATGTACTTGAGATAGGTTTAGTGTGAGTGATAGTAAATAAGAAAAAAATATAATGTGATTAATAATCTCAAATTGGAATATGTACCTAGGTCTTAGATTTCCCTTCTTCCCAAATATCATGACTCTCTTCCATGGAGATATGCAAAGGAACACTTTATCTCCAACCTCAAACTCCTAGTCTCATCGACAGTTGTCAATATATCTCTTCTATCAAATTTGAGAATACTTAATGTGTTGTTGAATGGTTTGTAGATTTTCAACCATTTAATCAACCATTTTAGTTCCTATCATCTTACGTCCACCAAATTTATCCCAACACATATGTGTTCTAAAACTATTCCTATAAAGGGTTTCATAAGGAGCCATTTGGATGTTTGAGTTAAATATATTACTGTATAAGAATTCAACAAGACGAATATGTTGATACCGTCATCCTTTGAAGTCCATCAAGAATGATCTCATCATGTATTCCAGTTCTTGGATAGTCCACTTAGATTGGCCATCAGTTTGGGGGAGATAATTCATATTGAAGTTCAACTCAATATTTAGATCATGTTAGAGACTCTTCTTGAACTTAGAGGTAAATCTCATGTCTTAGTTAGATAAAATTAATAGTGGTGTTCCATGTAGCCTCACCACCTCTCTAATTTATATAATTTCATGTTTATTGAGTGATGAGTCCTTACAAGTTGTAATGAAGTGAGAAATAATTGTAATATGATCCACCATAATCTATATAGCATTATTTCTTATTGATGTCCTTGGATGACCAGTGATAAAGTCCATGGTGATGTTTTCTCATTTCCATGTAGGTACGAGTCATGGATGCATCATCTAATTAGACTTTTTCCTTCCAGCATTCAATTATTGATATACCAGACACTTTGATTTATATTCTATGATCGCCTTCTTTATATTTTTCCACCAATGGTACTCTCGGATATATCAATACATCTTCATGCTCCTTAGGTAAATGGAAAATGTTGAGCTATATGAATAATTTCATATATATTTATTTATCTATAGATTTTATGGTACACAAAGTAGTGATTAAAATCATACAACTCCTTCTTCTTAAATTTTGAACTCATAGGATTTCCTTTTCTTATAGCTTACACCTTCTTATAAATTTATACATAATCTCTTTGAGCATCCTTTGTCTTATCCAAAAGGGATGGTTGAAAAATCATTTGAGAAAGGAATAATGATATTCCTTCCTTTATAATTCCCATGGTAACCATATTCAAGTTTAATAAGATTGGATCCTCCTCAATTCTCATCATTGATAATTTTTTTGGATATATTCTACTTAAATAATCCACCACTTTTTTTATTTCCCATGATGGTAGTGGATTAAGCAGTCATAGTCCTTGGTCATCTATAACCATATTCATTTTCACATATTAATCTCCTTCTATGTGAATATATATATTTTTACTCTTATAATCTATATATATTTCAAACTTCTCCCCATAGATACAATGTATCTAGATTTTCAACATAATTATTATTGCACCCAACTCCAGATCATGGGATGAATAGTTCTGCTCATGAATTCTCAACTTCCTTGAGGCATAGCCTATTGGTTTTTCATTTTTCATTAGTATACATCCCAAAACCTTCTTTTAAGCATAATTATATACCAAAAAAATCTATCCACTTGAGAGTAGCATGAATACTGGGGTAGTGATAAGCCTCTTTTTTAATTCCTTAAATATTTCATCGCATTCACTAGTCTAGAAAAATTTTAATCCCTTCTGAGTTATCTTGGTTATATGGTTTGAAAATTATGAGAAGTCTCTAAAACTCATCAATAATTCCAATCTAGTCCAAGGTAACTATGTATCTCTATTACAAATTTTGTGTTAGAACAATCCTTAATTACCTTTGTCTTAGAAGGGTCCAAAAATATCCCTTTTCTAGTGATAAGATTCACCAAGAATGATACTTCCTTTATCCAAAACTCGCATTTACTATACTTTTTATATATATTATCCTTTAAAAAAGTCTTTATCATAGTGATCAAATGTTTCTCATGCTCCTTTCTTTTGAAATATAACGTAATATCATCTATAAATACTACAACAAATTTGTTGAGGTAATCTCTAAAGACTCTATGTAGTGCCCACTTTGTGTATGGGATGTATTTGTTAGAAACTGATTGTAATTGGATTTCAATGGTAATAAATGAGATAAGAAGATATCAGTGTTTTTAATATGATGAAGTAGTTCCAAATTTAATGGAGCGTGAATTAAGTCCTCAAGTATTGATATTGAAGACTTTGAGTTTCAAGGTGATTCCAGGAGAATTGTTATGGATTCATTAGATGGCATTAGATGTCCTGTCATGGTTGAATAATTCTCCTAGTAAAATGAGGAGATACTTTGATGATTTTTATTTCAAAAATATCATATGTTGTTTGGAGAACTTGTGATCTAATTGTTCTGAAGAAAAGGGGGATTGAATATGTTTCCAATCATATTTAGGATTGATTGGAAAGAAATACATTACTGGAAGATAGGGAAGTTTTAATACTTTCCTTATAAAATATGATGATGCTTAAGGTGATTGATCAAAGACTATATATCATAATAGATAAGGTTTGTGGTGAAAAAAGACAATTTTCGAACAATCCAGATAACAGTGAAGTATCATTGGTGTTCTTACTGAAGAATATAATTAAGGTGGAACCATTTCCCAGTGTTTGTCAAATTTTTTGGCCTCAAAATCAGGAATTTATTTTATGGAAATGGAAGGAGTTTTCGCAAATGAGTTTGTGAAGCACAGTCGACGTACCACGAAGGATAGTTAGCAGACCATGAAGAATAGTTAGTATACCCTGAAAGATAGTGTGAGGACCAGATATGAGGTAAACAGAATGGAAAAGGAAAATTGGTAAAGGAATGATTCCATATAACTGTGATATAAATACCACAAAGAACGGTATGCAGACCCCGTAAGGAAAACAGTTCATGGGAGGACCACATTTTTTATGAGGATTTCAGTACGTAGAAGGAACATATTTTTTAGCTGAGAAGAGGTGATCATTTTTTGGATGGAATTTACCATCATAAAGGAAGAAAGGAAGTATGCAGACCGCATAGGAAAATGGTTCGTGGGAGGATCATAGTATGCAGAAGAAGAACAGTCCGTGGTGAAGGATGTACCACATTAAAAATTTGGTTAAATAATATTCGCAAGATTTTCAGATTTATTTTACAATATAAAGGAACCTATTACCATCATTAAGAAAGAGTAAGTTATTTATAATATATCATCACTATTGTAAGAATTAGGCTAAGTTCGGAAGAGTCCTCATGGAAGAAATTTTGAAAATTATAAGGAGTCCTATGGGGAATTGTAGCTCACAAAAGAAAAGGATTTTCGGAGGGGGGTTAGCCTACAGAGCAAGGAGAATCCATAGAATGAATGTAGTTCATGGATTAGAGAGAGAAAATGTAGCTTATGTAGTCTATGAGGAATCAATAGTTCGTGAAAGAATAGGCAGTCCATGGAGAAAGAAGAAGCGATCTGTGAAAGTAAAGGTGGACCTCAAAGAAAAGGTCATTCGCGGAGAAGGGGTGGTCCATGGAGTATCAATATCACACTGAGCATTGGTTGTCTATGAAGAAAAGAAGGTCCATGGAGGAAGAAGTATTCTGTGAATCACTCATGGTACGTGGTGACAAACAGTTTGTGGAGGAATCAGAAATTGTCTGTGGGAAGTATAGGTTTTCTGTAGAAGGGAAGGTTTCCCGCAAAAAACTATTCCATGTAGTACAAAACAATTTGTAGAGGATTTTTTCATTAATTAAAACCACGTGTGTTCCCGGTTCATAAAAAATATCCTAATGAGAGTAAGAAAACATAATATTCTAGTGTGAAGAAGAACCAAATGTGCACTTAAACTCAAATCTGTGCCAAATAAGAAGAAAGTGAGAAGAAGGAGATAGTGACCAATCTATATTCAATTATTCAGGCCATTCTAATTCGGATGATGCTATGTTGAGATGATATTCATTGAATTAATAATCACATAGGAAGTTTTTGATTTTAGAAAGAAGAATAAGAAGAAGATATCTTAGTTCAGGTGGACTTTCACTGAAGAAGAAAGAGAAAATAAGAGAAGATGATATGGTGACCAAAATTATATCATCTCATTATAATTTGGGTCTCAGAGAATTTAGTATTCATTATCCTACAACACATTCATATTATTGTGACTAATATAAAAATAAGATTGTGGAGTTATCAATTTTTCTTCTGGAAAGATAAAAGAGTATTTTCTTGCATGCTGTTGTGCAAGTAACAAAGTGAAGAATAAGGTTGTGGAAGAACAAAATAGAACTGTGACATCAAAAAAGACTCAACAGGTGGAGGAATTTATTATTGTTACAAGCCATTTTCAACAAGGAGAAGACTATTTTGGGAGGAAATACACATATCCAACCAAGATCTATAAAACATGCACTATTGTATTGTTTTCAAAGTGCCTCACGAGTGTTAGGGGATATCTTACTCACTGTAACCACATTCAAAGGATTGTTTTCTAGTGATTTTGTGGTCGGGATTATTTCTAACCATACCAAGTACATAGATTTTATTGTTGATTAGTGAACCTTGTAAAAATATGTAATTATATCTTTACTACTTTTATATACTTGTATGAAAAAGGAAAAAAGAATACGAGAATTAAGATCCAAACGGGTCTAAGAGGTATAGGGATAAAAAGTTACAATTGGTTTAAAAATTCCCCAACACTAATTCACCCCCCTTAGTGTAAGGAATATCCCAAACTGGCACTCTAACTCTATTCTTTATATCTATAAATATTAAGGGAGCATTCTCGAGTCTGAAGGGAATCACTATAAACTCATATTGTATATACCTTGTTTGAAAGTTAGTTCTGGGAATATCTTCCTTCTTCACCTTTATTTGGTGATATCTCGACAAAAGGTCCACCTTAAATAAATTCTAGGCCCCACATAGTTGATCGAATAAGCCTTCTTTCATTGGTAGAGGATAAATATTATTTATTATGATTTTTTTGAGTTCAAGATAACCAATACATGGGAAAATTGAATCATCCTTTTTCTTGATGAAGAGGACCAGAACGCCCCATGATAAAGCACTTGATCATATAAAACCCTTTTCAGATTCTATTGTAACTTATTTTTTATTTTTTCTAACTCAATGGTGGTAATTATATACCAAGACTTGGATATGGGTAGAAATTATTGTATAAGTTTAATTGATAACTCAACCTCTTAGTCAAGAGGAAGAACAAGAAACTCTTTAGGGAATACATCAGTATAATCCCTCACATTGGGCATGTGTTAAAGCATGATTATCTCATTTTTATCAATAATTTGACCAATATATTATTGATCATAAGGGAATAATATTTATGCTTGTGCAGAGGATTCCAATGTATATTCATCCTCCTCCTTACACTTATATAGAATTAGAGGATGATTTGGGATGTGAAGAGTGATCTACCTATCCTAATAGTTGTTGTTTTATTTATATGAGGATAGTACATACATGCCCAATGTAGCATAAAATTTCACTAAAGGAAGTAAGATGATATTTTTCAGAATATTAATTCCACAAACATTGACTGGGGAGGATTTATATACTTGTGAAGAAAGAATTGCTTCATTTCCTATTCTCACAGATATCTCAACCCCCATGTTTTGAGGTGGTGTTTGAATATTTCTTTTAAACTTTCAAGATATGAAATAATTCATAGAACCATAATAAAAAAAATATTTTCTCTATCCTTAAATGAATAACTAGTTTACCTATCACCAAAGATTTTTTAGGATCCACCTCATCAATGGTGATAGAATATTCCCTTCATTTCTCTCTAGTCCTTAGAGGTTGTTTTCATTGATTTTATACAAAAAACTTGGTTTTTGGAATTGTATTACATAATTATCAATTTTCTTATAGTTGAAACATTATACCATAGGCTGAGTATTTATATGAGACTTCTTTCCCTCCATTACATTAGTGGATTTTTTTCATCTCTCTTAGGTATTGATTAACCTAATTACCTTCCTTTCCACACTTAAAGCATCTTCTAGTTCCCTACAGACAATTTTTGGGATGATTACCACACTTTTGACACATGGGATTTTGAGTTTTCTTTCCTCTATGAAATTTATCTATTTATCCCCTAAAGAAAACTCAATTTTAATATTTTTATCTCCAAGATCATGAGACCATTGAGAGTCTCCAATATCCATATCAACCTTGAGGGAAAATGGAAAATATAGTCATAGATTTCAAAGTCTTGAATCACTAAATATTTTCAGGGGCATGGATTTAATACAATAAATAAGCAGTTTAACTTACATTCAACATTTATGCTAAAGCCAGAGGCATACCGTTAAAGCGTTGTGAATTTTTCCTTATAAGACCTAAAAGACACATCTTACTTTTACTTTAGTCTCATAAAATCCCAATCCATTTTAATATTAAGAGTTCGAGGAAAATATTTGTTGAAAAATATTTACTTGAATTATTCACATTCCATGGAATCAATATCCTCTTTGGAATCTGTGTTCTTCATCATCATCCACCACTAACCAGCTTCCCCCTCCATGAGATAAATGGACAATACAAATTTTGTCTTGTTATGAGCATTACAATATAGAGAATATATTCTCAGTGGAGTTAATCCATTATTTTATGATGAGGGGATCATAATATCTATTAAATGTGTGGGGAATTTTCTCATAAAATAATATTCTGAAACTTTCTCTTACATAGAAGAAAGAGGGAATTTTGTATGATTCATGTTCTTATTCTTAGAATGATTCAGTTGAGTAGTACTACCGTGAAGTTATCAAATCTCACTCCCATAATATTATGCATATCATTAGGGAAATCATCACATTACCTACCATGTCAATTATTGGAATAATTTCTCTTATTTCCTACCATTAACTAAAATAAAGATGAGAATACCTTAACTAATAAACATACAAAATGGAAACATATAAACTTAGAAGTAATAACTTATAAATTATAAGTATATTCTAACTTATGAGAATCTTGGTTTCAATATTCATTATCTATGGAAATTTTCCTATTAGGTTTTTAACTTATTTTTTTTCAGGTCACTAATAATGGTTTATAAAGAGTTTGTGAATTTCTAAAGCATATCCCCTAGGAGTGTCAAACTAGATGTGCAGTAGGACCTCTTTATTATGCCCCAAGAAATTATTGATTCAATTACAAATGCACCCTTTTCACTATTATTACCCTCAGGTACATTTCTTATATAACTAAATCTACTTTTATTATCGAGATTGGGATGTAATTTCTTAGAAACCACTCACTATATACTTCACCAAAATTCTAGGATATTTTCCAATAATTAAACCTATCCCTATGGTTATCACAAAATTAATCTAGTACTAATCCCCAAAAATAACTAAATCATCCTATGATACCAACTATAGTGATTCAATCCTTTTATATACATATTATTACATGATTTTTAACATAACCATCCATTAAATAGAAGACACGGATTAAAAGGCCTAGGGTCTTTCTAAGACTATGTAGGTAAAGCATCAACATGAAAATAAAATGTATTTATTTAAATATTCATAATGGGATCCTAAATCCATTTGAGATACTAAAACTTCACGGTATAACCTAGGTAATATATAGAAAAAATGGATGAGATAAAAATACCAGTAAGGGAATAAATATGATAAGTAAACATAATGTGTGATTCAATGGTATAACATGATGTTATAAAAGAGATGGCTCATGAGTAATCACATGTGAGAATAACATAAAGAACATGGTATCATAAGATAATGTAAACTTATGAAATGTGAAAGAAACAAAAAACATGAAATAAGCATAAGTAATGTCTAAAATGCTAATACAATAACACATGTTGGATAGAGCCTTGTCATGGATTAGGTTTTCTCCCCAATCCCATACATAACATCTCATAAGACTAAAACATTACCCAATGCATTGGAGCGCTATCTTAGTGTAACCATTATAAAATGTTCACGATTATGTGTTCCACAAAAGGAAATAAATAATAAGGTATAATAATAATATTTAACCATAGAATGAAATGTATTTCATAATATTTCCTCATATCATAATCAAAGGAGATTTCATAAAGAATGAATTTGGAAAATGAACATAAGGCATGTATTACCTAGTAAAATTAAGGAATAATAAGGATGATATATATGTTAGAGACATATATGAATAATTTTAGAATAATTACATAACATTAAAGAGATATATAAAGTGAGTTATAGATATAATGGTCATAAAATGAAGAAACATGGTGGTTTAGAGAGATCCCTTACCTTAAGTATTGTCTTTCTTTATACATGTCAGAAAATTCTGTATAATAAATTTATATTTATTATAAATGTATTTAGGAATCATACTATTAGATATTATACCATATGTTATTTTCCTTATAACATCTTACCATCCATTTAATAACAATTCTTTATTAAAATCACTTCTCTGGATGATAATTGCTTTGTTTTTCATTCATGTTTTAGTTCAAGGATTTTGGTATTGATACATTGATCATGGTTCCATCATCCCTATAATGTTAAAAATGATATTAAAATCATATATATATATATTCATTATATATATGTATATATATATTTATTTAGTTTCATCTATAAAATTTGAGAATAAAAAAAATGAATTACACTGTTCATGGAGATGGGAGGTCGTACGCACACATGAACATTGTTTCCATTTTTGATGGATGGAATGAAAGAAAGGTAAATGATAATTAAATTTTAAATAATAATAATAATTTAAAAAATAAAATATATAATTATTAAATCCATCATTATGATCATTCATGAGATGCGGTGATGGAAAACAAATTAAATTGGTTCATGAGGCGGTAGTCCGCCGTACACACGAACGATGATTTAGTTTCCCAATTGATGGAAGATGTATAGGATGTATGTGATTAAGTTAACATAATAACATTTCATTATATGTAGAAAAATATTTTTACTATTTCATAATGTTTGAATAATATTTTAAATTGGTATAAGAATAAATAAAACTAAAACACTCGGCTAAAGACTATACCTCTTATGTAGAAGACATCTTTTTCTTTACACCTTAAACCCAATAAGGTTGGTATTATACCCAAACTAAAGACTCTATAATGTGGAAATAGATGTTAGTAAGGGATTTGGGTAGTTAAATTTTGATCTAAAAGGCTTTTCATGTGTGAAGAAAATAGGACATGATATTCCCTTTTATAAGTGAGGGAAGGGGAACTCTTAGAATTACATAAAATATTAAATTAATATAAATTAAATTTCATAGAAAAAAAGCTACATACTAATATAATTATAATATAGGATGATTATGGGTCTAAATAATATCATTTACTAATTTTTTTACAAGTTTAGATAAGGTTTTTACCCTTATCTATTTGTTTCAACCCACGTTAACCCGTTTTGACAATTACTATGATAATGAAGCTTTTACTCTTCAGGGGTCAATATAGTTGCTATATTTAAAATACTGAGTTTCTGAGTAGGTTTAAATTATTATGAAATTAAAACTCTAAAATTGGTGGATGGTCAAACTTTTTTCTTTTTCATTGGAGGTTAATTCTAAGAATTATAATGCGTTCTTACAATTTTTTAGAATATGGGTTAATTCCCGGTGAGTGTGTTGGCGGTTTGGTTTTGTTTTATGTGTGTTAGACCTCAAAAATCTTGTTTTTGGAAATAAAAGGGGAGTTTTATGTTTATATCACAGTTATTTCTAACCATAAACCCCAACCGTGAAACCCTATTAGGTGTGCCACGCAGTTTGAGGAACCGTGCACTTAGGGGCGCACGGCTGTACGAGCCACCTATAGTAAATTAAAAAGGTTATCTACATGTTTTATGCATGTTTTTTAAAATTGTGTTTATATTCCATCCACTTAGTTCCACTTAGGTTATGTGTTTTCATGGTTGGTTCATGGTTTGATCAAATCATACGCCTCATTAATAACAGTGAAATTACCAAACTGTCCCTCCCTCCTTTATAATTTCCTCTTCCATTTTTCCTCCTCATTCAAATGATCAGTAGGGGGAGCTTGTAACAACCCAAGTTTTTATGAAATATTTTTTTTTTCAAATAAATTTAATTTTCTTTGATTGCTTTCATTACTTGCAACATTGAGGTTTCAACGAACCATGATATATTATTAATATTATTATTTAAACATAACTGTTATAACCTAGCCATTAAAATTGGAGGTAAGAATAATAATAACCACTTTAAAAATATCAAGTATACTTTTTTTATGTAAATAAAATATATTTATAAAAAAATTACTTAATTTTTAGTAAAGTCTTTATATGTTTTGAAAATACTATTTCTCAAAAAATGTTTTTATTCCATTTTGTAAAAAATTAATAAAATTAATTTTTTACAATTTTATAAAATGTATTTTAAAAAATAAACTTAATTTTTTAAATATATATGTAAAAATTATCTTTGAGTAAATTTTTGGGATTTTTCTAAAAAGATTACTTTTTTGATTAATAATAAAAAAATACTAAATTTTATTAAAAATTTACTTTTAGTTTAAAATATTTAAAAAATTAAAAATTACATAAAAATGTTTTAAAAGAAAAATTATTTATATTATATATTTATTAATCCAATTTATTTAATTTAAATTAATTTTTTATTTAATTTTGATATTAAAACTTTCTATACTTTTGATAATTTTCTTTTTGGAAAATTATTTTTTCATCCCATCAACGGGTTTAATTTTAAGTTAAATATAGCCACTTATATGAATGTAATTTTGAAAAATGGATTCCATAATTTGAATAAAGATAATTAATATTATATAATAAATTCAACTTAGTTTTATTCAAAATGAATAGTAAAAAGAGTAAAAATTAATTATCATGGTTAAGGTTAAAATATGTCTGTTGGGGGGGGGGGGTTAAACTAAAAATATAAGGTGTAAAATGACCTATAAACTTATCAAAATACCATTTTATGGACATATTTTGATCTTAAATCCTATAAGGTTCAAGAATAACTTAGTTTTTATCCTTTTTCTTGTGTATAATGTTGGTACACTTTATTCTTTTCAAAAATTTCCTATGTGTCCTCTCCCCCACTTATAAAAGGACACCCCTCTCCTCTCCTATTAACACTTCCAAAACCATTTTGTTCATCCAATAACTAAACAATTATCTTAATTAATTCCCTATTAACATACTAGAGGCATTATTTTGATTAGGAATCCCTCTAATGAGGGCTTTAGGTATAAACCTAAAGAGGTTGTTCGAAGAAGAGGTAAAATTATTAAACTTGTATTTTTGTTTTATTTCTTATTCAAAATCCTTGAAATATTCTTCAAATATTATGATATAATAAAACCAATATATCTCATATACTTATATTTTATTATGTTAATTTAATAACCAATATCCATCTCCTATTCCATTAAATGGGAAATGAAACTGTTGATCGTGTGTATGGCAGACTATCGTCTCACGAACTCATGTAATTCATTTTCCATAACCACTTATAATGGATGGTAATAATTATGAATTTAACATATTTATATAATATTTGTGATATAATTATTCCTCTGAAATTATGATATCACATATACATTTTTTACTTTCCATTCTATGGGAATACGATAACGTTGCTTGTGTGTACAAAGAACTACCACCCCGCTAATTGATGTGATTCTTTTTTTCATTTATCATTTTAAATGGATGGAAATAAGGATAAATTTAATGAAAATATGTGACATATATGAAATAAAATAATATTCTGTAAAGGTAATATTTTATTTACTTTTTTCTTATTTCATCCATCAGGAAAATAGAAATAGTGTTTGTGTGTATGTACAAACTACTATCTCCATGAACGATGTAATTAATTTTCTATATCTAAATTATATGGATTAATCTAAATACATATATTATGAAAATATATGATAATTATATCATTTATAAAATTATTAAGATGATATAACCAGGTTTAAAATATAAGGACTGAAAATACTAATCCAAAATATACAAAAAATGAAGCAATTATTACCCGTAACGTGATTTTAATATGAAATTATTTATTAATGGGTAAAAAAAAGGTCATAAGTAAATAATATATGGTATGATAAATATTATTATGGTTATTTAACATATATATATATATATATATAATAAACTTATGTTTTTTATAAATGAGGTTTTAATGTGTGAAGGAAGTCGAGACTTGAGGTAAGGGATTTTTGTCTCAATTTTTCTTTTTTGAGACATATGTTATGTTATAAACCTATATTATTTTATTAGGTTTATATAATTATAATTTTACATTTTATATCATTAATATAATTATATTCATTATATTTAAAGTTTCATTTGATTTTATTCGTTTTTTGGGGCTTATAATTCAAAAGTTACCAAAGTGGTAAGAGTTTGATGTTAAAATCTCAATGTTTATTGGGATTGTTTATGATTATGATTTTGATGATGAAATATTATGATCTATATCTCAACAAAGATATTAATTTTATCTTCATATGTTTATTTCTTTATAATACATGTTTTCCTTTCATTTTACTCTCTTTATGTACTCAATATTTCAAAATAAAGTTTCTATGGAAAGCTGACTTTATTTATATATTTAGTCAAAAACCCTTTTTATTCCATATCCATGTTTTATAAAAATGTTTTCAATAATCTTTTCAATATTCTTATATAAATATTTAAATTAATTTTGACCCATGTTTTACTTTTTACAAAAAAAATAAATCAATCTTCTTGTCTTTTTTCGAATGAGGTACTTTTGACTTTTTAGTGAAATTGTAGAAGGAATATTTGTTTTAATGTTTACATCATGAACAATATTTTTTGAAATAATTACCACAAATTTTTTTAAATATTAATTTATAATTTTATAAGGTTATTTTCAAAGAATGTTTTTTAATTTTTTAAGAATTTTATGTTTTAAAAAGTGATTTTCAAAGTGGAATGGAAATTTTCCTTAAGAAATGTTTTTAGTGATCTTTCAAAATAATTTTCCATAAAAGATGGAATCCTTTTATGTTACTAATGTTTTACTGGAGATATGATCCAAGGATACCGTTATTATTACTAATCTAAATGGTTTATAATTATTATGAAAAGATGTTTATGAAACTAATTTCTCTTCCATAGGTTATACTATGATAAAATACTTATGAAATCCACTTATTTTTACACAAGTTATGCTATAATGAAATTATGAAATGATTGTGAAACTTTTTTCTTTTCCATAGGTTATGCTATGATGAAATATTTATGAAACTCCTTTCTTTTCATGGGTTCTGATATAATTATTTTTTATGATCTTGTGGCACATGTATGTATGATTTTAATTATGTGATGGGTGGGACCTATATATCCCTCCAATGCATTGGGTGAATATTGATATCTCATGACATAAACAAGACTATAACTATAAGTGAACCCAGTTCAGTAATGTAATGTTTCTACTGTGATAGTATTGGGAGTGAACCTTGACTACTATGATGGTTTGGGGAGTGAACTCATTCCACTATGATTGTTTTGGCAATGATCATTGACTACTGAGGAAATGATTTTATATGTTTATGTGTACATAAAAAATCTATGCATTATGCCAATGTTATGTTATATAAATTTTGTTCTTTGATTCCATTATAATTCACGTCTTATGAACTACCAAGATTTATTCCATGACTCCTTTTTATGATATATGATATGAAGGTTATGGTTTTCAAATATTATTTTCATGTTCTCATACCATTTTGATCATGTTATGATGATATCTCCCTTGTTTAACGTTACTAAGAATCTGAGCTCACCTTTTCTTATGTTTCCTTTCCCACTTGTAATGAATAAAGGTA
Organism: Viscum album; assembly: GCA_963277665.1. Classification (NCBI taxonomy): domain Eukaryota; kingdom Viridiplantae; phylum Streptophyta; class Magnoliopsida; order Santalales; family Viscaceae; genus Viscum; species Viscum album. Next base: position 122,926,820 of record OY728156.1, read on the forward strand.
TTATATATGATATTTCTAAGAAGGGTTATAGTTATGAATAAATTAGTGGGAGATGGTGTACTTCAACTATGAAGCAGTTGTTTATGTATCCAAGTTTTTCAAAGGCACTAGACCTAAATCATTCTAGCATATACCATTATATTATGTAATTATTAATCATATATTAATATTTAATATCAATTTTTGAAAAGTATAGGTCACTATATTGGGTATTGGAGTAAGTTTTAGTTAAAAATTTGGAAACTAGGATGAGAAACATTTAGTGATAACCCTTGGGATGAGCCTAAGAGTAGGATAACATCCTAAGCTTTTAGTGAGAAAGATATTATATGTTTTTCCTAGAAATAAATCCCTTTTTAGACATTACAAGTGGATGTGATTCTCGTAAAAATTTATATAGGGGTGTTTCGCACGGAATCCGGGGATGACCTCCTGGATGGGAGATTCAAACGTTCCGATCGGTTTCTAACAGGTTTGTTCGTAGAACTGGAAACATCCAATGATTCCACATCCGTTTGGACCTACTTTCCAAAGGTAGGCGCTCATTAGCTTGTGGGCTAATGAGGCTTAGGAATTTGCATTGGTCAAGAGGATGGGAGGTCGGACTCATCACACCTTTTTGAGGGGAATTATTGTCTACTCCGGGAATCTCTTTATAGATTTAAGTTATGTTCGTGAATCCTTATTACATTACCATGTATAAAATGAGATTTCCTTTAGTTTAACAATCAATGATTAAATATGTGATAAATTTAGGGAATCTTTTATATGTATTCGAGGTTCTTCATCAATAGAGAATAATCTGTATCTATTTAGAGATTCTTGGTCAATGGTATCCTTCAAAACATTTATATAAAAGTCTCTTGGTCATTATGATGACCAGGCTGGTTTTAAAGCCACTCAGCGGGGCACTTTAAGTTTATCGTCATTCAGAAGGACAATGAATTACTTCAGAGTTGGGATCGAACCCATAAATGGGCTACCTACGTATCCTTTGTTTTGGAAAAGGAATCAGAACCCACGTAGTTCGAGTAAGGGAGTATGACGTTTATGATTGATGGCTCAAAGAAGGATGTCATAATTACTTTTACACTCTAAGCTCACGTGAGTCAAGCTCGGTGTGAGAAACAAGAGGTATTGGTAAAAAAATAGACAATTGTTCCATGAAAGATGCAATCATAAGAAATGGTTTGGGGATTATGTATGTATGACTACCCAGATAGATGAAGGTTTAGGATTCACTTTTAGGAAGAAAATCCATGAACAGGGTCCATAAAGGTATATGTGCTTCATGAAGATTTGAATACTGTAATCTTGGGGCTTACTCCTAAGGAGGATTCCCAAGTTAGGAGGGGAATTATAATTGGGTTTTACTCCTGAAAAGGAAACCCAAATCAAGGGTAAATTAGGACTGGTTAAAGAGAAATTAGGGGACTTGGGGCTTATTCCTAAAAAGGAAGCCCAAGATTATAACTGGGACTTATTACTGAAAAGGAAGCCCAGGTTAGGGGACTTGGGGCTTATTCCTGAAAAGGAAGCCCAAGATTATAACTGGGACTTATTCCTGAAAAGGAAGCCCATGTTAGGGGTTAAGGTTTGGGGCTTACTCCTGAGGAGGATGCCCAAGTTATGGGACTCGGGGATTATTCCTAAGGAGGATGCCCATATTTGAGATTGGGGCTTACTCCTGAGGAGGATGCCCAAGTTTGGGAACTTTAAGAATTTGGGACTTACTCCTGAGGAAGATTCCCATGTTAAAGCACTTATAACTGGGGATTATTCCTGAAAAGGAGACCCAAGTTAAGGATTCTCTCATCTTAAAGGATGAGGTTGAATGAATGAACTCTCCATATTTAGTGACATAAGGATATTTAAATCACTAGGTTTTGTTAGATATTCCATAGAATTCCTTTCAGATAAGGAAGTCAAATCAAGAAATCATGCCATAAATGGCTTTGAAGAGTGTCTTGAAGACTGAATCATGAAAAGGAAATGTGTGATGGCTTAAGAGGGGTAAAATGGGAAAGATGGGCACCCAAAAAGGTAGGGGCGCACAATTCTTGAAAGGCGCGCAAGTATTGCGGTGGCGCGCAAGTATTGGTCGCGCAAGTATACTTGCACGACATGAGGGGTACTTGCGCGATTCTCAAACATCATTAGAATATTTGAGCGACTCATTATAAATCCCTTTAGAATCCTCTTGAGGTTCTTCCAGAAAAGGGACACACGAGTTCTATTGAAGGAATAAGGCGGCGCGCAAGTGTTGATGAGTTTCAACACTTAGGCCTTCCTTCTTCTCTTTAAATCTTCTGTTCTAGGTAAGAAATTACCTTTAGAAGTGTTCCGGAATCTTTGAGAAGAGACTTGGGCGTCGGGAGCTTCATTCCGAGTTTCTGGAAAAATATCCTCTCGAATGGGGGGCCCACAGGGTCTATTTATAGGCAAAAGAAGACCCTGAGTGGTTACCGGGTGGTTTATCACTTAGGTCGCGCAAGTCACTTGCGCGACCAAGGGCATCGCGCAAGTGTACTTGCGCGACAGTGATATAACTTGCGCGGTGCAGTTTCTTTTGATCCTTTGTTCATGCCTTTGTCGATTTTTGATATTTTCTTCAAAGGTTGAATCACTTTGAGCTCAGGTATTCCCCTTTTCTGATTTTTAGATTCTTGTGACGAAAGGAGCGTCAACAAAAGTCCCCCCTCAGAGTTGGATCCGGAGAGAAATGAAGATTTGACTCTGAGGAAATCGAATCCAAACAAAGGAAAAGGGGGCGCGCAAGTCCTCATGGCACAGAGGTCGGCGCGTAAGTTTGCGTTGCGCAGGCCTTGAGCACACTGGGTATGGCGCGCAGATAGGCAGCGCGTAAGTGTGTTGGAACTTGACTTTTATTCAAAGTTCCTTTGTCTTTTGTGGGAAGTTTAAAGTCATGCATGCCAGACATAAAGGGGATAATGTTTAAGGTCGAAATAGATTTTGACCACAATGGATTAAAATTGATTCAATTCCTTGACAATTTATCTGAAAACATATTACCATACTCAAGTATGAGAGAAAATATGTAAACTATGGCTTAAGAATATTTGAATCTGAGGAATGATATGAAAAAGAGCTAAAAGGCATTAGAAGAATTAGTTTCCAAGAATGAAGTTACTATTATTTAACAAAACCCGTTAGGGGGTTGAAATATGCAGGGCCACCTAAGGGCATTGGCTACATGGTCAAATAAATAGTATCTTTCGGCTGACAAGTCTGTTATGTGGACTGTTTATGCAAGGCCACCTATGGGCACGTGCTGTATAGTCAGGTGAAAGAACTCTCAAAAATTTACATTCCTAGTGCTAAAAGCCAGTGAAAGTTTATGGAGATTCAAATTTTCTAAAGTATAGAGTTTGTTGTATGGAAATAGGTACTTGAATATAGAGAAGATATTTTCAGACAAGATTATCGAAGAACTGGATGAATATCACTCCTACGAAGGTCTGAACCAAACGTAGGGAAGAAGAATAAGCCATAGACTTGAATACTTTCAGATCATGAAAAAGGATATGGGACAAATATGTTAAGGATGACTATTTTTTTCGGATCCCTACATACTTTCGTTTAAGACAAATAAGGACAAAAGAGGCATTCTTCCCAAGAATGAAGTTACCATTATTTAACAAACCCGTTAGGGGGTTGAAATATGCAGGGCCACCTAAGGGCATTGGTTGCATGGTCAAATAAATATCATCTTTTGGCTGACAAGTCTGTTATGTGGACTGTTTATGCAAGGCCACCTATGGGCACGTGCTGCATAGTCAAGCAAAAGAATTCTCAGAAGTTTGACATTTTTGTGACTAGAAGTCATGAAAAGGGTTATGAAGATCTGAAAATATTTAAGGTTAGGATTATAACACATAAATATGGGTATTGTCCAATATATATAGAGATACATGGGTCAATGGTAACCATAATCATGTTGTGGCTGGGTCCTGAATTGAAATTTTGGACTTCACTACGTATCTCATAAGAATGAGAATCAAGCCATACGTAGTTCTTGAAATGTAGTTTAACGTCGTGCATGACTAAAGTATGAGAGATCTTAGTTTAGGGTCATAGAATTCGGACCATAATAATGAATACACAGTATGTTTTCATGAGGAATTTTCAGCCAAGGGACTGAAAGTGAAATTTGGGGTTAGGCCCAAAAGATTTGGGACTGGATTTGAGGGACACTCGAATGTTCCTACGTATCCCATAGGGATGGAAATCAAGTCCACGTAGTTCTAGAACTAACCTTTGTACAAATTTGGTTCGTACATGTGAAGGGTGAAAGGGGACTTTAGTGCAATGATGGTTTAATCTGAGACAAAAAGTTTAGGTATTACCATGTATGCACGTAGTCTTTTGAAAATGAAAACCATGATTGAAAAATCAATGTCAATAATAGTTCTCTCTCAAATGAGGAAATCAAAGAGTATTGTAGTTTATTTTCGTACCGGACAAAAGTGTTGCATAGTTTAACATCATATAACAAGGAAGAAAGTGAATCAATGTAAAGATATTGATTCTAGGGGTGGTTTCAAGAATCAACATCATATGAGATGGTGGTGAACCGATGTGAAGATATTGTTTTTGGGCTTGAACCCTGGGAGGTTGCCTACATACCCAGCCTAGAGGGCAAGGATCAAAGTCCGTGTAGTTCAATTAAAGAATGAATTAATGATCAAGTTGTTCTTGGGGACAATGATCTAATAAAAATGTTGTTGGGACTTACACATGGTTAGGGTCCCAAAGAGAGTGTTATGGTTGAGGTTTTCTCTAATCTCACATGAGTCATACTCGGTGTGAGAAACAAGAGATAACAACAACCTTTACGATGTACAGTTTAATGTCATGTAGGACATATCAAGGGACTATGAAGTTTAAAGTCTTGCAGTAAGGACTATTGGTGCTGCACAGTTTAGTGTCATGTAGTAGGGACAAAATAACAGTTTAATGTCATGTAGGACATATCAATGATTTTCTGTACAGTTTAGCGTCATGTAGTTAGGACGTTGGGGACAATATAGTTTAACGTCATATTGGACGAAAGGGGGATTGTGCAGTTTAATGTCATGTAGTAAGGACAAAAGAGTGTACCATTTTAACGTCATGTCGGACGAAAGTGCGAATAGTTTAAGGTCATATGCATGGACCATGAATGGTGCAGTTTAATGTCATGTTGGACCTTTGAGATTATATAGTTTAACGTCTTTCCGGACGTAAGGTACTTTTATACAGTTTAGCGTCATGTAGTTAGGACGTCACAGTTTAACGTCTTGCTGGACGTAAGGGACTTGAAAATAGTTTATGGTTATATGCATGGACCAGGGAAGATGAAGTTTAAGGTCATGTTGGATGGTTTAGGGAAATTTTTCACAGTTTAACGTCGTGTGGGACAAAGTTGCAGTTTAAGGTCATACTGGACCATTGATGTATAGTTTAATGTTATATAACAAGGACGAAATGGTGCTGCACAGTTTAGTGTCATGTTGCGGGGACATCTTCTTTTCTACAGTTTAACGTCATGTTGGACGAAAGTGAGAATAGTTTAAGGTCATATGCATGGACCGTGAATGGTGCAGTTTAATGTCATACTGGACTATTAAGTGCTTATGTAGTTTAACGTCTTTCCGGACGTAAGGGACTTTCCTACAGTTTAACGTTATGTTGGACGTTGTTGCAGTTTAAGGTCATACTGGACCATTGCTGTATAGTTTAACGTCATATAGCAAGGACGAACTGGTGATGCACAGTTTAGTGTCATGTTGCGGGGACATCTTCTTTTCTACAGTTTAACGTCATGTTGGACGTAAGTGTGAATAGTTTATGGTCATATGCATGGACCGTGAATGGTGATGCAGTTTAAAGTCATACTGGACTATTAAGTATGAACCAATTGTAAGAGTCTTTGTTCTGGGGACCATATTTTGTGTTTATACAAAATATTTCTTCAGAAATATGGCATTGGTTGGAGTCGTGATGAGTTCTCCATCCATTGAGATTAATGAATAAGCTCCATTGGAGTAGACCCTATGTATTGAATAAGGTCCTTCCCATTTTGGCTCAAGCTTGGGAGGTTTCTTTCCTGGTATCATTGGAGTTCTGAGAACTAATACCAATTCTCCCTGAATGAATGAACGAAGACGAACTTTTTTGTTAAAAGCTCGTGCTATTCGATTCTGATAGATTTCCAAGTGGTGCAAAGTGCACAATCTTTTCTCATCTAACTGTTCTAATTCATTCAATCGCTTTTGGGATTGCTCATCTGTAGATAACTGATCACAAATGGATACTCTGAGTGAGGGAAATTGAACTTCAATTGGAAAGACTGCTTCTGTTCCATATACCAACGAATATGGAGTTGACCGCGTTGCATTGCGGGTGGTAGTCTGATAAGCCCATAAATCATGAAAGAGTTTATCAGGCCATGACCTCTTATCTTTATCCACCATCTTTTGCAGTATATTTGAAAGAGTCTTGTTAAAGGCTTCTATTTGGCCATTGGCTGCCGCATGATACCTAGATGAATGGTTGGATTTAATGTTGTATTCTTGATACAATTTCTTCACCTCAGAAGAACAAAAGTTGGTGCCGTTGTCCGTCAATATGGTATGAGGGACACCAAATATAGTAATGATGTTAGACTTGATGAAGCTAACAATGCATTTAGAACTGACTTCTTTGAGAGGTACTGCTTCTGCCCATTTGGAAAAGAAATCAGTAGCAGTAAGAATGTACTTAAACTGCTTGGCCGTAGCTGAAGGGTAAGGTCCCACCACATCCATTCCCCATGTGGAAAATGGCCATGAGTATTTAGCTGTATGAAGCAAATCTGGAGGTTGATGAATGAATTTGTCATATACTTGACATGAATGACACTTCTTTGTGAAATCAACACAATCTTTTATCATTGAAGGCCAAAAGTATCAAAGCCTTCGAATTTGATTAGACAATCTATGTCCAGACTGGTGGGCACCACATACTCCTGCATGCACTTCTTTCATGACATCCATTGTCTCTTCACCATCAATGCATTTGAAGAGAACTCCATCAAAACCACGTTTGTAGAGAATTTTCTCTAGGTGGTTTGGGCTATCATAAAGAGTAAAATTGACCACACGTCGCCAGATTTGTTCTTTCTCGGCTCTATCAGGTGGAAGTGTTCCATTTTGAAGGTATTCCCTGATAGGTGTCATCCATCCTGTAGTATGACCATACGGTTCGGGAATGGGACTAATTTCATTAATTTCCTCTGTTCTGGCTTGAACATAAGGTGAAATTGCATGACGGTGGGCAATACTGATGGTTGTCTCGTCCCAATTTGGATCTGCTAGAGCTGTGGCTATACTATCCAGTGCATCATCTTGAGCATTTTGTGATCTTGGGACATAAGAAAATGTCGGTTCTGAAGGGAATTCTGCCATTAACTCTCTGACGTAATCATAAAAAGGGATTAATTCTTCTTTTCTGATGGAATAATCTCCATTGACTTGTTTGATTACCAGGTCTGAATCACCTTTCACTTTTAAGTGATTCACTTATGCTTGAAGCGCTAACTCCAAGACTGTAATGAGAGCTTGGTATTCAGCTTCATTATTGGTACCACCTTCCCATAATAAAAAGGAATAAGGTAACACTGATCTATCTGGATAAATGAGCACAATTCCTAAACCAACTTTGTTGAATTTAGGATTTTCCATTTTCTTCCCTGTTGGACTTCTGGAAGAACCATCAAAATACATTTCCCATGTTTGAGGGTTCTCTTGAATAGAGAAAACTTCCTCATCAGGGAGTTCAATATCTGAAGACGTGTCTTCCATGGAAGGATGTTCAGCCAGGAAATCAGCCAGAGCTTGACCCTTTATTTCCTTTTGAGACACATACTGAATGTCGAACTGTTGCAAAATAACTGCCCACCTTGCTAGACGTCCTGTAAGCATTGGACAACTAAGGATGAATTTGAGCGGATTATTGCGAGATACCAATTGGACCTCGTGATGTTGCAAGTAGTGTCTCAATTTCTGAACTGCAAAGATTAATTCCAGGAAGCACTTCTCAATACTTGAATACCGGGTTTCTGCTTCAAGCATAGTTCTACTGAGATAGTAGAGGCTATTTTCATTCCCAGCATCATTCTTTTGAGCAAGAATGGCCCCCAATGATCGCTCTAGAGCTGTCACATAGAGGATAAGTTGTCTTCCTTCAACAGGTGGCATTAGTACTGGTGGACTCAAGAGGTATTTCTTGAAAACATCAAATTCATCTTGACATTCTTCTGTCCACTGGTAAGTGACTCCTTTCTTCAATAATTTGGTAAAGGGTAAACTTTTACCCGCCAAATTGGCAATGAAACGCCGAATATAGGCTTAGTTTCCTTGAAGTCCTCTTAATTATTTCAAATTCTGAGGAGGTGACATACCAAGTATTGATTTGGTCTTCTCAGGATCGACTTCAATACCGTGATGGCGTACAACAAAGCCGAGGAATTTTCCTGAGGTTACCCCAAAAGCACATTTTAAGGGGTTCATCTTCAAATTATGTTGTCGAAGCTTGTGGAATATGACTTCCAAATCAGCCAAGTGATTAGAACGTTGTTTGGATTTAACCACCAAATCGCTTATATAGCATTCAACAAATTTCCCTAATAAAGGTTTGAAGATACGATGCATGGCGCGTTGATATGTTGCACCTGCATTCTTTAAACCAAAGGGCATCACCCGGTAACAAAACACACCTTGAGGGGCTCTGAAGGCTGTAGATTACTCATCTTCTGGGGCCATTCAGATCTGATTATATCCGGAATATCCATCCATGAAGGAAAGTACTTCATAACCATCCGTCGCATCAATTAAGAGTTCTGTAATCGGAACTGGGAAATCATCTTTAGGACAATACCAATTAAGATCTCTGAAATCGATGCAAACCCTAATTTGTCCGTTCTTTTTCTTTACAGGGACAATATTATCCAACCACTTGTGATATTGAACTTCTCTGACGAAGTTAGCTTTGATCATCTTATCCACTTCAGCTTCAATTTTGGAAGCATAGGTTGGGTGTGTTCTTCTCGCGGCTTGCTTAAATCCTCGATGTTATTTTGGTAAACCCAAATGATGAGTAGCAATATCAGGATCAAGCTCAGGCATTTCTGTATAATTCCAAGAAAAAATATCTTTATTTTGCTTTAGAAAAGAAATATACATCTCTTTCTCTTCAAGGGTCATGGCCGCACTAATTAAAGTGGGGCGTGGATCTTTCTCTGTACCCAGATTTATTTCTCTGAGTTCATCCACAGTGGTAGAGATACCCTCTTCAAATGCTGGAGGAGCATATCTAAGATCTTCCTCTTCCTCTTCATCATGTGCTATTTCTTCCATTTCTACTCGCATAGTAGATGACAAAATGAAATTATCATGATCATAAGAGATGTCAAAATTTTCACATTTGGAAGAAGAAGCTTCCATTTCCGACCCTATTGATGATAAAAAGCCTTGTTTGGGAAATAAAGAGGAGATGATGGATTGAGAATTGACATCATTATTCACCTCTAGTGTTGCTATAACTTCTTCTGGCCTGATTGGCGAAGTATAGACTTGTTGGACTTCAGCAGATGAAATGAAAACGTCACCACTTATGCTTTCATCACTGTTTGGTAGGTTACCAATTTCTCCCATGTTGTCTGGCTCAATTGCCGTAATTGAAATTATGGATCTTTCCATAAGAGTATTTTGATTTGGGCCTATTTTGTCAATTTGAATGATAGGTAACACATAATCTGTACTCACATGTGTAAATGGATTTATTGGAATTTTCTCCAAACCATATGGAGCATTAATTTTGGTAATTTCCTTCATTGTAGATTTTTCTCTTCCCTTCATGTGATAAAATTATGCCTCAATGTATTGAGACTCACATGTCTTGAACGGGGCCTTATCACCATAAAATGTTCCAACTTGACCATTGAAATAGTATTTGAGACATTTATGGTATGATGAAGGAATAGCTGCATGCTGATGTAGCCAGGGTCTTCCAAGCAAGACGTTGAAAGCTGAGTCTTCATCAACAATCATGAAATCCGAATTGGATACAAGATCTCCAAACTGGGTTCTGAGTGTAACTTCACCCAGTGGTTCTTGTTATTTTTATCATATCCTTGTAACATCATGGTAGAAGGAGATAAATCAGATTCCGTGAGGCCCAATCGACGAAGTGTATGAATGGGCATGAGGTTGACTCCTGAACCATTGTCAATGAAAACTCTTCGGATATCTACACCATTGACTTTGCCAGATAAGTAGAGAGGTTTTATGTGCCCATGCACAACATCATATTCATCTTTATCAGTAAAAGATATCACTGCATGGCATTCTGTAGGATTATTCTCTATGTGATAGACTTTAGCTGCAACAATTTCATCTTCAAACTCCTGAGGACTTGAAAAAGCTTCGATGAGTGCTTCCCGAAGATCTTTTAATAGATTAAAAGCATCCAAAATTGATAACTTGGCTGGTACTTGGGCCAAGTGTTTCAGTATATCATACTTTTGATCTAGAGGTCTGCGTTTCCCAATAGGAATATGAGGTTTAGCAGGTACCTTGGAAGCAGATGCTTTGGAAGCTGATGCATCTTGTATTGGGATAGAAGTTGGCAACATCCTTGGTTTTGGAAGATTAGACTGATTAAGTCCATTTACTTGCTGAGATAAAGAATATGGAACCTTTAATCGGTCTTCCAAAATAACTGTGCCAAAACTGAGTTGGCCATTGGCAGAAGAACTTGCTTGTTCTTTTTGAGCTCGCTGAAGGGCTCTACCACGAGTTTCTGCTGCATACACAGTGCTAGCAGGGGTAGAATTGGAGTAGTGGCTTCGGAAAGATCCACGTCTTCCTCTGTATCCTGAACCTCTAGAACTTCCTCGGATTTCCTTATTTGATACAAGGAATTCAGGCTCATCAAGACTGGAATATGGATCTGTTAATTGAATCATATTAACAGAACTGAAGATTAACTCTTCGTCTGATAAAGACCCTGCCTGACTAGCCTGTTTAGGCTGTGCTGTTTGATGGGGCGGTGCCCGTTGCTTTGAAGTAGATGACATGAAATCTTCCAGAGTCAAAGACAACTTAGGCCTCGATACATACTCATCTTCTTCTGATTCCTCTTTCTTCTTTGAATTGCACTGCCCTTTTGAGGATTTCTCTTTTGATGGAGGCTTCACTGTAGCTTTTGTAGGAGACACAACTGGCTTCTTCAATTGTGTTCGCAAAATGGCATGGGTCCGATTGATTGTCTTTCTGACCATCCAATCATCATATTTTTGCATAGTTTTGCTTCTGACTTCCTGCCACTCACCTCCTTCCTCTGGATCTGTAGTGGTAAGACACTCTACATGAGCTGAAGAACCCTTCAATTTGACTTGTCCCAAGTCGACCATCTTTTGTAGGAGGTCTTTAAAGACAAAACACTCCTTGATGGGATGACCCAAAATTTGATGAAAGGGACAATAATTGGTACGGTCTTCATCTCCTTCCTTGTTTGGCCTCTTGGGCACTGGTAATTGAACCAAATTATTTTCCAGAGCTGAAATTAAGTAACCAGGAACTTGCTCATTTCGGAAAGAGTATGTTTTACTCTTCATATCCTCAAATTGTTTTCGTCGTTGATCTCTTTGATCATTTGGACGAAACGGCCTTTGTTGTTGGCATTCAGGAGGTGGAGTCCTTCGAGAAGATGAAGGTTTTGAAGTAGATATAGGTACAAGTGCTTGTTTGAGCATAACTGTAGCAGTTTCTGCTTTACCCATTCTTCTTCCTGGAGTTGATGGAATTACACGAGATTTAACCTTATCTTGTATAAGGGAATATTCAATCTACTGAGCGATTGAAGTAAGGTCTAGAAACCCTCCTTTGTATTTCACAGGGATCAATGGCGTGCGTAATTCGTCATGCAAATTTGCCACACATATTGGAAACAGCTCTTCCTGAGGGAGTGATAAAATCAGGGAATATGTTAATCCCTTCCAGCGAGCAAGGAAATCAGAGACTCTTTCATTCTCCCTTTGCTTGCAGTTTGTAAGATTGAAAACTATCGTTTTTGGCAAAGTTGAGCTGAACTGAAGAAGGAATTTTTGACGAAGATCCTCCCATCCGATGATTGACCGGGATTGCAAGCTTGTATACCAGAAAAAAGCTATTCCTTGCAAGGTTCACACGAAGCATCTGAGTTTCACTGCTTCTTGCTGCTCTAGAGTTCCCATCATAGGATCACAACAAGACACGTAATGCGTCAAATGTTGTTCAGGGTCGCCTGATCCATTGAAAGTAGGGAAAACAGGGTTTCCAAAACTGGATGGAGGAGAAATTTAATCTACCAATTCAGGGTAAACTTTCTTTTCAGGTTGAACTTGCACCCGTTTCCCTTCCATAGTTTCTAACCGAGCTGTTAATGACTCAATAGTAGTTATTAACTTTTGAGAAACATCAGGTTGAACTTGGTTTTGGGTAGGTGCAATGAATGGAGCTTGGACAGACATGGTGGTTGGTGCTGCAACTGATGGTAGCACTGCCAACCGTTGTTGCGCTTGATCCACGGGATTAGACCTCTAAGGGTGTACTGATAAAGGAGGATATTCTTGATCCATCTCAGTAACCGCAACAAATTCCTTCGGCTTTCGAACTTCAACATTCTTAAGAAGAAGACTACTTTGAAGTAGTTATGCATTCATTCTTCTTAATTCTTTCATTTATTCCGCTTGTTGTGAAAACCTTTTCTCTAACGAGAGTGACTGACCTTCTCCAGAGGAAGGATATGTAACCTGATTCTTTCCCTTCCCTTTTTTGGATACCTTTTGGAGGGAGGGAAGTGGATTACCTAGGTTCTCAGTAATCCTTTGACTTCGTGTACGTACACCTTCTTCATTTGTATCAGTGCATACATTTTCTTGAGCAAAGACGCTCTTCATCTGAGTCCCCTGAGTGAGTCTCCTCTAGTGAATTAACAACAACGGCATTGATGACATTGATTGATGCATAATGCATCGCATCCCTTTTAGCAACATTTCTATGATATTGTCTTCTTTCATATCTTTGATGAGACATTGCCTTTTGTTGATTCAATCTTTTAGGAACTTCTTGACGAGCTATAATTTGGAGGGAATATCCTAATAATTTGTCTCTTCGTTCCTCTTGGGGCTTCTTCCCCAATCGAGAAAAGACCGACATTCTCTGAGAAGGGGATTGGTGATTTGAAAGAGTCCCCATTCTTGTGAACTGGGGATGTTCCTGCTGATTCCGCTCAACTCCTCGAATCCCATTTGTTGACTCTGAGGGTTGGGTTAGAGAAGTCCCCAGTCTGACAAGCTGGGGTGGCTCTTGACATGCTATGTCTGAGATCTTCTTAAAAGATCTCTTGATCTTGCAAATCTTAGTTCGGAAATTAGATGGATGCATTAACCTGTATCCACTTTTATCACCTGGTTCAACAGACCGTTGGATGATTTCCGAGACTTCTGTCATTTGATGACGTGTTTGCTCCATACGAGAGGCTTGTGCAATATTCTCGCCTGCTTGATGTAGGAGAAATTCAACAACTTGTTCTCTATATGCTTGATTTTGAGAGGAACTAGTTGAAGCCTGTTCTTGAGCAAGCTTTTGATTATGAACAAAGCCCATTGACTGTGGCCGGCCATGGGCAATAACATTGCATGAGACCATTTTCAGCGGGCTTTGCTGACTGGAAAGCACTGTGAAATGTAGTGCTCCGTGAACACCCCATCCTCTGATATGAACATCAGATGGAGCATTGGAAATTAACTGACGCAATTTTCTTAGTGCGCCAAGGCATGAACGTTGAAGGGTTCTCTGTTGTTTTTCAGCCTTCGGATACCGAGAGACTGATAGAGATTCCAAATCAATCTGACGTTGTAGCCCTTCTATTATCTTAAGATGATTTTCATATTCATCATAAGATAATACCTTCTTCTTTAATTGACAAAGAGTTTTCCATATGTTGAGACGAATATCATGGATTCCATCATCCGTTAACATCTTTGGAATGTCGTACTGGGAGTCAGCCAAAGGCCAAAACATGACTGGTACTTCACCTTTTCCCAGTTTTTTCCTCATGTTCAGCATTTCCTATTTATCATTAAATGAAGATTCTTCTACCTGTTTTGACCAGAGTTGGTGTTTCCTTGTTTCTTCATCGGATTCAAAAAGATTTGTAGAGAGATCATTGGTCAAACTAGAAGATGCATGACTTAGGGGTGGTTCGGAGAATGACCTACACCCTGGGCTATCTTCTGATTGAGAAAGTATTTCACTTGATAGCGATAAAGCATCAGACATGACTGGTTTCGCATTTGCAAGTGCCTCAAGATAAGAGGGCTTTCTCGGCACTACATTGTCCACTGGAGTATTTTCCAGGAAATGTGAATCACTACTGCGGAGAGGACTTTCGCAGCGAAATTCATCATCATGGGGAGGACCACCATAATGGGTTACAGCAAAAGATGAGATCTCTTCCTCCTTGGTCTTCTGACCACACAAAGGGTTCCTATGGCTCTCATCTGAAGAAGAAACTTCAAGATTGACCGAATTTTCATGAAGAAAGTCTTAATGAGGAAGTGTCTGTTGAAGACCTTCAGAATTAATGTTCCCGTTATTGGGAACTGAGGGAGTAGAATCTTGAATTCCGACAGATAAATGTCTGAGGGCTTTAAGAACTCCAGCATCGAGCAAGGCCTTGTTATAGATTGGACTTTGATCTTCTGACTGTGCTGGGAGGATCTTTTTCTTAGATTCCTTCTTACTCACTTTAGAAACCACTTGTTGACGAAAGTGGTTACTCTGAGCAGGTATATGTGCCTGATCAGGAAAGATGGTCAGGTTAGGCTGACGATCTCCACTCAAATCAGGTGTATGTGCCTGAATTGGTTGTCCGTATGATATGGGGGAGTATGCCCCATGACCCTCTTGCACTGGAACAGATGTGTGTGTCTGTTTTGGAGCGAATCGTTGATGTGTCACTCCACTGCTAGGGAGAGATTTATGTGTCTGTCCCTGAGATGATGCTGAAGCTGTTATGATATCCTGGCAAGCATCCAGAATATGAGCAGGAATTTGCTTCTGCTCTTTCACCATTGATAAAATATGTTTGGTGACTTCAGCCGCCGGAACGGGGATATACGTCCATTCCGGGTTTGGAGTAGGTGTATGTGCCTGCTCCTGTCCTCCTTTTCCTATCAGTGAATCCTGACAGTACTCAAGTGTGGAGGCAGAGAGTTGAGTCTGCCTCCTATTTGTCATCGGGGCTTTCCGACTGACTTCTCCATGCGCTACCAAGCGAGACTGTTGGTAGGCTTGATTAGTTTTAGCAGGTGTATGTGCCTGCTGATTACACTTCGCCAAACGCGGTTGATGAGATCCATCATATGTAGTCAGACGAGCCTGCTAACTAACTGGTGATGCATAAGCAGGTGTATGTTCCTGCCTATAGTACTCTGCCGGAATTGCCTGGCGGGATTGGCTTGATGCTTCCAGACGAGTCTGCTGGACAGCGGAATTAAAACGGACAGGTGTGTGTGCCTGCTCGTTATTTTCCACCAAGTTAGGTTGGTGGACTTCTCCGGAGATGGCAGGGATGACAACCTACCCATTGTCAACCGGATTCCGTCTCTGGCGGTTCATCTTGCCTGCTCGGGTTCGAAGAACCTGAGCTGAATGCCTGGAGTCGGTACCCTCATCATGTTGAGGGTGCACTGCCGCACGAGTCTGGCGGCAATTGTTGATGGGAGCCCTCGGGAATGAATCCTGTATTTTTGAATTAAGGCCCTGAGGGAACTTCTCATTCACTTCCTCAGAGTAAGGGAGTGAATGGAAATTGCATTCCGGGGATAACGACCCGAAACGGTTGGAGACGGTAGTCAGCACCGTCTGCTTCTTGATGGCTGGCCGCCGTTGTCCGGACGACCAGGTAGAGTTGTTAACTTGGAGGGCTTGACGAGCGGCCTCCAGAGTTGGGATAGTACCATTGCGACGGTACTCCTTAACCAGTGCATTAGAAACCCAGCGTTGAAGATACTGAGTTGGTGATGTCATCCTCAGAGCGGACGACGTTCCAGCAGGAGTAGCAGCATTGGTTTTCACAGCAGTAGAACTCACAGTAGAGGTGTTTACAGCAGTAGTATTCACAGGGGTGAATTTAAGGAAATCCATTTTGCAGAAGATCTTGAGAAAAGAGTTCCTGTTCCATATAACAGACATAATCAAGATGAATCCGGCCACTGCATCTTTTGGATGAGCACATGTCAATGATTTCTTTGTTGGCCCAAGGGGCCTAACAAATAAGAATAATATCACTTTAACTTGGTTAAGGATTCACGTCGGGTTCACCATTTTTTGTTTCGCACGGAATCTGGGGATGACCTCCTGGATGGGAGATTCAAACGTTCAGATCGGTTTCTAACGGGTTTGTTCGTAGAACCGGAAACATCCAATGATTCCACATCCATTTGGACCTACTTTCCAAAGGTAGGTTCTCATTAGCTTGTGGGCTAATGGGGCTTAGGAATTTTCATTGGTCGAGAGGATGGGAGGTCGGACTCATCACACCTTTTTTAGGGGTATTATTGTATACTCCGGGACTCTCTTTATAGATTTAAGTTATGTTCGTGAATCCTTATTACATTAACAAGTATAAAATGAGCTTTCCTTCAGTTTAACAATCAATGATTAAATATGTGAGAAATTTAGAGAATCTTTTATATGTATTCGAGGTTCTTCATCAATAGAGAATCATCTTTATCTATTTAGATATTCTTGGTCAATGGTATCCTTCAAAACATTTATATAAAAGTCTCTTGGTCATTATGATGACCAGGATGGTTTTAAAGCCACTCAGTGGAGAAATTGAAGTTTATCGTCATTCAAAAGGACAATGAATTACTTCAGAGTTGGGATCGAACCCATAAATGGGCTACCTACGTATCCTTTGTTTTGGAAAAGGAATCAAAACCCACGTAGTTCGAGTAAGGGAGTATGACGTTTATGATTGATGGCTCAAAGAAGGATGTCATAATTACTTTTACACTCTAAGCTCACGTGGGTCATGCTCGGTGTGAGAAACAAGAGGTATTGGTAAAAAATAGACAATTGTGCCATGAAAGATGCAATCATAAGAAATGGTTTGGGGCTTATGTATGTATGACTTCCCAGATAGATGAAGGTTTAGGATTCACTTTTAGGAAGAAAATCCATGAACATGGTCCATAAAGGTATATGTGCTTCATGGAGATTTGAATACTCTAATCTTGGGTCTTACTCATAAGGAGGATGCCCAAGTTAGGAGGGGACTTATGATTGGGTTTTACTCCTGAAAAGGAAACCCAAATCAAGGGTAAATTAGGACTGGTTAAAGAGAAATTAGGGGACTTGGGGCTTATTCCTGAAAAGGAAGCCCAAGATTATAACTGGGACTTATTCCTGAAAAGGAAGCCCAGGTTAGGGGTTAAGGTTTGGGGCTTACTCCTGAGGAGGATTCCCAAGTTACGGGACTCGGGGCTTATTCCTAAGGAGGATTCCCATATTTGAGATTGGGGCTTACTCCTGAGGAGGATGCCCAAGTTAAGGAATTAAGGTTTGGGGCTTACTCTTGAGGAGGATGCCCAAGTTTGGGAACTTTAAGAATTTGGGACTTACTCCTGAGGAAGATGCCCAAGTTAAAGGACTTATAACTGGGGATTATTCCTGAAAAGGAGACCCAAGTTAAGGATTCTCTCATCTTAAAGGATGAGGTTGAATGAATTAACTCTCCATATTTAGTGACATAAGGATATTTAAATCACTAGGTTTTGAGAGATATTCCACAGAATTCCTTTCACATAAGGAAGTCAAATCAAGAAATCATGCCATAAATGGCTTTGAAGAGTGTCTTGAAGACTGAATCTTGAAAAGGAAAGGTGTGATGGCTTAAGAGGGGTAAAATGGGCAAGATGGGCACCCATAAAGGCAGGGGCACACAAGTCTTGAAAGGCGCGCAAGTATTTCGGCGGCGCGCAAGTATTGGTCGCGCAAGTATACTTGCGCGACATGAGGGGTACTTGCGCGATTCTCAAACATCATTAGAATATTTGAGAGACTATTTATAAATCCCTTTAGAATCCTCTTGAGGTTCTTCCAGAAAAGGGACGCGCGAGTTCTATTGAAGGAATAAGGCGGCGCGCAAGTGTTGATGAGTTTCAACACTTAGGCCTTCCTTCTTCTCTTTAAATCTTCCGTTCTAGGTAAGAAATTACCTTTAGAAGTGTTCCGGAAGCTTTGAGAAGAGACTTGGGCATCAGGAGCTTCAATCTGAGTTTCTGGAAAAAGATCCTCTCAAATGGGGGGCCCACAGGGTCTATTTATAGGCAGGAGAAGACCCCGGGCGGTTACCGGGCGATTTATCACTTAGGTCGCGCATGTCACTTGCACGACCAAGGGCGTCGTGCAAGTGTACTTGCGCGACAGTGATATAACTTGCGCGGTGCAGTTGCTTTTGATCCTTTGTTCATGCCTTTGTCGATATTTGATATTTTCTTCAAAGTTTGAATCACTTTGAGCTCAGTTATTCCCCTTTTCCGATTTTTAGATTCTTGGGACGAAAGGAGCGTCAACAAGGGGTAATAACTTCAAAAAAGGAACATTGGGCTTGACTCGAGCATTACATGGTACATAAAAATAGGTCATACTATGCACCTAGTTTCATACTCCTGAGGGATATTCTTTGTTTAATTCACATTTTCTTTATGAACCATAATAAAGGATTTGAATAGATAATAACCATGAATGACCTAGGTTAATCCTAAGGTTTCATATATTAAAAAAAGGTGTCATGATTTAGAAACCCTATAAGTAATTTTTTATGATTATGTGGTTTCCCACTATGATTATTATTGCTTACACTATAATTTTTTGTTTTTTTCAATGGATAGAACCCAAAGTAACCATGTTAATTTTGAGTGTTATGGAAAATGCAATGATTTTCCTCATGAGAAACCAAATTTTATGGGAACTATAATGAAATATCTCATTTGTATTCTCACTAAAATTTATCAAGCTATGAATCATGTTGAAATTCCAAATTAGTAGAGGAGGGAACAACATTATGTTGATTACTTCATGATGAAGCATTTACCTTTCAAGATTTCATGAAAAATAAGATTCGTGAAACTATATACTATTTTGTGAAGAATAAGGTTCACATACTTACTTGAAAAAAGGAATATGCAGTGTAAAGGGAAGTATATTATATGCACATAAGATCCTAACTTGCATGAATATTAAGGTTTGTGTATTGTTTTTGTGTGACAAATTTCTTTTTCATAACTGTTCTGGTGTATATGAAGAGGAAGATAGAATCAGTGGGGATCTGTTAACCCTCTAGTTTCATGAAGGTGTTCAAGAAATATAGTTCATGAAATACAACTCATACACGAGGACTGTGTTGTGGGTTCATAGAGAGTATAAACAAGGAAACCTTGTGTGTATATACCTATGTAACAGAAGAAATAAAGAATAAAAAATAATATGTGTAAGTACATATATGTTTATGTTCATGAATGATGAACATTTTGAATGTATAAACACATGAAATTCATTAAGGTGGATTTGGTAACTCAAGATAATCACATCTAACTTGAAGAATTAATAAAGTGATCATAAAATAATAACAATATTATGTATGATAGGGTTTTGGATTAAGAATTCCATGTAATTCATTCATGAATTTCTATTTAGTTAATCTTATGATAACTAAAAATTCAAGAATAAAGTGTCTTGGGTTGTGAAAGATTATTCTTGCATTAAATATTATAATAATAAGTTTGTGTGAATCACTTACTCACATCTAAGTGTGGTTGGGATTTCATTTGGGAAAGGAATAATTGAATCCTAAGCATATTATAGTTGAGTAAGAAGACAACTAACACAACATTATGGATTCTTTAGTTGATCATTCTAAGAAATCAATGAGTTGAATTGGAATTACATATTTCACTTATTGTAGAGTGCTATGAAACATGAATATAATCAATATTGTTGATACAGTAGCATTCAAAGACCTATATTTTAGGAACAAGGTTAATCAATTGATGCAAAGACATTAGTTGTAGTAGAGAGATCATGTTTAAAAAGTTTTTTGGAAGGAACACTGAATAATTAGTTGTTCCTGTATAAACAACGCTTTTGAAGAACTAGTGTTTCCAGTATAAATAACACCATTCATCATTTATAGGAAGTGGATTAAATGCCCAAAACTTGTGTGTGAATTTTATTATAATTGTAATCACTACAATCTTAGTGATAATAAAATCCACGAAACATCCATAGGTTGATCACAATAAGAAGGAGGCTTTCTCATTGAGCCTGAACCTTGTAAAATATGTGTGTTTCTATTTCTTTTTGTATCTCCATTACATATGTATGTGATTATTGAGAGCACGGATCAAATCCATTCCTCTTAACTGAGGAAGAGGTTCGAGAGTAAGGAGGGATAAATGAAAAGAAATTAAAAACTTGGTAAAAGTTGGGTACATTGATTCATCCCCCCATATCAATGTTGTTTCATGATCCATCCATACTTTACAAATTTATTTGATTATTTTTTGTGTTTTAAATTGTCTAATTATTTTTTAATGACTCAATTGATCAAAAAAAAAAACATAATAAGACCTATCCATTTCTAGGGAAGACACTGGAAATGAAGTGTTCTATTTTGAAGAGAGACTAGAGGAGGATGTATACCACACTACTGACCTAGATCCTTTCCCGGAAGCATTTTCCCTTCATGAGCAGGATCTAGCTAAAATTATTCAAGGAGATTCTAATTTCATGTAAGAACATGTGATACTACTTAAATTTGATTATATTGAATCCGATTTAAATTTTGTTGGTCTCATTGTAGTTATTGGAGAGATTGCTCTCTTTTGTGATCTTTTAGATAGCTTTAAAGGAATTAAGACTACACCTGCAGTGAAACCTTTGGAACTCCTAGTTTTTACTAAATATTCTAGTTTGAGAACTATGGAAGATGATTTATTGGATCTGTACATAAGGTCAAAAGAGGATGTTGACACATTTTTTATAGTCAATAAGGAAGTAATAATTTTCACAGAACCAAAATACAAGTCATGTCCAAGGGATAAATTCTCACAACCTATGTTCACTAACCCTCAAGTTGAAGAATAAGGGTTACTCCAAAAATTAAAAACAACTAAATATGGAAATAATAGGAATCTAGTGGTTCTTAATAAATAAGCCACAATCTTTATCAGATTGGGGTTGAACCAAAATACTTTATAGTTATGGACAATCTAAATACATCACCCCTTAAGGGGTTACCCCAAAATTATTCTATTTAGTTTCCTATTCCATTTTAATTTTCTTAGTTATTATTTTTTCTTTTTGTTATTTATTATATGAACAATAATGAGGAATTTGATTCCACATAGAAGCCATTCATATCCAAGAGTAGATACACACTATATCACCTTGATTAATGCCTCCTAACTCAATCCATGGTTACTAGAATCTAATAGGTCAACTTTTTTGTATTATAATGTTACTTTATTTTACAATTTGTATGGAATTCAATGGTGAAACTGGGGAACATCTCAATAAAAAAAGGGAGGATACATTTTTATTAAATTAAGCGTTTAAATCTTCCTAACAGGGGAGTAATTATTTTAACTTCTAAACATTATACTACTAACCATCTCTATTCACAAATGTTTCTTTTATTTTTGTGGTTTTAAATGAAAAATCAGTTTTCTAAAAGTGTTGTGATACATGATGAAATTATTAATTACGTCTGCTAGTTACTACCAGTGTCTTGGTCTTTTGATTGTTTAATTCATCTTCTTATATGATCTTTATTAAACTCTTATAAAAATAATTTTTTAACACAATGTTAATCATGTTTATATTTTGAAAATATTTGTATCTTCTAAAATATTCTTTGTTATGGATAGTAGGAAATATGTGCATGATATGACTCATTTGATTATCTATTCTATGTGGAAAAGTGATTTTTTATCTATACTGTAAACCCTCTATATTCTCACTGCTGAATTGGTAAATCTATTTTTAACTTAAAATGTTTTAAATTATTCTCTCATCTTAAGATTCAACATTTGGGACAATATAGGTATTAAGTTTGGGGGAGAGGGGTCTTAAAAATGTGTCTTTCCTATACTTCAATATTGAACATATCAAAAAATCCCAAAAAAATTCAAAACTACCTCCCATTCAACATTATTTTAGGATCTTATCCTTGTAAATAAATAAAATTTCTGTGTGTTTTATATTAGGGAAATTGAAATTTAATGTATTAATTCTTCTTGGTGATAATTTCATGTTGGTATTATGGGATTTCACTGGTTCTGAAGTTAATAAATTTTCATGATTTTTGACAGATGTTGTTCACTTTTTTATGGAAATACCATTTGAGAATTAGTCAAGGAAGAATTATAGGAAAAATCTTTATGTAATTTATAATATAAAATGAGGAAACTATATTTTTGAACTTTAACCTAGTAACTTAGCCTTAGTGAAATGGAACACCTCAGAGATCCAACTCAATAGATATTAATATAAGTTCTTTGAAACTGGAGTAAAATTGGTAATTAGAATCCTATAGTGAATCTTTAAGACATAGGGAAATGGGTGTGTGTGTATGTGAATAAATAAATCCATTTATAAATTCAATAAGTGTAATGCACAAATCATGGCTAAGAAAAATTCAAATGAAAGTGCATAATTATCAAAAATAAATTCATTTAGGTGAGGGGACAATTGAACCCAAATGAAAAAGGGGGATATTGATTTATAAAAATCTCATTTGATTTCTATCAAGGAATTATAAAGTGTAACTTTGGTTTAAGGAACCTGGAAGAGGATGAAAACTAGTAGGGGTTCTGTTTATAGATTTAATCCAACTTAAATCTAATTATTCTGCACTCCTAGAAATTGAATTTAAACTTGGGTTGAAGTAGGAAAGTGTGAAAGATTCCCATAGAGAGCTTTTTTTGGGAAATAGATAGTTTGGTGATATTTTTTATTTCTGGTGTGTATTAGAACCTTGGTAGCATAATCATTTTTAGTAATTTTTATGAACAAATAAAATGAATTTTATTTTCTAAGAGGGTAATACTTTATGTGTGATGGGATTTTTTTTGAATTATTTTATTACAATTTTCTGCATCCTTTTTTATGAATTAAATGTTTTTTGGAGGTGAAAATGTGTTTTTAATGGAAATTTTTTTCATACTAGGTTATTTGAGTGAAAAAATGTTCTTATTTAAAAATATTGCAAAAACTCAGTGTTTTAGTGCTCTAAATTTTAAAATTTCATTGTTTTAATTTTCTATATATATATTAAAGAAAAACTATTTCTATGATATTCATTAAAAATATATATTTTCAAGTAATTTTTATTGAGGTTTTGATTTTAGAAATAATTCTTTCAAATTCCATGATTTTTTATTTTAAACATTTCTTTATGGAATTCAATTTTAAATTATGACTTTGAAAATTCATTTATTATTTTATATTGAAATCGTTTTTTGTTTTAAATTGATGGTTTTTACTATGTTTTGGTTTATGTTTTTCAGGGCCTAGAGTAAAAAAATATGGGCAATCCCCAAAGTGATTGTGTGTTAAAGAGGTCCTACAGTCGATGGATCGACTAGAAGTGAAAATGGACCGAATGCATGAAGAAGCTATATAAATATAGCTATGTCTTGGTGATACTGCTAGAACAGGCTAGAGTGACTACAAAAACAAAAATCAATCCGACTTTATGTAGTGTTCCAACTAACCAGAAGTCTGAAATTTTGGAAGAATCTTGAAGCTGGCACGCCCCACTCCCTAATCGACCACATTCCACCAAAACTTTTACTTGTGATAAGTCAATTGACCATGAAAAATTTTGAACGACCATGCATGAAAAATATTCAACCAACCATGTATAAAAATGGAATCGTCTGTAGGGAGGTTGATCCAATCAGTTGCAAAGGAAAATGAAAATCTAATGAAATTGAGGATGAACTAGATGTTGGACCCAAGCCATTGATAATTTCACTAAGAATTGTTGAATATCAAAGTAGTTAAAATCAAAAAAATGGAAACAAATAGATTTATTTTGTTGGACATGAATCAAAAATTTGATCAAGGGTAGATCTGGAGATGACCATGGTATCAGAGTTATGGTGTATCCTAGGTGTGATGTAGAGTGGTGTATTTACCAAACTGATTTGAAAATGATATCGGTTTCTCATTTGAAGCATGTAAATCCATGGTTCCTTGTGTCAAAAGTCTTCTTGATAATTGTGGTTAGGCGGTGAGTCCCAGTGATGAGAAAACAGTGGTGTAAGATGGTTGGATCTAATGCATTATCGTTGAAGGAGATGCTCAATTGTGTGGTATTTGGTTTGAGGGGAGTATTGTTGGGTAAAAACTCAAGTCCTACATTGGATTCTAGCAAGGATGGTGGCTAACATATAAGCTTTGATGGAAAATTCCTCTTATCACCTATGGGTTTTAGGATGGAACCCAAAAAGGGTTTATGTGTTGGGCTTGGAAGACCTAGGATAAGAGGAAAAATGATCCTGAAATGTGGTATTATATCTTGGTGGAAGAATAACTGGGTTCCTTAGGTTAGGTTGTCTATCAAGCGTTCAGAAGAATCTCACTAGAAGATGGTGATAGTATCATAAATGTTGTTGGAATATCAAAATTCTCCTTAGATACAAGTGTCATGCGACATGTTTCGTTCATTGGGTGACATTTGGAACTTGGTGGAAGGATACAGAAATTATGAAAGGCAAGAGAACTGGAAGAGCACAATAACAAGCACTCAGGGATTATTTTAGAAGTTGATTTCAGGTGACAGATGACTCGGATTCCCAGAAGGAGATTTCAGATGAAGCTGTCAGTTGTCAGTTCAAGTCGATGGAAGATTCGGCCAGTTCCCCTATTCTGCGTGACATTTTAGATAGAGAAGAGATATAGCAATTTTTGACTCTATGAAAATAATCATTCGTAGGATTGGTAGAGAAACAGAAGGCACTTTTTTAATGAAGGTGGTCTTTCAAAGAGTCAATACCAGGATAGAAGTAGAGAGAGAAAAGAACCATGTTGGCATGGTTGCACTAAATGGAGGTTCAATGGGAGTTCTTCATATCGATGACATCAGAATTTTTGGGATCTATGGTAACCGGATGAAGGTCGGTTATGATGGTGTCACTGGAGTTTAGTGTACCAAAAATATCTTAGGTGGCGCAGAAGCTTAGTAGTAGATTTTTCAACAATGCATGGAAGAAAAACAGAGTGAGATTATGGACATGGCGCATAGCGCAACTTGTTGTTGGGAATTTTAACAAAATTAGAGCATGACAACTCATTCTGGATTGCTTTGGGGAACATTTCCATGGAGACATTTAGATGAGTTTCACATACACTGTGGAACGATCAGATCATGGTTATAGAAGACTGAGGAGGAACTACTTCATTGGGATCCTGGACGATTAAAGAATAATGGTGTGGAGAACCATGCAGACACCGCATAAGAACAGTGAATGGAGAACAGACCAGTTTCGACATTAGTGTGAGCATGAGAATAGTATTCAAGTGAGAGATTGTTGGACTCAACATTCAAAAACAATTCTCAAGTCAGAATTTATTTGTGTCTATAACATTTATTGGAGAGATAGAAAATCATTAATGGAGAGATTTATCCCAACATTAATAGAGTTAATTCTCAATATTAATGTATGTAAAAATTAATGTTGGCTGAATTTATTTGAGATATAGACTTGGTGTCTATATAAATGGATGTGGTGACATTTGTTGAGTACGCCCGACGAGCGGTGACAGAGTGTGACAAAGGTGTAGGTGGCTCCCCTTTCAGAGAACTCATCCTGGATCCACACAAAGAGTTTAGAACATCGAAACCAAATGTGGAGGTCGTGACCCGTAAGGGTGGAGATCATAATATACGACAATCAAACAGTGTTGGCGGAACATATTTCGGTGAACTAGGTGGAGTTTTGAAAGATGGCAATTCTTGTAACCTAGATGTTTATTTTCTAGATGTAGGAACCACATAATTATGTCGTGCATTGTTTGTGATTATTTTATGGGATGTTTCTTGGGGTTTTTTATAAATAGTTTTTTTAAAAAAAATTATATAAAAAGGACAGGGTTTCGAATATTTATAAAAATGGGTCTCAAGATGCGTGAACCCCGTTCACACATCTTTGGCACGGAGAGATGCGTGAACAGGGTTCACGCATCTTGCGCAGTCGTGATGAAAGATGTGTGTACTGTGTTCATGCATCTACCCTCACCAGGAAGCGTGAACAAGGTTCACGCATACTTTGTAAACTTTATAAAGGATGTGTGAACCCCATTCACACATCCTATAGAAAGTTTTTATTTTTATTTTTCTTGTTTTGTTTATATATATATATATATATATATATAAAGAAAACAAATTTTTTCAGCAGAATTTATCTGCTATTTAATATCCAATAGTACTATCATTATAGAAATTTTGATTCTGACAGACTCCTTCACCCAGGGCTCTCTTTTATAAGAGATATTTCCCTGAAAATCATTCTATATTTTCGATGTGAGATTCAGGTTCTCCCTTTCCTATGCAGAACATTCTGCATTTCTGATGTGGGATTCTATTTCAAGTAAGAGACTTTGAAATAATATAAAATACAAACTATAAGACCAATATAAATGAAACATAAAACATGGATTAAACATATAAGAAATTATTTAAAATAAAAATAATTTCATAAAAAATGTTGATGAATAATAATTTATAAGCTTTCAAAACCACCAACTTGAAACTTAAAAATGTTTCAAGTACGTGTCTTAGAAAGACTATAAAATAAAAACTATATGACCAATACAAATGAAACTTAAAATATAGATTAAACATATAATAAATAATTGAAAATAAAAAATAATTTTTTAAAAAATATTGATGATTAATAATTTATAGGCTTTCAAAACCACCGACTTGAAACATAAAAACATTTCAAGTACGTGGCTTTGAAATCCTATAAAATACAAACTATAAAACCAATATAAATGAAAATTAAAATATATATTAAACATATAAGAAATAGTTAATAATTAATTAGTTAATTAGTAATATAATTATTAATTAGTTAATAATTAATATAATTATTAATTATTAATTATTAATTATTAATAATGTAATAATTAATTATTAATATAATTATTAATTATATAATAATTAATTAGTAATATAATTATTAATTATATAATAATTAAGTATTTAGTTGGTAATATAATTATTAATTATATAATAATTCATTAGTTAATTAGTAAATTATTAATATAATAAATAATTATAATTATTCATTGTAATTATTAGTTATTAATTATTAATAATTAATTATATAATAATTAACAGAAGATTCTTGAGTTTGAAACAGGGTGGAAAAAGAGTTTGATCGAGTATTGATTCATGTAAGAGGAGACACAGGCGAACCTTGATGTGGGAATTAGGATCTTTCAATCAATGGTTCTAGTTTTGTTGTTGACTCGATGTTGAAGAAGAGCTCGAGTTGAGCTTAGTTGGATGAGGGAATTTGGAAGAATTTTCATGTTGATAACTTTGCTGGGGTGGTTGAGTTCTATCTTCTGAAGCAATGAGTACTGATCATTTGTGCCTAAAACTTGTAATTAGACTTCACATATGAATGTGATTAAAAAGGAATTCATATGTGAGTTCCTGATTAAGAGGTGATGAAGATTTTTTCTCAAGAGGGTGGCAGGATCGTTTGGATTTGTTGATGAAGGCGATTGTGACTAAGGTTCCAGACGAGTAATTAGTAATGTTACATAAGGGTATTTCAGCAATGCAAAAATGAATCATGGGCCACACAACATTGAATGATATTCTGCATTGGACCTAGGGACTATGTGAAGGCCTAGTCAATGAATTAAAATTACACGGGTGCCCTAAAATTCCAAATGGAGAAAATCAAATTCATTGGGATATGTACTCCAAGCTTATGGAGGATTCTAGAAAGGCATTTGAAATTGTTTATTGCCTAATCCAAGAGCATGTGGTATGTTTCATTTCGTTATAGGATCTTGATTATTCTCACAAGGAATTCATTTGAAGTTGAAGAAGTTCACCTCAAGGTGTGCCACATGGATGTTACATCCTTCTTGATTAGGATTTCACCATTTTTATATTTGAATTATGTGAATTAAACTTCTTTTAATTCCTTTTATTTATTTTTCATATTAAAATTTCCGTTTACTTTTTTTTACACCGCTTTATTTATATGTTGTTTACTTTATGCATATGCTAGAAATACTGTTTCTTTTGGGATGGACTAGTTATTGGCCATTGATTTGTTTCACCACCCATCCTATCCTGGCCGTTCACTCATTCTAGAATTTTGTTTCACTGCACATGACGGGTGCTTCGTGGCGACTTCTCTTTGGCCGTGCTGTTATTCAGTTTCAGTTCCCCAGGGGGTTTCATCACCCCTATGTTTCAATCGACTAAACAATAACCAATTTTTCAGATCTGAGTTCTGGTTTTTTTTATGGTTTTTTCGATGGATCTCTGGTGATCTCAGTTCCTTGGTTTTTCATACCCTAATATGGGGTTTTCCCTTCCTTAGTGGTGATTCTCCACACCTGCCGAACTCTATGGTGTGCTGCTCGCACATCACCTCTGGTGGAGCTTCGAAGTTAGCAGTCCTCAAACGAAGAAGACGTCAGGACGAGTACCCGACGAAGGAAGATCTAATCCAGGGGATTCCTATAGGGGCTTTCAGCTCATCAACGACTCAGAAAGAGCTTAACTACAGTGTGAAGAGATCGGGACTGTTGGGTTTTTTACGCCCGACACTATAAGATTCTTTACAGTTTTATTTCTTCAGCATATCATCACAGCGGTGTATTTGTTTTTGTTGAAGGTTTTTTTGTCAATATTATTCTCTGTAATTAAACCTTTCCTTTTCATTGTAATAAAATCATGCATATGGTGGTGTTCTTGCCGTGCAGTAGGTCCCCAAGGGGCCGAAGCACGTAAATCATTGCGTTTATTTTATTTTTCTGCACAGTTTTAGTTGTTGTTTGGTTCTTGCATCATCTCTTCACAACACCAGTGATCATACGACTCCATTGTGGTTATTTTATTACTACATTCCTACTGTCTATCAAACACTACATGTGGTATCAAAGGGAACCTAGCTGATGTGCCTTGTCATTTGTTTCTTTGATTAAATTTAGTCCATGTCACTTTGTACTTATGTGACTTGCTTTCTGTATTTTGTGTTCACAACTGTTTGTTACCCTGAAAATTGCATTCTACCATCATTTTAATAATCTTCCTGTTTTTTTTCCTTTGTTTACATCGTATTTTACAGCTGTTTCTTGTTCCTGATATACCTTTGTAATAGTTTTATTGTTTTCTTATACTCGGTTATGCCTCTTGGCTACCAATATTCTATCGACAACCTCGTTGTACCCTGTTTACAACATATTAATAAACTGTCATGTTTTATTTTGGTTACTGTTTATATTACTTAGTTTTCAATTTATTAATTTGGGTTTTCTTTATTTGATTTCTGCATTTAAAACCCGTTTAAATTATACCTGTAAATTGTTGTTGTTTTTCTCTTTCTTCTCGGGTGAAATCATTGTATTCACCGAATTATTTCTCCTTCATATCTCACGGTACACATTTACCCATTGAGATCGGTCATTTTTTGGGGGCATATTCTTATTGTTGTCCCCAATCATTCAACGTCTACTCATTTGGATAAACATGTCTACAATGCGATATGAAATCAAAAAGTTTGATGGAGACAATGACTTCAATTTATGGAAAATAAAAATGAGGGAATTATTAGTACAACAAGGCCTTATTGATGCCCTATCTGGGCCTACTAAAACCATTTCAATTGTTAATGAAATTGGTCAAAACGTTACAGAATACCAACCTTCCCCCCGACACTCTTGTTAAAGCCGATAGTTCTCTCTTACTTTCCTTAGGAAATAAGGTTCTTAGGGAAGTGGATTATGAGTCTACTGCTACGGGAATATAGTTAAAACTTGAAAAGTTATACATGACTGCTTCCTTAGAAAGAAGACTTTATAAGAATCACCACATGTTCACCTTTAGGATGAAACTTGATACTTCTATAAAATCTCATTTGGATTAATTCAACCAAATCATGTTGGACTTGGCCAATATTGATGTTTCTATAGATGATAAGGATCAGGCCAGTATTCTTCTGATCTCTCTTGACCATAGTTATAACACTCTAGTCGAGACCATGATGTATGGTCGAGACTCCTTGAATCAAGAAGAAGTCAAGTATTCTCTTCTATCAAAAGAACTTCACTATAAACCTAAAGTTAAAGGTGAGGCCGAGAGTTTTTTTACTAGGGGAGGCCTTAGGGTAAAGGTAAAAAGAAACTGTTTAATAGGGGAAAAAGTAAAGGTAGCAAAGAACCTAGGTAAGAACCAAAGCTAAAGGGTAATCCCAAAGATAGAAAAGTCACATGTTTCCCCTGCAGGAATCCTGGGCACACAAAGCCCGAGTGTAGAAAGATTAAGCATGAATTAGAATGCACAAAACCCACTGAACAGTCTCTTCTTGTCGACTCTGGGTACGACACTTCCGAAGTCTTGAATGTTTCCATCCATACACTCGATCATGAGTGGGTATTAGACTCTGGATGTTCCTTCCACATGTGTCTGCATAGAGAGTCTTTCTTAGAGCTGGTTGAGAAAGTGGAAGGGGATTTCCTATTAGGAAACAACAAGAAATGCAAGGTTGAGGGTAGAGGGTATGTCCTGATAGAATTAGATGATCGATTATTCATTACCCTACTTGATGTGAGGTGGGTCCCCAACTTGAAATGAAACTTGATTTCCTTAAGAGTCCTTGATCAAAAGGGGTACACCTTTGGATCAGAATTAGATTCTATTAAAGTCTCTAAGGGATGTAGAACAATATTAAAAGGGTCCCTTGTGAATGGGTTGTATTTACAAAATGAAAAGTCCCATTCGAGACAGTTGGGTAGTTTTTACAATACAAACACTGACAACACTATGCTCTGGCATAGATGGTTGGGACATGTAAGCTCTAATGGGATAGAATAACTCAACAAGAAGGGGCTGTTGAGTGACATCACACCTTCGAACCTTCTATTTTTGCGAAGATTGAGTGATTGGTAAGTCCAAAAGAGTGAGTTTCAATAGGTCCTCCTTGAAGGCTGTCGCCCCACTTGAGTATGTCCATTAAGATTTATGGGGGCCAGCCAGGACCACTTCACATGGTGGAGGATCCTATTTCGTCACCATTATTGATGATTACTTTAGGAAGGTTTGGGTTTACATCATTAAGAATAAATTGGATGTTTTCCAAACTTTCAAAACATATAAATCTTCAGTTGAAAATAAAATTGGAAAGAAGATTATGACCATGAGAACGGACAATGGGCTTGAGTACCTGTCCACTGAGTTCATTCAATTATGTGAGTTTGAAGGAATTAAAATGCATAGAAATGATAGGGAAACTCCCAAACAGAATTTCTTTACAGAGAGGATGAATCAGACTATACTTGAAAGAGTCTATAGTATGGTTTCATACTCAAGCCTCCACAAATCCTTTTTGGGCCGAGGCCACCAGCACTACTGTGTACCTGATCAACAGGTGTCCCTCTTCTGCAACTCAATTCAAAAATCCTAAAGAACTCTAGACCAGTAAACCCCCTTCATATTCATACTTAAGAGTTTTTGGGTCTACATCCTATTCTCACGTCAAGACTGATAAACTAGAACCTAGATCCCTCAAGTGCATTTTCGTTGGTTATCTCGAGGGAGTTAAGGGATACAAACTCTAGGTAGATAAGCCAGGATTCCAAAAGTGCATTATTAGTAGAGATGTGGTCTTTCATGCATTATCTTCTCCTAAGAACATGACTATTACACCTGGAAGTAGTGAACTAGACCTTCATAAGTCCGATGAACATGAGCCGCCATCTCATGTTGAGACTGATATCCAGCCTACACCACCTCCTTCTCAACCCACTGTTGCGGCTGATTCTGAGTCTAGTTCTAGTTTAGATTCTAATTCGGGACCTTCTACCACCCATGAGGATTATCAATTAACCCGAGATAGACAATGGAGGGTTCCACGACCTCCAACTAGGTTTATTAAATATGATATGGCTTCATATGACTTTCATGTGGCCCAAGATCTCATTGATGATGATCCAAAATCATATAAGAAAGCTTTAAAAGACAAAGATTCAAAACATTGGATCTCTTCCATTAATGAAGATATGTAATCTCTAAAGAAAAAACACACATGGACCATTATCAACAATCCACCTAATGCTAAGGTGATTGGGTCCAAGTGGATCTATAAGAGAAAAGAAGAAAACACCGTGGGAAATAAAGTTAAGTTTAAAGTAAGGCTAGTCGCTAAAGGATTCCTTCAAAGAGAAGGAATTGACTATTCTGAATTTTTCCCCAATTTTCAAGCACTCGTCTATTAGGCTTTTATTATCCTTTTCTGCTTATCTCAATCTACACATCAACCAACTAGATGTTAAGACTAATTTATTACATTGGGATTTGAATGAAAAACTCTATATGAAGCCTCATGATGGTTATTCTAAATAATTCAAGACAAACCAAGTTTTCCTATTAAATAAGTCATTGTATGGTTTAAATCAAGCATCTATGAAATGGTATAGAAAATTTGATTCCTTCATGTTAAATAACCAATTCACTAGGATTCAATATGATGCATGTGTTTACTTCAAATCAATCCAAGGTTGTATGATTTACCTTTTTCTATATGTAGATGACATGTTAATAATATGTAAAAATATGAGTTTTTTCACTTCTATTAAATCTCAATTGAAATTCAATTTTGAGATGAAAGACTTAGGTGAAGCTAAGAAGATTTTGAGTGTTGAAATCATTAGAGATAGACCAAACAAATTGCTATACTTGTCTCAACATGCTTATCTTTTAAAGATCCTAAAGAGATACATGTTTGAATCTCTCAAACCTGTTAATGTACCTCTTGCTCAACACTTTAAGTTATCATTAACACAAGCACCCACTGTTGATGATGATGTGAAATTTATGTCTAAAATTCCATATGCTAACATTTTTGGTAGCATTATGTACTCTATTATTTACACCAGACTTGAAAATGCCTTTGCAATCTACACTTTAAGCATATTTATGGCGGCACCTGGGAAGCCACATTGGCATGCCCTTAAGTGGATCCTTAGATATCTCTCATGTACATCTAATTTATCTTTGTGCTATGGTAAAAATATTGATGTTTATGATATTTTGGTGGGCTTTGTAGATGCTGATTATGCAGGTAATATTGAAACTAAAAAATCATTGACCGGATAAGTGTTCACTACTTGTGATGGGCCTGTCTCTTGTAAGTGAAACATGCAATCTGTGGTTTCCCTTTCAACCATACAGTTTGAGTACATTGCCCTTATAGAGGTGGTAAAATAATCCTTATGGATTAAAGTCTTGTCTTCTGAACTTAAACTTTTTAATTCAGTCATTAATGTTTATTCTGATCATCAATCGTCACTCCATTTATCAAGAAATTTAGTTTTCCATGGAAAATATAAACACATAGATATTAGATTACATTTTTTTAGAGATGTTATAGAACAAGGGATCCTGTGTGTCAATAAGATACACACTAATAAAACCCCAGCATATAGTTTGACTAAAGCCGTGGCTTTATCTAAGTTCATGTTTTGTTTAGATATAATGAACTTGGTTCCTATACTATAACCTTAGGTGCAAGAAAATTGCACATTTTAATTGAAAATGGTGGATATTTGTGAATTAAACTTATTTTAATTCCTTTTATTTATTTTTCATATTAAAATTTTGGTTTACTATTTTTTACACTGCTTTATTTATATGTTTTTTACTTTATACATACGATGAAAATACCATTTCTTTTGGGTTGGACTAGTTACTGGGTTTTGATTTGTTTCACCACCCATCCTATCCTGGACGTTCACTCATTCCAGCATTCTATTTCGTTGCATGTGACGGGTGATTCATGGCAGCTTCTCTTTGGCCATGTTGTTAGTCGGTTTTAGTTCCCCAGAGGGTTTCATCACCCCTGTGGTTCGATCGGCTAAACAATATCTATTTTTTCAGATCTATGTTCTGGTTTTTTACGACGATTTTTTCACTGGATCTCTGGTGCTCCCAGTTCCCTTGTTTTTCATACCCTAATTTGGGGTTTTCCCTTCCTTGGTGGTGATTCTCCACACCTTTCAAACTCCGTGGTGTGCTGCTCGCACATCACCTCTGGTGGAGCTTCGATGTTAGCAGTCCTCGAATGAAGAAGACACCAGGACGAGTACCCGACAGAGGATGATCCAATCCAGGGGATTTCTATACGAACTTATAGCTCATCAATGACTCGGGAGGATCTTAACTATTGTGCGGAGAGATTGGGACTGCTGGGATTTATTATGCCCGACACTGTAAGATTCTTTACAGATTTATTTCTTCAGCATATCACCACAGCTGTGTATTTGTTTTTTCTGAAGGTTTTTTCCAATCTTATTCTCTGTAAATCATCCATTCTTTTGCATAGTAATAAAAGCATGGGTAAGGTGGTGTTATTTCCATGCAGTAGGTCCCCAAGGGGTCGAAGCACATAAATCATTGCGTTTCTTTTATTTTACTGCACAATTTTAGTTGTTGTTCAATTCTTGCTTCATCAGTGCACAACACCAGTGATCCTACAGCTCTATTGTAGTTGTTATTTTACTGCATTCCTACTACCTATCAACCACTAAAACTAAGAAGAGGGATTCACCTCGGTTGTTCCCATCCCTAGACATCTCATCCATGAATATGGGAACCACCCCATTCTTCTTATTCCCCATTTTATCACTCAATTATTCTATTTCCAACTATAAATATATCTTTGATGTTTTTCATTCTTCTTCCATGGTGCTATGTTCTCGAACTTCTAGACATTGAACGCTAATTTGTGAGGATTGATTCAAGAAATGAAACTCAATGCATATTGGAGATCCAAGATTCATGAAGATATTATCCTCTTATTCACACTTAGTAGATTTTGATAGTTATTAAGGGTGTTGTGAGAATTCATTCTTGCACAGTAATAGTTTGATACTCTCTTGACTCATTTTTTTCCATCTTCCTCTCTCATTTTTCTCAAACAAGTGTGTAAGTTTGGTCGTGTGATTTAATGATCTTAGTAGAACCATTCTCGTTTGTGATATTTCATAGTTGGAATGGATCTATTGTGTGATTTCTTTTTCATTTTAGCGGGTCACTCTTATACTGAAGAACTGTTATAGTTGAGTGTTCACATTTTAGGTGAGAGAGTGATATTTGATTTGAGTTGTCAGTCATGCATTGAGTGAGGTTGAAAATCAATGGTTTTACTTCTCTTTAGAAACACAATAGATAGTTGGGAGTGGATTATCTTGGATCTATCCTTGTTTTTGCTGACCTTTTTCTCTTTCTTCACAATTTTTTATCTTGTTTTCACCTCATTAACTACCATTTGTCCCTTTCATCCATATTTTCATGTTTGATTTTACTTATTTCCAATATATAAAAAAATAGTAAATAAGAATCATTAGTACATTCGACACTACTTTATTGTGACCGAACCCAAAGTTAGCCACTATACTATATTTAGAGAGAATATAAAGGTATTTATGATTGTCCTCATAACAGGAGGCATCATCACATTAATTATTTATCACTCTCTTAAACCACTATCTAATCTGATTTTATTTTTATTTTTAGAAGAAGAAGAACTTTTAAGGGGTTAAGTGGGAATCCACACAACTGACATAGAGAATCAAAATTGCCAAAAAATCTAATAAAAGTTGCAAAAAACATTCAAACTAAATAAAAAAAATTAATAATTCAAAATTTTAAAAACAAAATATAGTATGAGCATATGATTTAATGCATCAATACCAACACCACTACTAAGACCAACACTATATATATCATCACCTTGATCCAATCGCCTGTAGAAGCCAACTGTCCTCCTTATCACCATTTTTGTTGCAACCCACCAGAGTAATCCATGATACCACTAGAAGCTATCTATCAACTTCATCATCAGTGAAAACTGATCACCTGCAAGACATTATTGGAACTTCCTACTTCCAAAAATCAATAAAAAACGTAAAAATGTAGGATCTAGAACCAAAGTTATAACATCACAAAGAAGAATACACCAACACAACTCAAGGAAATCCAGCATAACAAGCCACTTATGAAAGAAACCATAGCACATGAAGCATTAAAACCACCATTAAATAACACCGTGTATCTTAACCTAACGCCCATAGAATAGCATCAATCCTTAAAAAGTTGTCAAAAAATTGAACTAAATCTTATTTGGAGAAAACACCCTTAGTTGATCCCAGAACAAAGCAAACCTAAGAGTAGTTCAGAATGTTAAAACCAATGAAATATGGGGGGGGGAGACAAGTGGAAGTATAGGGGATCTTTTGAATTAAGGATCCAATAGGGGAACCAAGGAACGAAGGGGAGGTTCCAAGGATGGTGAACCAAGAACAACTAAAAACCCATCATGAACCCAAAATAAAAAGTAAGAAAATAAACAGTGACAAAAAACCCTCACTCATTCTATAATACAAGGATATGATCGAAAAATCATCTTTCACCACCACTTCAAAAATAAGGACCAACACCACTCTATCATGGAAGGTTTGTCATTCAGATCTGAGGCCACTGTCAATGATGAAACCTAAATTTCTGGACTACCGACTGCCTTTGAGATCTTACTAATGAACAAGAAATGAGATAGAGAAGTTTCAAAAATGATACAAAGTATATGGGGCCCATATCTGAGCAAGGAGTAAGGGATCAAGAAAAACAAGGAAGCCAAAATATTCATGGAAAAAATAGAAGAGGGATACATGGGGAAGAACCCAAGGGGAAGCAACACTGTTAAAGCAAGAATGAGAATGGAGAAAGAAATTAAGGAGAAGAAGAAGGCAAACACTCAGATGTGCTGCCATATCCACTGTAAGGATCTCAAGAGGAAACCCTAAGAAGAGCCATGAGTGAGAGAGAAAGTGATTTTGGAGAGAAATATTTCATCCTCTCAAAAAAATGGAATGAACATGATAATAAAAAAGATTTTTATAAATATGTAAATCTTGATTTATTTCAACATTCACTCAAAGAAGTTTCTAATATTTAGGAATAAGGTCTTATACAGGTCATATAATCCCAATATGCATGTAAATAATTTTATGTTAACAAGATATTTAATAATTTTAAAGTTAAACTTAGGCTTGTGATCTTTTATCACCCAGTTAATCATTTTCTTGAGGATGACAGGTTTCCTCTGTTGAAGCGGGAAGCACTTTTCTAGAAACTAGATTAATCTCATAAATTCTCAAAATTCAATCTTAAGGTATGTTTATGTAAGCTTGGAATAAAAAATAAAGATACATGTAAAATGATATTATGTATTCTAGTCCATTATTATTAATGGATTTTCTTACCATTTGGCCTAAAAAATAACCCATAATTATTATAAAAATATATTTCAAGGATATTTGCGACAATAATGGTGAATACTTTGGTATATATCACCGGTATACTTCTTTTTTCTCTATACTTAGATACCCAATCTAATATGGTATAAATATTCTATAAAATAATCCAAGAATATGAAGTCATTCTCCCAGGGAAGATAATTTTGATTAGAAAAACAAAGATTTATTTTCTTAGCATGCATATCTTCCAAGGTTAGTACAATATATAACCTCATATTAAAAAATAACATGATAATTTCATGGAACAATATTTATCATTTAAGTATATAACTTGTTTTAGAATTATTAATAATATAACAAAATTCATACATGTTTTTTCAAAAATATCATAGCATTCAACCCTAAAAATATAGGAAAATGATTCTCCTTAGAGAATACAAAGTAAAGGATTTTAAGATAATTTAAAATTATTTACCCCATCTAAATATTCCATGATAAAGTAAGATAATTATACAAATAGTGATTTATATTAAGGATTATCCCTTTTGGAAGAAGATAAAAAGGGAAAAGAGCATATTTTTAGCTATAATAATAGAGATTTTAAAGATGGAGAACTTCATTATCTATCAATATATAAGGATATTTTTAAAGTAAGAAGAGGGTAAGAAAAATTCTAAATCAATCTCATTAGGTGGGATTTTTAAAATTGAAATGTATGTCTTATTTTCCTCATATGCTATAATTTAAAGAGAAAGTGGTTCCATGACCTCAACTTTTTAAGTGGTTAAATTAGTTCCATCAATGGAAATTTGAAGATAAGTATATCAAAAGAAAGAATGATTTCTTACATGATTTTTTATCAAGGATTCAAAGGACCATACACTACAAAAAACTAAAATTTAGCGATGTTTTTTAAAAACATTTATAATTTTTAAATTTATTGACTTTTTTCAGGAAACATCGCAAATTAGCGACGTTTCCTAAAAAATGTCACTAAATTAACAATGTTTTCTTGAAAAACGTTTCTAATTTATCGATGTTTCCTAAACAAATGTGCCTAAATTAGCAGCATTTTCAACAAAAGTCACTAAAAATATATATAACTATATAGCACATTTCCCCACATTGATGTAAATATATATTTAGATATATATATATATTAATATATATAAACACAGAAAAACATATATAAACATATATATAAATATATAAGTATATATTTATATATATATATAAACACACACACACACATAAATATAAATATAAATATATACATATATATATTTTAAATTTAGTCATGTTTTTAAGAAAATGTGTCTATTTTAGTGACATGTTTACCTGTTTTTAAAATGTGGAAAATTATATATGTATATATATATATATATATAAATACACACATACACATATATATTTACACACACACACATATATATAAACTTATATATATATATGAACATATATATATTAATATAAACACACACACATATATATAATATAATATAAACATATAAATAAATATAAGTAATTGGGGTGGTAGATGAGTGGTTAACACACCCCGTAAGCCTGCATGAAACCCAGGATCAAATCCTAGTGGAGGAAGATTTTTGAGGTACTATATCAGTACTGTAGCAAGTACTGTAGTAGCCAGAACTATTCATCAGTTTGGGTCTACGGGCCTTCAGGCCATCAAAGGGGGTGGTGACGTATGCATGATGGGTAGGCGGTGATGCATACGTGATGCAAGTGGGGCCTTTGGTCGATCCAATAGTGGGCCTACGAGCCTTGTAATGGGTCTCATTCCAACGGGCCTTCAAGCTGAAAATCCTCAATGTAATAAAAATGGCTGGTTTGGTGGGTTATCCCTTAGAGGGGCTATGACCTACCTTTTCGGCCTATATTTGTGTGCGGTGTGTGTGTGTTTGATTGTAACCCAAGAACATAATATAATATAAATAAACATAAAATATAAACACACAGACAAACATATAAAATATAAACACACACACATATATTAATATATGTATATTAATATATAAATATAACATAATACAATTAAATCTTTTAAATTTAGTCACATTTTTAAGAAAACGTAGTTATTTAGTGACATTTTTATGAGTTTTTTAAAATGTGGCTAATTGTATATATATATATTATAATTATAATTATATATATGTATACATACACATAAATATTTACACACACACACACATAGATATATATAAACACACACACATATATATAAGCACACATATATTATAAAATATATACATATATATATATAAACATATACATATATAATATAAAATATAAACATATATATGTATATATGAACATAATATATAAAATATAAAATACAAAAAAATATATAATATATAATACATTAACATAAATATATTAATATATAAATATATATATTTATATATAATATTTTAATTTCTTAAATATTAATATATATATATATATATCAGATAATACAATTGTTTATCTAAATTCCAAATAGGTTAGTCGGTTTCTATTCTTCATTGATAAGATTGTGGTATGTGGTTCCAATCCAACAGGAGGTGTTCTTCCTTTTACATTGCGTTGAATTTAAAAGGTGGGTATGTACTAAAGGGAATGAGGAACTGGAGAGTTGGGGAAGGGGGTGAGTGGGGGGATGAGAGACTGAGGAACTGGGGAGGGGTGAGTGGGGGGACAAGGTACTATATGGTGGAGTGCAAGTGGGGGGATAAGGTAATGAGGAACTGGAGGGGGTGAGTGGCGGGATAGGGTACTAGAGTGTAGAGGGTGAGTGGGGGATGAGGTACTGAGTAACTGGATGGGGTCAGTGGGGAGAAACTATGGTAAATTTGGTGTCATTTACTGATGTTTCTAGAAAACATCGGTAAATTAGGTGATGCTAAATAGTGATGTCTATAAATGTCGTTATTTTAGCAACATTTTCTAGAAACATCGGCAAATGAGGTGTCATTTACTATGAAAAAAAATTCAAAAAAATTTAATGGAATTTTATAGAAACATTAGTAAATTAGGTTTCAATTACAGACGTTTCTAGAAAAATTCAATAAATTAGGTGTCTCTAAATAGTGATGTTTATTTACCTACATTTACATACATCTATATTTGGTGATGTTTACAAATGTTTCTAAATTAGCGACACCTTATTTAGCGACGTTTCTAGAAAATGTTGGTAAATAAATTTGCGACATTTTAAAACATTTCTAATTATTTTTTTGTAGTGATAACATCATTATTTCCTACAATTTATGCTCTTGATCTTCTAATATTTCCATACTCTGTCCAAGACAACTTCCTACTTGAAGTTCAAATTGTGAAATCTCACCAAAACTTTATACCATTCTATAATATATACATTAAGAAGCTCTTTCTTGAATATGTAGAACTACTTGGGATGTCATTTCACATGGTTTATCATTTCATGGAAATTATAAGGAATCATTTAGATTATTTCTTTAATTTTCCAAGTGAATCATTCCTTGTATTATGTTATTTTACATAAATTTACACTATTGGGATCATATTAATATGATGACTATTGGTTTTCTATCTTTCCTACTTCCAACTCAACCAGGTGCACAAAAGGTATCTATAGTAACAAAAATGGATAATTTTTTTAAACACACAAAATCATCACACCAAGTGTTACAACCCAATTATCAACCATTTGAGAATAACAATATTTGATAAATATTAATCACTTTTTTAGATGATAGGTAATATAAATTTGAATGTGGTGGTACTATTATATTCATATGAAGATAACTATTTCCCTCCAATAATTTTGTATGTGTGATCATAAAGGAATAAAGGTGGTCACTGAATAAAGGTTTAACATGTGGGTTATTAAACAACTTGATCCAATAAAAATATTATACCAAATCATTAATCATAATAGTGTAGCATGGGATAATTCAGAAACTTATCCTGAATATTATATTCGTGATATTTAGTTTTGTAATCAGATTATTTTTAAAATAGTGAAATCTTATTGATAAAGATCATCACCTTAAGGATAGATCTTATAACCACTCATATAAGGATTAAGCTTTGTGGTTATCAAGCTAACCCTCTTTTATTAGGGTGGATGGGGTACTGTATAACTAGAGGGGGGGAGTGGGGGAAAAAGGTACTATAGGGTAGATGGATATGTGGCTAGGGGGTGGGACTACATAAAAAAAATATAATTAAAAAAAATATTTTCAACCAAAAAAAAATTCAGACAAATTTACTGTGAAAAATATATTTAAAATTTCAAAAAATAGCAACATTTTCTAAAAATGTCAGTAAATTAGGTATCATTTAATGAAATTTCTAGAAAATGTTAGTGAATTAGTCGATGATAAATAATGATGTCTTTAAATGTCACTATTTTATAGAGATTTTCTATAAATTTCGTTAAATGCAGTGTCATTTAATGTGAAAAAAAATTCAAAAAAAAAATACACAACATTTTCTAGAAGTGTCATTAAATTAGGTGTCATTTATCGATGTTTCAAGAAAACTTTGATAAATTATGTGTTGCTAAATAGCAATGTTTATTTACCAATGTTTACAAACATCACTATTTGGTGATGTTTACAAATGTCACTAAATTTGTGACATTTATAAATGTTGCTAAATTAGAGACACGTTATTTAGCACTATTTCTAGAAAATTTCAGTAAATAAATTAGCGATGCTTTAAAATATCTCTAATTCAAAAAACGTCACTAATTAGCTTTTTTTGTAGTGATAACATCAATATTTCCTATGATTTATGATCTTGAGCTACTATTATTTCCAAACTCTATCAAAGACAACAACCTATATGAAGTTCAAATTGTAAAATCTCACCAAAACATTATACATTTCTAGAATATATACATTAAAAAGTTCTTTCTTAAAGATGGAGCACTACTTGGGATGTCATTTCACATGGTTTATCATTTCATGGAAATTATAAGGAATCATTTATATTATTTATTTAATTTTTCAAAGGAATCATTCCTTGTATTATGTTATTTTTCATAACTTTATATTATTGGGATCACATTTATATGATGACCATTTCTTTTCTATCTTTCCTATTTCCAACTCAACCTGGTGCACAAAATGTATCTATAGTAAAAAAATGGATAAATGTTTTTGAACACACAAAATCCTCACACCAAGTGTTACAACCAAATTCTCAACCATTTTATAGTAAAAATCATTGACAATTCTTAATCACTTTTTTAGATGATAGGTAATATAAATTTAAATGTCGTTGTACTATTATGTTCACATTAATAAAACTATTTCCCTTCAATAATGTTGTATGTGTGATCATAAAGAACCAAATGAGGTCACTAAAAAAATGTTTAACATGTGGGCTATTAATCAACTTGATCCAATAGAAATATCACACCAAATCCTTGATCATAATAGTGTATCATTCTATAATACAAAAACTTATCCTGAATATTATATCTATGATATTCAGTTTTCTAATAGGATTTTTTTAAAATAGTAAAAACCTCTTGATAATGATCATCACCTTAAGGATAGATCTTATAACTACTCATATAGGGATTAAGCTTTGTGTTTAGGAAGCCAACCCTATTTTATTAGGGGGAGGGAAGCACATGTATATGCATTGCCTTTTTAATATGGGGAGTTATATGAATTATAGTCACAAGAAGTTGAATAGGACATGGAATCATTTAGGTGAAGCATCATTTCAAATGTGAGGTTTAAAAATAGATGTGGTGAATTCTCATTTCTAGATTGAGTCTTAATAAAACATGTGGGCTAGGCAATATTGGAATAATATGTCAGCATTAGTATGTGTAAAATATAAAGAATATACTTTATTTAAAGTGGTGGGTGTCATTTATTATGTAAAATTATCTTTAGTAAGCTTATTGGGTCATAAACATGGATAACTTTATAGTGTGGCATCTAAGATTTACTAAATTATATTTTAAAAAGATAATTTATAAATGTAGAGTTTTTGGGTTTTTTATTTATATAACATAGAATTATTTAGGGTTAATCTAATGGAATAAGATTGGGACACTTGGAAATAGACCAATGGTCATTTTAGAACCTTTTCAATTGTGGATAAAAGGTATGAAATGGTCAATCCTTTATCTTTTATATATTAATTAAGGGGTTAATGAAATGATAAATGAATTGGTTTGGATTACTTGGAAATTTATACTCCATAAATTTGATGACCATGTTAGGATTCCATGGAAATTTATATTCCTTGGATTTTGTTGATGTGACTCATTAGGATTCCTTAGACATTCCTACTACAAGGATCCTCCTTACATGACATGTTTGGATTCCATGGAAATTCCTAATCCAAAGATCTAGTTTAACTAGAGTACTTAACATGCTAGTATTCCTTGAACATTTATACTCCTTGGATCTAAAGAACCTATTAGGGTGCCTTGGAAATTTCTACTCCTTGGATCTGAAAAACCTATTAAGATTCCTTGGACATTTATACTCCTTGTATCCGATGACCATATTAGGACAACTTGGGCATTTTTACTCGTTATATCCCATTTAATTATCTTACTTGGATTCCATGGACAATTCTAATCCTTATATATGATTCATTAGGATGCCATGTACATTTCTAATCCTTGGGTACTATTACTTGATTTAATTAGCATACTCGGTTGCCTTGAAAATTTATACTCCCTAAAACCTAGACCATTTAGGTCTGACACATGATTATGGCATAAACCAATGTCGATACTTGCTATGATTTATAGATATCCCATGTGATATAGTTTCTTGATCATAGTGAGACTTGATAAATTGGACAATTCTTATTATAATGTTATCACCTGTGCACTTGTTATATGTAACACCCCGAGATTTTATGAAAAATATTCTTTTAATTTCATTAATGTCTTATGTTTTATGCTACACCAAGATTACCTTGCGCTATATGCAACACCGTATTAGCTTGCAGTATACGCAACACTATTCATGGATCGTGTTACACACAATTTTGATAATGGTTATTCTACGAGACATTGAGTATATATATATATTCAATGTATAAATGAAATATGGTTGTATTCTTTTATACGAAACAACAAAGGATTCTTGCACAACACGCAACCCTGACTTGGCTTGCATTACACGCAATCGCGACCTTCCTCGATAGCGTGTGTTGTACGCAATACCAGGTTTTACTAAACAATGATATATTATTATAATATTATTATGAACTAGCCGTTATGAATAGTATTAACTAAAATTTGATTTTTATAACATTATTATTCATCTTACACATTTTCTAGAACATGTTATAAGAACAAAAT
This sequence comes from Viscum album, assembly GCA_963277665.1. Taxonomy (NCBI): domain Eukaryota; kingdom Viridiplantae; phylum Streptophyta; class Magnoliopsida; order Santalales; family Viscaceae; genus Viscum; species Viscum album. The sequence goes on from OY728156.1 coordinate 122,971,811, forward strand.
AATTTTTTTGGGTAAAATATGTATTTTTCAAAAAATGCAGTTTTGCCGCCTTTTGATGGCACACCCACTTTAAATATAGTTTTGACATGTTTATAAGTTAAATTTGAAAAAATAAAATTATTCTTTGGAATCAAGAAATAAAAATTTACTTTGGATACATTTTTCATATTATTCTGGTAACTTTCATATTTGGATGAAAAGTAAAAACACGCTATATTTTAATTAAAAACAACTTTTTTATCACAATAATTTATATGGTTAAATTATAATATGTAATGATTTTAAAGTATAAATAGAATATATTTTTACCATTTAATATAATTTATGTCATTAGCATTGATTTTACATTAAATTCGTAGGTTAAATCAATTCAATCTTTTGCAATGTTTTAAAGAAAAACCCGTTTTCCTTTGACAACGAGATTAATTTTGATTTAATTTCTGCAACTTTTGTGTATTGAATTTGGAAAAATGGATTGCATATTTGGAATCAGTGTTTCCAAATTATGTTAATAAGCTACTTTTTTTTGGGAATTATGAATAGTAACTACGGTAAATTTTATTTACCATAATTAAAGGTAAATCGGGTAATTAAGGGTAAATATAATATTATAAAATTACCCTAACACATGACAAAATTATATTGGATGGCTAAAAGTAGACCCATATAACCTAAGGGTCGGATTAGATTCATTTTTTGGACTTTTGACCATGAAAATAATTTTATTATTATTAAAACCAAAGAAAGTGACAACATGTCACTCTCTTAAATCTTATAAGTTTAATAATTTTAATTTAGTGATAAACATCATAAAAATTAAAACATGAATAGTCTCCAGAAAGATAATAAAATTATCTACATCATGATAATTTATTTAGAATTTTTAGGGATTAAATAATTGTCATTAATGGTGATACATTAATGATACAAGAATTATTTATTAAGTGGGAAATAAGTAATATAGTTTTTATTGAAATAATAATACCCATTAAAAGGCCCAAAAACCAGACCACAAATTATTGGTAGTATATAACTACACCTTAATCATACAATGAACTAATATATAACCGTTTAGAGCCTTATAAAAGTGATTATGACACTTATATTATTTTATTTTAAATGATGCCAAAGTTGTCACCTTCATAATTTAATAAATATAACAATTTAAATATTTTTATTTTAAGATGATAAATTCGATAAAAAGTATTATTGTGAAAGTTAATAGATTTATCTTAATCATAGGATTTTATTTTTAATTTTTATGCAACAAATCCGTATATTAAATAATTATACAAAAATGTTGTAGTAATTATTTTATTAAGAGATAAACCAAATAAATGGTTTTAAAAATAATAAAACAAATATTATATGAAATATTTAATGTGATCCACTAATTTTATAGATATATATGACCTTTTATGAATATATTAAAGCTTTTAATTCTAACATATATTCTTTATATATTTTATTTAAATTCAAATAAATGAATAGAGTCAAAATTGACACTATTCTTATTTTATAAACATAACTTATTATAAAATTGTTTAAAAATCACAAAAATATTTAAAAATTATAAATTTAAATTTATATGGTCTATAATGTTAAAAAATAAAAAATTATGGAAAATTCACAACAAATAAGTAATTATTTGTTATAATTTAAAATTTAGAATTTTATTACCACAAATAAACTTAAATAGATTAAATAAGGATAAATCAAAATGATAAGGTTTAAAATAAGATCAAAACTTGTATAAATTTGATTGGTTGATGATATTAAAACCATATATCATCTAATCTTTGAATATGATTCATTTTTGTAGGTTTTTAAGTGGGGTTAGATTTATTATAAATTAATATTTTTAAGAATTCCAAAGGTGCCCCTCTCCTCCCTTATAAAAGGGCACCTCCTCCCTCTCTTCCACACACCACTTTTAGCCTTAAAGCTCGGAAAAACCCTAACCAATTCTCTTCTCCACTTCTCTAGAAACATCTTAGAGGTACTGGTCTTCTTCAAAGACCAATTTTAGTTCCCTAAGAGGAGGTCTCAAAGAGGCGCTTCAAAGAAGAGGTAATTTCCGTTACCGATTCTTTCACCTTTATTTCTTCTTCCACTTCTTCTTATTAGTTTTTTTCATTATGAAGTAATAACATAAGTATCATTAATATACTGATATGTTATTATAAGTATTAAAAAACCCTATTTCACCATCTATCCATCCTACGGAAAACGAAATCACCGCGCGTGCGTACGTACGGAATACCGTCTCCATGCCGTGGTGTGATCTATTTTCCACCACCACCTTACTTGGATAGGTATAATGGTGTAAATAATAACTATATATGAATATTGTAAAGTGATATTGATTCTGTAATATTATACATTCACTCCAATAAAATTCCACGATCATGGGAACGATATCATTGCTCGTGCGTACGTACGGAATACCGTCTCCACGACGCGATTAGATTCATTCTCAATGATTAACCATTCATAAATGATTATAAAGTATATATAATAAGTAATCATGAAATATATGACATAATAATGATACTGTATTTATTTATATATATATATGTATGTCATCCAATTAATTCCATTCAATTCAATGAGGAAACGAAAACAACGTTCATGCGTACGTACGGCCTACCGTCTCCATGAACGGTGTATTTCATTCCATTTATAGATCTATTATATATATCTATATTCTGAATATATATTATATAGAAATAATTTTTTACATTATGGATGTAAGTAATCATGATCTAAGTAATCATATGAATAATTACAAGTCAAAACACGGTCGACAAATGAAACGATTTTACCCGAAACGCTCTTTAACCTGGAATTTACAAAAGAAAGGGTAATATAAAGTCATAAGTGAACCATATATGATATAATAACAATTAATATGATTCTGTAATAAGTAAATAACATTATTTAAATCATTATACAGGAGGTTCGGATACGTACGAAGCATATCGGACCTAACGTAAAGGATAATTTTGCAAATCTAATTTTTATCTGAGATTGCTTATTCGTAAGTATTTACTGGGGTTATTGATATTATCCAATTAAATATTTTATAAAATTGTATTCATGTATTTTTAAAGTCCTTTTGACCCATTTTTTACTTTTAATACATGGTATGTAAGGAATCTTTCTTTTGTTTATGTTACGAGGTTCTTTTTGACTTTTCCGACAAAAGTACGAGAAGAATGTTTTATTTAACGTATACGGTATGAAAGTATTTTTATGGTTTTATAAAGCCTTATTTTCATAAATATTCCTCCAAAATATTTCATAACTATTTTAAAAAAAATCCTTTTCTTTTAAAATTGCATGAGATTTTGTGAAAAGAAAATGACTTTGAAGAAGAAAGGATATTTTTCTCAAGAATTCATTTCAAGTTTTTTTATCAAAACCATTTTCCATCTAAAATGAAATTATTTTCATATGTGTATGTTTCAAGTATAATGTCTCTATGATTTACATGGTTTCACTTTTCTTATGATGAAATGATATCCATTTTTTATATGGATTATGTTATGATGGGATGATTTTTATGAAACCCATTTTTATTCTTTGGGTTATGATGAATGATTTATGTTTATGTTGTGGCACAAGTAAGAATGATTTCATTATAAGATGGATGGGACCTATATATCCCTCCAATGCATTGGGTAAAGATTTGTATCTCATGAGATAGACATGGATGGAACGGGAAGTTAAATCGGTTAAGTAATATAGGACTGGAATGAGGAGTGAACTCGATTCAGAAAGGGACTTTGTCCACTAAGATGGTCTTGGCAGTAATGCCTTGGATATTATGGAAATCATATCATCTGCTTAATGGTTGCCACAATTACATGTTTTATTCCCATGATATTTTATCATTCTTAATATTTCTTTATGATCTATGCCTTACGTACTTCCATGTTTTATGTCATTTCTCAAGATTTTGATGTTTAAACATTATGTTCATGTTTTTAAGTTCAAATGTATATGGTATGTTTTATTTTATCCATACTTACCCTTACTGAGCATTTGAGCTCACCCTTTTTATGTTTTCTTTTCCCCAGGATATAAAGAAAGGTTTTAGGTAAGAAAAAAAAGGGGAAGATCTTTATGGGAGATGTTGCAGATCTTTCACCACGATTAGAAGATTACGTTCCAAGTTTCCAAAGAAACTAAACTATTACGATCCTTGTGTGTCTGTTTTTGTTATGTATTAAGTATTCCACTAAATTAATGTAATGTCCATGTATGTCAAGCTTCGGGTCTCTACAGTTGGTATCAGAGGAAAGGTTTAGTCAACCTTTGGAAACTAGGATGCGAAAACGTTAGTGAGATCCCTAGAGATATTTCTAAGGTATGTCTATGGATGTCCCTAAGGATAAGTATACGTATAGGATACAGTCCTAGAACTACGGTAACGATCATAGAATTTAACCTATGATGTTAGATATTGAGGATATTCCCCCTTTACTATGTTGTTTTCCCTAGCATGATTTTTGCCTCTCACACTATTTATTTTGGGTTTTAGAAAATGGCTGGAAACAGGAAGATTCACGATAATGGAGGATATGATAGACAATGTAATGATTTTCTTCATGAGAAACCAAATGAAACGGGATCTCGAAGTCCAAACATCGTTATTATTCCAAATCATCAATCTCATAATATGATCAATAATCTCAACTTTGGTAAGTTTCCCGACTCAGATAATAAGAGAAAGATGGAGTTTCATGATGATCATAGAGGAAAGAAAGTTCAATTTCCCTCTTTTAAATCATGTGGGAAGAGGCATTAGGGAGATTGTTTCAAAGGAACTGGAAGATGCTTTGGGTGTGGAGAAAAAGGACACAAATCTAGTAAGTGCAAAGGAAAAGGTTCAGTTAACACCATGGACAAGGATAATGGTATTGCTACGACATCAACAATGATTAGATGTTTTAAATTTGGAATATACGGGCATTATGCAAACCAATTCCCTAATGGAAAATATCATGAAGAGAATCAGCATGGTCATATGGGTAGTATTTATGTTGATGATGATGAGGAGACTACAAATGATATATGAGCTGAAAGAAGTGTTGAAGCTCAGTCGGTTGTTTTAGAAGGTAGTGGAATGATTGTATGTTTATCGAGAGTTATGTTTTATAGTTGATGGTACTATGGAATAAAGAATCATCTAAGGATTGTTACACTATTCTTTTTTATAAAAGTATTTGAAAGTATATGTTGAATGGTACCAGTAACCATGGAAGGTTATTCTGATATTTTTGTAAAGTAGATGATATGCGCATAATGAAGGAATAAGAATATAATAAGATGTTTGATTGTATTCATGAGCTCATGATTGATATAAGGACTAAGTGATATCATGGTTTGAGTATATAGATTTTTGAGTATTTTGGTATGTGGAAAGTGTTAACTTTTAACTGCATTCATGTTTTCACTAAGGCTCAATGGGTATTCATTTTTCAAGAGAATACATGATTAAGGCCTTCAAATGTTTGGAATGTGACCAACAAGACATATCTTATGATATATGGGGATCAACGATGGTATTAAATCTCTGGTAATCGTTTTCACTATATTATGAGAGTGGACTGCAGTATTATGGATAATCCTAAAGATTGGAATGGATTATGTTGGACATAAGTTAGTATAGTCTAAGGATAGAAGTTTTTTTGATATTATTGACTGGATGTTATAGTAATATAGTTTTATAAAAATGACAACCTGCAGGACGGGCGACAACCCATCGCGTCGAACAAGGCTGTGGGAATCGAACCCACAACTGAAGTGCAACTGGCCTTTATCGCCTACCACTGGTCTACAGGAAGTCTCTGGTTAGTAGAAACTAGTTTTATTTTATTAAGCGGCATGATATATGAAGTATAAGTTCATTTTTGGAACCATATACGATTAATCTAACCATAAGATGGACTTATAACTTTGTCTAACCTTTTGTTTGAAAGAGATGGAATGAACCATCATTCTATCACATGATCTGCTAACACATCACGAATGACAAATTCAACTTCATTTCTTTAAGGGATGAAGTGGAAATTGTTCAATTCACGAACAACAGTGAGATTGTACCAAAATCATGCAAGTATTTATTTTAATTCATCAACTTTAGGGAAATGATATTGAAAACCAAAAATGTTGTCCTAGTTCCCTTATATTTGATGAATCAGATGGTACCTTAGATCATCACAAATAAATAGCTTTGTGATTGTTGGATTTTTCATAGCCATGTTCTCTACCACTCTCCATCAGAACTTGATGTTTAGATTTTTCTTCCATATCCATATTTTCACCTATGTTATCCTACGTGGAAACCCAGTGATGAGTTAATTTGGTTAACCTTTAAATTTCATACTTTAGTTTTTAAAGCCATGTTTTGGTATTCCTTTTTACGATGTGGGTTTCTATTAAACAAACTTTCGAGTAGTAAACCATTTATAACCCTGACGAATTTCGAGGGAGAAATTCATTTTAAGGGGGGTAGAATGTAACACCCCTAGATTTTATGAAAAATATTCTTTTAATTTCATTAATGTCTTGTGTTGTATGCTACACCAAGATTACCTTGCGCTATATGCAACACCATATTAGCTTGCAGTATACGCAACACTATTCATGGATCGTGTTACACACAATTTTGATAATAGTTATTCTACGCAACATTGAGTATATATATATATATTCAATGTATAAATGAAATATGGTTGGATTCTATTATACAAAACAACGAAGGATTCTTGCACAACACGTAACCCTGACTTGGCTTGCATTACACGCAATCACGACCTTCCTCGATAGCATCTGTTGTACGCAATACCGGGTTTTACTAAACAATGATATATTATTATAATATTATTATGAACTAGCCGTTATGAATAGTATTAACTAAAATTTTATTTTTATAACATTATTATTCATCTTACACATTTTCTAGAACATTTTATAAGAACAAAATAAATTTTTCGTGTAAAATATGTATTTTTCAAAAAATGCAGTTTTGCCGCCTTTTGATGGCACACCCACTTTAAATCTAGTTTTGAAATGTTTATAAGTTCAATTTGACAAAATAAAATTATTCTTTGGAATCAAGAAATAAAAATTTACTTTTTATAATGTTTTCATATTATTCTGGTAACTCTCATATTTTGATGAAAACTAAAAACACGCTATATTTTAATTAAAAATAACTTTTTTTATCGCAATAATTTATATGGTTAATTTATAATATGGAATGATTTTAAAGTATAAATAGAATATATTTTTACCATTTAATATAATTTATGTCATTAGCATTGATTTTACATTAAATTCGTAGGTTAAATCAATTCAATCTTTTGCAAGTTTTTAAAGAAAACCTCGTTTTCTTTCGACAACGAGATAAATTTTGATTTAATTTCTGCAACTTTTTTGTATTGAATTTGGAAAAATGGATTCCATATTTGGAATCACTGGGTCCAAATTATGTTAATAAGCTGCTTTTTTTTGGGAATTATGAATAGTAACTACGGTAAATTTTATTTACCATAGTTAAAGGTAAATCAGGTAATTAAGGGTAAATATAATATTATAAAATTACCCTAACACATGCCAAAATTCTATTATATGGATAAAAGTAGACCCATATAACCTAAGGGTCGGATTAGATTCATTTTCTGGACTTTTGACCATGAAAATAATTTCATTATTATTAAAACCAAAGAAAGTGGCAACATGTCACTCTCTTAAATCTTATAAGTATAATAATTTTAATTTAGTGATAAACATCATTAAACTTCAAACATGAATTATAACCAAAAATCTAATAAAATTATCTACATCATGATAATTTATTTAGAATTTTTAGGGATTAAATAACTGTCATTAATGGAAATACATTAATGATACAAGAATTATTTATTAAGTGGGAAATAAGTAATATAGTTTTTATTGAAATACTAATACCCATTAAAAGGCCCACAAACCTGACCAAAACATATTGGTAGTGTATAACTACACCTTAATAATACAATGACCTAATATATAACCGTTTGGAGCCTTATAAAAGTTATTATGACACTTATATTATTTTATTTTAAATGATGTCAAAGTTGTCACCTTCATAATTTAATAAATATAACAATTTAAATATTGTGATTTTAAGATGATAAATTCGAGAAAAAGTATTATTGTGAAAGGTAATAGATTTATCTTCATCATAGGATTTTATTTTTAATTTTTATGCAAAAATCAGTATATTAAATAATTATACAAAAATGTTGTAGTAATTATTTTATTAAGAGATAAACCAAATAAATGGTTTTAAAAATAATAAAACAAATATTATATGAACTATTTAATGTTATCCACTAATTTTATAGATATATATGAACTTTTATGAATCTATTAAATCTTTTAATTCTAACATATATTCTTTATATATTTTATTTAAATTCAAATAAATGAATAGTGTCAAAATTGATACTATTGTTATTTTATAAACATAACTTATTATAAAATTGTTTAAAAATCACAAAAATATTTAAAAATTATAAATTTAAATTTATATGGTCTATAATGTTAAAAAATAAATAATTATGGAAAATTCACAACAAATAAGTAATTATTTGTTATAATTTAAAATTTAGAATTTTATTACCACAAATAAACTTAAATAGATTAAATAAGGATAAATCAAAATGTTATGGTTTAAAATAAGACCAAACGTGTCTAAATTTGATTGGTTGATGAGATTAAAACCCTATCTCATCTAATATTCGAATATGATTCATTTTTGGAGGTTTTTAAGTGGGGTTAGATTTATTATAAATTAATATTTTTAAGAATTCCAAAGGTTCCCCTCTTCTCCCTTATAAAAGGGCACCTCCTCCCTCTCTTCCACACACCACTTTGAGCCTTCAAGTTCGGCCAAACCCTGCCCAATTCTCTTCTCCACTTCCCTAGAAACATCCTATAGGTACTGGTCTTCTTTAAAGACCAAGTTTAGTGCCCTAAGAGGAGGTCTCAAAGAGGCGCTTCAAAGAAGAGGTAATTTCCGTTACCGATTCTTTCACCTTTATTTCTTCTTCCACTTCTTCTTCTTAGGTTTTTTCATTATGAAGTAATAACATCAGTATAACTCATATACTGATATGTTATTATAAGTATGAAACAACCCTATTTCACCATCTATCCATCCTACGGAAAATGAAATCACCGCGCGTGCGTACGTACGAAATACCATCTCCACGCCGTGGTGTAATCTATTTTCCACCACCACCTTACTTGGATGGGTATAATGGTGTAAATAATAACTATATATGAATATTTTAAAGTGATATTGATTTTGTAATATTATACATTCACTCCAATAAAATTCCACGATCATGGGAACGATATCATTGCTCGTGCGTACCTACGGAATACCGTCTCCACGACGCGATTAGATTCATTCTCAACGATTAACCATTCATAAATGATTATAAAGTATATATAATAAGTAATCATGAAATATATGACATAATAATGATACTGTATTTATGTATATATATATATATATGTATGTCATCCAATTAATTCCATTCAATTCAATGAGGAAACGAAAACAACGTTCATGCGTACGTACGACCTACCGTCTCCATGAACGGTGTATTTCATTCCATTTATCGATCTATTATATATATGTATATTCTGAATATATATTATATAGAAATCATGTTTTACATTCTGGATTTAAGTAATCATGATCTATGTAATCATATGAATAATTACAAGTCAAAACACGGACGACAAATGAAACAATTTTACCCAAAACGCTCTTTGACATGGAATGTACAAAAGAACGGGTAATATAAAGTCATAAGTGAACAATATATGATATAATAACAATTAATATGATTCTGTAATAAGTAAATAACATTATTTAAATCATTATACAGGAGGTTAGGATACGTACGAAGCATATCGGACCTAACGTAAGGGATAATTTTTCAAATCTAATTTTTATCTGAGATTGCTTATTCGTAAGAATTTACTGGGGTTATTGATATCATCCAATTACATATTTTATAAAAGTGTATTCATGTATTTTTAAAGTCCTTTTGAACCATTTTTGACTTTTACTACATGGTATGTAAGGAATCTTTCTTTTGTTTATGTTATGAGGTTCTTTTTGACTTTTCCGACAAAAGTACGAGAAGAATGTTTTATTTAACGTATACGACATGAAAGGATTTTTACGGTTTTATAAAGCCTTATTTTCAAAAATATTCCTCCAAAATATTTCATAACTATTTTCAACAAAATCCTTTTCTTTTAAAATTGCATGACATTTTGTGAAAAGAAAATGATTTTGAAGAAGAAAGGATATTTTCCTCAAGAATTCATTTCAAGTTTTTTATCAAAACCATTTTCCATCTAAAATGAAATTATTTTCATATGTGTATGTTTCAAGTATAATGTCTCTATGATTTACATGGTTTAACTTTTCTTATGATGAAATGATATCCATTTTTTATATAGATTATGTTATGATGGGATGATTTTTATGAAACCCATTTCTATTCTTTGGGTTATGATGAATGATTTATGTTTATGTTGTGGCACAAGTAAGAATGATTTCATTATGAGATTGGTGGGACCTATATCTCCCTCCAATGCATTGGGTAAAGATTTGTATCTCATGAGATAGAAATGGATGGAACGACAAGTTAAACCGGTTCATTAATACAGGACTGGAACGAGGAGTGAACTCGATTCAGAAAGGGACTTTGTCCACTAAGATGGTCTTGGCAGCAATGCCTTGGCTACTATGGAAATCATATCATGTGCTTAATGGTTTCCACAATTACATGTTTTATTCCCATGATATTTTATCATTCTTAATATTTCTTTATGATCTATGCCATACGTACTTCCATGTTTTATGTCATTTCTCATGCTTTTGATGTTCAAACATTATGTTCATGTTTTTAAGTTCAAATGTATATGGTATGTTTTATTTTATCCATTCTTACCCTTACTGAGCATTTGAGATCACCCTTTTTATGTTTTCTTTTCCCCAGGATATAAAGAAAGGTTTTAGGTAAGAAAAAAAGGGGAAGATCTTTATGGGATATGTTGAAGATCTTTCACCGCGATTAGACGATTATGTTCCAAGTTTCCAAAGACACTAAACTATTACAGTCCTTGTGTGTCTATTTTTGTTATGTATTAAGTATTCCTCTAAAGTAATGTAATGTCCATGTAAATCAAGCTTCGGGTCTCTAAATTATATCTATACCATACTTTATCTTTTATATGCTTACTGGAATTGTTATAAACACCATTGGTGGTAGACTTCTAAGTGTTATATCACACCCGGTTTGGGCCATCATTGGGTACCCGGATAGACCTCATGGATGCGAGTAGGGACAGTGGAAGCACCCACTTACTAATTCTTGATTGATTATTTCATAGGAGAAGGGGAGAACATGACCGGGCATTGGGCTCATGATGCTATCTAAGGATAGGTCTTTTCGTATTTTGTAATTTTGATACATGTATTATACTAGATTAAAATTTCTATGTATTACCTCTCTTTTGTAGAGATTTACATGATCATCAGTATATATGACACTACTAGATGAGATCATTTGGTTATTTATATGATGGATGTTTATACTCATCTATTTAGTTATTTTATATACTTTCTCTATTGATTGATATGATTATACCATTATGGTTCACTTTTACCATGAGGGTATAGTCTCCCAACTGATCCACCATGGACCCTCATAGCTAGTCAATAGCCTATGGAATATGGGGAGGCGTTCTTGAGGGAATGTGGCCAACCGGGTTCAGTTGCTATTGAGTGAACCAATTTTGGGATTTCACAGGGTAGAATGTAATACCCTATGTTTTTAGAATAATACTATACTCAATATCTTTATAATCATGAAACAATGAGCTTAACTTGATTTGGGATATACTATAAAAATATTATTCTATAAATGCGGACATTATAACCTAAACATTAAATTAGAAGGCATGAATATGATTAATTTTTTTTTAAAATATATAAAGTCCATACTCAATACAATGTATTGATTAATTCTTAGAAAATAAGTACTCATTTTTTAGTAAAGACATTTTATTCTTAAAAAATACATTTTCTCCAAAAATGGGTTTTATTGGTTTTTGTTAGAAAATATTATATTTAATTTCTAGAAATTTTAGAAATTTTATTTGATAAAAAGGAAATTATTATTTAAATCATAATGTCAATATTATCTTAGAGTAATTTTTTGGGATTTTTCTGAAAAGATTGATTTTCCCTTGAATAGTAAAAATAATGATATAGATTGAAAACTGTATTGTTTCATGAATTTACAAAAATTATATGATATTTTAAAATGGTTTAAAAGTAACATTTTTCCCTTATATTACTAATAATCCAATTATATTCATTGGAATCAATTTTATGGTTTAAATTTGTATAAAAACAATTTTTTTTATACTTAAAAAAGAATTTATCTAAAAAACTATTTTCATTGAATTTTTGTGTTTTAATATTAAATTAATATATAAAATTTCTATAAATTTAATCTTGAAAATTATATTCCATATTTAGAATTAGGAGGTCCAAATTTTGTGAATAGGTTTCTCTTATTTTTGTTCATTATGAATATTAAAATTAGTTTTTTTGTCACCATGGTATGGGTAAATCAGGTAATTAAGGTTAGAAATAAATTAATAAGGACTAAAAAATGACCCTAAAACTTTAATTTATCCAATTTTATTAGTTTATTTTGGCCATGTCCATCCAATTTTCGAAAATATGGAAACTTGGTGCCGTATTTCTTTGATTTTTATGTTTATATTATTTTATGTAAAGAAAATTAAAAAATTTCATTATCTTCATTTTATTATCTCTAAATTTATGACATAGGAAAAATATGTGATATGTTTCATTATATATGGTTATTTGAAATATAATTTATTGTTTTTTCATGGTAATTTATTTATAAATTTTAGTGATGAAATAATTACCTTAAATGCTTACCCAACAATGACACGATATTTATTAAATTAATAAAAAAATAAAATAAATGATTTTAAAAATATTAAAAGTAATATAATTTGAATTAATTATGTAATGATCCGTGTTTTTGACTGGATGAAAATGCCATGTTTTTTGAACCTTTTCATTTACTGAACGAGCTGTTTTTGAAACCAAGATTCAGAATGAAGTTTCGAGAGTTGGAAACATTTAAGGTGATGTTTTTGGACTTGGGTGAAGGAATGAGAAGTTTCCCAGGAGTCTCGAGGAGTTTTAGGAGCATCATATTGGGAAAAATAGTTTTTAATGACCTACAGAGGGTGCATAGTTTTTCTAAAACCGTGCGATCCTTTTTAAGGGAACAGAAGGTGTCGCACGAGCTATGAACGGTTTACCAAACCATGTGCCTAGACCGCATCGGTAGTGCCACTTAGGAAGTGCCCTCATACTGTTCACCTCATGGTTTCCAAACTATTTGGCCATCCCATGCGGAGTGACCTAAGTTCCCAAAAGAGGGTGCATGGTTGGCATACAATTTGCTAAATCATGCGGCCCAAATAGTGCGCTAAGTCCCTATTTTTAAAATAGAATTAAATCAAATTAAATTAAAAGTAAATAAAATAAAAACTAAAATCCTCACCCTCCCCTTTACCCGCTCACACAACACATCCCCCTTGGGCTCTCCCCTAGCCGTGCACAATGCGCCACCCCAACACCCTCTCTGTTAGGTGATTTCACCATGTTTCTTCCAGTTCTTTATCCAAATCCTCGAGGTATGTTCTCCTGAACCTCCTCCTCTCCATTTCCGGCCTATTTTTGGTATATCTCTCACCCTACATGGTTTAACTAAACCCTAGGTTTAGGGATAACCATATTTTCAGTTTCTTCTCTAGTTTTAGAGCGTGTGAATGGTCTTATAGGGTGCCTTCTTGCGTGTTTTGACATTCGTTGCTGAAGGTGAGGCGGTTGGGTTTATTTTGGTTCACCAACAACAATTTGAAGTGAGATTTTCTTCTAATTCTTTGTATCACCCCTCTTTTATTAGGGTCTTCAAATGTCTTTGACAACCTCATAATTAATCTGTAGTGAGTTGGATTGATCTATGTGGTTTCAAGATTATTCGGTTCACCGCTGCCATCTGAGGTAAAGATTTATACCTTCTTCTTGGTTTCAACATTATTATATTGCGTCCTTTGGGTGTTTTAAGGTTCATGGATTAAATTTTAGAGTTTTTTCTGGCTCCTTGAAGTCCTTCACACACATACACATGTGCATTTATATATATATATATATATACACCCCCTTGTACATGTTCCCTCATGGAGATAGTAAGGTGTAAATGGGTTTAAAGGGTATAAATATATATAAGTATCTATGTGTGTTAAAGGGTGTAGTGGTTGTTTCCATTGTCAAATCTTCCAAGTGTAAAGGTGTTGTCTTAGTCTAATGCTCGAGGTAGGATCCCTATCCTATACCATTTAAATTAGAAACACATCTTGTTTACTTTGATTCACTTTAGTTTATTCTTAAATGCATTCTTTGTTAAATTGAATGAAATTATTATGATTATAGATGTTTTTAGAAATAATCCATGGTTTTATAACAAAACCCCTCCAATGGAGGTACGATATCCATGAAAACTCACATTGATAGTTTATGATTTCAAGAAGACTTGTCTTAGGAATTGGTCTTACTTTATGCTTGTTTCCTTGTTATTTAAATTATTGAAGCATGTTAGAACACCACCCTTATGAGTGTTCCAAAATGAGTTTCCCCTTAATGGTCGAATGCTTGTTTCCCTGAGCACCTAAATAGTTCCATCTTAACCTTTAAATGTAATTTCCCTTAATATAGATGAATTCTTTAATCTAAATGATCATGAAACTTGTACCTTAAATAAATATTCCATGTTTAAGAAAATGGAGTAAGATGACCTTGGGTATGACGACTCCCACTAAATGGATTTACTCTATTAAATGGTTTAGTCGTAATGAATTTCTTTCCTTGGATAAAATGGTTTAAATGAAATAGATTCTTTGAAATGGAATTGAATATGGCTACTGACAAGAATGAGAGGTATTGCCTCATGTATTGCCTCATAAATGTGACTATACTATGTAATGAACTATAAATGATTATGGGTGGGAGGTAGTTTTACCCCATGCCATCTCTATATATACGTTTATAGATGGGAGGCAGTTTTACCCCATGCCAGCTCTATATATACATTTATGGGTGGGAGGATATTTTACCCCATGCCAACTCTATATATACATATATGTATGAGAGGTAGTTTTACTCCATTCCATCTATGTTTTATATAGAATTCATATTATATTCCAAGTATGAAGCATATCATGTATCATATTAGGCACATAGGGATTAACATGTCATGCATGTGCCATGCCATGTAGTTGCATTAGTTGGTTCCCTACTAAGTTTGAATTGTGTTCCTTGAGTGCTCTGACATAATTTATGTTTATTAGAATGCCTGTTATATTCCAAGTTAGGTTTTTTAAAAACATTATTATATTTGTACATTGTTTAGGTAATTCTCAACATGCATGCTTGTATGACATGCTTAAGTGATTTTATACTCTACTTCCTGTTTGCATAACTTGCATTACCTATTGAGTGTACCATGATTATGTGCTAAATAGTATGTTATCTATGTTTATTTATTATGATTTCATGCTAGATTCATTTATACATAATTGGTTTCGTGGTCTAAATAAATTGTTCGTGATTATGATGGGATCCAGTTTTCAGTTGTAAGGTGTATGGGTTCCTTATAACTTGGAAAAGGTAACTTGTGTATTCAAACCATTATAAAAAGATACTGAAGTTAAAAATGTTTAGTGACTTGTTGTAGTTACGGGGAGATAATTTTTAATTCATAAAGTGTATGGGTCTTTTATGGGTTGGAAAATGGAATCCCATATAATCAAACCTTTGTATATGACTGTTAAATTCTAAAAGTGAATGATTTTGATTAATGGGTACCAAATGTCAAACTATAAAGGGTATGCGTGCTTTATAGGTTGGTAGATGGCTAGTAATATGGATTATCCTTATGTATGACCTTGTGTGATGTCTTTAAATTGTTATAAATTTGGAATATGTTTAATTTTGAAATAATAAAAATGGACTACCATTTCTAAAATGCTCAACCAGACCCATTTAGGTCAATTGGGGAATTATTCTTATGTGATAACCCGCAACAGGTGTTTTAAAATTTGAATAATTGAGAAACTACTATTAGGTTGTTTTCTAGAGAGCCCAGGTTTCCTTGGTAGAACCTTGGTAGGTTTCCTTTTCCGTTAAAAATTATTTTTTGAAAAACTTCCTAATTATGATGGGATGTCAATGAAAATTAATGTTTTAGAAGGATGTTTTGTGAAACTTGCCTATTTTTCAATTGGTGAATTGGTTAAAATAAAGTACCTTGTGTTTTTTTGAAAAAATCTACTTGATGTTTGGATTAAATCTTTAAATGATTAAATATTAAATGTGATTAAATATAAAGAGTTTGATAATGGAACTTGTAGTGGTGTCCTCTATTTAAAACCCTCATATAAGGGTAGTTTGAGTTTTTTACTTTGATTTTCCATGGAACAGAAGCACAATCATTTTATGTAGGTGTTCTTCCCTTTAGAAATGGCTTAGATGAACAGTTTTTGAGCCTAGTGACTTCTGTTAGCATGAATCAGTGATGGGGTTTATGCTTGTGCTTCGTAAGGGGCTAGCCCGTAGTAGGTATCACCCTTATAACTTCTATTACTTGCTAATTCTTATGAGATTTATAATGTTTGGAATCATTTTAAATTGTATAACTTTCAATTTCCATTTAAAAACTATTTTGGATGGGTGGTCATGGTTTTCTTGACCTTGCTATGTGCGTGAGCATCAGGCAATTCCCAGTTTCAACAGGTCAGACATGCCTCAGACATGGTTTACTGATTTGTTGGTCATTTGACCCTTTATTTTCTTAGTGATGGATGACTGGTTATGATGTCATCTAGGGTAATGTTTGTATGAGGAAATACGACTCTGAAATAAATCTCTTGTGTTGTTGAGTACGATCTCGAGTCATCTCCAAGTACATTGACCTAAGTATTAAACAAGTTCTTCCCAATGATCGGGATGGAATTTCAAGAGACTTAGGAATTTGGACATGTCATTTGGTCTGGATTAGCTTTCATTGTATGATTTAAAATATGTGAGTGTGGCTCAAAGGAGTGAAACATGTATGATTAAGGTGGTTTTAATCTAGCATGTTGATGAGTGGCTAGTCTATCTTCTCCTTTTGACAGCTAGGATATTTCTAAGGTGGGGAGTGTTGTTCCATTTCTGGTTAAAGTTTCCTTCTGAGTAGAAGGATAAAAACCTAAGAGAACCATTGTGAAATGTTTAGTTTTTATCAAATGACTTCAAGGCTGGTGAGTTTGAATCATTTTAGTGCTTGTTTGGTAGCATGACGATGAAATGTTTAGTTTTGGTCGTAACCTTTGAAAAAAAACCATTGGTCTTGGATAGACTCTGGTGGTTATTATTGAATGATCACAGAATGTACTCAAGTGGTAAAGGATTTTGTTCAGTTTATGTTGGTGCGTCAGTAGGTGAAGTTGAGTCTCTTTCAATGCAAGTCGACCAGTGGTGGATCGACCATTATTCTTTCCAATAATTGGGTATGATTGACTGGAAACCATTAAAAACCTCTTAGAATTTTATACTTAGTGATGAGCATGTACCCCATCTTGGCATCTTCCTTGATGCGCTAAGAGAGTGTTGGTCCTAAACCATGATAAAGATTTAAAAATCTGTTGATATTATTGGGTGGTTCTATTTTGGAATTATATGCTAGATGTGAGGTTTCCTTCATGGTTTGATCTTAGGACATCACCAAAAGTCGGGTAGGGACTTCAGTGAGCTTGTTCATTTTAAATGTAGGATACCTTGGGAGAGGAAATCACTCTCTAGTTTATAAAACACCGACCATCTAACCCAGGAATCTTCTTGTATAGTTGGTCATAGTGGCTTGAATTTTTCCTATCTTGTTTAATGTTTACAGTCAGTTAAAGACTATTTATGGGCATGTTATCAAGTGGATATGGGTTCGGTTTGTGTTAGGAATCACACAAGAAGTGATTGTTTTATCCATTTCATGAATCACATGAGAATAATAGTTATAACACTTCTATGTGTGATTGTAAGGAAATTCCATTAGTGGTTTGAACCATGGTTTGGGATTGGCCGTTTAAAGTTAAAGCCTAAGGTGATAAGTACCTTTGGCCTGTTTCTGTATGTGACAATGATGTGATCGTGTCTCCAGATAAATGGGCTTAGGTAAGCATCATTTTGGTGTTTCGGTTGGAGAATGAGCGCTAGCTCGAGTTTTGATGGCTTAAGTTGTCGTGCGGTTTAAGGGATGTTTGAAGGTGTGTTTGGAATTTGAAAATGCGACATGATTTTTTGAATGAAGATTCAAAACCCTTGTAGTTTAGGTGACAATTACATTGTTCTTGAAAGTTTCTTAGGGATGAGAAGTTCTAATGTGGGAAGGTTGTAATGATCCGTGTTTTATTTTGGATGAAAATGTGACGGTTTTTGACCTTTTTCAATTAATGAATGGGACATTTTTAAAAACAATTTTTAGAATGAAGTTCTAATATTTTTAACCCTTCATGGTGATGTTTTTGGTCTTGTGTGAAAGGCCTGAGAAGTTTCCTGGGTGTCTCAAGGAGTTTCAAGAGCATTAGACAATGAGAACCTAGTTTTGAAGGACCTGTAGAGGGCACACAGTTTGTCTGAAACCATGTGTCCCACAATAGGAAATCATGCAGCCCTTTTTAAGGGAACATAAGGTATCACACGAGATGCACACAATTTACCAAAACATGTACCTATCCTGCATGGGTGGTTCCACTTAGATAGTACCCTCACACTATTCCCTGTAGGGTTGGTGCACGGATTCCAAACCATGCGGCCATCCCTTGTGGAGTTCCCCAAGTGCCCAGAAGAGGGAACACAATTTTCTAAACCACATGGCCCAAATCGTGCACCAATACCCTATTTTAAAAATCAAATTAAATTAAATTAAATTTAAAGTAAATAAAATAAAAACTTATCCCCTCACTCTCCCCTTACCCCACTCTCATGATGAAGCCCCCATGGGTTCTCACCTAGCTGCACGTGATGTGCCACCCCGACACCATCTCTGTTTAGTGATTTAAACTTTTTTTTCAGTTCTTCATCAAAATACTCAAGGTATGTTCTCCTAAATCTTCTCCTCTCCATTTACAGCTAATTTATGATCAATTCGTCCCCCTACATGGTTCGGTCAAACCCTAGGGTTAAGGAAAACCTGATTTTTAGTTTCTTCTCCAGTTTTAGGGCATGTGAATAATCTCTTGGGGTTCCTTATTGCATGTTCTGACATCCACCACTGAAGGTGAGGCGGTTGGGTTCATTTTGGTTCACCTCCAACAGTTTAAGGTGAGGGTTTCTCCTACTTCATTATATCACACCTCTTTTATTAGGATCTTTAAATGTTTTTGACTTCCTAATAATTATTTGGTAGTGTTTTGAAATGAGCCGTGTGGTTTCAGATTGATTTGGTTCACCACCGCCATCTAAGGTAAATATTTATACTCTCTTCTTGGTTTCACCATTATTATATCACTTCTTTTGGGTGTTTTAAGGTTCATGGATTAAATTGAAGAGTGTTCGATGGATTTTCGAAGTCTTGCGCACACATACCCAGGTGCGTATATATATATAAACCACCATGTACATGTTCCCTAATGGAGAGTGGAATGTGTACATGGGTTTACATTGTATATATATATAGGGATATATGTGTGTGCAAGGGTGTAGTGGTTGTTTCCATTGTCAAATCTTCCAAGTGAAAAGGTGTCGATTTGGTCTAATATATAAGAAATGATACCTGTCATATATACTTTAAATTAGAAATGAATATTGTTTACTTTTATTCAATTATATTTTATTCTTAAATGATTTATTTGATAAAATTAATGAAATTATTATGATGATAGATGCTTTTTTTGATAAATAATCCATGGTTTTATAATAAAACCCCTCTGAAGGAGGTGCACTTTCTATGAAAACTCACTATGATAGTTTATGATTTCAAGAAGGCATGGATTATCACATTGGTCTTACTTTAAGCTTGTTTTATTGTTATAGAAAGTCTTGTATCATGTTTAGAACACCGACCTTATGATTTTTCATAAATTATTTTACCCTTTATGGTCAAATTCGTGTTTCCATGAGTACCTAAATAGTTTCCAGCGTAACCTTTAAATGTAATTTCCCTTGAGATAAAGGCATACTTTAATTGAAATGATCCTGACACTTGTACCTTCAATCAATTTTCCATGTTTAGGAAAATGGAGCGATATGACCTTGGGTAGGATGACTCCCACTAAATTTCTCGACTCTATTAAATGGTTTAGTCATAATAACAAGCATGATAGGTACTACCTCATGTCTTTCCTCATAAATTTTTTATACTATGTAATGAACTACAAATGATTATGGGTGGGAGGAAGTTTTACCCCATTCCAGCTCTATATATATGTTTATGGGTGGGAGGCAATTTTACCTCATGACAGATCTATATATATATGTTTATGGGTGGGAGGTAGTTTTACCCATGATATCTCTATATATACGTATATGGGTGGGAGGCAGTTTTACCCCATGCTATTTATGTTTTCCATATATACATGCATGCCAAGAGACTATGGGGGATCTTTGACTTGGGTTAGGGGTAGACAATGAAACATCCCCTGTAATTGGATGGTAGAAGTATGTTCCTACCCGACCCAACACATATATACATGTATTACAAGAGACTATGAGGGATCTTGGACTTGGGTTAGGGGTAGACCATGAGAGATCCCCTAGAATTGGATGGTTGTGGTATGTCCCGATCCACCCTAACATATATATATCCATGCAGGCTAAGAGAATATGAGGGCTCTTGGACTTGGGTTAGGGGTAGAATATGAGAGCTACCCTAGAATTGGATGGTAGTGTTATGTCCTGATCCACCCCAATATATATATATATACATGAAGGCCAAGAGACTATGAGGGCTCTTAGACTTGGGTTAGGGGTAGGCCATGAGAGCTCCCTTGGAATTGGATGGTGGTGGTACATCCCAATCCACCCCAACACACACACACACACAAATATATATATATATATATATATATATATATATATATATATATATATATATATTGCTACTATATATATAAAGTTGACATAATAAGAATCTTAATATAGCAATGATCTGAAGCTGGTATAACCATTAGGTGTCACTTAGGAACCTGGATGAGTGTTTACTTATTTATGTAATTCTATTCATTAAATTATACCAAACCTAAACACTGTATAATTTATATTACAATAGATTGGGAATGAAATTGTGGGTTACTACCTACTGAGATTTTATCTCACACCCTTCTTGAGTACCCTTGTTACTCGAGTAGACCTCATAATTGCAGGATCTAGGTTGATTGTTGTATTGCTTGTACCTAGGATTAAAGAGAAAAAGACCAAGCTAGAGCTCGGGATTCTCATGGAGATATCCTGTGGGGATTTTATATCTTTTATTCATTCTAGAATAGTATCATAAATCATGCTTTCTTTTTTTACTAATTTTAGTTATGTATCATCAATGCAATGTTTAAATTGGAGTTGGCCACTTAAATTTAGTTATTATAATATTTTCCTTTTGCCTTTTACCTATTCATTTACTAATTCCATAGTTATATAATATTCATGTTCTATTATACCAATATGTATCTCTTATATTAGGGTATAATCTCCCCATTTTCACCTCTCGAGACCCACGCTGCTAGTCAACATCCTTTTGTGCACAAGGAGATGCGCTTGAGGCCATGTGACCCGCTAGTCCGGCTTTCGGTTTGATGGTAAGTTGGGACAAGAAGTTACAAATTACCATGTTAAATTTTTTTTATATAAATATAACTTATTATATATGTGTTAAAGGATTATATTTGAACTCTTTTTCTATCATATTGTTTTCAAATTCAAATTAAATTAATAGTTCCAAAATTGACATTAAAGATATCTTATAACAAAAAATATTTTATTAAATATTTTATTTTTTTAAATCTTATATTTGTACAAATTATTGGAATATGATTTAAAATATTAACCATGGTCAATTTATGGGTCAATTTTCCTTTTATAGTAACTATCTTAACCTCTAAAGAGTAAAAAACATTGTTATCATTGTAATTGTCAAAAAGGTTAATGGGGGTTAAAACAAGAAGATAAGGGTAAAAAACAATCTAATATTGTAAAAATATTATTAGATATTATTATTTTGAACCATCCTCATCCTATTATCTAAATATATCATTTTGGATCCTTTTTCCATGAAAAAAATTTATATTAATACTTTTTGAAATTTCAAGAGTGCCCCTCCCCGCTCTTATAAAATGGTACCTTCTATCATCTTCTCTTAACAATTAAAAAATATTTAAGTTCAACCAATTTATTTACAAATAATATCCTAAAATCACCTCACATGTTCTATATTTCTTATTTTGGGAATAATACTTACCTTATAGGGCTTAAGGTGTATGAAAAAGGATATTGTCTAAAGAAGAGGTATAAATTTTAACCAAATGTTTTAGTTTTATTTCTTCTTACACCTCCTTAAAATATTATTCAACAATGATGATATAATAATATTTTTATATATAATATATTGATATTTAATAATTTTAATATAATAAACTATATATATCTCCTCTTCCGTCAAATGGGAAATGAAACCATTGTCCATCTGTATGGAGAACTACCGCCTTATGAACTGATGTAATTCGTTTTCCATCAATGATTGTCATGGATGTTATGATGATGGATTTAATTTATATATATTATATCAATGAAATTTATCATTCTAGAAAGTAATATATTTTATATTTTCTTACTTTTCCTTCTATTCAAAAATGATGACGCCAATCATGCATACATGTGGATTACCACCTCTACGAAGTGATGTGATTTTTTTTTCATTAACGAATCTTATGGATGATATATATATATATATATATGTTTTCTAAAAAAATTATATTATATTTATTATATAATTATCATTATTTAATTACAAAATAGTACAAATCTTTTCTACACAATGATCGTTGAAAAATGGAAACGTTACTCATGCATATGTACAACTTACCGCCTCCATGACTATAACATAGTTCATTTTTCATAACCACCTTTCATGATTGGTTTTGAAAGTATAGTTTACGTTTAAAAATAATAATTATTTCATGATTATTATTCTGAAGATGATGGAATAATGACCACTTTTACAAGATTCGACCCACCAAAGACATTTTGGACATATGAACTGAATATCGTCAAAACGTCTGAAGTGAACTTAATTGATTAAGTAATTAAATGTAAAATGGTAATAAATAAAATAAAAGTAATAATAAAATTTAAAAATTATATTATGGAAGGAAATAACTAACATAAGTTTATTATTCAGGATAATAAAGAATGTACGTGATGAGTCAGACCTGAGGTAAGGGATTTTGTCTCAATTTTCCTTCATTGAGGCATATTTTATTATTATGCACCTAATAAATTTCATATGGTGTATATATTGACCTATAAAATTTTATATAATGAATAATTAATAATTAAATTCATTTTAAGTTTCAATTCAAATTATTTCATCCAAGTGTATTTAACTTGAAAATTACCAAGTGGTAAGGGGTTTCATAACTCAATTTCTTTTCATTGGGTTATATTATTTCTTCATTATCTACGATATGATAAGATTATGTGTTTCATGAACTTTTATTATTTTATTATATATATATAATTATTTTATATGGATTTAAATTTGGAACTCATAATCACTTCATTGATGAATTATCACTTCAACATTATGATCATTGTAATGAATTTCATCCCAGTTTTCCTTCATTGAGGCATATTTTATTGTTATTTACATAATTTATTTGATATGGTTTATATAATACCATATTAAATATTATATAATTAATAATTCATAATTTATGGTCTTTTAAGTCTTAATTCAAATTATTTAATCAAAGGGTATTTGACTATAAAGTTACCAAGTGGTAAGGGTTTCATAACATAATTTTTATTCATTGGGTTATATCACTTATTCATTTATAATAATATATAAATATTATGTGTGAAATGGAATTAATTTTATTTATGTTTAATTTACACTAGTATTGTTTGTATTTAAAATTGTTACACATAATCACTTTATTGATTAATTCTAAATTCAATGATATGATATTTTTATGGGTTTCTCATCTTGCTTTTATTTTCATGAGTCATATGCTATATTCATCAATTTTTTCTTTCATGCGGTGTATATACTACCTTTATTAAATGATATATCTTTATTCTCTCAAAATTCATGGTATTTAAATTTTCATTTGAAGTTATTTCTTTCATCAGGGTTATGATTCAAATGTTACCAATGTGGTAAGGGTTTATTTCACAATATCATCATTATTTTTAATTGTTTATGTTTAAGTATCCACCAGAAGATTTATTTGATCTTTATATCTTAAACCAAATATATTTTACTTATTATCTAGTTATTTATATAAATTATAATTTTCCCTTTATTTTTTACTCTCTTTAAGAACTTAAGGCACCAAATTTTTTTAAGGAAAAACGACCTTGTTTTTTCTACTTGGTCAGGAATATTTCTCTTTAATGTCTTTATTTTCCTTAAAATGTATAAAATAATTTTTTTAATATTCTCTAATGATTTATTAAATACATTTTTAACCATATTTTGATTTTTTAAAAATGGTTTAAAATGATTCTTCTTGTCATTTTTCAAATGAGTTCCTTTTTGACCTTTTTAGAAAAGTGTGAAAGGAATGTTTTTTTAACTTATATAGAATGAAATAAATTTCCACCATAATGAACACTAATTTCATTGAATATTACTCTAAAATTTTATTATTTTATTTTTAAATAATATTTTTCCTTCATATTTGGTATTTTTTTAGTTCTTAAAAGTTATTTTTAAAGTGAAAAGGGTGTTTTCCTCATGAATGTTTTTAATGTTATTTTAATGGTATTTACATTCATAAATGAAAATAATAATTTATTTTACTTATAATCTACTAGGGATATATGATAATGATACCATAATTATTCTTTATCTAGATGTTTTTGGATGAGTTTGACTAGGGAAACATTAACATTTCACATGCTAGTTTTTCAATAAAAATGTTTATGTTGATTATGTATTGAATTTTAATTCCCCCTTTCATATAATGAATACATTATACTTAGTACGTTATGGGAGGGGCCTACTATATCCCATATATGCATCGTTAGTTCTCATGTGAGACACTATCTTGGGTAATTTGCGAAGGCCTTAGACATTTATGTAAGATTTCTTGGCTTGAGGGCTTAATGGTAAGTTTATGATGTCAAATATTATGCATTCCATCATTTTGAGATTAATTATTAATGTCGATGTGATTATTTGAATAGTTATGATATCTATAGATAAATTTCAAGATCATTTGATTATTTCATTATTTTATCATCATTCAATCCTACCATATTATTCTCTATTCTCATGTTATTAATTAAATGACATGTGTTTTAGTTATTTACATTTACATATTTATTATGAATTATTTACACATGATAGATCCAACTGTACATAAACCTTTGATCATATGATCTCATTTTAATTATTTTTCCCCAAGATATGAAGAAGGAATCATTGAATGAATTTAAGGATGTGGGATTTTTACCTTCATTGTGTTGTATTTTATATTTTCTAATGTAATTTTAGATTCAAGTATATATATAGTTTACCAAGACTACTAATCTATTTGTCCCTTCATGATATAATTTCTTATATCTTATTTCAATTTAATAATGTAATCATTGGATATAGTCTACTGGAGTTGGGGTCGTTAAAACAAATTCATTTTCATAAGACTATAAACTACATGATATAAAGTCCTCATCAAATGAATTTAAACTATATGACATAAAGTCCTCATCACATGAATCTAAATTGCATATCCCCAGGTCCTTTTAATAAGATGATAAACTACATGGAATAAGGCACTTACAATATGAACTCAAATTTATAAGGTATGTGGTCTTATAAAAGATCCATATTTGTATAGAGACCCTATATTAGAGAACTTAATGTGATTTGATTACTATAATCATAGAACACACAATGATGCTCAAAAATATATCTCAATATCAGACACTAACACCATTCCCCAACTTGATACTAGTGTTTATCCCCTCATCAATTCACATAGGGTTCCTTTAATTTCTATTACACTAAGATCAAACCACTTCATATCCAAAACTATGCGTGGACTGATTAGCATCACCATAATATATATAGTAATGGAAAGATCCCCTATCCTAGGCTCATTTTTGAATTATCTTCCACCTCCATCCTAGTGTATGATTCTGTTAGTCATTATAAAACCTCCCCTTTATAACTTAGTCAAAGATGTATAACCATAAAATATTATCATATATTTTTCAAATATATATGAACATAAAATTTTACCATCCATTGGTCAAAGTGTACATCCTTAACATTTTATAACCTAGGTCTAACATTCATGAACCTAAACTTCAAAAGATACATAAATATTATCAGGTTGAAAATATGCAAAGGGAAGCCTAATAAAAATTCAATTCATCACCCACTATGAAAAAATATCAAGGATTAGGAAAATTTAATCCACATTCAATGAAAGAGACACAAAACTAATGAGACTAACACTTGGACCTAGTAAAATCAAATCTATTCTTACTAAACCCAATAGACATAGGAAAAAGTTATACCAATTCACTATTTTTTACATATAAATCTACTCTACAAGTATGAAAAGGAAAAAACAATACTTACTGATGTTTCGAAACCCCTCTTGATAACACTCTACTTTCTATCTAAGAAGAAATTATGATTTAAACCTCTTTGAGATTTCAAATAAAATTATATCTGAATGGAATAACCTTGCTTTATAGTGATTATATAAGAAAAAATGACCAATAAATACCCAAATGAGATCATTGGTTTTAGAGGGAATCATCCTCACTATTTCCCCAAAAAGATCAAATTTGGTTTAGAGTTATGTTGTAAGTGAACATGGTCATTAAATACCCATTAAAGAGAAAACATCTATGAGGTGGTTTAGTTTTTTATTTCTATATAATAGACTAACCTTGGCCTACAATGATAGTGTACGTGCACATGTCCTACCAAAACTCACTCGATTTCACACATATAAAGGATAAACAATTTTTATAATATTTTTATTCCTTGAAATAATATCATTTTAATCATAATTTATAATAAATTTCATTATCCATTATATTCAAAAATATTTAATCATATTTCAAGTTACTTTGTGTGAAATTTTTAGGTTATAAAAGTAAATTCATATATAAGAACATAGAGTCTCACTTTAACTAAAATAAATAGGTTGACACATCATTTTAGCATTAATAATATGATTTTTCCTCTACCGAACCACATAATTAATAAATGGGTGCATGTTATTATAAACAAGAACCAAAAAAGTTGGAAATTTATAAATAGAAATTTCCTATGGAATGTTTTGGATATAAAAATACAAGGGTCACTTTATAAGGATAATAATCGATCTACCCCATCCTAAAAATTAGATAACTCCTTGTCAAAACAATCAATTAATTTTTTCAACATCAATAACCATGAACCCTTTAATTCCATGCGGGCTAGATGTTGCAAAATTTCTATGGTCAAATATTTCCAATATTTCTAAATTATTTTTACCCGAGTAGTTTCATTGAAAATCCTATTTATAGCATATTCCATTTGTAATTGTATTTTCTAAACATTGTTTTTTTTCCAATGATCTAAACTCAGAAATGATATTCTTCCTCCACCCATTGGTTTAATGACTGGTAGGTTTATTATATAAGTTTTATAGGATCACTCAGAACTTTAAAATTATATATATCATAGTGTCAGGATTCATTTTATTCCTAGATAACTAAAAAATTTCAAGTTATTTCATAAATTACAAGGTATTCAAATCCACCGGTACCCAGATCCGAAAGGTTCCATTGGATATATTCCATTTTACTACGTATCTCCTCCATAAGAGTCTTTAAGATAAAGGCATGTAATTTATACTAGGAATAACTTATTACCTTTAGGAGATCAAAATTATATTCAAGTTAAGAAACTTCCTCATATTTTATCATTATAATCTGGAAATCGGTCGACCAAAAAGGGAGTCCCATCAGTATACAAATCTTATACAACATTAACTTGTGAATTTGTAAAATCATACTCTGGAGAAGGATCAAAGCGATGTAGATAACTTACATAACTCAAAATACAATAAATGGAGTGACCCTCATCACCCATGATTACGGGAGATCAAGAGGTGGGAATACCTCCCTTTTTTCTCAGGGTTGTAGGATCTTTATTGATCCCAGATAAATGGAAGAGCCTAAAAGAGAATATTTTTTGGGTGTCTCTATAGTAGTTCCAGGCTTGACCAGTGATATTATTAATAGTTAACAAAATATTTATTATTCATGGACATTATTATCCTAGAAATAATATATGGTTCGAGTCTTACTTTCATCCAATTGATAAATGAACCCTAACAATAAGTCTTGTATGTGTGTACCTTCGATATCCATCATATCATCCACACTGATATGCTCAACCACTTTGACAATTGTTCCTAGGACTTTATAAAAATTCTGATTAGAACTATATCAAGAAATAAATAGAGAGATAGAGAAACTCATATGGGCTACCATAAGGGAACCCCTAATAAATAATATAGGAGTTTTGGATATTAGGGTCCCCAACCTACCTTACAACAACAAAATATTCTTCCTCTCATTTTAAGTATATGACATGATAAAATAATTTTTTTAGACTATAGATATTGAAGATTTAAAATGATAGGGTAGGTGTGACTATCCCATTTTTCCCCTTTTATATAACTTATTAGCCTCAAGAGAGGGTTCTTATTCTTAGTTTACTCAATAATTTCCATCACTGGTAGAAGAAGATTCACTAAAAATTCTGACTAATATTTTATTTGATAATGTCAATATAAGTCCATGATAATAGAGAAGAGAGTAAAATTTATGTCTATTTTCCATAAATTTTACCTATATATGAATCATGGGAACCTTGGTTTGAACTTTAGGGTTAGCATCACCCATTTGAAACAATTCATGGCATAGAGTATGCCTTAAACAATGTTTGTGTTGTGGCCCATGTGCCAATACTTTTAAATATAGGGGGTTAGTAGGATAATTGATGTTTTAATTAATTAATGGAAAGTAAAACATATATTTTACCTAATTATAAGGAGTTATCAAGGCCCCTAAAATTTCCATTAAATCCCAAATTTCAGTATGTTCCTCTTTCTCAACTTTGGATGCTTTGTTAACCTCAAGTCCTTCATCTTCATCAATTTCCAGATCTCCAACAAATTTTTCTAAAATGGAATAGAGGAGTATTGAATCTTGATAATTTGATTGACTATAATTAATAACAGAGCATATCAATATTTATTATTCCATGATATATATGGAAACCTCTATGGGATCAATAAGAAATATTGTATTTTTAGGGCCCTTAAATGATTGATCACTAAAATATCTAAGTCATATTTTATAATACACTAGAGTCTGATATGATTATGAATTATCCTTAGAAACCCCCATATTTCCTAGTATTTTAGGTACATAACATCCTTAATAATGTCCATTAGGTGTGATGAGGTATCTAACCATGGTCATTTTCAAGAGATCTCATCATCCAAAACTGCCTCCACCTTGGATGGTCCCACCCATGGCTCTATCCATAAAGATCCCTCAGGATAATACTCTTTCGAGAGTATTATTGTATCAACTAGAAATCATGGGGATTCCAACATATCTTGAACTATCCTTGGATATTTTCTCAAGATACCTTATTCTCCAAGGATAAATGGGTCTATTAGAGGCAATACCTCTTCCACATATCCTTCTTGTTTCTGGACTCGCTCTTCCCATTGAACCCTTGAGACAAAATGAGTAGGAACCCAAAATACCATCTCCCTTAATAAATCCTTAGGGTAATCATTCACCCACATTGGAATAATTTTGGAATAGTTCAATTATATTAGTAGTAGGTGGAAATGAAATCCTTGTCCCAATTCTTTCATGTGAAAAAATAGCTAATGTAGGAACAAGATCATTGAGTTACTCTCCTTGAAAAATCTATAATATGACATGTGACTAGTTTGTTATAGGAACATGAAATATCTACAAAATCCAAATGGTTCATTTTAATCACATTTCATTACCCCATAAATGTGGTTTATGCCCGCCTCCATCCCAAAACACTAATAAATATGAGTGTTTCTCAATGATTCCTAAAAATTAATCCACCAACCATCCTATCATGATGTTATAAAGAGAAAAAATGAATCATTTGTGAAAACTAAACATGGAAGTATGTGACTTTCTAGATCATTTTATGGGATTGAAACTAATAATATTTAGAAATAATGGATTGAAATCAGATTGTGGAATGATGATGAGGCATTGAAATTTATAACCTCTAATGTATGCCACTATCAAAGAATACTAGAATTGAAGGGGTGACCAAACCCAGATTGGATATTCTCCTTGGATAATATAGACCAATGATACATATAGTCTAGCTATATATGGAACCAACAAATTTAATCAATGGATACTAGAAAACTATTTAACAATGATTAAGGTGTAAGAGAAGACACCGCCATGAGATTCTATTACTAGAAATAACCATCCACTTAAGAACGTTGTTAGAAAGATGACCAATCAAAGATGACTTTTTATATGTGGATGGAATCAGAATCCGTATTTGGTGTGAGAATATCCCTTAATTTGAGAACAGTATGCCCCCCCTTCCCATGATTGAGACAAGTTGTAATGCTCTTTATCCTATGCATTTTAATCCATCCCCTATGGGGATAAAATAAGAGATTAATCCATTATGTAAAAGAGATGTCTAAATGAATATAGTTTTCCCTCTCAAGTCAATGCTCAATTAATACCAATAAAACTTTTTTTATTATATATTCCATTACTTATCCTTCCAATCACCCAAATCATGCAATAATTCATCATATATATCCAATAATTTGGGTACTTTACCCAAATTTTAAATGTTCTAGAGACTAATGCCCACTTCCCCATTTATTAAATGGAAACCATTTATACCTAGACACTAATGGATGATAATATCTAAGATTAATTATAATTAATGGTAGACCATAAATTTTGCGTCCAAAAATGCCTCATATATCCCTTTATCCTTATAGAAATAGTTTATTTCATTTTATGTTTGGTGGACTAAAAAGAGCCATACCCACTCACTTACAAAGTTTCATCATA
The DNA here is from genome assembly GCA_963277665.1 of Viscum album. Lineage (NCBI taxonomy): Eukaryota > Viridiplantae > Streptophyta > Magnoliopsida > Santalales > Viscaceae > Viscum > Viscum album. Next base: position 123,003,375 of record OY728156.1, read on the forward strand.
AGAGAAGATCCCACTATTATATCCTACCATTGAACTGATCTCTGATTAAGGATATCAATATGGTGAAGTAATTTAGTATAGAAGGTTATTGGGTTTTATATTTATAGGAAATAGTTTTTTCGTTAGTGTTTAATATGATAAGCCTCTTAGGGATTCCCCTTGCATATGATGTGTCTATTAGAAAAGATGTTTGACTGGGGGTTTCCCGTGCATGAACTATACTATAGAGTCTCTTAAATTTTAATGAAAATAAACATGTTCTCATGAATTACATATCTATAAAATATAGGACTCTTAGATTATATATATTTTTATTTTTCTTCTATAAATAAATTTGATAATCTTTAGAGATTTAGTGAGGAAAAATAATAAGAACTAGAATTAACATACCTCACTGTCATGACCTATCACTCAAAAGTTCTTTATGATAACCAAAAACTAAAAGGTTCCTAATTAACACTTAAAATTAATCTGTTATTTTAAAATAATCTAAAATATATGATAATAGAGATAAAGAGAAACATATTTAACAGAACTTCTAACTATTTCTTACATAGAGGGAAGAAAAATGTGGTGGAAAGTATCACAAAAGCATAAGATATTGAGAAATTTCACTAAGTATAGATCAAACTAGAGTTATAAACTCATTCCAAAAATAATCAATCACAATGAATTAATATACTTACACTCAATCAACTGTTCACAATTTACTAGTTCGAAATACTTATTCTAGATTTAGTTCAGTGTGAGGTTAATAATTCTTATAGTACGACACACATTATGAAACATATTAGTGAAAATATAGATCCACTTATGATTTATCTTTGAGAAAAAGTGGGCCACTAAAAAGGTCTAACCTCTTATATATAGGTCCATAAGAGACCTTTAATCTTCCCAAGTTTTGTACTAAATCATAAAAGAACCCCAACATCTTTGTTTTCCTCTAAATCATATTATTTTAATTCAAAAAAAAACTAATTTTTAGGGGGGATGTGGAATTTTTAGGAATGGGAAAAGTTCTAAAGGACCAAATTCAGAGATCAAAGTGATGATCTATTACAAAAAACTAGGAAAAATAGATACACTTTCTGTGATGATAATACCATCATGCACACCTGATTAGAGGATACTCCAATGTCAAGAAACACGAATGATACTATGTTCCTAAACAATGGTGACACTAAAGTGAAGTAAAAAAAATGATGGTGCATAACTGTATAGTGGAACATCAAAATTGAAGTGTTTTCAATATCACTGCATTACTAAAATGAGGTTCCACTAAAAAACACCACCACCAACATATCCTGAACTTTAGCATACAATTCCTCACACATTTAACTTGGTGTTAATTGATCATCTTGGATCTCACATCTCAATTCTAGTTAACCAGAACCAAGATTCCTATAAAACCCACCAAGATAAAAATATTCTGGATGTGTTATTTTCATCTATATATTAAAGGAAATATATTCTCTCTGTGAGCTATTATCCTCACCATATCATTCCCTATACCTCCATGTGCCTCCTTAGAGCTTGAATCCAGTTTTTATCTATATCCTCTCTTAGGTTCCTAACATTACCAAAATCAAGGTAGGCCCTCAAAAATTGGTGTGAGACACTAGTATCAACATCATAATAGTATACTAAGGTCATTTTGGAACTAATTAAGAGAACCATACTAGAGGGGCCTAATTGGAAATTCAACCCACATATGTGTGAGTCTTTAAAAAATGGACATGCTTGAGTATGAAATCCACACACTTCATCCAGGTTATAAATCTTTAGAAGTATATTTATTTATACATAAAGTTTCTAGCATCCTTGAGGACCGTTTATATAGGAATTGAATATGGAGGGAGGCCTTTATGTTTTTTTCCCACTCTCTGAATAATGAATTGAAACCTTCACTCATTCATGCATGCCCCTTTATCAAAGGGATTCCACCTCTTTCATGATATTTATATCACATTTTCCCATACTCTATAGACTAAAGGGATACTTAGATTCAATTTTGGGTAGTTCATTAAGATTACCCCAAACCAAATAAGAGGCATCATATTGTAGGTTTTTTTTATAAGTCCCAATCATGTTATATGCCTCTATCATGTGTTTGGTTACCAATTATTCATTACCAATTGATATCCAATTCAGAATGGTTCATCCTTATATATGACCCAATTATGTTATGTTGGATTTTCATACCTACTAGTATTTGCATAAATCCTAAAATTTCGTTTATGTATAAGAAATAGGATTTTGATCTAGAATAATCCCCACACCTCTCTTTTTCACCAATAGTTTTTGGTATTTGGGAACCTTTCTTGATGGAACTCTCAACGCTATCACTCATAGAGGTTGACACAATCTCTCTAAACATTAATAATGATATTACATAAGACCAAATTTTATCCCACTAGTTCAAAAAATTTATTCATCCATCAATCTTTACAGTATCAAGTTATCAATAGTCATAAGAAAAATATAGATGTATAACCATTCTAGAAATAGACCTCTACATCTTTACCAGGTTCTCTAGATAAATCTATCACTAGGACTCTGATACAATGTATGACCATCGAAACATATCTTAGGATAAACTATAAAAGGGATACATATGAACAATTCCCACACTGATAACATGTTTTTCATGGGCTGTAGTAATTTTTTAAAACCTCATAATATAGCCTAGTGGTTGAACATGGTCGTCTCTTAAGGAGTAAGTTTTCAGAGTTTCACTTATCCTAGCACTTATTTATTTATTTATTTATTTATTTATTAATTTTGAAAGGATCCAAATATGATTACTGTTAATATTTTTATTTTATATGTTTAAAACAAAATACAGAAGTTAAACATAAAAACAGTAAAATAGGTTTGGATTCAGGGTCAATCACATAGGTTATTCATTATCCAATTTAGTTCTAATCCCATAATCATATCAATATAATTCTTCAATTAATCTTATCTATCTATTTTACAACTTTGAATACTTATAGGAGAGGTCTCTCCCTGTACATCTAGTTTTACCTCTTCCATAGTGAATAGGCAATTAACACAGTGAATCGAGGAATTCACTGTCTCTACACAACACACCATTGTATATTGTTTATCCCTTAGTCCATATTACTCCAATGGTATGAACCATATATTGGGATAAGGGAGGGTTAATTGATTTCATAGATTAGAGGGTAGAATAACCCATTTAAAAGAGAATATAAATATCATCGATCTACCTCTATCCATTTTTTTTACTGTATTGAGGATGAGATATCAAAAATTAAAAAATTGAGATCCATATTTCCTACATAATATCCCCAAAGATCTTAGCCCTAGAGTTATTCCTCTATGGTTATGAGGATAAATATATAAAAATTAGGACATGGGGTTTGAGAAAAAAACATAGAATTTATGGGATAATAGAAACAAAACACAATTTAATAAAAATAAAACCATGAATTAGAATTGAAAATTACGAAATGTAGAAATTACAAAGGAAACCAAAGTTGTAATCATATGGTGTTGAATAGTTTTCCTGGGTGTGTGGGAAAATATTTATAGTGTTGAGTTATTAGCCTCTTTATTCTTCTCAGAATTATTACTGAGCATTTAGTTCCTTCTTCACCTGGATGAGTTCCATGTGTCGTAGCTGACAGTTGAGATCAATTTAGTTGGGACTATATTTTTCCCACAATCACAACCGCACTTCTTTGAGAAAATTTCCCAGGTGATATGTTTCTTCCTCATGGTGTAATGGAAGTTTGGGATCTTCCTAGAATCACGTGATCTAGCTAGTGTGGGTAGGCATCATTTATTTTTTAGAATTGGTATAGAGATGGTTTTCAGTATTAGGATCTAATCATGTTTAGACTTAAATAATGCACTTGGGTCATGTCTTGTGAAATCAATATTGAAATTTAGTTTGTTTTCATTGAGTAATTTTACCAAGAAAGTTTTGTGCACTCTCTTACAGACCTGAAACTAGAATGTGAAGCTAGATTATGGCCATGCTATTTTCAGAATACCTACAAAGGAGGAAAATAAACAATCAATAAATAAAAATTTCATCTTTATTCCAGATTTCTCATAGACTTGGTTTCATATACAATTATAGTTCCTTAACTACTGAGACTTGTGAAACTTTAGTTTCCTCTTCTTTTTGAAATCACATGACACTCAAGTGTTCTTAATCACCTAACACATTCCTTAGAAGACTGGTTATATACTGAAAAAGTAGATCACTCTTTGGTTCATCAATAGTGAATCCTATTTTTTTGTTCATCAGTAGTGGATCTTCCATCTTCAATCATTATACTTACTTTGGTTATAATTTCATCTGGATACAGATCAATTTCAACCAATAGTGATCAACTGGCTTCTCCTACCCCATGGATCCATCAACATTCTCATGTTTCATTAGTAATTTTATGGTTCTTCTTTACACTTCCTCGAGCAGTGAAACTTCAAAAGGTGGAGTGGTGCGGCTTGGGATTCAGTCTTCATGTGCCATTCTCCCCATCAAAGGTTTAACTTGAGTAGTAAGGTGGGATGATGGATATGGTTTTAGTGAGATTTATGTTTTTCAATCATAGTTTTGACTTTAGAAATATTCAACCACCATAGTCACTGGTTCGATTATAGATTCTTTAGTGACACCTATGTATTTACCCCTAATGTCTGTTGGGACCAAGTTGGCTAAATAAGTTTCTTAGAAGTAAGAAGTGGCTGTTTTCAGAGTGTTTTATTTATTGGTTAAGGAAGTTTGAGAAGAAAGGAAATAACATGACTTTGAATAAGTGGACAATCATACTTAGGAATTCAGATTCACAATTTTTAAGAAATTCCATTTGATTTGGAAGGAAAGATGTTACTAGAAGACGTGGAAGTTACAATACTTTCCTTAGTAAATCTGACGATGATTTGATAGTTTTTATTTCAAAAATATAATAAGTTGTTTGGAGAACTTGTGATGAAAACATTATTATTTTAAGGGGGATAAAAGATATTGTTGGAAAACTAAAAATCATTATGTATGGTTTTTCTTAATCATATTTTTAATGCGGCACAGTTTCCCAGTGTTTTACAAATTTTTGGGGTCCAAAATTTATAGTTTTTATAGCATTGTGAAAAGTGGATTTCCTTGAAGGGATTATAAAAATATGGAAAATACATGATTTTTGTGAAGATGGGATTTTCGAAGTGTGTTTCGTAAGGGCTTGAAGATTTTGACGGTGATCTTTGAAATTATGAGAAACAGAGCATTGAGTACGCGTGATGATTTTACAAGAAGATTCACAACAGTGACGAGAATCACAGATAGCGAAGGTGAGGAGCATTGTGAGTGGAGCATCACAGTGACATGAAGTTTTGACGGAAGGATTTGTGATTATGATAAGCATTGTGAATGGGAAATTTTAGTGGGGATTCAAAAAAAAGGAAGCATTATAAGGGAAATGAAGGAGCTTCGCAAAATGGTGATGACGTGGTCTGGAAGATTTTGGAATTGGTGGAAATGCCTATAAATAGGTCTCTACCACCTTTATAAGATGAGAGAGACTTAATAAAAATTTTAAGGATCTAGATTCATGAAGATGGTTCGTAAAGGTGGTATGCGAAGAAGTTTACAAAGGCTATAAACCAACTGATAATTCTAAGCATTGTAAAGATTAGTGAAGTTATAAAAGGCTAAGTGAGCTTTGTGAAAGAAGTAGGTTATGGGAAGGTGGTTTGCTTTATGAAGTGTGTGAGCTTCACAAAGGGAGCTTCTTGAATTATCTTCACAAAAAACAGTTTTTAGCACCCAATTTAAGTAAACATAACTTTCATAGAGTATCAAAATTAGACTTAGGTATTGGAATAACCATAATCACAAAGTCTAGAAGGTTCTTACCAGCTTCTGGGTAGGAAAGAGAAGATTTTTTTTAAAGATAAAATTTGTGGAAGTGGATCAAGAAGCACCATAATATTTAATTACATAATTTTGTTCTTGAATAAGCACACACACTTTTGGATTGTTTTTATAGTACTACATGAGTGTAAGGGTACATCATAATCTTTGTATTCCACATAAAATAATTTTTTTCTAGTGGATTGTGTGGTATTGGATTTCTTCCAAACCATAACAAGGACATAGCTAATGTTATTGAGTAGTGAAACTTGTAAATTCTTATGTTCATGTGGATGTGTGTTTAAATGGTGTTCAGTAGGGAAAGAAATATTTATCAGGAGGTGTGGGTTGTTTTAAAAGGAAGGAATCATAAAAGAAAAAAGATATCACTAATTAACCCTATCCCCTTCCTAGTGATACTTGAATCCTGACTAGGAAAATTCAATGGAAACTTCGACATTTGTTTCTTTAGTGTAATTTTCAATTGAGACTGATAGTAGGGATCTTCATCATTAATAAAGGGATCTTTGGAGAAATGTGGAATTTTAGGATGAAGGTAATGGAAAGAATGGTCACTTAGGAAGTGATTGTTGATCTATTGTAGCTTTGGATAATGGGGATCTCTTGGTTGGTTGAGATAATATATCGTATGATAAGGCACATAGTAAGTTGTTCAATGTCACTTAAGTAACCATTAATAGTGGTTCAGTAGAATGGAATAAATTCTTATAGTCACTTGGGAAGTGGTTGTGGGAGGCAGTGCAGCAAGTGAGGTCACTTGCAGTATCTTTGTACGGTTAGTCAAGTGACTGTGAAAGGAATGATCACTTCACCTAATTTTTTTCAAGCATGTGAACTACTTCATGTTGAAACTTTTGGAAGTGATAGTGAGTGTCATGATATCAGTGGACTTTGCGGCCAGTTATCAGGTATGACCTCTTAAGTGACCATGCTTCCTTTATATAGTCACTTCAAGACTCATATTTCCAAAATTCATTTAAAAAATATATTTTAGTGTGTCACTTTATCCAATAAATTTAAAAAATATTAAAAACAATAAGAATTGTAATTTAATTCCTCTGTAAAATTTATTCTATAATAATTACAATTTCATTTAAATGGACCAATTAAAAATATGATCTTAAAAAGATGAAATTTCCATAATTTTAAAAATTACATCCATTTTCAAAATTGAAAATTGAGATCCATAATCCCTATTTTTTTATTCATTTTATTGATTTTCATTAGATTCAGAAAATTAATAAAACAGTTAAACTAAAAAATAAACCCATTAAAGAATATTAGTTCTAGATCAAATAAAATAATTATAGATTCACAGTTTTAAATAAAAAAATTCAATTTCAATTTTATGGAATCTCAATTTAATTCCAAGGGTGAATAAAACATGAAAAACATAATTATTTGATCCTTTTTTACAGTTATGTCCAGAATTAACAAAGTTAATGAAAATCAATTATTTCCCCAATATTGGATTGAATTAGGCAGAATTATCATTAAAAGTTAACTAATTTTTTTTAATAATTTGGGATCACATAAATCCCCTACACTTTAACTACTTCACTCTCGATGAATTTTATCATTTAATTTCATTTATTCAAAAATAAAAAACAAAAATGTCATCCTACGTAGATCTAAAATTACCATCCTTATTTTAAAGAAAACACATATTCATCCATTTTTTCGAATTATCATGCCTCATATAAGAATATAATTAATTATTTCAGTTCAATTTAATCAAATTTACAAGTATATGAGTGGATCAAATTATATTTAAGTGGAATCAAAGTGTTAATAATAACAAATTCATTTTTTCACTCTCTCATAAGTTTCTTAAACCGGAGTTTAATTTTTCACTTCATTGATAGAACTCAAATAAAATATTTATAAGTCAACTATCCCATTATTTATTTGGGGTCAATATCCCCATTACCTAAATTAATTTATTTTGATAATTATTCACTCATTCATTTTTTTTGAATTTTTCCCAACCATGTATGTGAATAGAATTATGAAAACTCACTTATTTGAATATGTACATAGGGCTTAGACTCACACACCTAGTGCCTGATGTCTTAGATATTCTCTGTGGGATCCTAATTACTAATTTTACTACAAGTTAAATGAACCTATATCAATTAAATTTGAGTTATGTCCCTATGGTGTTACTTTTTATATAGGTCATGTAACCACAAATTAAGTTCTGAATTCCAATCACTTCATATTATAACTTTGATTCTATACAAATATTTTCACTAACACCAACTTTTGTATTTATATGAATGAATTTACATGAACATAGTAACCAATACACTCATCAATCATCTAAATATTATAATTTCATAACCATTGAATTACATAAATTAGCATGGTATTTTCAAACTAAAAAGGGAAGTAATGAATTTTACTAAAATTTTGAAAAAACAAAATAGTAACTATAAAAATGGTCTATGTAAAATATTTATAAAGAATTCATTTTTTTATCTTTTTATTTTAAAATTAGGCCATTAAAAACTTTATAAAAATAATTTTATTTATTTATTTGTGTTTTTAAATTTAAATAAGAAAAGGGTAATTTACATAATAAAATAACTTGGTCCCTCTCCCACATAATTAGATCAGACACTATTACAATTAAGTTCAATATGCATTTTCTCAGGAAAGTTAGAATTGAAAAAATTAGTGTCCATAAAAATTTATAGAAAAGAGAAAACTCAGTATTGCTTTATTTGATAGCATCATGGAGGAGTTTGGGATCTTTAATGGGATCTCTCTAAGGATATTTATCAAAAAGTTTTTTCTTTTATCCCTTCTCCTTGAAGGGGCTATATAATTTAGCACTCTTGATTTCAACTAAACTAGATAGAAAAATTTTACTCACTGTAAATGGTCTAGTATTCTTGGAACAATTTTTACCAGATATCAACTTTCTTCTTGAAGAGAGAAATAAAATGTTTTTTCCTACATGAAAATATCTCTTATAGGTGGGTCTTTAATGGATATATTTGGATTTTCCCCTATATATCAAGGTGTTCTAATATGCTTATAGTATTAGTTCCTCTAGCCCCATCTTCTAAAACTTTTACTTCTCTCCAGTATTTCTAAATTTTGGGTCAAATTTTTTTGAAGTCCAATTAGTCCTATTCTACATCCCAAAAAAAGTTATTTTTTATAAAATGCACCAGTAAGGTAGTGGTGTTATTTGAAAATTTTCTTAAATTATCTGAAAGCATCTCCCCAATTTAATAAAGTTTCATAGTGCTTAAAATAAATTACAGATTAAAATTTATTTCAAAAATAGTATCAATAGTAATATCATGAGGTTACAAATCCATTTTTCATAAAATTATTTCATCCAAAATTAGAATATCTTATTTAGAAAAACATTTCATTTCAAAATGGTTTACAGTGAAAAAGGTTTGTTCCACATGGGAGTATTTAATTGAGTAAAAAATGTTAGAATCCATTATTTCCTCACAAAAGTTTAGAGAAAGTGTTCCTTCATTGACATTAATTATTTTTTATAAGTCTTGAGAAATGGTATACCTAATATGGTGGGGGAATAATTATTACCTTTGTTTTCACAAACCATCCCAGATATTGTGGTACCCTAATATGTGATCTAGGTCTGATATAGCTTGAAGGGAATTCCTGATCCCCACAGTTTGGTGAATAGAACCTAGAATCATACAAGAATGGAGTGGGAATTATTTTTTCTATAAAAAAATGGAAGATAAACAATACAAGTTGGTATACTCAACACAAAAAATTAAAAATAGCTATAATCAAACAGGTAAAACAATAACCAAATTGTACATCATCAAAAGTCATAAGATCTACTAAGATAAAATATCAGACATATCCTATGTAATAGGTAGATCACATCTCCAACAGTCTCCTCCATCACTATGGGTCCCAATGATCAAGAACATCCACCACCTCTATGTGAAACTTTTCCTTTTCTTAGACCTAACATAATATAATCTAAAAATTCCTAAAGGTAATGGTTTGGTGTGATCTAAACAAACCAGTATGGTATCAAAAAGTGTTCTATAATCAATTCTATATCAATTAAACCAATTATGGTATCAATTTAAATAAAATAAGTCATGTCATGAAATTTACACATTTTCAACAAAATAAGATTTCCTAATAAAAAAAATATGGTATAAATTTCAAAATAGGATTAATTTAACATTTTATATAATGAAATTGGAATGAATAAAATAGTTTTATAAATCAATTTAATGTAATCATAAAGTCACACATATCGTCAGAAAATCATATAATAATACCTTTAGTATGTTGGTTTATAGTAATAGGATCTTCATATTAATCATCAATTATCTTAGCTTAATGTGTGCACACAACCCATGTCTCAGGCCATCATAACTCAACTCCTCATCAGAGAAAATCAATACACTATAGGTTTATGTTATTTTTTTCATCATCGATCGATTTCTATGAGGTAATATCCTATCATTATTTTTATAATTACATACTAAATACCTAATATCACATGTGCTTCCATCCATCAATCAATCAATCATGGGAAAATCAATCATTTTAAATCAATTCAAAATACATTTTACAAAGTTTTAGTTTTCAAAATTCCTTTCTCATTTCAAAACCAAATCATAAGTTTTAATAAATACACTTATTTCCAAATCATCTTTCAATTTAATCCATTTATATTTAGGTTCAACCTCAAATCAATTTACAAATCAAAACATCAATTTTCTAAAATCCACCCAACATTTCAATCACATTGAAATATATATTTTTTATAATTTCCATGATCTTTTCAAAATCAATCATCAATCATCTCAAATATATAGTTTTAAATCATTTAAAAACTTATTTCAAATCAATCAATCAATTTAAGGTTTCAATTGTAGGGAAAAATCATATGGAACCACCTACCTTTAATCACAAGATCAAATCAACCAATCTAATAGGAAACACCAACAATAAACGAAGGTGAAATAGATCAAAAAGGAAATACTAGATCAAAAACCATCAAGATCAAGCTATAATTCAATAATAAACTTTAGATCACACCACCTTCAAAGAGATATAGATATATAAAGGGGGAAACCAAAGTGAGGAAACTCACCGGAGATCAAATGCCAAACCAAGATTTCCAGAAGAGAAGAAATAACCCAAAATTACCTAGGGTAGACCTAGGTTAGAGAGAATAGTCCAATGGTATGAATATAAAATAGTTAAGAAAGAAACAAATAAAAAACTGACAGTAATGATTAATTTTCTATGTGAATCCTTGATTCACAATGTGAATATTCCAAGTGGAGTATACACCGAAAAAGGTGTCACTTTACGGTAATAATCCCAATCCCAACAATTTAACATTATGAAAACAATACCTGGATTGTATATATTCTTATTTTGAAATAGTTTCATGTAATTTTATAAGTGATGGATTCACATCCTAAATTTCTTTCATTTCATGAATCTAACCTATAGAGAGTACACAACAAAAAAACTCAGAAAAGCCTCCAACTCCACCCAGACCCAAAGATGACCCTCTAAAACCTTTGATGAATTTATAATCACACTCCATTGATTCAAACAATCATACATACACAGAATTTAGGTCATTATCAGTAAAAAAATATCTCCATCCTTGAAAGGAATTAAATACACCAAAATAATATGGAATCAAAATAAGAGTAAAAAAATACCTAAAAAAAGGTAATAAGATGTTACATTTGTCTTCCACTATATTTATAATGTAGAAATTTGTAGGTAAAGGATATCCTAGTAAAATTACCATAAAATATTCAAAAACACCTACTAGGTAGGAAATGGATAGGTTTGAAAGCTAGACAATCACTCAGGTGGATATGAGTTCCTATATCTATAGAGATGAATAAACTAAATGAGTAATAAAATTAATTGATTCTCTTAAATCACATAATGTATTGGAAAATTAATCTCTCTTATAGTGTTGGGGATAGAAAATATACATGTATCTTGGAATTTTTGGGGGTATTTTTTTAGATACAAGTGAATAAACATTTTTTACTTATACTTGCCTTTTAATTACCTCAGAATATCCTTTTTTAAGTCTACATGTATTTTATAAATTTTAAAAACCATGGTATTTGGTGGATAAAATCCAATAGAGGGATATTGTTTACCACTTTCATGAAGACATCTAAGATCTCCTATTTCAATGATTGTTCACTAATTTTTTTGAGTTCTTCCATCTTGGTAAGGAAGGGTTGTTAGGGTTAAAGTGGGTCCTCCATTTATTCTTTCCCTTTATACTTCTTCATAGGGGTTGTCCATAGATAATTTTTTATGTTTTTTATAGGGGAAAATTATTTAGTTTTAGTGTTCTTTCCACTTCCAACTTCTTCTCTATATGGTTATTCTTCTCTGTCTCCCAGATCCTTACCACTCATTAGTTTAATAGAAATGTTGTTTCCTCTAGGGTTAGGAATGGTTTGGGTTGGAAGATTACATGAGCCATAGTTATTAAATTTGTTGATGGTAGTTTGTATATGTTCATTGGACTTCAAAAAATATTTCATTAGGTTCTCTAGTGAGGATTATCGAGCTTACCTCGGTTGATAACTTGTATACGGTTGAGAGTTCTATATTTAGAAAGACAATGGATGTTAATTTTGTTGAAAACCTTACTGAAAGGGTGATTTATGAAGTTGTTGGTTTCTAACACCATTCTGAATGTTGGAGTACTATCTAATTAATATATTTTAACTTCTCTATTGATTATAATATCTTTGGTATATGGCTTAAAAATTAACCTGAACTTTAGGACAACTATTAGAGAAGTGTTCCTGAGAAAAAAAGCCATAATACCTGAGGGGGTATGGTGGGTGATGTCTTCTGTACTTTTATCAAAGATAAATTATTTTTAAAATAGGTTATTAGTTCATATATATTTTTCCAGAAATAAATATTTAGAACCATTTACCTCATGTACTCCCATTTTGGTAGTTTTGATACCAAATTTTTGAGAATTCTTGGAGATCCTTTCAATCATCTCACTGCCTTCGGTAGGTTATTAGTCAATTAGTGATCATCCAAAGGAAGATTCAAAAAGGTTATGATCACTATCCATCAATCCTTAGTAAAATAATACTAAGAAATTAAGTTATTCATAGAGTTGGTGTGGGTATGTGTTTTTTTAATCCTCTGAATCTCTCCCAATACTCATTAAGGTTATCTCCACTTTCTTGTTTGTTGGTATAAATCTACTTCCTCATATATACACTCCTTGATGTAGGAATATAATTCTATAGGAAGGATCTTCCTAGTTCATCCCTGGTGGTGATCTCTCCAAGTTATATGTTGTAGATACACTCCTTGGTAAATACTTCAAGAGGTAATGTAAATTCATTCCAGATGATCTGATCCTCCATGGAACCTCAAGGTTTGAAAGAATTGCATATTTATCCAAATTCTCATAGAATCATATTTGGGTCTTATCCTGAATAAATATGAAACTCAGGTAGGTGGTTTATAATTCTAGTTTTAATATCACACAGTTTTTATTACTCATTTGTAACTAATAGTTGTTGTTGTTGAAATTAGGTGCATATAGTTCTGTTAAAGTAATATACAATTGGACTTTATTATCTTCTTTATTTTCTCTTACTAATGTGAATATTTTGGAAATAGTATAAGGGGATGGGGATTCAGTCAATGGAATAGTGACAAACACCCTTTCCACTTACTTTGTGATTCTCAAAGTTCAACATCTTTCTAGAAAAGTTCACTCTACCTATGGATAAAAACCAAAAAGGTGAGATGAATTTTATCTGGTCATTTATTGCATATTTTTTTTAAAAAAAGAGTAAAAAAAATTCTAGAATCCCCAAAAATAGTGATAGGTTTGATGATCTGCCTGTCATGATGTACTTAATTTTTTTGTACCTGATAAAAATTATGTTGTAGTGGGACTCAAGTTTTTCTTCATAGAGGATGGTGCTATGGGTGGTTATATTATTTTTTGTGGGTTTAGTATGTGAAAATATTTTAGGTGATTGAAATGGATTAGTTTTAAATTATATTTTCAAATAAGTTCCCTAACCTTGGATATCCCATCACCTACCCCGTTAAAATATTATTCCAATTTTTACTCACCTGTTTTTTCTCTAATAAAATGAAATATAACTCAATTTCCATCTCCTAGAATTTTCAGTTTAATTGTATGGATGTAATGATCATTACAACCTCTAATCTACCCCATCCCTTTAATCATAGATATCCGATTACCCTTAAGTCAACCCACTTCTCATGATCATAAGAAATGGAGGAAACCTAAGTAGAATCTTTGTGAAATAGAAGGGAGAATAGAAATATAATTCAAAATGAAATTAATATGAAATATTATATTCCCTATACAGTTTGAATAAATATAGAGATTAATATAAGATATTGAACTATTGAAATTCAAAATTCATTAAAAGGGGAGAAGGAGAATCTCCTTGGCTCAACCACTAAGGGATCTGTATGTCATCACCTGAGTTATTACAAAAATAAATTGATGGAAAAATGGAGAAGCAATAACAATGAGTGATTGAAAAAAATATTCTATAAGAGTGAGCTCCATTTCAAGTATAGTGAATAGTGCATTTTTTTAAAGAATAACGCTTGGAGGTCTTTGATGCACAACTAAATAATCACTTGAGTAGAAAAGAGTTCTTCAAATTCTTCAATAATGTTCATCAATTTTAATTTCATGCAGTGATTTATTATTTGGATGATCGAAATGTGTCCAGAATCAAAGTTATGGATGATTTTTTCTTTGACATCAAGAATCTTCACAAACTAATTCACAATACCCCTAATCAAGATCCATAAATTTTCGAGGAAAAGTGATTCCATACTTCATATCATATTGGATTTCATCCTATACTTGAAGTAAAAAGATAAAGAATTTGGACTTTAGATCTAGATTCCAGTGGATTAAAATAGGGAAGACCAGGTTTGGGCCTAGGATATCAATTCAATTGGGACTTAAAAACCAGGCTTAATGTCTTTAAATTCAAACCTAAAAACAAAAAAAAATCATAGAATAATAAATTCAAAATATTTAATGCAATAAAAAGTGTTTCTATGTAAATGATTTTATAGGTTTTAGTCAACATTTAAATCAATCATGTTAGGTTGGATGAGGTTGGTTATGGTTCTTGAAATCTCAAAATTAAGTTCAAATGCATTGTAAGGCTGGATTATTTTCTATGATGTCAGGATTCCAATTTGAGGAAGTTGTTATTGAATTTTCTTGGGTTCAAATCTGATTGGAATTGGTAATGTGTAGGAATTTTATAGTGAATTTGGATTAGGTATGGTTCATCATACTAGCCTTACCATAGTTCTGAATTAATCCTCCCCCAAACTTAAACTATTTCACTCTTGGGAAATTTTATCATTGAATATCATTTATTCAAATAGAAAAAACAAAAAGGCCATCATTCCTAGATATAAAATTACCCAAAATATTTTAAATAAAATAGAAATTAATCCATTGTTTTAATTATCATGCCTCATATTAGAATCTAATTCATTGTTTTACTTCACTTGAATCAAATTTCTAATTCAAATAGTAGTTCAAATTAGATTTAAGTGAAATCATGGTTTTAATAAAAAAAACTTCATTTTTTATGATGACTTATGTTTCTTAAAATAGAGACCAATTTTCCACTTCATTGATAAAACTCAAATGAATTTTTTATAATTCAATTGTCCCCTTATTCATTGGGGTTAAATTTTCCTCTCACTTGAATGAATTTTTTTTTGAAAATTAGACACTTATTCTTTTTTTTTTAATTTCTCCCAGCCATGTATGTGTGAGGAACTTTGAAAAATAACTTATTTGAATATGTACATAGAGATTAAAAAAATACACCCCTGGACTAATGTCTTATAGATTCATTGTGGGTTCACAATTTTACATTTTACTCTAAGTTCAATGGACATTGTCAATTTAATTTGAGTTGGATCCCTAAGGTGTTCTTTTTTATAAAGTTAAACTTACCTCATATTAAGTCATAAATTATAGTGACTTCTTGTTTTTGTATCTTATACGATATGTATCCGGACAAATTATTGGTCATCCTCGATCTATTAGTGGTTTGGTCTTATGTTGTAAAATCGACAAAATTATTTTTTACCACAACTCTTATCGACTTGTTTCTTATTTTTCAGGTCCCATTTGATAGAGTATTGAATTTATATCCCATTAGCATTGTGGTGTATCTAATAAAGTGGGGGTGGAAGGAGAATGTATAGGGTATTCTTAGGATCTACCATGAATATTGTTCCTTCCTCTTCATCCAGTGGATTCTCTAGTAATTTTTCATAGTTAAGTTTAAACAAGTGCGAGTTAGGAGATAATTCCAGCTGAATAAAATAGGAAACATTGAATTCAGGTTAAAATTATCCCCATAATTGTAAATAACTTGTTACTTTGTTTCTTCATTAGAAACCAATTTTTTCCTTACTTCTTTTGTACCCCTCTATTTGATATTCATGGTATTTTTTAGGGAGTAACTTATTCACCATAGGTCCCCAGACATCTTCATCTTATTCTTCTTGTACTTGGGTGGTAGTGGGGTTGTCTTCCTAGGATTGTTTCCTAAATTCTTCACCATCATCCTAGGTAGCCATTTTAGTATTTTTCATATTTATTTTATCTATAAGGAGAGGTACCATAGGTTGTCATCATAATTATCCAGGATGAGAATCAATTGAGATAAAAATGTAAAGGTAAATTTAGGAATATCAGTTTACAATTTAGCTTGAAAAAATTTAAAATGAAATAGACCCAATTAATTGTTATCTACATCATTAATTTTAGCTTGTAGGTCATTCTTAGTTATAATTCATCTTTAAAGTTTTATAGTGTGGATGTGGGAAGCGGTGGGAATTATAGTTTTTCTTTAAAAGGGTTCTCATTTAATTTATCTTCAATATACAAGGCTTGTAACCATTATTTTTATTTTTATTCAATGAAATAAGGTATGTCAATTAAAAATAAATTCTAATAAAACCAGAGAAAGAAATTTACGAAAAATAGGCTCCCTAAATAAATTCATCATTTAGTTTCTTTACACCATACACCATCTCTGGGTAGATGTGTTCAATGCTATACATTGGAAGGTATTTCAAATCTAAAAACTACCCTTCCAATTATTGAATATATTATTGTGAAAAGTATAGGGGATAAAATTATTCAACTCTTAATTGTTTCCTTTGTTTTACATGCTCTTGTAGATAAGTGACTATTGAAGCTCACATTCTACTTAATTTCCTCAACATTTATTTTTTTCCTCTAATGGTTGGTTCTATTACACTAGAAATACCTTCAGTATAGAGGAGTAGGACAACAAGCCCATAATCGAGTGGTAAGGGCTTCTGCTTGGAATCCAAGAGACCCAGGTTCAAAACCAGGTGGAGGAGAATTTTTGGGGGTATTGTAGCAGTACTGTAGAAGCTACTATTTGGTACTGTAGCAGACGGAACAATTCACCCGATTTGGGCCTTCGAGCCACCGGTTTGGGCCTACGAGTCTCCAAGGCCTTCGGGTTATCAAAAGGCCTTCAGGCCACAGGGCCTTCAGGTCATGTAGACCATGGAGTAGCTCAGTTCACATAGAACAGGACCTAGAAGAGGATAAAGGAAACAGGAGTAGCAGCCACCATATGTAGAGGTAATCGGATTGGAAGAATGAGAGGGTATGGAAGCCGCCATCGGGACAAAGCACCGTGCAGCTTTGTATAGGGAAATGCTAGTCGATCATCAATGTAAGGTGGGGAGCACAGGAGATCAATGATTCAAGACACTGGGGAGGGGAAGTTCTAGTGGGATGGGCCTAAGGGTCATGTAATGGGCATGGTAGGCCTCTGGGCCTTCAGGTCATGTTTTGCGGGTCATGTCGGGCCTTGTGCCTTGGGCCTACGGGTCATGTACAGGTTCCCCTTCAACCCTTAAAAGGGGGATTATCTATAATAAAATAAAAAGAAGGCCTTCGTGCCATTTGGGATAGATGAGTAGCTATTAATTTTCTATGTTTTAATATATTCTTCAATTTTATCTTTTATGTTTATGTGTTGTTGATGGAAGTTGGGTTCGTTTATGTAGTAGCTTCCATACTCCCACCCATTGGAGTATACTAAAGGTTTCTAATGTTGTTTTTGTTAAGAATTAATTTCCTGGGATTCCCATGGGAATGTGAACTGGGAATACAAGTGAGTATCCATTAAATAATGTTCCTACAATGGTGATTATCCAAGATTGGAAGAAATAAATAAATAAAAAACAATGAAAAAATGAAACCACTAATTATAGTTGTGTTAAAGATAGTGAAAACCTAACCCGACTCTCTGAAAACAGTGCTAAGTTTATCATGCAGTTTTCATAGGCTGAGGTCAAATAGATTTTTTAAAACATCATAATGTAGTCTAGTGGATGACTAGGGTCATATCTCAATGAGTAGGGTTTGAGAGTTTTACTTATCCTAGCACATAAGTATTTTTTATTTTGTTTTCTTACTTTTAAAAGAATCCAGAGATTATGAGTGTTGAGATTTTGATATTATGATATAAAAAAAATCAAAGACATAAATAGTGGAAGGGGTTTGGATCTGGGGACTATCACAAAATTTCTTCATTGTCCACTTTAGTTCTCATCCAATAACCATGCTAATATAATTATTTGATTTCTCTTCTCTATCTATATTGCGGTTCTGAATGCACATAGAAGAGATATATTATAGTACATCCAGATCCACCTCCTACATAGTGAAGGGGAAAATAATTCACTCAATAAAGGAATTCACTATCTCTAAACCTAGATCTAATGTATGTTGTTCAACCCTCAGTCCACAGTACTCCAATGGTATGCACCATATACTAAGATAATGGAGGGAGAAATGATTTGATAGATTAGAGGTTACAACCACTCATTGAAAATAGTAGATGAGTATCAGTGATCTACCTCTATCAATTTTACTACTGCATCAATGATCAGAAATCAAAAATTTAAGAATCGATATTTAGAGTGCCTGTGTAATATCTCATGGGATCCTATCCCTTGAGTTAGTTTTTCATGGTTATAGAGTTGGAGAGATCACAATTATGACATGAAGGTTAAGAAAATCCAAAATAATTTGGGTGAGAAGAGAAAAATCATACAATTGAATAAAAATATACCATGAATCAGAATTGAAAATGTAGAAATGAAGAAATAACATAGAAACCATAAGTTGTAATCAGTGATTACTGAATATTTTTCTTAGATGTGGGAAAAATATTTATAAGTTTCAAGGAAACATCTTCTTTATTCTTCTCAAAATCAATGATAAGTAGTGAGTTCCCTCTTTAGATGGATTATTTCCACATGTCATAGCCAATGGTTGCGATTAATTTAGTAGATACAATCATTTTCCCGCAATCATGACCGTACCCCTTCATAAAACATACTCAGGTGAAATGTTACTTCTTCCTGGTGTAGTGGAAGTTTGGAGTTTTCCCAGCATCACATGAGCTTTCTAGCGTGGGTATGAATTTTTTCTTGTGAAGAATTGGGCTATATATGGTTTTCAATATCAGTCTCTGGCCATGTTAAGACTTTAATACTATACTTGGGCAGTATTTGGTGATCTCATTCTTGGACATCAGTTTATCTTCATTAGGTAATTTTACCAAGTAGGTTGTGTACACTATCTTGTGGACCCACAACCGATGCATGAGATTAGATTGTGGTTTCGCCATTTTCAGAATACAAGCATAGGAGAAAAACCAACAATTAGTAAATAAAAATCTCAACTGTGTTCCTTCTTTACCATAGACTTGAGTTTTCCCCTGGTCATGGTTCCTTCTTTTCATAAACTCACGACACTTTGGTTTCCTCTTATGTTCGACATTGTGAAACACTCAAGTGTTTTTCATTATCCAACATGGGTCTGGGTGGTCTGATCATCTCCTTGTGGCATAGCTCAATCGTGATTCATCAATGTCACATTCAGATTTTATGTTTATAAATATTGGAGCTCCCATATTCAATTATCAGCCTCACTTCAGTCATAATTTCATGTCGATATTTCTTATTTTAAATCGGAGGTGCTCAACTATCTTCTTTATCCCCATGGACTCATTAACTCACTCGGGTTTCATAATCTATGATGTGATTCTTCTTCACACTTCCATTGGTGGCATGACTTCAATAGGGGGATTAGTGCTGCTAGAAATTCAGGGTTCGAGCACAATCCTCCTCATCAGTGCTAGACCTCAAGAAGTACAATGGTGTGATGGATTTAGTTTTAGCGAGATTTGGGTTCTCCAAACAAGGTTCTAAATTCATAAGTCTTCAACCGTAGTGGTGACTAGTTTGATTTGGGATTTTTTAGCTATGAATATATCTTCTTCCATAATTGGAAGCTCAAAACTAGTTTCTTTGATGCAATATTCAATCAACACCATTTGTAGGGTTATTTATCATTGAGAAAGGGATATTAAGAGTTTTTTTAATGGTATGTTAAATGTAGTGGAAGGTACTGTCACTTAGAAAGTGACCACAAATCTATGGGAGATTTGGAGAAGGGGGAGCTCACGGTCTGTTGAGATAAGCTAACACATGAGAAGGCTCACAATAAATTATTCACGGTTACTTAAGTGAATGTGATAAGTGGGTCAAAATCTTGAAAAAAATATTGCAGTCACTTGGGAGGTAGTGTAGCATCTTTGGTCACTTTCAGCGTATTCATGTAGTCTGTTAAGTGACCTTGAAAGGCATGATCACTTCATTTAATATATATTTCTTTCAAGCATGATAACTTCTTCATGAAGTCACTTCTGGATGTGACAGTGAGTGTCATTCTATTAGTTTCATTTTCCAAATATTTCCACACACGATCACTTCATTTCTTTTCAAGCATGGTGACTTGTACACTTCACCACATTTTCACCAGCATTTCAAAAAAAAAATAAGAGTATAATATTAACAATTAAATTTTAATAAAATGATAAAAAAAAATAAAATAAAAACTACATCCTTCAAAAAATAATTTTAAATTCATTTAAATCAAATAAATAATCAAATTTAAACATCAAAATAAAAAAATCCATAATGAAAATAAAAAATTCTTTAAGAAAAACAATTTCAATGTATGTATTTTTCTAAAATTCAAAAAATATTTAAAATAATAAAGCTAAAAATATAAATCCATTCAAGATATTTAATTCTAGATTGAAATAAAAAAAAATCTAAATTTAAAATTTCAAAATTAATATATGGATTCAATTTTTAATTCCAAGAATTAATAAATAAATAAAAGCCTCATTTTAATCCATTTACAGATAATGTCAAGATTCTAAAAGAGTAAAAATAATAATTTTATTTGGAATTGGATTAAATTAGGAATTAATTTCATTGAAAAGTAGGAAAAAATACTGAAATTTTGAGTTCTCATTACACAACAAGCCATTTCTAGGAACCATTAACCTAGAAATCCACT
The DNA here is from genome assembly GCA_963277665.1 of Viscum album. Classification (NCBI taxonomy): domain Eukaryota; kingdom Viridiplantae; phylum Streptophyta; class Magnoliopsida; order Santalales; family Viscaceae; genus Viscum; species Viscum album. The sequence goes on from OY728156.1 coordinate 123,024,785, forward strand.
CTGCGTGACTCTAAAATACTTAAAAATTGTCATAGTCATATGAACATAAACTATAAGGCATAATATAATTGAATGAATGTCCTTAAAAGGTAGAACAATGATCCAAAATGAATGACCATAAATTTTCCAGTAGTGGTAATAGATACCTGACCATAAAAGGAAGAACTCACATGACCTTAAGTGTTACAACACAACTACGTGGAACCGAACTAAGTTGTTTTTGATTCCCATTTTAGGTATATATAGTAATCCCCTTTCATAATCCCAATACCAATTCCAACATTCCTTTAAATTAATTCCATAACCATTAATCCTTCCTAGAGGACACAAAACTCTAATGTTACTTTAATTCCTCATAGGAGACTTTAAACCCAATGTAACCTTTAAGTTCTCCTTGATAGAATAAAACTCCAGTGTAACTTCTTTATTTAGTATCAACATAATGGGTAAACTCTTATAAAAAATCACTACTGGTGATGAGCTAGTGATCCTTAAAACCACTGGTGATGATCCAATGAAATCCATCATAATCCTTTAAGCCTTCTTGGATGGTATGAAAATCCAACATATCTTCAAGTCCTAATGGATACCTTAAACCCAATGAAACCTTTATGAACTATTGGATGAAATAAAACTCCAATATACATTTGTTTTATAATATTTCTTTTACTAGGTACCTTATCTGAGCCCATATTTTGGTGACGAGCTAATTGATAAATTCATTTGTGATGAGCTAGTAAACAAGTGCCTTTGTTGGCAATGAGATAATAAAATCATCCAATGGTGAAGAGTTAGTGAATATATATCCTCATTGGTGATGAGATAATAAATTAATATATCAGTGATGTTCCAGAAAAAATTTATATCCTTGATGATGAGTTAGATAATTAAAATTCCCCTCGATGGAATTATATTTTAGAGTTCCCTTCTCTATGGATTTAAATTATAAAATCATTACACATATACATTTTATCGTGAAATAGGAATGAGATGCTTCCTAAAATTAGTGATATAAGATTAATCTTAAATTATATCTTATGTTCAACATATTTATTCAATAACCACTTTTAGAGTGGGTATTCACCTAGAAGTGTTGGAAGGATATGTAAAAAAATTGGTATTATTATTGGGATGGATTTAAAAAATCTTAAATTTAAGTCTATAAAAGAGCCACAGACTATAAAATAAACTCCCTCATGAGGTTATTTGACCTACCATCCAATTAATCTTGATGAAAACACACTAAGAAACCTAGAATGGTCTCAACATGACAAAATTCCTAAAAACATGTTTACAAAAGAAACTCTCGATAAAAACTCAACATATAAATCTAGATCAGATAGAAAACAATAAAAAACAAATTAATGAGAAATGTAAATATCAAATAACTCATTATCCATGGTTCATATACGTATAACCATCAAATACCCCTTTCCAAGAACTCTTGTTACCTTCCCAATAAAAAATAGTTGACCAGAACCTATACCTCATCCCTACCCTTGGGCCTCATTACTCCCCCTCATTGCATCTTCCCATTATGGATGTCCCTAAGAATCTATTCCACCCACATGAATAAAATACCCTAAATACATATGATAATCACATTATTGTGGTGAACTATCCCATCCACATGATGCTTGTGTGGAAGTAGAATCACATACTCCACACCTTTGAGTACCTTTCTAATATAATTTCCAAACTTGTCTTCATTTACTATACAAAATGGAATTAATTTGTATTAATATGGAATAAATATTAGGTATGGAATCTTCATCCACATTGATATTAATTCAATGGTTCCCTATATTTATATAAAGGAAAAAAAGACTTCATCTAATCCTCTGATAGAGTTAATATTTTCATTATTTCTACTTTGTAATCCATTGATATAATCCCCTCCATTTTAATATTTTAAGGGTAATTTTCATATATTTAGTTCATACTTTTATTTTTTACTTTGTTATAAAAATGATTTAATTTTTAATTTTTAGTGAACTAATTATTATTCTATTAATAATTTGAATGGTTATACTTTGAATTATGGTATTTTAATTATAAAAAGTAAAATCTATTCAAGAAGAAAATATAAGTCTTTAGATAAGTGTTGTAATGAGTATGAATAATGTTTCCAATCATATGAGTCGTTTATAAAGATGTGAAGAAAAATTGTCATGGTGTAGGGCCATGTATAAGATTAAATCCATTAAATCCTTGATATGTAAAGTGTATAATTTCTAAAAAAAGACTCTTATATGAGTATGTAAGAGTAACCATTCCTAGGTGGGTGATACATTAGAATAATTTCTAAGCTTCCAGTCACTATGTGTGATTAAATCAACTTGCTTAAGAATCATCTGGTTGATGCATGATATCCATGAGAATAAATATAGAAATTTCAAGCCTGTTCTAGATTAATCCCATGGACAGAACACTCAAATCAGATAAATAGTGGAGTTAAAAGATCACGTTTTTTTTCAATTTATTACTGCACAAGAATAATTTGTCATGCCATGTTGTTACATGAGATTAATTAATCCTTACTAGAGTCAGTGTCAAATTAAATTCCATGAATCCCAGAAATATGTGTGAGATTAAATGACACCTATGTTAAATTTACTAGATCAATAATATATTTTTGTAAGATGGATTTCTCTATGTGAATCCCATGTCAGAATAATATATCCCTATTCTAGAATTAGTTATGTCAGATTAAATGAAAATCCTTTCACTACATGGTAATAAATTCTTTCATATTTTTCTCAGAAAAAATATATTTTTATATATTTTATTATATGCCTATTTTTAATCCAATAAAGAATAAGAACGTAATGATATTATGACCATGGGTATTTGAAGAAGGGAAGTTCAAAGACCATGAGAATATTGTGAATACTTTCAAATTAAGAAAAACTTGGAAGTTGTGTTTGTGGAATAATTATTTTGTATGAGTAATTCTCACAAGGAGTATCTTTATTCAAGATGAAAATCACAATACTACCTATTCAAATGATTTTTCCATCCATTGAAATGGATCTGGATTCTATATAAAGTGTAGTTTTAGGGTTTTCCTATAGTTTTATTTTCATTTTATTTCATTTTGTATTTTAGTTCAAGTTTATCTCTCTCTACTATCATTTTTCACCACTATAATTCTTTAATGTGATCTATTATCTTCATGATGGTGAAGAACTAAACCTAGGAATTTCCTAAGGTATAAATCTACAGATGAACCCAAGTCTTTTCACATTTATTTTTATGTTTTCATATCGACTTAGTGTTATGTTGAGGATAATTTATAATAAGAAAAGATTAGAGTGTGACCTTACTATGGTTATATTTGGTTTAAATTTTTCTTATACCCTATTTTCCTTCCATTCCATAATCATTAGGGGAATATGATTTATCATAAATGATTTATGGATAAATGGGTGCGATTTCATATCATAAGATGAGTTAGATGTGATCTTGACTGATGATCTATTGAACATTATAACAAAGGAGGAGGTGGAAGTGCAGTGTACTTGAAGTTTGTTTGGTATGTTGTATATTCACAACCAAGGAATAAGAGGATAATCACATTTACAATAGAGTAATTTTATTAAGTAGGTATGAGATTAATAATGAGACAATGAAAGCTGATTAGGGGTAATTCTCTTGGGAGTATCTCCTTTATCACTAACTTCATTATTTCATAATTCTACATTTCATGTTTATTTTTATATATACATTCCATTATTCTAAATCCCTTACTTTGTACTTTTTTATTAAATAAAAAAACACTAAAAATAAAATAAAGTGATTATAATAGTAAGTGATCCAAACCGTAGCTCATGGGTGATGACCTTGGTCATCCACTATGATTATTTTGGAGAAATATAAATAATATATTGAACAACCCCATGGAAGTTGTGCCAAAATTTGGTGCCATTTTCAGGGAGCCAAAATCAATCACTTATTTCTTTCATTCACATTTTGTAAATATTTATTTATTTTCATAAAAGAATAAAAAAATGAAAACAATTATAAAAACATACTTTCCCATGGATGAAACTATTTTATTTCTTCCTAGAAAGGAGATGGGATTCCAAAGATCAAATTTCAAATAAGTGGTTCTTATAGAGTTTATCAAAGAACTTAAATAGGACCCTAAATATCTAATTCATGTAGCCTTGGCAATAAAACTATTTGAGTTCTCCTATTAATTTCCAATGTTCTATCAACAAGTGGCTAGGGAACCCAAAGAGAATTTTTAATTCCCTCCCACATTTCATGAAGATATTGAAGAGGTTGAAGCTAAACATCACAATACTTTTCTACCTCAGAATAGATATTTTCTCCCAATATCTTTACAATAAGATAAAATAATTCTATCAAAAACAGTTCTGAATGGAATGCACATCGGTATTTACATAACAAACGGTGAACCCAATGTGAACCTTTTACCCATGAAAGTGATCTATCAAGAATAAATTTATATATGATATTTCACTAAAGTGTTTTCATTTCTTGTGTTTATTTATTATTATAGAACATATATCTTATACTACTTTGATACCCTTACAAGAACCCCATTCAATAAAAATAGATGGAATCATTAAAGAATTAGATATAAACATTAGTCTTCACAAAGGGTGTGGCCTCGCTAACTAATAGGATACTTTCATCACCAAATTACCTCCAACATCGGGTAAAGAACAAACTAATATGAGATTACAATATCAATATCTATATTCCAACATTGGAAGTAACTCAATAAATCTTCCAAGAGGTGAAGCACCACTATTCGTCCTATTAATGCTGGGATGTAGAGAAGCATGTGGATCCTATAACCTCCTCTAATAGATTCAAAAGATTATATCTAGAGTGAGACAATGCCTAATTTCCTTATCTAAAGGGGGTGGAGAAAGAGGAAAACAATTTCCTCGCTATTGTCCAAGAGTGTCGAAGAGGGATCCTATCTGAATAATGATCATTAATGCCATGGTTCCCTACTCCTAAAGTACCTTTATAAGATACTTTCATCCCATCCCCAATCACCCTGAAGGAGGTCCCACTAGAGAAAATGTTCCATTAAAGGTATGGAGCATCTGTATCTCCCTATTCCTAAAAAGGGGTTAGTTAGCATATTATGACCACTACTAAAGAGTAGGCCTATATCCCTATTCATATGGAACCAACCTACTAGTATAAGAAGAAAGAATCAGGAATAAAATACAGACATATTCCAATAAAAAATAGTAAGCAAGGTCATATACTTTCCACCATAAAAGAAGATCATTGAAATATTTTGATGGAAATCGTAGGAAAAGAATAAACCGATATTCCCCATTACATATAAATAGTGGGATCATATCCTTATTCCTCTAGCAGAATCCCATTAACACATCCTGGTTATAATGGAAGGAAAATTTTATATTTTTTCCCATGCCTTAAAAATTTTCTAGAATATGCTAGACGAAGAAGAAGACAACTGTAAAAATATTATGGTGTCATCCAAGGGGTAGGCTAATATTCCGAGTACCAAAAGCATTGAATGATATTATCTATATATTTGTGTAAATACTTAGGGGTGGGCTCATATTACAGCTCCTATTTAAGAAGATTTTTGGTATATCCTGACAAAGGAAGGAGATCAGGATCAGGATCATATTATCATTCCAAATGTAGTTCACCAGTGAACCTCGACTGTCACTTTAGGGAAGGATATTATCCCTAATAATACACCAAAATTTCACTAACATATTCCAACAATCACTCCAGAACAAGTTTATATTCTTTTTCCTATCAAATGAGATAAATATTATGTTTTTTTGATGACATGGGGTTAGTATCATATTCTTAACCATGCATTAAAGGCTTATCAGTATATTCTAGTTTCACACATAGAGGAGATATATCACATTATTATCCTCATCCTGTAGGCCCTTCAACATATTTTTAAGGAATCCAAAGATCACTGATGGGATTATATCTCATTTCATTCTTAGACTTGTGAAGCATGCCAACATATTTGAGTAGTCTCTTAGGAAATTCATTGATATATTTTTGGGATGGTAAATTAGGTAAAATAAAAGGATTTCTATACAAGAATGTTATTTATCAAACCATATGACTCCCTTGATTTTGTTTCCAACCCCAACTTACCAAACATGAAGTTATAGAAGTTATCATTAGAGGTATTATACATGTCAGAAGAAATATCATATTCCCACCAAAGACAGTGAAAATATTCCTAGATCCTTATAATGTTTCTCTATAGCATCCCAAGAACCCAAAAAATCCTTTTCAATTGAGAAAATAAATTACAGATATTGAGGTCGTCCCTATGACATAAATACTAGAAACTCTTAAGGTCAAACCTAGAGTGATATCTATAAATTTCCTCCCGATGGAGATCAGACCATACACCCTAAAGTTCCTCCCTAATTCATATGATTTTAAGTTACTCCCTTGACCTAGACATCAAACATGATTATAAATCCTTCCAATGATAGATAATGAAATAATACCATGCAGGTCCTCCCTATGGCATTTACTATGAAGGTCCTCCCCACAGTGCATTCTCACCCCAAGAAGAAGTTCCTCCCATTTCAAGACTACTCCAACAATGCCCTCATATTGGGAAGCACTCGAGAGTTCTAGGTTAACAATACTAAGTGAATCATTAATTTCTAGTGATAATTCATCCCAACCTAGGGATAATATGAGGTAGTGGTCATTATCCATGCCAAATCTGGACCACTTCTCATTTGATGAAATAGAATAAATTTTAGATGAAATATTTTCCATTGATAAGGAAATATATAATAAACCCTTGTGGTTAGAACAGGTCAAGGAATATCCCATCATGGATGAGAAGAATAGTATGGTTGTGTGGAAAGAGATGGATAAAGGTGATATACCAGTGATTTTCAGTCCCATAAACACCTCCTAGTACGAAATTTAAAATATTTTGAAATAGGAATGCATACATTGTCAATGAATCAACCTACATATGACTCTTCACTATCTCAAATACAATTATTTGTCTTATGAGGAGTAAAACAACCACATTGAGGTGATAAGAAAGCACTACTACCAAATTTAATTGGTTTCCATATCAAATGAATGATATATTAAGTCATTAAGGTAATAGTGATACCTATAACAAGATTGTATTTTTATCATGAAGGTTCTATGATAGATAAATGCATCTTCTCCACCCGATGTTTGTATTAGGGGGTGTAGAGAATATAGAACATTACATTTCACCCCCAATTGATGGGTAATATAGTCTTTCAAGAATTGTAACTTGTTCTATCATCACTTCTAGAAAAAAATTAGGACCAGACCTCACATATTCTAATTGGTCTATCAAGAAAATCCTTACCACTTATAAAATATAGAAATAATATACTCAATTGGATAAATTTCATCAATCAAATCATGAATCAAGTATCCAATAAAGTCATCTAGGCATCCTAAATAGACACAAAACCTAGGCCATTCCCTGGTAAAGGATAAAAAAAAGAAAGTCATGATAGCCACTAATACAGCAATATTGCATGATTAAACCCAACCATTATGGTTTGGGACATATTTACCACCACCACTAACCCTCAGGTACTCAAAACTGAAAAATATCTAGGATGTGATGATGGAAAAACCAAGAAAACCCAACCTATAAGGATGGAGGAACTTATATCGCTTCACCTTCCCATATCCAGGAAGTTGATCTTTTCTTGGTTGGTAGAAGTTATGTAAGAAGGGAAAACTTATAAATTCATCCCACCATGTGATTCATCCATTTCAATAGGGGAATTCTCAGTGAATGACACTATAGATTCCCTTGGAGTCATCATACATCGAAGAGGGTAGCCGAATCCTCATAGGTTCTGTAATCTAAATAGACTATTTAAGAAGAAAAATGTTAAGGATAATCAAAATTCACCTCATGTAGGATATTAAGAGAGTGGTGAATCCATTTTCTATTATAAATAGGATGAGTAAATGATTATTACGATATGATATATGTAAGTTAAAATCATTGGTGTCAGTATCATAAATAACTTGGAGAATGATCCTGATATCAAAGGGCGTGATGAAAAGGCATCCACCCATGGTCAACATTTGCAAATAAGGCGTGCATAATGAAATTATAGTCAAGATTATAATATGGAAACTCTATCAAATTCTCCATTACCACATTCTCAATACTCTTAAAATAAATAAAAAGGAAAATGTGTAGCTACATCCACCACTCTCCCACCACCTGAGGTGACTGAACCACTTTTTGTAGAGGAAAGGTTCACCCAATACAAAGGTAATCATGAATAATTGAAGTAGATCAACACTAAACTAACCAGAGGAAATATTCATGTTTAGTATAATTATTGGATAGAGAGGAATACCTATCCTATAGTACATGTTCAACTTGAATAACCCACTCAAACTGTTATAATAGAGTTTAATCACCCAGGAAAGTCTGGTTCTAGGCCATCAATTTATGTAAATATGATAGATAAAGAATACTAAAACTTTCTTCCAACAATATAGACAAAATCATGTTAATTAATCTACCCTTAGCTCTCTCTAATAGTATATCAATAATAGGAACATGCATACCGACTATCTAAGGTTTTTATTGTGGATCCTACTAGTATATCCACTCATATAACATAACTATAAGAACTCCTTAACTCCATTAATCCCATTTCCACTTGAATGGAATATATAGAGTAGTGACATGTGATGATACAACAAGAAATTAATCCATACCCCGATTAGGTTGATGCTACTCCTCTACCACCTAATTTTAGAAACCCCGTTTTCATTATTTTCAATGTCATAAAGTATTCCTAGAATCACTTAACACAATTCATGTCTTGATGTGGTCCCATGATGAGGAAATTGGAGCAACAAGAAGGAAAAATGATCATATTATTTTTATGGAACATAGAAGGATCAATATTAATCTTGTTTTGCAGTTTTTCAATAGGGTTTGTTGCTACCTATGAAGATCTACAATGATATTTCTTCTACCAATTTTGTTAAAAAATGAAGAATAAGACTAGACATGACCTCTAAAATTGAAAATAACATGATAACAAGAGGGACACTGAATTCATTTACATATGGAAAGGAATAACTAACTCCCTCAATCTTCAAATTCATTAGGAGAAACTTCTATAGACTGACATCGAGAATCTCAATGATGAACTATATACACCACTAATTACACTAAAATACTCTAGTGGTTTTCAGGTGTTTCTAGCTATGGTATAACACCTAGATGATTCCATATAAAATTCTAAGGCCAAGCCTTGGATGAAACCATTGGAGAAAGGGAATGAACTTGGAATATTAGAGGATTAAATCATCATGCTTAAGCTAGTAGCAATGTTGACTAAGGAAACCAAGCCCGCACAATATTATATGAACCCCCTGAATGAAAAAAACTTCAACAATTCACCTAAAAATAGGGTAAAATAAGAAGAATAATCATCCATTTGAGGATTGAAAAAATAAATTTTATTTCTTTTATAAATAAAAAGTACCAAGTTACTTTATCATTAACATGGAAAACAACTTGCTCAAGTTTCAAAATATAGGAAACTATATGAATTTGTTCGAAATGAGAACCCTAATTACTAACCGTTCCACTTGATGCTTGTACATAACATATAAAAATGAATCATTTTCAGGGATATATTATAGAAGATGTTTAATTTTGGGGAGGTAAAGTAGGGAAAAACCCTTGTATAGGTGACCAATATTTCTACCACTTCACTAGAGGAAGAAGGAAAATGGAAGGAAACCCTGAGTAAGCCTGAATAGAAATAAGATGATTGGATGACCAGAAAATTATTCATATAATCATATTTTATGCTCAGGGCGAAACTGAACCGACCAATTGTGACCTAGATCCCCCTATAATACTAGATATGATATCTTCAACACTGTATTCTTTTAATAATTAGCACATTCATTGTCATCAAAACCAGACGTAGGAGGAAGAGTTTTCAACAGTGTCCAATCTACTCTAGAACCTCTCAGACTTCTTACCTTTATCATTGGTAGAACAAGAAAAATCCTTCAAAATGAGAAAATGAGAACCACCACATCAAACATAGTCATTTTTAGATGAATAATCTTGATATAGTTACATTAAATCGATCCACTTGACATACCCATTCTCTAATAAAGAGGATGCATACCAACCCAATGTACTTTCTAATAATTGGGAATTGAAATGAAAAGGTTATAATGTTAAAGGAGGTAGTGGGATATGAGGATGATATATACCTCAATATTTAGGAACCATTCCAACTGAGGCCATATTCATTGTAAAAAAATGAAGATAATCCCATCGATAATACCAACAAGAGAATCAATCTAATTTTGAATTATCCTAGGATCACTATGATTCAACAATACCAAAGGACCAACTTATAGATTTGTATTTTTCCGATAAACATTATCCAATGGAAATTCTATTTCTTCCCAAACCATGGAACATATGAATGACCTATGATTTTGATCAAGGGAAGTAATTGACAACACATCAATGATGACTTTTAGGACTTATTCCAAGTACCTTACAAAGGATAAGAAGCATATACCCATAGTTATAAAAATTAAATCCCAAAAAAGATAGTCATTTCCAGCTATTCTATCTAGTTTAGATTATCTTTACATCTCTGTAGAGTTTATAGAATCCATCATCGAGGCCCTCTCAATCCCTCTAGAGTTGGAGGCCTAAGTTGTTATAGCTAAAGCATGTCATGTGAATAATGGCCCTAAAAATGTGACAAAAACATTTCTTTCACAAAGAATGTTCATAAAATATTTATACTTGGTCATTTGAGGCTCCTATACATATATTGAAAACTCAACAACATCAATGTTCATTAAGACCAAATTAATAATAGTTCTAGAATGAACCACATACCAATTTGGACCCTCTATAACTTGGGTTATAGCAAGGCTGACCTAAGTACGTATAACCTGAAAATTGCTAGATTTGATAAGATTGATAAGAAACTAATCAAGAGGATCAAACTCAGAGCCCAATTTAGTAATCTCCTATCTGAATCCAAATTAAAGGTGGTCCATTAGGAAATAGACTTTAATTTACAACTGGGATGTCCATGGTTAAATAAGCAAATAATGATAACTTTATCATACTGATAGTGTATCAAGTACTCTATTAATGAAATGGATGAAGTGTGTATAGTGATAACACTCCATTCACATACTATGACTCCCAATATATAGATTAAAGGCTATAAAAAGGGATAGGTATAAAATAATGGTATAGAATACCATATGAATAAATACCCTCAATTTCCTGGAGCGCATCACTTCTAGCAGATGGAATGAACTCAATAAAGAATATGTCTTTCCCATTAATAAGATTGAGGTAATCACTCTAGATTTTGATGGTTAGTGGGTCATGCAGATCACCCCCATCCCGAATGGCCCAAGGACTTTCTTTTCATTTATTATTTTGATAACCCACCTTTCAAGGGATGAGGGGAACCCTTACAAGGCCCGTAGGCTCAGAGATTATATGACCCGTAGGTCTTGGGAAATATATAGACTAAGCTTGGAACTCCTCCTACCAGCTTCTTCATCATGATATCATCTCTCCACCTTCACATGACTATTCGGATAGGCTTCTCATGCAAGTACAGGTTGGTCCCTATGGAAATGTCATACCCTCTCTTTCTGACAAATCCTCTTAGCTTTTCCTCTAGTGAATGAACCTTCTCTGAATCCCCATCTGGAGTCTAGTCCTTTTAAAGTATGTCTGATCATTTAAGAACCATTTTAGGTGTCCCATAATCATGATCTCACTTGTGTCAATTTAACCCCACAAAGAAGAAGATGGATATAATTACAATGGGTATGATAATTCCATGAGAAAAAAATCTCCCATTGTGTCTTTATGATCTACAGTTTCCCTTATGTCATTTTCATGATTTAAAGGAACTCTCATGTCACCCATCAAAACTGAAAATTCCCCCAAAGAATTTCCAAAATCTTAATATGCCATCACATCATGTGTTCTTAATGATAGTGGGGTAGATGGAGAAATAATACAAGATGCCTCCATATTAGCTTCCTTAATATTTGAAAATGACCCTTTACCACCTTTAAGACCTTATAAAACTAGACATAGTCTATGCCCAATCGTCACTCTTAGAATATTAATTTTGTAAAACTGGGTTCCCCATACCTAAATTATCTAGTACTTTTCAATTACCATATCATGTATACAGTGAGGTATGCATGATACATACTTACCATAATAGTGTTGATATTTCTACATCCACTATTTACATGGTAATTTCCTTAAATTATTAATCATAAGGTTATAACAGTTTCCAACTATAATGAGAACATTGAGATAATATGATAGTAATCTTAACCATATTTACTATATTCTGGATATATCACACTAATATGACACATACGATTTCTAAATATCAGGTTATAGGGGCTCATAATCATTGATACTTCTTCTCAAGAAGTTCACACTTCCTGATCTCATGTAGAGTAGATTCCCCAGACTAACCGACCAATAAAAACACCACATGTTTTGGGTGTCATTGGTAGTTCCTATATGTAATAATGTATATTAGTCACTTGAATTGAGATTATTATCAGTTTGTATCATTTAATTACATGATTTTACATAGGATAAAAAAAATTACATTTATTTTATGGGGAGTTATCTTGTGTTGGGTTCGTCATTGGTGGTATGACATTGATTGATGATCAAGATTTTTTTTTTTCAATTCTGAAAGGATGAGAAGTCATGGGTCCAATTAACCAAGATAATAGGAACTTCATTAAATCCATGTCCATGGTGATTAAAGGTCAGTCTATCCAGTAAGTTTAAAAAATAATAAATTAGGAATGTATGATAATATGATGTCTGCGCCCTTCTTTATGAGATATCGTGAGACAAAGATATTATATTACACATTTAGTGTTCATAGAAGGTTGTCATTGGTACGAATAAACCTTATATTCTTAGGGAATTTGATGGGTTGTTAGACTCCACTCCTGGTTAGTGAGTAGTACTCAATGTTACCGAGATAAGTACCTAGAGAGTTACACACTATGCATATTCATGAGATTAAACAATCCTAGAGAATTAGAGTTTAGGATTTGGTAGGCCCCACCAAGGGGTTTGGGTTTTGTCTAATTTTGACTGATAATCATAAAATAAATAAATTTAATATAATTTGAGTTTATAATAATAAGCTTTGAATTTATTAACTCACTGTATTTACAAGTAATTAAATAAATACAAAATAAATATTTTTCTAATGAATATTTTTATTCAAGGTTTGTTAGGTATTTAATGAGAGAAGTGAGTTGAGTTAATGAATCAAGTTTTATCACATGACATATATTTGAGGTCACAAGTATGTGATAAAATTTAAATGAAATTTATGACACAATTACTAATTCATTTAGTGTTATTAAGGGCCTACATTAAAGGTTTAAGTTACCTGGGGACCTAAGATAAATTTTTGAAACTTTAAACCTACCTATATAAGAACTGAGAATCCCAATTTCATGGGAATATTCATTCCAAAGAATTTGAGAGCCTCTATTTATTCTCTCCCAAATCTAGAGTGAGAAATAATATATCCATGAACCCTAATATGAGTTATTCATTCTATATTTAATGTAAAATTATCATGAGATCCAAAATATGTCGAAAGTGACTTTGATTCTATGTAATAGCACCTAAAAACCAAATATTGATATACTGATAGGCTCTTGAAGTGTGTTTGTGTGCTCTAGAGGGTTCCGGGTTTGGTTCCTTCAAGCTATAATCTTTGAGAGTGAGTGAAACGCGATTCCAATCGAAATCAGAAGCAGTAATATTTTGATTTAATTTTTAATTTTGATTCGCCATGTACAATTCAATTGAATAAGATTTATGTATGAATCTAGGTTGTGGTATACCATATTTTTCTTTCAACTAAAATCTATCCCTAAAAATTTTAATATACAATATTTTACACTTTCACAAATCCTGAGGTTTCATTACCAGGGATGCATCCTCTCCATTTACAAGAGATAAAAATAACCCCATAACATATTATAGGTATGAAAATATGCTTTATTATTTCACTTTAAATGATGTTGAGTTAAAATAATAATAGGAAGAATATCTTATAGATACCCTACTAGTATTTGAAGAATGATCCTCAAACACCATTGATAAACTCAAATAGGTGAATCTAGGCACTTAGAAGGATCCAAAACCCACATTGATATGTACTTACATACCTCCTATAGAGAAATATACATACATCTATTGCCTCAATAAGAACTAAGATTTATTTTTTAAAAACTATATAGAAATTATTTAACTTGATCCCTATTTGGCTACCCATAATTTTGGTTCTCTAGATGATCATTGTTGTTTTAATAAATAATCCAAAAAAATTCATACAAATCATACTGTCTAGGTAGAATCCAATTTAGACAATGCATGATCCCATATTTTTTTAGGTACATTCCTCTTTAAGTCTTTGGTTGAACCTCTTTGAGTTTTGTTAAAACATTTTAACCTCGGTAAGGGATACTTATTCCTGGTAAAAAGCAATGTTTCAGAGAACTTTGGGGACTCAAGAAGGCAAGATAGTAGGAGGCTAGAGTTGGTGTATGACAATGAGGATGATTTAACACCAATGGATAGCTATTATAATCCCTTAACTAGACAATGGGTTTCTTATAAGCTCAGTGGTCCTATTGGAGACTCGTTAGATGGATGGTGAGACCCACCAACCATCTAGTGGGTTTGGGTAGAGTGGGTCTCCTACAAGAGACCAACTAGCTAGACAATGGGGTTCTTTATCATGTAGGTGAACTAGAGGACACCGCAAGATAGTTGTTGGAATTGGATTGGACATGAATTATGAGGAGAAGAATCATATATCCCCCACAAAAACCTATTTTAAACACATATTTATCTCTAATTCAACCCTAAATTTGGATTTAAGATTTATGAAGGTTCTCCAAGGCTCTTGAGGCTTCACCAAAACCATTCCTTGGTTCTTGGATCCATAGTTAGAGATATCCAACATGGAATAGTGATTTATTCTTGAAATTGATGAAATAATATCACCTTCCACTTAGATCATATTCTTTAATCCTTGATGGTGTCTATCAGTTACTATCTTAGGGGATCATGGTGTTGCATATTGATCCAACACTCAATCTCAATTTCTTTATTCTTATATTTTTGAGGTGAGTGGTAAAAAATAACTCCCTAAAGTATGTTTTGTTCCTATAGCATGTGAAACATGTGTGATCACACCAGAATGATGTGATATCAACATATCCTAATTAGTAATCCAATGAAATTGATTAAACTACATTTTGAGACCTCCCTCAAACCCTGTTTGGTTCATTGGAAATGAGAACAAGACTTGGGGCCACCTGAGCGGTGTGCCAACCCTTGACCCTAGGTTAGAACTTGAAACATGTGAATTCAAAACCCTTATTTAAATTTGAACTTATTAATGGAATGAATTAAATTTTCAAGTGGATAAATATGTGAATTATGGTAATTGTCTTGATAAAATAATCATTTTGCATGAATTTTTTTTATTAGAACGTAATTGGAATTAGCATGATAATATGATAAAATATGGATATAATGGATTGAAAGTGGTAATTGGCATTCTTTGATATGTGAAGTAGAAATGTTATAATTATTGTAATAATGGGTAACATGGCATAATGGAATTAAAAAGTTGGTAATTGGTAATTTGGATAAATTAACTAATATGAAATATGATCACATGTTTGGAATGATTAATAAATTATAATGAATTGGATGTTGTTGTATTTGAGTTTTAATTTTTAAATCTGATCTAGCATTGAAATTCATATATAGTCTGATATCCTTCCTACATGTAAGTGTCCTTAGCATGGGAATTCAAACTAAGTCATGTGATATGTTTTCCCTTGTTATGGTATTATTCCATGGGAACACACAATCAGATCTAGAATGGGAATCTTAATAGAGCCTATCATGACACAGTTACCTTCTACCTTAGCATGGCCTTACGATTTGGGAACACATAAGTGACTATAGCATGATAATTCACATAGAGCCTATTATTTATTGGCTACTTGATTCCCAAGGTATATATGTTTTGTTACATGACATGATATGAGGTATTCTTCTTAGGTAGGATTATCCACTACTGGAAATTCATTCTGGTTACTTGATACATGGTTTGAGTGATTCATCCTAGGGAAGATAACCTTCCAATGGATAGAGATATATAGCATTGTGATGAAGTAGGATTGGTTGGACCTAAGTGTCGACTTGAATCTCGAGGGTTGGTGGGTTTGTATGATCTTCTACATTAATTTATGAATTAATTCCCCTATTTATCATACTTTTGAATACAATATTTATTAAAACTAAATTTTTTATACAACTTGGGTATCAACCAACTGAGTTTTACTCACACATTGTTCGGGCCTCCATTTGGTACTCAGGAAGATTTCATAGATGAAAGTTTGGAAAAGGGAAAGAAACATTGCGCTTGATTGGATGATTTTCTAGATGGGATTGATGCATGGAGATGAGATTGGGCATGGGTTTTATGGCTAGGTTTTTTTGAGTATATATAATGGATTCTGTTTTTAGTTGTTTACTTATATGACTCAAAGAATGATATTTAGTTTGGAATATAATATAAAATTACATAGATTATTATTTTTATTTTTATTTTTGGTATTAATATATTATTTTATTGAGTTTTATTTCATGTTTGATTTATCTTATTTTTATTTTGATTCTCACTATGTTCTAGAGGGAATAGTCACCTCACTATATTACTTAGAGCCTATCTACTAGTTGATAGTCTCTGACATATAAGGAGTCATGATCGAGGTCACATAATTACCTATATCGATCACATGAGAGAGTACATGGCTGATGAGGTTACATAAAATCTTATAAAATCCAACTTTATTTGGTAAGTTCAATAACCATAATGGATTTCCAATATCTTCCTCATTGGAAAAAGAATTTGAAAAATCAATTCTAAATCAATTAAAGAATCTCAAAGGTGATTCCCAAAGGATGTATTCTTATTCGTAGTCACAAAATTATAGATTGATTCAACTACATGTTTCTAGGCCCTCTCATTCATGGATGGGTATTCAAGCTATAACTATATTTGGATGACCCCTAGAGATGATGAAGCCACTCCTTTTAGAGAACATCAAGGGGTATATTACTATCATTTAATTCCCTTTGGAATGAAGAATTCTTATGATACATATTAATGATCCATAAATTGTATTTTCAAGTCAAATCTATGGAAAATAGAAAAATACTATATGGATGTTTGGTGGTCAAGTCTAAAAAACTTGTGATCATATTCCTGATCATGAAACAGTTTTAAGAAAACTAAAGCAATATAGCCTGAAGATGAACACCTTGAAATATGAATTCAATGTAAAATTGGGAATATTTCTTGGATTCATAGTATTTAATTGTGGTATTGAAGTTAAACCTAACAGGGCTAGGATAATATTTAATATACCTCCACCTCACAATCTCAAGGAGCTAAGGGGAATCTAGGTTCATCTATATTATATTTTACATTTCATTTCCAATATAACTGGTAAGTACTTTCCATTCACTAGTTTGATGAAAAATGGAGTAACCTACCAGTGGGTTGAATTTTTTTTGATAATATAAAGAAGTATCTTCTACAATCGATGATGTTAATGCCACCAGTGGATGGGAATCCTATCGTACATTATATAGTAACCCTGGAGAAATCAATATATGCTCTACTTGCATTGAAAAATGACATCGAAAAGGAGAAAAATATATATTATATTAGTAGAACCAGGTTTAATGTTGATACCTGATACTCTAACATATAGAGGAACTGGAAGAACTAATTTTTACAATGCAGAATCCACGACATTACCTGTAGCACCATGAGGTCAAACTTGTATCTCATATATAACATATAAACTACATAATTGTTCTTTTTATGTTAACCGGGTGCTTCTGATGGTGTTCGGTCATCCTAAAATAGTCTGAAATGTAGTTCAGGTCTCTAAAATAAACCAAAGGGTAAGAGTTATCTGAATTTTGGGAAACATATCCTACCTCAAGAAAAAATTAGTGAATAAAAAAATTATTTATGATGGATTTTTATCTAATCATGACACTCAAATAATATGGGATATTTATTTTGGTGATGTATAATGAATCTGGACATAAATAAGGATAGAAAATACAAAATTAAATAGAGTTGTCTTAGAGATTGTTCTTATCACCCCAGTGAAGGCAGTTCTACCCTATTACTTTCTACTGTTTGAAGGTTGCACCAATAATAAATTAGAATTATATGCTCTCATCATAGGCTTGGAGTTATTATTATATATAATTGTTCTCTGATTGAGTATTAAGGATGATTAAAAAATGGTGTTCAAGTTGATTAATGGTGAATATTCTATTAAGAAAGAATATTTTACCCCACTGATAGATTACATGTGAGTGTTGATAATAGAATTTCCCTCAAAGATAATACTATAACAACCGTCAATTTTCATATATTAACATTACATAATTTTTTTGGAATACTTAAAATATTATACAAAAAGGTGCCCAATTACTTTATTAGTCTAGTGCCTTTATAAACATGAAAATATAAAAACGGGTACACGAGAAAGATACATTATCTCTGATTAACTTCTCCAAGACTAGAACCCCTCTTTGACATATCATACAAGAAATAATTCTCCATAAACTGGGGAAAGAAACATAAAAAGGGGTGTGCTCAGATTCCCAGTAATGGTAAAAAAGGGATCCATGTAAGCATAAACATGATCATAGTGGTATGATAACATGATCATGAAAATAGAAGATCACACCCTTCATATCAAATAACATATACATGAATCATGGCATAAATCATGGCAGTTCATAAGACATGAATCATAAAAAAATAAAGAATATAATCCATGAAAGAATAACATATGAATAAAATATGGAATTATGGAAGAAACATATAATATTAATTCTATAATAGTAAATAAATCGCTTTTAAGGCCATATTTGTGGACAAAGTCCTTTACTGAACTAGGTTTGCTCCCCATTCCAGCCCCATATTACTAAAATGAGTTAACTCCTCATTCCATCACTATAATACTGAACCAAGTTCATTTCTAATTCCATCCCTGTAATAATGAACCGATTTCACTCCTTATTCTAGCTATGTCTATCTCATGAGATATAAATATTTACCCAATTCATTGGATAAAGATATAGGTCCAACCCATATCAAATTAAATCATACATACATGTTCCAAAAAATCATAAACAATCATATCATAACACATGAAATGAAATGGGTATCATAGACATGTAATCTTATAATAACCTATGGTAAATAGACACGTTTCATAATCATTTAATCAAATCATAACCCATTAAAATAAGCGTGAATCAAAATAATATAACCCATGGAAGATAAAATTGTTTTATAAGCATCATTTTATCAAAAAATAAACCATTAAAGGAAGAATATGAATGGAACCTTTGGATTATTTATTATAAGGGAATGAGTAACATCAAAAGATGTCATCTTAGATGGAAAATAACTTGGAAAGATATTTTGAAAACATTTCTTTAGTAAAATATCATTTCTTCTTTGAAAAATTCTATTTAAAACATATTTAAAAAAAATTCTTGAAAATTAAATTCAAAATATTATAAAGAAATATTTGAAAAACTTTTGCAAGCCTTTTTTATTTAAAACATACAAAGAGATCGTGAAAATGTTTTGAAAACCATTTTCCTTCAAAAATTATAAAAGAATCTTGAACAAATTTTGAAAAAAATTTATTTTAAAATAATTTGGAAATTTATAAATATGTCTTTAAAATCATTTTAAAACCAATTTCATTGAAAACCTATAAACTAATCTTGAACATATTTTTAAAAAAAATCATAAAAACTTATAAAAGAAGATTGAAAACATTTTTATTTTTTTTGAAAACTTATAAAAGAAGTTTTAAAACATTTTTGAAAACATTTTTCCTTGAAAACATATAAAAGAAGCTTTATAACATTTTTGAAAAAAAATTTCCTTGAAAATTTATAAAAGAATCATAAAAACCTTTTGAAAAACACTTTCTTCAAAAAATACTTTGAAAACTTATGAATAAATCTTGAAAACGTTTTGAAAAAGATTTCTTTGATTTTTTTTAAAAAAAATATTAAAAATTAACCTTTTAAAGATGAAATGGAATATTCGTAGAAATTATTTTGTATAAATATATACATGTTGTACAAGGTAAGAAGAACATTCCTTTTGAATGGTAAATGGTCAGAAAAAATTCCTTGTTCAGAAAGAGACAAGAATATTCCTTTGAAAAAATTGGTAAAAGAAAAAAGGGAAAAAATTTCTTTTAAATATTATAGGAGAATAGTAGAATAATCTTGAAAACCCTTTTTAGAAAACATGGTTTTGAAGGAACACAGATTTCCAACCGAATAGAGAGGTAAAACTAGCCTTTCTTAAGAACACTTTCTTAACTATCTTATGTGCCACAGAGTATAAAAATGGTAAAAATACATGAATAAATCATGAATATACATAGGATAAAAAAAATTCATGAATTTTATTGAGAGATTTATCATAATATTTTTTCAAAGTAAGAACAAACATAAACAATCTCGAAAAGCGATGAGATTGTTTCAATAAAATCTCACCACTTGGTAACTGAACTATAATCCCCTTGTAAAAAATGAAATTAATTGAATCTTAAAATATCTTGAAAAGAATTAGATTCATGATATAACATTTAAAAGTCATATTACAAACCTCATGAAAAAATATAGGTTCATAACATGACATATGTCTCAAAGAAGGAAAATTGAGACAAAATTACTTTACTGATTAGGTAATTTTTGAAACATAAAACCCAAAATTTGGAACTCAAATGTTAAATTTCATTATTTGTAACTCCCATGGATTAGGAGCACGGGCGAAAGCATCTTATTTATTTAGTGAGGCCCGCTCTAACAAGGTGCTTCTCGTTTCTGTCTTGGAACAAATGAAAAATGTGTTCAACATCTCAACCTTTGCAAAGAGAATGGTTTTTAGAATGCAATTCATGGACATCCTAGTAACCAGCATATATGGCTGTTTTGGAATCCCAATCTCTCAGATAATCTGGTGGATGTCTCGGACCAACACATCACAAGTAAGATTTTGGTTGGTAATTTTTTTTTATATGTGTCATTTGTCTATGATAAATGTGATCCTCAAGCCAGGGAGGAGCTATGGCTTGAACTTGGCTCATTTGATTCTGGATCCTCAGCGTGGTTAGGGGGGGAGACATTAATGCCATTATTGATCCCTTAGAAAAGAAAGGAGGGGGACCTTTTTACACGAAATCTGGTCATGATTTCTCCTCCTTCATTTCCCATAATGGACTGATGGATATGTGATTCACAGGAGATAATTTCACTTGGTTCAATAACCAAAAGGGCTCTACACGCACTTAATGTTGTTTGGACTGATGCTTAGCTAATCTGGCAGCGATCTCCACATTCCAAAAGGTGTCAATCACTCACCTTACTCATGCTCTCTCTGATCATGCTTCTATACTCATATCTCTAGAGTCATGGTATGAGGAGAGGCACTGTTTTGTTTTCTCTTACATCTGGGCTATGGATCCAAACATCCAACAGGAGGTTGTCTCCTCTTGGTCTCTCCCTGTTCATGGTTTTGGCGAGACTGGTCTCCACAATAAGTTACATCACATGAAAGAGGTTCTTATCACCTGGAGCAGCAGACACAACCCCTCGCAGTAGCAAGTGGAGTCCTTAAAACATGAAATTGAGCAGCTCAAGTAGGGTCTTGAGGAAGGCTGGATGGATGATATATTCAACACTCTAATTCATAAGAGGATCCTCCTGGAAGAGCTGATTCTCGCATAGG
Organism: Viscum album; assembly: GCA_963277665.1. Lineage (NCBI taxonomy): Eukaryota > Viridiplantae > Streptophyta > Magnoliopsida > Santalales > Viscaceae > Viscum > Viscum album. Next base: position 123,046,789 of record OY728156.1, read on the forward strand.
AGAGGTTAGTGAGGGATAAATATTGATCCATTTGGCTTCGTGTGGGCAACAGGAACTCCGGTTATTTCCATGCTTGCATTAAAGAAATGAGTTGCGTTAAGAAGCCAAATATTCTCAATGAGGATGAGTCCTTTATTACTGATATTGATGTTGTTGGAGGTAGGGCTGAAGATATTTTCAAATCTCTCTTGGCAGGTTCTAAACCTTCTACGTAGGATGGGTACCCCAGTGGGCAATCCCCTATGTTTGATAGCATTCATAGAGTGGTGTACGAGGCTAATAATCAATTCCTTATAGCTATTCCTGAGGAGAAATAAATATGTGAGGCTGTTACATGACTCAATCCTGAGAGTTATCCCAGGCCTGATGGCTTTACCGGATCCTTCTATGTGGCATGTTGGAGTATTGTGAAAGTGGATGTTATAGAGGCAGTGTAGGACTACTTTCGAGGGGGAAGTCTTCCTCGGGTGGCGAGTGTGACTACTTTAGTTATCATTCCGAAATTCAAGGATCATTATTAGCTCAAGATATGTAGGCCTTTCAGTATGTGCATCTTTTCCTATAAAATCCTTGTAGTTGTGTTCAAAAGGCGTATTGGCATCCATCTATCATCTTGGATTTCATAGGAACAACACAGGTTTGTGAGAGGTAGGACCATCCAAGGTGTTATGGGTCTTTTTCAAGAGATGATGAAGGATATTAATAATAAATCCCAAGGTTCGAATATGGCTATTAATCTAGATAAAGAAAAATCCTATGATAAACTTGTGTGGGCCTTTATTATCAAAGTTCTTAGAAGCAAGGGTTTTTCTCCTTGGGATATTGACCTATTGTTTAGATGTTGGAGTTCTCCATGGATCTCTATTTTATTTATGGGAAGGAGTAAATGATTCTTTAAATCAGTCCATGGTCTTAGACAAGGGGATCTATTGTCGCCTAGTTTGTTCATTCTGGCCCAGGATGCCTTGAGCATACACATCAAAGCCACCATGCAAGAAGGTACCATTCATCCTTTTTGCTGTCCTTTCCATTTCCAGAATTTGTCTCACCTTATGTTTGTAGATGATACAGTCCTATTCATTAACGGGAGATCCAGATCTATCCAGGGTATCAATACCATTCCTAAAGAGTACTACAAATGTAGTGGAAAACAAATTAATAGAGATAAATGTAGTATCTACATCTCAAGGTTTTGTCCTGAAAGACGCTGTCGTGGCATTGAATCTAGCTTGGAAATTAGCATCAGGAGTCTTCCTATGGACTACCTAGGTTCCCCAATCACATCGGGGAGGCTCCGTATCAAACATCTCGATAAAGTGGTGGGGAAAATATCTTCTCTCATCAACAAATTGAAACATCGATTCCTTTCCTTTGGGGGGAGGATCACTCTGGTTAATAGAATTCTTACATATATCCCCATGCACGTACTCTCAGTTCTTAAGGTCCCCAAGGCCGTTCTTAAGAATATTGAGTAGATTATGAAATCATTAATCTAGGATTCCCATTTGAAGGGTCGGTTCCATTGGGAATCCTGGTCTAAAATGGCCCTTCCCATAGATGAAGGTGGAATAGGTGTGAGAAGTGTTTCTGAAATGATGCATTTCCTGCATGCAAGGCTATCATGGGAGGTAGTAAAAGGGAGTACTCAATGGGAACAAGTTATAAAGGAGAAGTACGGGCACTACCTGGAACAAACAAGCAACTACTCCTACATTTGGAGAACTATTCAGGGGCATATACCTCACCTTCATAGCCAGTCTAGTTGGATCATCGGCCACAGAGACATCATGTTTTGGCATGACAACTGGTCAAGGGATATTCTCAGCTTTACTAGCTGCCCAGTCACAGACATCACTTTCAAGAAAGCAAGTGACCATTATACCTTCATCTAAGGAGTCCTAAATAAACATCAGTCCATGATTTTCAATCTCATCAAACTCTCGGATGAACCATATAGGTGTGTTTTCAAGGTTAACTCTTTAGGCACCTTTTCTGTTAAATCCTACAGGTCGATATTTCAGGACGCCCAAGCTTAGGATCCATGGGGCCATCTCCTTTGGTGAAAAAGTGTTCCTCCAAAATATAATTTCCTCACTTGGAGGATTCAACACCACACCATATCCACAAATGAGGAGATCCATCGAAAAGGGGATTCAATTGTTTCCAAATGTTCTTCCTGTCAGACCCCCTATGTCAAGACCACCTCACATCTATTCTTGAAGAGAGAATGGGCCAGTGTTATCTAGGAAGCAGTCGAGGAGTTCTCCATCCTGTCATCTCCATTCGGTTCGGGTGAATCCTTTCTGTAACAATGGTTCCATAGAGTAGGCTCTAATAACACAGAGATGCAGTCGAGGAAAATTGTTTTTTCAACCAGTTGTTGGTGTATCTGGGAGGCGGGGAACAGATCAAGTTTTGATGGGGTTGGGTACTCAAAGGTGGGCCTGATCGCTAGATCCAAATGGCCGATAGAAGACCTGGGGGTCCTCTTGAAAAATTGGGAGGAAGCTCCTTCACTGAGGCAGTTACTTCGGTATAAGGTGCAGGTTACCCTCAACAGGGTCTCGGGGGGTCGATAGATTTGCTGGAGACCACCATCTGATGGGTTGAAGCTCAATTTTGATAGGTCCTATGCTATGGGAATTATGAGGGGTGGCAGTGTGATCCATAACTCAAGAGGTAGTGTGGTAGCAGCGTACACTTCCTACTTCAGTAGTGGAGACTCCCTATAGACCGAGGCTTGGGCACTTCTGAAAGGAATTCTATTCAGTTTGTCTAATCACCTACTTCTCTGAAAGATCAAAACTGACTCCAAAACTTCTATGATGCGTTGATGGATCACAACTCTACTCCATGGAGAATATTATTCCATATCCGGCACTGCAATCTTCTTATAGATAGAAACACCAGGTTACTTCATACTTGGCATGAGGGCAACAAAGTGGAAGACTTCCTTGCGTCCCGTTTTCCTCGTGATGCCGATTTTGTATCCTTATCTAGATTTGTATCCTTTCCCCCAGATTGTTAAAGTATGTTTTTAGGTGATTCCCTTGGACTTCATTATTTCCCCCTAAGTCAGTCCCCTTCGTGCCTTTATTGTTCTCCTTTCTTCAATAAAATTACTGGTTTTGGTCAATGATAATAAAATGGATATATAAATACCCCTAAATTTATTTATAATAATAATATTATTATACCATGGTCATTATACACCCCACAAAAAATGAATGGGTGGTGAATAAAGCACGTATCTCATAGAAATAAAAAGTGAGATGAAATTCCCTTACATTGTGTCTTGACTCTCGTCGTACTCATACAAACATACTATATAATAAATATAAGTTTATTATACATATATCAAAAAACCATATTATTATATCTAATACCTTATATGGTTTGATTATGACTTTATATTACTATATTATTAACAATTCTATGTTAAGGTTTCACTTTAGGTAATATTCGTTTTGTTTTTTGCATATGTCTTAATTTTTTATATCTTTGGTCCTTATACTTAATCATGATTTCTAGAATTTAAACCATGATATAAATATCATTTATATATAATATATTTTTATTATATTAATCTATATAATATTTAAGTATGAAATGGAATACACCATTCATTGAGACGGTAATCCATACGTATGCATGAATGTTGTTTCTATTTAATTGTTGTATTGAAAGAAGGAACATAAATGAAATATATATATATATATATAATTGTTCTAGTATTATTATTATATAATATATATCATATAATTTCACTAAACCCATCCTTAATACATTCCATGTAGTGTGTAAACAAATCACGTCGTTGTGAGGGGGCAGTAGTTGATACTTCCTCAAATGAAATTATCATATTTACACCAAACGGAAAGTATACAGATATGTGTGGTAAAAGGATTAAATAAGATTAAAGAAATAATAAATATAATATATAACATATATAAAAATATTTTTTATCATAATTTCCACCATGATAGGAAGTAAAGGAAAAATGAACAATAATCGTTTAGTGAGGCGATAGTTTACCGTAAACGTAAACAATGTGTTTGTTTCCCATTAGATGGAGGTGTGTGTAAGTGTAGGTAAAACCCTTATCATAAAAACATATCAGTATATTGAGGATAATTATTTTTTTATATAATCATGGAATGAGATGAATAGAGGTGGTGGAGAAAGAAAATAAAATAATGGAGTTTGAGGGAGGGTGTTACCTGTTAATCAGGTAACTCCTTTTGGTTTGGACCAAAGGGATTACTTGGAAATAAGTCTGCAAAATGGAGGCCTAAATAATGAATTTATGGTTTTTGGGATGATATTTGAGTAGATATTGGACAAACCTAAGTGGTTTTAGAGTTTTAATGAAGTGAAGGAGAGGAGGCCTTTTATAGTGGAGGAGGAGTGACACTTGTAAATATTTGGAAAAAGAATATCAACCATGTTTTCCCATGGAAAGTGGATCCAATAATGGAAAAAAGTCAAGAAAAGGGAGGATAAGGTCTAAATATGTCCATCAAATGGGTGTTGAATAAGTTTCTAAGTCTTTTTGGGTCTTACATTTAATGTTTAGTCATTATTTAATCTTAATTTTACCTTAACCTATGTAATTAATCTTAATAATTTTCACTAATAATTTCGGTGGAAAACTAATTTGACCTTATTAGAAATTATAAATTATACTCATTTCAAATATGGAATCCATTTTTCCAAATTCTAATCACATAAGTGCCATAAATTAATTTAAATTTAATCTAGCAGTTGGGTTGAAAATGAGGGGTTTTAAAGTAAAAAAATTCAAAACATTGTTATGTTTTAATATTCAATTCCAAAGTAAAATTTATTCCAATTACCCACATTAGGTTTATTGATAAAAATATAGGTTTTTTGGCATAAAACTGGATTTTTTCTTATCTTATGTCTATAAAATCTATGGGATGAATTTAAAAAAATATTTTATTGAATATGTTACATACATATTACATTAATATCACTCACTAATTAATAAAATTTATTATGTTAAACCATCTTTGTGACCATAAAAAAAATATTTCCTTTTACATTCAATCAATTTTCATATTCATTTATAATTAATTAGTAACCTATAAATTCATCTTATATTTCTGTAAACCATATATTTTCGTAAATTAGTTAATAATATTCATAACCAATAATTTAATGCATAGGTTATATCTTATTATAATAAATTATAAAATTTTAATTATATACTATTTTTGGTAAAACTTGATCTTGCGTGTTACGGAAGCCATCGGGGAAAGTCATTGTTTCATGTAATGCAAGCTAACCTCAGTGTTTCATATAGATAAAACTAAAATTTATGTGTAGTGAACAATTAACATGGTGTTGTGTATAACACAAGCAAAAAATAGTTATTTAATATAAAATAAACTATTTTAAGTGTTGTGTGAAATTAAAAATATAGAAAATGTTAAATTAATTCAAAAAAATAATAATTCACAAAATCTCAAGGTGTTACATTCTATCCATCTTAAAATGAATTTCTACCTCAAAATTCATCTGGATTATCAAATGTTTAATACTTGAAAGTTTCATTCATAGAAACCCAAAATGAATACTAAAACATCCCTAAAAAATGGAATGTTGGAACCATAACAGTTACCCAAAGTAACTTATAAATAGGTTTACACATAGGAGAACATAGATTAGAAGTAAACAAATAGATATTGAAGATAAATCTAACTATAATGTTCTGATAGAGAGTGATAGAAAACAAAGTCTGTAGAAAGTTAACTATCATAAATCCATAAATATATGATGACCTAAAGGACCTTCAGATTAATTGGAAATGAAGGTACTAGGAAAACATTTTTTTATTAAAGATCCGTTTTCCTAAAGTTGATGAATTTTCATTAAAATATATAATTTAATGATTTTAGGACAATGTCACCCTTTGTTGTTCGTTGATCCACTTCACCTCTTTCTCTAAAAAGGAATGAAATTTTTTAACTCCTGAAGTACTAACAGATCATGAGACCCAATATATGCCATCACATCAATTATCATCAACATAAAGTAGTTTGAATAGGCTATCCAGTATGTATAAATCCTCATATAGATAGATAACACTTTAATCTTACGAAATTCATCTAAAGTTTAACTTAAAATTTCAATAAATGGTTAACCTTATAACCTTTACAAAAGATGAAAATTCAAAGATTTAGAAAGGAATTCATGAAATTTACTTAATATTGACCCCCATATATTAAAAATTATCTCTTGGTTGTCACATTGCAAACATTTTAATACCTTCATCATATATTCTCCTGAAACATGGTAATAAACTAAATTACCATAAATAATTTTGTAAAAAATGCATGCTTCATTAATCCTTACCACCCAATTTTCTTATTCATATTCATCATATATTTATCCAAACATCATTATCTCAACATCATGGATTAATTAAGGGTTACCTTCCCTTAAAAATATCACCTTCCATGAAATCATATTTCTATATCTTCATCACCATTAAACATGTACTTTTAAATCCTTAATGAAAACTTATACTAAATATACTTATATATTTCATGATTAATATAACATAATCTCTGAATTCCAAAACATAAATACTTCATTCATCCAATGTTATTATTAAACCATTACTTAGGCATCATTAAATAATTCCTTAATATTTCTTTCCTAGAATACGAAATATGAATCATGTCTTAAGGTTACTTAAACTTAATATAATCATTCTTCTTATGTTTAATGTAAAAAATACTATAAGAACATCACATACCGTTCACCTCTCATTTTCAATATCTTTAACTTCAAAAGTATAACCAATAATCATACCACCCTTTTTATTCTCTTTATGATATTTACACTTTGGAAATTGATTCACATAATATCCATACTTTCCAAATCTTAAAAATTAAATGTTTACTATGTTACTTCTAGTTGTCTTTATTGAATAAAACCCGAAATCACAGTGTGAGAAACATTTATCATATTGGGATACCATATAATCATGAAAAATTACTTATAGGGTGCCTAAATCATGGATCCTACTTCTTTAATATATGGAACCTTAGGTTTATCCTCTTTTATTAAAATTCATCCTCTTTTTTGAATCCTTCATGATGGTTTGTAAAGAGTTTGTGAATTCCCAAAACATATCCCCCGAGAGTATCAAACTAGGTGTGCAACAAGGCCTGCTTCCTTATACCAGATTACCTGGAGTTAGGTCCAGGATATCTTGTCGAATTTTTTACCCCTAGGTACATCTTTTCAAGAGACACATACACTTTTAGTATCCATACATGGTTGTATTTCTAGGAAATCACTCACTCTATCCTTTACCAAAAATCTAGGACATTTTACTAAGCATTGAATCATCCTTATACTTATCCTTAGAGACATCCCTTGAAATTTCCTTAGAAATATATGTAGGTATATTAATAAATTTTTCTCATCCTAGTTTCTAAAGGTTAAATAAAACTTTGCTCTAATACCAATTATAACGACCCTTGATTTTCATACATTAACTTACATCACTTTTTCAGAAGACTTAAAATATTATACAAACAGATGATCAAAGACCATATCAGTCTAGTTCCTTTGGAAACATGGAAACGTAAACACTGTTACATGATAGAGCTAAATTATATACCACTAGGTTCTACAAGACTAGCACCCCTCTTAAAAATATAATACAAGAAATATTTGTTTATAACCTAGGGAAGGAAACATAAAAAGTGGTGAGATCAGATGCTTAGTAAGGGTAAACAAGGGAGACATGTAAGCAAAAATATGATCACAGGGATATGAGAACATGATCATGAAAATAGAAGATCATACCCTAAATATCAAAGATCATATACATGAATCATGGAATAAATCTTGGCAGGTCATAAAACATGAATCGTGGGGAAATAAAGAACATGATCCATGAAAGTATAACATAGGAATAAAACATAGAATTATGTCAAACAAAAAATCATATAATATGATTTCTATAGTAGTCAAGGTATCGATTCCAAGGCCATCTTAGTGTACAAAATCCATTACTGAAAAGAAGAAGGTTTCAAAATAATATAACTAGTGGAAGAGAAACAAGTGTTATTAGAATCATTTCATCAAAACATAAACCATTAAATAAAGAATATGAATTTAAACTATGAATCATTTCTTATAAGGGAATGATTAATATAAAAATATTTCATCTTAGATGGAAAATAAAATGAAAAGATATTTTGGAAAAAATTATTGAGAAAAATATCCTTTATTCTTTTAAAAAGGATCTTTAAAACATAAAAACCTTTTGAAAATCATTTTCTTGAAAATAAATTTCAAAGAATATAAAGAAATATTTGAAAAACTTTTGGAATAATTTTTCATTGAAAAAATATAAAGAGAGATTGAAAAGGCTTTGAAAACCATTTTCCTTGAAAACTTATAAAAGGATCTTTTTTTTGAAACCATATATTGGAAAATACTTTGCAAACATATAAATAAGTATTGAAAATAATTTGAAAACCATTTTCCTTGAAAACATATAAAATAAGCATGAAAACGTTTTGAAAATGATTTTCTTTGAAAACATATAAAAGAAGCTTGAAAAAAAATTTAAAATAATTTTACTTGAGAAATTATAAAATAATATTGAAAACATTTCTGAAAGTAATTTTCCTTGAAAACTTATAAAAGAACATTAAAAACCTTTTGAAAAACACTTTCCTTGGAAAATACTTTGAAAAATTATGAAGAAATATTAAAAACGTTTTAAAAAATATATATGATTTTTTTAATTTTTTTTTAAAATTAACCTTTTAAAAATACCAAGTGAACATTACATAAATGGTGGAGGGTAAATCTATACATACCATACGAGGTAATAAGAACATTCCTTTTACATGGTAAAAGGTTAAAAATATACTTTTTTAGAAAAGATAAAAGAATACTCCTTTGAAAACATTGGTAAAAGAAAAAAAGGGATAAAATATATTTTAATTATTATAGGAAAATATTATAATATTTTAGGAAACCCTTTTTAAAAAACATCGTTTTTAAGGAACACATATTTCTGACCAAAGAGAGAGGTAAAGTCATGCTTTCTTAATAACACCTTCTTAACTATCTTATTTACCAATGAGTAAAAAATGGCTCAAATACCTGAATAAATCATGAATAACCAGAGGAGAAGAAAAGTTATGATTTTTCTTGAGATATGGATCATAATATTTCCTCAAAGTAATCATAAACATAAACAATCTCAAAAAGCGATGAGATTGTTTCAATAAAATATTACCACTCGGTAACTTTGAACCATACTCCCCATGTAAGAAAATTAAATTAATTGAAGATTAAAATTTCGTTAAAGAAGGATATGCATGATATAACACTTCAAAGTAAGTATATACACCTCATGAAAAAATATAGGTTCATAACATGGAATGTGTCTCGAAGAAGGAAAATTGAGACAAAATTACTTTATCGATTTGATAGCTTTTGAAATGTCAACCCCATGAAATAAATATCAAAAAATGGATATGTAAATAACCATAAATTTAATTATAATAATAATAATATTATTATTCATAAATGGGTAGTATAAACACCCCACAAAATGAGTGAGTGGTGAATAAATCATGTATCTCACGGAAATAAAAAGTGAGATGAAATTCCCTTACATTGTGTCTTGAATCTTTTCATACTCATAAAAAATTATTGTATAATAAAAATATATCACATAACCATATTCTTATATATAATACCATATATATTTTTATTATGAATTTATATTTCCAGATTATTAACAATTCTATGGTAAGGTTTCACTTCATGTAATATTTTCTTTATTTTTCACATGTGTCTTAATTTGTTATATCTTTGGTCCTTATAATAATATCATGATTTATAGAATGTAAACAATGATAGAAATATAATGTATATTCACACTATTTTTATTATAATAATCTATATAATATATAATTATGAAATGGAATTCACCATTCATGTAGACGGTAGGCCGTACATACACATGAACATTATTTTCATTTAATTGTTGTATTGAAATAAAGAACATAAATGAAATATTTATGTATATATATATATATCATTATTACATTATCATTATTATATAATATATATTATATAATTCACTAACCCATCCTTAATACATCCCATGTAGCGTGTAAACGAATCACATCTCTTTAAGGGGGCGGTAATGCACACTTACTCAAATGAAAATATCGCATTTATACCAAATGGAAAGTATAAAAATATGTATGGTAAAAGGATTAAATAAGATTAAAGACATCATAAATATAATTTATAACATATATAATTTTTTTCCATCATAATTTCCACCATGAGAGGCAGTAAAGGAAAAATTAACAATCATCATTTAGTGTGGCAGTAGTTCACCGCACACGTAAACAATATGTTCATTACCCATTAGATAGAGGGGTGTGTAAGTGTAGGTAGAAAAATTATCATAGAAACATCTCAGAATATTGAGGATAATTTTTTTGTTTTATAACCATGGAATAATATTAATTGAGGTGGTGTAGAAATAAAATAAAATAAAGAAGTTTGAGGGAAGGTGTTACCTCTTAATCAGGTAACTCCTTTTGGTCTGCACCAAAGGGATTACTTGTAAAGATTTATTCTAAAATAAGGGATTAAATAAAGAAGGTAGGGTTTTTTGGAGGATATTTTATTATTTATTGGCTGAAACTAATTGTTCTCAGAGGTGTAATGAAGTGGAGGAGAGGAGTCCTTTTTATAGTGGAGGAGGAGTGGCACTCTTGTAAATGTTTGGAAATGGAATTCCACACACATTTTTCCCATGGAATGTGGCTCCAATAATTTTTCAAAGTTTAGAAAAGGGATTATATGTTATAAATATGGCCATAAAATGGGTGTTTACAATTTTCTAAGTTATTTTGGGTCTTAAATTTAAGATTTAGTTTTTAGTTAAGCTTAATTTTACTTTAAGTAATGTAATTAATTTTAATCACTTTCACTAATATTTTTGGTAAATAACTAATTTGAACTTATTAGAAATTATAATTTATTCTGATTACAAATATTTAATACATTTTTCCAAATTCCAATAACATAATAAGAATAAATTAATTTAAATTTAATCTCGTAGTCAGGTCGATAATGCGTGTTTTTAAAGTAAATACATTCAAAAGTTTGTTATGTTTTTATATTCAATTACAAAGTAAAATTTATTCCATTGAACCAAATTGGTTTTATTAGTAAAAATAAAATCTAATAAAACATTGAAATATATTTATAATTTAATTTAACCTTAATAATAAATTAGAAGAAAAATCAGTTCTGGATAAAAATTCAGTATTTTTCACTATTCATTAAAAAAATGAAACTTCACAGAAAAATACAAAAAATTTACCCTAATATAATTCTTATGTTATTATTTAAAATATGAAGTTTATTTTGACATATTAAATCTATTAATGTTCCAAAAAGTTTATTTAAAATTGGTTCTCCATTAAAAGGTGGTAAAAATGCCTTAATAAAAATATAGGTTTTTAAGCATAAAACTGGGTTTGTTCTTATCTTATGTCTATCAAATATACTGGATGAATATAAAAAATATTTGATTTAATATATAAAATATATATTAAAATAATATCACTCACTAATTAATTTAATTTATTAGGTTAAAACAACTTTGTGACCATAAAAATAATAATATTTCCCTTTACATTCAATCAGTTTTCATATTCATCTCTAATTAATCAATAACCTATGAATTCATATTATATTTGTGTAAAAAATATATATTTCATAAATTATTTAATAATATTCATAAAAATTAATTTAATTACTGGTTTTATCGTATTATTTTAAATAATAACATTTTAATGATATACTATTGTTTGGTAAAACTTAGTCTTGTGTGTTATGCAAGCCATCGAGGAATGTCATTGTTCTGTGTAACACAATTTAACATCAATGTTACTTTTTGAGAAATATAAAATTTATGTATAGTGTATGATTAAATTTGTGTTTCATATAAATCAAGCCAAACAAAGTGCTTTAAAATAAAATAAATTATTTTCAATGTTGCGTGAAATGAAAAATATAAAAAATGTTAAATTAATTCGAAAAAAAATAATTCACAAAATATAAAAGTGTTACAAATAATCTCTCACATACCGTGTGTATATAATGGATAATCTACTACATTAGATAATGAAATAAAAACGTCGATAGATATAGACCAGGATGATATAGTCATCTGTATCACACATTATAGGGTGGTCCTTCTATTCATCGATAATGACATGGAAGTGATCAATGTAATCAATAACTCCCCAGATCTGGGTGAGAAGATTCCCCCAGCAGGGGATGCCTCTATTGGATGGAAATCACAAAAAAATGGACTTCATCCAAAGTGTAAATTCTCTCATTTGATCTATCCAAGAGAGAGTAGATCTGATAGAGGGTAGTGAACTTCACCCGCTATGGTAGAACAAAATCTCATAAAGTCCTCTATAAATGAGGCTTTGATGAATTAATCCTCATATGCATTGAAATAGGGGGGAAATATTACATTATATTGAAATCCCATGTGGGTGATTATAGTTCTCATAATTAGGGAGTAATATTTCCCATAAAATTAAGATACTTTGATACTTATGGCCATCGATGAAACATTACTGTATAGAATTCAATAAGAAATTCCCTTCCTACCAGATACAAGAAAATTTCATCCATAAACCCTACAACCATTTTAATATATCCAAACAATATTTGGGGAATATATTCCATGGGTAAATATCCCCTAGTAATAAAAAATATTTCTGGTATATCCTTTCCACCACAAGCTTCTTCTATAAGGGGCATGAGGTTATATCCATCAAGGAAGTCAGAATAAAAGCCATCGTTAATTTATTGAAGTCGAACATCATCACCAGATTTTTCCCCTCATAAAACATTAAAAAATAATGGAACCAATTTATGTTCTTTCCAATTAAAATGGATATATCAGGAATACAATATCCATCTCAACCACTCATCTCACTACCATACAATGGTGAATGGATATATAGAGGATTTAAAGAATATTTTTTCTAATATACTCCAAAAAATGGTGGAAAAGGATAAATAGTCTTATCCTAAAAACTTATTTATGTTTTAACGACCCCATCCATATTAGAGTTTATGATTACTTTATTACATTGACACTATTTACTAGTAATCACATCCTAAAGGACCGAATCGTTTATTATTCTTGGTAAAATAGATACATATTTGAACCCCGAATTACATTTGAAAACATAAAATACAACATAGTATTATCTTTGGGATCATATTTATTCCCACTATAATATCTCTAAATTTCAATCATAAGAAATTTAATGGAATTCGGGGAAAGGAAACATAAGAAAGGGGTGAGATCATATTCTTATTAAGGGAATGAATATAGTGAAATCTAAATAAGGCATGAAAAGTATGGAATGAATAAATAATGATAAAATAATACCCAATATATAATCACACGTGATTGAAAATTATCCAAGGATATAAAAACTATTTAAATAATATCACTGTAATTAATAACTAATTTTATAATGATGGAATGCATAATACCAAACATCTGAACTTACCATTGAGGCCTTTTTCCAAGACATCTCAAACATATAATCAAGGCATAACGGTAAGACATATAACATAAATGGTTAAGGCCTTAGACAAATACCAAATCTAGTTTGTCTCATGATACATACTGATACATAAAGAGGGTATATAATTTTGGGCCCCACCCATCATATAATAATCCCAATGCATTTATCATATGAATAAACATTACAACTTAATCAACATTCCTTCAAAATCAATAACTACCTATATTAGAAGAACAAGAATATGAAATATTAATAATTTCCCTAGTAAAAATGATCATCAACCATCCATATAAATATGGTGGATGAAATGATAATAGTATAATCTCAGTAAATCATATGATTTTAAAAATTATGATGACATAGATTAAAATATTTGCAAAATCTCACCTGAAAATATCTTGATGGAAATAGCCTTTTTTACTTTGAAAACTCTTATTTAAAATCTATTTTTTCCAAATATTAAGGAAAAAATTTATTTTTAAATAACCTTGTAATAATTTAAATTAATATTGAAATAAACGATCATTTATGATGGTGGAAAATTATATTCATGTTTTATAAGTTAAAAAACATTTCTTTCATGGTTTTTAAAAAAAAAGTCAAAAATACATCCTACAGAAAACAAAAAGAAGATTCATTTTAAAAAATATTCTAAAAAATAAAATATATATAAAAATATATTTAATAAATTATTTTAGAATATTTAAAATAATATTTTTATAAATTTTAAGTAAAATATGAATATGGAAGAGAAAGATTCCGGATCGAGTATAAAAACAAGGTCGATTTTTCTAAAAACATTAGTTTTGTATATTGGGTCCTTAATGAGTGTAAAATGAAAGGAAAATATGTAATTTAAATAAATAACTAGTGTATGATAAAATATATTGGGTTTAATAATTAAATAACAAATAATTCCCCTAGAGAAGACTTAAACATAAACAATCCCAAATAAGTATGAGATTATGAAGTAAACCCTAACCTCAAGTTTGAATTCCTTCATATGTATCTGAATATAATATATAATTAATAAAAATTTATTATAAATCTATTAAATAACTATAATAATATATATCATATCACATATAATTTACTTTTAATCTTTTATCACCCATTTATTAACTTTGTTTTTGTTAAAACCATTATTCCAGGTAATAACTACTTCGTTTTTCATGTATGTCTTGGATTGGTAGTTTTAGTCCTTTTAATTTTATCATGGTTCAAAAATATATATAATTTTAAAAATGATATAAATATCATTTATATTAATTATAAATGTATTTATATTAATTATTAACATATAGAGATAGAAAAAATAAATACACCATTCATAGAGATGGTAGGCCGTGCATACACATGAATGTTGTTTTCACATTTCATTAGATAGAACAAAGGAAAGGTGAATAATAAATAACCTTTATAGAATATTTATTATTTAATATAAATAATATATATTAATAAAATCAAACCTTAATACCATTAATGTAAAAATAAATTGAAAAAAAATCACATTACTTCATTGAGGCAGTAGTCTTCACATACACACAAGCGGCATTACAATTTTTCAAAAAATTGGAAGGTAATAAGGTAGATATGATATTATTATTATAGAATAATAATTTTTTCATAAATATAATATATAAAGATTAAACCCATCATAATACCCATCCATCATATATAGTGATGAAAAATTAATTGTATCACTATGTGGAAATGTAACCCATACGTACGTAGGAGCGATACTTTCACTGTTCATTTAATGGAAAAGATGGTAGATAATGGTGGTTTAAAAATAATAATAAAATTTCAGTATTTTTTGAATATTAATTTATTATATTATGATAAATACCATATATTTAGAGGAGATAAAAGAAAAACTAGATTAAAATAGGTTGCGTAAGTCAATAACCTCCTCTTCAGGTGACCTCTTTTAGATCATTTCTTAAAGAACCCCAGGTTAGTCATTTGAGGAGACCAAAACCTAAATAACTTATAAAATTACGTTAATAAGAACAATTATTAATTATTTGTCAAGTTGGGTTTCTAAATACGATGTAAATAAGTGAAGGAAGGGGTTCCCTTTTATAAGGGAGGGAAATGAAACAGTTGGAATTATTAAAAATATTAAAATATAACTAAGTAATTCTCAATAAAAGTGTTTCCAAACGGCCATATATTTGAATATAAGTTCCTATATGGTAGAAATCCCATAAAAATATTATTTTGATAGGTTTATGTGGTATTTTAAAACTTCTCTTTTGGTGTAACCCCTTTACTATGGTAATGTTTTTTTACTCTTCAGGGGTTATAATTTTACATATAAGGTAAAAATTGGATCAATAATGGAAAAGATATGAAATTTTAGACCATATAATACCCCCGTTTCATGTTTAATGATTTTAATTATTTTAAAATAATTTAATAAAATACTATTTTGTTAAAATATCATTAATGTAAATTTTCACACTATTCAATTATTTTGACATAAAAGACCTAAAGACAATGATCGAATTAAAATATAATCTCTTAAATAAACAATAATATGTCAAAATAATCTATAAAATTAGTGTAACACTAGAAATAATTCAAATTACATCACTTTTAATAATTTTAAAATTATTTATTTTATTTTTCTATTAATTGAATAAATATTACATTAGTGGTTCATAAGTGTTTAAGGTAATTATAAAATTGCTAAAAACCAGAAATAAATATCCATAATAAAAATAATTTAATTATACTCAAAATAAAAATTTATATTTGTTAATTACATTCCTTTGCCCCTATGTGGATACCAAATATATATTTAAATGTAAGAGAGTGATATTTTTTATTTTTCATTTATTTAAATATTATATAGTTCTTTTTCCTAGGGAAGTGTCCCATAAATAATTAAAATTATAGCCTATGGTGATAATTTTATAATTAACTTAATCCAATGGGAATTTTTATGGAAAATTTTAACCTTAACGATTATTTTTAACACAGATTAACCCAATTTATGCTTTACCAAGATGATAAATTTTACCATAGTTACTATTCATAATGAAAAAAAATAAAGGGGCATATTTACCAAATTTGAACCTGGTGATTAAAAATATAGAATCTATTTTTTGAAATTAAATACCTATAAATGGAATACATTTATTTTAAAATAAGTGTGAAAAAGTGATTAAAACCGCTTTTAGAAAAATATAGTTTTTATGTATAAAACATGATTTATTGTCAACCCATGCATAGTAAAAATATTGGATGAATGTTAAAACATTTTATTGAATATATATTGTATAAATTTCATTAAAATCATTCACCAATAGCGAGTAATTTATTTTATTATGATAAAAGTACCTTTCATGCATAATTTTTTTTCCTGAAAACCTCTCTTTTACTTTAAAATGTTTTTTATTTACATTTATAATAAATTGATAATCAATTAATTTATTTTATAAATTAATTTTTTATAATTAATTTAATCCTATTTATACCCAAAAATTTAATGGATAGGTTATAATTTTATTATATAATAAGGTTTGTTTAGACTTCGGGCTGTGTGTATCATAAGATATCGACACAAATTTATTTGAAGAGAAATATTTCATAAAATATCAGCGTGTTAGATTATTCCCCCCATAAAATAAATTTTCCCCTTGAAATTAATTTAATCTAATAAAAATAGAAAATGATACTTCAACCTCATAACATCCTCAGGTTTCGACATAGTTTCTTTGAATTTCAGATTCTTCCAAAGAACTTTAACCAGATGAGTAGTCTTGTTCTATATCAATCTATTTATAAAATCCAGGATTTCTACTCATTTCTCTTCATAGGAATATACAAGATCTAGTACTATGGCCTCTGATTTTAGAACATATGAATAATCAGGTATGTACTTCCTTAGGAGATATACATGGAACACATCATGAACCTGAGAGAGGCTTGGTGGAATCACCAAGTGATAAGATTACATCCCTATTTGATAAAGAATCTCAAAAGGGAAAATATAACTAGGGATCAAATTTCCATTATTTATAAATCTCAGAACCTTAATAAATGTTGAAATTCATAAAAACAACATCTCACCAAATTTTAACTCCATATCAGGTTGATGATTATCAGTAGAACTTTTCTATCGACTATGAGCCGCCTTGGTGAGATATTGAATAGTTCAAAATTTCCCTACCATTTACTATAATATCTTAGGTCCCAATTTATTTCTTTCTAAAACTTCATCCCATAAGGTTGTAATTCTACAATTATTTTCATATAGGGTTATATAATGAGCCATATGAATGATCGATTTAACGCTATTGTTGTATGAAAACTTGAATAGAGGAAGGTATTGATCCGAACAACCTTTGAAATCCATATAAAAATATCGTAGCATATAATTTAGGGTTTGAATGGTTCTATCAGACAAACCATCCATCTGAGGATGATATTCCATACTAAAAATCAACTATTTATCCAGATATCACAAAATAGTTTTCTATAACATTGAGGTAAACCTTGGATCCCGATCAGATATGATAGAATGTGCTACTCCATGAAACCTTACCACTTCCATAATGCCTATTCTAGAGACCCGATAATGATAGAAATATTCTTCAATAGCAATTAAGTGTGATGGGTTTTTAAGGTGATAAACTAAAACCCATATAACATTATGGCCTTTTTATGTTTTGGAGAGTCTAGAAACAAAATTCATAGTGATGTTTTCCAATTTCCATTTTGGGATGGGTAATCCTCTTAGATTTCAGTCTCTTAGACTTAAAATATTGACATACCAGGCACTAAGATACATACTATTCAATATCTCTCTTCATGTTATGCCACTAAAAATACCCTTTTATATCTCCACGCATATTTTTACTTCTAATATTAATAGATAATGATGAAATATGTGTCTCACCCAATAAATCATTCTTCTAGTTTAGTATTGATGGAACACATACTCAGTTCCTAAACTTTATCATTAAAATATGGTTATGGTTAAAATCAAAGAAATTCCTTAGCTTATTCTATAATTCCACATTTTTCTTTTCTCTCTTATTAATCCTCCCATGTATGTATGGTGGAAAATTTATCTGATAAAGATAATATATTTCCCCTTTCCTCATGATTTAAAGATAAATCTTCCAAAAATCTATAAATATTAGATGTATTTCAATACTCATCATGGGAAAAGGTGAATGGTCTTTCTAACTCAGAGCATTATCCACATTTTCCTTCTTCTTAGGGTGGTAATGCATTGAGAAATCTAATATTTGATTAATAATAAACATATTTTTGGAACATATTCAAATTATTCTATGTAAATATATACTTAATAATTTTATGATTAGTATATATATCACACCTTTCACCATATAGACAATTCCTCCACATATTAAATGAAAAAAATTACCATTTCCAACTCTAAATCATGATTTGGGTAATTTTTCTCATGAATTTTTTATTTATGTGAGGCATAAGCTATCACCATATCATTTTCCATTAGAATGCATCCCAATCCATTCTCTGTTTCATCACTATAGATTACAAACCCTTATCTACTACAAGGTAGTGTAAGAATATTCACACTAACTAAACTTCACTTTAGTTATTTGAAACTCTCTTTGCATTCATCTATCTAAAATAACCTAATCCCCTTCCGATTCAACTTAGTGAGTGGAATATATAATCATAATAAAGATATAAAAATCATAAAAAGTATCTATCCAACCCAAGAAAACTATAGATTTCAATTACTATAGTTAGTCTAATACATTAATCAAAAACATATATCTTTGAAGGATCCACTGATGCACCCTTATTTGAGATTATATGACCCAATAATAAAACTTTCTAAATCCAAAATTCGCACTTAGTAAATTTATCACACATATTTTTCTTCCATAGGGTCTTCAAAACAATTATCAAATGTTATTTATGCTCTTATTAATAATTTAATATATAAGAATATTATCTATAAATAATTCCACAAAATGATAAATGTAATATATAAAGACTCTTCTCATTAAATCTATGAAGATAGAAGGTTCATTGGTAAGTCAAAATGTAATTACAATGAATTCATCATGACAATACCTCATAAGGAAGGTCATCTTGGGTATATCCTTCTTCTTGATCATTATTTGATGATTTAATGATCGAAGATCAATCTATGAAAAATATATATCTCCTAATAATTAATAAAAAAGATTATTAATATGGGGTATATGATACTTGTTCTTAATTGTAATTTTGTTAAGTTCCTAATAATCAATGAAAAGATGTATTGACCCATATTTATTCTTAATAAAAATAATAAGTTCACCCCATGGAGAAGAACTTGTATGAATGAATACCTTATATAGATTCCCCTGGAGTTGGTTATTTAGTTACTATAACTCAATCAGGGTCCTTATATATGGATCCTTTGAAACAAGTTTAGAACCAGGTATGAGTTCTATTAATAACTCAACTTCAGAATTCAATAGATTATTAGGAAAGTCCCTAGGAAACACTCTATAATATTCTTAAATAATAGGCACATTTTCAATTATGAGTTTCTACCCTACTAGTTGAGATAAATATCTATCATGAATAGGTAGAAAACCCATATAATGGAAGTAATTTTTATTTGATGTTTAGGTTCCTCCTCACATTGATAAATTATTAAAGTTGATTTCGAATATCAAATATAACATCCATTACTCAACAAATGATATGGGATCAATACTAAGAGATCCAATGCATAACCAAAATAATGAAAAATTCAACTAGAGAATGTATAATAATATTTTTAGAAAGCAAATTCCCAAAAACATCTATCAAAGAGGATTTATAGACTTGAGATGCAGTCATCCTACCATTAATAGTCTTCACCTCCAACTCAATATCTAATCACTAAGGTGGTGATATGTAATCCTTAGAAAATTATTCAAGTATAAAAGAGTGGGTAGAAATAGAATAAAATAAAAAAAATTAGTTCTAGAGTGGATGATAAGTTTACCTTTCACCATATCACTAGGAACTTCCACACTAGCCATAGTGATTTCATAATCTTGACCTTATCCCATGGATTATTTTTTGGTAAGTTCCCTTTACATTTAGGGAATCCATGGGAGTAGTGCCTCATATATTTATAGTTAAATAATTGTACTTTGGTGGATTCTTTTTTACCCTTGCATTCATGATAATGATAGCCTTTTATCCACACTTGAAGAAAACTCCTTTTCTATTTACACATGTACCAAGGTGTTTATTTCCACAAGTATCACATGTAGGAAAATTCTTCTTTCTATTCTTCCCTTTATCTATTTTTTTATTTGTTGTCCTATTGTTCTATTTATTTACTACAAATACATAAGACTTTGAGAATTAATTCTCTATCTTGATTGTGCGTGATATAATACCCTCATATGATGAGAATGGTTGGGAGACTAGTACCTTTTGAAGTATTGGTTTTAAGCCATCAAAGAAATACTTGATCTTACTCTTTGGATTACATACATAGTTTGTATCACTCCTTTATAACCTCATTAGGAAAAACCTTCTCATTATTACACATTAATTCATAATTTATTACAAATGAATACACATAATACAACCCTAAATATTGAGAAGTCTAATGTCTTTGGGTAATTAGGTATATTATATAACAACTCAAAACATGGGATACATCATATTTATTGAAAAATTCTTTAACATGCTCATATTATTCCATCGTTCTTAAAAATTCATGGGATATCTTGGGGAAATACATAAGAAAGGTGTTATCTATAAAGACTAGTAAAGGAATAAACAAGTAATAACATAAATAAAGTATTACATGTTTTACAATAGAAATTTTCATGGTACATAAAAGGGGTGAAAATCATAAACATGAACAATGAGGAATTATATAACATGATAACATAAAGGAAACATGGGAATGTGACAACTTTAAACATGAAATCATAAGCATAAGTCACGGTTAAACACCAAGACAACATAACATAATGTTCTTAGGATAACCTCTTTCTCACCATATATGAAATATTGTGAGACTAAAAAATTACCCAAATCATTGAAGCTATATTTTGGTGCACCCATCATAATCATATCATGTACATTCATAAGTGTGTCACATAGGTCATATGAATAAGAACATATTTCATCACATTTAATACCAAAATAATGGATTTTCGATTACATACATTTAATTCCCCAATAAAATAAGTATAATTTCATAAAGGTGAAAACCCTTGATAGTAAATTGGTATGGGTATTACCTACAAAATTGTTTTTCATGGAAAATTACATTGAAATTTTGGTATCATAATAGGGGAATATAAATGTTCATGGGAGTCTTAATAGGAGTGAAATATGTCTCTCATAATTTGTAAATCATAACAGAAGTAAGGGCTATATAGAATAACATATTGCAAAATTATTAATTATTGATAAATAGAATAAGATAATGAATATTCTTAAATAATTAGTAGAAGAAGAAGATCCCTTAATTTTGATATAGAAAATCATAAGGACAATTTCGACCGCATAACAGGTGTACATAAAGGTTCATGCGAGGGATTAATAAAATTTAAATGGTTCTATCATCACATGGAAATAAAAAAGAAAGTAATAATGATATATAAAAACATACCCAAATAATAAAAATTTAAATTAAGAGGCATAACATAAAAGAGTTTCTTGAATAAAATGACGAGAGGGAGATCCCTTACCCTGAGAGGGTGATTCCAAAATCATGGGAGGAGATTCTCGAGAGATTGGGAGTAACATGGGAGGAATATAGATAGGGAAGGTAAGAGTAATGAAATGCTACAATTTTTTTTGATTGGATATTAATGGTAGCTTATGTGGGGTTTTATAGGAAAATAGAGGGGGGTTCTTTATTATTTCCCAAACGTAGTTTTTAGACTCTATATAATAATGTAATCAAAATCATAGATCTTACCTTGGGTTTTTCCCATGGTTTCTACAAAATAGGGGTGGTATTAATTATTTTATATGGATAATAGAAAAAATAATTAAAATATTACCCTTGGTGATGTAGAAGTGATTCATGTTCACAATGAAATGATTTTAAGACCTTAAAATATAATATAGGTTTTGGAGGATTCATAAAGGCTTTATAAAATTTATAAAATCACTTCAAAATCAAATTATTTTAAAGGTGAAACATATATTTGGAAATTTTTTATTTTTATATCATTTAATAAATCACTTTTGGGTCATTATGATGTTATAATACATACCATATATTTATACAATATTTAATTTTTACCCGAAAATTTGACTGTCATAGAAAATTTTGAAAAATTCACCATCGGATAATTTAAAAATGATAATTCCAAAAATAATATTTATTTTATAAAAATAATTTTCTAAAAATTTGAATTTTCACTTTTAAAATATAATCAAAATTTATTTTGAAATGTTATATTTTGGAGAATAACAGATTTCGAACCCTTATAAAAAGTACATCTGAAATAATAAAAATTATATTATAATTTAAATTTAATAATAATTATTTAAAAATGATATTTTATTAAAATAGTATTTATTTAAACAATACATTAATTTATAAAAATAAATGTCTTAATTGAAGGCTCATATTACCCAAAAATACAATTTGTGTTTTATCATATAAAAGTTAAAATCATTTATAACGTAACAACAATAAGAAGTATATATAACAGATATTCCATTGAAAATACAATATACATATTAATATTATTAGGGTTATGATACATATATCTTTATTACACTAGAATATTTCCTAAGGGTAAGGTGCATGATGGTGATATTTTCATGGGGTGGTTTGGGTCGTGATCTCGATGATCTTGAACTTCTCATATAAACGATTTCACTTGTTCTTTAGTTGTTAGATCTTGACTTGGGATTAGTCAAGAAAAAATATCAGTGATTCTATCTCCATCAAGAGATAAAATAAATGGGATTCATAAGTATTGAATCTACTAGTTGTGGTCATCACTTCCATTTTATGTGTCAATTATATTTATCAAAATTCTATATTTGTAATAATTATATTATTATTGTTCAACAGCTATATTATTGATGGTTATGATTCTTAATGGTATTTTAAATATAATAGGATAAAATGATACCAAATAAGTGAATGTGCTTTCATAACCATAATACATAATAGGGAACTTAATTCAATCATAAATAGAATTTTATTTATAAATTTCCAACTCGTTAAAATCTCCCCCTTTAAAAATTTCACCATACAAATTTTCATTTCACACACTAAAACAGATGGGGGTAATTCTTCTTTGTCACCTCCTTTGGTTCCCCCATCACTTCTTCAAACTTATGGTTTATCCATGACACTTTGACCATTTGTATTGTCTTATTTCATAGAACTTTGTCTCTATGATCTATGATCTTCATTGACTGCTCCTCACATGGAAGGTCATTATCCAATGGTACCACCTATGGATTCAATATATAGTGAACCAAGATTAACATACATGAATATTAAATCATTTTAGATTAAATTAAATACATTATAAAAATACATTCTCGAGGACCGTAATAGTTTAGTGTCTTTGGAAACTTGGAACAAAATCTTCTAACTTGGTTGAAGATATTAAATATTTCCAATAAAGATATCCCCTTTAGTACTTATACTTAAATCCTTTCTTCATAACCTAAGGAAAAGAAACATAATAAAGGGGTGATATCAGATGATCATTAAGGGTAAAAAAAAGAGATACATAATAATAACATGAGAATAAGGGTATGAGAACATAAGAATAACATTTAGAGATCAGACCCTACATATCAATGAATATATACACGAGTCATGGAATAAATATTTGAAGTTCATAAAATATATATCATAAGGGAATCAAGATAATAAGGCATGAAATCATAAAATAGGAATAAAACATAGAATTTGTGGAAGACACACAGTCCTATAAAAATTATTTCCATAGTAGTTAAGGAATAAATTCCAAGACCATCTTAGTAGTATGGGTTCACTGAACATACCATCTTGGCAGTCATGATTCACTCCAATGACCATCTTAATAGTCAAGGTTCACTACCAAGACCATATTAGAAGAAAAATTCATTTAATGAACCAAGTTCACTCCCCATTCTAGCCATGTCTATCACATTGGATATAAATCTTCACATAATGTATTGGAGGTAGATATAAGTCTCACCCATCTCTTAATTAAATCATGCACACATGTTCTACAAGATCATAAACAATCATATTATAAACCATGAAATGAAATGGGTATTATAAACTTGTAATCATATCTCAACCTATGGAAAAGAGAAAAGTTTCACAATAATTTAATCGAAGAATAAACCATGAAAATAAATGGGTTTCATAAGCTTATAACCCATGAAAGTTAAATGGGTTTCATAAACATATACCCACGAAATAGAAAGAGGTTTCATAAACATATAACCTATTAAAGGGAAATGATATTAATAAACATAATTCCATCAAAACATAAACCATTAAAAGAAATAATTTTAATGGAACCTTTAAATAATTTCCCTATAAAGGAATTATTAAAACTAATAGGTTTCATCTTAGATGGATCATAATTTTTGAAAAATAATTTTAAATCATTTCTTGAGGAAAATAACCTTTATTATTTGAAAAAAATAATTTTTAAAACATAAAACATTTTGAAAATAATTTTCTTATAAAATAACCTCTGAAAATTATAAATCAATATTGGAAACTTTTTGAAAACTTTTTACATGAAAATTTATAAAAGAATCTTGAAAAAATTTTGAAAACCATTTTCCTTGGAAACTTATTAAAGAATATTGAAAACATTTTGAAAACCATTTTCCTTGAAAACTTATAATCTATAAAAAAATTGAAAACCATTTTCCTTGAAAACTTATAAAATAATCCTAAAAAAAAATTTAATACCATTTTCATTGAAAACATATAAAATAATCTTGAAAACATTTTGAAAAATATTTTATTTGAAAAATTATAAAGGATGATTGAAAAATATTTTTAAATCCCTTTTTAGTTGAAAATAATTTGAAAAATAATGAATATACAAAATATTAGGACAAAAAAATTTATTAAAAAGGAATATTTTAAACTTGAAAAGGAAACTTTAAAGGAATTATGGTCATGATGGTCGATAAATCCATACATAACGAACAATCATTTTACACCGTAAAAAGTTTAGAAAATTTCCTCGATCAGAAAATGATAGAGAGATTATTTTAAAAATAAATTTGTTTAAAAGGTAAAACATGGGTAAAAATTTCTTTTAAATACAACATGATAATAGTAGAACATTTTTTGAAACATAATTATAAAACATGGTTTTGAAGGAACACAAATTTCTGACCAAATAGGGTGATAAAGATAGATTTTATTTAAATCACTTTCTTAATTATCTTAAGTTGTAAAGAGTGGAAAAATAGTACCAATACTTGAAGATATCATGACTAAACAGAGGAGAATAATTTTTTTAATGTTTTTGAATTACAGATCATAAGGTTTCATCATTGAAATAATAATCCTAAACAATCCCGATAAACGATGAGATTGTTGTAATAAACTCTTACAACTTAGTAACTTTTAATCATACTACCCATTTAAGAAAATGATAATAAATAAGGATTAAAATATAATTTATATAATTATATTAATGATATAATGTGTCAAATTGTATTTTATACAACTTATAGAAGAATATAGGTGCATAACATGGCATGTGTCTCAAATAAGGAAAATTGAGACAAAATTACTTTACTAATTTGGTAAATTTTGAAACATAAACCCCATGAAAGAAATATATTAAAATGGATATGTAAATAAAAATAAATTTAATTATAATAGTAATATAATAAATAAATTGGTAGTGTACACACTACATATAATAAATAGAAGGTGAACATGTCTTGTGTCTCACGAAAAATTAAAGTGAAATAAGAAAACCCTTACCTTAAGTCTAGAATTTATTTGTACAGGTTAAAACCTAATGTATAATAAATATAATTTTATTATAAATATACCACATAACCATATTATTATATATAATACCATATATTATTTGGATATGACTTTATATTACCCATTTATTAACAACTATGTGTTAATGTTATGTTTTGGGTAATATCCGCTTTGTTTTTCATATATATTTTGACTTGTTATTATTGATACTCTTACATATACCATGATTAAATTATTTCTAGGATGTTAAACATGATATAAATATGATATATATTCAGTATATAAGTATTTATAATAATATATAAAATATCGAAATAGGAAATGGAATACACCATTCTTGGAGACGGTAGGTTGTACGTATGCAAGAACGTTGTTTCCATTTTATTGTCATATTGAAATAAAGAAATTAAATGAAATATATATATATAATATCATTAAAGTATAATTATTTTTTAAAATATATATTATATAATTTTATTAAACCCATCCTCAATACATTCCATGTAAAGTGTAAACGAATCACATCGCTTTGTGGCGATAGTCCACATGTCCACAAACAAAGTTATCGTATTTAAAAAAAAGCATGAAGGTATTATTTATATAATAATTCCATAAGTATAAATAAATAATTAAAATCATATATATAATATAAAAATATATTTTCAATCATAATTCCTAACCACGAGAGGTGGTAAAGGAAAAACGAACAACATCGTTTCGAGAGGCGGTAGTTTGATGTACACAAGAATAGTAAGTCTGTTACCAATTAGATTGAAGTGTGTGTATGTGTAGGTATAAAAATTTGAATAAAAAAATATCAGTATATTTAGTATAATTATTTTTTTATATAATCATGTAATAAGAAGATTTTAGGGGGTGGAAAATTAAAATAAAACAAAGGAGCTTGAGGAAGGATATTACCTCTTCTTCAGGTAACTCCTTTTTGTTTGCACCAAAGGGCTTCCTTGGATTACTTTATACAAAAATTTAGTCTTATATGTTGATGGGAGGTTTTTTGGGATACTATTTGGGAATAGTTTTGATAATACAAAGTGGCTTGAGAGGCGTGAGTAAGGTGAAGAGTGAATGCCTTTTTATAATGGAGGGGGAGTGACATTCTTGTAAATATCAAAAGGTATAATCTATCGGGAGGTATCCCTTACCTATTGTTCCTAAAAATGGAAAAATAATGTATTAAATGAGAATTATGTTTTATAAAAACCTCCAACACACTAAAATAAGTTAATTTCTATAATTTTGTTACTTAACTTCTAAGTTTCCCAAATTTATCATTTTTGGTTTTTATTAATGTAACTTGTTTTATAACCTAAGTATATTAACCATTAAGAATAAATTAAGGTGAGAATTATTAGAAAATATAGAACCACTAAATTATAAATATTATTTATAATTTAAAAAATATAAATCCCATGTGTGTTGGACATTAATTTTAAAACAAGCACATGTAATGCGCAAAAACACTACTTTAACTCGGACTGTGCTAACAATTTTTTTACTATCTATGGGTCAGTATATTAATTATAAAAGATCAAATGGTCCATTAATGTAACATATTTAATATTTATTAATACTCTCAATCATTTTTCAAAATATATGATATTTAATAATTTTAAATAATTTAATAAAATATTTTTTATTATAAAATAACATTAATGTCAATTTTGACATTATTTCTTTAATTTTAATTTAAAAAAATATAAAAACATTATTTTAATTAAAAAATATTATGTTTACATATGTATAACATAATATATTTACCTAAAAAATAATGGGACATAATAATTCATTAAATTTACTTTACTTTTAATGTTTTTAGCATCATTTAGCTTATTTAATTATTAACTAAATAATCAATGTGTTAGAGTTTATTAAGTACTTAATGTAATTATATCATGTATAAAAATTAAACATAAATTAATACGATAAAAATAAATCATTTAACTTTCAAAATAATTTTTATAACTGAAACTATGTTGCTTATTCCATACTCTAAACCTTTATAAATGTTAAAGGTATGGAATGTTCCTTTTTTGTCCTTTTCCTTAACTTATTATATGGGTCAATTTCATGAAAATGTGTCACAATAACTCATAAAACAATAAAAAAGGGGTTATATGGTTCTAATATTGGAAGAAAATGGATTTTGGATAGGTATCTATGTCATTTTGGCCCTTATGTTTAAGGTTTTGTCCCTTGTTAAACTTAACTTTACCTTAATCGCTCTAATTAATTATAATTACTTTTACTATTACTTTAGTAAAAAACTAATTTGGCCTTATTAAAAATTAAAATTTATTATGATTAAAAATATGGAATCTATTTGTCTAAATTATAAAAATATAAGTGACAGAAATTAATTTAAAGTTAATCCCACAAACGGGATGACAAAGAGGGTTTTTAAAGTAAAAAGGTTCAAAATTTTACTAAGTTTTTATATCTAAATTTAATGTGAAATTGTTTCCAATGACATAAATTGGTTTAAATGATATAAAATAAACCTAATTATAATTAAAAATCAAGTAAAATAATTATTTAACTATATAAATAAGTTGGAAAAAAATGCAATTTTTAACTAAAATTCAATATTATTCTATTCATCAAAATATGAACGTCCTCAGAAAAATACCAAAAAATTCACCCAAATTAAATTTTTATATTTTTATTTAAAAAATGAATTTTATTTTTTCGAATAAAAATTATAGAAGTTCCAAAATTTATATTTAAAACGGGGTTTCCATTAAAAGGTGGTAAAATTACTTTTTAGAAAAATACATCTTTTTATTCATAAAATTGGATTTATTCTTATCCTATACCTATAAAATCTATTGTATAAGTATCAAAAATATTTAATGAATATATAAAATATAATTTTTTTTGAAAAAATTAATCAAAAGTGGCTTGTATAATTTATTGAGATAAAATTATGTTTGTATATAAAA
The DNA here is from genome assembly GCA_963277665.1 of Viscum album. Taxonomy (NCBI): domain Eukaryota; kingdom Viridiplantae; phylum Streptophyta; class Magnoliopsida; order Santalales; family Viscaceae; genus Viscum; species Viscum album. The sequence continues at coordinate 123,076,359 of OY728156.1, forward strand.
AAATAATTTTCTTAGAAAAGTAATTTCATTATTTTCAAATAGTTATTTCAATCACTTTTACTAATTTATAACCAAAGGATTCATATATAATTCATATTTTCACAATTTAGTTAATATTATTCATAACATATATTCCAATGGCTAGGTGGAAGATATAATTGTATTTTAATAATATTATTAACAGTATATTACAGTTTGGTAAAAACCCAATGTTGCGTGTAACGTAGGCTATCAAAGAGACTTAGTATTATGTCAAATAAAAGACAAACATGGTCTTGCGTGTACCAAAATCTAATCTAAGTGTTTTTTAGTGAATGATTAATTTTTTTTTGCATATAATGAAATAAAAACTTATTGATTTTATATAAAAAACTATATTTAGTGTTGCGTGAAATGGAAAATATAAAAAAAATTAAATTAATTAAAAAAATAACAAAATATAAAGGCGCTAAATTCTACCCCCTTAAAATGATTTTCCCTTGAAATTAATCTGGCTTATCAAAGATTTAATAATTTAATGTTCCATTTATAGAAACATACATTGTAAAAATGAATACTAAAACTTCCTTTAAAAAAGGAAATTTGAAAACATAACAGTTACCCAAAGTAACACATAGCTAGGTTTCCACATAGGATAAAATGAGTGGTAGCTAGAAACATGGACATAGAATAAAAATATAAATAATCATAGAGATTGATAATGATCCCTAATCATAATAAAGTGGATGATCCATATAATGTTAACAATAATAAAACCATAAACCTAAGAAGCATGAAAGAGGTAATTAATATCATAAAAAATGATGATAATTTGACAAAATTTTATTTCAAGGCCCTTTTCCTAAAGTTGTATAATTTTCATGAGAAGATATACTTACTTGATTTCAGCACAATCTCACCCTTTTTATTCCTTAATCAATTTACACTTCATCTCTTATTCTATAAAATAAAGGTGAATTTTTAATTCTTGAAGCACTAACAGATCATGATATGCACAACTAGGATGATAAGTCCTTTCATCTATCTTTAGTTATTATCACAGAAAAATGTTTAGAACATGTTATCCAATATGCATAAATCCTCATATAGCAAGATAATAATTTAATATCTTAAACCCTATCTGAAGTTTAACTTAAACCATTTGATAAACGATTAACCTTGTAACACTTACAGATGATGAAAATACAAAACTTAAAAATATGGTTACCAAATCAGAATAACATTGATCCCCCATATATAATAAATTATCTCTTTATTTTCACATTCCAAACATGTGAATAACTTAATTGTATATTCTATTGAAACATGGTAATAACCCAAATGACCATAATCCTTTTGAAAAACATGTATTTTTCCTTATTCCAAATATTACTAGATATATTCCTTAAATTCAATATGTTTTAAACTTTATACATGATAACATAAACCACTTTTTCAAAAAATCCTTAATTGGTTATAAGTACATTGATGCAATCCAATTTACTTTATCCAAATCAATCATCTCATTATCCAAGATGAACAAATTTTTCTCTATATATTGAAAAAATTAAGGGTTACGATTTCTTAATCAAAACATTACCTTTATATTAAATCAATTTTATATGTCATTGGAACCATTTAATATATCCTTTAAAATCCTTAATGAACAAATTATACTGGAAATACTTATATATTTAATGATTCATATAATATAATTATATATTTCCAAAACATAAATACTTTATTTATCCAAATTATTTCTTAAACCACTACTCAGGATTCATTATAATATTCCTTAATACCCATTTTCTAAAATATGAAATACTAATAATTTATTAAGGTTCATTAACCTCAATTTAATAATTCTTTTTACATTTAAAGTAATCAATACTATTAGAACATCCCATGTCTTTCACATGTCATTCAAAACCTATTTATTACCAAAAATATAACCAATAGTCACAACATATTATTGATTCTCTTCATAATATTTCCACTTAGGAAATCTATTTTCATAAATCCCATACTTTCCAAATATGAAAAATTCAATGTTAACCCATTTAATTTTAGTATCTTCCATTGACTAAAACTAGAAAACATAGTGTGAGCAACAATTATCATGGTAAAGAACCACATAATTGTGAAACAATACTTATTAGATGTCTAAATCATGAAACCTTCCTTAATATATGACAACATAGGTTTATACTAGGCTATTCATTATCATATTTTATTTAAATCCTCCATGATGGTTAATAAAGTGTTTATAATTTCTGAAGAATATCCCCTAGAGTGTCAAACCAAGTGTGTAGTAAGGCCCATCATCGTGAACTGATTGTTTATTGAGTCTAGCTCAATATAGTGTTTTCAGGGTTTTTACCCCGATGTACATCTGTTCTAATGTCACATACACCTATAAAATCTAGATATGGATGTATTTCTAGGAAACCACTCACATTATCCTTTACCAGAATTTAGGACATTTTATTTTACATTAACTTATCATTATAATTACCTTAGAGATATCCCTATACATTTCCATAAAAATAATATTAGGTATCTCACTAAATTTTTCTCATCCTAGTTTCTAAAGGTTGACTAAACCTTTACTTTCATACCAAATATAGTGACTCAGACTTAACATATATGGATATTACATCGTTTTAGATGAATATTCAACACATTAAAAAAATACATACCCAAGGACTGTAACGATTTAGTGTCTTTGGAAACATGGAAATGAATATTCTAGTTTTGTGGAATATCTTCAATGTTTCCCAAAAAAGATATTTCCATTTAGTACTTATACTTAAATCTTTTCTTCAAAACTTAGGGAAAGGAAACATAAGAAATGGGTGAGATCAGGTGCTTGGTAAGGGTAAAAAAAGTAGATACATAAGCATAACCTAAGTATAAGAGTATGAGAACATGAGAATAACATTTGGAGATCATAACCTGAATAAAAAATATCATATACATGATCCATGGAATAAATATTGGAAGTTTATAAGACATAAATCACAAGGGAATGAATATCATATTCCATGGAATCATTACATAGGAATAAGACATATAATTTTCAGTAGACACATAATCATATAAAAATCATTTCCATAGTAGTCAAGGAATCATTTACAAGGCCATATTAGTAATATGGTTTCAATTTCCATACCATCTTGGTAGTCATGGTTTACTCCCAAGACCATCTTAGTAGTCATGGTTCAATCCTAAGACCATCTTAGCTGATAAATTCATTTACTAAATTGATTTCACTCCCCATTCCATCCATGTCTATCTCATGAGATATAAAGCATTACCCAATGCATTTGAGGGAGATATGGGTCTCACCCATATCATAATTAAATCATACATATGTGTTCCATAATATCATAAACAATCATATAATAACCCATGAAATTAAATGGGTACCAGAAACATGTAATCATATCATAATCTGTGGAAAAGGGAGAGGTTTCATAATCATTTCTTCGAATCATAACCCATGAAAAGAATCATGTTTCATAAGAATTTAACCCATTAAAGTGAAATAGGTTTCGTAAATAAATAAATCATGAAAGAGAAATAGGTTTCATAAACATATAACCTATGAAAGAGAAACAATATTAATAAACATCATGACATAAAAACATAAACCATTAAAATAAATAATATGAATGGAAGCTTTGAATAATTTCCCTAAAAAGTCATGAGTAACACCAATAGATTTAATCTTAGATAAGACATAATTGTTTATAAATATTTTAAAATCCTTTCTTGAGGAAAATATCCTTTCTTATTTAAAAAAATACTTTTTCAAAATTAAACATTTTTAAAATGATTTTATTTGAAAATAACCTTGAAATATCATAAAGGAATCTTGAAAAAAAAATTGAAAACATTTTTCTATGAAATATTATTAGATAATATTGAAAAAAACTTGAAAACCATTTACCATGAATACTTATAAAGGAAGATTGAAAACATTTGGAAAATAGTTTTCCTTGAAAACTTATAAATGTAGCATGAAAATATTTTTAAAACAATTTTACTTGAAAAATTATACAAGAGGCTTGAAAATATTTTTCAAAACATTTTACTTTAAAACATATAAAATAATATTGAAAACATTTTGAAAAATATATAATTTGAAAAATTATAAAGAAATCTTGAAAAATATTTTGGAAATAGTTTTTCTTTGAAAATCACTTTAAAAAAAATGAATTTACATATTATTAGGATTTTTTTTTCTTAAAACATAATCTATTAAACTTTAGAAGTAATCTTCAAAGGGAGTACCGACGTAATGGAATATAAATCCATGCATGTCGAATATTCTTTTTTACATTGTAAAAAGTTCCGAAAAGGTCCTTGATAGGAAACCGATAAGAATATTATTTAAAAAAACTTTTTATTAAAAGGGAAAAATGGGTCAATATATATTTTAAATATTATATGATAATAGAATAAATTTTTTTAAAACATCTTTATAAAACATTGTTTTGAAGGAACACAGAATTCTAACTGAAGAGGGAGATAAAGTCTGATTTTCTTAAAATAACTTTTTTAATTATATTAAGTACCAATGAGTAGAAAATTGTACTAATACGTGAAGATAAAATGAATAAAAAATGATAATAAAAATTGTGAATGTTCTCGAAATATTGATCATAAGGTTTCATCAATTAAATCAAAATCATAAACAATCATGATAAACGATGAGATTGTTGCAATAAACTATTACCACTTGGTAACTTTGAATCATACTACCCATGTAATAAAAATGAATTAAATGAAGATTAAAAAATCATTTAAATAATTATATCAATTATATAATATGTTAAATGGTAGTGTATACACCTTATACAAGAATATACGTGCATAACACAACATGTGTCTTAAGTAAGGCAATTTGAGACAAAATTACTTTACCGATTTGGTAACTTTTGAAACATAAACCCCATGAAATAAAGATCATAAAATGGATATTTAAATACCAATAAATTTAAATATAATAATCATAGAATACATACATGGGCATTATACTCATCACATATAATAAATAGAAGGTGGGCATGTTTTGTGTCTCATGGAAAATACACGTGAAATGAGAAAACTCTTACCTTAAGTCTTGAATTTCCTTGTAAACATTAAAAACTCATGTATAATAAATATAAGTTTATTATAAATATATAAAATAACAATATTATTATATATAATAACATATATTTTTTATGACTTTATATAACCTTTTTATTAACAAATCCATGTTAATGTCGCGTTTTGGGTAATATCTGTTTTGTTTTTCGTACATGTTTTGACTTTTTATTATTGATTCTATTACTTAGATCATGATTTACTTATTTAAATAATTTTAAACATTATATAAATATAATATATATTCAGTAAATATGTATTTATAATAATCTATAAAATATTGTAATATGAAATGGAACATACTGTTCATGGAGATGGTAGGTTGTACGTACACATGAACATTGTTTCTGTTTTATTATCGTGTTGAAAGAAAGAAAGTAAATGAAATATATGTATATATATAATATAATTAAAATAGAATTATTATTTCATATAATTTTACTAAAAGCATCTTTAATATACTCCATGTAAAGTTTTAATGAATCATATCGCTTTGAGGAGGTGGTAGTCCACACATCCACAAACGAAGTTATCATATTTACACAAAATGGAAATCACAAATGTATATTTTATATAATAATTAAATAATAATAAATAAAATATAATATATATCATATAAAAATATAGGTTTCATTATAATTCCCAACCATGATAGGTGGTAAAGGAAAAATGAACAACATTGTTTTGTGACACAGTACTTCTCCATACATAAGAACGATAAGTTCATTACCCATTAAATGGAAGTTTTTTCAAGTCTAGGTAAAACCCTTAGAATGAATATATATATATATTTAGGATAGAGAGGTTATTATATTATGATGTAATAATAAGAGTTTAGGGGGTGGATAATTAAAATAAAACAAAGGAGCTCAAAGAAGGATGTTACCTCTTCTTCGAGTAACTCCTTTTGGTATGCACCAAAGGGATTCCTTGTATTGATTTATGCCAAAATTGAGGCTTATATGTTTAGGGTAGAGATTTTGGGAGACTATTTTGGAAGATTTTAGATGATCCAAAGTGGCTTGAGAGGTGTGATGAATGGGAAGAGTGAATGCCTTTTTATAATGGAGGAGGAGTGGAATTCTTGTAAATACCAAACTGTATACACTATTAAAATGTATCACTTACCTAATGTGCCTCCAAAATAGAAAAATAATGGATTAAAGGGGAATTATGGTCAATAAAAACCCCCACCAAATAAAAATAAGTTCATTTCTATCACATTATTCATTAACTTCTAAGTTTCCCCAATTTTATCATTTTGTTTTTTATTAAAGTAACAGATTTTCTAACCTGAGTAATTTAACAATTAAGAATAAATTAAATTTATATTTATCATAAAATATAGTCCCAATAAATTCTAAAATTTATATATAATTTACAAAATATAAATCCCTTGTGTTTTGGAAATTAATTTTAATATAAGCGGATGTAACGTGGAAAAACACTACTTTTACCTGGATCGTACTAACAATGTTTTTTTCTACATAGAGGCCAATATGTTAATTATAAAAGATAAATTGGTCCATAAATGAACCATATTTAATATTTATTAATACTCACAGTTAACTTGGAATAATGTTGTTTTTTTATTAATTTTAAATAATTTAATAAAATATCATTTATTGTAAAATAACATTAATATCAATTTTGACATTATTTGTTTAATTTTAATTTTAAAAATATAAAAACATTATTTTAATTAATATATATTAATTTTAAATATATTTAACATGATATATTTACTTAATAAAATAGTTAAACACAATAATTCATTAAATTTACTTTACATTTAATTTTTTTAGCAGCATTTATCTTATTTAATTATTAACTAAATAATCCACGCATTATAATTTATTAAGAGTTTATTATTATTATATCATCTCTAAAAATTTAAATTAAATTAATATGATAAAAAATAATTTAAATTTCAAAATATTTTTTATTAGAGAAACTATTTAGCTTCTTACATACTTTAAATCTTTATAAATGTTAAAGGTAAGGAAGGTTCCTTTTTTGTCTTTTTTCTTACATAACATATTATATGGGTTACATTCATGAACATGTGTCCCAATAAATTATAAAATTATTATAATGGGGGTATATGGTCTAACTATTGGAATACAATGGATTTTGGACAAGTTTATAGGTTATTTTAGCCCTTAATTTTAAGGTTTAATACCTTTTTAATCTTAATTTTACCTTAATCAATGTAATTGATGTTAATTAATTTTACTAATATTTTTGATAAGAAATTAAGTTTAACATATTATAAATTATAAAGTATTATAATTACAAATATTGAATCCATTTTTCTGAATTCTAAACATAGAAGTGGCAGAAATTAATTTAATATTAATCCTGTAGATGGGACGACAAAGTTGGGTTTTAAAGTAAAAAGGTTCAAAAGATTGTGAAGTTTTTACATAAATATTTAACATGAAATTATTTCCAATGACCTAAATTGTTTTAAATGATATAAAATTAATATAATTATACTTTAAAACCAACCAAAAAACATTATTTAATTATATAAATAAATTGGAAAAATGCAGTTTTGAACTAAAATTCAGTATTATTCACTATTCATCAAAATATGAAAGTCCTTTAAAAATACCAAAAAAACACCCAAAATAAATTTTTATATTTTTGTTTCAAAAATTAAGATTATTTTTTCAAATAAGAATTATAAAATTATTCAAAATTATTTTTAAAATGGGTTCTCCATTAAAAGTCGGTAAAATTACCTTTTAGAAAAATACATATTTTTTTCCATAAAATTGGATTTATTCTTATCATGTACCTATAAAATCTATTATATGAGTATCAAAAATATTTATTGAATATATAATATATAAATTTTCTTTAAAACATTAATCAAAATTGGTCTATTTAGTTTATTGAGATAAAATTGTGTTTATACATAGAAAAATAGTTTTCATAAAAAAGTAATTTATTTATATTAAAATAGTTATTTAATTAAATTATACTAATTTATAACCAAAATATTCATGTGTAAAAAATATTTTCACAATTTAGTTAATCATATTAATAATATTTATTCAAATGGCTAGGTACTAGCTATAATAGTATTTTAAAAATAATATTAATAATATATCGTAGTTCAGTAAAAACACGACCTTGCGTGTAACAAAAGCCATCGAAGGGACTCAGTATTGTGTGTAATATAACCCAAACATAGTGTTGTGTGTACCATAAGATAATATATGTGTTTCACATAGTTCCAGATTAACTTGGTGTTGCGTATAGTGCAAGACAAACTTAGTGCTTTTATATAAAAAAACTATATTCAGTATTGTGTGAAATGAAAAATATCAAAAAGATTAAATTAATTTGAAAAAAAATTCACAAGATATCAGGGTGTTATACAACACATGTAATGGGTCTAGTATTTATTTTCTCAAGATGGATATATGGAAAAAATCATGTACATGAGATAGTTTAGGTGGGAGTGTTAGTCGATAGGCCACTACTCCAATGCGATTAAAGATATCAAGGGGACCGATGTATCTTGGACTAAGATTCCCCTTCTTTCCAAATCTCATGAATTTATTCCATGTATATATGTCGAGTAATACATGCCTCCAACCTCAAACTCTAGGTATCATCGATGATTGTCAGTATATCTCTTCTATCGACTCTAAGGAGCCCTGATGTGATGCTAAATGGTCTTGAACTTTTCCACCATTTTCTCGACCATTTCATCACCCTACAGTCTACATTCAACAACTTCATCCCAAAATGCATGTGTTTAATAACTATTTTTATAAAATTATTCATAGGGTCCATTTTTATGCTTGAGTGGAAACTATTATTGTATGAGAACTTGAATAGAAGAATATGTTGATCTCATCCTCCTTTGAAGTCCAACGAGCATGATCTCAACATGTACTCATGTGTCTGGATTGTCCGCTTAGATGGGCTATCAGTTTGAGGGTGATAATCCATGCTGAATTGAAAATAATTATTTATAGAATGATGTAGAATCTTCTAGAACTTGTAATTAAATCTTGGATCTCAATTAGATACAATATATAGTGGTGTTTCATGTAGCCTCACCACTTCTCTAATGTATATCCTTACAAGTTGATTGAGTGAGAAGTCCTCTTGAATTAAAATCAAGTGACCAGCCTTTATAAGATGATCCACCACAACCAATATAGAATTATTTACTCTTGATGTTTTAAAAATACTAGTGGAAAATTACGTGGTTATGTTTTCCCATTTCCATGTAGTTATGGGTAATAGTTTCATCATCACCTTGTATGTTTTTTCCAACCTTAATTTTATAACATATAAGACACCATGATGTATCTTCCATGATCTCCTTATTTATATTGTCCCACCAATAGTAATCTTATAGATCCTTGATACATATTTATGCTTTTTGGATGGATGGAGAAGTTCGAGCTATGTGCATCATCCAATAACTCGTTCTTTAACTCAGGATTTTATGGTAAAAAAATCACGACCAAAATCATAAAAACCATTATTCATTAATTTTGAACTCTTAGGATTTCCATTTTCTTATATATTCCACCTTGTTATGAATTTCCATGTCATCTATTTGATCATCCTATATCTTCTTCATAAAGGATGGTTGCACAATAATTTGTGAAAGGATTGATGATTTTCCTTCCTTCATGATTCTTATGTCCATCCTTTTCAATTATAATATGATCACATACTTCTCGGTTATCATAAATGATAAAATTGTTTGGTCCTTTAAACTTATAGCATCTACTACTTTATTTTCCTTCCTAGGATAGTAGTGGAGAGAGTATTTATAGTCCTTAATTGGCTCTAACCATATTTACTTGATCATATTCATCTATTTCTATGTGGATATATACTTGATACTCTTATGATCTATATATATTTCACACTTATCTCCAAATAGATGATGCTTCCAGATTATAAATGCAAAGATAATTCTATCCAACTCTAGATCATGTGTTCGGTAGTTCTGTTCATGAACTCCTAGTTTTCATGAGGCATTATCTATCAGTTTTTCATTCTACATTAGTACACAGTCCAATCCTTTCTTCGAAGCATCATTTTATACTATAAAAAGTTCACAACCTAAGGGTATCGTAAGTACAGGTGCAATGATGAGACTATTTTTCAACTCTTTGAATCTATATTCACATTAATTATTCCAAACAAACATGAATCCCTTTTGAGTTATCATGGTTAGAGGGTTTGAAAATCATGAGAAATTTCTCACAAATCGACCATAGTATCTATCTAATATAAGGAAACTATGGATTTCAATCACAACGGTTGGTATTGAACATACTTAAATTGATTTTATCTTTAAAGGGTATACAGATATTCAATTTCTAGTGATAATATTCCCCAATAATGAGACTTCCTCAAACCAAAACTCGCATTTACTAAAATTTTCATAATTATTATCATTCAAAAGGTCCTTAGCATAGTGCTCAGATTATCCTCACAGTCCTCCTCTCTTTTAGAGTATATTAGAATATCATCTATAAATAATACTAAAAAAATCTCAAAGTAATATCTAAAGACTATATTCAATAATTCCATGAATATTTCTATAGAATTAATGAATCTGAATTGAATTAATATGAACTCATAGTGCTCTTACCTTGTATAGAAAGCAATCTTGGGGATATCCTCCTTCTCCACACATACTTGATAGTACCCCAACCTAAGATCCATATTAGATAAGTATTTGGATTTACGCATATGATTGAAAATTTCATCAATATGTGGTAGAGGATAATTTTTCTTTATCATGATCTAGTTTATCTCATGATAATCAATGCAAAAGCGCATTAGCCTATCCTTCATATTGATGAAGAGGACTGGTGCACCCCATGGTAAAGCGCTTGGGTGCATAATTTATTTATCCAAATTCTCTTATATTTGTTTCTTCTGCTCCTCATTTTCCACAATATCTATTCTATTTGGAGTCTTGGAAATTGGAAAATCCCCAGGTACAAGCTTAATTGAAAATTCAACCTGTCATCCAGGTGGAAGACAAAACAATTCTTTAAGAAACGACTAAGCATATTCTATCGCAATGTGTATTTCTTCAAGGATGATATTTTACATTGACTTAATAATTTTTGATAGATATGCTTCCTCATAGGGAAATAATATCTATTCTCGAGACATTGGTGCTAAAGAAGATTTATCCTCCTCCTTTCACTCGTATAGAATCGGGGGATGATTCATGATGCACATAGTGATTTCCTTCTCACGAAAGTTTATGTTGGATCTATTTATGGAAATAAAATACATACCCAGAATTGAATCAAATTACACTAAATGGGAGGAGTTATATACTTGGGAAAAAATAATTTCCCTATTTTTTTTCACTAACATCTCTACTTCCATGATTTGTTGTGGTGTTTGAGTAGTTCTACTAAACTAGTGTGATATGAAGGAATACATATAACAAAAGATGATAAACATACCTTTAACTTTTTGATTATGGTTCTAACCATTTAATTTATCCAAAATAAAAATATGGATGATAATTTTCAACCTATTAAACACATAAATGGGAATACAATACCATTAAATGGATAACTTAAAAATGAAATGTATTTCCTTAAATTATGGATTTCTAGGCTTTAATCTATGTTATCCATGATATATTTCCTAACATATGCTCTTATGAGAATTTTGGTTCCCTTAAAAAATGGTTCACAATGAGATTCTGAATTTACTAAATCATATTCCCCATGAATGACAAACCAGGTGTGCAGTAAGGCCCATTTTCATGCACCATTTTCTGATCATGTCTAGCTCAATATGGTGTTTTCAAGTGTTACCCCTATGTAGATCTGTGCCAAAGACACATTGTAACACCCTGAGTTTTTATGGACCATTTTTTGGAATAAATTAAAATTTTAATTTATATCTTGCAATTCACAAAGTCAAACATTCCTTTCACACTAAACTGACTTATCGTATGTTACAGGAAACACCGAGTTGGTGTACGATATATGCAACACTGAGTATAGATTTTTTTCAATGTATTAAATAAAAATGTTTGGATTATGTTATACACAACAGAAAATAAATATTGCACTACACACAACACTGACTTGGCTTGCATTATACGCAAGAGTGACCTTCCTCGATAGCTTGCGTTGTACGCAATACCGAGTTTCACTAAACAATGATATATTATTAAAATATTTTTATTTAATGGGATATAAACTGGCCTTTATGAATATTATTAATTTAATTTTGAATTTTATAACATTAAAATTCATCTTATATATTTTCTAGAGATGATATAAGCACAAATTCAATTTTTTGGATAAAAGAAGTATTGTTCAAAAAATATAGTTTTGCTGCCTTTTAATGATGCACCCATTTTAAATCTAGTTTTTAACACTTTTATATATTCTATTTGAAAAAATAAACATATTATTTGTAATTGGAAAATACAAATTTACTTTTCTTGATTTTTTTTGTACTTTTCTGACAAAATTCACATTTTAATGAATAGTGAAAAATACTGCATTTTAATTCAAAACCGTCTTTTCATCTAATTTATTTATATAGTTAGATTATCCTTTTAATTAATTTTAAAGTGTAATTGGATTATTTTTTATCATTTAATCCAGTTTTGGCCATTGAAATTAATTTTACATTTAAATTGGATATAAACACATGATGATCTTTTGATAAGTTTTTACTTCTTAAAAACCCAATTTTTTGTTTTTGATAATGAGAATTAATTTAAAATTAATTTTTGACAATTATATGTTATGAATTATAAAAAAGGGATTCCATATTTTGAATTAGTGGGTAAAAATTATGTTAATAGGTTACTTTTATTTTTTTGGATATTACGAATAGTAACTACTATAATTTTTATTTACCAGAGTTAAAGGTAAATCGAGTAAATATGGGTAACTAACAATATGATAAAGACAATTTAATTACCCTAACACATGAAAAAAATCATATTAGATGAATTAAAATCGACCAATATCAACTATGGGTCACAATTTATTCATTTAATGGACTTTTTTCCATGAAAGCGATGTAATTATAATTAAAACAAGAGAAGGTGACAACATGTCACTCTCATATATCTTATAAGTATAATAATTTTAATATAGTGATAAACATGATAAAACTTCAAAAATAAATATTATCCAGAAAGATAATGAAATTATATACATCATTTGAATTTATTTATAATTTTTAGAGATTAAATAATTACCATTAATGATGACACAATAGTGATGTAGAAATTATTTTATTGATAGAAATATCAAATAAATGGTTTTGAAAATATTGAAATAAATAACATATGAACTAATTAATGTTATCCAAGAATTTTATAGGTGACTATGACATATTATGAGTGTATTAAATATTTTTTTGAATTTATCTTATTTGTGGTTTTTATTTAAGGTAATATAAATGAATATTTTCAAAATTGACACTATTGATATTTTATAAAAATAACATATTATTAAATTATTTAAAAATCACAAAAATATTTAAAAATTAAAAATTGAAAATTTTATGGTCTAAAAATTCATAAATTATCAAATTATGGACAATTGAAAATATATAAGTAAATATTTATAGCCATTTAATATTTATAATATTATTACCACAAAGAAAATTAAATAGATTAAATAAGGATAAATCAAAATGATAAGGTATAAAATAAAAACAACATGTATAAATTTTATTGTTTGATTTTATTTAGACCCATAGTAATCTTATCTTCTAAATAAATGAGTTTTTTTATCATTATAAACCTAAAATAAATTTATAATAAATAAATATTTCAAGACTTTCCAAAGGTTCCCCTCCCCTCTCTTATAAAAGGGAACCTATCCTTATCTTTTAAACACACATCTAAAGTGATTTGGATCAGAAAAAACTTCCCAAATCTCTTACCAAATTCCCTTAATTAATTCTAGAGGCTACCCTTTATGCATAAAGCCATATTATGGAGTCCTTTTGTGCATACCAAAAGGAGATACCCAAAAAAGAGGTAATTATCTTATCACCTCTTTAAAAATTATTGTATTCTTTTACTTCCTATTATTATCTTGTTTCAATAATAAAGTAATAAATAAAATATATTCTACATGATGATATGTTATTATTATTAATGGATAACCTTATACCTCCTTATATCCATCCTACGAATAACAATATCTCCATACGTGCGTACGTACGGCTTACTGTCTCCACGTCGTGGTGTAATTTGTTATTCAAAAATACTTAATTTAGATGGGTATATTTATGAGTATAATGGATGTAAATAATTAATATAACATTATATTATTTCTTTACAATTAATATAACATCCAATTCCGTACTATTTAATCATCAAGGGAATGATATCGTCGCTCATGCGCACGTACGACTTATCGTCTCCATGACGTGATGAGATTCATTCTTCACGTTAACCATTAAAGAATGATTATAAAGTATATATAATAAATAAGAATTATATATATGAAATAATAATTCTATTGGTTTATGTATATATATATATGTGTTTCATTTACTTTCTTCCATTCAATTCAATAAGGAAATGGAAACAACGTTCATGCATACGTACGACCTACCATATCCATGAATGGTGTATTCCATTTCATTTATCCATCTATTATATATATTTATATAATGAATATTTATGATATATAAATCATGTTTTACATTATTGAAGTAAAAAAATCATTATTAAAGTAATAAGATCAAGAATAACAAGTCAAGACACGTACGATAAATAAAACGATTATTACCCAAACTTTTTCTTTATCATGGAATTGATAAATAAATAGGTAATATAAAGTCATAGGTGAATAATATATAACATCATAAATATTATTATGGTTATTTTACATGTTAATAATATGTTTAAACCCACTATACAAATTTTTTAGACACATACGGAATAAATCTGTCCTAAGGTAAGGGATAACTTTTTAAATCTCATTTTTATTCGAGATTGTTTATTTGTAAGTATTTACTGGGGTATATTTATCATCCACATCCATGTTTCCTAAATATATAATATTATTTCTATTAGTATACTATATTTTAATGTAAATTTTACCCATTGGATAATTTTTATGGAAGGAATATTTCTTCCATTTTTCATACGAGGCACTTTTTGACTTTTCCAGCAAGAGTACAAGAAGAATGTTTTTTTAACTTATACCGCATGAATGAATTTTTATGTATTAATAAATCCTTATTTACATGAATATTCCTCTAAATTATTTCAAGTTTATTTTCAAAGAAATTATTTTCTTTTAAAATTACATAGTATTTTGAGAAAATAAAAAGTAATTGAAGAAGAAATGATATTTTCCTTAGGAATTAAGCTCAAGTGTTTTATCAAAATTATTTTCCATATAATATGAAATAGGGTTTTTTTATATCCCTATTTTTAATTTTATTTTATTTTGTTTATGATGGAATTATTTTTATGAAATCCATTTATTTTATGTGGATTATGTTATGATGTAATGATGTTTAAGAAACCCATTTTATTTCTCATATTATGCTATGATGAATGATTTATGTTTTTTTTGGAACATGTAAGAATAATTTCATTATGAGATGTGTAGGACCTATATCTCCCTAAAATGGATTGGGTAAATATTTATATCTCAGTAGATAGACAGGAATGGAATTACAAGTTAATCCAGTTTAGTAATATAGGGCTAGAATGACTAGTAAATCTAGTTCAGTAATACATGGTTGGAATAAAAAGTAAACATAGTTTAGTAATGGACTTTGTACACTATGATGGTATTGGAAACAATTCCTTAGATAATATAGAAATCATATTATGTGCTTATTTTTTCCACAATTTCATGTTTTATGGCAATGCTATTTTATCATGGTTAATGTTCTTTTATGATCTATGTCTTACATACTGCCAATATTTATTTCATGACTCAAGATTTTGATATTTAAACTTTACATTCATGTTTTTGAATTCTTATGTTTATGGTTTGTTTTATGTTCTACATGTTTACCCTTACTTAGAATTTGAGCTCACACTTTTTATTTTTTCTTTTCCCCATGATATAAATAAAGGTTTTAGGTAGAAAAACAAAATGGGAAGATATTTATTGGAGATGTTGAAGATATTTCATTATGTTAGAAGATTATATTCCAAGTTTCTAAATATACTAAAATAATACAGTCTATGGGTGTCTATTTGTGTCATTTATTAAGTATTACACAAAAGTAATGTAATGTCCATATACATTAATCTTGGGTAATTAGAGTTTATATCATAGCGAAGGTTTATTCAACATTTGGAAACTAGGATGTGAAAACTTTAGTGACATCCCTAGATATATTTATAAGGTATGTCTAGGGATGTCCCTAAGGTTAAGTACAACTATAGGTTACAACCCTTGAATTATGGTAACTATCATGAATAACATAGGATTAAACCTAACATGTTAGATATTTAAGTACCCCTTGATTATATTGTTTTTCTAGCATGATTTTCTCCTCTCAAACTATTATTTTTGGGTTTTAGAAAATGGATAAAAATAGGAGGATTCATGTTAATGAATAATATTATGGGCAATAGAATTATATTTTTCATAAGAAACCAAATTAAATGGGATTTAGAAGTTAAAACATTGTTATTATTCCTAATCAACAATCTCATAATATGATCAATAATCTCAAATTTGGTGAGTTTCCTCACCCAAATAATAAGAGAAAGATGGAGTTTCATGGTGACCATATAGGAAATAAATTTCAATTTTCCAAATGTAAATCATGTGGGAAGAGGCATAAAGGAGAATGTTTCTAAGGAATTAGAATATGTTTTGGCCGTGGAATATAATGACACAAAGCTAGTAATTGTAAAGGAAAAGGTTCAATTAACAAAATGGAAAATAATAATGGTATTACTAAGACATCAATGAGGATTAAATGTTTTAAATGTAGAATGTATGGGCATTATGAAAATCGATTCCCTAAGGGAAAATCTCATGAAGATAATAAGTATGGTCATATGGGTAGTATTTATATTGTTGATGATGAATATATTACAAATGATATATGATATGAAATAAGTGTTAAGGAATAAAATTATGAAGCTCAATAAATGGTTTAAAAAGATAGATTAATGATTACATTATTATCAAGAATAATGTTGTATAAGTAATTTTATGGTACTATGGAATAAAGAAACATCTATGGATTGTCACACTATTATTTTTCACTAAGAATTTGATAGTATATGTTGAATGGTACTAGTAACCATGAAAAGTGATTGAAATATTTTTGGAAAGCACATAATATGATCATAATGAAGGGACAAGAAGATAATGATATGTTTGATAGTATTAATGACCTCATGAAAGATATAAGGAAAAAGCGATATCATGGTTTGAGTATATATAATTTTTCATATTTTTGGGGTGTGGAAAGAGTTAATTTTTATAGAATGTATGTTTTCACTAAGTTTCTATGGTAATTCATGTTATTATCATGTTTCAAGAGAATAAATGATTAAGGTATTAACATGTTTGGAATTTGAAAACCAAGAACTACCTTATAAGATATGGGAGATAAATTTTAAGTTGATTTAGTTCACCTATTTTTAAAGTTTTATATTTTCTGTATTTGGAAGGATTGTAATGTTGTCCATTTATGGATAGTAGAAGTTATATTCCAGTTGAAGTTTGTTAGATTAATGTATTATCTCACTATAGGTGGCCTTATTCATATTTTATTACATGTGATAACCTTTTTTTGAGATAGATGGAATGACCAATCATTCTATCGCATGATCTACTAACACTTTAAGAATGAAAAATTCAACTTCATTTCTTTAAATAAGAGATGAAGTGGAAATTGTTCAAGGCACGAACAATGGTGAGATTGTACGAAAATCAAGTAAGTATTTATTTCCATAAAAAATTCTTTAACTTTTGGAAAAGGATATTGAAAACCAAAAATGTTATCCTAGTACCTTCTTATCTGATAAATCAGATGGTCCCTTAAATCATCATAGATTTATGGCTTTCTTGTAGTTAATATTCTCTAAACCTTATTCTCTGTCACTATCCATCAGAACTTGATGGTTAGATTTTTCTTCCATATCCATGTTTTCACTTCCCACCTATGTTCTCTTATGTGGAAACCTAGCGATGAGTTACTTTGGGTAACTGTTACATTTCTAAATTTCCTTTTTAAAATGAAGTTTTAGTATTCCTTTTTATGAATGGGGTTTCTATGAAAGAAAATTTCAAGTAGTAAACCTTTTATAACCTCGATGAATTTTAATGGTGAAATTCATTTTAAGGGGGTTATAATGTAGCACCCTGAGTTTTTATGGAACATTTTTTTGAATAAATTAAAATTTTAATTTATATCTTGCAATGAACTAAGTCAAACATTCCTTTCACACTAAATCTACTTGTCATATGTTATACACAACATCGAGTTGGCGTACGATATATGCAACACTGAGTATAGATCTTGTTAAATGTATTAAAGAAAAATGTTTGTATTATGTTATACGCAACACCAAAGGAATCTTTTACTACACACAACACTGACTTGGCTTTCATTACACACAAGAGTGGTCTTACTCGATAGCTTTCATTATATGCAATACTTAGTTTCACTAAACAATGATATATTATTAAAATATTATTATTTAATGGGATATAAACTAGCTATTATGAATAGTATTAACAACATTTTGAATTTTATAAAATTAAAATTCATATTATGTATTTTCTAGACATGATATAAGAACAAATTCAATTTTTTGGATAAAAGAAGTATTTTTCAAAAAATACATATTTGCCACCTTTTGATGGTGCACCCATTTTAAATATATATTTTAATACTTTTATATATTATATTTGACAAAATAAACTTATTATATGGAATTAGAACATCAAAATTTACTTTTTTTGAATTTTTTGAATTTTTCTGATAAAATTAATATTTTAATGAATAGTGAAAAATACTGCATTTTAATTCAAAACTTACTTTTCATATAGTTTATTAATATATCTAGATTATATTTTTAATTGGTTTTAAAGTATAATTAGATCATGTTTTTATAATTTAATTCAATTTTGGTCATTAGAAGTAATTTCACATTTAAATTGGACATAAACACATGACAATATTTTGATAAGTTTTTACTTCTTAAAAACCTTTTTTTTTGTTTTTGACAACATGAATTAATTTTAAATTAATTTCTTATAATTCTGTATTTTGAATTATAAAAAATGGATTACATATTTGGAATTAGTGGGTCCAAATTATGTTAATAGGTTACTTTTGTAAGGGCTCAGATCTGCGTGGATCGACCCTTTGTGTGTTTTCGAAGACCAAGGTTCTCAAAAAAGTCCCAAAGGATGTCTGGAGGAGTTAGGTCACGAGAAGATCGAAATAGGGGGGATACACAACATGACAAAGTGGTACATGACGTGTACTATTTCAGGTTTTGAAAAATAACATAAATATTGAGGTGATGGGTTTTGTAGTGAAACCCGACATCAAGGCAGTACACGATGTGAATAAGAAGTACACGTCATGTACTAACCCGCTGATGTATGTTTTAAAAACATATCAGCCACTCAGGTTTTTTAAACCCTACAGCTGGGGATTCTTTTCCCCTCGCCCTAGGCGACCCATCAAACCCCTCCATGGTTTTTTATATATCTCTTTAGCTATGATCGATCTCAGGCTTTCTTCTTCGATTTGTCTTCGATCTAAGGTAAGATCTACCTTTGTTATTTGGTTTTATTTGATTCGTCTTTTCCTGTTACTTATTTCCATGCTATGTAGTTTGATCTCTATGGTTCTAAGGGAGTTTCTTTTGGTTTTTGTTGATGTGTTTGTGCCACGACATCCTTGGGTGGATGCAATTGTTTTGGGGAAGGTGATCTTAAGCCGTTTCTTTGATCTATTATCGAGCGAAGAACATAAAAAACCTTTTGAGGTAGGGGATTCGTTGCTTCTCTAATTATTTATGTGCAATTGTAGAGTTATCATGATTTATCCCTTTGGATCATAATGAAATTGACCTAATTAAATACTTGAACTGGATTAAATGAATTGGTTGTATATCATGTTGTTTCCTTACACCGTGATAATAGTTTTCCTTTTGATTTTATATGTAGTGTGATATCCAAGCTTTTCTTATTATCATGTTATTCTTGATGAAATTGCTAAATAATGTAAATCTGTAATTAACTAATAATTAATTGGATAATGATAAAGATGCATGTAAATGAATCCGATTGTTTTTGTTGTAATTTTATGTTAATCAAATTGATGTCGATGTGCATGTTTAATTCAGTTGGTTATTAAACCTAAAGCATGTTGGTGCTTTTTGTTTGAAGGAATGTCAAATTAATTGTTTAATTAATTTGTGATAGCTATGATAGCTTGTTATTTAGGTTACTAATATTTGGAAACTAAAAATAATAAATAGGTCAATTCCATATAGATTAAAGAACTTGTTGTTTGATAAAAAGATAATTCCTCGTAGGGTTCTAAGTCGCCCTCTTGCTTGTAAGGCCGAGTGCCTTGTGCTTTGGAGCCTTGAGAGCTCGTTATGTTTTAATGTTGTATGCCTTGTTTAAGGACCAAGAGTTTAGTTCATATGATGTTTTTTTCCTTGCTAATTGTGTTGTGATGTGATCCCGGATGGCTATTGTGATATGTGAGAGTATGGAGGCCCATTGGTTATGGCGGCAGTTGAAGCCTAGAATGGAGAGGTGCATCAGTTTATTCATATTGGTGTCAAGGAGGACACTAGAGATGATGAAACGAGTTGGATATGAATGTTTGTATACTTAATGATTCTTGTTAGTGGTTTATCTACATTACATTCACCACTCCTCAAGGAATCTATTTTTTCTTACCCTTCTTCCAAAAGGGGTGAAGACGTGTGTGGTATGCCATGTTCTTTCTGTGTTTATCCTCTCAAGGGAGGATGGGTACTTTCTCTTTCTATAGTTGGCAAAGACTTGGCAGGTAGTTCATCTACTCACCGAGTTGACACCCCTTATGATTAGTAGCTTAGAATGTTTTCCTAGAATTCCTGGGAATATGGGAAATTAATAACGATGTTAATAAATGATTGAATGAATAATGTTAACCCATGGGGTTGAAGCTTGCTGGGACGCAATGCTGAGGTTTCAATTTAAAGGAACAATAGAATATGAGTGTGATTCTAATGAAATGTAATTGTTAATGGTTAATTAATGTTTAAATAATTAATTAACTTAAAGTTTAAAATGATAAAAATGGAATAGCGTAATGTAATAAAGCTCTTTAAATGCTTGTGTGCTTATAGAATACTTAGTCCTAGAAGTGGTAGTCAGGAGTCTAAGAGACGTTAACTGTAGTTGATTCTAAGACTAGGTTGTCCCCATAGTGTGGTTGAGAGCTATATTATATTCTTTACATTTTTTGTTTTTATACACTACTCTACCCATCAGTTAGGGAAACTGACACCCCAGGGATTCTGAGCCCTAGGGGGTGTTTTCCCCAACATTCTAGTGGGAGGATGAATGGATGACTACTCCCATTGGCCCCACTCTCTTCTCTTGGTAGTTACTTGTGCTGGTAGGAACAGTGGTTATTTTTCCACATATATGTTTTTAGTGGACTATAATGGCTTGTGTTTATTCACACACGTATATTATGGATATAGTTTCCTATATAATACTATAGGTGTAACATGTATAGGCTGTGATGGATTGAGGATCCTTACTCGGCGTATTGGATTTAATGGCTTGAGGTATAATCCCTGATGTATGATACACGTTATTCGATCTATGGTGGCTCCCAAAAACTACCTAGCTACATTGGTTTTGTGGATGTAGTGGTTGTACTGCACGAGGTGCATGTTGTGGTGCTTCTCCCAGGTGTCTATAGGAAAGCCTTTTTGGAGAGAGATGCTTAGGACGTCCGATGTTGGGGAAAATCAGAAAACCGGTGGAGAAGTAATAGCGGGGTACCATTTATATTCTTTATTATAGTATATAATATTGTATGCGATACTTAGTGAGAGTGTCCATGGTGAGACTGGGAACTTAGTATACCTGTTTAGGTGACGAGTTAGTTTCACTTGTTGTTCACTGTTCTTTAGCATGCTTTCTTTACTTTTGCATGAGAGGATCCAAGGAGGATCCTACTAAGTATATTGTTATACTCAACCAATGTATATATAAATTGTTTTTCTAGGTCACTTAGAGTAGGTTGTAGATCAGGTTGGTTACTACTATATTGGGGTTGCAAGAGCTGTTTGGGCTTTGAGGCCACTGCTTTTTTTACTTACCTTTGGTACATGAAGTTTTCTATTTTAGTTTTAGTAGTTTTTTATGACATCAAATTTGTTTTCTTGGGATTGATTTTATATTATATTCTGATTTGGAGTTGGTTGGTTTCTGTCTTATCTCTCTCTTTCACATGTGTTCTCTTAGAGGGTAATGCCTCTTATTTGTGTGTTTACTATACCCTCAGTGCTAGTCACCAACCTGGGGCCTACTGGATATGGGACTCAGGGGGTCACTATCTCCCTTCTCACATTGCTGGCCCAGGAGGGGTACACCTTGTGGGAAGGGGTCTGTGACAAAGTGTTTTTAGAGGTTTGGTTGAGGGATATGATGAAGTTTTGTGTTAGGAAGATGTGAGGTTGCATGGGTTGGTATGGAAACAATGTCAGTCATGTTTATCAAGTGATGTAAACACTGGAGACTGATTGATACACAGGCGTTTAGGTCCCCCTATGATCTGATGCATGGAACATTAAGTTTACAATGTCTACTAATCAAGGTGATACTAGTTACAGGGTTGAGACCTAGGAAAGTATCATGCATCATTCTTCTTTGTGCTTTTGTTAGAATGGGTAGACCTTGGGATGGGTTAACCTAAAATGATTAAAATAAAACAATTAAATAATTAATGTTGAGTCTCCAAATTCTAGGTTTAGGGGCTCTAAATATTTTTTATTTTTCAGGTATGGATTGAGGTCGATGTACTCATTAGGTTTGCACAGAATATGTATAGCATGATGTGCTAGAAAATCACTGCAGGGTAGAGGTTGACAAAAATGACAATTAGAGGAGGAAACTTCGCGATTTTCAGCGCCAGAGTCTAAAAAATTATGATGGCTCCATTTTAGATGCAGTCACAGAAGACTGGTTGGAGGAGGTTGAGATGTCATTTAGTTTGATTCGTGCTCGGAATGATCACTAGGTGTATTTGGTTGTGACAATACTGTGTGGAGCAACAAGTTTAGGGTGTTTCTTGTTCCTCAGGGAGTGTGACGAGTTTTTTATCTCATGGGAGTAGTTTCGAGACAAGTTCTAAGGTGAGTATCTTTATTTGACTACGAAGGAATCTAGTCGCCGGGAGCTTCTTTCCCTTTGACATAGGATCTCTAGTGTGTGAGAGTTTGGAATATGTTTCAGTAACCTTTTATGATATGCTTCAGACCTATTTCCAGATGAGGAGGCTAGGGTGAGGCATTTCGAGGAGGCTTTCCTTCTAGATATCCAGCGCCAGGTATCCTCATTTATGCTGAAGATATATCTTGAGGTGATAGCAAGGGAAGAGGTCTTCGAGAGGACATTGGACCAAAATAAATCATCACAAGAGGAGAGTCTTCATAATTCCTCACAAAGCAGAGCTATGGTCTGGGGTTCCTGGTTTTCAAGGTAGAATAGTTTCCATTCGACTAGGGGTAGGTCCCAACCCTCAGCATCTTGTTCCTCTAGGGGTGACATATATTAGGCCTATAATAAGGTATCATGCAATTTTTTTTCTTGTGGAGTAATAGGTCATCGGTAGCGAGAGTGTCCGACCTTTCAGAGAAGTCGTCGTGCACAAGGTGTTCAGATCTAGGTTCCTCCATTGAGGTAGTTCCATCCGAGGCGGTAACATAAAGTTGCAATAGATTTGGATCCACAGAGGGAAGATGGGGTAGGAAGAGGATAGCCTCGTGATGCTACCCATCCTCAGAGATCAGAGTGCGGCCATGGTGGTCATCGTCATCAGGGTCAGAGAGGTCGTGGAAGATGTCGTGGTCAACTTCATGCTTTAGCATTGCCAGCACCATGTGAGCCAGACGTTTTTCGAGGTAACCTTTTCTTGTATTCTTCTTAGGTGTATGACATGTTTGATTTAGGATAGATTCAATCCTTTATATCACTTTCCCTCGTCCATTTTTGGTACATAAGGTAGAGAGGCTTCCAGTTCCCTTTGCATTGACTATGCCAGTTGGAGGTTGAGCTGACTTGTTTGAAGTATGTAGAGATTGTGAGCTTGTGTTGGGGCAGCATATCTCTAGGGGATATTTCCTTTGTTTATGGATACAACCATATGATTTAATCCTTGTTATGGATTTTTTGTATTCGTTGTAGGCTATTGTGTATTTTTTCAAGAGGTAGGTGGTGTTTTTTAATACTGATGGAGAGCCAGCAGTGTCTGTTGGTGAGCGAGACCCTCAGATAGGCCAGAGGTGTGTTTTGTACTTATCATCCTTGATGGATGAGTTGATGATGAGTTCTTCAAATGTTTAGTAGTTATTGTTTCCTAGGTTCATAGAAGAGTACACAGATGTCTTTCCAGAAGAGGTTGTAACATTACCCCTCAACGAGAGATTGAGTTTGTGATCGATCTATACCCAAGAGCATCTCTTATCTCAATTTATCTATATAGGATGGACCCTTATGAGTTATGGTAGCTACATATAAAGCTTGATGGTATGTTATAGTGTGGTTTTGTTAGGCCAATTGTGTCACCGTGGGGTGCATCAGTTTTGTTTGTGAAGAAGGATGATGGAAGTTTGCGGTTGGGTATTGATTATCTTCACTTAAACCAAGCGACATTGAAGAATCGCTATCCTATTCCATTTATTGATGGTTGATTCCATCAACTGAAGGGTGAAATTTGGTTCTCGAAGACTGACTTGTGGTAAGGATATCATCATATGCGTGTGAAGGATGAGGATATTTTAAAGACTGCTTTCCATTGTCTTCATGGGTGTTACAAGTTCATTGTAATGTCGTTCGGTGTGACAAATGCTCCAGATTTGTTCATGGGGTTGATGAATGTTGTGTTCTATGAGATCATGGATAAGTTCTTGGTGGTTTTCATTGATGACATCCTTGTGTACTCCACATCTGAGGTGGATCATGCGGAGCATCTGCACACTGTTTTGGGAGTTCTTCATCAACAACAATTGTTTGGGATGTTTTTAAAGTGTGAGTTTTGGGATCGAGAAGTTCATTTCTTGGGGCATGTAGTGTCCCATTAGGTAGTAGCTATGGATACATTGAAGAAATAAGTAGTTGTGTCTTTGGAATCCCCCTAGACAGTGGCAGATGTGTGAAGTTTCCTTGGTCTTGCAGGCTACTACAGGAGGTTTGTAGCCGATTTCTCTCGGTTTATGACTCCTCAAACAACATTGACTTGGAAGGGTCAAGCGTTCGTGTGGACTAATCAGTGTTAGGTAGATTTCAAGTATCTGAAGTAAAAGTTAATAAGTACTCCAGTTCTTTGTCTTCCAGTAGAGGGAGTTTAGTTTGATGTTTTCTGTGATGCTTCGCATCTGGGTTTAGGCTCTGTTTTGATGAAATAGAGATCGGTCATTTCTTATGGATTTCAGAATTTGTGTCCCCATGAACGTAACTATTCCACCCATGATCTTGAGTTAGCATCCATGGTTTTTGATCTGAAGTTGTGGAGAAATTACCTCATTAGCGAGAACTTTGTGGCTTTCACCGATCATAAGATCCTGAGGTATGTTTTCTCCCAATGTGACTTGAACTTCCAACAATATTAGTGGATGGAGTTCTTGCAGGAATACAAATTTAAAATATCTTATACACATGGAAAGAGGAATGTTGTGGATTATTAAATAATAAAGAAGTCATTTAGTGATGCAGTGCTTGAATCTGGTGATTCCTAGAGTGTGATGGAATAACTGTCAACATTACATCTCGATATGAAAAAAGTTGGGGGAATAGGTTTTATTTTTCAAATGATGGTGTATTAATCTCTGGTGCAGTAGGTGGAAGATTCCTAGTTATAAGATCTAGAGGTGGAGGTCTGGAGAGACCAAGTTCTTTGTAGCGAGGCCTTTGATGGTTGGTTTGAGGATGAACAACACTGAGTGTTGTATCACAGAAGGCTATTTGTTCTTTTATAGATGTGTGAGACGATTATCAAAGAGTTCCATAGTTTGCCTTTATAGGTTTATCCTGGCGTGAAAAAAATGTACCGAGCTTTGATAATTTAGTTTTGGTGGCCTAGGATGAAGCATGCAATTTTGGAGTTTGTGTCTTGATGTTTGGTCTTCTAGAAGTTGAAGGCTGAGCACCGTGTCCCTGGTGGTTTGCTCCAACCATTAGATATTCCTCAGTGGAAGTGGGGGGACATCTCAATGGACTTTGCTACTGGTTTACCTCGAGCTCAGGGAGTCCATGAAGCTATTTGGGTTGCAGTGGATCGTTTAAAAAAATCATCCCACTTCATAGTGGTCAAGGAGTCGAGCTCAGTGAATGTTTTGTTGAGGAAGTATCTTGAAGAGGTGGTGAGACTCCACAGAGTCCTGAGAATGATAATTTCTGATCAAGATCCTTGTTTTACATCTATGACATGGAGAGGTCTCAAGAATGATTTCGGTTCTCATCTATGCCTTATCACTTCTTTTCATCCATAGACGGACGGTTAGATAGAGCAGAATATCCAGACTCTTGAAGACATGTTGCGCTCTTGTGTCCTATAATTTGGAGGTTCGTGGATAAGGAAATTACTCTCGGTGGAGTTTGATTACAATAATTGTTTTCACTCCTCTATTGGTACGGTGCTATTTGAAGCCTTGTATGGCCAAACTTTCCATTTACCATTGTGCCAGAATGGGGTTGTAGAGTCAACAACTCTCGGACCAGAACTAGTAAAGAATATGACAGAGATGGTTCATGTGATTTGTGAGAGGATAAAGGTAGCTCAAGATCATCAGAAATCATATTCCAATCAAAAGAGAATACCTTTGGAGTTTGATGCTAGGGATCACGAGTTTTTTAAGGTGACTACCCATCGTGGGCAGCAATGGTTTGGTCATGTGAGTAAGCTTTCTCCCTGGTTTGTTGGGCCTTTTGAGGTGTTGGCTCATGTTGGAGCCATGGTATATCAGGTAGCACTTCTCCCACAGATGAACCGGATAAAGGATGTTTCTCATGTGTCACAACTCCATCGTTATCTTCATGATGACTCTCACATCATCGATTAGGGAAATATCAATGTTGATGAAGATGCAACCTTCGAGGAGTGGCCTGTGGAAATACAAGACCGTAAAGAGAAGGTGTTGCGCGAACATTCTATCCCCTTAGTTCGTGTCTTGTGGTGGAATAGTGGCATGGAGAAGAGTACCTAGGAACGTGAGTCATAGATACATGATTAATACCTATATTTGTTTGATTTTTAACTCTTTCCATGTAACGATGTTCATTTGTGGTTGTAGACCTTTCGTTTTATGAGATGACTTCTGTTTGTTGCTTGTTGTGGCTTGCTCTCTTTGAGAGGTATCTCCCTCGGGAGAGAATTTAGGAGATGGTTGTGGTTGTCACGTTGTTCTTTTGATGTGGTTGAGTTCATCTGTTGGAAAAATCCTTGAAAGGTATCTTGTGGGGTGGTTGTTCGCACAACCCATTTTCTCTTTCATCTCTTGGTTGGTTTTGGATTCTTGAGGATGAGAATGTTTTGAGAGGTATCTTATGTAAGGGTCTAGATTCACGTGGATCAACCCTTTGTGTGTTTTTGAATACCAAGGTGATCAGAAAAGGCCTGAAGGAATTATGAAGGAGTTCGGTTGCAAGAAGCTAGAAACAGAGGGGATATATGACGTGACCAAGTGGTACATGATATTTACTATTTAGGGTTTTGAAAAATAAAATAAATACGGAGGCGATGGTTTTTTCAGTGAAAGATGACTTCCAGGCAGTACACGATGTGAATAGTAAGTACACACCGTGTACTGACCCGCCTCTATATGTTTTAAAAACATATCAGCTGCTTGGGTTTTTGAAAACCTACAGCCGAGGCTTCCTTTCCTCTCACCCCAGGAGACCCAGTAGACCCCTCTACGGCATTTTAGATATCTCTTCATCTAGGATCAATCTTGGGATTTCTACTTCGACTCATCTTCGATCCGAGGTAAGATCTACCTCTGTTATTTGGTTTTCTTTGATTCATGTTCTCCCATTTCTCCTTGACATTCTATGGCGTTTGATCTCCATGGTTCTAAGGGTGTTTCTTTTGGTTTTTGTTGATGTGGTTGTGCCGTGAAATCCTCGAGCGGATGAAATTGTTCTGAGGAAGGTGATCTTAATCTGTTTCTTGGATCCATTATCGAGTGAAAAACGTCGAAAACCTTTTAAGGTAAAGTATTATTTTCTTCTCAAATTCTTTATGAGGAATCATAGAGTTATCATGATTTATCCCCTTGGATCACAATGGAATTGAACTAATTAAATACTTAAACTAGATTAAAGTAATTGGTTTGATAGTATGTTGTTGCCTTGTATCATGATAACCGTTTTCCTTTTGATTTTCTAGGTAGTGTGATATCCATTCTTTGTTTGTTATCATGTTATTATTGATGAAATTGGTAAAGAATGTAAAGCCATAATTAACTAATATTTAATTGTCCAAAGATAAATATGCATGTAAATGAATCCGTTTGTTGTTGTTGTAATTTGATGTTAATCAAATTGATGCCTATTTGCATGTTTAATTCAGTTGGTTGTTAAACCCAAAGCATGTTGGTGCTTGTTGTTTGAAGGAATTTAAAATTAATTGTTTAATTAATTTATGACAGCTATGATAGCTTGCTGTTTAGGTTACCAAAATTTGGAACCTACAAATAATAGATCAGTTAATTCCAAATGGATTAAAGAACTGGATGGTTGATAAAAAGATAATGCCTTGTAGGGTTCTGAGTTACCCTTTTGCTTATAAGGATGAGTGCCTTGTGCTTTAGATCCTTAAGATCTCATTATGTTTGAAGGATGGATTCCTTTCTTAAGGGCCAAGATCCCAATTGATATGATGTTTTTTTCCTATTACTTGCGCTATGACGTGATCCTAGATGGCTATTGTGATATGTGGGGGAAGGGAGACCCATTGGTTGTGGTAGTAGTTGACACCTATAATGGAGATATGCATCGATTTATGCATGTGGGTGTCGGGGAGGACGCTGGAAATGATAAAATGGGTTGGATGTGAATGTTTGGATGCTTTCTATTTCTTGTTGGTTTTATATCTACTTTACTTTACCCACTGATCAAGGCAGTTGGTTTTTCTTACCCTCCTTCCAAAAGGGGTGAAGACACACGGGGTATGACACATACTTTCTGTGTTTAGTTTCTCGATGGAGGATGGGTCTATGCTCTTGATTTAGGTGGAAAATACTGGATGGGTAGTTCATCTACTCACCGAGATGATCCCCCATGTATTTAGTATCTTAGAATGTTTTTCTAGAATTCCTGGTAATATGGGAAAGTAATAACAATGTTAATAAATGATTGAATGAATCAAGTTAACCCATGGGGTTGGAGCCTACAGGGACGCAATGCTGAGGTTGAAATTTAAAGGAACAATGGAATTTGGGTCTGATGATAATGAAATATAATTATTAATGGTTAATTAATGTTTCAAGAATTAATTAACGGAAAGTGAAATTGATAAAATGGGAATAACATAATGTAATAAAACTCTCTAAATGGTTTTGTGATTATATAATACCTTGTCTTAGAAGTGTCATCCAAGAGTCCAAGAGACGTTAGTTGTAGTTTATTCTAAGACTAGGTATGACCATAGTGTGGTTGTGATAAATATTATATTTTGAAAATTTTGTGTTTCTATACTCTACTCCACCCCGTCAGTTAGGGAAACTGACACTCCAGGTATTTTGAGCCCTGGGGGGTGTTTTCCCTAACATTCTGGTGGGAGGATGAATGGATGACGACCCCCTTTGGCCCCACTCTCTTATCTTGGTAGTTACTTGTGCTAGTAGGGACAATGGTTAGTTATCACCATATATGTGTGTAGAGGGATTTAAGGAATTGTGGTTATTCACACACATATATTCTGGATATAGTTTCCTATGGACTACTATAGGTGTAACGTGTATAGGATTTGATGGCTTGAGGATCCTTACTCGTTGTATGGGCTGTAATGGATTGAGGTATAATACCCAATATATGGTACACGTTATAAGATCTGTGGTGTCTCCCAAAAACTACCTAATTACTTTGGTTGTGTGGATGTGGTGGTTTTGTTACACGAGGTGCATGTTGTAGTGATTCACTTAGGTGTCTGCGGGTACGCCTTTTTGGAGAGAGATGATTAGGACGTGCGACGTTGGGGAAAAGCGGCAAACCAGTGGGGAAGTAGTAGCAGAGTAACCTTGATATTATTTATTATATTATATAACCTTTTATGTGATACTTGGTGAGAGTAGACATAGTTAGACTAGGAACTTAGTATAACTATTTATGTGATGAGTTAGTTTCACCTATAGTTCACCATACTTTAGCATGTTTTCCTTACATTTGAACAAGAGGCTCAGGGGAGGATCTCACTAAGTATACTATTATACTAAACCTATGTATATATAAACTATTTTTCAGGTCACTTGGAGTAGGTTGGAGATCTGGCTGGTTACTACTAGCTTGGGGTTGCAGGGGCTATTTGGGCTTTGTGGTCGCTGTTGTTTTTACTTCCCTTTGGTAATTGTAGTTTTCTGTTTTAGTTATAGTAGTTTTGTATGACATCACATTTGTGTACTTGGGATTTATTTTATATTGGAGTCTGAGTTATATTTAGTTGATGTCTGTCTTATATCTCTCTTTCTCATGTGTTCTCTTAGAGGGTAATGGCTTCCATTTGTGTGTTTACTATGCCCTTAGTGCTAGTCGTCAACCCAGGGCCTACTGGAGGTGGAACTCGAGGGTCACTATCTACCTTCTCACATTTCCAGCCCAAGAGGGGTACACATTGGGGGGAGGGGGTCATGAAAACTTTTATTTTTTTTGATATTATGAATAGTAACTATGGTAATTCTTATTTACCATAGTTAAAGTTAAATCGAGTAAATTTGGGTAACTAACAATATGATAAAGATAATAAAATTACCCTAACACCTTCCAAAATCCTATTGGATGAATTAAAATCGACCAATATCACATATGGGTCATAATTGAATCATTTAATTGAATTTTTCCATGAAAGTGATTTATTATAATTAAAACAAGTGAAGGTGACAACATGTCACTATCATATATCTTAAAAGTACAATAATTATAATATTGTAATAAACATGATAAAAATTCAAACATAAATTGTAACAAAAAATATAATGAAATTATATAAATCATGTGAATTTATTTATAATTTTTAGATATTAAATAATTACCATTAATGATGACATAATAGTGATGTATATATTATTTTATCGATATAAATATCAAATAAAAGGTTTTGAAAATATTAAAATAAATATCATATGAACTAATTAATATTTTCCATGAATTTTATAGGTGACTATGAAATATTAGGAGTGTAATAAATATTTTTGTCTAAATTTATCTTCTGTGTGTATTTTATTTAAAGTAATATAAATGAATAGTGTCAAAATTGACACTATTGATATTTTATAAAAATAACATATTATTAAATTATTTAAAAATCATAAATATATTTAGAAATTACAAATTTAAATTTATATGGTCTAAAATTTCCTAAAGTATCCAATTATAGACAATTTAAAACACATAAGTAAATATTTATAACCATTTAATATTTATAATATTATTACCATAAATATAATTAAATAGATTAAATAAAGATAAATCAAAATGATAAGGTTTAAAATAAAAAAACATGTCTAAATTAATTTTTTTTGATATTATTTATACCCATAATAATCGTATATTTTAAATAAATGAGTTTGGGAGCATTATAAACCGAAAATGAATTTATAATAAATTAATATTTCAAGAATTTCCAAAGGTGCCCCTCACCTCTCTTATAAAAAGAAACTTATCCGTATCTTTTAAACACACCTCCAAAGCACTTTGGCTTGGCTAAACACTTCCCAAATCTCCTCCCAAATTTCCTCACTTTATCCTAGAGTCCAACCTTTGGTAATAAAGCCATATTATGGTGTTATTTTATGCATACCAAAAGGAGATACCGGAAAAATAGGTAATTGTTTTATCACCTCTTTCAAAATTATTTTCTTCTTATACTTCATATTATCATGTTGTTTCCATACTAAAGCTATAAATCCAGTATCTTATACATGATAATATTTTATTATAATTATTTAACAACCTAATACCTCTTTATATCCATCCTACAGATAAAAATATCACCATGCGTGCGTACGTATGACTTACCATCTTCACGTCATGGTGTAGTTTGTTATTCAACAATACTTAATTTGGATGGGTATATTGATGATTATAATAGATCTAAATAATGAATATAAAATGACATTATTTCTTTACAATTCATATACCATACAATTCCATCCTATTTAACCATCAAGGGAATGATATTGTTGCTTGTGCGTATGTATGACATACCATCTCCACGACGCGATGAGATTCATTCTCCACGTTAACCATTCGAGAATGATTATAAGGTATATATAATAAATAATAATGAAATATATGACATAATAATTCTACTGTTTTTATGTATAAATATGTGTCATTTATTTTCTACCATTCAATTCAATAATAAAATGGAAACACCATTCATGCGTATGTACGACCTACCGTCTCCATTAACGGTGTATTCAATTTCATTTATCCATATATTATATATATTTTTATAATGAATATTTATGATATATAAATCATTTTTTTCATTATTTATGTAATTAAATCATGATATAAGTAATAAGATCAAGAATAACAAGTCAAAACACATACGATAAATAAAAGGATTATTACCCAAAATGTTGCTTTAACATGGAATTGATAAATAAATGGGCAATATAAAGATATAAGTGAATCATATATGATATCATAAATATTATTGTGGTTATATTAAAAGTTAATAATATGTTTAAACCCACTATACAGTATTTTCAAACACATATGGAAGAAATCAGACCTAAGGTAAGGGATAACTTTTCAAATCTCATTTTTATCTGAGATTGTTTATTTATAAGTATTTAATGGGATATATTTATCATCCATATACATTTCTCCTAAATATATAATATTATTTATATTATTATAATATTTTTAAAGTAAATTTTACCCATTGGTTAATTTTTATGGAAGTAATCATTCTTTCATTTTTCATACGAGGTACTTTTTGACTTTTTCTATAAGAGTATGAGAAGAATGTTTTTTTGACTTATACTGCATAAACATATTTTTACATCTTTATAAAGCATTATTTACATGAATATTCCTCTAAATTATTTCATTTTTATTTCAAACTAAATTCTTTTCTTTTATGATTTTAGGAGATTTTTAGAAAATAAAAAAAGTTAAAGAATAAAGGATATTTTCCTTTGGAATTAAGCTCAAGTATTTTATCAAAATTATTTTCCATATTAGATGTATAGGGTTATGTTTCTATACCTATTATTAATTTTATTTGATTGTGTTTATGATGTAATTATTTTTATGAAATCCATTTATTTTATGTAGATTATGTTATGATGAAATGATGATTAAGAAACACATTTTATTTCTTGGGCTATGATATGATGAATGATTTATGTTTTTTTCGAACATCTAAGAATTATTTCCTTATGAGATGGGTGGGACCTATATCTCCCACCAATTAATTGGGTAATGATTTATATCTCATGAGATAGACATGACTGGAATGATAAGTAAATCTGTTTTAGCAATACAGGGCTGGAATGACAAGTAAATCCAGTTCAGTAATAGATGGCTGGAACAACAAGTATACCCGATTCAGAAATGGACTTTTTCCACTATGATGGTCTTAGAAGTAATTAATTTTATAATATAGAAATTATATTATGTGCTTATTTGTTTTACACAATTCCACGTTTTATGTCAATGCTATTTTATCATGGTTAATGTTCCTTTATTATCTATGCCTTATGTACTGCCAATATTTATTTCATGACTCGAGATTTTGATATTTAAACTTTATGTTAATGTTTTTACATTATTATGTTTATGGTTTTTTTTATGTTCTCCATGTTTACCCTTACCAAGAATTTGAGCTCTCCCTTTTTATGTTTTCTTTTCCCCAAGATATAAAGAAAGGTTTTAGGTAGGAAAACAAAAGGGGAAGATCTTTATGGGAGATGTTGAAGATCTTTCACCAAGTTAGAATATTATATTCCAAGATTCCAAAGACACTAAAATAAGACGTTATTTAGGTGTCTGTTTGTGTCATGTATTAAGTATTCCGCAAAAATAATGTAATGTCCATGTACGTCAAGCATGGGTTGTTAGACACATCTACTTATAGTATCAAGACAATGATATATTTTCTTAGAAGCCACTTAATCTATACTTTTCCAAAATCTAGGAATGTTTTCTTATGGTTAGTATTATCCCTAATGAATTATCTAGAGTTTCCAAATCCTAATCCCAAAAATAACTAAACCTTCCTCTGATGCTAACTATAAAAACCATTGTCATTATTACACATTAATTCATGATTTATTACATAGGAATACACATAATATAACCCGGAATATAGATAATACTGGCGTATTTGGGTAACTAGGTACATTACATAACAACTTTAAATAGGGGTACATCATATTTATTTAAAACATCCTTAACATGATCATATAATTCCATCATTCTTAAAATTTCATGGGATAACTAGGGGACATACAAAAAAGGGGTGAGATATAAGTCATAGTAAGGGAATAAAAAATGCATAACATGAAAAAAGTATTACATGATAGACAATAGGAATTTCTAGGGGACATAAAATTGTCGAGAATCATAAACATTAATAATTAGGCATGATATAACATGATAACATAAAGGCAACATAAGAATGTGGAAACAACTTTAAACATGAAATCATAAGCATAATTCAAGGATAAACACTAACAATACATAAAATTATGTTCTAAGGATAACCTCCCATACACCATACATGGAATTTAATGAGACTAAAACATTAGCCAATGCAATATAGCACTACATGGGTGCACCCATCATAATCATATAATGTACATGCACATGTGTGACACAGAGATCATATATATAAGAACATATTTCATCACATTTAATCCCATGATAATGGGGTGTGGATTACATACATGTAAGTCCCAAATAAAATAAGTGTAAGTTCATAAAGGTTAACTTACTTGATAGAAAATGGGTATAGGTATTCACTATATAATTTTTTGGCATGGAAAATTACAATGAAATTTCAGTAGCATAACGAGGGAGCATAAATTTTCATGGGAGGGATTGATGAGAGTGAAATGTGTCTCTCATTACATATAAATCATAATGTAATTAATGGGGATATATAATAACATATAAAAACATTATTAATTGGAGTTAAAAGGAATAAGATAATGAATATTTTTGAATAAAGAAGAGAAGGAGTGGATCCCTTAATTTTGGTATGGAAAATCACAAGACAATTTCAACAATGTAACAGGTGTATATAAAGGTTAATGGGAGGGATTTAGGGAAGTTAAAGGGGTTTACCATAACATGAAAATAAATAGGTAAGTAATAGGGGTCTATAAAAAAATCCCCAAAAAAGAAAAAATGGAAATTAAGAGGAATAACATAAAAGAGGTACTGGAATAAAAAGAAGAGAGGGAGATCCCTTACCTTGAGAGGGTGATTCTAAAAGATTGGTCGGAGATTCTTGAGAGATTGGGGGTACCTTATAAAGACTATAGAGATGTTAGGTAATATTAATACATTATAAACTTTTTTTAGTGGATAGGAATGGGATCTTGTGTGAGGTTTTATAGGAAAGGAGAGGGGAGTTCTTTATTATTTCCAAAACATAGGTTTTGGACCCTATACAATAATTTAATAAAAAAACCTCACCATTGGTTTTGAACATGGATTCTTAAAAAGAGGACTATTTTCATAATTTTATAATTTCAAGGTTCTTACTCATTAAAATATTACCCTTGGTGATGTGGAAGTGAGTCATGTTCATAAAGAAACGATTTTAAAACCTTAAAATATAATATAGGTTTTGGAGGATTCATAAAGGATTTATAAGATTAATAAAATAACCTAAAATAATATTATTTTAAAGGGTAAACATTGATTTAGTATTTTATACCTTTTATAGCATTTATTACATCACTTTTGGGTCATTATAATGTCATAATACAAACTGTATATTTATACTGTATTTAATTTACCCAAAAATTCAACTGTCTGAGAAAATTATGAAAAATTTACCATTGGATAATTTCAAAATTATGATTCCAAAAATAATATTTATTTTATGAAAATAATTCTCTAAATATTTTAATCCTTACTTTTAAAAAACAATTGGTATTTATTAGGAAATGATGGGTTTTGACAATAACAATTTTCGAACACTTATAAAAATTACATTTGGCTTTATAAAAATGATATTATCATATAAATTTACTAATAATTATTAAATAATAATATTTTATTAAAATTTTATTAATTTCAAAGATCATTAATTCATAAAAATAAATTTATTAAGTGAAATTTTATAATACACAAAAAATAATTTGTGTTTTATCGTATACAAATAAAAATCATTTATAAAGTAACAAAAATAAGAAGTAAATATAAACATTATTCCATTGAAAAAACAATATACATATTCATATTATTTGTATTGTGATACAAAAACCTTTATTACACCATAAAATACCCTAAGGGTACAATTCGTGATAGTGAATTTTAATGGGACGGTTTGATATACATGGTTTGGGTTGTGATCTCGATGATCTTGAACTTATCCCATAACTAGTTTGATAATTATTTAGTTTATGGATATCATCATTTTATTAGTCGAGCTAAAATCCTAGTGATGTTATATCCCTTGGGAGCTCTAATATTTGGGCTTTATAGTGTATGATCCTACCGGTCAAGGCCATCACTTCCTTTGTCTGTGTTAATTAGATTTTTCAAAAACCTATATGTATAATAATAATATGATCACTATTAAAAATCTTTATTATCAATGATTATAATTATTAAGGAACTTTTAAATCTAATAGGATATAATTAATCCAAATAAGTGCATTTTTTTCTATAACTATAAAACATAATAGGACATTTAATTCAATCAAAAAAGGAAATTTATTTATAAATGTTCAGTTCGTTACACATATAGATATAGATTCATAATTATCGACATTTCCCATTACTTTTTCTTAGATTCAAAAAATTTCTCTACACATATACTTGTTGTTCGTGAGGAAAAAAATTTACTAGAAAATTTCTTTAAAATAATTCCATTTCTTGCTCACTATTTCCTCCTCATCATTAGTTTTCTGAATCAATGACCACCATTGATCTGTATACCCTAAGAGATGAAAACATTATATGAAAACCTTACCCCTTTAATTACTTTTAAAGTATAGAAATATCTTGTATAAGTAACTTATCCATTGCTCAGCTATAGATGGATTTGTAGTCCCATTGAATAATAGAGGTAGTTGATGCAGGAAGTGGTCTAAAATTATTACAAAAAAGTGTGGATCAACAGTATAATCCATACAAGAAATATTATTGGTCAAATACTTGAGTCAGTTACCCCAATATAGTTATAATTTTTTCATCTATAACTTCATTATCATTCCTAGGAGGGAAATACCTACTTAGATTATATCCATTGATACAGTTTCTATTCCTTCAACTAGGAACCATTTCTACACACTATATTAGATCATAACATTATCAATCATAATCTATAATTTAGAAACTAGTGAAAAATTTAACATAAATTGAAAATATATGTATAAAAAATATAAAAATCATAATATTATCTTCATTGGGAATATTATCAAGGTTCATAAAAGGGTTAAGTTTCATAATCTATATTTCCCTAAATCTAGGTCCCAATGTTTCAACATAAATTCCTCTAATACCAACTATAAATACCCCATCCCTAGTATCATAGATCCAGTGGTTACTTTATTACATTAGAACTAGATACAAGGAATTACATCCTAAAGGAACGAATAGTTTAGTAGTATTGGTAAACTAGATACATATTTGAACCCCGCGTTATATTTTAAAACATAAAATACAACACTGTATTTTAATTGGGATCATATTTACTCCCCTAGAATATCTATGAATTTAAATAATAAAACATTTTCTAGAATCATGGGGAAAGTAAACACATTAAAGGGATGAGGTTAGAAACTCAGTAAAGGAATACATACATCAAAATATAAATAATTCATGAATAATATGGAAGGAATAAATTATGATTAAATAATTCCACATAAACAATTACATGATCTTGAAACTTATCCAATGATATTAAAACTATTCAAATAAACTCATGTAAATGAGTAACTAATTTCATAATAATTGAATTAATAATTCTGGACATCTAAACATACCATCAAGGCCTTGGGAATAGACCTCTAAAATATACCATCAAGGCCTCATGCCAATACATATCACATAAATGTGAAAGGCCCCAACCAAATACCCAATCTAGTTTGTCTCATGGGTCCTAATTATGCATCAAGGGGATATGAAATTCTGGTTTCTAGCCATCACTTAATAAATCTAATGCATTCATCATATGAATAAACCATATAACTTAATCATTATGACTTAAAAATCAATAACTATACATATTGGATGAACTAGAATATGAAATATCAATATGTTCCCAATTAAAGATGATCATTAGCAATCTATAAAAATATGGTGGATGGTATCAAATTTTTATAACCTTAGTAAATCATAATATTTAAAAATTTATTTTGACATAGATAAAAATAATTTCCAAATATTATTGTAAAATTTCTGTAGGAAAATAAACTTTTTCACTTTTAAAACACTTATTTAAAATATTAAAATTTCTAAAATATTAAGGAAACAATTTTCCTTGAAAATATCATTTTAAACCTATAAAGGAAGCTTCAGAGCAATGAGTATTCATGAAAGTGGTAAATTCCATTCATGAAATATATGTTGAAAAATATTTCTTTCTCACTTTTGTAAAAAAATTCAATAAGTACCTCATTCATAAAATTATAAGAGTATTCCTTTTAAACCATTTTTAAAAAAATTAAAAAATGGGAAAAACGTATTCAATAAAACATTGTATTATATTAAAAAAATATTTTGTATATTTTAAGGAAAATTTGGACATGGAAGAGAAATATTCTTAACTGAGTAGAGAAATGGGGTCATTTTTCCTTAAAAACATTAGTTTGGTGTCTTGAGTCCTCAAAGTGAGGAGAAGGGAAATAAATTTTTTAATTTTCATATATAACCAAATCATAATAAAATACATTTGGTTTAAGATATAAATATCAAATAATTTATGTTTCCCTATGGAATTGAGGATGACCTCGTTGATTCAAGGATCAAACATTCCAATCGGTTTCTAACGGGTTTGTTCGTAGAACCGGAAACATCCAATGATTCCATATCCATTTGAACCTACTTTCCAAAGGTAGGCGCTCATTAGTTGTGGACTAATGAGGCTTAAGAATTTGCATTGGTCGAGAGGATGGGAGGTCGGATTCATCACACCTTTTTGAGGGAAATTATTGTCTACTTCGGGACTCTCTTTATATATTTAAGTTATGTTCGTGAATCCTTATTACATTACCAAGTATAAAATGAGCTTTCCTTTAGATCTGACAATCAATGATTAAATATGTAGGAAATTTAGAGAATATTTTATATGTATTAGAGGTTATTCATCGATAGAGAATCATCTGTATTTGTTAGAGATTCTTAGTCAATGGTATCCTTTAATACATAAATGTCTCTTGGTCATTATGATGACCATACTGGTTTTAAAGCCACTCAGTGGGGCACTTGATGTTTATTTTCATTCAGAAGGAAATGGATTATTTCAGAGTTGGGATCGTACCCGCAGATGGTCTACCTACGTATCCTTTGTTTATAAAAGGAATCAGAACCCATGTAGTTCGAGTAAGGGAGTATGATGTTTATGATTTATGGCTCAAATAAAGATTTCATAATTACTTTTACACTCTAAGATCACGTGAGTCATGCTCGGTGTGAGAAACAAGAGGTATAGGTAAAACCAGACAATGGTGCCATGAAATATGAAATCATAAGGAATGATTTTGGGCTTATGTATGTATGACTGCCCAAATAAATGAAGATTAATATTTAATTCATGGAAGAAATCCAATAACAGGGTCTATAAAGGTATATTTTCTTCATGGAGATTTGGATACTCTAATCTTGGGGATTATTCCTAAGGAAGATGCCCAAGTTAGGAGGGGACTTATGATTGGGTTTTACTCCTGAGAAGGAAGTCCAAATAAAAAGTAAATTAAGACTAGTTAAGAGAAATTAAGGATGGGGCTTACTCCTGAGAAGAAGGCCCAGGTTAAGGGACTTGAAAAATTAAGGGACTTGGGGCTTACTCCTAAGGAGGATGCCCATATTTGTATATTTGAAACTGGGGTTTATTCCTGAAAAGGAATCCTAGGTTAAGAGAACCATGGTTGGGGCTTACTTATAAGGAGGATTCCCATATTTGAGAACTTTAATACTGGGGATTATTCCTGAAAAGGAAGCCCCGGTTAAAGGAATTATGCTTGGGGCTTACTCCTGGGGAGGATGCCCAAATTAGGGGACTTGGGGCTTACTCCTGAGAATGAGGCCCAATTAAGAGAACTTGGACTGGGGATTACTCCTGAAAAGGAGGCCCAGATTAAGGGAAATGAGGACTTGGGGCTTACTCCTAAGGAGAATTCCCATGAATAGGGTTCTATCATCTTAAAGGATGAGGTTGAATGAATGAAATCTCTAATTTTCATGACATAAGGATTTTTAAATCACTAGGTTTTGAGAGATGTTCCACGGAATTCCTTTCAGATAAGGAAGTCAATCACGAAAACGTGACATAAATGGATTTGAAAAGTTTCTTGAAGACTGAATCTTGAATAGGAGAGGTGGAATGACATAAGAGGGGCTAAATGGGCAGGAAGTGCACCCAAAAATAGAAGGGTGCACAAGAACTGGTGGGCGCGCAGGTACTTCATGGGCGTGCACGTACTGCATGGGCGCACAAGTCCTGGTCGCGTAGGTATACCTAGGCGGCACATGGGTACTTGTGCGATTTTCAGCCCTTAGGTTAATACTTGGGAGATCCTTGACCAAAGCCTTTATAATTATCCCATGGTACTTCCAGAAGAGTGGCGCGCAAGTTTCAATGAGTAGGTAAGGAGGCGCGCAAGTGTGTCCATTTCCCTAAAGGGTAAAACAATTAGGCATGCACGTGTTAGTTAATTCTAACACTTAAACCTTATTCCTCTTGTTTAGACATTCCATTCTAGGTAAATAATTACCTTATAAGTGTTTGGAAGACCTGAAAAAGAGACTTGGGTGTTCAGAGCTCTGTATGTGAATTCTGGAAAAAATCCTCCTCAAAAGGGGGACCACAGAGGGTATTTATAGGCTATAGAAGACCCTGGGTGGTTTTCAAAGATGGCGCGCGAGTCACCTACGTGACCATTAGGCAGAACGCAAGTGTACTTGCGCGACAGTGAGGGAACTTGCGCGGCCCAAGGGTATTTGAGTCCTTGTTCATGCCTTTGTCGATTTTTTATGTTTTCTTCAAAGGATGAATCAATTTGTGCTAAGGCATTTGACTTTCCATTCTTTTAGACAATGTGATGAAAAGGAGCATCAACAGAAGTCCCCCCTCAGAGTTGGATCCGAAAGAATAAGGATGTGACTCTGAGGAAAATAAGAAAACTGAAGGGAAAGATGCGCGCAAGTGTTCAGCGAGCAACACTCTTCGCACAGGTGCCCCTCACCTCTCTTATAAAAAGAAACCTATCCTTATCTTTTAAACACACCTCCAAAGCACTTTGGCTTGGATAAACCCTTCCCAAATCTCCTCCCAACTTTCCTCACTTTATCCTAGAGTCCAACCTTTGGTAATAAAGACATCTTATGGAGTTATTTTGTGCATACCAAAAGGAGATACCCGAAAAATAGGTAATTGTTTTATCACCTCTTTCAAAATTATTTTCTTCTTATACTTCCTCTTATTATGTTTTTTCCATACTAAAGTTATAAATCCAGTATCTTATACATGATAAAATTTTATTATAATTATTTAACAACCTAATATATCTTTCTATCCATCCTACAGATAAAAATATCGCCATGCGTGCGTACGCATGACTTACCGTCTTCACGTCATGGTGTAGTTTGTTATTCAACAATAATTAATTTAGATGGGTATATTGATGATTATAATAGATGTAAATAATGAATATAACATGATATTATTTCTTTACAATTCATATACCATACAATTCCATCCTATTTAACCATCAAGGGAATGATATTGTTGCTTGTGCGTATGTATGACATACCGTCTCCACGACGCGATTAGATTCATTCTCCATGTTAACCATTCGAGAATGATTATAAGGTATATATAATAAATAATAATGAAATATATGACATAATAATTATACTGTTTTTATGTATAAATATGTTTCATTTATTTTCTTACATTCAATTCAATAATAAAATGGAAACATCATTCATGCGTATGTACGACCTACC
Source organism: Viscum album (assembly GCA_963277665.1). Classification (NCBI taxonomy): domain Eukaryota; kingdom Viridiplantae; phylum Streptophyta; class Magnoliopsida; order Santalales; family Viscaceae; genus Viscum; species Viscum album. The sequence goes on from OY728156.1 coordinate 123,119,306, forward strand.
GTCTCCATTAACGGTGTATTCAATTTCATTTATCCATATATTATATATATTTTTATACTGAATATTTATGATATATAAATCATTTTTTTCATTATTTATGTAATTAAATCACGATCTAATAATAAGATCAAGAATAATAAGTCAAAACACATACGATAAATAAAAGGATTATTACCCAAAATGTTGCTTTAACATGGAATTGATAAATAAATGGGCAATATAAAGTTATAAGTGAATCATATATGATATCATAAATATTATTGTGGTTATATTAAAAGTTAATAATATGTTTAAACCCACTATACAGTATTTTCAAACACATATGGAAGAAATCAGACCTAAGGTAAGGGATAACTTTTCAAATCTCATTTTTATCTGAGATTGTTTATTTATAAGTATTTACTGGGATATATTTATCATCCATATACATTTCTCCTAAATATATAATATTATTTATATTATTATAATATTTTTAAAGTAAATTTTACCCATTGGTTAATTTCTATGGAAGTAATCATTCTTTCATTTTTCATACGAGGTACTTTTTGACTTTTTCTACAAGAGTATGAGAAGAATGTTTTTTTGACTTATACTGCATAAACAGATTTTTACATCTTCATAAAGAATTATTTACATGAATATTCCTCTAAATTATTTCATTTTTATTTCCAACTAAATTTTTTTCTTTTAATATTTCATGAGATTTTTAGAAAAGAAAAAAAAGTTAAAGAATAAAGGATATTTTCCTTTGGAATTAAGCTCAAGTATTTTATCAAAATTATTTTCCATATTAGATGTATAGGGTTATGTTTCTATACCTATTATTAATTTTATTTCATTGTGTTTATGATGTAATTATTTTTATAAAATCCATTTATTTTATGTAGATTATGTTATGATGAAATGATATTTAAGAAACCCATTTTATTTCTTGGGTTATGATATGATGAATGATTTATGTTTTTGTTGAACATCTAAGAATTATTTCCTTATGAGATGGGTGGGACCTATATCTCCCATCAATTAATTGGGTAAATATTTATATCTCATGAGATAGATATGACTGGAATGATAAGTAAATCTGTTTTAGCAATACAGGCTGGAATGACAAGTAAATCCAGTTCAGTAATAGATGGATGGAACAACAAGTATACCCGATTCAGTAATGTACTTTTTCCACTATGATGGTCTTATAAGTAATTAATTTTATAATATATAAATTATATTATGAGCTTATTTGTTTTCCACAATTCCATGTTTTATGTCAATGCTATTTTATCATGGTTAATGTTCCTTTATTATATATGCCTTATGTACTGCCAATATTTATTTCATGACTCGAGATTTTGATATTTAAACTTTATGTTAATGTTTTTACATTATTATGTTTATGGTTTTTTTATGTTCTCCATGTTTACCCTTACCAAGAATTTGAGCTCGCTCTTTTTATGTTTTCTTTTCCTCAGGATATAAAGAAATGTTTTAGGTAGGAAAACAAAAGGGGAAGATCTTTATAGGAGATGTTGAAGATCTTTCACCAAGTTAGAATATTATATTCCATGTTTCCAAAGACACTAAAATTATATGTTCTTTAGGTGTCTGTTTGTGTCATGTATTAAGTATTCCGAAAAAATAATGTAATGTCCATGTACATCATGCTTGGGTCGTTAGACACATCTACTTATAGTATCAAGACAATGTTATATTTTCTTAGAAGCCACTTAATCTATACTTTTCCAAAATCTAGGAATGTTTTCTTATGGTTAGTATTATCCCTAATGAATTATCTAGAGTTTCCTAATCCTAATCCCCAAAATAACTAAACCTTCCTCTGATGCTAACTATAAAATCCATTGTCATTATTACACATTAATTCATGATTTATTACATAGGAATACACATAATATAACCCGGAATATAGATAATACTGGCGTATTTGGGTAACTATGTACATTACATAACAACTTTAAATAGGGGTACATCATATTTATTTAAAACATCCTTAACATGCTCATATAATTCCACCATTCTTAAAATTGCATGGGATAACTCGGGGACATACAAAAAAGGGGTGAGATATAAGTCATAGTAATGGAATAAAAAATTAATAACATGAAAAAAGTATTACATGTTAGACAATAGGAATTTCTATGGGACATAAAATTGTCGAGAATCATAAACATTAATAATTAGGCATGATATAACATGATAACATAAAGGCAACATAGGAATGTGGAAACAACTTTAAACATGAAATCATAAGCATAATTCAAGGATAAACACTAACAATACATAAAATAATGTTCTAAGGATAACCTCCCATACACCATACATGGAATTCAATGAGACTAAAACATTACCCAATGCAATATAGCACTATATTGGTGCACACATCATAATCATATAATGTACAAGCACATGTTTGACACAGAGATCATATACATAAGAACATATTTCATCACATTTAATCCCATGATAATGGGGTGTGTATTATATACATGTAAGTCCCAAATAAAATAAGTGTAAGTGCATAAAGGTGAACTTACTTTATAGCAAATGGGTATAGGTATTCACTATATAATTTTTTGGCACGGAAAATTACAATGAAATTTCAGTAGCATAACGAGGGAGCATAAATGTTCATGGGAGGGATTGATGAGAGTTAAATGGGTCTCTCATACATATAAATCATAATGTAATTAAGGGGTATATATAATAACATATAACAACATTATTAATTGGAGTTAAAAGGAATAAGATAATGAATATTTTTGAATAAATAGGAGAAGGAGAGGATCCCTTAATTTTGGTATGGAAAATCACAAGACAATTTAGACAATGTAACAGGTGTATATAAAGGTTAATGGGAGGGATTGAGGGAAGTTAAAGGGGTTTACCATAACATGAAAATAAAAAGGTAAGTAATAGGGGTGTATAAAAAAATACCCAAAAAAGAAAAAATGGAAATTAAGAGGAATAACATAAAAGAGGTACTGGAATAAAAAAAAGAGAGGGAGATCCCTTACCTTGAGAGCGTGATTCTAAAAGCTTGGTAGGAGATTCTTGAGAGATTGGGGGTACCTTATAAAGACTATAGAGATGTTAGGTAATATTAATACATTAGAAAAAGTTTTTTAGTGGATAGTAATGGGATCTTGTGTGAGGTTTTATAGGAAAGGAGAGGGGAGTTCTTTATTATTTCCAAAACATAGGTTTTGGACTCTATACAATAATGTAATAAAAAAACCTCACCATGGGTTTTGAACATGGATTCTTAAAAAGAGGACTATTTTCATTATTTTATAATTTCAAGGTTCTTACTCATTAAAATATTACCCTTGGTGATGTGGAAGTGAGTCATGTTCATAAAGAAACAATTTTAAAACCTTAAAATATAATATAGGTTTTGGAGGATTCATAAAGGATTTATAAGATTAATAGAATAACCTAAAATCATATTATTTTAAAGGTTAGACATTGATTTAGTATTTTATACCTTTTATAGCATTTATTACATCACTTTTGGGTCATTATAATGTCATAATACAAACTGTATATTTATACTGTATTTAATTTACCCAAAAATTCAACTATCTGAGAAAATTATGAAAAATATACCATTGGATAATTTCAAAATTATGATTCCAAAAATAATATTTATTTTATGAAAATAATTCTCTAAATATTTTAATCCTTACTTTTAAAAAACAATTGATATTTATTAGGAAATGATGGGTTTTGACAATAACAATTTCTGAACACTTATAAAAATTACATTTGGATTTACAAAAATGATATTATCATATAAATTTACTAATAATTATTAAATAATAATATTTTATTAAAATTTTATTAATTTCAAAGATCATTAATTCATCAAAATAAAATTATTAAGTGAAATTGTATAATACACAAAAAATAATTTGTGTTTTATCATATACAAATAAAAATCATTTATAAAGAAACAAAAATAAGAAGTAAATATAAAAATTATTCCATTGAAAAAACAATATACATATTCATATTATTTTTATTGTGATACAAAAACCTTTATTACACCATAAAATACCCTAAGGGTACAATGCATGATGGTGAATTTTAATGGGACGGTTTGATATACATGGTTTGGGTTGTGATCTCGATAATCTATAACTTATCCCATAACTAGTTTGATAATGATTTAGTTGATGGATATCATCGTTTTATTAGTCGAGCTAAAATACTAGTGATGTTATATCCCTTGGGAGCTCTAATATTTGGGCTTTATAGGGTATGATCCTACCGGTCAAGGCCATCACTTCCTTTGTTTGTGTTAATTAGATTTTTCAAAAACCTATATGTATAATAATAATATGATCACTATTAAAAATCTTTATTATCAATGATTATAATTATTAAGGAACTTTTAAATCTAATAGGATATAATTAATCCAAATAAGTGCATTTTTTTCTATAACTATAAAACATAATATGACATTTAATTCAATCAAAAAAGGAAATTTATTTATAAATGTTCAGTTCGTTACACATATAGAGATAGATTCATAATTATCAACATTTCCCATTACTTTTTTCTTAGATTCAAATAATTTCTATACACATATACTTGTTGTTCGTGAGGAATAAAATTTACTAGAACATTTCTATAAAATGATTCCATTTCTTGCTCACTATTTCCTCCTCATCATTAGTTTTTTGAATCAATGACCACCACTGATCTGTATACCCTAAAAGATGAAAACATTATATGAAAACCTTACCCCTTTAATTACTTTTAAAATATAAAAATATCTTATATAAGTAACTTATCCATTGCTCAGCTATAGATGGATTTGTAGTCCCATTAAATAATAGAGGTAGTTGATGCATGAAGTGGTCTAAAATTATTACAAAAAATTGTGGATCAATAGTATAATCCATACAAGAAATATTATTGGTCAAATACTTGAGTCAGTTACCCCAATATAGTTATAATTTTTTCATCTATAGCTTCATTATCATTCCTAGGAGGGAAATCCCTACTTGGATTATATCCATTGATACAGTTTCCATTCCTTCAACTAGGCACCATTTCTACACACTATATTAGATCATAACATTATCAATCATAATCTATAATTTAGAAACTAGTGAAAAATTTAACATAAATTGAAAATTTATGTATAAAAAATATAAAAATCATAATATTATCTTCATTGGGAATATTATCAAGGTTCATAAAAGGGTTAAGTTTCATAATCTATATTTCCCTAAATCTAGGTCCCAATGTTTCAACATAAATTCCTCTAATACCAACTATAAATACCCCATCCCTAGTATCATAGATCCAGTGGTTACTTTATTACATTAGAACTAGATACAAGGAATCACATCCTAAAGGAACGAATAGTTTAGTAGTATTGGTAAACTAGATACATATTTGAACCCCACGTTATATTTTAAAACATAAAATACAACACTTTATTTTAATTGGGATCATATTTACTACCCTAGAATATCTATGAATTTAAATAATAAAACATTTTCTAGAATCATGGGGAAAGTAAACACAATAAAGGGATGAGGTTAGAAACTCAGTAAAGGAATACATACATCAAAATATAAATAATTCATGAATAATATGGAAGGAATAAATTATGATTAAATAATTCCACATAACCAATTACATGATCTTTAAACTTATCCAATGATATTAAAACTATTCAAATAAACTCATGTAAATGAGTAACTAATTTCATAATAATTGAATTAATAATTCTGGACATCTAAACATACCATCAAGGCCTTGGGAAAAGACATCTAAAATATATCATCAGGGCCTCATGCCAATACATATCACACAAATGATAAAGGCCCCAACCAAATACCCAATCTAGTTTGTCTCATGGGACCTAATTATGCATCAAGGGGATATGTAATTCTGGTTTCTAGCCATCACTTAATAAATCTAATGCATTAATCATATGAATAAACCATATAACTTAATCATTATGACTTAAAAATCAATAACTATACATATTGGATGAACTAGCATATGAAATATCAATATGTTCCCAATTAAAGCTGATCATTAGCAATCTATAAAAATATGGTGGATGGTATCAAATTTTTATAACCTTAGTAAATCATAAGATTTGAAAATTTATTTTGACATAGATAAAAATAATTTCCAAATATTATTGTAAAATTTCTGTAGGAAACTAAACTTTTTCACTTTTAAAACACTTATTTAAAATATTTAAATTTCTAAAATATTAAGGAAAAAATTTTCCTTGAAAATATCACTTTAAACCTATAAAGGAAGCTTCAAAGCAATGAGTATTCATGAAAGTGGTAAATTCCATTCATGACATATATGTTCAAAAATATTCCTTTCTCACTTTTGTAAAAAAATTCAATAAGTACCACATTCATAAAATTATAAGAGTATTCCTTTTAAACCATTTTTTAAAAAATTAAAAAAATGGGAAAAACAAATTCAATAAAACATTGTATTATATTAAAAAAATATTTTGTACATTTTAAGGAAAATTTGGTCGTGGAAGAGAAATATTCTTAACCGAGTAGAGAAATGGGGTAATTTTTCCTTAAAAACATTAGTTTGGTATCTTGAGTCCTCAAAGTGAGGAGAAGGGAAATAAATTTTTTAATTTTCATATATAACCAAATCATAATAAAATACATTTGGTTTAAGATATAAATATAAAATAATTTATGTTTCCCTCTGGAATTGGGGATGACCTCGTTGATTCAAGGTTCAAACATTCCAATCGGTTTCTAACGGGTTTGTTCGTAGAACCGGAAACATCCAATGATTCCATATCCATTTGAACCTACTTTCCAAAGGTAGGCGCTCATTAGTTGTGGAATAATGAGGCTTAAGAATTTACATTGGTCGAGAGGATGGGAGGTCAGATTCATCACACCTTTTTGAGAGAAATTATTGTCTACTCCGGGACTCTCTTTATATATTTAAGTTATGTTCGTGAATCCTTATTACATTACCAAGTATAAAATGAGCTTTCCTTTAGATATGACAATCAATGATTAAATATGTAGGAAATTTAGAGAATATTTTATATGTATTAGAGGTTATTAATCGATAGAGAATCATCTGTATTTGTTAGAGATTCTTAGTCAATGGTATCCTTCAATACATAAATGTATCTTGGTCATTATGATGACCATACTGGTTTTAAAGCCACTCAGTGGGGCACTTGAAGTTTATTTTCATTCAGAAGGAAATGGATTATTTCAGAGTTGGGATCGTACCCGCAGATGGTCTACCTACGTATCCTTTGTTTAGAAAAGGAATCAGAACCCATGTAGTTCGAGTAAGGGAGTATGATGTTTATGATTTATGGCTCAAATAAAGATTTCATAATTACTTTTACACTCTAAGCTCACGTGAGTCATGCTCGGTGTGAGAAATAAGAGGTATAGGTAAAACCAAACAATTGTGCCATGAAATATGAAATCATAAGGAATGATTTTGGGCTTATGTATGTATGACTGCCCAAATAAATGAAGATTAATATTTAATTCATGGAAGAAATCCAATAACAGAGTCTATAAAGGTATATGATCTTCATGGAGATTTGGATACTCTAATCTTGGGGATTATTCCTAAGGAAGATGCCCAAGTTAGGAGGGGACTTATGATTGGGTTTTACTCCTAAGAAGGAAGTCAAAATCAAAAGTAAATTAAGACTGGTTAAGAGAAATTAAGGGTGGGGCTTACTTCTGAGAAGAAGGCCCAGGTTAAGGGACTTGAAAAATTAAGGGACTTGGGGCTTACTCCTAAAGAGGATGCCCATATTTGTATATTTGAAACTGGGGTTTATTCCTGAAAAGGAATCCCAGGATAAGAGAACCATGGTTGGGGCTTACTTTTAAGGAGGATGCCCATATTTGAGAACTTTATTACTGGGGATTATTCCTGAAAAGGAAGCCCAGGTTAAAGGAATTAGGCTTGGGGCTTACTCCTGGGGAGGATGCCCAAATTAGGGGACTTGGGGCTTACTCCTGAGAATGAGGCCCAATTAAGAGAACTTGGACTGGGGCTTACTCCTGAAAAGGAGGCCCAGATTAAGGGAAATGAGGACTTGGGGCTTACTCCTAAGTAGGATGCCCATGAATAGGGTTCTATCATCTTAAAGGATGAGTTTGAATGAATGAAATATCTAATTTTCGTGACATAAATATTTTTAAATCACTAGGTTTTGAGAGATGTTCCACGGAATTCCTTTCAGATAAGTAAGTCAATCACAAAAACATGCCATAAATGGATTTGAAAAGTTTCTTGAAGATTGAATCTTGAATAGGAGAGGTGGAATGACATAAGAGGTGCTAAATGGGCAGGAAGTACAGCCAAAAATAAAAGGGTGCACAAGAACTGGTGGGCGCGCAGGTACTGCATGGGCGTGCAAGTACTGCATGGGTGCACAAGTCCTGGTCGCGCATGTATACCTACGCGGTAAATGGGTACTTGCGCGATTTTCATCCCTTAGGTTAATACTTGGGCGATCCTTGACCAAAGCCTTTATAATTATTCCAAGGTACTTCCAGAAGAGTGGCACGGATGTTTTAATGAGTAGGTAGGGAGGCGCGCAAGTGTGTCCATTTCCCTTAAGGGTAAAACACTTAGGAATGCACGTGTTAGTTAATTCTAACACTTAAACCTTATTCCTCTTGTTTAGACCTTCAATTCTAGGTAAATAATTACCTTATAAGTGTTTGGAATACCTAAAAAAGAGACTTGGGTGTTCAGAGCTCTGTATGTGAATTCTGGAAAAAATCCTCCTCAAAAGGGGGGCCCACTGAGGGTATTTATAGGCTATAGAAGACCCTGTGCAGTTTTCAAAGAGGGCGCGCGAGTCACCTGCATGACTATTAGGCGGCACGCAAGTGTACTTATGCGACAGTGAGGGAACTTGCGCGGCCCAAGGGTATTTGAGTCCTTGTTCATGCCTTTGTTGATTTTTTATGTTTTCTTCAAAGGATGAATCAATTTGTGCTAAGGAATTTGCCTTTCCATTCTTTTAGACAATGTGATGAAAAGGAGCGTCAACAAAAGTCCCCCCCTCAGAGTTGGATCCGAAAGAATAAGGATGTGACTCTGAGGAAAATAAGAAAACCAAAGGGAAAGATGCGCGCAAGTGTTCAGCGAGCAACACTCATCGCACAGGTGCGAGTCATGCAGGGCTGGAGTGCGCTAGATTTTAGGCGCACAGGTGGTCAACCTGGCCTATAAATATGAGACCATTTGTCGTGCATAGAACTGACTTCTATATTTTCGAGCTCTCGCCACGCATGTCACCTTCACCATGAAAGTTTCACTTTTTTCGCTTTTATTCGCTGTCGTGCTGCTATCAAGGTATCTGGACCTGCATGGTGAAACATGCGCACCAAAAACTTGTGCAACATATTAACACTTGTGCGACACATCCACACTTGTGAGGAAATATTAGACTTGTGCGCCTTAATGCCTTTGCAATTTTTTTAGAATTTTTTCACAAATTTTATGAAAAATAAACCCATTTAAGAGTTAATTTATTCAACTTTTGTGTAGATTCAATGGCTCCCAAGAGAATCGGAACAGCTGATGAACTGGAAAGAAAACTTCTTGATGATATGATGAACATCATTGGCCATGCTTATTATACTATCTGTGATAGCACTCTTCTGGATTTGGCCAAGTATCTGAAGAAAATATCATCACGACTTCCCCCAAAGAATTTATTTTCCTTTGTATGGCTATGGTCATCTGCGAGAAGTTACTATTACAGAAGCAAAGAACTATCTCCCATTTTCGTGGTTTCAGAATTACACCAACTTTGCTTCAGCAAATATCTCATGTGGAGGAGGATTTATAAATTCTAGAACAGTGGAGATGGCCCACATGATGCATCATATCCCTTGTACGCCAGATATGAAACCTCATAAGCCTAAGATGCAACCACATTGTCATCCTTCAATCTTCTGAAATGATCAGATGGATCAATCCAAAGGCTGGAAGAAAAGTTAGGACTTTCTTCCTGGGGGAGGTGTGAAGCCAACTTGGATGTGGGCATACTGGGTGCGACAAACCTATGCAGAGTTTGTCGATGATCTGAAAGGAGTTGCGATATATGAAGCTATCTAGATTGGGAAAACATATGTTTACAGACATGATAGCTTTGTGCCGGAGATACTCAGCCACTGGATCCCAGAAACCAATTCTTTCCATCTGACTCATGGAGAAGTAGGAATTAGTTTGTGGGATGTCCACATGATATCAGGGGCTCCAATTTTGGGTGACATGTATGATGAATTCATTCCTCCCAAGGTGACTTGGAATGATTCAGAGAAGACTCCTGCTTTGGCTCGGAAATTATTTAAAATCTTACATAGGCTCAAAAGTTCAGAGACCTCCTTAACTAATTCTAGAAAGGATATTCATCCGGAGGAGTGGATTAATATATTTCTTATTGATAAGAAAGAGAAGGAGCCAAAGGAGAAGGATCCTAAGGAGAAAGGATCCAAGAAAAATAAATCCAAGGATAAGAGGCCCACCCGTCCTATCACCTGCCCAAAAACCGAGAAGAGGGGTGCTCCTGGAACATTCTGGCCAACTCTAGAAGCAGGAGAGTTTGAGAAATGGGGATATGAAGTGAATCAAAGGATCCCAAAGAAGACTCATTTGGCGGGCTTCTTGGCTTTTTGGCTCAGCATTTATCTCTTGCCGGTCAGGGACTCGAAGGGAGGCGTCAGGCCAGGGACCTTCATTATTGCGGCAAAGTTGGCTGAGGGAAAAATGGTTGGGTTGGCTACCCCCATTTTTGAAAAGATTCACAAGAGTTTACTTCATGTCTTCATGGGTAAATCTCCTTTGGGAATAGTGGGATTATTCCAAGTTTTATGGGGATGGATCACCACTCACTTCAGGACTTATAATTTAAAAAATGGAGTAAAAATTCTTGGAAGTTATTTCAGGACATCAGTGAAAGAATTCTCTAGAATTTATCCATTAGATCTTAATGCTTATGACATGAAAGTGAGGCTGAGAATGTTTAAGTAATTCAACTTCTTTCCCTATGTAAATCTGACAACCGGGTGGTTTGTTGATGATGGAATAGCCCACCTGGATTTGAGGGCATACATGCTGGCCTGCAGAGATGGTGTGATGGTCGCCAGGATTGAAGGAGAGATTATATGTGAGGCCTATGCTCCATATATATTTGCACGCCAATTAAAGTGTTTGCAACAGATTGTTGTATCTCTCCCTGTACATGTTAGATTAGAGCAACATCCGATGGTTTCTCGGAAACTGTGGTTGATGATGTCTAGGGAGAAGACTGGGGCTGTGTTTGATCTACCAGTTGAAAGAGCGACACATAGCTTGACTACATGGTATTCCGAGCACTGGATATAATTATACCCTAAAGGGGTACTGAATCACCCATTTTATCAGGTGGGTAAACGGAAGAATACTGTAGAGAAAGAAATCCTTCCTCATGAAGGTGATGCTTCCCCACCTGAAGCTGATTCTCCAGATTCCTCCTCTAGGACTGATTCACCGGATTCCCATGATGGGAATGATGAGGCACAACAAGTGGAAAAGCGGCCTTGTGCCCGATATAATCCTCTGGTCAGAATCAAAAGACCTACTTCATCAACTCCTAGTGAGTTACTTCATTGGGGTAATTTAATCATTACTACTTTATAAAGCAATAAGTCTTATTTTTTTATTCTCTATCTGTAGTTGCAGGAGATGGGAAGAAATTGAAGTCTAAGATTGTAGGACCTTCCTCACATCCTTCTGGTACACACACTGAATATCTATGACCAGAGGATGTCCAGACATGGCAGAGTTTATACTGTGGTACTGAAACTGCATGGCTGGATTTATGTGAGGGGCTACATCTCCCTAGAATAGGGAATCTTCTGGCTTTTACCGATATTAATTTCGAAGATAGACCTGATGAAGTGCGAGCTTATATCAGAGAGCTGGAAAAGCTCATATATGCCACCGATGATTCCATTCCTGTCACCAAGCGGGTGAAGGAAATGATAGATCGTGGCGCCACTGAGGGTACTGATGAGGAGTGGCACGATTACATGGCCCCTGAAGATATAAGTTTTCTTTCCTTATTTTCTTTTCAACTTGATTTCAGTCGAAGCTTTGTTACTCAAGGAAGTTATTTTCTTCATCTTTCAGCTTGTAAATAAAAGAACTCTTGAGGTTACTTCGCCACAGTATAGCCCTGGTGGTACTGCCATCAAGGCTACTGCTGAATCTCCTCGCGAGTCGGGTGAGATATATCTAGGCCATCAGGCCATGAATGAGGAGTTGGACATGGCTTTCCATTCTCCCATTCAGGTACCTGTAATAGAGACTGCTGACACTCCCAAAAATCCAAAGAAGCAAAGGCATCAGAGGAAGAAGTCCACAACTAAATGCTTCATCAGTAGTGGTAAGTCCCTCGGATAATCATGAATTTTAAATCATGAAAAAGATTTCTAATTTTCCTTGGGATTGCAGGGGCTTCTTCAATTTCCCCTCTGAGGGAGAGGACTAATCCTCCTCTGAGGACCACAAAGGGTGCTATGGAATAATCTCATATTCAGGCTGACTTGGCTGCTCCTGAAAAAGATCCAGCATCTGTTCCCAGTATCCCTCCTACTGCTATTGCAAGAAGAGAAGAACCCTCTTCTGGTAAGTTAACAATGCTTCATAAAATGTTGAATGAAACATCTACTGACTTCCATTATGTGATAATTCAGGTTCAACCCCTGCATTAGAGCTTTTGGCGGCTATTGCAACTGATGCTATGATTTTATCCGAAGATGTTGTCCAGGGTCAGGGACCGCAAGATGAAGGTCGCCAAGAAGACACATCAAATTCTCCCACTGGTGAGACTAACTAGGATTCTGAGATGACATTAGATGAAATGATGGAACTTGGTACATATTTTGAAGATTTTATAAATCATGTTAAATTACCATGTAATTTAGAAGATTATGGATGTGAGTGTTATCCTTCGCCCTATTAAGAATAACTTCTTATTACATGTCTAATCATGATTGGTTCAAATGTGAAGTTTTGTCTGAGCAAGCTGCTGAACTACCCATGCCTGAAGGGGGTGCAGAAAACCCTACCATTGTAGAGACATTAGCACATGTGGAGCTGACCCCAATAGAGCTTCCTCAAACTCATCTTGATAATCCTGTCGAAGCTAAGAAAGATGGGGAGGAACCTTCTCAGGTTGTTGATCTACCGTTGGGTAAGGAATAACAATATTTTTGATTGTGCTTAATTTGTAAGGCAACCGATTCTTTTGTTATCCTTTGAAACTAACCGAATATTTCAATTAATTATGTAGGTCCATCAATTGCAGTGGATAGATCTGAAGGTGAGGCCTCAGCCTCCACCCCAATAAGAATTGAAAGTGAATAAGCTCAGGTCAGGGGGGAGGATCAGAACAAGGCACTTCCCTAAGTGCATTAATCCCAGATTATACTCCCCATGTGACAGTGACGCTGAATCGGACCCGGAAGTTCAAAAGGTGTTCCAATTTTCACGACGCAAGGCATGGAAGAAAATATGGAAAATCATATCTGAAGTTACTCTAGAGGAGCTACCATCGAAGATTCCCCAGCCGTCATCCCTATTTGTCATATTGGGACTTGGTAGTTTTGGATATGAAAAGATCCATACTGCGGTGAAATAGGTCATTTTCAGGAGGGAGCAGGAGCAAAAGTGTCGCGAAGATCTGACCAGGGTAAATCTTTCAGTCAAAATCAGTGAATTTTAGGCTGCGGTATCCCGATCTGAGGCTGATTATGCTGCCAAGATGAAGGAGCTGAAGCACAAGATCAAAGATAAAGTCGTCCAGCAGATGCACCTCCAGCAACAGTTAGATGATGTTACTGGGGAACTTGACCAACTCAATAATTCACTGGAGGGAGCTCAAACAAATGGTATGAAAGCCATTGAGGATGCCATGAAATCTCTCCATCAGGATAAAAAGAGTGAAGTTGGTCGGGTGCATGAGATTCAAGTAGCTGCTGATGAAGCTCGGGATGTTGTTCATCAAGTGAAGACTTATGTTGACAGCCTCTTGTAATTTCTTAGAAAAGATAAGAGACTCCAATATGTGGATTTTCTTCTAATTCTTGTGCATCAAATGGAAAGAATTCTTTCATCTTCAATCACTTGTGCACATATTTTCTTGCTACATGCTTTAAATTTTACCTAAGCCAATGGGCCTAGTAACAATAGTTTGATTTTCATTAGGATTTTTATAAATAATACTACAAACTTTGAATCTTTTAACTGCTCAATGTTACCTAAATCATAAAAAATGTATATTTAGTGAGCTGGAACTTGACTTTTATTTAGAGTTCCCTTTTCTTTTTTGGGAAGTTTAAATTCATGTACGTCAGACATAAAAAAGGCTAATGTTTAAGGTCGAAATAGCTTTGACCAAATGAATTATAATTGACTCAATTCCTTGAAAATTTATCTGAAAATATATTACCATACTGAATTATGAGGGAAAATAGGTAAACTATGACTTAAGAAAATTTTAATATGAGGAATGATATGAAAAAGAGCTAAAAAGGCATTATAAGAAGTAGTTCCCAAGAATAAAGTTACCATTATTTAACAAACCCGTTAGGGGGTTGAATTATGGAGGGCCACCTAAGGGCATTGGATGCATAGTCAAATAATAGCATCTTTTGGCTGACAGGTCTGTTATGTAGACTACTTATGCAAGGACGCCTAAGGGCACGTGCTGCATAGTCAAGAAAAAAGAACTCGCAGAAATTTACATTTCTACTGCTAAGAAGCTAATGAAAGTTTATGGGGATTCAACTTTTCCAAAGTATAGAGTTTGCTATATGAAAAGAGGTACATGAATATGAAGAAGATATTTTCAATCAATATTGTCTAAGAATTGGATGAATGTTACTCCTACGAAGGTCTGACCCAAGCGTAGGGAAGGTAAAAATAAACCATAGACTTGAATAATTTCAGATCATGAAAAAGAACATGAAGTAAATATGTTAAGGATGGATATTTTTTATGGATCCTTACATATTTTTGATAAGACCAATATGGAAAAAAGAGGATTTCTTCCCATGAATTAAGTTACCAGTATCTGACAAACCCGTTAGGTGGTTGAATTATGCAAGGCCACCTAAGGGAATTGGCTGCATAGTCAAATAATAGTATCTTTTGGCTGAAAAATCTGTTATGGAGACTGTTTATGCAAGGCCACCTAAGGGAACATGCTGCATAGTCAGGCAAAAGAACTCTCAGAAATTTGACATTTTTGTGAATATAAGTCAAGAAAAGGGTTATGAAGATCTGAAAATATTTAAGGTTAGGATTATGACACACAAAGATGGGTGTTTTTCCAATGTGTGCAGGGGTGCACAGATCAATGCTAACAATAATTATGTTGTGGCTGGGTCCTGAATTGAAATGTTGGACTTCACTACGTATCCCGTAAGGATGGGAATCAAGTCGTACGTAGTTCTTGAAATACAGTTTAACATCGTGTGGGACGAAAGGATTGGAAATCTTAGTTTAGGGTCATAGAGCTCATACCATTATAAGAAATGCACAGTGTGTGTTTTCATGGGGACATTTCATCCAAGGGACTGAATGTGGAATTTGGGGTTAGGCCCAAAAGACTTGGGGCTAGATTCGAGGAACACTCGAACGTTCCTACGTATCCCATAAGGATGGGAATCAAGCCCAAATAGTTCTAGAAATACCCTCTCTACAAATTTGGTTCGTACATGTGAAGGGTGAAAGGGGACTTTAGTGAAATGATGGTTTAACCCAAGATAAAAGGTTTGGGCATTGCCATGTATGCACGTAGTCTTTGGAATGAAACATGATTGAAAAAATAATGATTCCCTCTCAGGTGAGGGTATCAAAGAATGTTATAGTTTATTGTCACACTGAACAAAAAGTGATGTATAGTTTAACATCATATATCAAGGACAAAAGTGAACCAATGTAAAGATATTGATTCTGGGGGTGGTTTCACGAATCAACATCATACGAGATGGAGGTGAACCGATGTGAAGAGATTGGTCTTGGGCTTGAACCTCAGAAGATTTCCTATGTACCCATCCTAGAAGGAAAGGATCAAAGTACACGTAGTTCAATTAAATAATGAATTAGTGATCAAGTTGTTCTTGGGGAAAATGACCTAAAAAATAGTGTTGGGACTTACACATGGTTAGTAGCCCTGAGAGAGTGTTATGGTTGAAGTTTTCTCTAAGCTCACGTGAGTCATACTCGGTGTGAGAAACAATAGGTAGCAATAACCCTAACGATGCACATTTTATTGTTATGTAGGACATATGAAGGGATTTTTCAGTTTAAAGTCTTGTAGTTAGGACTATTGTTGCTGAACAGTTTAATGTCATGTAGTAGGGAAAAATTATAGTTTAATGTCATGTAGGACGTATTAAAGGACTTTTGTACAGTTTAGCATCATGTAGCTAGGACGATGGGGACAATATAGTTTAACGTCATGTTGGACGAAAGGGGGACTGTGCAGTTTAATTTCATGTTGTAAGGACAAAATAGTACACCATTTAACATCATGTTGGACGTATTAGAGACTTTTTCACAGTTTAACGTCATATTGGATGAAAAAGGGATGATACTGTTTAACATCGTGTGGGATAAAAGATATGAAAATAGTTTAAAGTCGTATGCATGGACTGTTGATTATGCAGTTTAACGTCTTGATGACGTAAGGGACTTCTTTACAGTTTAGCGTCATGTAGTTAGGAGGTCACAATTTAACGTCGTGTGGGACAAAAGAAATATGTAAATAGTTTAAGGTCGTATGCATGGACCGTAGATGGTGCAGTTTGACGTCTTGCTGGACATAAGAGACTTCTGTACAGTTTAGCGACATGTAGTTAGGACATCACAGTTTAACGTCGTGTGGGATGAAATAAATATAAATAGTTTAAGGTCATATGTATGAACCGTAGATAGTGCAGTTTAACATCTTACTAGACATAAGATACTTCTGTACAGTTTAGCGTCATGTAGTTAGGACGTCACAGTTTAACGTCCTGTGGGGAGAAAGAAATATAAATAGTTTAAGGTTATATGTATGGACCGTAGATGGTGCAGTTTAACGTCTTTCTGGACATAAGAGACTTATGTACATTTTAGTGTCATGTAGTTAGGATGTCACAGTTTTACATCATGTGGGACGAAAGAAAAATAAATAGTTTAAGGTCATATGTATGGACCATAGATGGTGCAGTTTAACGTCTTGCTGGACATAAGAGACTTCTATACAGTTTAGCGTCATGTAGTTAGGACATCACGGTTTAACATAGTGTGGGAAGAAAGAAATATAAATAGATTAAGGTCATATGTATGGACCGTAACAATGTATTTTGTGTTTATAAAAAATACTTCTTCAGAAATCTATCACTGGTTGGAGTAGTGATGAGTTCTCTATCCATTGAGATTAATGAATATGCTCCATTGGATTAGACCTTATGTATTGAATAAGGTCCTTCCAATTTTGGATCAATCTTGGGTGGTTTCTTTCCTCGTATCATTGGAGTTCTGAGAACCAATACCAGTTCGCCCCGAATGAATGAACGAAGACGAACTTTTTTGTTGAAAGCTCGTGCTATTCGATTCTGATAAACTTCCAAGTGGTGCAGTGTGCACAATCTTTTCTCATATAACCATTCCAATTCATCCAATCACTTTTGAGATTGTTCATCTGTAGATGACTGATTACAAATAGCTACTCTGAGTGAGGGTAGTTGAACTTCAATAGGAAAGACTGCTTCCATTCCATATACCAATGAAAATGGAGTTTACCACGTTGCAGTGCGGGTGGTGGTGCGATAAGACCATAAAGCATGAAAGAGTTTATCAAGACATAACTTCTTATCTTTATCCACCATCTTTTGCAGTATGTTTGAAAGGGTCTTTTTGAAGGATTATATCTGGCCATTTTCCACTGCATGATACCGAGATGAATGATTGGATTTGATGTTGTATTCTTGATACAACTTCTTTATCTTAGATGAATAGAAGTTGGTGCCATTTTCCGTCAATATGGTCTGAGTGACACCAAATATGGTAATGATGTTAGACTTGATGAAGCTAACAATGCTTTTAGAACTAACTTCTTTGAGAGTTATTGCCTCTGTACATTTGGAAAAGAAGTCAGTAGAAGTAAGAATATACTTAAACTGCTTGGCTGTAGCTGAAGGGTAAGGTCCCACCACATCCATTCCCCATGTGGCAAATGGCCACGAGTATTTAGCTGTATGAAGCAACTTTGGAGGTTGATGAATGAAATTGGCATGTATTTGGCATGAATGACACTTCTATGTGAAATTAACACAATCTTGTATCATTGAAGGCCAAAATTATCCAAGCCTTCGAATCTGATCAGACAGTCTATGTCCATATTGGTGGGCACCACAGACTCCTGCATGCACTTCTTTCATGACAGCCATTGTCTCTTCACCATCAATGCATCTGAAGAGAACTCCATCAAAACCACACTTGTAGAGAATTTTATCTAGGTGATCTGTGCTATCATAAAGAGTAAAATTGACCACACGTCACCGAATTTGTTCTTTCCCGGCTCTATCAGGTGGAAGTGTTCCATTTTGAAGGTATTCCCTGATATTTGTCATCCATCCTGTAGTATGACCATACGGTTCAGGAATGGGACTAATTTCATTAATCTCCTCTGTTCTGGTTCGAACATAAGGTGAAATTGTACGACAGTGGGAATTACTGATGGTTGTTTTTATCCTGATTTGGATCTTCCAGAGTTGTGGCTATATTAGCCAGTGCATCAGCTTGAGCATTTTGTGATCACATGACATAAGAAAACGTCAGTTCCGTGAGAAATTATGCCATTAAATATCTGACATAATCATACAAAGGGATAAATTATTCTTTTCTGATTGCATAATCCCCATTGACATGTTTGATTACCAGGTCTGAATCACCTTTCTCCCTTAAATGATTCACTTGTGCCTGAAGTGCCAACTCTAATCCTGCGATGAGGGCCTGGTATTCTTCTTCATTATTGGTACCACCTTCCCACAATAAGAAGTAATAAGGTAACACTACCTTTTCCAGGGAAATAAGAATGACTCCTAATCCATCCTTGTCGAATTTAGGATATTCCATTTTCTTCCTGTTGGACTTCTGGAAGCACCATCAAAATACATTTCCCATACCCGGGGACTATCCTGAATAGAGAAGACTTCCTCATCAAGGAGTTCAATATCTGAATATGTATCTTCCACTGAAGGATGTTCATCAAGGAAATCAGCCAGATCTTGGCCCTTTATTTCCTTTTGAGACACATACTGAATGTCGAATTACTGCACAATAACTTCCCACATTGCCAGGCATCCTGTAAGCATTGGACGACTAAGGATGAATTTGAGCGGGTTATTGAGAGATACCAATTGGACCTTATGATGTTTCAGGTAGTGTCTCAACTTCTGAACTACAAAGATTAATTCCAGGAAGCACTTCTCAATATTTTAATATCGGGTTTCTTCTTCATGCATAGTCCAACTGAGATAGTAGAGGCTGTTTTCATTCCCAGTATCATTCTTCTGAGCAAGAAAGGCACCAAATTATCGCTCTAAGGCTGTCATGTAGAGGATAAGTGTCCTTCCTTCAACAGGTGGCATAAGTAATGGTGGACTCAAGAGGTATTTCTTGAAAATATCAAATGATTCTTGACATTCTTCAGTCCACTGGTAAGTGACTCCCTTCTTCATCAATTTGGGGAAGGGTAAACTTTTTCCTGCCAAATTGGCGATGAAACTCCGAGTATAGGATAAGTGTCCTTGAAGTCCTCTTAATTATTTAAAATTTCGAGGAGGTGACATACCAAGGATTGAATTGGTCCTCTCAGGATCGACATCAATACCACTATGGCATAAAAAAAGCCGAGAAATTTTCCTAATGTTACCCCAAAATCACATTTTAAGGGGTTCATCTTCAAATTATGTTGTCGAAGCTTGTGGAATATGACTTCTAAATCAGACAAATGATTAGAACGTTGTTTGGATTTTACCACCAAATCTTCCACATAACATTCAACAAACATCCCTAAAAAAGGATTGAAGATACAATGCATGGAACGCTGATATGTTGCACTAGCATTCTTTAAGCCAAAGGGCATTACCCGATAGAAAAACACACCCTGAGGGGCTATGAAGGCTGTGGATTCCTCATCTTCTGGAGCCATTCAAATTTTATTATATCTTGAATATCCATCTATGAAGGAAAGTGCTTCATAGCCACCTGTTGCATCGATTAAAAGTTCTGTAATCAGAACTGGAAAATGATCCTTAGGACAATGCCGATTAAGATCTCTGAAATCGATGAAAACTCTAATTTGTCCATTCTTATTCTTCACAAGGACAATATTAGCCAACCACTTGGGATATTTAACTTCTTTTATGAAGTTAGTTTTGATAAGCTTATCCACTTCAGCTTCAATTTTTTAAGCATAAGTTGGGTCTGTTCTTCTTGCGGCTTGCTTAAATCCTTGATGTTCTTCTGGTAAACCCAAATGATGAGTAGAAACATCAAGATCAAGCCCGAGAATCTCTGTATAGTTCCAAGAAAATATGTCTCTATTTTTCATTAAAACAGAAATATACATATATTATTCTTCAAGAGTCATGGCCGCACTGATTAAAGTGGGGCGTGGATCTTCTTTTGTACCCAGATTGATTTCTCTGAGTTCATCCATATTGGTAGAGATACCCACTTCAAATATTGGAGGAGCATCTCTGAGATCTTCCTGTTCTTCTTCAACATGTGTTACTTCTTCTGTTTCTACATGCATAGTAGATGATGAAGTAGAATTTCCATGATCAGAAGAGATGTTAAAATTTGAACATCTTCAATAAGAAGCTTCCATTTATGACCTAATTGATGATGAAGGGTCTTCCATGGGTAATAAAGGGGAGATGATGGATTGAAAATTGACATCATTGTTCACATCTGACATTGGAATCACTTCTTCTGGCCTGATTGGAGAAGTATAGACATGCTGGATTTTAGTAGATGAAATGAAGACATCTCCATTTGAGCTTTCATCATTGCCTGGAGGAACACCAATTTCTCCCATGTTTTCTGGTTTGTTCTCCATAATTGACATTATGGATCTTTCCATAAGTGTATTTTTATTTGGGTCTATCCTGTCAATTTGACTGATAGGAAATAGATAATCTTTACTCACATGCGCAAATGGATTTACTGGAATATTTTCCAAACCATATAGAGAATTGACTTTGGTAATATCCCTTATTTTGGATTTCTCC
Source organism: Viscum album (assembly GCA_963277665.1). NCBI lineage: Eukaryota > Viridiplantae > Streptophyta > Magnoliopsida > Santalales > Viscaceae > Viscum > Viscum album. The sequence continues at coordinate 123,140,669 of OY728156.1, forward strand.
TTCCACTTCATGTGATAGAATTCCACCTCAATGTATTGATATTCACATCTCCTGAACGGGGCCTTATCACTATACAATGTCCCAAATTGACCATCGAAAAAATATTTGAGACATTGATGGTATGATGAAGGGATATCTACATGTTGATGTAGTCAGGGTCTTCCAAGAAAGATGTTGAAGGATGAGTCTTGATCAACAACCATGAAATCTAAATTGGATACAAGATCTCCAAACTAAGTTCTGAGTGTAACTTCTCCCATTGGTTCTTGTTCATTTTTATCATATCCTTGTAACATTATAGTAGAAGGAGATAAATCAGATTCTGTGAGGCCTAATCTATGAAGTGTACGAATGGGCATGAGGTTGACTCCTGAACCATTATCAATGAAAGCTCTTCGGATGCCTATGCCATTGACCTTTCCAGATAAGTACAAAGGTCTAATATGTCCATGAATGACATCATCTTCATCTTCATCAGTAAAAGATATTACTGTATGTAATTTTGTAGGATTATTCTCAACATGATAGACTTCAGCTGCAGTAATTTCTATTTCAAACTCCTGAGGACTTGACAAAGCCTTGATGAGTTCCTCCCGAATATCTTTTGATAGATTAAAAGCATCCAGAATTGATAACTTTTTCTGTACTTTGGCCAGGTGTTTCAATACATCATACTTTTGATCTAGAGGTCTGTGTTTCCCAACAAGAACATGTGGTTTAACATGTGCCTTGGAAGTTGATGCTTCTTGTATCGGGATAGGAGTTGGAAATATTCCTGTATTTGGAATATTAGACTGATTAGATCCATTTACTTATTGAGAGGATGAAGATGGAACCCCCAACCGATCCTCTATAATAACTATGCCATGACTGAAGTTGCTATTGGTGGAAGAACTTTCTTGTTCTTGTTGAGCTCTCTGAAGGGTTCTTCCATGAGTTTCTGCTGCAAACACAGTTCTAGCAGGGGTTGAATTGTAATAGTGTCTTCTGGGATATCCACGTCTTCCTCTGTATCCCAAACCCCTAGAACTCCCTCTAGTTCCTCTATTTGATACAGGGAATTCAGGCTCATCGAAATAGAAACTATGACTGGCATAAGGATATGTTAAGTGAATCATGTTAACATAACCAAAGATTAACTCTTCATCTAATGAAGACTCTTCCTGATTAGCCAATTTAGGTTGTGCCGTTTGGTGTGGCGGTGCCCGTGGCTTCTAAGTAGATGGCATGAAATCTTCCATAGTCAAAGACATCTTAGGCTTTGACACAATTTCATCTTCCTCTGATTGCTTTTCTTCATTCAAACTATGCATCCCTTTTTAGGATTTGCCATCTGAAGAGGATTTTGTTGTGGCATCCATAACAGAAGACACAATTGGTTTGTTCAATTGCGTTCGAAAAATGGCATGAGTTCAGTTGATCGTTTTCCCGACCATCCAATTATCATATTTCTGTGCATTTTTTCTTTTGACTCTTTCCATTCGCCTTTTTCCTCTGGAACTGTAGCAGTAGCACATGCTACCTGGGCTGAAGAGCCTTTTAGTTTGACTTGTCCTGAGTCGACCATCTTTTGCAGGAGGTGTTTAAAGACAAAACACTCCTGTATGGAATGACCCAACATCTGATGAAACGGGCAATATTTGGGACGGTCTTCATCTCCTTCCTTGTTTGGCCTCTTGGGCCTTGGCAATTGAACCAAATTATTTTCCAGATCTGAAATGAAATAACCAGGAACTTGTTCATTTCACAAAGAGTAAGCTTTGCTTTTCAAATCCCCAAATTATTTTTTTCTTTGATCTCTTTGATCATCTTGACGAAACGACCTCTGTTGTTTGTGCTCAAGAGGTGGAGCCCTTCGAGAAGATGAAGGTTTTGAATAGAAGCAGGTACAGGTGCTTGTTTAAGCATAACTGTAGTGGTTTCTTCTTAACCCATTCTCCTTCCTAGAGATGATGGAATTACATGAGTTTTATCCTTAGTCTTCGTAAGAGAGTCTTCAATCTGTTGAGCGATTGAAGTAAGGTCTCAAAACCCTACTTTGTATTTCATAGGGATCAACGACATGCGTAATTCGTCATGCAGATTTTCCACACAGATTGACAACAATTATTCTTGAGGGAGTGATAAGCTTAGGGAAAATGTTAATCCCTTCCAGCGAGAAATTAAATCTGAAACCCTTTCATTATCCCTTTTCTTACAGTTTTTAAGATAAAAAACTATTGTCTTTGGAAAAGTTGAGATGAATTAGAGAATGAATTTTTGGCAAAGATCCTCCCATCTGGTAATTGACCAGGATTGCAAGCTTGTATACCAAACAAAAGATGGTACTTGAAAGGTTCGCACGAAGCATCTGAGATTCACTGCTTCTTCCTGTTCCAGATTTCCCATCATAGGATCGCAACAAGACACGTAATGCATAAAATGCTGTTCAAGATCACCTGATCCATTGAAAATAGGGAATAAAGGGTTCCCAAAACTTGATGGGGGAGAGATTGAATCTACCCATTCAGGGTAAGCTCTCTTTTCTGGTTGAAACTGCGCATGATTCCCTTCCATAGTCTCTAATAGAGCTGTTAATGACTCAATGGTAGTTATTAAATTTTTAGAAACATCCAGTGGAATTTGGACTTGGGCAGGTGCAATAATTGGAGTCTGGATAGGTATGGTGGCTGGTGCTGCAACTGATGGTAGTACTACCAACTGTTGTTGCACTTGACCCGTAGAATTAGACCTGTGAGGGTGTACTGATAGAGGAGGATATTCTTGATCCATCTCAGTAGCTTCAACAAACTCCCTTGGCTGACTGACTCCAGAACACTTAGGAGGAATACTACTCTGAAGTAGTTCTGCATTCATCCTCCTCAATTCCTTCATTTTTTCCTCTTGTTGTAAAAATCTTTGCTCTAGTGAGAGTGATTAGCCTTCTTCAGAGGAAGGATATGTAACCTGACTCTTTTCTTTCCCCTTGTTGGATCCTTTTCGGAGAGGGGGAAGTGGATTACTTGAAGGATTACCTAGATTCTGGGTAAGCCTTTGATTTTATGAACACACTCCTTCTTCATTTGTATCTGTGCATACAACTTCTTGAGCAGGAACCTCTTCATCTGATCCCTCTGAGTGAACCTCATCTGGTGGATCAGCAAAAACAACATTTATGACATTGATTGATGCATAATTCATTGCATCCCTCCTATAAGCATTCTTGTGATATTGTCTTCTTCCATGTCTTTGATGAGACATTGCCTTTTGTTGATTTGATCCCTCAGGAACTTCTTAGTGAACCGTAATTTGGAGAGAATATCCGGATAATTTGGATCTTCGTTCTTCCTGGGGCTTCTTCCCTAATCGAGAGAAGACCGACTTTCTTTGAGGGAGGAATTGAGGATTTGAAAAAGTCCCTAGTCTGGTGGACTGGAGATGTTCCTGTTGTTCCTACTCAACTCTTTAAATCCTATTTGTTGATTCCAAGGGTTGGATTAAAAGAGTCCCCAGTCTGGAAAGCTTGGGTGGCTCTTGAAATGCTATGTGTGAGACTTTCTTAAAAGATCTCTTGATCTTGCGGACCTTAGTCCTGAAATTAGCTGGATGCATCAATCGACATCCACTTTTATCACCCGGATAAAAAGACTGTTGGATGATTTCTGAAACTTCTGTCACTTGATGATGTGCTTGCGCCATATGAGAGGCCTGTTCAATATGCTCATTTGCTTGATGCATGAGTAATTCAACAACTTGTTCTCTGTATTCTTGAGTTTTAGAGGAACTAGTTGAAGCCTGTTTTTGGGCAAGATTTTGATTATTAACAAAACCCATTGACTTTGGCCGGCCATGGGAAATAACATTGTATGAGACCATTTTCGGCGGGCTTTGTTGATTGGAGAGTACATTGAAATTTAGTTCTCCATGAAAACCCCATCCCCTGATATGAATACTAGATGGTGAATTAGCAATTAACTGGCACAATCTTCTTATTGCGCTAAGGCATGAACGTTGAAGGGCTCTCTGCTAATTTTCAGCCTTCGGATATCGAGAGACTGATAGAGATGCCAAGACAATTTGACGTTGTAACCCTTCTATTATCTTAACATGATTTTCATATTCATCATAATATAATACTTTCTTTTTCAACTGAAAAATAGTTTTCCATATTTTGAGATGAATGTCATCAATCCCATCTTCCGTCAACATCTCTGGAATGTCATACTGAGAGAAAGAAAAAGACCAAAACATGACTGGAACTTCACCTTTCGCCAGTTGTTTTCTCATATTCAGAAATTCCTCTTTATCATTCAATGAATATTCTTCTACATGATTTGACCAGAGCTGGTGCTTCCTTGTTGCTTCATTGGATTCAACAGAATTGGTAGAGAATTCACTGATCAAACTAGAAGATGAATGACCCGGGGGTGGTTCAAAGAATTACCTACACCCAGGGCTATCTTCTGATCGAGAAAGTATTTCACCTGCTAGTGATGAAACATCAGACATGACTGGTTTCACATTTGCAAGTGCCTCAAGATAAGAGGTATTTCTCAGCACTACATTGTCCACTGGAGCATTTTCCGGGAAATGTGTATCACTACTGCAGAGAGGAATTTCGCAGAGAAATTCATCATCATGGGGAGGACCACCATGGTGGGTTATAGAAAAATATGAGATCTCTTGCTCCTTGATCTTCTGGCCACACAGAGGGTTATTGTAGCTCTAATCTAAAGATGAAACTTCATGATCGACCGAACTGTCATGAAACAAGCTTTCATGAGGAAGTGCCTATTTAAGACCTTCAGAATTAATGTTCCCACTATTGGGAAATGAGGGAGTAGAATCTTGGATTCCAATAGATAACTGTCTGAGGGATTCAAGAACTCCAGCATCGAGCAAGGCCTTGTAACAGATTGTATCTTGATTTCTTTACTGCGTTGGGCGGGTCTTCTTCTTAGACGCCTTCTTACTCACCTTGGAAACCACTTGTTGACGAAAGTGGATAGTATGAGCAGGTGTATGTGCCTGATTAGGAGAGATGGCCATGTTAGGCTGACGATCTCCACTCAAATTAGGTGTATGTGCCTGACTTGGTTGTCTGTATGACATGGGGGAGTATGCCCCACAACCCTCTTGGACTGGAACAGAGGTGTATATCTGCTCTAGAGTTATCTGTTGATGATTTACTCCACTGGTAGTGATAGATTTTCATTTCTTTCCCTGTGATGCTGCTAAAGCTGTTATAATATCCTGGCAGGAATCTAGAATATGAGAAGGGATTTTCTTCTAATCTTTCACCATTGATAGAATATGCTTGGTGACTTCAACTTTCGGAACGGGGATATACGTCCATTCTGTGCTTGGATTAGGTGTGTGTTCCTACTCTTGTCCTCCTTTTCCTGTTAGTGAATCCTGACAGTACTCAATTGTGGGTGTAGAGAATTGAGTCTGCCTCCTGTTTGTCGCCGGAGCTTTCCGAATGACTTCTCCGAGTGCTACCAAGTGAGACTATTGGTATTCTTGATCAATACTAGCTGGTGTATATGCCTTCTGATTGTACTTTGCCGAACATGGTTGATGAGATCCATCATATGTTGTCAGACGAGCCTGCTAACTGGCTGATGACATATAAACAGGTGTAAGTTCCTGCCTATAGTACTTCATTGGAATTGCCTGGCGGGATTGGCGTGTTGCTGCCAGATGAGTCTGCTGGAAAACATGATTAAAATGGACGGGTGTATGTAACCGCTCATTGCTTTCCACTAAGTTAGGTTGGTGGACTTCTCTGGAAACAGTAGAGATAAGAACCTGCTCACTGTTAACCGGTTTTCACCTCTGGTGGTTCGTCTTGCCTGCTCGGGTTCGAGGAACCTAAGTCAATTGCCTGGAGACGACACCCCCATCATATTGAGGGCGCACTGCTGCACGAGTTTGGTTGCAATTGTTGATAGAATCCCTTGGGAATAACTCCTGTCTCTTTGAATTAAGGCCGTGAGGGGCCTGCTCATTCACCTCCTCAGAATATGGGAGTGAATGGTGATTGCGTTCTGGGGATAACGACCCGAAACGGTTGGAGACAGTGGTTAGCACTGCCTGCTTCTTGATCGCTGGTCGTCGCTGTCCGGATGACCAGGGTGAATTATTGACTTGGAGGGTTTGTCGAGCAGCCTCCAGAGTTGGAATATTACCGTTTTGACAGTACTCCTTAACCAACACATTTGATACCCAGCGTTGAAGATGCTGAGTAGGTTATGTCATCCTCAGAGTGGACGAAGATCCAATAGGAGTAGCAGCAGTGGCATTTTTAGTATAAGTTTTCATAGCAGACGTATTCACGGGTGTGAACTTAAGAGAAGCCATTTTGGAAATGAAGAAGATCTTGGAAAAGAGTGCCTATTTGATATAACATACGTAATACAGATAAGTCTGACCACTACATATTTTGGATAAACACATATGTTATTGATTGTCTTGTTGTCCCTCTCATTGAGTTTTAAATAGGGGCCTAACAAGTAGGTAAACTATCCTTTTAACTTGGTTAAGGATTCACGTCGGGTTCACCATTTTTTGTTTCCCTCTAGAATTGGGGATAACCTTGTTGATTAAAGGTTCAAACAATCCAATCAGTTTCTAATGGGTTTGTTCATAGAAATGGAAACATCCATTGATTCCATATCCATTTGAACCTACTTTCCAAAGGTAGGCACTTATTAGTTGTGGACTAATGAGGCTTAAGAATTTTCATTGGTCGAGAGGATGGGAGGTCGGACTCATCACACCTTTTTGAGGGGAATTATTGTCTACTCCGAGACTATCTTTATAGATTTAAGTTATGTTCGTGAATCCTTATTACATTACCAAGTATAAAATGATCTTTCCTTTAGATCTAACAATCAATGATTAAATATGTAGGAAATTTAGAGAATCTTTTATATGTATTCGAGGTTCTTCATCGATAGAGAATCATCTGTATTTGTTAGAGATTATTAGTCAATGGTATCCTTCAATACATAAAAGTATCTTGGTCATTATGATGACCATACTGGTTTTAAAGACACTCAGTGGGGCACATGAAGTTTATTGTCATTCAGAAGGACATGGATTATTTCAGAGTTGGGATCGTACCCACAGATGGTCTACCTATGTATCCTTTGTTTAGAAAAGGAATCAGAACCCACGTAGTTCGAGTAAGGGAGTATGATGTTTATGATTGATGGCTCAACGAAAGATGTCAAAATTACTTTTACACTCTAAGCTCACGTGAGTCATCCTCGGTGTGAGAAACAAGAGGTATAGGTAAAACTAGACAATTGTTCCATGAAATATGCAATCATAAGGAATCATGTGGGGCTTATGTATGTATGAATACCCAAATAGATGAAGATTAAGATTTACTTCATGGATGAAATCTAGGAACAAGTTCCATAAAGGTATATGTGCTTCATGGAGATTTGGATACTCTAATCTTGGGGCTTATTCCTGTAACTCCCCGACCCCAGCTACCCAGAGTCGGTGCATTACTTCGTAACATTGGCATGATCACAAGAAATATCAAATCTCGAAAGGCCGATTGGTTTAGTAGCCTTGGAAACACTAGATATATTCATAAGTTTTACATTACATCATAAAACGAAAAACTACTACAACAACATATTGTATCCATAATCCACACTCATATCCCCACATAATATCCCTGCAGGTCATTCATAACTTACTTCTTCACTTCCTGGGAAATATAAAACATAGAAAAGGGGTGAGCTCAAATGCCCAGTAAGGATGACAATATAGCGGAAACTTTCATAAATAAGAATAAACTTTTCAGGCAATGTATAACTAAAACAAAAGCCTTTCAAACATGAACTTTCAACATGGTATGGCATAAATAAAATGAAATAATACCATTTACTTATTCACATGGATATTCTACTAATCGAATAATCGCATGCAAAAATCAATAACCACTTTCATAATGTTGGAATGCATAATGCCAGACTATCATAACCACATAGTCAAGGCCTCGTGCCAAGACTACAAATAAGATTTTGTCAAGGCCTTGTGCCAAGACACTAGTTTGTCTCATGAGACCTACCGATGCATCAAGGAGCTATAGCGGGCTCCACCCGTCACTTATTAAGTCCAATGCATTCCCATATGAAAAGGTTTAAACATAACATAAACATTCGTATTAAAACTAGCATACGAAATGTCAATAATTTCACCATAAACTATGAATGGTATAAAAATAGCACATCCACAATCAAACATATCACAAAACCTTCAATACAATATAGAAGTTTTGTATCATAATAAATCAACTTCAAATAAGAGTAAAATCTATAAAAGAATGTTGACATAGAAGAAATCAAAACTATTTGAGAGAAATATCTCTTTTTTTTAAATCATTTAAAAGTCACACATTTATAAAGGAAGTAATTATAAAGATAATTTTAAATAAAAGTGTCCCATACCACTTTGAAACTTTTGAAAGGAATTAAAATTTTAAAAACAATCATGTCCATATAAATAAATCCTTAAAAACCATTTTGAAGACATGGACATTAATTAAAAATATTTAGAAAGATAAATCTTTAAAACATTTAAAATTCTGATTTTGATAAAGAGTACCCTTCCAAAATTCTTAAAATATTCATTTTGAAATAATTTAAAAGTCACATAATTATAAAATAAAACATTTACTTTGAAAATATCCTTGTAAGATTGTAAGGTAATCTTTTAAAATTTTATAACGGCGGTAAATAGCCGCAGCCGCCGTATAAGTTAAAAGAACATTCTTACCTTAATTTTGTCGAAAAGGTTAAAAATCACCTTGTTTGGAAAACAATGGAAAGATTCCTTTATAAACCTCTTATAAAAAGTCAAACAAGGGTATAAATGACTTTAACCCATATTCTTGTAAATAGTAAAAATGTTTTGAAATACATTTCGAAGAAACATGGATGTGGATGATAAAGAGATCCCAGTAGATTATTACGTATAATACAACCTCGGATAATGAAGAGATTGTGAAATAACCCTTACCTTGTACTTTTACTTGGTTGGGGTAGGTTAACCTCCTGTATAATGGTGAAATAGTTGTTATTAAATTATACAAGAATCATATATATTAATATGATATCATATATGATCTTTTAACATTGATTTGTTAATAATATCTTAGAATTATCGTCGTTTCGGGAGTTAACTTACTCATTTTCTTTTATATGTTTTGTTACATAAGCCATGGTTGTTGTATCTTATTCATATCCAGAATGATATCTAGTCCTTAAACATCATTTTTAAATCATCAAATGATAATTATACTTGAATGGATACGATGGAGAATGAATCTCATCGCGTTCGTGGAGACGGTAGTCCGTACGTACGCACGAGCGACAATATCATTCTTTTGATATTAAAATAATATATAAATGGATGGTATATCATATATACAGAATCATTAACATGTTATATTTATTATTTACATGAGTTACACATCATTATTATACCCATCCAAATAATATTATATTGAATAACAATTACACCACGACGTGGAGACGGTAAGCCGTACGTACGCACGTATGGTGAAATGTTATTCAAAGGGTGGATAGAATAATGAATATGATTGTACCATATTTATAATAACATCACAGTATATGTGAGATACTGGAGTTATTATTTTAGAATGGTAAGAACAAAGGAAGAATAAGTGGAAGAAGAAATGAACTTGGAGAAGGGTGGTGAAATCATTACCTCTTCTTCGGGTTCTTCCTTTTGATTTGATCAAAAGGGCTCCTTAGGTTGTCTTTCTGATCAAACTAAGGCCTCTAGGTTGTATTGAGGGATGTTGGGAGAGTATTTGGGCAGAGTTTGGCCGAACCAAAAGGCTTTGAAGGTGTGAAGAAATGAGAAGGAGGAGTGCCCTTTTATAAGAGGGGTGAGGGGCACCTTTGGAAAAGTTAGAAAGATTAATTTATAATAAATTCATATTCGGTTTCTAAAGGCTCCAAAGTTTATTATTCAAAGGTTAAGGTGGGGATAGGTCGAAAAACACTCAACCAATAGAATTTAGACAGGTTTGGGTACTTATATTAACCTTATCTTTAAGTATTAACTCTAAGTTAATTAGTTTCACTTTTACAATGTCTCTTTGTATTTTTATATAATATGGTTAATAAACTTACTATATACATCCAAGCGACCCCCAAGTGGTACATTAATGATGAACCTATCATGAGATAAGTCTCTTGGCCGAACTTTAGATTTTTAGGAATTTAATATCAATTAATAATATAATATTTGTTTTAAGAACTCTTTTATGTCAATTTTGACACTATTCAATAGTTGATTTTTTTGAAACTCATAACAGATTGATTACTTCGAACAAAGTCAATTAGATCAATCCTAATATATCATATTATCCTATACAATTAGTTTAATTCATTAAAAGTTTCATATTATATTTATTTGGGTATTTATAATATCAATTATTTTAATTTTTCACTATTATAGTAATTACTGCATCATCATTGTGTCATATATAAAATACATTATTTAATGTCTAAAAATTATAAATAAAATATCATTATGTAGGAAATATTTTTATCTTTCTAATGAATATTTATAATCGAAAATCCAACATATATAACCCTATGTAAAAATTGTTTTGCTAAAAGATATATGCTTGTGTCATTTTTGTATTCATTTTAACTTAATTAAAATAAAGTGTCATTATCACTTACAAGTGGATCCATGGGGTCCCAAAATAGACCCAAAGATTCCCATGGTCGACCATGTATCAACCAATAGGGTTAAGACACGTTTTAGGGTAATTTAGTATTATTATAATATTATTGTTTTATCCCTTATTTACCGGATTTACCCTTAACCATGGTAAATAAAATATTTACCGCAGTAATTATTCAAAATGTCTAAAAATAAAAGTTACCTATTTACAAAATTTGAACATCCTGATTCCAAATATGGAATCCATTTTTCTAAATTCAAAACACAGAAGTGGCAGAAATTAATTTAAAATTAATTCCTGCTGTCAAAACAAAAAGCGTGTTTTTAAGAGATAATAACTATCAAAAGATTGACACTTGTTTATGTTCGGTTTAATTGTAAAATTTTGTCTAATGTCCAAAATTATATTAAATTGTAAAAATATATTCTAAATATACTTTAAAACCACTCAAATTCATTATTTATCACTATTAATTATTTTGATTAAAAAAGTTGTTTTTAATTAAAATTTTGTAATTTTCACTATTCATCAAAATATGAAAGTTATCCGAAAAGTACCAAAATTTCACCTTAGGCTAAATTCGATATTCCGAATCCAAAAATGAAGTCCATTTCAAAATATAAAATATATATAATTTCAAAAAGTAGGTATTACTATTCATAACGGCTAGTTTGATCGGTTGTAGTGTGTGTTAAAACTCGACGTTGCGTACAACACACGCTACTATTTTATTCAAAGGAAAGCGTACCGTGGAAGCTTGGGATGTTTCATTTTAAATTTTTTGATGTCTCCATTTAGTAAAAAGATTAAAATATTGTATTTAAAAAGGTTTCACTATCAAAAGTTGATAAAAGTGCAATACTGAAAATGAATCTGTTCTTGCATTATGACTAAGAAACTCATAATATGGATTCTAAAATTATAAGGATTATATAAAGTTAAAAATGTAGTTAATGCTATTCATGACCTCTTTTAATGGTTTTTTTTTGGTAAGTCATGGTGCAATTGAACTCGGTGTTTCTTGTAGTGCAAGTTATTGAATTATTTTGAAGAAATAACACACTCTGAAATCTTGGGGTGTTACATTCTCCCCTCCTTCAATAAATTGCGTCCTCGCAATTTGAAATTGTTCTTCCAAAATAAAAGGTTGAAAATAGAAAATATATTTGTGGGAAAATCCACATCTGAAATTGGGTTACTAAAATTTAGTCTTAATATGAGGAAAAGAGAAATGAAAGGGTCACCACAAAATTATGATCTCGATTAGGAGAACATTGGTGGCAATTAGAGATATATAATTGGAGGAAAAACGTAAATATTTATAGGTAGTGATTGAGGTCATCAATCACAAACAAGTGTATAATTGAGGTCCTTAAACTCATCAATCTATGATGATTTGAAGTACCATCGGTTCAACAAAATATAGGGTATTGGGATAACACATTTTTGACGTTTCAAAATATCCTAGTTGAAATCCCACATCGAAAAATGAATTAATGAGGCCTCTATTTAAAATAAAGAGTCGAAAGTATGAAGATTACCGAAAATAACACATACTAGGGTTCCATGTAAGAAAATATGGATATGGAAGAAAAATCTAACCATCAATTATCTGATGGAGAGTGGTAGAGAACATGGCTATGAAAAGGCCAACAATCCAAAAGCCATAAATTAGTGATGATTTAAGGTACCATCTAGGAAAACATTTTTGTTCTAAGTTGCTTTTCTTAATATTGAGGAATTTATTTATGAGATTGGCTAAGATCATAAGGAGATATACTTACTTTATAATTAGAGTTTTATCCATTAATAAATTTCTACCACAAACTCATCTTTCACTCTAAAAGATAATAGAATGTAAAAAAAAAATTCTATTTACACTATTCGTATAGGGTTCCAAAATAAATGAATTTATAATTCATATACAAGATCTTTTAATAAAAACTACATTATTTAATCTAGGACATCTCGTGGGCCAGTGGTAGGTGATACACCCTTGTCGCCCTTCGGTTGCGGGTTCAAGTCTCGCAGCCTTGCCGGACGCGACGGGTTGCCGCCCGACCTCCGGGTTGTCCTTTTATGGCAATCCAAAATAATCCAAACTAGAACTATCCAAAATACTTCTATCCATACTCACAGTCCAACATTTATAAGTAAGGTAAACATAATGTAGAACCTTTTTACCCCGTAATAGCATATGAATAACTTCATCATGTATTCTTTTAATACACCGAAACATCCTGAATTACCATATTCCTTATTGATTACATTCATGCTCCCTTATTCCATATAGAAAGTTGGATATACTTCATTAATCCAAAAAATGTTTTAAACCCCAACAATGATGGAATATACAAATCATTAATCATTTCCAGGGTAGTCAAGAATATCCAATATAATTTATCCAAAATAATCACATATTATTCCAAAATCACTACCTCAGTATCAGAACTATATTCTCTCAACCATATATTTTCCAAAAATTTATCCTGCTATTGAGTCACTTTTCTTTGTTCCACACAATCTCAAGTCCTTAATGAAATAGTATTGCAGTACAATCCTTATATACTCCATAATTATTATAACAAGTACATTGTTGATACAACACTCAATTGACATAATCAACATAAGAACTCTAATCATTCCTCTTCATCTGTGGTAGTATCATAACTTGATTATTATCCAATAACATCATTTGCGGCATAGTCTGATGACTGGGACATAGGTTCGCATAGTGTCCAAACTCCTTGCAAATGAAGCAGTGTACATTTAAAACCATTTTCTTACCCTTGAAGTCACATACTTTGTGCCCTTTTCCTCCACACTTATAACAAACTCCCATTCCTTTCAGGAAAGTTCCAGGGTGTTTCTTTCCACAGTTACCACATATGGGAAAATTCTTCTTTTCCCTCTTCCCTTTATCCATCTTTCTCTCTTCTATCCTTTTCTTCTCTTGCTTCCCTTCAAATCCATAGGACTCAGTAAAATACATGATATTATTTCTTCATATGATGATAATACATGGGAGACTATTTATCTTATAAATTCTAGCTTAAGACCATGAAAGATATGATCCTTCCTTCTCTTTGGATCATGTGCATTTCTTGAGTTCTCATTCCTTCTACTGGGCGCCATTTCTAAACAATGGCATAAACTAGATCAGTTTATGAATCAAAATACATAATCCCATACTTATAAAACACCTAACATAAATTGAACTATTTATGGATATAATCCATAATCATAAGAATGTCTTCTTTGAGGATGTATATACTCATAAACCCTTCATAATGATTTGTAAAGAAAATTAGAGTTATCCTAAGCATATCCCCCGGGAGTGTCGTAACCAAGAGTGCAGCAAGGCCCGTTGTCGTGCACCAGTTCCCGTTCGAGTCTAGCTCAAAGCGGTGTTTTCGGGTTTTACCCCTAGGTACATCTGTGCCAGAGCCGCCTCTACCTGCTCGTATCCAGACAGGGATGTATTGCTCGGAAAACTCACAAAATCTCTACAATACCAAAATTCTAAGAAGTTCTTCTATACTAATCCTCAAAGTTCATCTTAGGTCTACGTTCTCTAATTAGAGTTTATCTAAATCTAGCTTCCAAGGTTTGTACTAAACTTCCTCTGATACCAACTGTAACTCCCCGACCCCAGCTACCCAGAGTCGGTGCATTACTTCGTAACATTGGCATGATCACAAGAAAGATCAAATCTCGAAAGACCGATTGGTTTAGTAGCCTTGGAAACACTAGATATATTCATAAGTTTTACATTACATCATAAAACGAAAAACTACTACAACAACATATTGTATCCATAATCCACACTCATATCCCCACATAATATCCCTGCAGGTCATTCATAACTTACTTCTTCACTTCCTGGGAAATATAAAACATAGAAAAGGGGTGAGCTCAAATTCCCAGTAAGGATGACAATATAGCGGAAACTTTCATAAATAAGAATAAACTTTTTAGGCAATGTATAACTAAAACAAAAGCCTTTCAAACATGAACTTTCAACATGGTATGGCATAAATAAAATGAAATAATGCCATTTACTTATTCACATGGATATTCTACTAATCGAATAATCGCATGCAAAAATCAATAACCACTTTCATAATGTTGGAATGCATAATGCCAGACTATCATAACCACATAGTCAAGGCCTCGTGCCAAGACTACAAATAAGATTTTGTCAAGGCCTTGTGCCAAGACACTAGTTTGTCTCATGAGACCTACCGATGCATCGAGGAGCTATAGCGGGCTCCACCCGTCACTTATTAAGTCCAATGCATTCCCATATGAAAAGGTTTAAACATAACATAAACATTCGTATTAAAACTAGCATACGAAATGTCAATAATTTCACCATAAACTATGAATGGTATAAAAATAGCACATCCACAGTCAAACATATCACAAAACCTTCAATACAATATAGAAGTTTTGTATCATAATAAATCAACTTCAAATAAGAGTAAAATCTATAAAAGAATGTTGACATAGATGAAATCAAAACTATTTGAGAGATATATCTCTTTTTTTTAAATCATTTAAAAGTCACACATTTATAAAGGAAGTAATTATAAAGAGAATTTTAAATAAAAGTGTCCCATACCACTTTGAAACTTTTGAAAGGAATTAACATTTTAAAAACAATCATGTCCATATAAATAAATCCTTAAAAACCATTTTGAAGACATGGGCATTAATTAAAAATATTTAGAAAGATAAATCTTTAAAACATTTAAAATTCTGATTTTGATAAAGAGTACCCTTCCAAAATTCTTAAAATATTCATTTTGAAATAATTTAAAAGTCACATAATTATAAAATAAAACATTTACTTTGAAAATATCCTTGTAAGATTGTAAGGGAATCTTTTAAAATTTTATAACGGCGGTAAATAGCCGCAGCCGCCGTATAAGTTAAAAGAACATTCTTACCTTAATTTTGTCGAAAAGGTTAAAAATCACCTTGTTTGGAAAACAATGGAAAGATTCCTTTATAAACCTCTTATAAAAAGTCAAACAAGGGTATAAATGACTTTAACCCATATTCTTGTAAATAGTAAAAATGTTTTGAAATACATTTCGAAGAAACATGGATGTGGATGATAAAGAGATCCCAGTAGATTATTACGTATAATACAACCTCGGATAATGAAGAGATTGTGAAATAACCCTTAACTTGTACTTTTCCTTGGTTGGGGTAGGTTAACCTCCTGTATAATGGTGAAATATTTGTTATTAAATTATACAAGAATCATATATATTAATATGATATCATATATGATCTTTTAACATTGATTTGTTAATAATATCTTAGAATTATCGTCGTTTCAGGAGTTAACTTACTCATTTTCTTTTATATGTTTTGTTACATAAGCCATGGTTGTTGTATCTTATTCATATCCAGAATGATATCTAGTCCTTAAACATCATTTTTAAATCATCAAATGATAATTATACTTGAATGGATACGATGGAGAATGAATCTCATCGCGTTCGTGGAGACGGTAGTCCGTACGTACGCACGAGCGACAATATCATTCTTTTGATATTAAAATAATATATAAATGGATGGTATATCATATATACAGAATCATTAACATGTTATATTTATTATTTACATGAGTTACACATCATTATTATACCCATCCAAATAATATTATATTGAATAACAATTACACCACGACGTGGAGACGGTAAGCCGTACGTACGCACGTATGGTTAAATGTTATTAAAAGGGTGGATAGAATAATGAATATGATTGTACCATATTTATAATAACATCACAGTATATGTGAGATACTGGAGTTATTATTTTAGAATGGTAAGAACAAAGGAAGAAGAAGTGGAAGAAGAAATGAACTTGGAGAAGGGTGGTGAAATCATTACCTCTTCTTCGGGTTCTTCCTTTTGATTTGATCAAAAGGGCCCCTTAGGTTGGCTTTCTGATTAAACTAAGGCCTCTAGGTTGTAGTGAGGGATGTTGGGAGAGTATTTGGGCAGAGTTTGGCCGAACCAAAAGGCTTTGAAGGTGTGAAGAAATGAGAAGGAGGAGTGCCCTTTTATAAGAGGGGTGAGGGGCACCTTTGGAAAAGTTAGAAATATTAATTTATAATAAATTCATATTCGGTTTCTAAAGGCTCCAAAGTTGATTATTCAAAGGTTAAGGTGGGGATAGGTCGAAAACCACTCAACCAATAGAATTTATACAGGTTTGGGTACTTATATTAACCTTATCTTTAAGTATTAACTCTAAGTTAATTAGTTTCACTTTTACAATGTCTCTTTGTATTTTTATATAATATGGTTAATAAACTTACTATATACATCCAAGCGACCCCCAAGTGGTACATTAATGATGAACCTATCATGATATAAGTCTCTTGGCCGAACTTTAGATTTTTAGGAATTTAATATCAATTAATAATATAATATTTGTTTTAAGAACTCTTTTATGTCAATTTTGACACTATTCAATAGTTGATTTTTTTGAAACTCATAACAGATTGATTACTTCGAACAAAGTCAATTAAATCAATCCTAATATATCATATTATCCTAGAAAATTAGTTTAATTCATTAAAAGTTTCATATTATATTTATTTGGGTATTTATAATATCAATTATTTTAATTTTTCACTATTATAGTAATTACTGCATCATCATTGTGTCATATATAAAATACATTATTTAATGTCTAAAAATTATAAATAAAATATAATTATGTAGGAAATATTTTTATGTTTCTAATGAATATTTATAATCGAAAATCCAACATATATAACCCTATGTAAAAATTGTTTTGCTAAAAGATATATGCTTGTGTCATTTTTGTATTCATTTTAACTTAATTAAAATAAAGTGTCATTATCACTTACAAGTGGATCCATGGGGTCCCAAAATAGACCCAAAGATTCCCATGGTCGACCATGTATCAACCAATAGGGTTAAGACACGTTTTAGGGTAATTTAGTATTATTATAATATTATTTTGTTAACCCTTATTTACCGGATTTACCCTTAACCATGGTAAATAAAATATTTACCGCAGTAATTATTCAAAATGTCTAAAAATAAAAGTTACCTATTTACACAATTTGAACATCCTGATTCCAAATATGGAATCCATTTTTCTAAATTCAAAACACAGAAGTGGCAGAAATTAATTTAAAATTAATTCCTGCTGTCAAAACAAAAAGCGTGTTTTTAAGAGATAATAACTATCAAAAGATTGACACTTGTTTATGTTCGGTTTAATTGTAAAATTTTGTCTAATGACCAAAATTATATTAAATTGTAAAAATATATTCTAAATATACTTTAAAACCACTCAAATTCATAATTTATCACTATTAATTATTTTGATTAAAAATGTTGTTTTTAATTAAAATTTAGTAATTTTCACTATTCATCAAAATATGAAAGTTATCCGAAAAGTACCAAAATTTCACCTTAGGCTAAATTCGATATTCCGAATCCAAAAATGAAGTCCATTTCAAAATATAAAATATATATAATTTCAAAAAGTAGGTATTACTATTCATAACGGCTAGTTTGATCGGTTGTAGTGTGTGTTAAAACTCGACGTTGCGTACAACACACGCTACTATTTTATTCAAAGGAAAGCGTACCGTGGAAGCTTGGGATGTTTCATTTTAAATTTTTTGATGTCTCCATTTAGTAAAAAGTTTAAAATATTGTATTTAAAAAGGTTTCACTATCAAAAGTTGATAAAAGTGCAATACTGAAAATGAATCTGTTCTTGCATTATGACTAAGAAACTCATAATATGGATTCTAAAATTATAAGGATTATATAAAGTTAAAAATGTAGTTAATGCTATTCATGACCTCTTTTAATGGTTTTTTTTTGGTAAGTCATGGTGCAATTGAACTCGGTGTTGCTTGTAGTGCAAGTTATTGAATTATTTTGAAGAAATAACACACTCTGAAATCTTGGGGTGTTACAATTCCTAAGGAAGATTCCCAAGTTAGTAGGGGACTTATGATTGGGTTTTACTCCTGATAAGGAAGTTCAAATCAAAAGTAAATTAAGACTGGTTAAGAAAATTAATGCTGGGGCTTACTCCTGAGAAGAAGGCCCAGGTTAAGGGACTTGAAAAATTAAGGGACTTGGGGATTAATCCTAAGGAGGATTCCCATATTTGTAGATTTGAATTTGGGGTTTATTCCTAAAAAGTAAGCCTAGGTTAAGAGAACCATGGTTGGGGCTTACTCCTGAGGAGGATGCCCATATTTGGGAACTTTAATACTGGGGCTTATTCCTGAAAAGGGAGCCCAGGTTAAAGGAATTATTCCGGGGGATTACTCCTAAGGAGGATGCCCAAATTAGGGGACTTGTAGCTTACTCATGATAAGGAGGCCCAATTAAGATAACTTGGACTGGGGATTACTCCTGAAAAGGAGGCCCAGATTAAGGGAAATTATGACTGAGGCTTACTCTTGAAAAGGAGTCCCAGATTAATGAGGACTTGGGGCTTACTCCTAAGGAGGATGCCCATAAATAGGGTTCCCTCATCTTAAAGGATGAGGTTGAATGAATGAAATCATTAATTTTAGTGACATAAAGATTTTTAAATCACTAGGTTTTGAGAGATGTTCCACATAATTCCTTTCGGATAAAGAAGTCAATCAAAAAACATGCCATAAATGGCTTTAAAGAGTGTCTTGAAAACTGAATCTTGAATAGGAGAGGTGGAATGACATAAGAGGGGTTAAATGGGTAGGAAGGGAACCCAAAAGTAGAATGGTTCGCAAGTCCTGGTGGGTTCACAGGTACTACGTGGGCGTGCAAGTACTGTGTGGGCGCGCAAGTCCTAGGTGCGTAGGTATACCTGCGCGGCACATGGGTACTTGCACGATTTTCAGCCCTTAGGGTAATACTTGGGCGATCCTTGACTAAAGACTTTAGAATTATCCCAAGGTACTTCCATAAGAGTGGCGCGCAAGTTTCAATGAGTAGGTAAGGAGGCACGCAAATGTGACAATTTCCCCTAAGGGTAAAACACTTAGGCACGCAAGTGTTAGTGAGTTCTAACACTTAGACCTTATTCCTCTTGTTTAGACCTTCCATTCTCGGTAAAGAATTACCTTAGAAGTGTTTAGAAGACATGAAAAAGAGTCTTGGGTGTTTAAAGCTCTGTATGTGAATTCTGGAAAAAATTCTCCTCAAATGGGGGGCCCATCGAGGGTATTTATAGACTAGAGAATACCCTGGGCGGTTTTCAAAGAGGGCGCGCGAGTCACCTGCGCGACCATTAGGCGGCGCACAAGTCTACTTGCATGACAGTGAGGGAACTTGCGTGACCCAAGGGTATTTGACTCCTAGTTCATGCCTTTGTCAATTTTTGATGTTTTCTTCAAAGGATGAATCAATTTATGCTAAGGCATTTTCCTTTCCATTCTTATAGACAATGTGATGAAAAGGAGCATCAACGATTTATAATAACCCTGCTCTTTATTTCATATTTAAACATGATTAATTACATAGATTTTCACTTATTAAGACTTAGAAGATAAAGATTAATAGTATCTTAGAAAATTAGGTGAATTTATTAATAACTTAAAACATTAAATACAACATCTTTATTGAATATTTCTTTTACATGACCACAACATTCCTTCGTACTTAACACTCCATGGGACAACCTGAAGACATACATATGAAAGGGGTGAGATATAAAGCCAAATAATGGAATAAAAATGAAATAACATGAGGATAATAATACATGTTGAAAAGGAATATTAATGAGACATAAAGGAACATGAATATAAAGGAAAGATATAGCATTATAATCATAACATGGGAATGTGGAAACAACTTAAAACACTGCATCATAAAAATAAGTCAAAGCTAAATTGCAAAGACTTCATGGTGAAGAAATTTCCCATAAAATAATCAGGTAAAACCCTGTACCAACATGATGTACCATGATACGAAACATTACCCAATTTATTGGAGCACTATCAGGGTTCACCCTTCATAAACATTTCAATATTATGCTTAAGTGTGCCACATGGATCATATAACATGGATTCATTCAACATCATAACTTTTTCCATGATATAGAAATGTGGAATACATACATGTAATTACATAATAAATAAGAGTATGTGAATAAAGTTGAATACCCTTGAAAGAGAAATGAGTATGGTATTCACTACAACATCATCTTGGCATGGAAAATCGTGGTGCAATTTTAGTAGCATACTGACATCATATAAAAATTCATAAAATGGGTTGATGGTAGAGAAAGTGGTATCCCATAACATAGAAATGAAATGGATAGTAAGTGGAATATTTAAGAAAATATACGAACATAGGTAAAAGGAAATTCTAAGACATAACATAAAAGGGATGCTTGATAAAGGAGACAGGTGGAAGATCCCTTGCGGAGTTTCAGCATAGTAACGAGAAAACTTAAACGATCATAGGGGGATTAATGAGAGTGAAAGAAATATACAATAATTTATAAATAAAATGGATAGTAATAGGATCATGTAACATCATATCCCAATATAATAAAATGGAATTTAAGAATCATAATATAAAAGATGTGCTTGAATGAAAATGAGAAGAGAGAAATCCCTCACATAATTTTAGCATAGTAATGACTTAGGTAAAAGGTCTAAATGGGGAAGGATAAGTGATCCCTCATTAAAACAACATAAAATGGAAAGTAATGGTATGATTATAAATGAAATAAATTATAACCATTTGAAATTACAATAACTAATTTCAAATAAGATGCTTGAATTTAATGGAGGAGAGGAAAGTGAGGAGCCCTCACATGGATGTGTCTCTCCAAAGGCTTGGGAGAGGCTTCTTGGGAGATTGGGGGAGCCTTGGTAGTACTCTAGGGAGTATATATAAGATTTTTGACGTACTTAAATGAGTTTTAGTGAAGATAAATGGGAGCTTGGGTGGGTTTATATAGGAAAGGAGGGGAATTTCTTTATTATTTTGGTTTTGCACACTTCACAATAAAATATTCAAAACCACAAACCATACCGTGGTTTTTTCCACAGTTTATGTCAAAGGGGAGTGTTTTAAATTTTTTTATAATGGAAACAGACAAACTTATTAAAATATTTACCTTTCTTATGTGGATGTGAGTCACACTCTTAAAGAAATGAATTTAAAAACTTCAAATATATTAAATGTTTTGGAGGATTCACTAATGATTTATAAAATAAATAAAATAAATTTAAAATTACATTATTGTTGTGAAATTCGTTGTTTGAAGGATAAGCGAAGTGAAAGCTTATGGCGATGCCAATTGCTCGGGATGATGATGGAGAAGTAAAATGTCTCAATCACAATAGAACAAGAAAGAAAGAACACAAGTATATGGCCACACAAAATCACACCATTTCCATTATCATTCCACCATATTTATTGATTACAAAAGGGTTGATCCAATGGAAAAAATTAATTCCAATCTCACAGTGGGAATACAAATAGTTTGGCCATATGAAGAGACTTGATGGGTAATGAATAGACCTCATTCATTATGATTCATGACATCCACACCATTAATGATAATTCATAACACCCCCCTTGGATGTCATAATCCCATGGAATCTAATATAAATCTTCACTTAAAAAAACCCTATGGGAAAAACAAGTGAAGCCAAATTAAAATGATTCCATGATACACTGCCTCATTAAAAACATTATCATAAAACCCAGTGGAAAAAACTGATTAATGGAAAAAGAGTACAACATTCCCAACTCCCCCTCACAAAATCAAGATAGACTTTTCAGTCTTCGCCTTCTAATTTTATACATCAATTTCTTAAATGTTGAAGTTTCCAATGCCTTTGTGAACAAATATGCGAGATTGTCACAAGAAATTATTTGCTGGACATCAATCTCACCATTCTTTTGAAGGTCATGGGTGAATTTTTTTTTGGTGAGATATGCTTTGTTCTGTCACCTTTAATAAACCCACCTTTCAATTGTGCTATGCAAGTAGTATTATATTCATATAATATGGTGGGAATATTATTATTCATATCTAATCCACAGCAATTTCGAATATTATTAATCAATGATCTCAACCAAACACATTCTCGACATGCTTCATGAATAGAAATCAACTCAGCATGGTTGGAAGAAGTCGCAGTAATGGTTTGTTTTGTAGAACACCAAGAAATAGCAGTTCCACCATATGTAAACACATATCCAGTTTGAGATCTTTCTTTGTGTGGATCAGACATGTATCCAACATCATCATAACCAAACAACTTTGGTTCTGAGAATTTGGAATAAATTATCCCCCGATATTTTGACCCTTGATGGTATCTTAATACATGTTTGATACCATTCCAATGCTGAAGAGTAGGAGAGGAACTATACCTTGCCAATAAATTCACATAAAATGATATATCAGGTCTTGTATTATTTTCAAGGTATATCAGTGCTCTTATATCACTCAGATATGGTACTTCAGGACCATTTAGTTCTTCATCATCCACTCGTGGTTTAAAAGGATCATTATCACGATCAAGAGATCATAAAACCATTGGTGTACTTAATGGATGAAATTCATTCATGTTAAATTGTTGTAATACTTTAGCAGTATGACGTGATTGGTGAACAAAAATGCCATCCTTAAGATGCTCAATTTGTAATCCACGACAGAACTTTGTCTTTACAAAGTCTTTCATTTCAAATTCATTCTTCAGATATTCCGCTGCCTTGGAGAGTTCATCATTAGTCCCAATTATATTTCAATCATCAATGTGTACTGCAATGATAAAAAATTATGATCCAATATTCTTAATAAAGACACATGGACAAATTGGATCATTTTTATAACCTTCCTTCATCAAATATTTACTCAGATGGTTATACCACATACGCCCTGACTGCTTTAATCCATATAATGATTTATTCAGCTTAACTGAATAAAGATCTCGAGATCCAGGATATTTTGCCGGAAAATTGTATCCTTCAGGGATTTTCATGTAAACATCATTACCAATATCACCGTAAAGATATGCAGTCACTACGTCCATCAGGCGTAATTCAAGTTGCTCATGTTCAACAAACATCATGAGGTACCGAAAGGTTATTGCATCCATTACAGGAGAGTATGGTTCATCATAATCAATCCCAGGTTTTTGTGAGAAGCCTTGAGCAACCAATCATGCTTTATATCTCACAACTTCATTATTTTCATTTCTTTTTCTCACAAATACCCATTTGTATACAACAGGCTTAATCCCTTCAGGGGTTTTCATGATCAACCCAAAAACCTCACGTTTAGCAAGTGATTCTAGCTCAGATTAGATTGTAACTTTCCATTGACCCCAATTTGGCCTTTCATGACATTCCTTAACCGTTTTATATTCTTAATACTCATCCATAATTTCAAGGGATACATTGTATGAAAATGTGTTATCAATAATGGTTTCCACTCGATTCCAACATCTTCCAGTGCTTGTGAAAATATTGAAATTTCCTCTGGATCATGTTCATGTACTTCTGGTACATTTACATCATCTTCAAATTCATTCATATCTTCAACCAACATAGTTTGTTTCCCCTTTCTTTGACGAGGATTTTTATCTTTTGAACCAAGTGGTCTTCCACGCTTCAGGTGTGGGTTGGAAGCATTGTTGGTAATACCATCAGATTGTCCTTCTGGGACATCAATTCTTACCGGTGCATTCACAGTAGGTATATATGATTTTGTAACCTGTTTTGAATCATTGAATACATCAGGAAATTGATTTGCTAAATTTTGAAAATTAATGATCTTTTGAACTTCAAGTTCATTCATATTTGTACGAGTATCAAGATGTAATAATGAAGTTGATTTCCATGATATTTATTTTGAAGTAGATTGATTTCCCCCTTTGAGTGTTGGAAATAATATTTCATCAAAATGACAATCAGCGAATCTTGTTGTGAATACATCTCCTATCATAATCTAAAGATATTTAATGATCGAGGGAGATTAAAAACCAACATATATACCCAATATCCTTTGGGGTCCCATTTTTGTTCGTTGCGGGGGTGCTACAGGCACATATACAACACAACCAAATATCCTTAAGTGTAAAATATTTGGTTCATAACCACAAGCTAATTGCAAAGGGCAACAATCATAATATCTTGATGTCCTTATTTGAAGCAGTGCTGTTGCATGAAAAATTGCATGCCCCCATGATGAAATGGGAAATTTAGTTTTCATAAGTAATGGTCTAGCGATAAGTTGTAATCGCTTTATAAATGATTCAGCTAGACCATTTTGTGTATGAACATGAGCTACAGGATGTTCAACACTTATTCCCAATGACATGAAATAATTATTAAAAGCATGTGATGAATATTCACCATCATTGTCAACCCTGATATGCTTGATTGAATAATCAGGGAATTGCGCCCTTAACCTTATTATTTGGGAAAGTAATTTCGCAAACGCCTGGTTGCGAGTAGACAATAAACACACATGGGACCATCGAGTTGACGCGTCAATCATGATCATAAAATATCTGAATGGTCCACATGGTAGATGAATTGGTCCACATATATCACCATGAATTCGGTCCATGAACATCGGAGATTCAATCCCGACCTTTGATGGTGATGGTCTTATGATTAATTTTCCTTGAGAACAAGCAGCACATGAGAAATCATGGGGCGTAAGAACCCTTTTATCAACCAATGGATGACCATGAGTACATTTAATTATTTTCTTCATCATTATTGATCCAGGAGGACCCAAACGGTCTTGCCATAAAATAAATGTACCATGGTTGGTAAACATCGGGTTTACCATGTTTGATTCAATTGTACAAATATTGACAAAGTACAATTAGGATGGAAGTCTCACAAGCTTCTCTTGAATCAATTTGTGCTCATTTTTAATGCTTGTTATGTAGAGGTATTCAACACCTCCTTCATCCATTGTCTCGATGTGATATCCATTATTATGAATATCTTTAAAACAAAGAAAATTGCGTCGAGACTTGGGAGAAAACAAAGAATTTTTTATCATAATCTGGGTACCACTAGGTAGGCATATTTTTTCTCTTCTAGAGCCTTCAATTAATTGCGTACTACCGGTTAAAGTACACACATGAGCACTACCCATTTTAATGTTGCTAAAATATTTCTCATGTTTAAGAATTGTGTGCGTCATTGTGATATCAATGAGACACATATCTTCATAATAGAAATTATTCCCAACAGACCAATTTATATCATCCATTTCTAGTAAAGAAAATAAACATGAATATAAGGAATAAAATAAAAGAAACCAAAATCAAACATGAAATATTCAAAAATATTACCAAACCATAAAACCATTGTTCATTTCAACCACAAACATACAAAAACCAAAAATCAAACTTTGATTCCGTCATGAGCATTCATGCTTGATCAATATGCTCATCACCTTCAGGGTGTGCAAAATAGTCAGAAATATCAATGTTTGTAATATCATCATCATATTTCAAAGCCTGGTCAGCAAAATTCGCTTCAACATTCTTTTCCTTTCTTTTGATAGATTGTTGATAGAGATCAACAAAATGTTTTGGCATACGACAGGTACACGACCAATTCCCCTTCATGCCACATCAAAAGAAGTTACTTTCATCACTCCTTGCTTTCTTCATTTGTGGTTGTTCGTCATTGGACCACTTCTGGTGGTGCCCCTTCCTCTTCTCATTTGGTGTATGACCACCTCGATCAAATGAATTTCATCGTCCTTGATTACGTCGGTTCTTCCCACGAACTTGATTAAAATCAGTCGCATTCACTTCAGGGAATGGAGTCACACCAATAGGTCAGGATTCATGATTTCTCATCAGGAGTTCATTATTTTTTTCAGCAACAAGAAGGCAAGAAAGTAATTCAGAGTATTTTGTAAAACCTTTCTTGCGATATTGTTGTTGCAGAATGACATTTGAGGCATGGAAAGTAGAATATGTTCTTTCCAACATATCGGTATCAGTGATAGTATCTCCGCATAATTTGAGTTTCCATGTTATTTTAAACATTGCGGAGTTGTACTCACTTTCTGATTTATAATCTTGGAATCACAAATGGATCCACTAAAACCTTTCTCTTGGTAGTATTACAAGTCGAAGGTGATCATACCTCTCCTTGAGATTCTGCCACAACACCAAAGGATCTTTCACCATGAGGTACTCATTTTTCATATCCTCATGGAGGTGATGGCGGAGGAATATTAGGGCTCGGGCACTCCGCATCCAAAATCCACGACAAGTAATTCTTCCCAGAAATTTCAAGAGGGAGAAATCCATGCTTTGCAATATTCGCCATTGGAAAATTTATCTGACCGAGATGACTAACCTTTTTACTTCACAGAGTAGTCATGCTGATAATGTGTTGTGAAATTCGTCATTTTAAGGTGAAGCAAAGCGAAAGAGTATGGCGATGTCAACTGCTCGGTACGATGATGGAAAAGTAAAATGTCTCAATCACAATAGAACAAGAAAGAAAGAACACAAGTATATGGCCACACAAAATCACACCATTTCCATTATCATGCCACCGTATTTATAGATTACAAAAGGTTTGATCCAACGAAAAAAATTAATTCCAATCTCACGGTGGGAATACAAACGGTTTGGCCATATGAAGAGACTT
Organism: Viscum album; assembly: GCA_963277665.1. NCBI lineage: Eukaryota > Viridiplantae > Streptophyta > Magnoliopsida > Santalales > Viscaceae > Viscum > Viscum album. The sequence continues at coordinate 123,168,059 of OY728156.1, forward strand.
GATGGGTAATGAATAGACCTCATTCATTATGATTCATGAAATCCACACCATTAATGATAATTAATAACAATTATGTTAAAGTAAAAAACTATATTTTTTCTAATATACCTTTTATAGTATTTATTACATCATTATTGGGCCATTATGATGTCATAAAACACACCATATATTTATATGGTATTTAATTTTTACCCAAAAATTTGATTGTCTAAAAAAATTATAAAAAATTCACCAATGGATAATTTAGACACCTTGATTCAACAAATAATATTTGTTTTATCGAAATAATTTTATAAATATGTTAATTTTCAATTTTAAAATAAAAAATTATATTTATTGAAAATTGATGGGTTTTGATAAAATAGTTTTCAAATCTTAAAAAAATTACTTTTGACTTAAAATAATTATATAATACTTTATATTTAATAAAATTTATTTAATAATAATATTTTATTAAAATATTGTTTTTTTAAAAACCCATTAATTCATCAAAATAGATTTCTTAACTAAACAAAATCACTATTTGTGCTTTAAAAATTATTTAAAAAGTAATAATAATAGGAAGAAAATATATTCATTATTATATACACAAAATAATGTACATATTATTATTTATAGGGTCTTGATACATATCCCTTTTCACACTGGCATATTCCCTAAGAGTAAGGTCCACGATGGTGGGGCTTTCATGGGGTCGTTTAGTGAACATGGTTTGGGTCGTGATCTCGATGAGCTTGAACTTATCCCATAAATGGTTTATTTCATGCTTAAGTTGTTGGATCTCATCTTTGGATTAGTCTAGGGAAAATTTCCAAAAATGCTATCTCCTTCAAAAGCTTCTCTAAAGGGGCTTCATAGGGTATGATTCTACTGGTTGAGGCCATCACTTCTTTTGTCTGTGTCAAATGGATTTGTTAAAATCCCATATTTATACTAGTCATATGATCACTATTAAACAACTATATTATCAATGTAAAAGATAGTTATTGGTCATTTAAAATCCAACTGGATATAGCAAAAAAAGTGTATGTGTTTTCTATAACCATAATACATTTAATTAAATCAAAACGGGAATTTTATTCATTACATTTTGGGTCATTACAACCTTTCACCTTAATAAATTTCACCCTAAAAATTTCATTTTCCCACACTAAAACAAATGAGGGTAACTTTTCTTCATCACCTCCTCTGGTTCCCATGTTGTTTCTTCAAAATTGTGGTTTCTCCAAAACACTTTTACGATGTGTATTGTCTTATTTCGTAGAACATTTTCTCTATGATCTAAGAACTTTACCCGCTACTACTCATAGGAAAGGTCATTATCCAATTGTACCACCTCAAGATTGATTACATGCGATGGGACTAGTATGTAATTTCTTAAGAAGGATACATGGAATACATTGTGTACTTGAGATAGGTTCGATGAGAGTTCTAGTCGATAGGCCACTGCTCCAATGCGGTCGATGATCTCAAAAGGGACGATATACCTTGGAATAGGCTTTCAATTATTCACAAATATCGTGACTCTACTTGGTGGAGATATGCATAGGAATACCATGTCTCCAACATTGAACTCTAGGTCACGTCGACGATTGTCAGCATGATTTTTTTTTTGAATATGAGAAGCTTTGATGTGTTGTTGTATGGTCTTAACCTTCTCTACAATTTCTTCAACCATTTCACAACCTTGAAGTTTTCGTTCCTCAAATTAATTACAAAATGCCAGTGTTCTACAACTTTTCCCATGAAGGGATTTAGAAGGGTCTATTTGGATGCTTGATTGAACACTATTGTTGTCAGACAACTCCACCAAAGGTATATGTTGCTCCCATATACCTTTGAAGTCTATTGAGAAATCTATCAATATTTCATAAAGTGTTTGGATTGTTCGATCAGATTGGACATCATTTTATGGGTGATAAGACATACTAAAATCTATCTCAGTTTTTAGAGCATGCTGGAGAATTTTACAAATATTACAGGTGAATCTTGGATCTCGATCGGACATAATTGTTAGTGATACTCCAAGAAACCTTACCAGTTCTTTGATGTATATCGATTCTATTTGATCTAGTGATAAATCCACTCAAATTGCAATGAAGTGTGAATTCGTTGTAAGATGATCCACAATAACCCAGATAGAATTGTTTCCTTTGGATGTATTTGGATGTTTGGTGACAAAGTCCATGGTGATGTTTTACTATTTCCTTGTTGGTATGGCTGATCATTAAATCGTCCCCTTCGAATTATGTATTTCATCCTTCATTTGATGACATACCAGATACTTTGATGTATATTTTATGATATCCTTCTTCATGTTATCCTACAAATAGTGCTCTTAGAGATCTCAATACATCTTTGTGTTCCTTGGGTGAATGAAGAAAGGTGAACTATGTTCATCATCCAAAATTTCTTTCTTTAACAAAGGATTTGATGGAACACATACTCTTGACTCAAATATCATAATTACTTCTTAATTAACATTAAACTCCAATGATTTTCCTTTTTGGATAGTTTCCACTTTATTATGAATTCCCACAACATCTTTTTGAGCATCCTTTAATATTTCCAAAAAGAGACAATTGATAAATTTTTTGTGAAAGGATTGATTATGTTCCTTTATTTATGATTCTCATGTCCATCTTATTAAAGTTTAAGAAGACCAGATCCTTCTTGATTCTCATCAATGATGGAATTGTTTGGTCCTTTCTACTTAGAGCATATGCTACCATGTTCAATTTCCTAGGATTTTAGTGGATTGAGTAGTCCTAATCCTTAATAAGATCTATCAATATTCATCGGTGCATATTCATCTCTTTCTTGGTGAATATATATTTGAGACTTTTGTGATCCGTATATATTTCACACTTCTGCCTAATGAGATAATACCGCTATATCTTCAATGCACAGATCATAGCTGCTAACTCCAAATCAAGTGTGGGATAGTTTTGATCTTGAATTTTCAACTACCTTGAGTCATATGCAATTACTTTTTCATTTTACATCAAAAAAATCTCAATACATTCTTTGAATCATAGCTGAAAATTATGAAAATCTCCCCACTTGTGGCTAGTGTGATCATAGGGGTAGTGACAAGCCACCTTTTCACCTACATTAATCATTCTTCACATTCATCATTCCAAGAAAATTTGACTCCCGTCTGAGTTAGCTTGGTAAGAGGGTTTGAACATTGTGATAAATTTCTCACAAATCGGTGATAATATCCAACCAAACCAAGGAAGATATGGATATATGTCACATATGTTGGTTTCAACCATCCTTAAATTGAATTTTTCTTGGAAGGATCCACAGATATCCAATTACTTGTGATGATATTTTCCAAGAATGACACTTCCTTCAACCAAAACTCACATTTGATGTACTTTTCATAGATTTTTTCATTTCACAAGGTCTTTAGAACAATGATTTGATTCTCCTCATGATCCTCCTTGGTTTTAGAGTATATTATAATATCATCTATAAAGACTACCATAATTTTTTTGAGTTAATATATAAAGATTCTATTCATTTTGTCCATGAATATTGTTGGAGAATCAGTGAGTCTGAATGGAATCACTATGAACTCATAATTCTCATACCTTGTACGAAAATTAGTCTTGGGGATATCCTCCTTCTTCACCCATACTTGGTAATATCTTGACCTTAGATCCACCTTGGAGAAGTATTGTGCTCTATGTAGTTAATAGAAAAAGTCAGAAGTTCATGGGAATTGAAACTTGTTCTTTATCATGATTTTTTGAGATCACGATAATCAATGAAAATCTGTATTAACCCATCATTTTTCTTAACTAATAGAACTGGTGCACCCCATGGGGAAGCACTTGGGCATATAAACCCTTTATCCAGATTCTCTAGTAGTTGTTTCTTTAGCTCCTCAAGTTCCTCAATAGCCATTCTATATAGAGTCTTGGATATTGGTAATTCCCCAGGTAAAAGTTTGATTGAAAATTCAACCTCTCGGATAGGAGGAAGACTAGGAAATTCAATGGGAAACACAGCAGCGAATTCCTTCACAATATGCATGTCTTAAAGAATTTTTAATTCCTTAGACTCAATCATTTGATCTAGATATGCTTGCTCGTAGGGTAATAATATCCATTCTTGAGATGATGGTGCTAAAGAGGATTCATCCTCCTCCTTGAACTTATACAGAATAGGGGGTTGATTCTCCATATGGAGAGTGATTTACCTATCATGGTAATTTATGTTGGATCTATATAGGGAAAGCCAATTCATACCTAGAATTGCATAAAATTCCACCAAGAAAAGTATAACAAGGTTCTCCAAAAATTTCAATCCACAAATTGTGACAGGGGAGGAGTTATATTTATGGGATGTAATAATTACCCCATTTTTCATCTTTAATAATAGCTCTACTTCCATTATTTGTGGTTATGTTTGAATAGTTCTACTAAACTTTCATGATATAAAGGAATGAATAGAACCCAAATCAAAAAGCACATTCACTAGTATTGAATGAATAACTAGTGTACCTATCACCACTTCATTGTCGAGATTCACTTCGCCAGTAGTGATGGAAAAAGATCTCCCTTACTGCCTTGGATGTTGTTGGTTGCATCCAAAAATCCTTATCTTAGGGAATTGGTTTTCAAACTACCCTAGTTCCTTGCAGTTATAGAAATGAACAACATGTTGAGGATTGACCAGAGCATTCATTTCTTCTATCACATTGGAAGGTTTCTCATATCGGTAATCATTATCTAGGTGCCCTTATCTTCTGCACCTAAATTATTTCTTTGTCCCCCTTAGGATATTTATAGGGTGCTTCTTTCTACAACTTTGATAAGGGGTTCTGGAATTTCGTAGAACTGTTGAATTTATCCATCAGACTACCAGAATTAAAGTCCACTTTCCTCTTCTTATCCTCATGATACCCTTGAGATTCATCAATATACATCTCTACATTGAGGGAACATCAGACAATTTCTCCATACCTATCAAATTCATATATTTACAAGGCTTTTCATAGGTTAGGCTTTATCCCACCAAAGAAGTGGTCAACCTCACATTCTAGGGTAACAAAAAAACCTCAGCAGTATCGTGAAAGTATTGTTAAGTTTTATTCATACTCACCAACAAATTCTCTTCCCTTTTTTCTTGAATGAAAAGAAATATCTTTCCATATTAATATGGAGGGTTTAGGGAAAATATTTATCAAAAAATATTTTCTGGAATACCTTCCACTCCATTACTTTGATCTCTTCCTCAGGCTTCATATTCTTGATCAATGTCCACCACTGATCAACTTCACCCTCCATATGATAAATAAAGAGAATAACATTATATTATTAGAAACATTAAAGTATAGATACTATATTTTTGATGGAATTGATCCATTTCTTCATGATTAAGAGATCAGATAATCCATCGAATATAGGAGGCATTTGTCTCATGAAGCTCTTGATTGCGGGTTGCTCTCTCTTGGGTGGGGGGGGGTGAGAGATCTTCCTCGCCTAGATTTATATTAAAAACTTGAGTTAACTGAGAGAATATCATGAAAAATATTGTGATTCCCACTCCCATTGGGTTGGGAATCTCATTGTGGCAATCCTCACACTACCCTTCACATCAGTTGTTAGCACAATTCCTCATATTTCTGACTATTGGCTAGAATAAAAGGAAAATTAGGGATGAGTATATTAATAAGTTAAACACATAAAGGTGAATCCAATGAAATTAAAGTTATAAATTATAAATTACGTTTATATCCTTGAATTTTGAGTTTCTAGGCTTCAATCTATGTTATCCTTGATATAATTCCAATCATATATTCACATGTGTTTTTTTGTCTGTTGCCTTTATAATGGTTTGTAATGATTTTATGAATTTACCAAAGAATATCCCCAGAGTGTGTCAAACCAGGTGCATAGTAAGTAACATTTTCATGTACTAGGTTACCAAAATTTTGGGATTTTTTCTTAAACTTAGTCTTATCCCTAAGGGGTTTCACTACGGTATTCCAAACATAATCCCAAAAATTACTAAACCTATCCCATGATACTAACTATAACGACCATGCTCTTTATTTCATATTTAAATATGATTTATTACATAGATTTTTACTTATTACAAATCAAAAGATCAAGAGGTCTAGTGTCTTTGGAAATTAGGAACATTACATAACAACTTAAAAAATGAAATACAAAATCTTTATTTAAAACTTCTTTTACATGACCACAACATTCCTTCGTACTTAACACTACATGGGATAACCTAAGGACATACATAAGAAAGGGGTGAGATATAAAAACCAATAAGGGGATAAACATAGAATAAAATGGGGATAATAATACATGTTATATAAGGCATATCGATGAGGCATAAAGTAACGTGAATATAAAGGCACGATATAACATGATAATCATAACATGGAAATGTAGAAAAAACATAAAAACCTACATAATAAACATAAGTCAAAGTTAAACCAAAAATACATCATGGTGGAAAAATGTACCATAAAGTAATTAGGTAAAAACTATCCCAAATTGATGTATCATGACACTAAACATTACCCAATGCATTGGAGTGCCATCAGGGCTCACCCTTCATAAACATTTCAATCTCATGCTTAAGTATGACACATAGATCATATACCATTGATTCATTAAACATCATAACTTAATTGAAAAATATAGAAATGTGGAGTAAATATATGTAAGTACCTAATAAATATTATTATGTGAATAAAGGTTAATACCATTAATAGAGAAATGGGTATGGTATTCACTACACCATTATCTTGGCTTTGAAAATCAGGATGTAATTTTAGCAGCATTACAGTGTCATATAGAAATTCATAAAAAGGGTTGATGTGAGAGAAAGGGGTGTCCTATCAAATAGAAATGAAATTTATTGTAAGGGGAATATTTAAGAACATATCCCAACATCAAAAAAAGGAAATTATAGTAAATAACATAAAATGGATGTTTGACAAAGGAGATGGGTGAAATATCCCTTAGGGAATTTCGTCATAGTAATGAGTGTACTTAAAGGATCATAGGGGGGATTAATGAGGGTGAAATGAATATACCATCATTTTGACATAAAATGGATCGTAAGGTGATCATGGAACACTATATACCAATATATGAAAATGGAATCTAATAAGCATAATATAAAAGGTGTGCTTGAATACAAATGAGAAGAGAGAAATCCCGTACGGTTTTGGTATAGTAACAGATTAGGTAAAGGGTCCAAATGGGTGAGGATAAATGATACCTCATTAAAATAACATTAAATTGAAATTAATGGTATAAAAATAAATGAAATACATTATAACCATTTGAAATTATAATAACTAATGTCAAATAAGATATTTGAATTTGAAAGGAGAGGAAAGTGAGGATCCCTTACTTGGATGTGTGTCTCCAAAGGCTTAGGAGGGGCTTCTTGGGAGATTGTGCGAACCTTGGGAGGACACTAGGGAGTATATAGAAGAATGTGGAAAATATTCAAGTAGTCTTAGTAAATATAAATGGGAGATTTGGTGGGTTTATATAAGGAAGGAGGGGAATCTATTTATTATTTTGGTTTTGGACACTTCACAATAAAATATTCAAAACCACAAACCATACCATGGTTTTTGCCCATGGTTTTTGCCCATGGTTTCTATCAAATTGGAGTGTTACATTATTTTATAAGTTCAAGGTCAGATATTATTAAAATATTTCCATTTTTTATGTGGAGGTGAGTCATACTCTAAAAAAATGAATTTAAAATCTTAAAATATATTAAATGTTTTGGAGGATTCACTAAGGATTTATAAATGAAATAAAATAAACTTAAAATTAAATTATTTTAAAATAAAAAACATATATATTTTTAGAATATACCTTTTATAGTATTTATTACATAATTATTGGGCCATTATAATGTCATAAAACTCACCATATATTTATATAGTATTTACTTTTTACCAAAAAATTCGATTGCCTTAGAAAATTATGAAAAATTCACCATTGGATAATTTTGACATCCTGATTCCAAAAATAATTTAAATTTTTTCTAAATAATTTTCTAAATATGTGAATTTTCACTTTTAAAATAAAAACCAACATTTATTGAAAATTGATAGGTTTTGATAAAATAGTTTTCAAATCTTATTAAAAATTACCTTTGAATTCATAAAAATTATATAACAATTTAAATTTAATAAAGTTATTTAATAATAATATTTTATTAAAATATTATTTATTTAAAAAACCCATTAATTCATCAAAATTGATTTCTTAATTAACCAAAACTATTATTTATGATTTTAAATTTATTTACAAAGTAATAATAATAGGATTGAAATATATTCATTATTCCATACACAAAATAATGTATATATTCTTATTACTAGGGTCTTGATACATATCCCTTTATAGAAAATTCATATTCTTTAAGAGTAAGTTGTGCGATGGTGGGGTTTTTATGGGGTTGTTTGATTAACATGGTTTGGGTTCTGATCTAGATGAGTTTGAACTTCTCCCGTAAACAATTTCACTCATGCTTAAATTGTTGGATCTCAACTTGGTCTTGGTCTAGGGAAAATCCAAAAAATGATATCTCCCTTAGAAGATCCTATAAATGGGCTTCATAAGGTATGATCCTACTGGTTGAGGCCATCACTTCCTTTTTCTGTTCCTAATAGACTTGTTAAAATCCCATATTTATACTAGTCATGTGATCACTGTTCAACAACTATATTATCAATGGTAAAGATACTTAACGGTCATTTAAAATCAAAATAGATATAACAAAATAAGTGTATGTGTTTTCTATAACCATAAGACATTTACTTAAATCAAAATGGAAATTTTATTCACAACAGTTTGGGTCGTTACATAATTCCCCCAGCAGAGACTTAAACATAAACATTATTGAATAAAAAAATTCTAAAATAAACCCATGTATCAGGTTTGACTTCCTTCGTATGTGTACGTAACACAAATATAATAAATATATATTTATTATAAATCTATTATATAACCATATTCATATATATCATACCACATATTGTTTACTTAAAAATATTTTATCACCCATTTATTAATAATTCATTATTAAAATCACTATTCTGAGTAACAACTACTTCATTTTTCATTTATTTCTTGGTTTGGTAGTTTCAATCCTTCAACTTTTATCATGGTTCTATCATATATATCATGTTAAAAATGATATAAATATCATATATATTAATTATATATTTATTTAGAGTAATTTCTAAAATATATAGATAAAAAACTGAATTAAACTATTCATGGAGATGATATACCATATGTACGCATGAACGTTGTTTTCAATTTTCATCAGATGGAATGAAAGAAAGGAAAATAATGATTTAAGTTTAAAAAAACATTATTATATCATATAAATTATATATATATATTCATAAAATCTATCCTTATTACCATCCATATAAAAATAAAATAAAAATCTAATCACATCGCTTCATGGTGGCGGTAGTCCACACATATGCTCGAGCGATGTTATCGTTTTTCAATGGATTACATGGTAAGAAGGTAGATATGATATTATTATTATTTTATAAGAATAATTATATCATAAATATCATATATAAACATTAAACCCATAATAATACCCATCCAGAAAATATGGATATGAAAAATGAATTGTATCTCTGCGTAGAGACAATAAGCCATAAATACCCATGACCGATACCTTTACTTCTCAATTGATGGAAAAGAGGATGGATAAAGGTGGTTTCATAGTAATAATAACATTTCAATATTATTTTTATAATTAAGTTATTATTTTATAATAAATACAACATATTTATAGTAGGTAGAAGAAGAAATATATTGAAATAGGTTGGGTAAGACAATTACCTCTTATTTGGGATACCTCCTTTAGATCCTTTCTTAAGGAACCTAGGGTTTGTATTTTGGGGAGAAAAACACCTAAAAAATTATATAAGTAAGTTTATAGGTGAAATGTGTAGGGATTGGCCAGGATATGTTTCTAAAATTTTTGTAAATAAGTGAAGGGGTGTCCTTTTATAAGGGAGGGAAAGGACACACTTGGAATTATAAAAACAATTAAAATATAACTATGTCATTATTAAGAAAAAAAATTCCAAATGGACATAGATTTGAAGAAAACATATTATATAGTTTAAATATAACCAAAAAATAAAATATTTATATGTTTAAGTGGTATTTTAAACCTTATCTTTTTATCCCCTTAGTTAACCTATTTTAACATTAACCACGATAATGTCTTTTTTACTCTTAAGGGGTTATAATTTTATATATAAAGTGAAAACAGGATCATAAATGGAGAAGGTATCAAATTTTAGACCATATATTATACCCTTTATCTTATTTAAATATTTTAATGATTATTAAATAATTTAATAAATTATTATTTTGTTAAAATACCATTAAAGTAAATTTTGACATTATTCATTTAATTTGACTTAAGACATAAAAAAATTGTAATTCGAATATAATATTTTAAATTAACAATAACATTTCATAATAATCTATAAAATTATTTTAACACTATAAATAATTCAAATCATATCACTTTTAATATTTTTAAAATTATATATTTTATTTTTCTTTTAATTAGTGAAATACTACATCAACAATGCATAAGAATTTAAGGTAATTATATAATTACTAAAATTTATAAATAAATTTATATCAATATTTTTTTTCAATATTCTCAATATAGACAATTATATTCATTCATAACTTTCTTTTTCTCCATGTGGACACATAATAGATATTTAAAAGTAAAAGAGTGACATTTTGTTTTCTTTTCTTTTATTTAAATATTATATATGTAATTTTCAAGGAAAAGTTTTGAATAAATAACGAAAATTTGATAATAAAGTTTTAAGTGTATAATTAAATTCATCTAATAGTAATTTTTATGGAAACTTGTTATATTAATACTTAATATTAACCATGATTAACCTGATTTTCCCTTTACCTAGGCGATAAATTATACCATGATTTCAATTCATAATGCTTGAACATAAAAGGGACCCATTTAATAAATGTGAAAATACTAATTCCAAATAAGTAATCCATTTTATCATATTCAATTCGTATAAATTTAAGAAATTTATTTTAAAATAAATGTGAAAAACATTATAAAGACCACTTTTAGAAAAATATAGTTTTTAAGAATAAAACTAGATTTAATCTTATCCCATGCATAGTAAAAATATTCTATGAATGTTAAAACATTTGGTAAAATATATAATACATAAATTTATTTAAAATAAATCACCATTAGTGATTAATTTAATTTATTAATACAATAACACATTGGGTGCATAAGTACAATATTTTATAAGAAAACCTTTCTTTTATTTTTAAACGATTTTTTATTCCCATTTCTAATCAACAGATAATAAATGAATTTATTTTACACATAAATTTTCTATTATAGTCAATGATAGTTTTCTTACATATAAATCACATCTTTATATATGGATATTCATTACATAACATAATGATCTACACTAGAATCATATAGGTCTAGTGCCTTTGGAAACTTGGAAACATAAACAACTGGTTCATCAAAGTCTCCCATTATGTTCTTCATAAAAAGAAAAATTCTTAGAAATATCATTCCTAGAGCATTTATTCATTACCTAAGGAAAGGAAACATAAAAAAGGGTGATATCATATGCTCAGTAAGGGTAAAAAAGGTATATATTAATGATTTCTTAAATTTAATATGAGAATAATGGTGTAAGAACATGAACTTAACATTTGAAAAACAATAACCTATATATAAAATATAATAAACTTGAATCATGTAATAAATACTGAAAATCAATAAGACATGAATCATAAAGGAATCAAAGAACATGATAGATAAGAGCATAACATTCTCATAATACATAATTTTTTGGAAAACATATAAGTTTATAAAGTCCTTTCCTTAGTAGTCGAGGATAATTTCCAAGAATATCATAGTAAAATGGGTTCACTCCCCAAACCATAATAGTAGTAAAGGTTCACTCACAACACTATAATAGTGGAAAAATTCCCTTACTGAAATGGGTTCACATCCAATTCTAGTCATGTTTATCGCACAAGATATCAATCTATACCCAATGCATTGGAGGGAGATATAGGTCCCACATCCTTAGTTATAACTTAAACACTATCCTTTTTTAAAACTAAACCACCATCATTGGTTATAACATGACTACCATAATTAGTTATATCATAATGAACATCCTTATTTATAACATAACCATCGTCCTTGGTTATAATGTAACCACCATCACTGGTTATAAAATAACCTCTATACATGGTTATAAAGTATCCCCCATCACATAATTAAATCAATACAAATTTATTATACAAGTTCATAAAAAATCATCACTTCATCACTTCATAACCCAGGAAAATAAAACAGGTTTCATAGAAATTACATCAATTCACTATAACAAAATCCATCGAAAATAAATGGATTTAATAAAATTATCATAAAAATAAACATTAAACATCCAAAGAAATACTAATAATATTTTCATTCGATCATATACCTAGTAAATAATAATTTACATTAATGTAAGTTATCATAGATGGAAATTATTTTAAAATATCATTGAAATGTTTCTTGAAGAAAATAACATTTCTATTTTCAAAATCACTTTTAATATAAAAATATTTCAAAAATATAATAGAAAACAATTTATTTGAAAAAATAATAGGAAAATTTTAATTTAAACCTCAAAAAATTTAGTGGTTATGATGGTGTAAAACTCCATTCATGCCATATAAGTTTTAAGAAATTGTTTTTTTGCATTTTTGTAGAAAAAGTAAAAAAGTACCTTACTTAAAAAAAGAAAAGAAGATTCCTTTAAAACCATTTTTTAAAAATAAAACATGGTTAAAAATGTATTTAAAAATCCATATTATAATATTAAAATCTTTATTTAAAATATTTTTAGAAAAATGGATATATAAGTAAAAAAATTTGAACAAAGAGAGAAATATAGTTGAATATACTTTAAAAAATACTTTTGGTCACTTGAGTAGTTAAGGTGTGTAAAATGAATGGAAAAAATTTATTTTAAACAAATAATAACAATATATGAAATTTAATTAATTTATTGAGAGGTATATCATAAAATTTAATCCTAATAAATATAATCCTAAATAATCTCGTTAAAAAATATATTGTAACATAAAACACTTACCACTTTGGTAACTTTTGAATAAGTCCCATAAAATAATTAGAATTATATTGATATGATAATCCACATAATTTTCATAATTATCATCATAAAATTCATTCATGTGTATTATATACACCAGAAAAACGAAACTAGTGGCGTATAAGGCACGTGTCCCACAAAAATAAAAGCAAGATGAAAATTAATTACCACTTTGGTAACTTTTGAATCTTAAACCCCATGAAATAATAACATAAAATGAAAAATTAAATATCATTAAAATAAGTATATCCCTAAAATAATATATCATATAGTAATTATATACACCACAAAAAATAAATAAGTTGTGAATTTGGCATATGTGTCCCAAAAATAAAAGTTAGACTAGAGATCCCTTACCTTTGGTTTGACTTTATTCATATGAATTGGAAAATAATTCATAATAAATATTACACACACACACATATATATATATATATATATTAAATATTCATAACCATATATATCATATCATATATTATTTACTTATAACCTTTATCATCCATTTATTAATACTTCTTTATTAAAACCATTGTTCTAGGTGATATCTGCTTCGTTTTTCATGTATGTCCTAGTTCGGTAGTTTTGGTCATAGTATTTTGATCATAATTACATCATATAATTTTTTAATCATTCTATAAATGTAATTTATATTCATTAAATACATGTTTATAGTCATTATTAAATGATAGAGATAGAAAAATACATTACACTTTTTATGGTGATGGTAGACTGTACATACACATTATTATTGTTTTCATTATTCTGATAGATTAAATGAAAGAAAGAAAAATGATATATATACTTTATAGAATAATTATTATATCATATATATCATATATATTCATTAAATCTATCCTTAGTACCATCTATGTAAATCATAAATGAAAAATGAATCACATCGCTTCGTGAAAGTGGTAGTCCACACATATACATCTTCGACGTTATCATTTTCCAAAAGTTTAGAAGGTAGGAAGGTAGATAGAATATTATAATTACAGAATTATAATTATATAATAAGTATCATAAATAAAAATTAAACCCATTATAATACCCATCCATAAAATATAGTGATGAAAAATGAATTGTATCTCTATTTGAGACAGTAAGTTTTACGTACACATGAGCGATATGTTCACTTACCATTTGATGGAAATAGGGAGAATAAAAGTGGTTTATAATAATAATATTTATGTATATTTGGGACACTTAACTTATTATTTTATGAATAATATAATATACTTATAAAAGTTAAATTACAAATTAAAAAGAAAGTGATCAGTTAAGGCGATTACCTCTTCTTCAAAATAACTTATATAGATATCATATTAAGGGCTCTAAGGCTGGTATTTTGGGAAGACAAGAACCAATATAATGTTTCTAGGGAAGTTTATAAGATAACTTGGTAGAATGTTTTTGATAGAGAAGTCTCAATGTGATGTGAATAAGTTAAATGAGGGGTTCCCTTTTAAAATTGAGTGGAGGGGCACTCTTGGAAGTTCTTAAAAGCTTAAAATATATTAAAGTCATTATCAAGAAAGATTATTATAGAAGGAATTTAAGTGGGTAATTAATTACATTTATAACATATATTGACCTAATTTTCCTATTTTAACATTTTTATAATTTACATGTAATTTAATAATAATATATTTTCACAAAATATCACTATTAGCAATTTAAATATATTCATTTAATTTGACTTAAAATACATAAGGGAAATATTGGAATTATAATATAATTATTTAACATAACACTAATATTTCATATTCATCTAAATTTTTTTGTCACACATTACATCACCCAGATTATATTACTTTAGATATTTTTTAAATCATTTATTATATTTTTTTATAAATTGGATAAATACCGCATTAGTGTTGCATAATAATTTAATGTCAATATATAATTTATAAAAATTATAAATAAATTTATATAATAAAAATAATTTAATTAATATTAAAATTGGAATATTTATTTATTTATAACATGTTTTTGTCTCTATATGTACACATAAGATATATTTAAAACCAAGAGAGTGACATTTTAGAACTTTATTTGATTTAAATAATATATATTCCATTTTCATTTAAAACTGTCCATTGAAAAAATTAATTTGAGCCTAAGGTGATAAGGGTTAAATTAAGTTCATCCAATAATAATTAGGATGCAAAATTATGGCATTGTCACTTATTTTTAACCTATATTAACATGATTTACACTTTACCTTAGTGATAAATTTTACCACGGTTAATATTCATATTGGTCAAAAATAAATGGGGAATATTTACAAAATTAAAAATTCATAATTCCAAAAATGGAATCCATTTTATCAAATTAAATACATATAATAGGTAGAAATTAATTTTAAAATAAATGTGAAAAATGTGATGAAAATACCTTTAAAAAAATTCAGTTTTTAAGAATACAACTGGACTTATTCTTATTACATGCATAGTAAAAAATATATATGAATTTAGAATTTTTTTATTAAATATATAATATATAAATTACATTTTAATAATTATCTAGTAGTGATCAATTTAATTTATTAAGATAAAAACACATTCTGCATATAAAAACAGTTTTTTAGGAAAATGTGTTTTAAGTATAAATCATTTTATCCTAAATTCGAACATAAAATTTATTTTAATTAAATTAATTATATTATTTAAAATATTATATAAGAAATTTTACATTTAAAACATTGAAGTTTTTACATGATTTAATTAATAATAAAAATGTTAGTAAATCAGTATTTTTAAGAATTCATTGGAAAATCAATATTTTCATAAAATTCTCAAAAATTCATCCGAATATAATTTTAATATTCTGATTTAAAAAATGATGTTATTTTTAAAGAATAAAATTTATAAAATTCCATTAAGTAGTCATAATATTTTAAAAAAATAAAAATAACCTTTTTTGAAGAAAACATATTTTTGAAGAATAAAATGACATTGTTTAAAATTGAGTAATTAATTACAAATAATTTATCAACAAATTTATATTGATTAGTAAGTTTATATATATTTGATAATTTATTTAATATTATTTACACATGAAAATTTAAAGACTATGTTATAACTATCACATTAAATAATAATATTTTAATAGTATATTGTAGTTCGTTAATCTCGGTGTTATGTGTAACACAAACTATCGAAGAAATTTAATTTAATTTAAAGAATATTTCATAAAATATTGGGGTGTAACATTAAACCCCTTTTTAATAAATTTTGTACCCATAAGTTTAATATGTGTTTGGTAATCAAAGTCTTGACATTTTAAAATCCCTTTTTGGAAACCCACATCATAAAAAGTGTTAGTAAAACTTTCCCTAATAATGGAAAATGGGATATATGAAGTTCATTTATAATAACACAAAACTAGGTCTCAAAATAGATAAAAATTATTGGGAAGTGAAAATATGGATATGGAAGAGAAAAATAATGCCCAATGACTAATATAGAGTGATAGATAACATGTCCAGGTGAAAGTTAACAAAAAAAACCATACATCATCAAGGAGTTAAAAGACCGTCAATTCATCGAAACTAAAGTTTATAGTAAATTTTGGTCTTAATAAAATTTTCCTAGATTTTAGGCATTCATTTATCATCTATACTATGAAAATAAGGAAATATAATTACGTTACAAGTATAATTTCACCATTTAATCAATTTCCACGACAATCTAATGTGTTGATCCAAACTGTGAGTACTTGAGATTATTTTTCTCCTAAAGCACTAAAATTAAATTCTAACATATCAAAAAATTATATAAAGAAATTCATCCTATATTTAGGCATTAACCAAAACATAAAATGATTATCACAAGGTAATATAATTATGAAAATGAATAAAACATGAAATAATACATTTAAATCCAAAATTTTCCAAAATAACAAAAAATGTTTCACTTCGATCAATTAAATTAATATCCCTACATCAAAAATAACCTTAATAACCTCAAAATTAAATAATTTTTTAACCTCAAATTTTATTTCATACCTTTCAGATTATATATTCAAAAATATTATTTCATTTATACAAATGAATTTTTCATGTTAAATTAGATGTTAAATCTAAAGGTTACATATACCTCAACCTAATAGAAAGACTCCCAAAATATCATTAATTGTTTTGATAAATCACTATATAATTTTATATTGTATTGAACCTTACTAAAATATCATGAATCAAATTTAGATATTAACTTGAAAGGTAATCCTTAACTTGATAATAAATATCTTCTAAAATATTACCTTTTCAGTGAATCACTTTTCAACTATTAAGATTATATATATCCCACCATACAATAAACCATAATTAACTTAACATCAAATCATATACTAACCCAAATGTTTATTTAAAACTCAATAGTGTATTCTTACTAAAACCTAGTAAAAGTTTAAAATCACCTCAAAATACCATCACGTATAACCAAAAAAGGTGGTTTACTCCTTTGAACACATGATCAACCTTAAACCTATAAATCCATGCTGGTGTCCATAACTTATAAGTTAGACTCACATGAAAAAACAATACTTATTCTCTAAATAAAATAACAAACTATATCAATAAATCCATAAATGAAATCAACTTTATCAAATATGACCAAAATCACTTTTTCATCAAATCAATATTTGATTTTAAGGCCACTAATACTATAAAATAAATATAGATAATCTATTTATCCCAACTAGATATTATAAAATTTATTGTTTATTGGTTCCAATAGAAATATTTTTTTTCAAATCCTTAATGATTTTTTGGAACAATCCTTAGATGTTTAATGATTCTAATATCAATAATATCATTGATTTAATTCTTGAATCCCAATACAAAAAAACTTCAATCCTTTCACTTTAAATATTAGTACAACATAGGTTCTTCCTTGTTCTAGGAGTTAGTATTTAGAAGAAGTAATTGACTGAGATAATTCCTAGGATCCCCACAAATAATAAATTTAATTACTTAGTAATTTATTGCACTATTCCCTTTATTTACACATAGAAGACATCTTCCCCTCCATTTGAGATATTATTCTTTTTGATTATTCACACATTCTTGGTAAAAATGAAATTAAAATTTCTTACCTCCCTAATAATTGTCACTTGAACTACCATAAAAGTAAATTTTCCTCTTACATGTATTGTTATAAAACTCACATATTTATATGTTGTTAATCATATATCATGATATCTAAAAAACATAATCAAAATATTTATCATTTCATTTCCCATATGATTTAGTTTATTAGAAAATCATTACATTATCCATCAAATTCATTGTTAACATGATGTATTCTTGTTTCAGCCATTGAATAAAACCAAAAAGAAATGTGTAATTTATGAACAATAATAATCAGGGTAATCAATCAATTAATCATGAAATATCATTCAAATGATGTATAAATCATTGCAATGACTTCTTAATAAATCCAACCTTCGGTATAACCTAGGTTATCCATGGTCATTACCAAGACATTAGGATATTATACTATACTTAGACTTATCCCAAAGGTTCTCACTAAATTTTTCTTATCTTATTTTCTAAAGGTTAAATAATCTCATATATGATAACAACTATAGTGACCAATACTTTTCATATATAGATATCACATATTGATAGATAGATATTCATTAAATAACATAATGATCCATACTGGAATCATATATGTCTAGTTCATTTGAAAACTTTGAGACATAAAAAATAGGTTCATAAGTGTCTCCCATTAAGATCTTCATAACTATCACCATTATTATACACATCATTCCTAAAAAACTTCTTCACAACATAGGGAAAGTAAACATAAGAAAGGGTTATATAAAATTCTCAATGTGGGTAAATAAAAGAGATATCAAAGGTCACTTAAATTTAACATGATCATAAGGGTATAAGAACCTTAGATTATCATTTTGAAAAACTATACCCTTCATATCAAATATCATAATCTTGAATCATGGAATAAATCTTGATAGATCATAAGACATGAATCATAAATTAATGAAAGAATATGAGTCATGAGAGAATAAAATTATAATGAGAAATCAGTTTTTGGAATACAAATAAACATATAAATTCATTTCCTTAGTATTCAAGGCTCGTTGAAGAGACTATCATAGTGAAATGGATTTACTCCCTTAACCATAATTGTATTCAAGGTTCACTCTCAATACTATCATAGTAGATAATGTCCCTTACTAAACTGGGTTCACTCCCCATTCGACTCGTGTTTATATCATGTGATATCAATATTTACCTAGTGAAATGGAGGGAGATATAGGTCCCACCCATCATAGGTTATAATGTAACCACCATCCATGGTTATAATGTGACCTTAATACTTGTTTATAATGTAACCACTATCCTTGGTTATAACATAACCACCATCTTTGGTTATAACATAACCACCATCCTTACTTATAACGTAACCCATTACTTCATTATAACATAACCACCATCAGATATTGAAAACCTTACATATTTTTTCTAAAAGATACTAAAACATTCATCATATAATCACATAATAACCTAGGTAAATAAAATGGGTTTTATAATCATTTCACTAATTCAGTGTAATATAACCCATGGAAAAAAGGGGTTTTATAAACATCTCATCAATATAAAAATTAAACATCCAAATAAATACTAAGAATGGTTTCATTGGATCATATACCTAGTAAAACATAATTAACATCAAATTATGTTATAATATATTAAAATTCATTTAAAATATTACTGAAATACTTCTTGAGGAAAATAACCTTTCAATTTTGAAAGTCACTTTTAAAATACAAATATTTCAAAAATATTATGGGAAAAATTGATTTGAAAATAATCATGGAAACTTTTAAAGGAATCCTGAAAACCTGTAGTGGTAATGATTGTGGAAACCTTCATTCATCTCATATAAGTTAAAAGAAAACATTCCTTTGATATTTTGTTAAAAAAATTCCAAAAGTACCTCATTTGGAAAATGAAAATAATATTCATTTAAAACCATTTTATAAAAAATAAAACAAGGGTAAAAATGAATTTAAAAAATAACAGGAGAATATTAAAAACTTCATTATTTTTTTTGGAAAACATGGATATGGAAGAAAAATATTTTTTGATCGAATAGAGAGATAAAGTTGAATTTCCTTAAAACCATATTTTTGGTATATTGAGTACTTATGGTGAGAAAAATGAATGTAAAAAATATAATTACATTATATAAACACAATATAATAAAATTTACGATTTTCTTGAGAGTTATATTGTCACAACCGTCGTGTTCAAATTATTTATTTTATTATTTTTATTTGGCATCGGGTATTTTGGGTTGAGACCCGACTTAAAATTTCAAAGTTATTATTTAAAAAACAAATTTTTTGGCTTTGAACGTGTTTAGCGCACCGTGGTCGAAGCTACACGACCTTGCTTGGGTCACCGTACGACCTCACCCAGTTCACCGCACGACCTGCCTAGCGCATGACAAATTAATTAATTAATTATTGAAGTTAAATGATCAACAAAGGAATGAAATTAAAAGAGGGGTTAAGGTTGGGAATTTTATTATGTTATTATTATTATTATTATTATTATCATCATCATCCTATTATAATTTTACGGGACGCGTGGGGTAACCATGCAATTGCCCGACGCTCTAAAATAATAATAATAAAACGAAGATTAAGGAGTTATTTTTAATTATAATAAAAATGATGATTATTATTATTATTTTCACTATTATTATTATTTTTGTTAATAATTTATTTTTTAATTTATTATTAAATTATTTAAATAATTCTAAAATTGTACCAAATATTGTTCATAATATTATTATTACTTTTATTATTATTTTTAGGATGGTTTGAGCTTTTTATTATGGGTTTAATTTCTTTTTTTTCTTTTTTTATCTCCTTCTATCATTCCCCACTCATCCGTGTGGGTTCCCTCCTCCCAAACCCTACCTGGGCAATCTCCTCCCTCCCAGCCAGGCAGAATCACACCTCACCTCTCCATGGACAGCTTCAAGACCTCCTCTCTTCACCATGTTGTGACATCACCCTCTGGAACCCCTGTGCGCTGCCCATCACCATTGGATCTCCCCCTCTCCACCCAGCCCGACCTACCTCTTCCCTTGTCCGAGCGTCCCCTAACGCGGCCAACCCCATCGCATATCCGCGACCTTCACAGTCGCTGCTCACATCATGGCTGTTATTCGCCGCCTCCCAGCCAACCGCTTCTGTTGGTCGTTCCACCTCCAACAGCCATTGGAGTTGCCCCTGCCTCTCCCCCAGCCAGTGTCGGACCACCCCTACTCCATCTCTATTTGGTGACTACCATCCTAACCGCCACTGATTCTTCTCCATCCGGTGACCACCGCCCCAACCTCTCGGCCGCCCACATAGCTCCCATTCCTCCCAGCTGAAACCATGCGTCTAGTTACTTGCACCGCTGCCCTTCTCCTAGCTGTCCACCTCGCACCACACCTCCCTTGCATAGCGACTCTTCGACAACACCTCTGGAGCATTTCCCTCCTTCCATGCGAGAAACCCCCCTCTTGATAAGTGCCTCCTTTATCTTCTTTGAGTTTTTTTAGAAGGTATGAGTTCTGATTTTGGGGGTTTTAAATTGAAGTTTTTGGTTCCAGTTCGTGTTTTTGGGTTCGCGTTAGGTTCATTGTGGTGCAAACGGCACACGATTAATGTTTTTCGCCGAGTTTTTGGGTCCTCGACACCTGAGGTAGGTGGTTCCACGTTTAAACATTATTTGATAAGTTAATTTTCTTGCTTAGTTAATTTATAATATTCATTGATTAATTATTTTGGGTGTGGATTTGGTTATCTTGAAGTTTTTTTATGCATTATATTTGTTTGGTAGTATGTTTATGTGATGTGGGTATGTTCTTTTTTTTGGAAACATATTTTTAGTCTATCGTTAGTGTTTAATAATATATGCATTTAGTTTTTCTATTGTGAAATTGGTGTTAAGTTTGTTTTGGACACATTGCTACATGTGTTTAGTCGCAAGGGAAGGTGTTTTGTGGTTTTAATGGGTTGTTACTGTGAAAACCCACATTGAATTATTTCCTAGTGTTTTATAAATTTTGTGATTGTTTTTTGGAAATGCACAATGTCCGTGGTTTTTGTTCTGGTGTAGCATATATGTGCACTTTGTCCAAAAAGAGGGTTTGAGTGGGTATTTAGTGTTTAAAGTCATGTTTTATCTTCTAGAATTGCTTAATATTATTTTTGGTGTTTTATTTAATTGGTAAAATGGTCTTTTAACTGTGCGGTTGGGTTTTTAATTGATGTGAGTAGTGCCATTTGTGTTCTTCATGTGGCGTTGGGTGTGTCTGGTCATGAAGGTGGGCTGAGTTGGATTTGTGTATTGAGCAGTGTTATGTTTCTGTTTAAAGAATTTGTTTACAAAGAATTTAATATGTTTTAATGAAAATTATTAATTATTTGAATTTAATATGTTTTAATAAATAATTATTAACAGTGCATAAATTTTTTTAATTGAGTTGTGTAGAGTCTTTTGGTGTGCATACTATTTCAAATGGATTTTGTGTGTGTGTGAAAGTGTGGCATTGGGTTTAGGTAACACCCTGTTTATTTTATTCATCTGAGTTGGACATCAAATGTGAAATTGGAACATCTTGAGCACAAAAGGGGAAGCCCAGGTACTAGGTGGGAGGACTAGATCTTTCATGCTAGTGATATGGAAGAGGCTCCGGCCCAGTTTCACTTAGCTGGTTTGATGATTACAACACTAAATAAACTTTTTATGATGATTGGAGACGACTAGGTTATGGATGTGTTTCCCTACTAGTGGATTGTGTACGAGAACGTATTTTGTTGTGTTTCCTATTCTACTATTCACTGAGAAGTGATGTTCTAGGGTCTCATTCTTCTTCCTAGTACCTATTGGGCCTCTCCAACTTTTGGTGCTTTTAGACTACTATACACTCACCATCGGCATATGATGTAGCATTTGAGTTTTCTTGAAGTTTTGGTTTTTCTTAAATGCAAGGGTGTATTTATTTATTATTATTTTTAATTTGTTTTCTTTGAAATTGTTTTCTTTATAGAAACAGTTTCTTTAATGTTATTCAATATTTGTTGTCCTTTCATTTATTTATCTTGAAAATGCATTTTTCATTTAATGTTCATACATGGAACCTTTTTGTTTGGTGGCATCCTACTGGGAATTTGGCTCACACCCTACAAACACCTTTGGGTGTATGTAGATCTTGTTCTTTGTGTATCCCAGGTCGAGGCATCATGCTCAGCGACAGTGGTTTTGGTTGATGATGGTATTCTCCTAGAAGATAGTATTGGAGTTTTAGTTCTCTATCTTTATTGTTGTTCATTTTGGGTTTTTAGTTGAATTGTAGTCTTAAACCTGTTTAATGTTTAAAGGCATGTTTGGTTGTTTGTTTCCTGTTTTAGTTTGTTTATCTTGTTAGTTGTTTTTCTATATTTTATTTTGGTTAAATTGTTCCCATGTATTGTTTTGATACTCGGGAACCTGTGCCAGCCCGTGGGGATCGGGGACGCCCTTAGGGCCATGTTGCGGACCGGGTCGGGTGCCGAGTCGGATGACAACCTGGCCTGGTTCGTGAAAAAATGGTATCATAGGAGGTTTTCTCTCTTGGGTCGTGTTATTTTAGGATAGAGTCAGTGTAGACCAAAGTTAAGGGTGTCAGAACTCAATGTCCTGGTTACGAGCAAGGTTCCTAGCTAGCACACCTCCTGGCGGGACTCGAGTTACCAGGGTAAGTTGAGGTCTGTTGAGTTTTTGGTCCTTGTGATTAGTATTGTTTAGGGAAAATGAAAAGGGAGTAGGGTCAGTGTTCATCGTGATCTCGCAGGGTGTGGAAATCCATGTGGAGCCATGGCCGCTATCTTAGAATACCCTCTATGGTGGTGGCATGACTGGCGTATGGTCGCCAAGCATATGTTCCAGTCACCCACTAACACTAGTTTTATCTAGCACCATTCCTCGTTTCATTGTTTTGTAATTGTGGAAATTTGGTTTTTAAGTAACAATGATTTGGCCTTGGAAAATGTTTTGAAATGAAGAAATTTAAAATGGTAATGATGTATGAGGTTTGAAAGTTGTGGGTTGAATGTTTTGGTTTTGAAAAATGGAATGGTTTGGTTTCAATCCTTGGTGTTCTCGTGCGAAATCACATGCATGAGTTTTTATGGAAAGAGAAATGGTCAATGACATGAGAGAATGAATTCCTGGGTGGCTATAAGGTGGGTGCTGGTGTGGCATGAGAACATTCATGTGCGAGGCCCATGGGACACCATTGGTATTTCTGCAACCCACTAGCATTGCTTATTTTCAAAAAGTTTTGTTAAATGAAAATTTTGTCTTTTTTTGGTGTGTCCTTGTGTTTTGGAAGTGTTGGATGTGAGGCATTTTGAGCTAAGAATCCAATTTTACAGATTTGTGTCTGGAGTTTAAATTTTTATTTGTATGTTGGTGTGAAAGTGTGTAGTTAGTGGTTTATTTTGAAAAGTACTTCGGAAATACCTTGCAGTGGTTTTCCCTGCACATTTGGTGTTCTCTTACAGTATTTCTTGGCCATTGGACTAGTTTTATTGTGTCTATGGTCCTCTTTCTTGACTAGTGCATGCCCCCATAAAGAATTAACATGTGATTGAAGTGTGGCCATAGGTAATTCATCGTTTCCCGACCCTCCAGTTGATTAAAGTAAGTACTCTTCCTTTTTCGTGATAGTGGTAAGTCTATCCCTTTTTTCCTTCGGTTAAGCGGATCCTCTCACAGTGGAATGACATATGCGAGGGGAGTTGAAGGGAGTTTTGGCCTTTTTGAGTTTTCTGACTCGTCGGGTATGAATTTTGACCCTGTTGTGTTTGAAAGTACCCCTGGAAACGGTGAAAGGAATTCCGGTGGGGAAGGGTGAAGGTGGTTCAGAGTTATTGGTGCGGACCAGTGTCTTGAAAGGCTTGTAGTGCATTCATCGGCAACAAGTGTTTTGTTTGGTGAAATCTTGCAGTTGAGTTCTCTTCGAAGAGTAAAGGTGGAATTCGTAGGATCCTTCAGAAATCCCTGTTTTCATAGGAGTGTGTCCTATCGGGGATCTCTTTTTTTTTCTGTTCAAAAGGGAGTGTTTATTTTCATCTATCCTTCTTATGTTTCATGGTGAAGGTGAAGAGGTGATGCATGTGCATCATCTAAACCTATATTCTGGTGGATGTGACATGATAGAGTAGTTGTATGTCATGGTGTGTTGTGTTTGTTGGTGTTTTCTCAGTTGGAGTGTGGTTGTGTGTGACACCCAAGGGAGAAGCTCCGTTTGGGAGTCTTCTAAACTTGACTATGAGGTAGGATATGCTTCAATCATCAGGGCTCTAGCCATAGGCCTCAGAGTGAATCTGGCTTGTGTTCAGTAACCCCGATAGTGTATGGGACCTTGACATTATTTCTATCATCAGTGTTGGAGGTGAAAGATGTTAAAATCATTTTCTATAGCTGTTCCATTCTGAATGACCCATTTTGGTGGCTGGGGTTCTCCGTTTCCATGAGGAGGTGTGGTTGTATTGTCACCATAAATTCCCAGGGGTGGCATCTCACCTAATTTAATCACTTTTAGCGGTCCTCATGGGTTCTGTTTTGGAAAATTAGTCTCAAAGTTGAATGGTGTTCGTCCAGTGATGTTGAGATATTGGTTTTTATTCAACTGTGGTTTTGACGCCCAATGGTTAGGCCCTGCCCTCTCTGTCCTTTTGGTGGGGTGTTACGTTAGTGCTGGGAAGCCTCTGAGTTCTTGTGTTTTCTTTGGTGCCAACGGTTGTGAGACCCATTGAGGGTCTCGCTGAAACTCCCCGGAAATAAACCAATATTACCCCATTCTTATGGTGGGGAGTATGCCTGGGCCTCCTCATGCTAGTTTTATAGTCTCGTCTTGGGTGTCAGTAGGTTTATAATGGTGGGGATCCCCTCCTTTCTTTCCCCATGTTGGACTTTTGGTCATGTTCTTAGAGGTGACACGATGGCATGATAAGAGTGTTCCTTGGGCATGGTTGGTCTTGTTTGTTCATTCTAGTCAAACGATGTGGTTTTCATTTAATGGTTCTTAGGGTCTTTCAGCTTATGAAGTCGGTTTCCATGAGTTTGAAAGTTCCTTTCCTTGATTAGTCAACTGGAGGTGTTCTAGCTCTTTTGGGAAGGAGACAAATACTAGAAAGTCCTTTTACATGTTTCTTGAAGTTGCCTTTTGAGCCACTTTCTCTAAGCACGGTGTGTTTGTCCCTTTTAAATTGGTTTTTGTAGGGATCCTTTTTGAACCCCTAGGGGGTACCGATTGCTAATTTGGAGTTCATCCTTAGTTCTGGCTTTCTGGGGACAGAAAGCACTACGGTGGGGAGAATTGTCACACCCGTCATGTTCAAATTATTTATTTTATTATTTTTATTTGGAATCGGGGAGTTCGGGTCGAGACCCGAATTAAAATTTTGGAGTTCTTATTTAAAATCAAATTTTTTAGCTTTGAACGCATCCAGCGCACCATGGCTGAAGCTGCACGACTTTTCCTGGGTCACCGTGCATCCTCACCCAGTTCACCGCACGGCCTGCCCAGTGCATGACTAATTAATTAATTAATTAATTTAAATGATCAATAAAGGAATGAAATTAAAATAGGTGTTAAGGTTGGGAATTTTATTATGTTATTATTATTATTATTATTATAATCCTCATCATCCTAATAAAATTTTATGGGCCATGTGGGGTAACCGCGTGATTCCCGATGCTCTAAAATAATAAGAATGAAATGAAGATTAAGGAGTTATTTTTAATGATAATAAAAATGATAAATTTTTTATTATTATTACAATTATTATTATTATTATCACTATTATTATTATTTTCGTTAATATTTTAATTTTTCCTTTATTATTAAATTATTTTAATAATTCTAAAATTGTACCACATATTGTTAATAATAATATTATTACTTTTTTTTTTAGGATGGTTTGAGCTTTTTCTTTTGGGTTTAATTTATTTTTTTCCTTTTTTTCTCTCCTTCTATCCTTCCACACTGATCTGCATGGGTTCCCTCCTCGCAAAATCTACCTGGGCGATCTCCTCCCTCCTGTCTAGGAGGACTCGCACCGCACCTCTCCATGGATAGCCACAAGACCTCCTCTCTTCATCATGTTGTGCCATCACTGCCAAAAACCCCTCCACACTACCCCTTGCCACTAGATCTCCCCCTTTCCACCCGACCTGACCTACCTCTTCCCTTGTCTGAGCATCCCCTGTCGTGGCCAGCCCCGTCGCACAGCCGTGACCCTCACAGCCGCCGCTCCCATCATGGACACCGTTCACCACTTCCTAGCCACATGCTTATGTTGGTCGTTCCACCTCCAACAACCATCGTAGCCACCCTTGTCACTCCCCCAGCCAGCATCAGACCACACCTTCTCCTGCTCTGTTCGGTGACCACCATGCTAGTAGCCTCTTCTCCTGATCCATCTGGTGACCATCACCCTGACCTCCCGACCGCCCGCACATATCCCATTACTCCCAGCTGAAACCATGCCTCTAACTAGTGCACCGCTGCCCTTCTCCAAGCTATCCACCTCGCGCCATGCCTCCCTTACGCAGAAACCCCCGGTGACACCTCTAGTGCATTTCCCTCCTTCTGTGCGAGAAACACCCCTCTTGATAAGTGCCTCCTTTCTCTTCTTTGGGTTTTTTTAGCAAGTATGAGTTTTGATTTTGGGGGTTTTAACTTGAATTTTTGGTTTTAATTCATATTTTTGGGTTTTTGTTAGGTGAATTGTGGTGAAAAAGGCACGCGATTGAAGTTTCACGTCGAGTGTTAGGGTCCTTGACACCCGAGGTTGGTGGTTCCACGTTTAATCATTATTTGATAAGTTAACTTTCTTGCTTAGTTAATTTATAATATTCTTTGAATAATTCTTTTGGGTGAAAATTTTGTTATATTGAAGTTTTTTTATGTGTTATATTTGTTTGTTAGTATGTTTATGTGGTTTGGGTATGTTATTTGTTTGGAAACATGTTTTTAGTCTATCGTTAGTGTTTAATAATATGTGCAGTTAGATTTTTAGTTGTGAAAGTGGTGTTAAGTGTGTTTTCGACACATTGTTGCATGTTTTTAGTCATAAGGAAAGGTTTTGTGTGGTATGAATGGGTTTTTTCTATGAAAACCCACATTGAACTATATGCTAGTGTTTTATAAATTTTGTGTTTGTTTTGTGAAAATGCGAAAAGTGCGTGGTTTTTGTTCTAGTGTAGCGTTTATGTGCACTTTGTCCAAAAAGAGGGTTTGGGTGGGTCTTTAGTGTTTAAATTCATGTTTTATCTTCTGGAATTGCTTAATAAAATTTCTGGTGTTTTATTTAATTGGGAAAATGGTCTTTTAAATGTGTGGTTGGGTTTTTAATTGATGTGAGTAGTGTTGTTTGTGTTCTTCATGTGGCGTTTGGTGTGTTTGGTCATGAAGGTGGGCTGAGTTGGTTTTGTGTGTTAAGACATGTTATGTTTCTATTTAAAGAATTTGTTTACATATAATTTAATATGTTTTAATGAAAATTATTAATGATGCGAATTTAATATGTTTTAATAAACAATTATTAACAATGCAGAAATTGTTTTAATTGATTTGGGTAAATTCTTTTGGTGTGTGTACTATTTCAAATGGATTTTGTGTGTGTAAGAAAGTGTGGAATTGGGTTTAGGTAACACTCTGTTTATTGTATTCATCTGAGTTGGACATGAAATGTTAAATTGGAACATCTTGAGCACAAAAGGGGAAGCCTGGGTACTAGGTGGGCGGACTAGATCTAGCTTGCTAGTGATACAGAAGCGGCTTCGACCCTATTTCACTTCGTTGGTTTGATGATTACAACACTAACTAAACATTGAATAATGATTGGATACCACTAATTTATGTATGTGTTTCCCTACTAGTGGCTCATGAACGAGAACATATTTTGTTGTGTTTCTTATTCTACTATTCATCGATATGCGATGTTCTAGGGTCCCATTCTTCTTGCTAGTACCTATAGGGCCTCTCTCACTTTTAGTGATCCTGGACTACTATACACTCACCGTCAGCATACAGTGTAGCATTTTAGTTTTCTTTAAGGTTTGGGTTTTCTTAAATGTAAGGGTGTTTCTAATTTTTATTTATTTTTTAATTTGTTTTCTTCAAAAGTGTTTTCTTTATAGAAACTGTTTCTTTAAAGTTATTCAAGCTTTGTTCTCCTTTCATTTATTTAGCTAGAAAATGTATTTTTCATTTAATGTTCATACGTGGAACCTTTTTGTTTGGTGGAATCCTACTGGGCATTAGGCTCACACCATGCATACACCTTTGGGTTTATGTAGATTTTGTTATTTGTGTATCCCATTTCAAGGCATCATGCTCATGGATGGTGGTTCTCGTTGATGATGGTATTCCCCTAGAGGTTGGTATTGCAGTTTTAGTTATCTATCTTTGTTTTTGTTCATTTTGGGTTTTTAGTTGAATTGTAGTCTTAAACCTATTTATAGTTTAAAGGTGTGTTTGGTTGTTTGTTTCTAGTTTGTTTATCTTGTTAGTTGTTTTTCTATCTTTTATTTCAGGTAAATCGTTCCCATGTAATGTTTTGATACCTGAGAACTTGTGCCAGCCTATAGGGATTGGGGATGCCCTTCGATCCATGTTGCGGACAAGGTCGAGCATCGGGTCGGATGGAAACCCGGCCTGGTTCATGAAATTTATCATAAACATTCATCATAAAAAACATAAGCATTAACAATCTTGATATACAATGAGATTGTAACATAAAATCCTTACCACTTTGGTAACTTTTGAATCATAAGTCCCATGAAATAAATATAATTATATAGATGTTTAAATCATCGTAATTTTAATAATAAGAATAATAAAATACATTCATGGGTAGTATATACACCACCTAAGAGAAACAAGTGTTGTATAAGGCAAGTGTCCCACAGAAATAAAAGTGAGACAAAAATATCTCACCACTTTGGTAAATTTTGAATCATAAACCCCTTAATAGAATAAAATCAACTGAAATTTTAAATATAATTTAAATAATGATATTCATGATATAAATTTTCAAAGGGTTAGTATATACACTCCAAAAAAGAAATGAGTTGTGAATTTGGTATAAGTGTCCCTGAAATAAAATTGAGAATAGAAATCCTTTACCTTAGGCCTAACTACATTCATACTCATTAGGAACTACTATATAATAAATATATATTTATTATAAATTTATTAAATAAATATACAAATATATATCATACCATATATTATTTATTTATAACCTTTTATCATATGTTTGTTAACACTTCTTTATTAAAATCACTGTTCTGGGTTATATCTACTTCGTTTTTCATGAATGTTATGGTTTGGTAGTTTTGGTCCTTATATTTTGATCATGGTTCCATAACATAAATAATTTTAATCATGATATAAATTTCATATATATTCATTATGTACATATTTTGAGTCATTTATAAAATATAGATATATAAATATGAATTACATTGTTCATGTAGAAAGTATGTTGTATGTATGCATAAGCGCTATTTTCATTTTTTCAATTGATGAAAAAAAGAAATTTAAATAATAAATAAAATTTCCATAATCATTATTATATCATATATATAATATATATTCATTAAATCCATCCCTATTTCCATCCAAGTAAATAATAAATGAAATACAAATTAGATCGCTACGTGGAGGTGGTAGTCCACACGTACGCTCGATTGAAGATATATTTTTACAATGGTTTGGAAGGAATGAAATAAGATATAGTATTATTATTATTAAATAATTATAAATATTTCATATTTATCATATATAAACATCAAACCTATTATAATATCCATCCATAAAATATGGATATGAGAAATGAATTGTATCGATACACGAAGACGGTAAGACGAGCGTAAGCAGGAGGAATATTTTCACTTCTCATTTGATGGAAAGAGGGAGAATTAAGGTTTTTTTACCAATCATAAGAACATTTAATTATATTTATGTTACTAAATTTATGGTTTTATGAAGAATATAATAGATTTAGAGGAGGTAAAAGAATAATTACAAAGAAAGTGTTCTGCAAAGGTGATCACATATTCTTTGAAATAACTCTTTTAAATATTTGATTGGTCTTTTGGGAATTCCAGAACATTTAGAATGTTTATTTGGTATTATAGAAGAGAAATTGGTAGATTTATTCAAGTTATAGGGCACAAAGTGATGTGAAGAAGATAAAGGAGTGGAACCCTTTTATAATTGAGGGGATGGGTACTCTTAAAATTTTATAAAAGATTAAAATATATTAAAGCCATTCTCAAGAACAATGGTTCCAAATGGCCTATAATTGGGTAACCATTTTTGACCATATATTATCCAAATTTTCCAATTTTAACATTTTCTAAAATTTAAGTAATTTAATAAAATATTATTTTCGTAAAATATCATTTTTTTCCAATTTAGGAACCATTCATTTAATTTGACTTAAATGACATAAATACAAAGTTATAATTAAAATATAATTATTTAAAATAACACTAATATGTCATATTAATCTAAAAAATTCTTTTACCACATTAAATCACTCATATTATATTACTTTTAATATTTTTAAAATCATTTATTATATTAATTTATTAATTTTAGAAATCATGCATCAATATTTCATAATAAATTAAGATCATTATATTATTTCTAAAAATTATAAATAAATTTATATAATTAAAATAATTTCATTAAGATCAAAATAAACACTTATATGAATTAATAACTTTTTGTCTCTATGTTCACACATAAGATATATTTAAAAACTAATATTTTGAATTTTGTAACTTTCTTTGATTTAAATATTATATAGGCCATTTTAAGAGAAACGTGTCCATTAAACAACTCAATATAGAGACTAAGGTGATAAGGTTCAAATTAAATTCATTCAATAATAATTAGATGAAAAATTATGGCCTTATAACTTAGATTTAACCAAGATTAATCATATTTACGCTTTATAAAGGTGATAAATTTTACCACAATTACTATTCATATTGGTAAAAAATAAATGGGGCCCATTTACCAAATTCTAAATTATATATTCCAAATCTGGAATCAATTTTATCAAATTCAATAACTATAAGTGGAAAAAATAATTTTAAAATAAGTGTGAAAAATGTGATGAAAACTATTTTCAGAAAAATACAATATTTAGTATAAAAATGGATTTATTCTTATCGCATGAATAATAAAAATATTATATGAATTATTAAAGAATTTTACCAAATATATAATATATAAATTTCAATAAAATAATTCAACAATAGTGATAAATTTAATTTTTTATGATAAAAACACATTGCATTCATAAAATCATTTGTTCAGAAAAATGTATTTTTTACATATGAAAATGTTTTTATCCTAAATCAAAACATAAAATTTATTATAATGAACTTAATTAGATTATTTAAAATATAATAGAACTAATTTTACTTTGAAATAATTTAACTTTGTACATTACTGATGTAGGTTGTAGGCATAGCAGAAGCGTGTGATGGGTCATGCCTGTATTTTTTTTGTCATGATAAATGATTAATATGAGATTTAAACAATGAAAAATTCCATGATCAATGTAATTAAATAAAGTAAAATAGACAATTTATAAAAAAAATTAACTGAAGTGCAGGATCATAAAATATTATTTGTAATGAATTTATGTAATTAAATAATTACCTTGCATGAAATTCTTTCTTCATTGATGGATATGACAATAGATCTATATCATACCATCATTGAATTATGGGAATGAAGATTAGATTCCCTATTGAGGTAATCCATATGTGTTTGAAGAAACTTCAAACATCATTGTAGGAATATTAGAGTGCTAGGATGATTGATCCTATCACTTGCATCCTTCACCTTTGATCTCCCCAGGAATAAATTAAAATGGATTCTCCTAGATCTATCTAGACACAAGAGTGGATGGTGGAGGAATATTTTCATCCATTATTGGGAGTGTTCTTGGATAAGGGATATCTCTAGGGATTAAAGGGGATTCTTTATATTTTTTTAGTTCACAACTAAATGAAAATGAATTGGCTCTCTCGAAAAATAATATAATCGTGTCTATATACCACACGGGTTAGAAATAAAAAATTTCACAAGTTACACTTATTATTTATTTAATCCCTATGGAACCCCATGTCTACAATAATGATAATATTATTATTATTATTTCACGACATCCAATAAAATTTTAAATTAAATTAAATATTATTCAATCAAACAATATTCAATATATATTATTTCTCAATGGACCATTAAACATTGTCGACTATTCTTCCATAATATTTAGCAGGACTTGAATAATGACTATTTATTTAATAAATAAACATCACAACATTATTATCTAATAAATAAATAAATATTATATTCACTAAATAGAAAAAGAACATTTATTAAATATCATGTTCACATAATATTATCTAGAATTACTGGTGATAGAATATATGTGATAAAAAAAGATGAATAATTATTAAACCACATGTGAGAATAATATTCATTAAATTTTTTAAATTATAAATAATAATATATTATTTATTTTAAATTCTAGATACACTTAGTTTGGGAACCTCTAGGCCTCTTTCTTAGTTTCGTTAGGTGAAGAAGCCTAAAGTACCAGGTTAGTATCTAGAAACACACCAATGCACTCATAAAGAAATAATGTATCTCTTTAATGACATAATACAACATACATATGCTTACTATATAATATAATCATCTTATCATGATATCTATAATTCAGAAAGTTACATGTTGGTGCCATCAACATATGTGCTCAATGTATCTTTCTTCGACATTATAGAAATCGAAATTTCCTATAGAACACCATGGTCATTGATCTAATTATTCTATATCATTTTGATAAAAGGGATTGAGATATCAACATTAATTAAAGTTAAAAATGGATAAATTCATTCTCTCATTATTCATTAATGGAATATTATTCATGACGTCCCCAACATATACTACCTTATCATGAACATATGTCATCATAGTTTTCATGAATACATCAAATTACATGACTTATAACACTCATTAATAATAATTTTAAAGTCTATGGAACAATAAACACATCCACATATTATAACATCCAATGAATCATAGAAATATGGATTTTCTACTGGCAAGTCTTGTTCTCATAATATCCTACACTGGATATTACCAAGGTCGTACACCATGAGAAGGTTCTTAAAAGTAATATAAGTCTTCACTCATAATAGACTAAATCATTTGTGTCCCTAAAATTATTTCATCTATCTATATAACACACACACACACACAAATATATATTAAGAATACATTAATGGAACTTATGGGTTCTTATTATAGTGGGTAACTGCTATGAACATTCAGTATGAAAACTAATCTTAGGAAATTATCACATACTATGTTATATAGTACAACAATCATGATTTGATAAGGACATTATTAATATTAAAACAAAAAATAATACGTGTATCAAAGAGTACAAAAAACTTGGTTCTAGGGCTTCAAATTCAACAGACTCCCACTAGTACTAAAGAAAACTGTTAACAACCTTCAGTCTGGTAGCTCTCACATAATACTCATGATTTTGTTGAGATAGGATTATAGTCAAGGGGCCCATAAAGTCTTCTTATATAGGAAATTTTATTACTGAAACTTTAATCCTCTGAGAAAAATATCTCTGGAGGTGATACTTTCTTAGTATGTTCTTTGTCCATTAGTGTGACCTTGGCTCTTTTGCAAGAGACACTACTATATTATTATCACAATACAATGTGATAAAGTATTTAATTCTAGGTACCATATCATGATATTTGAAAAATTTCCATATCAAAATAGATTCCTTGGTTGCATCATAAGCTACTATATACTTGGATTCCATTGTAGAATCAGTGATAACTGGATACTTTGAACTCTTCCAGCTCATAGATCCTCCTTGATACAAAAAACATATCCTAATTTAAACCTTAGATCATTCTGATCTCTATGAAAATATCATCAGTATAACCCCTAATGACCATCTCCTCATCTCCTCCATACACTAGAAACATATCCTTATTTATTCTTAGATAATTGAGGATCACCCTATTAGCAATCAAATGTTGTTATCAAAGATCTTCCTGATATCTGTACACCATGATCAATGCATATGAAAAATAAAGTCTAGTACATAACATTTCATACATTATTGATCCTATCATTGAAGAATATGGGATATTACACATTATCTCTTTCTCTTATTGTGTATAAGGACACATTTTCTTAGAAATACGTATACCATACGACCCTGGAACAAGTCTCATCTTCAATTTTTCCATATTAAATCTATTTTGAATCTAGTTAACATATACACTTTGATATAGTCCAATAAACCTCTTTTATCTATCATGAATGACATTGATCCCTAGAATATAGGTTTCTTGTCCTATGTACTTCATGGATAAACACTTTTTTAACTATTCCATAATAGAATGTAAGACAGGTATGCAATTTAAAATAATAAATATATCATCAACATATACTACTAGGATAATAACTACCTTCCCACTAAACGTCTTATAAACACATTCTCCATATTTTTTCATATTGAAACCAAATTCTTTTATAGCTTCATCAAATTGAATGTTCCATGACCTTGATTCTATCTTCAATCCATAAATGTATCTCTACAACATGAATATCCTTTTGTAATCTCCATTAGTCAAAAATCATTATGGTTGTGTCATATATACATATTTCTAAAGGTTCCAATTAAGGTATGATGTTTTGTAATCCATATACCAAATTTTATATCCATGGTAATATGGTGTAAAAAGTATAATTATGATAAATTTTAACATGGAAACTGGTGAAAAGAATTCATCATATTCTATTCATTGATACTGTTTAAACCCTTTATCCACTATCCTTTCTTTATAAGAATTTACTTTGCCTTTCATGCCCAATTTTTTCTTGAATAACCATTTTCACCATATGGGATTTACATTAATTGCAGCATCGAATAGAACCCAAACATAGTTATGATACATGGAATCCATTTCAGAATTCATAGATTCTTACCATCTTATAGTTTTTGATCTCCCTGGTACAACTTTTTAGGAGAGAGGTTCATAATTGTTATCCAATAATAATTCATCATATTTGGTGACTTGAAAACCATATCTCTCTAGTTCTTTTACCTCTATAGTTCTCATTTGCAGTACTTGTGTTTTATGAATAATTTATTCCACAGGGACATGTGGAATTTGTTCTTGTATCAACTCTTGTGTATCTTGAGAATCAACATCATTTAAGTCAATCTTTATCCCACTATCCTTTTTGAGGACATCCTCCCTCTAAATAAAGGCATATTTTATGGTAAGAATCACTTTCTTTTCTGATGGGTTGTATAGGTAGTACTCATTTGTTTCCTTGGAATACCCTATAAATATACACATTGTGCCTCGGGGTGCTTGTTTGTTTCTTGATAAGGCATTAAAAAATCCCTCAAAAACCCATACATGTGTATGTAAAAAAACATGTTTCTTTCCACTCTATAACTTGAAGGGAATTCCATTTTCAATTTTTGTTGGTACTCAGTTTAGTGTTTATTCTTCAGTTTTTAATGCATATCCCTAAAAGGATAATGGATGATTTGAATAACTCATCATCAACCATACCATGTCTAACAATTTACAATTCCTACTTTCACTAACACCATTTCACTATGGTGTGTAAGGTGGAGTGAGTTGATATAGAATCCCAAACTCCCATAAAAAGATAATGAAATCTTGGTTAAGATATTAACCACTTCGATCCGATCAAATCTTATTTATCATATTTACAAGTTTATTATCTACTTTACTCTTGAATTCTTTGAATTTCTCGAAGGACTTGAACTTAGACCTAATCAAGTAAACATTTCCATATCTACTCAAGTCATCAGTAAAACTTATGAAGTAAGAATATCCATCTCTAACTTCTACTAGAAATTGTCCACACAAATCAGTGTGTACCAATCCTAAAATATATGTGGCCCTCTAACCCTATCCACTGAATAAAGGTTTTGTGATTTTGGATTATAAACCATCATGATATATTTCAAATGGTTTTAGCTCAAAAGATTCTAAATAACCATCTTAACAGATCATTGTCAAACACTTATCATTTACAGGACCAAAATGGTGATGCCATAGCTGGGTGTTATGTGAGTCATTTGAACATGATTCGTTATCTATTTATAATAATTGGTTTTTATAATTTAATACATAAATACCAGTATTTAAATGTTCTATACCATAACATATGTTTTCTTTATAAAATCAACAACTTTTATTCACAAACGTGTAAATAAAACCATATACATCTAGGAATGATACCAAAATTATGTTCATGGTAAACATGGGTACATAATAATAATATCCTAAAACCAACATAATCCTTATTAGAAAAGAAAGGTGGTATTCACCAATAGATAGAGTATCTAGCCTTACACCATTGGAAACTTGTAAATCCGTCAATCCTCTAGAAATATTTTAGAATATATTTGGTTCCTCCATTTGGATATAAATGTGCACACGACAAGCTATATCTAATATCCAATGTGTATATATTGAAATATTACACTCGATAACAAACACACCTTTAGCTTCTCCTTGATTTTGGGTGTCTTTATTCTTTTAGTGGCCTTGATTTCCACATTAAAAACATACTACCTCATTTTCCTTACTTTACCTCTGGATATTATTCTTCTTAGAAGAATGGTTCTAAGGAAATTTATACTTTTTATGATTCTTGGTCCCCTTCAACATGTTCTTCCTTTTCGTATTCACTATAAGAACCATGGGTTTTTCACTCCCCAAGTCCTTATCCACTTGGTTAATCAAATTAAGAAGTTATAAAATAATATTCTCATCATTTATCATGTTATAATTAACAATAATACTAGAAAAGGTCTTGGGTAGTGAGGAAAGTATGAGACCTGTGTGCAAATCAGCCTATAATTTAATCCCTAAGATGTATAAGCATTCAATGTATCCAATAATGTTGACTACATGAGTAACATATAGTGAAGAATATATAATATTAGTTTTAAATAGAGAATTAAGGATATCATATCTCCTTTTTCTTTCCTTCTATTAATAGTCCCAAAGGTGAGACATCATGAAATACACATCCATGTACTTATATTGATTCAAAATATCAATGGTCATGGATGGTAGCATGAAACATTAAACATCTATATCACCATTCAAATGTTTCTTATAGAGAGATAACTCTTATTCACTAGGATAATTACCAAGTGCATCAGGAATAGGTTCTTCCAGCATATAAAATTTCCTTTCATGGTATAGGATAATGTGTAATCGCCTTTTCCATTCATGGAAATTTATTAATCTTCTAATATTTTATCAAAATCCAATATCCCTCACCATTAGCTTCAGAATATCCAATTGCTTAGACATTATAGTGGAATGGATCCATATTCCCCTTCTCATAACCCCAACTTTGGCTAGTCAAGAAATTTGAAGGGTTTTACATGGGCATTCCAAATGATAACTGCATTAACTGATAGCTCCTTTATCTATTGAGTGGGCTTCCCAATCCTGAAATCCATAAATTAGATTTTATCAAAATTTTCCTCTTAGTTACACCAAGTCATGCACTAGTAGTCAACCCATGGTGTGAACCAGGTTAAATCAACCCATAAATTCAAGTTACAATTCCTTGATAATTGAAATAACCCCAAATATGGAAGGTCAAGCACTTTGAACTATGGTTTAATTTTAATTGAATTATTGAAAGGCTATATCAAATTAATATATATATAATTGTAGTATTTTATCTTTTATGTGTAAATTTATAATTATTATCTTTATTACATGATTGTTAATATTAATTAGATTTACTTAAGTGATTAACCATTTCTTAGATAATATTTACACATAATAAAATTTATTTTAGTTCTATGTTGCATGGATGTTAATTTATTAATCCATGTGATCACCAAAAAACATCCAGAATGAAATAATAATGAAACTTGATAAAAATAAAATAATAAAGTGGTATGATCATGATCATTTACTAATGGTTAGTTTATCTATAATATTGTAAAATAACCATATACCTTGGGGAGAAAATCCTTTAACCAATTAAGGTTTATGTTAAATCTTTACACTTTTCAACCTATGTATCCCTCATGGATTGGTTTCGCCTCAAATCCAAATTTGAACTGCCTATACCAGCTTAAGAGCTCCATCCATTACATATGCTTTTACTCACATGTAGGTGAGGGGAACCAAATTATTTTTTAGTGGTTTACATAAAGGAAACCATGGTCATGAATACCCTTACATAATGAGAGTATAGATGACATGTAGGCCAAAAAAATTAATTTAATAATAAATTAAATGAAAAAAATCACATATAATGGTCTGGTATAGGCTCATAATCATCCAAGTGAATGCAACTAATTATGCATTTAATAAAATTATCATTCAATTCTAATATTTCTAATTTATGATAAATCAAACTAGAATCAATTAATTATATCCTTTAATTAATTAATTCTTTTATATTAATTTTCATATGGATTTCCTTGAGATTCTCATCCAGTATAATTTTAAAAAAATAAATAAATTTATTTAAAATTAACTGTTTAAAAAAATATACCTTGGAGGTAACATGGTGAGTACCCATCTGAACTACCCAACATGTATTATACTCATATAATTTTACTCTTGCGACATGTGGCATACATGAATTATCACATAATTTTGTGACATGTAATATCAACTTAATGGACACACATAACACATGGTATTTACATAGCGTGTAATGCTTCAATTCACATAGAGTAATAACTATAATATGACTTATACATGATATGTATATTCAAAAATTATGTAGAAATTAATTAGATATATTTATATATAGAACCCATCACATGGTGTGTCCTATTAACTTAATTACCACACAAAATCACATGTTGATAAGCTTTTCATAGTATAATAAATTAATTTTCAATTCTACATAATTTGGTAAAAGTATATTATGTGTACATTTGAGGTACACAACATGTATTATTCTCATTGTCTATCCATGACACATTCCTAGGGCCTCAGTTTATAACTTTTCTATGGAAAATTATATATTAAATGACGTGTACATGTGCTACACAACATGTGGTATCTGAGTTACATGGACACTAGCCATGTAGTCTATATAAGAATATACACAACCCATATATATCTAAATGAATATAAATTGTGCATAGAAGTTACATGGTGTGTACTCTAGCTGACCATGCACTAGGGTGGCCCAATCAACATGTGTTGTATAATTAAATTCACCATTTGTAATGAATGCACATGAATTGAATTTATTACAAATTTATTCTTGGTATATTAAACACTAGCACATAGCATGTAGCTTTGGGTTACATGGAATGTAATCTTGTGTTATCCGACAGATTCCTTGGAATATCTAGATGAGATCTTCGAATTTATTTCATTTATAAAATTAATATATTTGATTAAATTTACAAGAACCAAATATGAGGAAGATAGATATCAAAATTTGGATTAAATAACGATTTAACTGGAATTGAAAACTAATAAAAAAATATGTAAATAAATCAATGATGTTTTAATAATTATAAATAATTATGTAATTTCTTTGATACCACTTGTAGGTTTTGCACACAATGAAAGCATGTGATGGGTCATTCCAAACATTTTTTCCATTATTTATGATTAATCCAGGATTTACATGATAATAAACTCTATGATCAATGGAATAAAATAAAATAATATAGAT
This sequence comes from Viscum album, assembly GCA_963277665.1. Taxonomy (NCBI): domain Eukaryota; kingdom Viridiplantae; phylum Streptophyta; class Magnoliopsida; order Santalales; family Viscaceae; genus Viscum; species Viscum album. Next base: position 123,209,180 of record OY728156.1, read on the forward strand.
AGTGGATAAAATGCCAAACCAAAGCGTTGGATCGTCAAATATTGTTTATAATTAATTATAGTAAATAAATAATTATTTTTTTGAAATTATTTCCTATTTTATTGATATGAAAATAGATCTATGTTGTGCCGTCATTGTGTTGTAGGAATCAATATTAGATTCCCTCTTGCAGTGATCCATACATGTTCCAAAAACCTCTAAATGTCACCATATGAATCTCCAGGTGGTAGCATGAAAGATCATATCACTTGCATAGTTCTCTTTTGATCACCCTAAGAATCGATTCCAAAGTATTATCTTGGATCTCTCTATAATCAAGAGTAGAAGGTAGAGGAATATCGCTCTCTATTTTTGGGAGTGTTCCTAGAGAAGGGATCTCTCTAGGGCTTCGAGAGTTTTCTCTACATTTATCTATACACAAAAAAATGAAAATTAATTTTCTCTCTTAAAAAATAATAAAATTGAGTTTATATATATATAGGTTTAGAAATAAATAATTTTATAAGTTCCCTTTAATATTTTTTTAGTCCTTGCAGAACCTCAAGTCTATAATAATAATAATATTATTATTTATTGACATAATTCAAACACACAAATTAAATTAAATACTTTTTAATTAAATAATATTCAATATATATTATTTCTCACTGGACCATTAAACTCAGTCTTCCATTGATCCATAATTTTTTTGAGCCTTGAATAATTAATATTTATTTAATAAATAAATATCACTTCATAATTCTATAATAAATAAATAAATATTATTTTTAATAAATTGAAAATAATATTTATTAAATATTATACTCACATAATATTCATTAAAATAAATAGTGACAGAATATATGCGATTAATAAAACTTTAATAATTATTAAACCATGTGTGGGAATAATATTCATTCAACTTGTTAAATAATAAATAGTAATATATTATTTATGTGATATTATGGATACACTTACTGTGTGACCCTTTAGGCCTATTTCTTAGTGTAATTAGGTGAAGTAGACTAAAGTCCAAGGTTAGAATCTAACAACATTCCACGAAACCTATAATGAAATAATTTCATGTTGTAACAACATAATACCTCATATGGATGATTACTGTTTAATATAATCCCTTTATCATGATATCTATAATAAATTAGGTTGCATGTTGGTGCTGTCAACCTATGTGTTTGATGTCTATTTTTTTGACTTTCAAAAAATTGAACTTTACTATATAACACCATGGAAATAGATTTATATAGGCTATATCATTTCTACAAAATTGATTGAGATATAAACTTTTGTTAAAGAATATAAGGGGAAAATCCTTTCTCAAATTATTCATTAATGGAATATTACTCATGTCATATCTAATATATCCTACCCTTCCATGAATTTATATCATCATGGGTTTCATCAACACACCAAAGTACGTGACTTATAACACTCATTAATAACAATATTAGACTATAAGGATCAATACACTTGTCTATAAATATTAACATACAAGGGAACATAGAAATTTGGATTTCATACGGGTAGGTATCATTATCATAATATCCAAAATTGGATATTACCAAGGGCATACACTATAAGAAGGTTCGTCAAATTCCAATGAGTCTCCAACACTGATAGAATGAATCATTGTTTCCTCAAATGATTTCATCTGGCTATATAATATATATATATATATATATTTAATAATAATATCAATGTAATGACTTTTATTTTTACATGTATTGTTTTGGAATATTATATGGATTATTTTTGGAGTTATTCACCAATATGGTGTGATATTCTGAGGCCCGATGTTCTCATAATAAAATTTGAAAATATATTAAATATATTAAATATCAGGCCTAAACCGTTTTCCTTAAAAAGTGGAATAACTCTTAAATGGATCGTGAGATCAGAAATCAAAGTACATCATTGAGTTCCAACCATGGGTTTTACTATATGTATGACATAACCTTGGATCACAACAGATGTACGAGTTGGGCATGGCCATGAGAAGATGTGTAAATAAATTAGTTAAATAAATTAATTAATTTAATTAATTACCATAACTTGGTTTTTTTCTATATATGTGTTGCTATGTAAAAATCCTCAGGTTAGCCACCTAACCCTGTAGATTAGTGAGAGAGCATTGGAGGATCATCCATTTTCAATCAATGACCATATTGTGGATCATCGATTAGTGTGTGATGGAACTCAAGGATCTCACCAATGATAGTGACACATAATCATTATTCACTGGCGATTGATCCAAAACAAGGTAGGATGTATGTTTTTTGTCAATTTTTACCTATTTATTTATTCCTAATATGAATGAAAATCAATTGACCAATGAATTGATTCTCCAATCAATCATTTTATGGGTATAGGTTTATCTACATGTAATTTATGGGGAATTATTTATTTAATTTGAATCTTTTTTCATCGTTCTAACAAAAACAAATTGAGGGCAACCAAACATGGTTGAGGTTTGTTCTTCTTTTTCATGTTTCTTGGATTTATCTCATCATTATTTATGTGATTATTTCTAGTATTCATTTTGGTCAGTGGTTTGATAATTTTCAGATAAATAATCATTCTGCACCCATTTCCTGGAACAATAGATTTTTATCATAGATTTGGGTTCATATTGATGAAGTAATCAAGATGAGATGATGGTGATAATAGGTCGAGATCAGTATTATGATTTTTTTCATTTTAGTTATATGGAACAACTATATAAGGTGAATTAGGGTGTTTCATGAGTGGTTTTGAAGGTCTGATTATGGGAAGAAGATATGGTGTGACTTGGATAGACTAGATCAATATCCTTTGGAATGATTCGTGGCTGGATCAGAGGCTGGATTATCATGTGATAGTGTGTAAGGAAGATATATAGGTTTATAGAAATTAGGCACTACACAATTTGTAATGAATGAAAACACACCATGTGTAGGGCCCTGGCTGCGTCGCTAGGGTTCCATGTAGAGTTAAGTATCACATGCCATGTGACCCCTATCACATTGCTTGTGACTCGACTTGGTGACTTGGAATGTACCCGAGGAGGTACATGGACACTGACACGACATTATAGAAATGGACATGGCTATCAAAACATAGACACAACTAGCTGAACACAGACATGGTCATAAGTACATGTGCATGAACAAGCCATGTACTCAGGCACAGACATGGACATGGACATGGGCATGGGACATGATACACAAGAAGGACCTGGTGATGAAGGAACACAATGTGTATTACTAATATATGTCGTGTGTTACTTAGAAGAATGCTTGGATCCATTTTTTCTTATTTATCTTGGACAAGTTTCCTTTGGGTGAATTCCATTGATTCATTCCCTCAGGGTTAGAATGGAATTGTGTCCTAGACATAGGATGGTGATACCATTAGAGGGACTTTCTCATTTAATAGAGTTATTAGAATCTTTTTGTAAGGCCCGAAGTGAGATCCTCTATCACCAACTTTTCCCTTGGTGGAATTATTTGTATTGTCGTATCTGACACTATGTCGGGGGTTTGTCCTCTACTTAGTAGGTTAATTCGTATTGGGTTGTTGGTGAACCCCATGGCCTTGGGTGTGATCCCCTTCAATGTATCTCTCTCATCAGAGTTCCGGCATGTACTTATCCTATTTAGACCTAATGATCATGACATCTTAGACAGACACCATCAATGTTGTTTTACTCATGGAGTGTGTTCTACCATACCATTTCTATTTGGAACCTTCGAGCAAGAATCCTAGGATGGAATTACAGTTCTAACTTCACCTTGAAACTGTGTTTCTATGTTGAGTATATCTGGATATTCTTGTTCTATGTGATATAGACATATACCTATGATTACCTAACTATAATTCTTGATGTTATATTCTTAGTGGTTTTGCGGTGCAATACTAGGTATAGTTATACTCACCACTGTATGGGCTTTTCCAACACATGTCCTATCTTATACAGATGACTAACATTTTGAAGGATTCCTAGAAGGAGTAGGAAAAGGAGATATTTGTGACTTGAATAGACCGAGGTGTGTTCATGTGGTTACCTTGATAGCATTACTCACCCACTTCAAAGATTGTAATTGTTTTCAATTTCATTTTTAGTGGGCTTGTATTTTAACCTTTTTCTTTTCATTAGTTGTTTTCATACTCTGATGGTGTAGTTTTAGATGTTTTCATGAATGGTTATCAGTTGTATTACATTTCTACATTTTATGGGCTTAGATATGTGTGTGTATACAAGTACCTTAGGCTAAGGTCTCCCATGTGGTTTTTTTCCTACTCAGCACTAGTCTCCAGCCTATGGCCTATTGGAGGTTGGCTTGGGGTAGTCATGGAATGGGTCGTATTGGGATGGTTCATATAATGAACTAATGTTTTATCAATGGATCTCCCTTATTATAATTATGTCTTATAGTACAATCACATGATATTACATATAGAAAAAAATACAAACCTTATAAATGAAGAATGAGTGAAATAAAAGGTATCTCTAGAAGTTAAGAAACACGTACTGATGAAATAATAACTTCATATTTGGAATCGTAATGTGACCCTTATGAATAAAAAACCAGCCAATACAATAGTAACCTAACCAATAAAGGTATAAATAAATTTTTTCCATCTTATAAGTTTCAATATGATATAATTATATTGCGGAATAAGTAAATAAATATTTTAAAAATTATTAATTAAGTGTTGGTATTTTTATAAATCATAAATACTTAATTACATTTTTATGAATAATTTAATAATTTAGAAGAAAATTTATTTTCATAAAATTTATTCATATATTATTGTTTTTATGTTTTATGATTATAAGATAATTTTATGACAACTTAATAAATTTCTCGAAGTGTTAGAAAAGAAGTTATAATGTTAAAATTTGTATTTTCCAAGTAAATAATGATTTTAATTAAATTTTAATTTATCATATTTAGAAAATTATTTTCATAAAATGGAATTCGTTTTTTTTAATTATACATTTCAAAAAATGGTTATGGTGAATTTTTTGGATTTTTCTAACACAATTGAATTTTTGGTGAATAATAAAATACGATAATTTACGATAAATGATAAATAAATGAATATGGAGTCATGGATGATTTTATACTTATGTAATCACCATTGGTTTGAACTCATATTCTCTTTTTACTATTTTTGGTCACAATAATCAACACTATTTCTTATCTTTATCAAAATAATAAACTAATGAATTAAATATTGAGAAAACATCCCTCTCATCCACTATAAATACCACCCTCACCACCTCTTATCCTCACACTTCTCAAGCCTTGTTAATTGTCTAAATTATACTCAAATATCATACCAATACCATCCCCCATGACTAGGATCTTTTTGTTTTATCAAAACACCAAAAACAAATCCCCAAGGTGGTTCTCAAAAGGAAGGAATCAAGAGGTAAAACCCCTCTTCTATTTTCATTCATTTTATTTTCAAGTTCTGTTTTGTTATTTTCTATCATCACCTATCCTTATAAAAATTGTATGATAACTCCAGTAACATACTTGTAATGAAATTTTTTTATGAAAATTTAATAATTCATCATCATATTTCCTTTCCCCTCCTTTTATACTAGAAATGGAAACACTATTCAGGATGTGTTAATTTATTACATTCAAGAATGATGGATTTCCACTTTCTATTAACATCTTCAATTATGTTCATGAAACCATTTTTATGGATAAAAAACACTATAATATGTGTATTATATCTTATTTAAGGTTTTGAAATCTTATTTTACACATGATATTAATTTATAAAGAAAAATGAGTTTGTTGTGATCAAAAACTTCCAATTAACCCAAACGATTATCATTAAAGTTTTATATATTAATTCATCATCACTCCAAATATACAAATTAATTTTATAACCATTTAATCTTATTTATGTTCACTAATAAAATATAACTTAAATTATAGACAACCATTCTAATCTTACATGTTTATCCTCATAAGTATATATGTAAAACGACCATGAAAACCAAGGAAAAAATGCTCCCAAACAATGAGATTAAACCTCTTAACCCATTAAATATGTCATAAATGTCATAAATGTACTAAATAATGTTATAATAAATAAAATACTTGTATAAATGGTTATGGAATTATTAATTAATGAATGTAATTTGATTATCCAGAAAATTAAGATCAAGGGAATAATACCAATGGACTTAAGGTAAGGGATTCTACCAGAACCTCCATTATTCCTTCAGGTTACTCTTTCTCTCTTTTTACCAAAATGAAATTATATTTTATTTTTATGTAAATATTATAAACATTTCTTATTTTTTACAAACTCATGTATCAAGGTCCAATAATCCTTCTCTTTTAGGGATATACATGTTTTTAAATTATGCCCTTCTCAATTCTTCTCGATAAGAAAGCCCAATTTTAGAGAACTTCCCAAATTCTTACCCAATTTCAAGTGCACTTTGTCATTTATTTTAAGGCACCATTGCTTTTATAAAATCAGTATTTTTATTATGAAAAAATTCTTTATTTACTTCTGGTTTTATATAAAATATTATTCCTTTTTCTATTTCAAATGCTCTTTAATATTTTCCTTAAAACTCACTAAAATGTTTTAACGCTGAAGTTTCATAAATACTATTTTTACATGATTTCACTTTTTTTGACATAAATTACCTTGATATATGCCTATTTTTACTTAGGAATTTACACGTATGTTTTAATACCTTTCTTTAAAGTACACTTGTATGATATTCTCATTTATTATGCTTTTTAACGTGATACACATCTCTTTCCATGCGCACTCTTAGGTTTATGTATGATTCTTTATGTAGAAAACATATTCATGAACATATTAGGATGGTTGTGCCTAGATATAACTCTAATGAATTGGGTAATGTTTAGTCTCATGAGACATTATGTGCAATGGTATTGGTTGTTAGCCTTGACTTGTGCTCCTCTATGTGCAACGAGCTTTGACTCGTGCTCCTCTATGTGTAATGACCTTTGAATCGTTCTAAATCCATGTTTTATGTTTATTACACATTAATATTATTCCATAATAATATTATACCATGTTATGATTCCTTATGTTCCATTCTTTTTTATATCATTATATTATACCTTCTAACCCATGTGTTAAGCTTTATTTTAATGTTTATTCCCTTACTAGGATTTTTAGATCATACCTTTATTAATGTTATACCTTGGTTATCTTATCAATATGTAAGGGCTCAAGGAAATTTGGGAACTCTTATTGGATGATAAATAAAGAAATGTTTTATTAAGTCCTGAGTTTTCAGTTTTATGTACCCAGTCTTCCAAGACACTAGAATTTACGATCCTTGGCAGGTAATTTGATGTTTAATTATGCTTAAAATAATTTAATGTTATGTGTAAAAGGATTAGGTCTCTATAGTTGGTATTAGAGTAATGTCTAGTTATTTTGGGGATTAGAAATATATCACTTTATTAAGAACCTTATGGATAAGACTACGTATAAGAAAACATCACTAAATTTTGGTATGTATAGAGTAAGTGGTCTATCGAGAAAATAAATTTGTGTCTATATATTGTAAATGGATGTGGTTCTAGAACAGATATACCTAGGAGTGAAAAATCCAACTAGGTATTTTGGTCTTGACTTAGGGTAAACTGATATATGATAATGGGAATTACTTTCCACATGGTTCTACACCCTCAGGAGATATGATTTGGTAAATTCATAAGCTCATTACAAACCATTATTAAAAGAACAATGAAAATCCCCATAAGAATATATTTTATGAAATAGATCATGGATAAACTAGACTGAAACCTAGGGAATCAAAAGTTATGATATATTTTTCCTTTACATGTTTATGCCTTTATGTTAAAAAATTTCTTTTAGTATGCTAAGTATTCAATCCCCCTAATTTCACTTTCTTTTTCTTAGCTAATGGTGGGAAATAGAAGAACACATTTAAATAATCAATGTGATAGGGAATTTGATGACTACCTTAATGAAATGAAAAATATGATGGGAACAGGTGATCAAAACTTCATGATATTACTTTACCAAATAGATAAAGTTATGAATGATAACCTAAATCGCGTGTAATTCCATCCTTCTCCATGGATAGAGAAAGTTTCCACTGAATCCTTCATGAGAAAAGGCCTCCCATGTTTAGTGAATATTTTGATTACCTCCTATAAGAAAAGTGGGTTAAATCCATTGAAAAGATATTCTCTATCCTCCAGTGCTCAGAAGAAGAGAAATTTGTGCTAGAAGTCTATCGTTTTGATGGGGAAGTTGATCAGTAATGGAAACTGATCAAAAATAAAATTTCCAGGGGGGAAATTGATTCCATGGATTTGGAAGATTTCAAGAAAATATTTTTCAATAAATATTTCCTCTAACACTCAATCCCAAGATATAAATGGAATTCCTTAGATTGGAGAAAAATGAAGATAAGTCTATTGGGGAGTATGAATTTAACTTTAAAAGGATTTCAAGGTATGCCTTCAAATTTTTCATGAACACTGAAAGAAAGGTATATAGCTTCTTTGGTGGACTAAAACAGAGTCTAAAAAATATTTTTAAATTTAAGACTTCAATAATTATGAGGATATTTTTCATTGTTACCTCATGTTTGAAATGGAGATCAGATACTCTCAGTGGTATCATGGGTCCAGTGACAAAAAGAGGAAAATAGAGTCTAATATGGGTGGTCCAGCAAATAAATATCATGATGTAAAGAAGACAAAAACTCCCATATGTAAAAATTGCGAGAATAAGAATCCTGGGAACTATTTAAAATAAACCAAGAATTACTTAAAATTTGGAATAATGAGACATATGGCTAAGAAATACTGAAGGGATATAAATAATTCCACTAACATAGAAGAATAAAGGAAGGTTTAGATCAACACTCAGCTTGTATTATAGTGTTACAAATATAAGGAATATGGGAATTATATGAACCATGTCATTAATCCAAGGGTTATTGGGGAAAATCAACAACAACCTCCAAGAAAACAAGGAAGGGATTATGCTATCACTACTGTTGAGGTGAAGCCGAACAATGATGTGGTGGCAGGTATACTAGTTATTTATTCAAGAATATTTAATGTACTATTTCATTATGGTTCTCTGAATTCTTTCATATCTTTTAATTTTAGTAAAACTATTCAATCACCACCTCAAAATTTAGAGGTTTAGTTATCTATGAGAATAGTAAATGGGGTAATTACTACATCCAAAGTTTATAACTCATCCCATGTTAATCTTTTTTGACCAAACCTACCATAAAATCTTATCATTCTCCCTTTGGAGGAGTTTTATTCCATATTGGGCATGGATTGGCTATCTTCATAAAAATGAAAAATTGACTATCAGAAAAGGGAGATTAGTCTTCACATCCCGAAGCATCCTCTAATTATATAAAAGTGTAAGGAGGAATATGATTCTCGTTCAAAATCATAGTATAAAGTGTGGATATTAATTCCTTATGAACAAGCACATTTCACTCAAATGATTAAGAAAATGTTGATGATCATGATCTAAGATATGACCATCATGAGGGATTACACTAATGTATTCCCCGAAGCATTTCTTGGTCTTCTACTTGAAGGAGAGGTTGAGCTATCAATTGAACTTATTCCTGTATCTCTAACTATATTAGAGACACCTTGTATAATGACCTCCATTGAGATTGAATAGCTGAAGAAGCAGTTACAGGAAAATCTGTAGAATAGTTTATACACCTGAGTGCTTCACCATGGGGGGCACAAATCCTCTTTGTAAATAATAAGGATGGATCAATGAACCTATACATTGATTCTCATGAGCTCAATAAAATGCTGACAAAGAACAAGTATCCCCTAACTCAGGTAGATGAATTTTTTGATTAGCTACACAAGGATAGTTATTTCTAAATGGTGGACCTTCGGTTGGTATATAACCAATTAAAGGTGAGGAAGGAATATATTCCCAAGACTACCTTTCGAACAAGGTATGGAAACTATGAGTTTATAATGTTTCCCTTTGTACTCACCAATTCTCCAGCCATTTTCATTGATTTAATGAATAGTCTTTAGAAATTACCTTGAAAATTTGTGGCAGTCTTTATCGATGATATTATTATATACTCCAATAGAAAGTAGGAACATGATAAACACTTGAATACTATGTTAAAGACTTTACAAAGGGATAAAATTTATGAAAAGTCCAACAAATTTGAGTTTTTGATGGAGTAAGTATCATTCTTGGGGAATGTTATCACCAATAAAGGAATATCTATGGACCCTTCTAAGACAAAGGAAATTGAAGAGTAAACCATGCCAACATGTGTAATAGAGATTCATAGTTTCCTTGGCATATCTGGGTATTACCTAAAATTTGTGAAGAAAGTTTCATGATTTTAAAATCCACTAACCAAGATCACATATAATGGAATGAAGTTTTTTGAGACTCAAGAATACGAGGAAAGCTTTACGGAGCTCAAAAAGAGGCTTATCACTATGCTAGTGCTCACACTCCCGACAAGTGGAGAACCATATTTGGTGTAAAAAGATGCTTCAAAAAATAGATTAGGTTGTGTACTGATACAAAATTATAATGTGATAGCCTATTCCTTAAGGTAGTTGAAAATAAATGAGCAAAATTATCCGACACATGATCTAGAGTTGGCAGCTCTGATCTTTGCATTAAAAATATGGTGGAATTATTTCTATGGGGAGAAGTGTGAGATATATACTGATCTCAAGAGTCTAAAATATATTGTCACACAGAAGGAGCTTAATATGACCAGTGAAGATTGTTAAATATCATCAAGGATTATGACTGTTGAATCCACTACCGTCCTAGTAAGGAAAATAAGGTGGCAAATACTCTAAGTAGAAAAGATCCTACATCTTTATCAATGATAAGAATTGAGAAAGATCCAATCTTATTAGACTTATAAATGATGGATATGAGAATAATTAAGGTAGGAACATCATCATTCCTTTCTCAAATGATTTCTCAACCATCCTTTATGAATAAAATAAATGATTCTCAAAGAAAATATGTGGAAATTCTGAAAAGGGTGGAAGCTATTATAAATGATAAATACCCTGAGTTCAATTTTGATGTGGAATGAGTTGTAAGATTTGGGTCAAAATTATGTATACCATCTAATCCAGAGATAAATAAGGATATTCTGAATGACACACATATATCAACCTTATCTATTCACCCAAGGAGCATAAAGATGTATCGAGATCTCCAAGAGAACTATTGGTTGGACAATATGAAGAAGGAGATTGTTGAATATACATTAAAGTGACTGGTATGTAAACAAGTGAAGGCTTAAAGGAGAAACTCTAATGGGATGATACAAACACTACCCATACCAACATGGAAGTGGGAGAATATTACCATGGACTCTGTCACTGGACTTCCAAGGAAATCCAGAGGAAACAAAGCGATATGAGTCATTGTGGATCATCTTACAAAGACATCTCACCTTATTTCAATTAAAGAGGAATTATCATTGGATCAAATTGCACAGATATATATCAAAGAGTGGGAATGTTTTCATGGATTACCACTATCGATTGTATCTGATTGAGATCTGAGATTCACCATGAAGTTTTGAAAAAGTATCCAACGTGATCTAATCATTGATATGACTTTTAGTATGGACTATCATCCTCAAACTAATGGCCAATCTGAGCGAACTATTTAGAAACTGGAAGAAATGTTGAGAGTGTGTTTTATAGAATTTAAAGGAGGATGGGACCAACATCTTCCACTTTTCAAATTCTCCTAAAATAACAGTTTCCACTCCAGCATATGAATGGATTCATATGAATCCCTATATGGGAAAAGGATCAGAACACCGACATACTAGTATGAAGTCAGTGAACATAAGCTACTATGACCTTAAATGGTCGAAGAAACGGTGGAAACGTTGGAAACCATTTAGCAGCACCTCAAGGGAGCCCAAAGTCAACAAAAGAGTTATGCAGACAATCATAACCCAGACCATGAGTCCAAAGTTTGAGACATGGTATTTCTCTACATATCTCTATTGAATAAGGTCATGATATTTGGGAGGAAGGGAAAGCTAAGTCCCATGTACATCAACCCCTTCTATATTCTTTATCACATAAGAGTTGTGGCCTATCAACTATCACTTCCACCCACCATGTCTAAAGTACATGATTTATTTCACCTATCCCTTTTAATAAAGTAAATACCAAATCCATTATATGTACTATCTTTGTAGGTGGTATAGTTGGAGAATGATCTTTCTTATGAGGAGCATCCAGTGAAGATCTTTGATCATAGAGATAAAGTTATATGAAAAAATACTACTCACCTGGTAAAAGTACTATGGTAGAACCATAAGTACGAAGAGGAAACACATGAACTAGAGGAAGCGATGAAAGATAATTACCCTCACCTATTTGCAACCTAGAATGTAAAACGAAATTTTGATGGTGGAATTTCATAAAGGGGGAAGAATGTAATAACCCAATTTTGTATCAATAGATTTATCTTCTTATAATTATGTCTTATTGTATGATCACATAATATTACATATATAACACAATAAAAACTTTATAAATTAATAATGAGTGAAATAAAAGGTATCTCTAGAAGTTAAAGAACGTATATTGACGAAATAGTACCTTGACCTTTGGAATAATAATGAGACCCTTATGAAAAGTAAACCAGCCAATGTAATAATAACCTAACCAATGAAGGTTTAAATAAAATGTTTCCATCTTATAAGTGTCAATATGACATAATTATATCGTAGTATAAGTAAATAAATATTTTAAAAATTATTAATTAAGTATTGGTATTTTTATAAGTCATAAATATTTAATTTCATTTTTATGAATAATTTAATAATTAAAATGAAAATTTATTAATAATTTTTTTTTGTGTCTTATGATGAAAATATAATTTTATGATAACTTAATAAAAATTTCAAAGTGTTAGAAAAATAGTTTTAATGTTAAAATTTGTATTTTCCAAGTAAATAATGATTTTAATTAAAAATTGAATTTATCATATTTAGAAAATTATTTTCCTAAAATGGAGTTCATTTTTGAATTCTACACATCTAAAAATGGTTAGGGTTTTTTTTTTGGGATTTTTCTAAAATACTTAAATTTTTGGTGAATAATAAAATATGATAATTTATGATAAATGCTAAATACATGAACTATGGAGTCATGGATGATGTTATGAAGATTTAAGCATCATTTTTTCAAAATCACATTATCTAGTTACTGTTTTTTTTTCACAATAATCAACACTATTTATTATCTTGAGCAAAACAATAAACTAATGAATTAAATATTGAGAAAACATCCCTCTCCTCCACTATAAATACCACCCCTCACAACCTCTTCTCCTCACACTTCTCAATCATTTTTACTCATATAAATTATGCTAAAATATGTTCCCAAGACCCCCCTATGAACAAGATCATTTTTTATTCTCAAAATACCAAATCCAAACCCCCAAGGATGTTCTCAGAAGGTAGGAATCAAGATGTAAAACCCTCTTCTATTTCTTTCAATTTATTTTCATGTTCCTTTTTTTCTTTTGTATCCTCACCTATACTAATAAAAATGGTATGATTACAATATTTCCTTAAATGTATTTTAATTTTCTTATTCTAATGTAATAATTCTTCATCATCTCTCTTTTCCCCTCTTTTTATACTAGAAATGAAAACACTATCCGAGATGTGTTAATTTATCCCTTTCAAGGATGATGAGTTTTCAATTTCTAATAGCATCTTAAATTCTAGTAATGAAACCATTTTCATTGTTGAAACATACTATAATATATTTATTATATATTATTTAAGGTTCTGGAATATTTTTTTACACATGATATTAATTTATAAATCAAAATGAGTTCATTGTGATAAAAACTACCAATTAACCAAAAAAGTTATAATTAAAGTTTTATATAATGATTCATCATCACTAAAAATAACCAAATTAATTTTATAACCATGTAATATTATTTATGTTAACTAATAACATATACTTAAATTCTAGACAACCATTCTCATCTTACATGTAAATATGTACAAGTATATAAGTAAATTGATCATGAAAACCAAGGAAATAAATGCTCCCAAACAATGAAATTGAACCTATTAACCCATACAAAAAGCCATAAATAGACTAAATAAAGTTATAATAAATCAAATACATGTATAAAGAGATATTAAATTATTAATTAATGAATCTAATTTGATTATAAAAGACATTAAGATCAAGGGAAGAACACCTTCATACTTATGTTAAGGGATTCTACCTGAACCTCCATCATTCTTTTGGGTTACACTTTCTCTCTTTTTACTTGACTGAAATTATCTTTTTTTATTTAAATATTATAAATTTTGTTTATTTTTTATAAAACCATGTATCAATATCCATTCATCCTTATCCTTTGGGGATATACATGTTTTTAAATGATTCCCTTCTCAATAGTTCTTGATAAGTAATCTCGATTTAAGGGAACTTCCTGAATTCTTACCCAATTTCAAGTGCACTCTATCATATATTTTAAGCCAAAATTGTTTTTATAAAATAATTATTTTTATTATGAAAAAATTCTCGGTTAACTTATGGTTTTATATAAAATTTCATGCCCTATTTTAAATTCTCTTTAATATTGTCCTTACAATCACACTAAAATGTTTTAATGCTAAAGTTTATTAAATACTATTTTTATATGTTATCACTTCTGTCTGACATCACATACCATTATATATGAGTATTTTACCTTATTAATGTATATTTATGTTTTAATCCCTTTTTATGGAAGCTTTTATGATACTCCCATTTATTATTCTTTATGACATGATACCCATCTCTTTCGATGGTTACCCTTATGTTTATGTATGATTCTTTATGTGGAAAAAATATTCATGAACATGATATGATGGGTGTTACCAAATAGTTCTCCAATTCATTAGGTAATTTTTATCCTCATGAGATGTTATGTGCAATAATCTTAGTGGTTAACCTTGACTCGTTATCCTCTATGTGCAACGAGCCTTGACTCATGCTTCTCTATGTCTAATGAGTGTTGAATCATGCTAAAGTCATGTTTTATATTACTGACACAATACTATGATTCCGTGATTATATGATCCCATATTATGATTCCTTATTTTTCATTTCTTTTTATATCATTATGTTATGTCTTCTAACCCATGTGATAATCTTTATTTTAAATTTTATTCCCTAACTAGGATTTTTAGATTATCCCTTTGTTCATGTTAACCCAAGGTTATCCTATGAATATGTAAGGGATCAATGGAAGTTAGGATATATTATTGGATTATAAAAAAAGAAATGTTTTATTAAGTATTAAGTTTTCAGTTTTGTGTATCTAGTATTCCAAGACACAAGACTTTATGATCCTTGGATTGTAATTTGATTTATAATTATGTTTAAAATAATTTAAGGATATTTTAAAAAGGCTCAGGTCATTATAGTTCATTTTAGAGTGGTATTAGAGAAAATAGTTCTCTATTTAGGCCGAAACCTATGAAATTTGTTTGGGGAAACAGTGTTGAGTGTTCCAAGATTTTCTTTTAGGACAAGAACTCTAGTATTGGTGAAGCAGCTGACATATCCATACACTAGGACTATTATAAATTGATTATTTACTTAATATATGTAGATACTGGTTGTAGTAAATAACATTAGTACATGCATCATATAGGAATGGGTTGTGGTTTCCATATCCTTCTCAAAACATCTTTCCAGATATACTCATTGACTATGGTACATACTGTTAATTTCAAGATTCCACCATTATTTTTTCCATCTAGGATTAAGCATCAATATCAAGAGGATGATACCATCTATGATGAGGCTTTGATACAAGGACCTATTTTAGAGGAGCTACCTCCAATTGGTTCACCTTTCATACCACCACCCGTTGAGAAATATATGGTACTTGTAGTAACACCAGATGAGGTGTGTAGAATGAGTGTGATTCATGCATTTCAGTGATAGAGACCCCTCAGGTTCTGAGGTGATACTTACCCAAAAGAAGAAGGGAACTGGCGTGAGAAATTGACACGAGACTTCCTCTTATCAAAAAACCTATAAATTTGATGGTGTTCCTAAAAGAGAGACTTCTCCATGAATCCACCAGATGATGATGGGACTAAGTGACCCAGTCATATGATTAGGTGACTCTTTCACAGTTGTATTTTGATCACCTTTTCAGATATAAGGTATCTTCAACTAATTTGAGGTTTTTTTGTATCCCAGAGCTTCTACAACTTCAGAAGGGAAGTACGATAGGGGATGGGTGTTCATTTAGGTTCACCAACCTCTCTCAATACTTAATGAATGTGGTGTATTATCAGTTATTTTAGACAAATACCTTCAACCAACGACTACATAGATACCTTTAAGGAATCATGAGACCTCCATACATTCCTACTTATGCTAGGGAGATAGAGCATTCTTTGGTGGTAAATAGTTTCCTAGTTTAGAAAACATAAACAGTTTGTACTATCAGCGGAAACGTAGGATATGAGTATTAAAAAGTAGGTAGTCAACATCAGACTCAAGGAACTATATGTGTGAGACATTTCAGGAGAAGATCCTAGGATATAGGGTCTAGGGTTTAGGGTTCACAAGATGGATCTTTTCAGCCTAGGGAGAGGTGGTACTAATATTGTGGTAGAATGGGACATCTTGCGTGGAATTTTTCAATCCACCATATGGCTGAAAAGAAGATAGTAGATGGGCTGACAAGGTAGAGGTAGTAGTAGGATCAGGCATGTCCTCAAGGAAAAATATGTGGAAGAGGATATAGTAGAACAACTGGAGGTGGAAGACATTATGACTTGTTTCCACCACCAACACCATCAACATGTGTTCCACACCAGGCTCAATGAATGGGGGAGAGAGGATATGATAGCTGTAGGTTGTTGAGGCTTTTTAACTAGAGTATTTAAGGATGATAAAAGGTACAATATGTGTCTTTTATACCATATTTCTAGTACTGATAGACATAGGTACGAGTAATTCCTTTATTTTCACTTATCTCATTCGAGACATAGAGATTCTAGCAAATCCCTTGGCACGAGACTTTCTCTTGGAGACTCCTATTGATGATGAATTATAGATCAAACACTTGTTCCAATAGTGTGATCAGACTATTAGAGTTGAGAGTTTCTTTTTAGATCTTTTTGTAGCAGTGATGAGGCCTTACAATGTCATATTAGGTATGTATTTATTATCTGTAGTTCATGCATATATAGACTATATCAGGTGGAGGATGTGGTGTTTTCACAGTGATGGGATAAGTTTTTTCCTTTTTGGGTGAAAAGGAAACCTAGGAATAGTAGGAAAAACTCATGTGTAGTGGGGTGCAACTAATTACACAACAATTGGCTAGCATGACCCTTGGTGTAGTGGATGATATGAGCCTTTAGTTTCCTACGGTTTTGGTGGGGTAAGAGGATTTACTTACTGATGACATTCTAGTATTACCTACTTGTTAATATATAGTATTATGTATTGATTTATACCCTAGGAATACCATGATATATTTTATGGATCCCAGTTATCTTCTTAAGATGAGGGTGCAATTGGAGGACATGTAGAGGAAGGTCCTTCTCAGACCTTGTGTTTCTCCATGGGCATATCTAGTTCTATTTTACAAGAAGGTGGATGATATGTTGAGATTATGTGTCGATTAAATTCATATAAACTATTTAATCATAAAAAATAAGTATCCACTACCAAGGATTGATGAAATATTTGATCAGTTGAGAGGGGCACGATGGTTCTCAAAGGTCGACCTCAGATCTAGCTATCACCAACTGTGAGTATGAGGAAAGGATATACCAAATACATATTTTTTATTTTTTTACATTCACTATGAGTACTTGGTGATTCCATTTTGATGGGAGAAGACCCTATCAGTGTTCATAGGACCCATGAACTAGATCTTTTAGCCTTTCTGGGACCGGTTTGTGGTAGTCTTCATTGATGATAACCAAGAATACTCATAATATAAGGATGATCATGTGAGACACTTAAGGATGGTTATGGATGTACTCTGAGATCACCAGCATTAAAGGAAGATCTTGAAGTTCCAATTCTAGATTCAGGAGGTCCACTTTTTGGGACATGTTATCAATAGAGATGGAGTAGCAGTAGACCTGAAAAAGGTCTAAGCAATGCTAGATTGGGAACCACCCTAGAGAGTGATGGAGGTGAAAATATTCCTAGGGTTGGAAGTAAACTATTGGATATTCATAATCAATTTATATAGGATATCATCTCCCTTGATTTCTTTGACCCAATATGGGAAGTATTTCTTGTGGATATAGAGGTGACAACAAGATTTCGTGGATTTGAGGTAGATATTGATGAGTGATCCCATCTTGATACTTATAGAGGAGGGTATAAAGCAAGTAGTATTATGATATGATCAAGAAAATTTCTTTATTATGTTCTAATGCAATGTGAGGTGGTGATTTGCTTTTTTTCATGTTAGTTGAGACCACATGATTAGAACTAAATGAACCATTATCTTGAGTTAGCAGTGGTGGTCTTCACACTAAAGATATGGTGACACTACTTGTTGGGAGAGTGATTTATCATATTTTCAGACTATAATAGTCTCAATTATATATTATATTATAAAGATATTAACTTTAGACATAGGAAATGACAATATTTCCTAGAAGATTATGACTTGGAGATTGTATATACTCTTGTAAAGGAGAACGTGGTAGCAGATGCTCTCAACATGAGATCTTGTTCATAGTTTTTGAGCGAGGTGTCAGAACAGTTATCCTATTTGTAGTTATCCTTTATGGATGGGGATGGAGAATATTACCTTCAGTAGATGGTTGTTACCCCTATTCTCCTATAGTGATTCAAGGAGGCACAAACTAGGGATACCAACTGTGAGACCCTATGTACTTTTATATCTACTCGAAATTCTCCTGATGGAT
Organism: Viscum album; assembly: GCA_963277665.1. Lineage (NCBI taxonomy): Eukaryota > Viridiplantae > Streptophyta > Magnoliopsida > Santalales > Viscaceae > Viscum > Viscum album. The sequence goes on from OY728156.1 coordinate 123,228,162, forward strand.
TTTCTGAAGGTATAAAGCATGTCATTATTTTCAAAGGATGCATGATGGCACCCGTGAAATTGTAGGAGGAGGTTCTGATGTAGTATCATACATCTCACTTGTTGGTACATTCAAGTGTGTAAAATATGAACAATGACCTCATACATTAGTTTTGGAGGCCACCGATGAAGAAGGGAGTTGAAGAGTTTGTCTCTCGATGCCATATTTATTAGCAAATGATGGATAAGAACCAGGTTCCCGTAGATTTAGATCAACCCCTTGAGGGCCCAGAGTGGAGGTGGGATGGGATATACATGGACTTTTTTATGATTTTACCATTCACATCCAAGGGACACAGTGCCATTTGGTTGATCGTAGACTGACTCACCACTTCATTCCACTTCCTTGATTTTTTAGAGCGGATTTTAGTAGATATCTTGAGATGCCTCTATGTGTAAGATATAATTCGACACTATGGAGTTCCTATAGTCATCATTTCTAATTGTGATTACCAATTTAAATCTCATTTATTAAAGTTATAAAAATAGGATTCTAGGAATTGGTTGCGTTTGAGCATAACTCTTCACCTCAAGACTGACGACTAGACTGAGGAAACCATTTAGGTCTTGGAGGACTTGTTGTAGGTTTTCATATTAGAATTTGGCCATAGTTGGGAGGATCACATAAATTTTGTGGAGTTTGTGTAAAAAAACATCTTCCATTCTACCATTGTTATGGAACTATTTGAGGTCATGTACGAGAAACCCTACAAATCACTATTATGCTAGACCGACCAAGGAGAGTCAGCACTTATGGGACCAAAGTTTGTAAGAGCCACTATAAATAATGTTCAGATCATATAGAAGTGGATAATGACTACATAAATATATCAAAAGTTTTATTCAGAATGAAGAAGGATGCCTTTTGATTTAGAAAATGTGTTCTAGAGTGTCTCACCCCAATGTGGATTGTAGAGATTTGGATGGTGTGGAAATCTATCTCTAAGATTCATTGTCCCTTTCTAGATACTGCATATAGTTTGTGAGGTGGCATACTTCTTTTCTCTACCATTGTAGTTAGACTGGGTACACGACATCTTTCACATGTCATAGTTGAGGTGGCACGTGCTTGACTTGTCAAGGTTTGTTAGGTTTGTATGGGATTTTTATGGTTTTTAGGGGTTTTAAGGTTTTAAGGATTTTTGTGGTTTTTAGGGGTTTTTAGGGTTTTTATTTTTTATATGTTTAGATGAATTTTTAGGGATATTTAGTATTTTTTGTTTTTAGGGTTTTTAGTGATTTTTATAGTTTTAGGGATTTTTAGTGTTTTTAGGGTTTTTAGGGTTTTTAGGGGATTTTTGGTTTTCTGGGTTTTTAGGATTGTTTTTTGACTTTTTAGGGGTTTTATGGTTTTTATAGTGTTTTAACGTATTTTGGGGTTTTATGGGGTTTTATTGGGTTTTTAGGGTCTTTATATGTTTTAAGGTTTCTCAAAGTTTTTATAGTTTTCAGAGTTTTAAGGGATTATTATATTTTCATATATTTTTAGGGATTTTTTTTAGATTTTTATGGTTTTTAGGGTATTTTACGGTTTTGAGGTATTTTTAGGGTTTTAGGGGTTTTTAGTGTTTTTAGGGTTTTAGTGTTTTTATGTGGTTTTAATGTATTTAGGTATTTTTATGGATTTTAGGGAGTTTTTAGAGGTTTTATTTTTTTAGGGATATTTAGGTGTTTTCAATATTTTTATGTATTTTAGGTTTATTAGGTTTTTAGGGTTTTTAGGGATTTTGAGGGTTTTAAGGTTTTCAAGGGTTTTTAGGGTTTTTCACGGATTTTGGGTCCTTTGGGCTTTTATGATATTTTGAATATTTAATGGTTTTTAATAGTTTTTAGAGTTCTTTATCATTTTCGGGGTTTTAATGGTTTTTAGAGTATTTAGTGTGATTTCATGGTTTTTATAGGTTTTAGGGTTTTTTGAGCTTGTAGGGTTTTTTATGGTTATCAAGAAAATTTTACGTTTTAATCCTTTTCAAGTATTTTTAGGTATTTTTAGGAATTTTATGGTTTTTAAGGGTTTTAGGGGTTTTATGGTTTTTAGAGTTTTTCATGTTTTTTATGGGTTTTTTGGGATATTATGTTTTTTTGAGTTTTTAGTGATTTTAAGGTTTTTAGATACTTTTAATGTTTCTAGGGATTTTAAGTGTTTTTAGAGTGTTTTTTGTGTTTTTGGGATTTTTATGTGGTTTTAGGGGTTTTTATTATTTTTAGGTGTTTTATAATTTTTCAGGGTTTTTCAGGGTTTTTTAGATTTTTTAGCTTTAGGGATTTTTTAGTATTTTTTTGGTTTTAAGGGATATTTAGGGTTTTTATAAATTTTGGTGGTTTTTATGGGTTTTCATGGTTTTTAGGTTTTTTACGATTTTTAATGGTTTTTTAGGTTTTTTCTGGTTTTAGGGGTTTTTAGAGTTTTTAGTGTTTTTAAAAGTTTTTAGGGGTTTTAAGGGTTTTTAGAATTTTTTGTGACCTTTAGGGTTTTGTGGGGATTTCATATTTTTTATTGGTTTTAATGGATTTTATGTTTTTTATCAGGTTTTCAGGGTTTTTATTTTTTCAGGTATTTTTGGGTTTTTTTTACTAATTTTTTTTTTGGATTTTTAGGGATTTTAAGGGGGTTTTCATCTTTTCACAATTTTTTAGGATTTTTAGGGTTTTTTTTGACTTTTTTGGGGTTTAGTTTTTTTTTGAGTTTTTAGGGTTATAAATGATTTTTAGAGTTTTCTACATTTTTGGGGTTTTAAGGGTTTTTAGAGTTTTTAGTGGGTTTTTAGTGTTTTATGAATTTTAAGGTTTTTTGGAGTTTTTTATGGATTTCAGGGGGTTTTAGGGATTTAGAATTTTTTTGCCTACTCTAGGATATTTAGGGGTTTAATAGGTTTTTTATGGTTTTTAGGGTTTTCTAAGTTTTTATGGATTTTGATGGGTTTTAGGGGATTTAATGGTTTTTAGGGGTTTTAAAGTTGTGTAGGTTTTTTTTTGGTTTTTTGGGTTTTTTGAGTTTTTCAGGGGTTTAAAGATTTTTTTCATTTTTTATTGGTTTTAATGTTTTTTGGGGTTTTAATAGGTTTAAGAGTTTTAGTGGTTTTAGGGTTTTTAGTTTTTATGGTTTTAGGGGTTTTTATGGTTTTCAAGGTTTTTATGTATTTTTATGTTTTCATGTATTTTTAGGGATTTTTTTGGATTGTTATGGATTTTATATGTTTTTATGGGTTTTAGGGATTTTGATGGGTTTTAGGTTTGTTCAAAGTTTTTTGTGGTTTTAGGGGATTTATCGGTTTTTGGGTGTTTTTGGGTTTTGGTTTTTTTCCAAGTATATAGTATTTTTATGGTTTTTGTAGTTTTTAATGTTCTTTAGGGTTTTAGTGGTTTTTATATTTTTTAGTATTTTTATGGTTTTTATAGTTTTTAATGTTCTTAGGGGTTTTAAGGGTTTTTATATTTTTTAGTGGGTTTTAGTATATTTTATTGGGTTTTAGGGTTTTTTATGTTTTATTGGTTTTATAGTTTTCAATAATTTTTTAGGGTTTTTATGGGTTTTACATTTTTAATCATTTTTAGGGATTTTCTATAAATTTTATAGTTTTATGGGTTTTTAGGTTTTTCATAAATTTTGAGGGTTTTTAGGGTTTTTCAGGGGGGTTTTAAGGGTTTTTTCGGATTTTCAGTGTCTTTTTGGGTTTTCAAGGGGGTTTTAATTATTTTAGGGTTTTTAAGGTTTTATAATGTTTTTAATGTTTTTATCGGTTTAAATGGGTTTTAGAGTTTTAGAGGAGTTTTAAGGTTAATATGGGTTTAGGGTTTTAAGGTTTTTAAGGGTTTTTATGGTTTTTAGAGTTTTTAGCGGTTTTTATGTTTTCAAGGTTTTTTGATTTTTTTGGATTTTTATTGTATTTAGTGGTTTTATGGTTTTTAAAAATAGTGAGGTTTTTTAGTGTTTTCAAGGGTTTTTAGGTTTCTATGGTTTTTCAATGTTTTTAGGGTCTTTTGGGTTCTTAGGTCTTTTTTTACGGTTTATTAGTTTTTTATAGTTTTTAACATTTTTTAACCTTTTACTGGGTTTTAGAGTTTTTAATGGTTTGTTATGATTTTTAGGGGTTTTTTTTGATATGTTAAGGTTTTTTGAGTTTTTATGGTTTTGAATGGTTTTTCAGGGGTTTTAAGATTTTTTTTTAATTTTCAGGGATTTTAGGGATTTTTAGGATTTTTATGGTGATTATGATTTTTTGGTTTTTTAGTGAATTTGAGGGATTTTTAGGGGATTCCAAGGATTTTTAGGGTTTTTAGGATTTCTGGGGATTTTTAGGGTCTTTTTAGGCTTAATGTTTTTTATTGAGTTTTTAGGGTTTTAAAAGTTTTTAGAATTTTTTTAAAAAAATTAGTGTTTTAAGGGTTTATAGAGTTTTTAGTGGTTTTTAGGGGTTTTACAGGTTTTTAGGGTTTTGGGGGTTTTTGTTGTTTTAGGGGTTTATTTAGGGGTTCTTATGTTTTCAGGTATATTTAGGTCTTTTATGATTTTTATGGATTTTGGGTTTTTAGGGGGTTTCATGATTTTTAGGGTCTTTTGGGTTCGTAGGGTTTTTTTTTGAGTTTTTAAGGCATTTTAAGGTTTCTAGTGTTTTTATTGTTTTTAGGAGTTTTTTATGGTTATTAGAGGAGTTTATATTTTTATGGGATTTTTATGGTTTTTAGGAGTTTTTATATTTTCAAGTACTTTTAGGTATTTTTAGGATTTTTAGGGTTTTAAGACAAGGAAGGTGCGAGGCCAAACTAATCCTGACCCCCCAAAATTTATAGAAAAAAAAAAGCATGCAAGGGAGGGTGGGGTCAAGTGACCCACACCAAAGTCCAAAACCCCACACACCAACGTCCAAAAGACCCAAAAGACAAAAGAAAGGACACCTGCAAACCAAATTCACCATCCCCATAAGGATCTCCATCAGCACCATAGCCAGAGGAAGCATCCGAATCCACCGAATTCAATTCAGAAGATTCATTTTACTTGAGGAAGACTGCATAATACTTCCTGAGTTCCACATTCGGCTTCGCTTTTCCAGCCCGATATTTTCTACCATGGTCATTTCCTTCACCTTTACTAGATTTGGAGGAGGCTATGGTATCCATTGTCCTTGGGCGGGAGGAGTAATCCCCCCTTACCCTCCATTTCACTAGAGGTATATTCTACTCCACCTTCTTTCTTTGAACCACATCATCAACATCACCTTGGACATTCTGTGAGCTGTAGCAGCAGGCACAACCATGTCTCCCTTCCTGCCATATTCTGGGAAAAACCGTGACTTTCTCTTATAGTTACAGCCAGAGGAACTATGAAGACCCATCATCACATGATCCTTCTTGATCCTAGCCAAGCTAGAATACATAAGGTCATCGTGATCCCCAAAAATTTCTCCTATCCTTATGTGTTCATTATTCTCATCCCCAAGAAAGACCACCAGTTGTAGGTCTGGATTTTCGGAGATCTCTTTTTAATGCTCCTTAAGAAATATTTCCGAATAGTCCAACATAATATATTTAGACATATCAACACAGGGGGTAAATGCTTGAATAGAACAAGAGTAGAGCTCGGATCGGGCTGCTCAATACTGCTACTATCATCATGAAGGCTATTAGACTACTACTCGGGCTGAGGGGTATCAATCAGACCAACTACAGGCAAAACATCATCAGTCAACACTTGATCTAGTGAATGCATAGTGGGCAGGGGGTGTTTTTCTCCCAAGACCCTTGATCCATCACAAAAGGAAGGTAGATCCATATCCTAGAGGTCATTAGTATCAATCTTAGGCTCCACATCCTGCAGTTCCTAACCCGCCAGACCCCCTTTCTCAATTCCCACAAATTCCAAAGGGTACAAGCCCGTAAACTAATTAGAGGTTAAAACCAACTCCTTTCCACGAATTTTACCATGAGAAACTGTTGGAGGGCTTGACGAAGTCTCCCTATACACCCCATGGAATGTTGGACTTGGTATCATGGTCTCGTCGCTGACAAGATCTGCCTGTAAGACCACTGTCCCTAATTCACCAGGAGCATCATCCCCCACATTAGGAGGGGCATCACCCCCAGCCCTAAGTCACCTTTTAATCACTTGAAAATGTCCATAACAAAGGGTTTCCCCTCATCACCCTACTGGGGGGGGGGGGTGATCCCCCTTCCTCTACCCTGGAATCCCTCCCAACATCCAGTAGAGAGTTCAAGATATTGTCTTTCCTCACCTCCTGCTCCACTGTTGAGCCCAACTTCAGAGAGATGACCACATGGACATGCCCAACCACCACACTGCTACTACATCTATAGTCCCTTTTCACATGTCCAAGAGTAAATCATGGGACACAATAGCTTTCCCATGATTCAAACACCACCAGATGCTTCCACCGAATCTCTTCACCAATTTCAATCTAGACAAAGTCGATTGGCTCTTTCGAGACATTAACTTCAACACAGACCCTCAGGGAAACTGAATGACAGAGGGCACTAGTTCTAATATCTAAACACAAAAACCTTCCAACCAAATTTCTCAGCATAGTAATAATGTAAATTTTTTGAAAGGGTAGGGGGAGCTCGGGAAACATTATCCAAATTTCCATCAGTGGGGAAACACAATTCATATGGAAATTGAAGTTCCACTATAAGAGGGAAAAGTGAGTGACATGACACCTACGAGGAGATTTTGACTAGTCCCAAATAAGATCCTCTTTTGAAGAGAAACAAATCTAAATGTGATTGGTGTCAACCAAGCCAATAGTGGTGTGATCCTAGAGATCCCAATGTTTGAACACAAATCTGTCAAAAACATCAACCGGGGGATGCTGGTTCAAAAACCTGGAAACCGGGGTCAAATTATAGAGGGAAGAGGCCTTTTTGAACTCTATAATCGGCAGTGTAAGCTTCGGAAGACCTTCATGCAAACCCAACAACTGAGGGAAAAGTTTGATCCATGGGAAAGCTGGAAGTGAGTCAGGATCCAAGAAAGATAAGAATCTCTCTTTAACAGGGGGCAGAGAGGACCCTCCCCCAGAGTGGCAGGAGGACAGTGTGAAGCCATCAGCAATGTCTTCAAGCCAGCAATGAAGCAGAAGGGATACCATCGTAGGAGCAGATCGTAGCATCCATCCTTTAGGTTTTTTCATTAGGGTTTTAAGGATTTTTAGGGTTTTTAAAAAAAAATTAAGGGTTTAAATGTTTTTTTAGAGTTTTTAATGTTTTTAGTGTTTTTAAGGGTCTTTATAGTTTTTAGTGGGTTTTTAATGAGTTTTAAGGTTTTTATAGGTTTTATGGTTTTCAGGGGGTTTTCAGAGTTTTAGGGGTGTTCAGGTTCTCAAGGATTTTTAGAATTTTTATAGTCTTTATGTTTTTTTAATTTCAATGGATTTTTATGTATTTTTTATAATATTAATTTTTTTTTTCTACTTTAGGGATTTTATGTATTTTTAGAGGTTTTAGGGTTTTTTCAAGGGTTTTATGGTTTTATGGCATTTTTGTGATTTTAGGGTTTTTTAGTTTTTAGTGATTTTTATGTTTTTTAGAGTTTTTAACACTTTAAGGGTTTTAAGGGGTTTTATTGTTTTTAGTGGTCTTTAGTTATTTATGGGGTAATAGGAATTTTAATCTTCTTAGTGGTTTTATGGTTTTCAGTGGGTTTTTATGGTTTTAAAGGTTTTTTTTACATTTTTAGGTATTTTTTTTGTCTTTTTTAGGATTTTTATGGTTTTTATGGTTTTTTGGGTTTTCAGGGACTTTGAGGGTTTTAGGGGTTTTAGTGGGTTTAGGTTATTTTAGGAGTTTTAAGGTCTTTTTGGATTTTTTTAGGTTTTTTTATTTTGGTTTTTATGATTTTTTAGAGTTTTTAGCATTTTCAACGTATTTAGGGGTTTTAATGGCTTTTAGAGTTTTTGTTGGTTTTATGTGTTTTTTGGGGTTTTAAAGGGTTTTAGTGGTTTTTATGGTTTTTAGGGGGGTAGGATTTCTAGGTTTTTTATATTTTTAGGCATTTTCAGGGCCTTTTTTTTATTTTATGTTTTTATGGGTTTTAGGGATTTTGAGTGTTTTTTTGGGTTTTAAGGGTTTTCAAGGTTTAGAAGGTCTTTTTTGGTTTTTAGGTTTTTTTGATTTTTTAGGGTTTTGAAGGTTTATTGGAATTTTTTTAACATTTTAGGGGTTTTAATGGATTTTAATGGTTTTAGTGGTCTTTTATGATTTTTATGTGTTTTGGGGTTTTCTAAGGTTTTTAAGGGTTTCTTGGTTTTCTAGGGATTTCAAGGGATTTTATAGTTTTTTATGTTTTCAAGGATTTTTAGGTATTTTTTTTGGATTTTAATGGTTTTAGGGTTTTTAGGGTTTTAGGAATTTCGAGGGGTGTTAGGGGTTTTCAGTGGGTTTTAAGGTTTTAGGGTCTTTAGGGGTTTTAGTTTTTTTTTGTTTTTTAGGATTTTAAAGCTTTTTGTGTCTTTTATGTTTTTGGGGTTTTATAGGGTTTTTGGAGTTTTCAATGGGTTTTAGGGGTTTTATGAGTTTTTAGGGTTTTTAAGGTGTTTAGGGGTATTAATGGTTTTTAGGGTTTTTAGAGTTTTTTAATTTTTTTGGGAATTTTATAGTTCTTAAGGATTTTTATAGTTTATGGTTTTTTAGGGTGTTTAGATATTTTGAGGGATTTGAGGGTTTTTTTAGAATTTTTAGGGTTTTTAGGGCAAGGAAGAGGCGAGGGTCGGGCTATTCCCGGCCCCCCAAAATTTATTAGAAAGAAAAAGAGACTTTAGGGTTTTTAGGGGTTTTTAATGTTTCTATGGTATTTTTGGGTTTTAGGGTTTTTTCAAGATTGTTGATATTTTTATGGGTTTTTAATGATTTTATAATTCTTTAGGTTAATAGGAAATTTAATGTTTTTAGATTTTTTAGTGGTTTTAGGGTTTTTAAGGGTTTTTATAGATTTTTAAGGTTTTAAGGGTGTTTTATATTTTTGTTTTTTTTAGTGTTTTAGGATTTTTTACATATTCAAGGATTTTTAGGGATTTTCTCGGATTTTTATGGTATATAGGGTTTTTAGGGTATTTAGGGAATTTGAGGTGTTTTCAGAGTTTTTAGGGGTTTCATGGTTTTTAGGATCATTTTTGGTTTTTACATTTTTTGAGTTTTTTTGGATTTTTTTTGGTTTTTAGAGTTTTTTTACGTGGGTTGATAAGGTATTTTGGGGTTTTTATTCTGTTTTTAGGTCTTTATCAAGTTTTATGGTTTTATAGTTTTTTGGAGTTTTTATTGTTTTCAGCTGGTTTAGTGGTTTTTACGTTTTCGGGGATTTATAGGGATTTGTTTTGGTTTTTTAGAATTTTTAGGGTTTTAGGGATTTTAGGGGTTTTAAAGGTTTTTAGGTTCTTTTTTTAGGGTTTATTGTTTTTTATGGTTTTAATGGTTTTTTAGTGTTTTTAACAATTTTTAACATTTTTAGTGTTTTTAAAGTGTTTTAAAGTTTTTAGGGGTATTTAGGGTATTTATTAGTTTTTAGTGTTTGATTTTTAGTAGTTTTTATGGTTTTAGGGGTTTTTAGGGGATTTAGTATTTTTACTTTTTTATCTATTTTTAGGGTGTTTTTAGGATTTTTATAGGTTTTAGGGTTTTTAGTGTTTTAGGTATTTTGAGGGGTTTGAGGGTTTTTCAGAGTATTTAGGAGTTTTTTGAATTTATAGAGTTTTTATTTATTTTTTAGTGATTTAATGGGTTTTTAGAGTTTTTTATCATTTTTATTGTTTTAGAGATTTTTGGGGTTTTAGGGGTTTTAAAGGGTTTTAGGGGTTGTTATAGTTTTCATGGGTTTTTGAAAATTTTATGGTTTTTTATGTTTATAGGGATTTTTAGGGATTTTTAGGTTTTTTTTTGATTTTATGGTTTTTAAGGATTTTGAGGGGTTTTAGGGGTTTTTAGGGTTTTTAGGGTCCTTCTGGGATTTTAGGGGTTTTTTGAGTTTTTTAGGGTTATGAAGGGTTGTAGAGTATTTTAACATTTTTAGGGGTTTTAAGGGTTTTTCTAGTTTTAGTGGGATTTTAGGGATATTATGGGGTTTTAGGGGTTTTTTAATCTTTTAGGGATTTTATGGTTTCCATGGTGTTTTTAGGGTTTTAAAGTGTTTTTTACATTTTCGGGTTTTTACGGTTTTTTAGGATTTTTTGGGGGTTGTAGGGGTTTTAGTGATTTTGAGGGTTTTTAGGGTTTTTAGTAGTTTTCAAGGGTTTTAGGGTCTTTTTGGTTTTTAGGGTTTTTTTAGTTTCTCTATTTTTAATTTTTTTTTATATTTTTTAATGTTTTTAGGTGTTTAACGGGGTTTTTGAGTTTTTAGTGCATTTTAGGGGTTTTTAGGGTTTTAGGGTTTTTAGGGTGTTTATGGTTTTAGGTTTTTTTAATATTTTTTGGTATTTTTAGTTTATTTTTATTATTTTTATGGTTTTATGGTTCTTTGGGATTTAGAGAGGTTTTATAATTTTTTCATTTTTAGGGGTTTCGGTGTTTTTGTCGAGTTTTGGGTTTTTAGTGTTTTTTGAGTTTTATGGGGTTTTAAGGTTTTCTAGAGTTTTTTAAACCTTTTTCAATTTTTATAGGGGTTTCAAGGGGTTTTAGAGTTTTTAGTTGTTTTTAGTGTTTTTATAGGTTTTTAGGGGCTTTTATGGGTTTAAGGGTTTTTTTATCGTTTTTAGGGATTTTTCAAGGTTTTTAGGGATTTTTACATTTTCAGGGTTTTTTTGGATTTTTAAGGATTTTTATGATCATTAGGGGTTTTTAGGGATTATAGGGATTTGAGGGTATTTAGGGTCTTTTAGATTTTGAAGGCCTTTTAAGGCCTTTTTGGATTTTATGGTTTTTTGATTTTTATTATTTTAAGGTTTTTAGAGTTTTTAACGTTTTTAGTGGTTTTATGTGTTTTTAGAGTTTTTAGTTGTTTTGGTGGGGTTTTATATGTTTGTAAGAGTTTTTTTAATATTTTAGGGGTTTTTATGGGTTTTAGGGTTTTATAGGGTTTTTCCATTTTTATGGATTTTTAGGGTTTTATGATTTTTGGGGGTTCTAGGGTTTTAGGGTTTTTATTGATTTTGAGGGATTTTAGGGTTTTGGGTTTTTTTGTTTTTCCGGGTTTTTAGGGTCATTTTGTGTTTTTAGGGATTTTTTTGGAGATTTTTATGTGTTTTAAGGTCTAAGAGTTTTTTAACATTTTTATGGATTATAAGGGTTTATAGTGTTTTTAGAGGTTTTTGGTGTTTTTATAGTTTTTTAGGTTTTTACGGTTTTTAGGATTTTTAATGGGTTTCAATGGATTTTAGTGGTTTTAAGGTTTTTTTGTTCATCATGAATTTTTAGGTATTTTAAGGTTTTTTTGGTTTTTATGGTTTTTAGTGATTTTAAGTGTTTAAAAGGTTTTTATGGTTTGTAGGGTCATCTTGGATTTTAATGTTTTTATGAGTATTTAGGATTTTAAGGGATTTTGGAGTTTTTAACGTTTTTAATGTTTTTAGGGGTTTAAAGGGTTTATAGTGTTTTAGTGGTTTTGTATGGTTTTTATGGTTTTTAGGAGTTTTAAGTATTTTCTTGGTTTTTTGGGGGGTTTTAGGTTTTTTTACATTTTTAAGAATTTTTAGGGCTTTTTATGATTTTTATGGTTTTTACGGTTTTCTAGGGTTTTTAGGGTCATTTGGGGTTTTAGGGGTATTTTTTCAATTTTTAGCGTTTTTATGGTTTTTTAGAGTTTTCTAAACAATTTTAGGGCTTTTAAGGGGATTTTGATTTTTTAGTGGTTTTAGGGTTTTGTTGTTTTTAGGGGGTGTTTAGGGTTTTTTTCTCTTTGGGGGCTTTTAAAGATTTTTTGGATGGTTATGGTTTCAGGATTTTTAAGGAATTTTAAGGTTTTTAGATATTTTTATAATTTTTAAAGGTTTATTTTTTTTCATGGTTTTTGAATTTTTTTGTGTATTTATATTTTTTCAGTTTTTAGGGTTTTGAATGTTTTTAGAGTTTTTTAACATTTGTAGGGGTTTTAAGGGTTCTTAGATAATTTAATGGGATTTTAGTGCTTTTATTGTTTTTAGGGAAAGGAAGGCTCGGGGCCAGGCCTTTTATGGTTGTTAGGGAATTTATGGGATTTTATTGTTTTTATGGTTTTTAGGGTTATTTATGGATATCATGTGTTTTTTTAGGGAATTTAGGGTTTTTTATGTTTTCAAATATTTTTAGTGATTTTTAGGATTTTTATAGATTTTATTGATTTTTTATGTTTTTAGGGATTTTGAGGGGTTTTTAGGGTTTGTAGGGTTCTTGTGGTTTTTAGGGACCTTTTGGGGGGGGGGGGGGGTTAGAGTTTTATATGGTTTTAATGGTTTTTAATAATTTTTTTTCCTGTTTTTAGGGGTTTTAAGGGTTTTTGGAGTTTTTGTGGATTTTAGGATTTTTATGCGGTTTTAGGGGATTTATGGTTTTTAGGGGTTTTATGGTTTTTAGGGTTTTTTAAGGGGTTTTAGGGTATTTTTGGGTTTTAAGGGTTTTTTTAGTTTTTAGGGTTTAAAGGATTTAGAGTATTTTAATGAATTTATGGGGTTTAAGGGTTTTTAGAGTTTTTAGTGGGTTTTTAGGGGTTTTATGGGTTTTTAGGGTTTTTATGGGTTTTTATGGTTTTCAGAGATTTTCAATTTTTTAATATTTTTAGATATTTTTAGATATTTTTTAGGATTTAAATGGTTTTGGAGATTTTTTAGGGAATTTGGGGAATTTGGGGGTTTTTAGGTTTTTAAGGGGTTTGGTTTTTTGGGTTTTCAGGGGTTTTAATGTCTTTTGGGTTTATAGAGTTTTTTTTTGAGTTTTTTGGATTTCTGGGGTTTTTATATTTTTTATAGTTTTTATGGGTTTCAAGGGGTTTTCATGGTTTTTAGGGTTTTTTATGTTTTCAGATATTTTTCAGGTTTTTAATGATTTTTAGGTTTTTTATGGTCTTTAGGGTCTTTTTTGGTTTTTGAGGGTTTTTTGAGTTTTTTTTGGAATTTTATGGGTTTTAGAGTTTCTATCATTTTTAACATTTTAAGGGTTTTAAGGTTTCTTAGTCTTTTTAGTGGGTTTTTAGGTTTTTATAGGTTTTATGGTATTTATGGTTTTTAGGGGTTTTTATGGTTTTCAAGTTTTTTTCATTTTTTAGTGTTCTTTACATTTTAAGGATTTTTTGGATTTTTTAGGTTTTTTATAATTTTTTAACAATTTTATGTTTTTTATGGATTTTGAGGTGGTTTAAAGTGTTTTAGAGGGTTTTAGGGGTTTTAGGGTCTTTGGGGATTTTAGGGGTTTTTTATTTCTTAGGGGTTTTAATTTTTTTAGAGTTTTTTAACATTTTTTAGGTTTTAGAGATTTAAGGGGTTTTGGGGTTTTTATGGATTTTTAAGGATTTTAGGGGATTTTATTGTTTTCAAGGGGGTTTTATGTTTTTAGTGATTTTTAGGGTTTCTTAGGATTTTTATGGCCTTTATGGGTTTTAGTGGTTTTAAGGATTTTGAGGGCAAGGAAGGCTCGGGGCAGGCTATTCCTGACCGCCCCCAAAATTTATTTAAAAAAGACACGAAGACACTGGAGATAAGGGAGGGGCGGGGTTAATCAACCCACACCCAAAAACCCTTATGAAACACAAATACAAGCCCAAAAAAAAGCAAAGAAATAAAAAAGACATGAAAACCAAACACAACAGCAGCATCATCATGTCACATCCAGCCAATACCAGCATTCAGCAGCACCACATCCAAGCAGAAACCAATATCCAGCAACATCCCTTAGCAGCATCTCCAAAGCATCTCCCAGCCAAACAGAACCAGCATCCCATACCACCAACCATCCCTCAGCCTCCATCAACTCTTCTTCCATACCAACATCCAGCACTAGCAGAGGTCCACTACCAAACCATCCGCAACAAGCCAGCCCCAAAAGAAACTTACAGCCAAACATCCAGCCACATCCAGCATCACAGCCAACCAAGAGCCAATACCCATAGTATCTCACAAGCAGACCAGTCACAACCAATAAACAGCAATGGTTCACAACCACAACAACATCTCCAGCACCACCTCTATAGGCGGCAAACAACAACGAGCTATCCATTATCCATCATCCATCATCCTCAATCCAGAAAAAACCAAACATCCATTAAATTGCATCCAACAGATCCCAGCTATTAACATAGAAAAACATAGCAATGAACATTTTATAGCGGCTCCCACTTCCGCCAAAATCACAATTCGGCTTCAACATTCTGAGATCAAAATCCACCACAGTTGAATCACTCCAGAACTGAGTGAAACCATAAGATCGGAACCAGAAAATGTACCTCATGACACATCCTAGGATTATCATCCCACTAGAGACATCTAAATAATATAAGACACGAAACTGCATGAATGTACCATCCGAGAAGAAAGCCCTTGGAAGGCCTGTAGACCAAGATGATGCTTCACCTTTCCAAGCCAATGAAGCCCTCGACCCAATTGACCCGCCTGTAGTCGCTTCAGATCTGAAAATTTGACACCAATCCATGGCTGCATCTCTCCATCGCGAATACAGGAAAGTTGCCATCGCACCTGCCTAAAGCTGTCGCGATGCCAAGGAAACGACCACATATTCAGATCTAGAGTCAGGGATGACTTTTACATAGACTTAGAAACCCGCCATTCTTTCACACCTCAGCACCAAAGGGAGTCACCATGACCATCGCCAAGCCCGTCGAGCCTCTGAGACTGCACCTAGGCCACCGAGAATCCATGGATGCCGCCGCCAAAGAGCATTGAAGATCTGTTGGAAAGCACCAGCACTGGGGATTGGGAGAGAGAACCTATAGACTCGGCCGCCATCTTAGGTATTTTGAGGGGTTTTATGGGTTTTTAGGGGGTTTCAAGGTTTTTTTTAATCTTTTTGGGGTTTTTTGAGTTTTTAGGGTTTTTATTATTTTTTTAAAGTTTTTATCATTTCCAACATTTTTAGGGTTTTTTTTAGTGTTTTGAGTTTTTATAGGTTTTTAGGGGTTTTTGGGTTTTTAGCTTTTTTAAGGATTTTAGGGGTTTTATTATTTTAGAGGGTTTTAGGTTTTTAGGGTTTTTTATATATTCCGGGATTTTTGATTTATTTTTTAGGATATTAATAATTTTTTTGGTTTCTTAGTTTTTTAGGGATTTTGAAGGTTTTTGTGTTTTTTTGGGGGGTTTTAGGTTTTTATGGTCTTTTTGGGATGTTTTTTTGAGTTTTTATGTGTTTTAATATTTTTAGAATCTTTAATGTTTTTAGTGGTTTTTATGGTTTTTATATTATTTATTGGTTTTTAGGGGTTTTATGTTTTTTCGGGTTTTTATGATTTTATACATTTTTATAGTTTTCAATGTTTTTTTATGTTTTTAGAGTTCTTAAATTTTCATGTATTTTTAGTGATTTTTACCGTATTAATGCTTTCAAGGGTTTTTATGGTTTTAGGAATTTTGTGGGATTTTGGGGTTTTCAGGGTTTTAAGTGTTTTTTGGGTATTAATGGTATATTTTGGGTTCAAGGATTTTTTTTATTTTTTTGGTTATTAAGAATATTTAGATATTTTCTACATATTTAGGGGTTTACAGGGTGTTTAGAGGTTTTGTGGATTTTAAGGGGTTTTAGGGGTTTAGGGGGGTTTTATGGTTTTTAGGTGGTTTCTAGGGTTTTTTTATGTTTTCAATGATTTTTAGGGAGTTTTAGGATTTTTATGGTTATTATAGTTTTTTAGCGTTTTTAGAGATTTTTTTTTGGGGGGGGGGGTTAGGGTTTATTAGGGTTTTTGAAGGTTTTTATGTTTTTTGGGTTTTTAGGGTCTTTTGGGGTTTCAAAGGATTTTTAGTGTTTTGAATGTTTATGTAATGTTATTAGGGTTATTAAGAGTTTTTATAGTTTATAGTAGTTTTAGATTTATTATAGGTTTTTTAAGTTTTTATGGTTTTAATGTGGTATTATTGTTTTTAGGGTTTTTTGAGTTTTGAGGGGATTTTTACATTTTCAATGATTTTTTAGGTTTTTTAGTATTTTTATGGTTTTTAGGGATATTTTGGGATTTTGTTGGATTTTAACTATTTTCATGGTTTTTGGGACTTTGGGATTTTCATGGTTTTTTGAGTTTTTAGTGTTTTTAAGGATTTTATTGTTTTTAATGTTTTTAGGGGTTTTAAGTGTTTTTAGAGTTCTTATTGGTTTTTAGGGTTTTTAAGGGTTTTTAGGTTTTTAAGGTTTTGGGTATTTTTAGTGGTTTTTTGGGGGTTTTAAGGTTTTTTTTTCATTTTTAGGGGTTTTCAAGGCTTTTTTATGAGTTTTAGGTTTTTTATGGTTTTTAGGGGCTTGAAGGTTTTTAGTGTTTTTCAAGGGGTTTAGGGGTTTCCAAGGTTTTTTGGGTATTTTTAGAGTTTTAAGGATTTTTGATTGAGTTTTTATGTTTTTTATGTTTTTAAAGTCTTTTGACATTTTTAATGTTATAGAAGTCATAAGTGTTTTTAGAGTTTTGGTCGGTTTTTATCACTTTTATGGGTTTTAGGGTTTTTTTAGGTCTTTAGGGGTTTTTATGGTTTCAAGGTTTTTTTCCAGGGTTTTAGGGTTTTTTATGTTTTTAGGGATATTTATGGATTGTTTAGGATTTTATGGTTTTTAAGTTTGTTTATGGTTTTTGAGAGGTTTTGGGTGTTCTAATTGCATTTTAGGGCATTGGGGTTTTCATGGTTTTTTGGGCTTTTTAGTGTTTTGAGTGTTTTTTGAGTATTTAGGTGTTTAATTGGTTTTAGAGTTTTTAATATTTTTAACATTTTTAGGGGTTTCAAGTGCTTTAGAGTTTTTAGTGGGTTTTTATAGGTTTTATGGATTTTTATGTTTTATATGATTTTTAGGGGTTTTCATGATTTTTCAGGTTTTTCCGGGTTTCTAGGATTATTTACATTATCACAAATATTTAGGGAATTTTATGGTTATCATGGTTTTTATGGTTTTTAGAGAGTTTGTGGGGGGGGGGGGGGGTTAGTTTTTTTTAGTTTTTAGTGGTTTTTGATTTTTTTTATGGTTTTATGGTTTTTAGTGTTTTTAATGTTTTTAAGGGTTTAAGGGTTATTAGAGTTTTTATTAGTTTTTAGGGTTTTATGGGTTTTAGGGTTACTAATATTTTTAAATGTTTATGGTTTTTAGGGGAAATTTCAAGTTTTTTATGATTATATATGTATTTAGGGATACTTAGGGATTTTTTTTTGGATTTTTATGGTTTTTAGGGGTTTTAGGGATTTTGAGATTTTTCATGGGTTTTTTAGTTTTTTCCGAGCTTTTAGGTCTTTTGGGGGTTTTAAGGGTTTTTTAGTTTCTCAAAATTTTTTAATTATTTTTGGATTTTTTTAAAAAAATTTAGGGTTTTGAGGTTTTTTATATATTTTAGGGTGTTTTTAGGGTTTTTATGTGTTTTTTGGTATTTACATTTTTAGTGGTTTTTGTTGTTTTCATTGGTTTTAAGGGGTTTTCTGGGTTTTTTATTTTTTTAGGGATTTTTTAAGATTTTTTAGGATTTTTATGGTTTTAGTGTTTTTTGGTTTTTTCATATTTTGAGGGTTTTTAGGGTTTTAAGGTTTTTTGGGTTTAACAGTTTTATTTATGGTTCTATGGGTTTTATTTTTTTAACTTTTTTTTAAAATTTTAGGGAATTTAAGTGTTTTTAGAGTTTTTAGTAGGTTTTAGTGTTTTTATGGGGTTTTAGTGTTTTTATGGTAATCAAAGGTTTTTTTAGTTTTCAAGTTTTTTCATGTTTTTAGGAATTTTTATGTTTTTAAGTACTTTTTAGTATTTTTAGAATTATTAGGATTTTGATGGTTTTTAGGTTTTTAAAGGTTTTTGGGATTTTTCGGGTCCTTTTGGGAATTTAGGGGTTTTTTTCAGTTTTTGGGGTTTTAATAGATTTATAAGGTTTTTAGTGTTTTTATAGTTTTTAGTGGGTTTTAGAGATTTTCTAGGGTTTTAGGGTCTTTTATGATTTTAGGTATTTATATGGTTTTTAGGTATTCTTTTAGATCTATTTTAGTTTATTTTTATTTTAGTGATTTTTAGGTATATTTAGGGTTTTAGGGGTTTTTGTCGATTTTAGTGATTTTGTGGTGTTTTTGGGGGTGTTTGTATTCTTTAGTATTTTTAGGGGTTTTGGGGGGTTTTGGGGTCTTGTGGGTTTTTAGGGTTTTTTGAGTTTTTTATGGGATTTATGTTTTTTAGTGTTTTTTTATCTTTTTTAGGGATTTTAAGGGTTTTGATATTTTAGTGGGTTTTAGGGGTTTTTTGAGATTTTAGGGTTTTCAGGTATTTAGGTGTTCTTATGATTTTCTGAGAGTTTTCTAGGTATTTAAGGGTTTTTAGGTTTTCTAGGATTTTTATGGAAACTTTAGAATCTTTATGATTTTTATGATTTTTTAGGGCAAGGAATATGCGAGTGTCGGGCAAATACCGCCCCACCCCCCAAAATTTATTAGAAATGAAAAAAGAGACACAACTGACAAGGGAGGGGAGGGGTTAAACGACCCACACCCATCAACCCTTTACAACCCGTGCCAAAACAACAAAATTCAAAACCAGAAAAAACACCCAAAGCCCAACAAAGCATAAAAACCAAAAAGTCCTCAACATCACCCAGCCAAACAATAACCAGAAGTAGTTCAAAAACAGCACCTTCAGCACCTCCCATCCAAGCAGCAACCAGCACCGAGCTTCATTGTATCCAACGTCCATCACCTCCTCACCAATCATAACCACCGTCAACATCACAGAACCAACAACAGAATCATAAAAAGAAGCTTTATCACAACAAAACCATACAACAACCAACATCCATCACCCCATTTTCAGACAACCATCTCCTCTTTCAAACAAACATCTCCCAACATCCCGCTTTCGCCTCATCAACCAGCAGAACCAATTCCTCTCAACCCCACCATAACAAATCTCCACCACCCACCACCTCCAGTCCTCGAGGATATCTGAAGTCCATCAGATCAATGTCCAGCAACACAAGATCCAGATAAAAATTAGCAGCAACTTAAGAAAAAACCAACAACCATCAGCGAAACTCATACAAAAGCTCAAAAAATAGTAACCATCTCCTCCTAGCTAGGTGAGCTCCAGCATCCCACCATATCTATACTCACAAAACCTCTAGCACCCATGCCTAATCCAATTCCGCACCATCCACAACTCCTTAAACTCATCATTCAGCAGCAACAACAACTTACAACAGAACCGACCACAAATAAAAAACCAGCAGCCCAACAAATCAAAAGGACCGCAACACAAAAGACCATACCTTCCTCAGCAGAAAAACCCAAGAGCAAGGAATATGAATTATAAGAAAGAACCCGTGATTCCTCCCTAAGCATCCTCCATGACCCGTCGTGAAACCGGAAAAACTAGCGAGACCCTCCTCGGGTCCAAATGAGAAGTGCAGGTCTTAGCTCAGGACCGTGAACACCACTGCCAAGAAACCGCAAATCCTATTGTATCTTCCATTCACCAAGGAAAATGCAATACTCAATCAGAAGAAGCCACTAGATCATGTTGTCACACGAGTGATGAGATCCAAAGAACTGAACACCAAGAGACTGCCTAGACCGAACCTAGATCTGGAAAGCATGCCTGAAAATCGGTTTTTAGGTTTGTAGTGATTTTTAGTGATTTTTATAATTGTTATGTTTTTTATGTATTTTTAGGGGTTTTGTAAATTTTGAGTGATTTTAGTGTTTTATTGGTTTTTAGGGTTTTTAGGGGTTTCAAGGGTTTTTTGGTCTTTTTGGGTTTTTAGTGTTTTTTGAGTTTTTAAGGCTTTATGGTTTTTTAGAGTTTTTATTTGTTTTTTTGGGGTTTCTATGGGGTTTTATGGTTTTCAATGGTTTTAGGTGGTTTTCAGTGTTTTTCATGTTATTTTATGTTTTCATGGTTTTTAGTGCTTTTTATGATATTCATTGGTTTTAAGGATTTTTTGTTTTTAGGGTTTTTTATTTTATTCTTAAGGATTTAGGGGTTTTCATGGTATTTTGGGTCTTTGGGGTTTTTAGAGTATTTTTTACTTTTTAGGGGTTTTAATATTTTTATAATTTTTTAACTTTTTACTATTTGGGGGGTTTAAAGGATTTTTAGTGTCTTAGTGTTTCATGTCTTTTAATGTTTTTTAATTGGTTTTAGGGGTTTTTAAGATTTTAGTGGTTTTTATGGTTTTCAAGGGGTTTTTTGGGTTTTTATGATTTCATTTATTTTTTGGGTTATTTAGGATTCTTATGGTTTTTATAGTTTTTTTGGGTTTTTAGGGATTTTTAGAGGTTTTAGGGTTTTTTAGGGTTTTATGTGTTTTTATGGTCTTTTGGATATTTAGAAATTTTTCAGTTTTTAGGGTTTGAATTTTTTTTAGTGTTTTTTAACATTTTTAGGGGTTTTAACATTTTTTATTGTTTTTATCAATTTTTTAGTATTTTATTGGTTTTTAAATGTTTTTAGGGGTTTTATGGTTTTCCAGGGTTTTTAGGGTTCTAGGTTCTTTATATTTTCAGGGATTTTTAGGTGTTTTATGGTTTTAATGGTCTCTTAGGTTTTTAGGGATTTTTGAGTGTTTTAAGTGTTTTATGGGGTTTTGGGTTTTTAGTGATTTTCACAGTTTTGATTGTCTTTTTGGATTTTTAGGGGTTTGTTTTGAGTATTTAGGGCAGAAGAGGTGTCAGGCGAGGCTATTCCCGACCCCCCAAAATTTATTATGATAAAAAAGACACAGTAGACAAGGTAGGTGAGGGGTCAATCAACCCACACCCAGAAACCCTGGACACCCCCACAAAACCCACAAGACACTAGAAACCCCAAAAGAAACTTAAACCAGAAAGAGCAGGAAAACAAAGTCATCTCCATCAGCATCTCCCAGATAGCTAGCAACCAGCATCCCGCAACACGTTTTTCATCATCCATCTCCTCCTTTCCAAGCATATCCACCACCAGCTACACAGAAACTCCAACACTAAACTCATAGACAACAACTTCATCATATCCTATCCAAACAGCAGCCAAGGTCTAGCACCTCGTTATCAAACAAACATCACCTCTTTATGTTATTTTTGGGTTTCCAGAGTATTTTGGGGTTTTAGTGTTTTTTTGTTAATATATAGATTTTTTTTAAAGTTTTTAACATTTTTAGCAGTTTAAAGGGGTTTTAAATATTTAGTGGGTTTTTTTCATTTTTAAGGTTTTTAAGGGTGTTTATGCTTTTCCATGATTTTTCAGGGATTTAGATTTTTTACATTTTCAAGTATTTTTTAGTTTTTTTTACCATTTTTAGGGGTTTTTATGGTTTTTATGGATTTTGAGGGATTTTAGGGTTTTTATGTTTTTAGGGTTTTTAAGGTCCTTGTATGTTTAGGGTTTTTTTTATCTTTTTAAGGTTTTTAGAGTTTTTTAATATTTCTTGGGGCTAAAGGGTTTTTATATTTTTAGTGGGTTTTTAGGGATTTGTGAAAATTTTATGGTTTTAGGGTTTTTTTATAGTTTTCAGTCGTTTTTCAAGGTTTTCATGGTTTTTATATTTACAGGGATTTTTTGAGTTTTTTTAGGATTTTTATGGTTTTTATATTTTTTAGGGTTTTTATGTATTTTATTGGGTTTTAGGGTTTTTCGAGGTTTTTTGGGTTTTAGGGAGTTTCAGTGTTTTAGAGACCTTATTTTGGGGTCTTTTGAATTTTTAAAGTATTAAGGTTGTTTCAAGGGATTTTAGAGTTTTTAGTGGTTTAAGGGTTTTTATGGGTTTTGGGGGGTTTTATGTTTTTAGGGTTTTCTTGGTTTTTTGGGGTTTTCAGGGTTTTTAATGGTTTTTTACATTTTCAAATATTTATAGATATTTTTTGGGATCCTTGCGTTTTTGGGGTTTTTAGGGTTTTTAGGGTTTTATTGTTTTTAGGGTTTTTTAAGTTTTTAACTTTATTCATGGTTTTTACATATTTTCAAGCTCTTTATGTTGTTTTAAGGGGGTTTTGAGTTTTTTTTTTCAGATTTTTAATGTTTTTAGAGTTTTTTAACATTTATTTCCATTTTTAGGGGTTTAAGGGGTTTTATAGTTTTTAGTGTTTTTAATGTTTTTACGGGGTTTTAGGGTTTTTAAGGTTTATAGGGGTTTTTATGGTTTTCATGTTTTTTAGATTTTTTTTTGGATTTTTGTGTTTTTTTTGCATTTTAGGGTTTTTTGGTATTTTTATGGTTTTTATGTTTTTAAGGTTTTTAGTGAATTTTGGGTTTTTAGGTTTTTTTGAGTTTAGAGTTTTTGTGGATTTTTATAATTTTTTTAAATTTTTATGGGTTTTAAGGGTTTTTATAGTTTTAGTGTGTTTTAAGGGATTTTTGTGATTTTTTTGGGGGTTTTATGTTTTTTTGGGATTTTACGATTTTTAAGGGTTTTAGAATTTTTATCTTCTTAGGGATTTTATAGATTTTATTCCTCTTAACATTCTTATTATTTTTATGTATTTTTAGGTGTTTTCATAGTTTTAAGGGTTTTGGGGGGTTTTATGGTTTTCATGGGGTTTTCAGGGTTTCTAGGGTTTTTAATGCTTTCCATGATTTTTTGGTTCTTTTTTACGATTTTTATGTTTTTTTGGGTTTTAGGGTTATTATGGATTTTTATGGTCTTTAGTTTTTTAGATATTTTTGGATTTTTATGGGTTTTTATGGTTTTTAGGAGTTTTTGAGTTTTTTATTGTTTCAATGGTTTTTTATAGATTTTTTAATATTTTTATGGGTTTTGAGGGGTTTTAGTGTTTTAGTGGGGTTTTAAGGTTTTATCAGGTTTTAGGGCTTTGAAGGGGTTTTAGGGGGTTTTAGGGGTTTTAGGGTTTTTTAAGGTTTTTCGTATTTTTTACATTTTCAGGTATTTTTGGGGATTTTATAGGATTTTTATGGATTTTAGGATTTTTATGTGTTTTGAGGTTTTTAGTTTTTTTAGGATTTTTTAGGGTTTTTAGGTATTTTATGGGTTTTAGGGTATTTTGGGGTTTTTAGGGGGTTTAAGGGTTTTTTTGAGTTTTAGTGGTTTTAAGGGGTTTTATGGTTTTAGGGGTTTTATGATTTTTAGTTGGCTTTATGGTTTTGAGGATTTTTTATGTTTTTTGAGATTTTTAGGGATTTTTAGGATTTTTATGGTTTTTAGGTGTTTTAGGGATTTGGTGGGGTTTTAGGGTTTTCTACATATTTTCATAGTTTTTTGGGTCTTTTTCGATTTTTAGGGTGTTTTTTAGAATTTATGGTTTTTATATGTTTTTAGAGTTTTTAACATTTTTAACGTTTTATGGGATTTAAGGGTTTTTAGAGTTTTTAGTGGCTTAGGGTTTTTATACGATTTTAGGGTTATTATTTTTTTCATTTTCATAGATGTTTAGTGATTTTTTATATTTTTTATGGTTTTTAGGGGTTTTAGGTATTTTGAGTGGTTTGGGGGGTTTTCATAGTTTTTAGGGCTTTTGGGGGGTTTTCAAGGTTTATTTTTGTCTTTTTAGGTTTCTAGGGATTTTATGAGTTTTTTCGGTTTTTATAGTTTTTTATAGGTTTTAATGTTTTTAGGGGTTTTAGTGATTTTTTTGAGTTTTTAGTGGGTTTGTAGGATTTTATGGGCTTTTAGGGTTTTTATGATTTTTTCGTGTTTTTATGGATTTTATGGGTTATCCATGTTTTTTGGGGCATTTACATTTTTTGGGATTTTTGGTATTTTAAGGATTTTTATTGTTTTTATGGTTTTTGTGGGTTATAGGTATTTTGAGAGTTTTTAAGAGTTTTAATGGATTTTAAAATTTTTGGGGGTTTTAAGGGTTTTAAGGCCTTATTTGGTTTCGAAGGTGTTTCGTGGTTTTGGTCTCGAAACGCCCAGCGGATTCTTATCTGATTACGCGTGGACCTGCTTTCCAAAGGTAGGCGTTCGCTGGATGGTCTGACCAATGACACTTAATAACTCACATTGGTCGATAGGATGGGAATTCGGTCTCATCGCACCCTTTTTGGGTGGAATTATTTCCTGTTCCGGGACTCTCTTATAGATTTAAGACGTATTCATATGTTCGCGAATCAATGGTTTATACCCAAACATAGTATCCCCAGATTTAACCCTGGTGGGCAATGGTCAACTGGACACAGGGGTTCGGAATCATTTATGCCCGAGGTTTACCATCCCTCATTGGATTAATGACCCCGAAGAGTCGGAACTCGCTTGAGGCGGCACTAGGAGTGGTGCGGTGAACCGATGTGAAGATAATCAGATCAACCGGTTTTTGGGCTTAAACCTCAGAGAGGATTCCTACATACCTTGCTTAGGAGGAAGGGATCAAAGTCCACATAGTTCGCATGCACAATTTATCATCATGCGAGACAAAGGCGAACCGACGTGAAGGTTGTCGAAACAACCTGGTGGTGGGATTGAACCTCTAGGAGGCTTCCTACGTACCCTGCCTAGGAGGCAGGGATCAAAGTCCACGTAGTTTTCATGCACAATTTATCATCATTCGGGACAAAGGAGAACTGACGTGAAGGTTTTCGGAACAACCGGGTGGTTGGCTTGAACCTCTTGGAGGCTTCCTACGTACTCTGCCTCGGAGGCAGGGATTAAAGTCCACATAGTTTGCATTGGCTTGGGACTTACGCCCTGAGGCAGCCCAGAATGATGGATTGGGGCTTACACTCTGAGGAACCCATAAGAGGATTTCATGGTCGATGCTTACTCTAAGCCCACATGATTCATGCTCGGTGTGAGAAACAAGAGGCAGTAGGGACCAGAAGACCACATCGTGAGAGGTGCGTCCGTGAGAAGTGGAGTGGGGACTACGCATGAGGTCGGCCCATAAGGTCGGGGCTTACTCCTAGGTGGATACCCATGAGGTCTTCCTCATGTCTAGACATGAGGGCATCCCAATCCATTGGTGGGTTGAGGAATATAATGGGGGCTAACGCCTATGCGCAAGTGCACAAGCGGTATAATGCCAAGGGCGTTGGAATCATTCCAAACAAAGGAAAATTAAAAGTGTGAATTACATGCCCGACATTCGAAACGTAATGAGGGTGGAATGGAGATGGAGGATAACTGTTGACCATGTTCGAAACACAGCATCCATATCACGTTAGCCTAAAATGGTGACAACAAATGAGGGTCAACTGTTGACTGTGTTCGAAACACAAGACCTAACTCGAAGTGTTTTCCAAAGTCTTCTGGGGCATTGGCCTAGGATGGTAGGTGGGCCAAGGCGGCATGGGACCAGGCCGTTAGGGGGTCCCTTCAGACATGCAAGGTAATGAAGATCCGAATGAAGGATGTGCAAAGCATGAGGTGAAGTGATGGAATGTTTGAATGGATTCCAGCGCTCTTGATGTTATGACACTGTAAACATAGCATAAGGCTTATCTTGCATGGAGCAAGAGGCATCCAATTAATGAATGATATGGAATGCTACTGTTTATAGTCATGTAGAGAGGACTGTTTTCGTATATTTTAACGTCATATGATAGGAAGAGGGCCATATAGTTTAACGTAATGTGGTCAGGATGACTAGTTAGGAGAGACCTAGCAATGGTTGGTGTGGGACTTACGCAAGGGTGGCCCTTTCTGGATGAACCTAGAAAAAAGAGCTAGGAAATGGGGTTATAGGAGAGTCATGAGGAGTGGCTCAACTCATGGAATGTATATGATGAATGTTGGGGCGGCAGAAGGCTGCAATGTGAAATACTATTAACCCGGCCCAAAAAGTTCGCGGTGCGACTCTCAATTTTTCCTGGGGGTCAGTGACGCGGGGGATGGTTTTCCGCATGGGGCGGGCCACATAGGAACTGGACGTGAGGGACTGGCTGAGGCAAAGCTAGCAGCATAGGAGAAGGCCGCGGAGGGGCTGTCCGTGAAGGAGTCGGCCGTATAGGGCTGGCCATATGTGGTTCGCGGTTTGGTGGTCCGTGAAAGGTGTCTGCAGAGGAGCTGGCCACGGAGGAGATGGACGTCTGCGAAGGATGCTGTCTGCGAAGGATGGTCGTGAGGGAGCTGGTCGCGGAGAATTCCCGCCTCCATTTCACGAACGACGCGGGTCCACGGAGGAATGTGCCGCTAAGGGATGGCCGCAGAGGAGCGGGCCATAGTGGATTCCCTCCTCCATTTTTCGAATGATGTGGGTTCGAGGAGGGAATGGCCACTAAGGGATGGCCATGAAGGAACCGGCCGCATGTGGTTCGCATTTTGGTTTCTCCTCTCCGTGGAAGAGTGCATTCGCGGAGGATATGAGGTCCGCGGATGGTCTCGGACCGCTGGGAGCGATTTCTCCAGCATCTCCCCACAGGTTTTCACCCATCATTCCTCTCCCTACCCCTTTTTTGGTACCCCTCAGTGACTATTTATAGAGTCACGAGGGAGGCTATATCAATGGGTCCATGGCACTTTCTGTGGAAGCCCATGATTGAATCCCCACCTGCAGATGACTTGGTCTACTGGGATCTTTGGAACTGAGATCTGCAGAACTGCTCTGCGACTGTGCAACACTCCGACTCTATTCCGCGAAGGACAACAGTCCGCAGCCGCAAGGGCGCTCCGCCTTCATTTTGCGAATGACGATGCGTGCGGCATTGGCTGGTTGGCGCGTTTCGCAGCTGGGGTAGTTTGTGACGATGGACCGGATGGCGCCCATCCTTCTTCGCACCCGTGGAGGGACCCCGCATTTGCTTCGTGGACGACGTTGGTCCACGGAATTGTGATTCGCCAAACCATCCGTGAACTATTGCTGGGAGCCGGTATGCAGACCGATTCGGACCTTTCCCAAGTTTTGGGGTAATTGGATTTCCTCCTTGCAGATTTTTCAGGACCCTACAGAAGGTATTTTTGAGTTTTTAGGGGTTTTAAGGATTTTATAGTTTTCTAATGTTTTAATGTATTTTAAGTGTTTTTATAGTTTTTATTTATTTTTATTGTTTTTATGAGGTTTTTTTGGTTTTTAATGTCTTTAGGGGACTTTCGGGGTTTCATGGGTTTTAAGGAGTTTTAGTTTTCTTTATGTTTTCATGAATTTTTAGTGATTTTATAGGATTTTTATGATTTTTATGTTTTTTTGGGGGGGTTTTGGGATTTTGAGGGGTTTTAGGAATTTTTTACAGTTTCTAGGGGTTTCCTTGATTTTTAGGGTCTTTTTTCTTTTTTGGGTTTTTTGAGATTTTAGTGTTTTATTATAATTTTTTAGTTTTTAATATTTTTAGGGGTTTTAAGTGGTTTAAAAGTTTTTAGTGTATTTTTATGGTATTAATGGGTTTATGGATTTTATTGTTTTTGATGGTTTCTATGGTTTTCAAGGGGTTTTCGGTTTTTTAGATTTTTCTACATTTTAAGTGATATTTAGGGTTTTTAGGGTTTTTAGGGTTTTTACTTCCTTTATGGGGTTTCAGGGAAGGTTGTATTTTTTAGGGTTTTAAGGTTTATTATAGTTCTTAATTTTTTTATGGTTTTTATAGTTTTTAGTGTATTAGGGGTTTATGTGTTTATAAGGGTTTTTATGATTTTTAGTGGTTTTCATGGTTTTTAGGGGGGTTTAATGGTTTTTAGGGATTTTTACATATTTGGGAATTTTAGGAATTTTTCATGATTTTTATGGGTTTTAATTATTTTTAGGGTTTTTAGGGATTTTTATGGGGTTTAGGGTTTTCTAGGGTTGTCACCATTTTTATGGGTTTTAAGGTGTTCTTGGGTTTTAGGGATTTTTTTGAGTTTTTAGTGATTTTATTATTTTTATTGTCTTTAACGTTTTTAGGGTTTTTATGGGGTTAAATAGTTTTTACTGGTTATTTAGTGTTTTTTTGTGTTTTTAGCATTTTTAATATTTTTAGGGGTTTTATGGTTGTCATGGGTTTTTAAGGGGGTTTTGGGGTTTTAATGTTGTCATGGATTTTTCATGAATTTTATGTTTTTAGTGTTTTTAGGATTTTTATAGATTTTGAGAGTTTTAGGGTTTTTAGGGTTTTTATGGGTTTTAGGGTTTTTATTAGCTTTTAGTATTTTTTATGTTTTTTAGGGGGTTTATGGATTTAAGGGGTTTTCAGGGTTCTTTTACCTTTTTAGGGATATTTTGGGATATTTTAGGTTTTTATGGTTTTTCTTAATTATAATGGTTTTAGAAATTTGTATGGGTTTTAGGGGTTTTCAGGGTTTCTAGAATTTTTAGGGGGTTTTGGTTCCTTTAGGGTTTTCTGAGTTATTTATGGTTCTTAAGGGTTTTTAGAGTTCTTAACATATTAAGGGCAAGGAAGATGCGAGGGTCAGGCTATTCCGGACCCCCCCCCCCCAAAAAAAATTTATTAGAGAAAAAAAAGACGTAGCATACAAGGGAGGGGGGTCAAACGACCCACACCCAAAAACCCTTTAAAAACACACACCCACGGACTGCAAAAATGGTAAAGTGAAAAGCACACAAAACCAAACAAAAAAGAAAAACAAAAATGTCCTCAAAAATAACACCTAGCCTATTAGCAACCAGCATTCATTGGCATCAAAAACATCAGCAGCAAGCATCCATCATCACCAAATCCAACAAATGTCAACTATCACCCACCAACACCAAATTGAACCTCAACAGTTTCACCAAGACAACTTCAGCACACTAGCGACATCAAACCACCAGCACCAAAACCACCAACCTCCACATTAGACAGTCCCACCATACAAGGTAGATCCATGACCAGCCACACAAAACCACCAGCACCAAAAATAAAGGCCTTATCTTCCTCACATCCCATCCATGTAGCAACCAGCATTCCAGCATAATGCACCCAACAACACAACCACGAGCAGAGAACCACAAGAAACCAAAGCAAGAACCAGTGCATAGACCAAAAATCCCTTCCAACAACGTGGGAACCACGACGCATAACCAGAAAGTAGCACCTCTTATCAAGGGGATTTTGATGGGTTTTGTGTTTTAAGGGGTTTTATGGGTTTTAAGGGTTTTGGGGTATTTATGTGTTTATAGGTTTTTTTGAGTTATTAGGCGTTAAAAAGGGTTTTTATTGTTTTAAGGTTCTAATGGGTTTTAAGGGGTTTTAATGATTTTATGGATTTTTTTGGGTTTTTAGGTTTTTAGGGGTTTTTATGGTTTTCAGTGGTTTTTTATGGTTTTAGGGTTTTTTTATTCTTTCAAGTATTTTTTTGGTATTTTTCAGGATTATTATGGGTTGTTGGTTTTTTTGGGTTTTTAGGGATTGTTATTGTTTTTAGGGGTTTTCTAGGTTTTTATAGTTTTTAGGGTTTTTTGGTTTTTTTATTTTAGGGTTTTATAGTCTTTTTTGGTTTTTAATTTTTTAGAGTTTTTTTTAAATTTTTTAGGGGTTTTACGAGTTTTTATAATTTTTAGAGATTTTTAGAGTTTTTATGGGTTTTGGGCTTTTTTAAGGGTTTAGGGGTTTTCATGGTTTTTTAGGGTTCTTCATGGATTTTAGGGGTTTATATATTTTAATGGATTTTTTAGTATTTTTTAGGATTTTTATACTTTTGGGGGTTTTAGGGGTTTTTTGGAATTTTAAGGGTTTTCACGAGTTTTCAGGGTTTTTAGGGGTTTTCATGGTTTTCAGGGTCTTTTTTGGTTTTAGGGTTTTTTTGAGTTTTTTTACGGTTTTTAAGATTTTTTGAAATTTTTGGTATTTTAATGGTTTTTAGAGTTTTTAGTGGTTTTTAGGGTTTTTATGGATTTTTAGGTTTTTTTAATGTTGTTAGGGGTTTTTTGGTTTTTTCAAGGTTTTTAGGGTTTTTATGTTTTCAGGGATTTCTGGGCATTTCATAATATTTTTGTGGGTCTTAGGGTTTTTAGGGATTTTTGAGGGTTTTATGGGATTTAGAGTTTTATAAGGTTTTAGGGTTTTTTCACAGGGATTAGGGTATTTTTGGGTTTTAGGGGTTTTTTAGGGTTTTAAGGTTTTTATAGTTTTTTAATGTTTTGGGGTTTTTAATTGTTTTAGTTATTTTCATGGGTTTTAGTGTTTTTATTCATTTTTTTAGTTTTTAAGGTATTATGATATTTTTGGTCTTTAAGCATTCATTAGGATTTTTGTGTCTTTATTGTTTTCATTTATTTTTAGGATTTTTATACATTTTCGTGTTTTTTGGGTTTCGGGGATTTTGAGTGGCTTTAGTGATTTTCAAGGTTTTTAGGGGTTTTCATTTTTAGTGATTTTTTGGGTTATTAGAGTTAATGTAGTTTTTAATTATTTTAATTTTTTTAGATATTTTTCATGTTTTTAGGTGTTTTAAGGGTTTTAGAGTTTTTAGTGTCTTTTTAGGGATTTCATAGGCCATAAAATTATTATGGTTTTCAGGGGGTTTTCTGGTTTTTAGGTTTATTATATTTTTTTATGTTTTCAATGATTTTAGTGAATATTTAGGATTTTAATTTTTTTACTGATTTTTATAGTTTTTATGCATTTTTATGGTTTTAATGGATTTTTAGTATTTTTAGGGGGTTTCAAGGTTTTTAGGGTTTTGGGGTTATAGGTTTTTTTGAGTTATTTTCGGTTTTCATGTTTTTTATAGTTTTTAATGATTTTTTGGGTTTTAAGGGGTATAAAATTTTTAGCAATTTTAGGGGTTTTGTGGGTTTAGGTTTTTTTAAGGTTTTTAAGGTTTTTAAGGTCTTATGGGTTTCAAGGGGTTTTCAAGGATTTATCAGTTTTATGTTTTTAAGAATTTTTATTGATTTTTCAGGATTTTTTTTGATATTTAGGGTTTTTAGGAATTTTAGAGAATTTTAGGGTTGTAGGGTTATTCATGGTTTTAAGGGTATTTAGGGGGTTTCAGGGTTTTTATAGTCTTTTGTGGGTTTTAGGTTTTTTTGAGTTTTTTACGAGAGTTAATGTTTTTTATAGTTTTTAATCATTTTTTTGGGTTTTAATCATTTTTAGAGTTTTTAGTGAATTTTTGGGTTTTTATGGTGGTTTCAAGGTTTTTAGGGTCTTTTTGGATTTTCATGGTTTTTAGGGTCTTTTGGGGTTTTATCATTTTTAGTTTTTTTGTGTTTTTTAAAGTTTTTAATGTTTTTTAACATTTTTAGGGTTTTTAAGGGTGTAAGAGTTTTTAATGGTTTTAGGGTTTTTAAGAGTTTTTTGTGTTTTAAATATTTTTACTGATTATTATAGTATTTAGGAGTTTTTAGGGGTTTTGGGGAATTTCATTTTTTCATGTTTTTTTAGGTAATTTTTATGAATTTTATGATTTAGGTGGTTTTCAGGGTTTTTAGGTATTTTGAGGTTTTTTTTTGATTTATTAGGGTTTTCTATGAATTTTGGGGGTGTTCGTATTTTTAGGGTGATTTTGGGGTTTTCAGGTTTTTTCTTTTTTCTATTGGTTTTAAGTTTTTTTTTGTTTTTTATCATTTATAGGGGTTTCAAGGGTTTTCATAATTTTTAGTTGGTTTTTAGGTTTATACAAGGTTTTCTGGTTTTTATGGTGTTTGGGGGTTTTATGGTTTTCATGGGTTTTTCATGATTTTTTTTGGGATTTTTAGTCGTTTAAGTATTTCTATGGTTTTCATGGGTTTTAAGATTTTTTTGGGATTTGGGTGGTTTTATGGGTTTTCCAGGTTTTTAGGGTTTTTAGGAATTTTTTGAGTTTTAGGGTCATTTTTATGGGTTTTTATGTTTTTTAGGTTTTTAGGGTTTTCTATAGTTTGTTAACATTTTTAGGGGTTATTAAGATTTTTAGTGGTTTTAGGGTTTTATAATTTTTTTATGTGTTTTTATTATTTTTTGAGGTTTGTAGGGTTCTTAAGGTTGTTTACATTTTTAAGTATTTGTAGTGATTTGGAAGATTTTTTTGGTTTTTAGATTTTTTAGGGGAATTTTTTGATTTTATGGTTTTAGGTGTTTTAAGGGTTTTTTGCATTTTTATGTTTTCTATGGTTTTAAAATTTTTAATTTTTTTTTATTTTTTTGGATTTTTTTTGTTTTTTAGAGTTTTTAACATTTTTAGAGGTGTTATGGTTTTTAATAGTTTTTTGGGTTTTTAGGGTTTCTGGGGTTAATTGGTTTTTAATATTTTTTGGGGTTTGTATGATTTTCTGGGGGGTTTATTGTTTTTATGAATTTTCACTTTTCAAGGATTTTTATGGATTTTATATAATTTTATGGTTTTTAGGGGTTTTATGGTTTTTGAGGGGTTTTGGGATTTCCAATGTTATTAGGGTTCTTCAAGAGTTTTAAAGGGTTTTATGGTTCTTTTGAGTTTTTTAGGTTTGTTATGGTTTTTTGGAAATTTTTAACATTTTTAAGGGTATAGGGATTTTTAACGTTTTTTGTTGTATTTTAGGGGTTTTAGGTTTTTTATGGTTTTTAGGGATTTTTATGGTTTTATTGGGTATTTAGGGTTTTTAGGGTTTTTATGTTTTTAAGTATTTTGAGGGATTTAGTGGTATTTTAGGGTTTTCCCCACGTTTTTAGGGGGTTTTAAGGTTTTGAGGTCTTTTTCAGTTTTAGTTTTTTTGAGTTTCTTATGATTCATATGTTTTTGGAGTTTTTTAAATAAAAAAAGGGTTTTAAGGGTTTTAGTGTTTTTAGTGATTTTTTGTGTTTTATTGTATTTAAAGGTTTTTTTAAAAGTTTTTAGAGGTTATTTTATGGTTTCCAGGGGTTTTAGGGTTTTTTACATTTTCGAGGATTTTTTATGGATTTTTAGGATTTTATGGTTTTTATTGTTTTTATGGATTTTGAGGGTTTTCGTGTTTTTCTGTGTTTTTTAGGGTTTTAGGATTTTTACGATCTTTTTAGATGCTTAGAGTTTTTGGGGTTTTGGGGTTTATTGGGTTTTAAATTTTTGTTTGGTTTTTTTGGAATTTAAAGGTATCTTAGAGTTTTGAATGCGTCTTTATGGGGTTTTAGGGTATTTTTATAGTTTTTTGGGGTTTTATGGTTTTTGAGGGGTTTTTTAGGTTTTTAGGGAGTTTATGTTTTTAGGTATTTTTTGGGATTTTTTAGGTTTTTTATGTTTTTTAGGGTTTTATGGTTTTGGGGAGTTTAGGGTTTTAGGGGTTTTAAGGTTTTTTAGTGGCATTAAGGTCATTTTGGGTTTTAGGGTTTTTTTGACCTTTTAGAGTTTTTAATGTTTTTAGAGTTTTTTTTAAAAAAAATAGGTATTTGAAGTTTTTTTAGATTTTTTACATTTTTAGGTATTTTTAACGATTTTTGGACTTTTATGATTTTTAGGGGTTTTAGGGGTTTTAGGGGTTGTATGGGTTTTTAGGGTTTTCCATAGTTTTAGGGGTTTTAGGGTTTTTCGTGATTTTAGGTTCATTTGGGTTTTATGTTTTTTTAGTTTTTTTGGGTGTTAAAGTTTTTTAGAGTATTTTTAATGTTTTTAGGGATTTTAATGGGTTTTATAGTCTTTGTGGTTTTTTAGGTTATTTATGGGGTTTTAGGGTTTTCAAGGTTTTTAGGAGTTTCTATGATTTTCAGAGGATTTTTAGGGTTTTTTATATATTCTTGTATTTTGTGGCCTTTTAGTATTTTTACGGTTTTTAGGGATTTTTAGGATTTGTTCAAATTTTGAGGGGGTTCATGGTTTTAGGGGTTTTTACTATTTTTGGTGTTTTAATGGGTTTTAGGGTCTTTTTTTGGCGGGGTTTTGGATTTTTTGGGATTTTATGTTTTTTATGATTTTTAACATTGTAAGGTTTTTTTTATCATTTTTAGGGTTTTACATTTTTCATGTGTTTTTATGGTTTTTTACATTTTCGAGGATTTTTAGTAGTTTTTTAGGATTTTTAAAGTTTTTAAGATTTTTTACGTTTTTGGGATTTTAATGGTTTTAGGGTTTCTTCGGTTTTTTGTACATTTTTTAATATTTCTATGGTGTTTTAGGGTATTTTTATGTTTTTAAGTATCTTTTATATTTTTTATATTTTTTTAGTTTTTTAGAGTTTTAAACATTTTTATGAGGGTTTATGGGCTTTTAGAGTTTTTACTGGGTTTTTAGTGTTTTTTGGGTTTCAAAGGTTTTTGGGGGTTTTTAATGTTTTTTCAGGGGTGTTTTCTAGGTTTTTAGGGTTTTTTAAGTATTTAGGGATTTTTGTGTATTTTTTAGGATTTTTATGGTTTTTAAGGTTTTAGGGTTTTTTGGAATTTAGAAGGGTATTTGAGGTTTTCAAGGTTTTTAGGGTATTAAGGGTTTTCAGGATTTTTTAAAGAATTTTTTTGGTTTTAGGGTTTTTTTAGATTTAATTTTTTTGGTGTTTTTTTACATTTTAGGAATTTTAAGGGTTTTAGATTTTTTAGTGGGTTTTAGGATATTTTTGGGTTTTTTGGGTTATTAATGTTTTTAAGGGGTTTTAAGGTTTTCAGGGGTTTCTAATGTTTTTAGGGTTTTTATGTTTTATGTGATTTTTGGATACTTTTAGTATTTTTATGGTTTTAGGGGTATTCGAGGTTTTTATGGTTTTTAGAGTCTTTTGGGTTTTTTGAATTTTTAGGGTTTTTATTGTTTTTTAGAGTTTTTTAACAATTTTTGGGATTTTATGGGTTTTTAAAGTTTATAGTGGTTTTGGGGTTTATGGGTTTTAGGGTTTTTTAGGGGTCTTAGGGTTTTGTGGTTTTATATGGGTTTTCAAGGTTTTTAGGGGTTTTGACGTCTTTAGGTATTTTAAAATATTTTTTAGGATTTTTATACTTTTTAGGGTTTTGGTGTGTTTAGGGAAAAGAAGATGCGAGAGACAGGATATTCCTGTCCCCCCCCCCCCAAATTTATTTAGAATGAAAAGGAGACACAGCAGAAAAGGGAGGGGAGGGGTCGATTGACCCACACCCAAAAGCCCCTTATAACCCACACCAAAAAGATAAAAACAAAGAAAGAAAAAGACTCAAAAATAGACACAACAGCTGCAGCATCACATCACTTCTAGCCAGTACCAACATCCAATCCTCTCATCTCCACAGCAGTAGCATCCAACATTCAGCAGCCCACAACCAAGAAAAGACCAGCTTCCAACCTCACATATACCAGCATCCATCACCTTCTCATCAAGGCAAGCCATCACCAGTGCATAACCATCAGCACCCGAATCATTCAAGGACCAGCAAGCAGAGTACACTTCCATACAGCAGCCATAATCAAATTTCGTAAAATCCAGCATCCAACACCTTGCATCCTCCACCACGCCGCACGAAGAGGTACAACCAAAAACACAACAGAAAATAGCACAGCGCCACCAGCACATCGAATTAGAACCCACAACTTCATCACAACCCAGCATGCCAGCAAGCAGAGAATTCTCAGAACAGTCGTAGCCTAACAACCAGCAGTCATGAGCTTCAAACCAGACAACTTTCATCATTCCACACCTCTTAGCACAGCAAACTAAAATCCACAAAAATCGCCAAAAACATCTCAGCAGACCCATAAACCAGCATCCTTTCAGAACCGAAATCAAGCAGGAGAACATGGAATGCCAAAAGGTCTGACTGAAACAAGCAGCAACAAACTGGAGCAAAGGCAAAGCTGATAGACAAGGTTGAGCACGCACCTGCAGCTACGTTGAAAACCGACATAAGAAACGAACTTCTGCAATGTAAGATCAAGAAGACCCCGACCAGCGTCGCTAGACCAGATCGTCGCACCATCCGCCTAAACGAAGCACCTTCTGAAAAGAACCTGAACGCCGAAGCAACCAGCTTTTCCATTGAGCCCTTTGACTACGTTGACCCGCCTGCAGAAACCCTAGATCTGAAAAAACAACCCCAATCTACAGCTGCTGTAGGATGTCGACCCAAGAAAGAGCATCTGAAGGCATCACGACCACCATAGCAGTCGGAAGCCAAACGTGCCAGCAACGGAACAAAGCTGTCTCGAAGTCCGAAGTCCAGAGCACACAGGGAAGATGATGTTGTCGAAGTGCAGAATCCACCACTGTCTTGAGGCCGAAGATCACATCCAGGTCATACCATCTCTGAGAACGAAGGAGCAAGGATCCACCGATGAAGCTTCGATTTGGATCTAGGAGAAATCCTGGAAGAATTGTCGAGCGAGAGAGAATTCCAGGAGAGTGCGCCGCCATCTCTTGGTGTGTTTAGGGATTTTGAGGGGTTTTATGGTTTTTTAGAGTTTTTAGGGTCTTTAGGGCATTTTGGGTTCTTATGTTTTTTTAGGTTTTTATGGATTTTAGTGTTTTTTTTGTTTTTACAGTTTTAAGACTTTTTAGAATTTTTAGTGGGGTTTTAAGGTTTTTATGTGTTTTAGGGTTTTTAAAGCTATTAGGGATTTTTTAGTTTTCAGGGGTTTTTTGGATTTTTATGATTTTTTACATTTTCTGGGATTTCTTTGTATATTTTTTTTGTATTTTTTTGGTTTTTATGGATTTTAGGGATTTTGAGGTTCTTGGGGTTTTTGGGGTTTT
Source organism: Viscum album (assembly GCA_963277665.1). Classification (NCBI taxonomy): domain Eukaryota; kingdom Viridiplantae; phylum Streptophyta; class Magnoliopsida; order Santalales; family Viscaceae; genus Viscum; species Viscum album. The sequence goes on from OY728156.1 coordinate 123,264,631, forward strand.
TTAGTTTTTAGGTTTTTTGGGGATTTTGATGATTTTCAGGATATTTTTAGGTATTTAGGGTTTTTATGGTTTTTTAGAGTTTTTTAATGTTTGAAGGGTTTTAAGGACTTAAGAGTTTTTAGTGTTTTTTGGTTTTTTTGGGATATTTGGGTTTTAATTTTTTTACGGGTTTTTATGGTTTTAGGGGTTTTTTAGTGTCTTATGGTTTTTTATGTTTTTGTTGATTTTTAGGGATTTTATATTATTTTTTTGGTTTTAAGCTTTTTAGGGGTTTAAGGGTATTTTTGGAATTTTAGTGTTTTTTTGTTTTTTTTGGGTTTTGAAGGTTTTTGGATTTTTTTTTCTGTTTAGGGGGTTTAAGGGTTTTTAGAGTTTTTAGTTGTTATTGATGTTCTTATGGGTTTTAAGAGTTTTTATAAGGTTTTATGGGTTTTTATTGTATTCAGTGGGTTTTTCGGGGTTTTCATGTTTTTTTACCTTTTATGGGATTTTAGGATTTTTAGGGTTTTTATGTTTTTTTGGGATTTTGAGTGTTTTAGGGGTGTTTTGATTTTTTAGGGTTTATAAGATTTTTTATTGGTTTTAAAAAATAGTTTTTAAGGGGTTTTAGAGTTTTTAGAGTTTTTGAGGGTTTTAAGGGATTTTTAGAGTTTTTTAATTTTTAAGGTTTCTTATAGTCTTTAGGGGTTTTCTATGTTATTTGTATTTTATAAATTTTCATTTATTTTTCATAATTTCTATAATTTTTATGGTTTTATGGTTTTATAGGGTTTTTAAGAATTTTGAGGGCTTTTTGTGCTTCTCTTGGTTTTTTAGGGTATTTAATGTTTTCCCGTTTTTGGGGTATCTTTTTATTTTTTGGAGGGTCTTAAGGTTTTTTGAGTTTTTAATATTTTTAGGGATTTGAAGGGGTTCTAAAGGTTTTGGTAGTTTTTAGGTGTCTTATGGTTTTTAGGGGTGTTTATGGTTTATAGGGATTTTTCATACTTTTTGATTTTTTTACATTTTTAGAGATATTTTAGGATTTTTATTGATTTTAGGTTTGTAAGGATATTGGGGGGTTTTAGATTTTTTCATGTTTTTAAGGGATTATAGGATGTATTTTGGTTTTCAGGTGTTTACATGAGTTTTTAAGGGTTTGGGTTTTTTTTCAACATTTTACGGGTTTTATGGGTTTTTAGAGTTTTTAGATGTTTTTAGGGTTTTTTTGTGTTTTTTTATTTTAAAAAGTATTAGGGGTTTTATGTTTTTCATGGGTTTTTCAGGGTTCTTATATTTATTTACATTTTTAGGGATTTGTAGGGCTTTTTAGGAGTTTGTTGGTTTTAATGGTTTTCAGGGGTTTTATCGATTTTGAGGGGGTTTATGGTTTTTTGGATTTTTAGTGATTTTGAGGGGTTTTAGGGGTTTTCAGGGTTATTTGGTTTTTTAGGGTTTTTTGATTTTTTAGTGGTTTTAATGTTTTTAGAGTTTTTAATATTTATAGGGTTTTTTGAGTTTTTACTGGGTTTTAGGGATTTCATAGGTTTTTATAGTTTTTAAGGTTTTTAGTGGTTTTGATGGTTTTCAGGGTTATTTCAGTGATTTTAGGGTTCTTTACATTTTCATTTATTTTTATGTATTTTTCAGTTTTTTATGGTTTCTAGGGTGTTTTTGAGTTTTTAGGTATTTTGAGGGTTTTAGGTGTTTTAATCATTTTATAGGTTTTCTATGACTTTTCAAGGTTTTTAGAGTCTTTTGGCTTTTAGGATTTTTTGTCTTTTTTAGGATTTTTATGTTTTTTTTGAGTTTTTTAATGTTTTTTTGGTTTTAAGGTTTTTTTAGAGATTTTAGTGGTTTTAGGGGTTTTTGGGTGTTTTAATTTTTTAAGGGTTATTTTGGTTTTCAAGGTTTCTAAGGGTTTTCAGGGGATTTTACATTTTCATAGATTTTTAGGGATTTAAAGGAATTCTATGGTTTTTAGGGTTTTTGGTGTTTTTTAGGGATTTTATGAGATTTTTATGGTTTATATAGTTTTACAAGTTTTTATGGTCTTTTTTGTTTTAGAGATTTTTTTTGAGTTTTTATGCGTTTAATGATTTTTAGATATTTTTATGGTTTTGAGGAATTTTAACGGTATTTTTAGAATTTTCAGTAGGTTTTTATGGTTTTTATGGGTTTATGATATTTTATGGGTTTTTATCCCTTACAGGGGATTTTTACGGCTTTTAGCGCTTTTTACATTTGCATATATTTTTAGGTATTTTAAAATTTAATTGGTTTTATGATTTTTTGGGGTTTTAGGGATTTTGAGGTATTTTTAGGGGATTTTATGTTTTTTTTGTTATATGGTTTTTGGGTTTTTTTGGTATTTTGGTTTTCTATAGTTTTTTCAGTTTTTTAGGGATTTATGGTTTTTTAGAGTAATTTAAAGTTTTTATGGCGTTTATGTATTTTTAAAAATTTTATTGGTTTTTAGGGTTTTTAGGTTTTGTTAGGGTTTTAAATGTTTTTAATGGTTTTAATGGTATTTAGGGATTTTCAAAATTTTTATGGGTTTTTTACATTTTTAGGGATTTTTAAGGATTTTTAAGGAATTTTAGGGTTCTTAACGATTTTTAGGATTTTTAGGGATTTTGAATGTTTTAGAGTTTTTTATGGATTTCATGGTTTTTGGTGTTTTTGGGGTTTTGAGGGAATTTTTTATTTTCTAGGGGTTCTTGTGAGTTTTTAGGGTTTTTAGAGTTAATGATTTTAGGGGTTTTAATGCTTTTAGGATTTTTTATTAGGTTGTTAGTGTTTTATAGGTTTTAGGTATTTTAATGGTTTTTAGGGGTTTTAATGATTTTTAGGGGTTTTTATGTTTTTAAGGGCTTTTTAGTGGTTTTTTGGATTTTTATGGTTTTAGGGTTTTAAGTTTTTTTTGAACTTTGTGTATTTTAGGGGTTTTCATGGTTATTTATGGTTTTTAGGGTTTTTAGTGTTATTTTGTGTTTTTTTGGAGTTTTTAGGGTTTTCTTAGTTTTTAATGTTTCAGTGGTTTTAGATTTTTCATAGGGTGTAAATGTGGTTTAGTAGTTTTTAAGGTTTTTAGAGGTTGTCATGTTTTTAGTGGGTTTTCCATGTTTTTTTTGGTTTTTGATGTTTTTGAATATTTTTAAAATTTTTATTGTTTTTAGTGGTATTTATGGATTTTAGGGATGTTTTGGGTTTTTATGGTTTTCTGGGTTTTTTGGGTTCTTAAAAGGTTTTATGGTCTTGGGGGGGTTTAGTTTTTTAGTGTTTTTATAGTTTTTTAGAATTTTTTATGTTTTTTGGGGTTTGATTGTTATTAGAGTATTTAGTTGTTTTAGTGGTTTTATAGGCTGTTAGTGTTTCTTACGGTTTGTAGGGATTTTATGGTTTTTAGGAGGGTTTTAGAGTTTTTAGGGTTTTTTTTGTTTTCATGGATTTTCTGTCCTTTTTAAAGATTTTTAATGGTTATAGGGGGTGTTAGTTTCTTAGGGTTATTAAGGGTTTTAGGGGGTTTTATGGGTGTTTAGGGATTTTTAGGGTTTTTAGGGTCTTTGGGGTTTTTAGGTTTTTTAAACTTTTTTAGTTTTTTAAAGAATTTTAAAAAATTTATGGGTTTTAAGGGTTTTCAGAGTGTTTAGTTGTTTAGGGATTTTATGGGTTTTTAGGGTTTTTTTTGGGTTTCGTGGTTTTCAAGGGCTTTTACGTTTTTTAGGGGTTTTTTACATTTTTAGTGATTTTTATGGATGTTTTGGATTTTTATGTTTCTTTTGTATTTTTTAAGGTTTTTTTTGGGTTTTTAGGGTTTTTAGGGTCTTTTGGGGCAAGGAAGATGTGAGGGTTGGGCTATTCTTGGCCCCCGTAAATTTATTATAAAGAAAAAAAAAGAGACACAGAAGACAAGGGAGGGGAGGGATCAAACCACCCACACCCAAAACCCCTTTACGACCCAAGACCCCAAAAAAAGAAAAAACACACAAAGCCAATCAGCCACCACCATCATCCAACATTAACTAGAATCCAACAACTCATAGCTAACCAACGACCAGCATCCAAACTCACAAAATCCAGCATCCAGCACCAGCAGCAAGAATCACCTTCAAACCAATCAGCCTCCAGCAACTCACACCTAGCAACCAGTATCCGATAACTCAAACTCCACCATCCAACACCACCTAAACACCCATCTTCCATCCTACTTCTGCTCACCATCCAAAAATCACTAGTCCAGCCACAAACATCATCCAGCACCAGCCAGCCAACATTTCCTTCAATGCCTCATGAAAAAGCATCAGCAAAACACCTACTTTCCTCATCAGCACACACCGAAAGCCACAGTAGCATAAACCAAGTCGAAAAAACCTGAACCACCTCAGCCATAAATTCAGACAGAGTATCTCTAATTAGATGAAGATCCCCACAAGAGAACCAGTCCACCAGCCAAGAAAACCATAACAGCATATCAATCATACACCCACAAAGTAGTAGTGCACTGAAACCATGTTCCACTAGAAAACCAGGAGAAGCACAAAAACGCGGGAACAAGCCCCCACCAAAGACGACATAACTGATTTTTGAAGAATCCGAAGAGCACCTACTGCTGTGAGTCTGAGAAACACCACTGAAGTCCATTTCCACAAACCAGAACACCAAAATCTGACCCGCTCATCCCTAGATCTGTAGCGGTGCACATCGAAGAATCCATACCTAAGTGGTTCCACCACGGATCTGCAATGTCGCGTGCAACTGAGGAACCCACGACCAGATTGAGCTCCAAGCAAAGAGAGGAGAACATATCTTGTCCACTCAACCATGGATTTGAATCACTGAGTGAAGGGGATACCAACTCCCACCGTATCATCCATAGAACTGCAACTTCACACGCCGGAGGGTCTAGAGCTGCCCCAAAAAACTAGTCGCACACCGGGATGTTCGAATCCAACCACCTCTTCAATGGATCACCCAGTGGAATGTCCGGTCCACCCCATGAAAGCACCACAACGCCTAAATCCAGAAAGTACACTGGCTTGCTCAAGATTAGATGAAGCCTTCATCCGATGCCTCTTTCCGAGGAGACCTGTGAGGGAACCATCGATCTAGAGAAAACTCACCTCAGGGTTTTTTCAGCATTTCTAATATTTTTTACATTTTACTGGGTTTTCATTGATTTTTAGGATTTTTATGGTTTAAAGAGATTTTGGGGTTGTTAAGGATATTGCGGGGGGGGGGGGGGGGGGGTAGTGGTTTTCATGGTTTTTCTGGTATTTTATAGTTTTTAGGGGTTTTTTTTGATTTTCTAGGTGTTTTAAAGATTTTTACAATTTTTTAATGTTTTTAAGGGTATTAAGGGTTTTTAGTGTTTTTAGTGGGTTTTTTGGTATGTATGGGTTTTTAGGGGTTTTAATTTTTTTTGTGTGTTTATGGTTTTTACGGGGTTTCAATGGTTTCCATGGTTTTTACATTTTTAGGGATTTGAGGTGTTTTTCATGATTTTTGTGGATTTTAGGGTTTTTAGTTATTTTGATTGTTTTTAGGGTTTTTAGGGGTTTTACGGTTTTTCATGGGATTGGGTCATTTGTATTTTTGGGATTTTTGGGGTGTTTATTTTTTTAGGGGTGTTTTCTGGGTTTTTAGAGTTTTTAATATTTTTAGGGATTTTATGGTTTTCAGGGTTTTAGGAATTTAATATAGATTTTCTAGTATTTTTATGATTTTAGGGTTTTTTATGTTTTTAGTGATTTTGAGCGGATTTATGGGTTTTTAGTGTTTTTATGGGTTTTTTGAGTTTTTCATTGTTTTAGGGCCTTTTTGGATTTTAGGGGTTTTTATGAGTTTTTTAAGGGTTTTATGATTTTTTAGTGTTTTTAACATTATTAGGGGTTTTAAGTGTTTTATGAGTTTTTAGTGGTGTTAGGTTTTTTATTGGTTTTTAGGGTTTTTTAATGATTTTTAGGGGTTTTATGGTTATTATGTAATTTTCATATTTTATAGGGTTTTTTATATTCTTCGGGATTTTTAGTGTCTTTTATAATTTTTATGGTTTTAGGGTTTTTATCTTTTTTTGGTATTTGAGGGTTTTTATATGTTTATAGGGGTTTTATGTTTTTTAAGTGTTTTAGGGTTTTTAGGGGTATTTCAATGTTTTTAGTTATTTTTATGATTTTTTGAATTTTTAGGGTTATTTGGATTTTATTGACATTAGGGTTTTTATGTATTTAGGTATTTTGATTTTTTGGGGGTTTTAAGTGGTTTTTAAAGGTTTTAGGGGGTTTCATGATTTTTAGGGTCTTTTGGGTTTTCAGGTTTTTTTTTAGGTTTTAATGATTTATAAGAATTTTTATCATTTTTAGAGGGTTTGAGGTTTTTTATGTTTTTTAGTGGTTTTTATCGTTTTTATGTGTTTTTAGGGTTTTATGGTTCTTATGGGTTTTATTTTATTCAGGGTTTTTTCATGGTTTTTAGTGGTATTTACATATTCTAGTATTTTTAGGGATTTTAATGGATTTTAATGGGTTTTAGGGGTTTAAAATTTTTGTGGAATTTGAGGTTTTTGGGGTTTCAATGCTTTTAGTGTTTTTAGGGGTTTCATGGGTTTTGGGTTCTTTTGGATTTTTGGGTATTTTTGAGTTTTTAAGGGTTTTAAATGTTTAATATATATATTAATATTTTTAGGGGTTTAGAGGGTTTTAAAATTATTAGTGGGGTTTTTAGGCTTTTTATGGGTTTTTATGGTTATTTAAGGTTTTTAGGGGTTTTTAGGTTTTTAGGGGGTTTTTATGTTTTTATGTTTTTATGTATTTTGGGGATTTTTTAGGAATTTTATGGTTTTTAGGGTTTCTACAATTATTAGTTATTTTTTCGATTTTTATGGATTTTTAGGGTTTTTAGGGGTTTGAGGTTTTTAGGGTTTCTACAATTTTGAGTTATTTTGTGGATTTTTAGGGATTTTTAGGGTTTTTAGGGGTTTGAGGTTTTTAGGGTCTTTTGGGTTTAGGTAGTTTATTATTTTTTTTGGAGTTTTAAGGGTTTTTTGTGTCTTTTAATATTTTTAAGGGTTTTTAGGGTTTTTATAGTTTTTAGTGGGTTTTTATGGTTTGTATGGGTTTTAGGGTTTTTATGGTTTATAGAGGTTTTTATGGTTTTCATGGGGTTTTTAGGTTTTTAGGGTTTTTTTCATATTAAGGGATTTTAGGTATTTTTAGGGTGTTAGCGCTTTTATGGGTTTTCAAGGGTTTTACGGTCTTTTCATGTTTTTAGGTGTTTTTTGGAGTTTTCAGGCGTTTTAAAGTTTATTAGAATTTTTTATATTTTAGATGTTTTAAGGTATTTTAGATATTTTAGTGGGTGGTTTAGGGTTTTTATGAATTTTTATGTATTTTTATGGTTTTTCTAGGTTTTATGGTTTTTTGGGAGTTTTCAGGTTTTTTTCCTTTTTAGGGAAAAGGAGGCGCATGACCAAGATTGTTTGGTCTCCCAAAATTTAATAAGAAAGTAAAGGAAAGGCAGTATAAAAGAAAAACAGGGTCAAAAAACCCAAATACAAAAACTTCATGTCAAACAAATCAACATCACCATCATAACTGAAGTCAAAAATATTATCCATCATCCATTGTCTCCCAACCAGACTCCAAGTCTTCTTGTTGTTTGAAGAGCGCCAAATACGAGTCCCTGAGTCTTTTCTTCCCAAAAATACACTGATCACGAGAAGAAAACTTGTTGGACCTCCCTTTCTTTGTATCCTTAACATTATTTTTAGCAACCATAGAAGAGGCCCTAGTAGCCATTGGATTTGGGAAAGAGGACTCCTTCCTTGGACTCCTCTTCAGGGGAGAAGAGATGAAACCCTTAGGCATATTATCCTTTCCTTGAAGCATTATATCATTGTCTATGGTCACAACCTTAGGATTTCTACCACTATCCTTTCTGTCACTATCAACAACAATATCCACCCATATTCATTTCCAGATCTTCCATTTCTTTCCATCAAATCCAAAAACCCCATCACCTAGGGCATTGGAGTACACTAAGCCACGTCCCATGAACTGGGGTTTCATGTTGTTATCCTCTAGGGCCATGTCCCCAAGAAATAGACAATAAATTTATTCATACCCATAAATTGTAATATGGAAAAAAGTTATCAATCATTCCCCTTGAGGTGCTTGACAGCCTCATTAGGGATCAAGAGAGTATGATTATCAGCAGGGACTTCATCAAGCACCTCCACCTCATGCTTAGTGTTAGCATTCAGACCAGACTGAAAGGCCTCATTACAATCACAAGAGGTTGGCATCAGAGGCAGGGTTGGCACCTCATCCCACTTAACAACATCACAACAATATGAATTCAATATATTCACTTTACTCTGCTCCTCATGCTCATTACATAAAATAAGAACAGAACCACACAAGATAAAAGGATTAACCAACATTAACTCAGGATCCTTAGGCACATAAAATTCCAAGTCAGATTTTAATCTAATAAAAAAATCAGATTCCAATGGATTAGGAGATGTAACCTGCAATGGCTTTGTCAATTACTTTTCAGTAGAAGCTAGGAATATAAAAGAAGGAAAAGGATCAGTATATCATGGATCTGCCTCAATCCCATAACCAATAGCCTAATCCCGAATGGAATCCACCTTAATCTGGATTTCTTCCTTTCCATCATCAACAGAATTCACCACTCTGCACCTACTCAAAACAAGGGGTTTCCCCCACCATCATAATCCTTAGAATCCAATCCATCAAAATAGTTTCTCAGTGGAACATTTTCATGGGACTGCACCGCCCTACCTTCTTGCGCATGACCCACCAGGGTTTTTAGGGTCTTTTGGGTTTTTAGTTTTTTTTTGAATTTTTAGGGTTTTAAGGTTTTAATACAAATTATCATTTTAAGGTTTTTAAGGGGTTTTCATTTTTTAGTGGTTTCTAGTGTTTTTATGGGGTTTTAGGGTATTTTATGGTTTTGGGGGGGGGGGTTTTAGGGTTTTTATGGTTTTTTACATTTTCAATGATTTTTACGTTTTTTGTAGTTTATAGGGGTTTTTTTAATGGTTTTAGGTATTTTTGGGGGGTTTATAGGTTTTTAGGGTGTTTAGGAGTTTTTAGGGGTTATAGGGGTTTTTAAATAATTTATTATTTTTATGATTTTTTAGTGTTTTTTAATGTTTTAGGCTTCTTTAAGTGTTTTTATAGTTTTAGTGGGTTTTTTTTGGTTTTTATGGGTTTTAGGGAAAAGAAGGTGCAGGGCCAGGCTATTCCTGGTCCCCCAAAATGTATATAAAAAAGTAATTTATAGGGTAAGGTTTTTTTGTGGTTTTAGGGTTTTTTAGATTTTTTAGGGTATTTATTTATTTTTATAGTTTTTTGAGTTTTTTATGGGTTTTAAGGTTTCCTATAATTTTTTTTAACATTTTATATATTTTTTGTGTTTTTAAAGATTTAGAGGTTTTTAGGGGTTTTTTGATTTTTTTAGGTTTTTAGGGGTTTTTATGGTTTTGATGGGTTTTATTAGGTTTTTAGGGTTTTTTACATTTTCAAGGATTTATAGTGTTTTTTAGGATTTTTATGGTTTTGTGGTTTTTTTGTGTGTTAAGGTATTTTTGGGTTTTTAGGTTTTTCTTCATTTTTCAGAATTTTTAGGGAATTTTTGGGTTTTTATGGATTTTTTATGTTTTTTTCAGGTTTATGGGTTTTTAGAGTTTTTTGACATTTTGAGTGTTTTGAGGGGTTTTTAGAGATTTATTTTGTTTTTAGGGATTTTAGGGCTTTTTTGGGTTTTATGTCTTTTAGGGGTTTTATGGTTTATAGAAGTTTTCATGGTTTTATGTTTTTTCATATTTTTAGAGATTTTGAGGGGGTTTTATAATTTTTATGGGTTTTATGGTTTTTTAAGGTTTTTAGGGATTTTTAGGGGTTTTATGGTTTTTAAGAGGTTTTAGGGGTTTTAGGTATTTTCATGGGTTTTAGTGCCTTTTAGATTTTTTGGGTTTTTTAGCCTTTTAAGGTTTAAAATGTTTTAGAGTTTTTAATATTTTTTAACAATTTTTAGAGTTTTTAGTTCGTTTTAAGGATTTTATTGATTTTTAGGATTTTTAATATGTTTTTATGGGTGTCTATGGTTTTCAGGTTTTTTGGGGTTTTAAATTTTCAATGATTTTTAGGGATTTTAAATAATTTTATGTTTTTAGGTGTTTTTTGGGGTTTTAAGGATTTTTGAAGGTTTTTTGGGGGGGTTTAGAGTTTTATGGGGTTTTAGGGTTTTATGGTTTTTATAAATTTTAATCATTTTTAGGGGTATTGATTTTTTTTTATTTTAAGGGTTTTATTGTTTTTACGGGGTTTTAGGTTTTTTTACATATTACGGGTTTTTTATAGTTTTCATATGGTTTTTAGGGTTTTTCATGTATTTATGTTTTCAGGGATTTTTTTGGATTTTTTATTTTTTTTTGGGTTTTTATTGATTTAGAGTGTTTAAAGGGGGTTTTAGGGTTTTTCGGATTTTTTGGGTCTTTAGGTAATTTTTTTTTGTTTTTATGGTTTTTTTAGTGTTTTTTGGTTACAAGGGTTTTTAGAGTTTTAATCGTTTTTTTGGGTTTATAGGTTTTTAGAGCTTTAGTGTTATTTAGTTTTTTTGGGGGGGGGGTGGTTAGGGTTTTCTGGTTTTAAGGGGTTTTTATTGTTTTTAGAATTTTTTTCGGGTTTTTAGTATTTCTTACATTTTCCATGATTTTTAAGTGATTTTTTTATATTTTTTATTGTGTTTAGGGGTTTTTATGTTTTTCAGGGGTTTTAGGGTCCTTTAAGGTGTTTTTTTGTTTATTTTTTGGGTTTTATGGGTTCGTTATAGTTCTCAAATTTTTAGGGGTTTATAGGTTTTATATATTTTTGTGGATTTTTATTTTTTTGTGTTTCTAGGATTTATAAGGTTTTAGGGGTTTTATGGTTTTCAATATATTTTTCTGGGGTTTTAGGGTTTTTTATATTTTGAGGGATTTTTAGGGAATTTTTAGGATTATTATGGTCTTTATGGTTTTTAGGGATTTTGAGTGTTTTGTTGGATTTTCTGGGTTTTAGGGGTTTTAAGAGGTTTTCAGGGTTTTTATGATGTTTTAGGGTTCTTTTAAGGTTTTAAGTATTTTTATAGTTTTTAAGGTTTTTGGGATTTAAAGGTATTTTAGTGGTTTTAGATGATTTTTAGGGATTCTATGATTTTTTTAAGGTTTTAGTGGTTTTTATGTGTTTCATGGGGTTTTGGGGGTATTTAGGGTTTTTTATATTTTCTAAGATTTAGAGGGATTTTTTAGTATTTTATTGATTTTAAGGTTATCTAGGTTTGTCAGGGATTTTTAGGGTTTTTAGGTATTTTTATGGTTTAAAATGTTTTTAAGGTTATTTCAGGTTTAGGGTCTTTTACATTATTAGGGTTTTACTAGTTTTTTTATATTTTATAAAGATCTATAGGGTTTGTTAAAATTTTTAGAGGTTTAAAGGGTTTTAGAGTTTTTTTTAGGGTTTTTATGGGTTGTTAGGGTCTGTTATGGTTTTTTTGGGTTTTAATTTTCTAGGGTTTTTTCTGGGTTTTACGGTCTTTTTGGTTTTTAGGTGTATTTGAGTTTTTTTAGGGTTTTAAATATTGTAGATTTTTTTACTGATTTAGGGGTTTTGAGGGGTTTTAGTGTTTTTGATAGTTTTTTTAAAAAAATTTGGGGTTTATGGGTTTTTCATGTTTTTAAGTGTTTTATGGTTTTCAGGGTTTTTTATTGTTTTTACGGGCTTTTATGTTTTCATGGATTTTTTGTCATTTTTATAATTTTAATGGGTTTTAAGGATTTTTAGGGTTTCTTATGGTTCCTAGGGGTTTTTCAGATATTTTATGATCTTTTGGGGTTTGTATTATTTTTTTACAGTTTTTTAGGTTATTACGGTTTTTTAGAGTTTTTAACATTTTAGTGGTTTTATGGGTTTTAGTGTTTTTAGTGGGTTTTAAGGGGTTTTATTTTTCTTTTTGTTTTTAGTGGTTTTTATAGTTTTCTTGTGGTTTCAATATTTTTTTAGTTTTTTATTTTTTAGGTATTTTTAGTGCCTTTTTAGGATATTTTATGGATTTTAGTGTTTTTAGCGATTTTGATGGTTTTTAGGGGTTTTCATTTGTTTATGGTTTTCAAGGTTCTTCAGGGATTTTAGGTTCTTTTTTGGGTTTTAGTATTTTCTTATGTTTTTAAGAATTTAAGGTTTATTATAGTGTTTAAACATTTTAAGGTTTTTAAACGTTTTTAGATATTTTTTTAGTTTTTAGGGGTTTTATGGGGTTCTTAAATTTTTAGGTGTTGTAATTATTCTCAAGGGTTTTCTTGATTTTTAGGGTATTTAATGTTTTCAGACATTTTTAATGATTTTTTATTATTTTTATGGTTTCTGGGGTTTTTATTGGTTTTAGGTATTTTGATTATTTTTCAGGTCTTTTACGGTATTTTATGATTCATAGGGGTTTTCATGGTTTTAGGCTCTTTTTGAGTTTTTATCGGTTTTTTTATTTTTTTCGGATTTAAGATTTTTATAGTTTTTAACATTTTTAGGGGGTTATGGTTTTTTAGAGTTTTTAATATTTCTTTAGGGTTTTATGGGGTTTTAGTGTTTTTTCAAGTTTTTATTGGTTTTTATTGATATTATGGGTTTTTAGTGTTTATGGAGGTTTTTACATTTTCAAGGTTTTTTTTGGATTTTTATGGTTTTTAGTATTTTTATAGTTTTTGGGGATTTTGAGGAATTTTAGGTATTTTCTTGTTTTTTTTGGGTTTTTATGCTTTGTGTGTGTTTTTAGGGTTTTTTGGATCTTAGTTTTTTTTTTCATTTTTTATGGGTTTTATGGTTTTTTTTGAGTTTTTTAACGTATTTCAGGGTTAAGAGTTTTTAGAGTTTTTAGTGGGTTTTTTGGGGTTTTATGGGATTTTAGGTGTTATAAGATTTTTATGGTTTTTATGGTTTTCAAGGGTTATTCTAAGGTTTTAGTGTTTTTATATTTTTATGGGATTTTATAGATTCTTTAGGATCTTAATAGTTTTTAGGGGTTTTTATTATTTTTAGGGATTGGAGGTTTTTAGTGTTTTTTATGGTTCTTAGTGTTTTTAATGTCTTTTTGGGTTGTTAGGGTTTTTTTTTTGATTTTTTAGGTGTTTTATGTTTTTTAATGTTTTTAACATTTTTAGGTGGTTTAAGGGGTTTTAGTTTTTTTAAAGGTTCTAGAGTTTTTTTTGGGTTTCAGGCATTTTAATATTTTAATGGGTTTTATGGTTTTCACGGTTTTCAAGGTTTTTCATGTTTTTTGGGTTTGTAGGGTTTTTTTTGGTTTTTTTTGGTTTTTAGGGGGTTTTAGGGTTTTATGGATGTTGAGAGTTTTTGGGGTTTTCCTGCTTTTTATGGGTTTTAGGGATTTACATGGTTCTTAGGGCCTTTTGGGGTTTTAGGGGTTTTTTGAGTTTTTACGATTTCATGGGTTTTTAGGGGCTTTCAACATTTTTATGGGTTTAAAGGGGTTTTAGAGTTTTAGTGGTGTTTAGGGTTTTAATGGGTTTTAATGGGTTTAAAGGATTTAGGGTATTTTATGGTTTTCAAGGTTTTTTATGGTTTTTAGTGTTATTGACATTTTCTGTGATTTTTAGGGATTTTTTAGGGATTTTATGGTTTTTATGGATATTTATTATTTTTAGGGATTTTTATAGTTTTTATAATATTTAGTGATTTTTTGTTTTTAAGGGGTTTTATGGTATTTTTGTGTTTTTAGAGTATTTTGACTTTTTATGGTTTTAAGGTTTTTAGATTTTTTAACGTTTTTAGGGTGTTTTATGGTTTTTATATTTTTTAGTTGTTTTTAGGGTTTTATGGGTTTTTAGTGTTTTTAAGGTTTTTAGGGATTTTTATAGTTTTCAAGGTTTTTTTATGTTTTTAGGGATTTTTAGGGATTTTTTAGGATTTTTATGGTTTATTGTGTTTTAGGGTTTTTTGGGATTTTGAGGGTTCTTGGGGGTTTTCTGGGATTTAATGTTTTTAGGGTCTTTTTCTGGTTTATGTTTTTATGATCTTTTTGGGGTTTTATGGTTTTAATGGTTTTTAACACTTTTAGGGGGTTTAAGGGTTTTTAGAGTTTTAGGGGTTTGTTGGTTTTAGGGGTTGAATGGTTTTTAAGGGGTATTCTGGTTTTTTGGTTTTTTCAGGGTTTTTAGGGTTTTTTATGTTTTCATGGATTTTTAGGTATTTTAAGGATTTTTATAGTTTTATTGTTTATAAGGTTTTATGTTTTTTTGGGTTTTAGGGTTTTAAGTGTTTGTATGGGTATTAAGGGTTTTCAGGGTTTTTTTGGGTTTATTTGGGGTGTTCTAGTTTTTTTTGAGTATCAAGGGTTTTTATGGTTTTTTAGAGTTTTTAACGTTTTTAGGAGTTTAAATGGTTTTTAGAGTTTTATGTGGTTTTATGTTTTTTATGGGATTTTATATTTTTTATAGTTTTTAGGTTTTTTATGGATTTTAGGGTATTGAGGGTTATCTAAATTTTAGGGATTGTTAAGGATTTTTTAGGTTCTTTATGGTTTTTCAGGACTTTAGGAATCTTGAGTCTTTTAGGGGTTTGGGGGTTTTTAGAGTTTTTAGTATTTTCCATGGTTTCTAGGGTCTTTTGGGTTTCTAATTTTTTTTAGTTTCTTTTTTGGTTTTTAATTTTTTTTAGATTTTTAACGTTTTTTGGAGTTTTATGGGATTTCATATTTTTTATTGATTTTTATGTTTTTAATTGGTTTTAGGTGTTTTATGATTGTTGGGGGTTTTTCATTGTTTTTTGGGTTTTTTAAAATTTTCGGACCTTTTAGGAATCTTTTTATTTTTAAAGTATTTTTTTGGGATTTTCAGTGTTTTACTAGATTTTAGGGTATTTGGTTTTTAGGGGTTTTCATGGTCTTTTAGGGTTTTACGGGTTTTTTGATTATTTAGGTCTTTTAAGGTTTTTATAGTTTTTTATATTTTTAGGGGTTTTAAGGTTTTCATGAGTATTTAATGGGTTTTTAGGTTTTTATGGGTTTTAGGGGTTTTTATAGTTTTTAGATGTTTTATGGTTTTTAGAGGGGTTTTAGGATTTTTTATGTTTTTTGGTATTTTTAGGAGTTTTTTAGGATTTTAATGGTTTTTATGGATTTTATGGGTTTTGGTGATTTTGATGGGTTCATGGGTGTTTTTGTGTTTTTAGGGTTTTTTATGGTTTTTTAGAGTATTTAATGTTCTTAAGAGTTTAAAGGGTTTTTAGAGTTTTTAGTAGGTTATAGTATTTTTATGGTCTTTATGGATTTTAAATTTTTTTGATTGTTTTTTATGGTTTTCAGGGGTTATTTTGGGATTTTAGTGTTTCTTACGTTTTCAAAGACTTTTATGGATTTTTTAGGATTTTAATAGTTCTTAGTGGTTTTTATTGTTTTTATTGATTTTGAGTTTCCTTAGGGGTTTCAAGGATTTTAGGGTTTTTAGGATATTTTGGGTTTGGGGGGGGGGGGGTTGAGTTTTTATGGGTTTTGAGGGTTTAATATTTTTTGGGGGTTTTAAGGTGTTTTGGTTCTTTTAATGTTTTTAGGGTTTTGGGGGGTTTTAGAGGTTTTTAATATTTTTAGGGGTTTTTATGGTTTTAAGGTTTTTAAGAGTCTTTATAGTGTTTTACGTTTTTAGGGATTTTTAGTGCTTTTATTGGATTTTTTTGTGATTTAGGGGGTTTAGGGGTTTTATGAATTTTGAGTGTTTTAGGGTTTTTAGGGTTTTTAGTGGTTTAGGGTTTTTGAGTTTTTTAGGGTCTTTTGGGTTTTTTGGGTTTTTTATGTTTTAAGGATTTTAAGGGGTTTTAGAGTTTTTAAACACTTTTACTGATTTAAGGGTTTTTAGAGTTATTAGTGGTGTTTAAGGGTTTAATGGGTTTTTAGGGGTTTTATGGATTTCAAGGGTTTTTTAATATTTTTATCATTTTTTTCGTTTTTTTGGGATTTTAAATATTTTTAGGATTTTTATTGTTTTTAGGTTTATTTATGTGTTTTAGGGATTTTTAGGGTCTTTAGCATTTTTATGAATTTTAGGGTATTAACTTGTTCAGGGTCTTTTTGGTTATTTTTTGTTTTTTATGATTTTAGGATTTTTAGAGTTTTTTAATAATTTTAGGGTTTTTTAGGGTTTTTAGTGTATTTAGTGTTTTTAAGGGTTTTTTGGGTTTCTTGTGTTTTTATGGTTTTTAGAGATTTTTATGGTTTTAAATGTTCTCAGTTTGTTTTTACATTTTTTGGGATTTTAGGGATTTTTTAGGATTTTTAGGGATTTTTTAGGATTTTTAGGGATTTTTTCGGATTTTTATGGTTTTTAGTGTTTTAGGGAATTTAGCGATTTTTAGGGTTAGTATGGTTTGTAGGGGTTTTAGGGTTTTTATGATTATTTTTCATTTTAGGTTTTTTTAGTATTTTTTCATTTTATGGTATTTAGGAATTTTTAATGTTTTTTGGGGGTTTGAGGGGTTTTAGAGTTTTTAGTGGTTTCTTAGGGGTTTTTCAATTTTTAATATTTTAAGGTTTTTAATGTTATTTATGGATTTTAGGTTTTTTCATGGTTTTTAGTGTTTTTTAGGTTTTCATGGATTGTTAGTTATTTTTTTAGTTTTTTTATGGTTTTAGTGTTTTTAGGGATTTTAGGGATTTTTTTGGTTTTTTAGGGTCTTAATGGGTGTATGGGTACTTAGGGTTTTTTGGGTCTTTTTGGGTGTTGTGGATTTTTTATTTTTATGGATTTTTATGGGTATTTAGGGTTTTTGTATCATTTCGAGGGGTTTAGAGGGTTTTTAGAGATTTTAGAGGTTTTGGGGTTTTTTTGGGTTTTTAGAGTTTTTATGGTTTATGGGTTTTTATGGTTTTTAGGGTTTTTTACATTTTTAGGGATTGATAGGGAATTTTAGGTTTTTTATGTTTTTTAGGTCTTTATGTATCTTGAGGATTTTAGGGTTTTCATGGGTTTTTTTACTATATTTATGATTTTTCCGGATTTTTAGTGTCTTTTTGGATGTCATGGTCTTTTGAGTTTTTTATGATTTTTAATGTTTTAGAGTTTTTAACATTTTGAGGTGTTTTAATTGATTTTAGAGTTTTTATTGACATTTAGGTTTTTAATTGGTCTTAGGGTTTTTATGGGTTTTAAGGGTTTTATAGCTTTTGAGGTTTTTTGGGGTTTTTACATTTTTTGGAACTTTTTAGGATTCTTATAATTTTTAGGGTTTATAGAGGTTTTGGTATTTTTTAGTGTTTTCAATCGTTTTTTGGGTTGTTAGGGTTTTTTTAGTGGTTTCTGGTCTTTTAGGGTTTTTCTTATTTTTAGGGGTTTTATGGTTTTTAAGGTTCTTTAATATTTTTAGGGATTTTAAAGTTTCTTAGAGTATTTACTATGATTTTAGGTTTTTATGGGTTTTAGGCATTTTATGGTTTTTAGGGGTTTTTTTGGTTTTCAGGGTGTTTCTAGGTTTTAGGGCATTTACATTTTGTGGTGTTTTTAGTGATTTTTTAGGATTTTAACGGTATTTATAGTTTCTATGGTGTTTAGTGGTTTTGAAGGGTTTTTGGGGTTTTCATGTTTTTTGGATTTTTTAGGGTTTTTAGGTTCTTTGGGTTTTTAGGGGGGTTTTTTATGTTTTTAATGGTTTTATGGGTTTTTAGTGTTTTTAATGTTTTTAGGGGTTTTAAGGTTTTTTTAGAGTTTTTAGTATTTTTTAGGGTTTCATGGTTTTTAGAGAATTTTTATGTTTTTTGGGGGTTTATGGGTTTTAAAAGTATCAGGGTTTTTGGGTTCTTTTTCATTCTCATGGATATTTATGGATTTTTTAGAATTTTTATGGAATTAGTATTTTTTTGGGTTACTAGGGATTTTGAGGTTTTTATGGTTTTTCATGGTTTTTAGGTGTTTTCTGGGGTTTTAGTGACTTTTATAGTTCTTTTTGTTTTTTCAATTTTATAGGTTTTTCAGGTATTTAAGAGTTTTTGAATCTTTTAGGTGTTTTAAGTATTATTAATGTTTTTAGTGATTTTTATGGGTTTTGTTGGTTTTTATGATTTCTTGGAGTTTTATGGTTTTCATGGCTATTGGAAATTTAACGTTTTCAGGCTTTTTGGAGTTTTTTACGGTTTTAAATTTTTTTAGAGATCTTTTAATGTTTTTTGGGGGTTTTAGTGTTGTTAGTTTCTTGTTTGTTTTTTCTTTAGGGGATTATGGGTTTCTCAGGATTTTTTGATTTTAGGGGTTTTATGGTTTTCATGTGGTTTTTAGTGTTTTTAGGTTTTTTTTATGTTTTCATGTATTATTAAGGCTATTTATATTTTTTATGGATTTTAGGGTTTTTAGGGTATTAGGGAAAGGAAGATGCGAGGGTCGGGCTATTCCCGGCCCCCCAAATTTATTAGAAAGAAAAAGGAGGCACAGCAAACAAGGGAGGAGTTGGATGTTTTTTTAGTCTTCTTAGTGGTTTTATTGTTTTATGGGGTTTTAGGGGTTTTAATGTTTTTTGGGGTCTTAAGGTTTTAGGGGTATTTCATGGTTTTTAAATGTATTATGTGTTCATGGATTTTTCAGGATTTATATGGGTTTTGGGTTTCTATGGTTTTTAAGGATATTGGGGGGTTTTAGGGAAAGGAAGGTGTAGGGACCGACTATCCTTGGTCCCCCCCAAAATGTGTAGAAAGGACACAAAACACAAACAAAGGGAGGGGATGAATCAAACAACCCACACCCAAATTCCCCAACACACCCCCTACAAACGAAAACCCCAAAAATTCCCAAAAACACAAAAAAATAACAAGTCAGTCAATGTCTCTGCTAAATTCATAAACCAAGCCCGCACCGTATGGGTCATTATCCACACCAAATTCAACAGCCACATCAATAAAAAATAAGTCTGAGTCCACCCCCATGTCCATAGATTCCCATCCAAATTCAAAATCCTCCTGTATTCTGAGCAACACCAAGTACTTCTCCCTAAGCCTCTCCTGCTCAATTGTGCACGGAGGCCGCTCTAGCTTGTTGGATTTTATTTTCAGCTTATCCTCCCTTAAGGTATCTCGGGTCACGATAGGCCAAGGGAGAGAAGAATAATTTCTCCTATGCCTCCTTTAGGGGGGGGGGTCAGAGGTCAAACCATATTCAAGGGCTTCCTTCCCTTTTAGGATGTCGTCACTGGCCACACTTGAGGCCCCTTTGCCACTATCCCTACTCTCCTGTCTGGAGAACGCTCCATCCCCCTTTTGGGAGGAACCCCCATGCTTATCTCATTCTCTCATAAACTGAGACATATTGGCATTTATCCTGCGGTCTTCCTCAGAACAGATCTCCCCTAATCTATTAGCCTCATCCTGGATGGGGAACCTCGGTTGTTCCACCAACATGTCATGAAGGACCACACAGTGGAATTCAGTAGATGAGGCTCTATGAACCACCATGGACTTCTGCAAATCCGAGGCCAAACCTCCATCACCATTTCTGCTCTCAATCTCTAGAAGTGGAAGTGCCTCCAAGTCCTCCATGTGATATGCACCAACCTACTCACAATGGAACGCTGTAAAAACCTCCAATACATCCCTCCTAATTTCTACACTCCCAGGGGACAGCACCAAGGGATCATCCATTCTTTGACTAGGGGGTCCCTCATTGAAGCCTAGGGTCTTCTTCCTCAGCAAAATCAGTTCCTACCCAACCATAATCATCTCCCACCTAGTCCCAGTTATCTCGTCCTGCCCTGTCACCTCCCCCATCTCAAAACCCCCCTGCACAACATCATCACTAACTAACTCAATTGAAGACAATGCTTCAAACATATTATTCAGAGCAACAACATTCATAGCCAGCAAATGGCTGCTACTGGACTCCCCACAACCCTTCCGTCAGGCCACTGCAACACCTCCTAGGGACTGCATCAGCAGGATCTCTTTATGCCCAAGACCAATCATGTATCCCTGCTCATCCACCTTCCACTTCTCCTTTGACCCCCTTTAAACAGACCACTTCCATCTTCCTCACTACTGCAATTCAGAGCCACCCCTTCTTCCATACGCAACACCCCAGCACTAGCACCTCCCACTTCACAATAATTCCCCAACAATTTCAGTCTCATTCGACCTGAATCTACCACTTATACCTCCATATCATTCCCATCCCTCAAATCCATTTTGACCACTAAAAAACTGAATCAATTGTTGGTTGGGTGGGAAGTAGATTGGGAATTCCCGCGGCCTCCTGCACCTCTACCATTTTCTGGATTCTCTAACTAGACCTTTCCCAAGACACACTCATACCACTCCTATCATTGGAACCACAACCGCAAGCCTGATCAATATTTCCAAATTTCCAGTACAATGAATAGAATTCAACTCGCAATTCAAATACCACTGGTTGCTTCCAACAGAGCTTCTCACCCATAGAAATCCACACAAAATCCACCGGATCCTTAGAATCATCCACTTTGACAAAATATCTCAGAGAAACAGGATGGAAGAGGGCCCACATCTGGCTATCCACACATAGAAACCTTCCCACTAGATTCCCTGTCATTGAAATTATAGAAATATTTTGAAAAGGGAGGGGAATTTTGGGAAATCTAACCCAATTCACAAACATCTGGGAGTCACGCTTCTGATGAAGGTCAAAATTCCACCGAAAGAGGGAGAAGAGAGAACAATTGAAACTTCAGGGTTCCAAGGACCAAGTGATAATCAGATCCTCCTTAGATTCAAAGAAAATCATGATATGATCATTGTAAAAATACCCACCATTTCTTAGTCCTAAAGATCCCAATTCTCGAAAACAAACCTATAAAAGTTTTCCACCGGGGGGAGCACACTTTATAAATCTTGCAAGTAGAGTCAGATGATGCAGTGTTGAGGCTTCATTGAACTCATGGATTGAAAAATAGAGCTACGACCAACCTTCAAAATGTTCTGGCACCTTCGGGAAATTGCTCTATCCGCGAAAAAGAGGTCAACAAGTCTGGAGATTAGAACATGATGAAAGTGTGGTCCTCATTGAGAGCCAGCGGAGGCCCCTCCCTCACAGGGGGGGGGGAGAGATGTCGAGACCTATTTCATCTTTAACCTAGAAGGGTAGGGGATCATTCATTATGTGGTATCAAGGGAGATGCTAATACCACCATCCTTAAAGAGGGTTTTTAGGGGTTTTAGGGGTTTTATGGTTTTAAGGGTTTCTAGGGTATTTTGTGGTGTTTTTTAGTTTTTTGAGTTTTTTTTAGGGTTTTATGGTTTTTTAGATTTTTTAAACATTTTTAGGGGTTTTAAGAGGTTTTAGATTATTAAGTGGGTTTTTAGTGATTTTATAGGCTTTTATGGTTTTTATGGTTTTAGTGGGTTTTATGGTTTTCATGGGTTTTTGATGTTTGTATGGTTTTTTACTTTTTTTCAGGATTTTTAAGAGTTTTTGAGGATTTTTATGGTTTTATGGTTTTTATTATTTGGATGTATTTTGAGTGGTTTTAGGGTTTTATTTAGTTTTTTATTGTTTTTATGAGTTTCCCTGTTTTTTGGGTCTTTTGGATTTTTAGTGTTTTTTTATTTTATAGTGCGTTTAGGGGTTTGTAGTGTTTTTTAAATATTTTTTGGGGTTTCAGGTTTTCTAGAGTTTTTTGTGGGTATTTGAGGTTTTATGGGTTTTTAGGGACTTTCATGGTTTTCAGGGGTTTATGGTTTTTTAGGGGGGGAGGGTTTGGGGTTTTTACAGTTTTTACATATTGATGGATTTTTAGGGATTTTTAGGGATTTATGGGTTTTAATGGATTTTTTGGTTTTATGGATTCTGAGGGGTTTTAGTGTTTTTTTGATGTTTTTGGGGTTTTTTCATATTTTTAGGGACAATCTGGGTTTTTAGAGTCTTTTGAGTTTTTTCGGTTTTTCAAGGTTTTTAGAGTTTTTTAATATTTTTAGGGTTTTAAAGGGTTTTTATATTTTTTATTTGTTTTTGGATTTTTTATGGGTTTTAGTGGTTTTATGGATTTTTAGGGTTTTATGGTTTTAAGGGGGTTTAGGGTTTTTATGGTTTTGTATGTTTTTATATTTTTTATGGATTTTTAGGCATTTAATGATTTTTAGGGTTTTTAGGGTTTTAGGGGTTTTAGGGGTTTTAGGTAATTTACTATATTTTCAAGAGTTTTCAAGGGTTTCCAATGTTTTTATGGTTTTTAGGGTTTTTTTAGTTTTAAGGGTGTTTAAAGGTTATTTAGGTTTTTTTACCCTTTTTACTATTTTTAGGGGTTTTTAGAGTTTTTAGAGTTTCTAGTGAGTTTTTAGTGTTTTATGGTGTTTTAGGGTTTTTAGGGGTTTTATAGGTTTTAATTTTTTTAGTGATTTTTAGGGTTTTTTACGTTATTAGGGATTTATAGGGATCTTTTAGGATTTTTATGGTTTTTTGGGTTTTTTGGAATTTTCTGAATTTTGAGGGATTTTAGGGGTTTTCTTTAGTTAAACGGTTTTCAGGGTTTTTAAGGACTTTTGGGGTTTTTAATTTTTTTTATTTTTTAGGCTTTTTATGGTTTTTAAATTATTTTTAGCATTTTTAGGGGTTTTAAGGGTTTTTAGAGCTTCTAATAGTTTTTATGGTTTTATGTGTTTTTTGGAGTTTTTAAGGATTGTTGGGGGATTTATGTTTTTAAGGGGTTTTATGGTTTTTAGGGTTTTTAAATTTTCCAGAATTTTTAGGGATTTTTTAGGATTTTTATGGGTTTTAGGGTTTTATGGATTTTTGAGTGTTTTTTTGTGTTTTTACGGTTTTTGGGTTTTTGGGTCTTTTGGGTTTTTAGGGTTCTTTTTGAATTTTTTAGGGGTTTTAGGTTTTTTAGAATTTTTTTAACATTTTAAACATTTTTTGGGATTTAAAGGGTTTTTAGAATTTTTAGTGGGTTTTAGGGTTTTAAGGGTTTATATGATTTTTTAATGATTTTAGGGGTTTTCTGGTTTTTAGGGGGGGTGAGGGTTTTTAGGGTTTTTTATGTTTTTATGTATTTTTAGGGATTTTGAGGATTTTTTAGTTTTTAGGGATTTTTAAGGATTTAATGGTTTGGAAAGATTTAGGGTTTTTTGGGGTTATTTTGGATTTTTTAGGGTTTCTCATGGTTTTAAGGGTCTTTTGGGTTTTTAGAATTTTTTTCAGTTTTTAGGGTTGTTAAGGTTATTTGGAGTTTTTTAACATTTAAGGGGGTTTAAAGGGGTTTAGAGTTTTTAGTTGTTTTTTAGGGATTTATGGGTTTTTATTATTTTTAGGGTTTTTATGAGATTTTATGGTATTCATGGGGTTTCCAGGGTATTTATGTATTTTTATGTATTTTAGGGATTTTTAGGGCTTTTTTAAGATTTATTTGGGATTTATTGTCTTTTAGGGTTTATTAATTTTAGGGATTTTAGGGGATTTCAATTTTTTAGGGTTTTTAGATTTTTTAGGGGTTTTGGGTTTTTTGGGTTTTTAGGGTGTTTTGTGTTTCTTGGGATTTAATATTCTTTATAGTTTTTTAATATTTTGAGGGGGTTTATATGTTTTTAGTGATTTTACTAGTTTTTAGGGGTTTTAGGGGTATTAGGATTTTTTAAGTCTTTTTGGGGGTCTTTTGGGTTTTTTGGCTTCTTCATGGTTTGTACGAATTTAAAATTTTCTTTGATTTTATAGGATTTTTAAGGATTTTAATGGTTTTAGGGGTCTTACAGGTATTTAGGGGTTATTAGGGTTTCCAGGGTTTTTAGGGGTTTTAGAATTTTTAATGTTTTTAGGGGTTTTATTCAGTTTTTTGGGGTTTTAATAGTTTTTTATTGTTTTTAACCTTATTTAAATTTTTAGGGGTTTTGAGGGGTTTTATAGTTTTTAGTGACTTTTTGGGGTTTAGGGGTTTAAAAGGTTTTTAGGGGTTTTAGGGGTTTTGATGGCTTTCAATGGTTTTTATGGTTTCTTTTATTTTTTTAATTATTTTTAGGTCCTTCTTAATATTTTTATGGTTTTTAGGGCTTTTAGAGATTTTAGGTTTTTCAGGGATTTGAGGGTCTTTTGTGTTTTTATGGTTTTTCTTATTTTTTAGTGTTTTTATTGTTTTTTAGATTTTTTAAAAAAATTAGGGGGATTTAAGGATTATTAGAGTTTATAGGGGTTTTTTTTGTGTTTTTAGGGTTTTAAGGGTTTTAAGAGTTTTTATAGTTTAAAGGGAGTTTTTAGAGGTTTAGGGTTTTTATTTTTTGGGGAATTTTTAAAGAATTTGTAGGAGTCTTATGGTTTTTAGGATTATTTTGGGATTTTAGGTATTTTTAGGGCTTTAGAGTTTTTCAGGGTTTTTTAGGTTTTCTAGGGTTTTCAGGGTTTTTTAGGTTTTCTAGGGTTTTTAGTTCTTCTTGGTTTTTAGGGTTTTTTGAGTTTTTTTGGGTTTTAAAGGACTTTTAGAGTTTTTTAATATTTATGAGGTTTTAATGGTTTTTATATTTTAGTAGGGTTTTAGGGTTTTTTGGGGTTTTAATGGGTTTTCAGATTTTTTATGATTTTCAGTTCCTGGTCATGTTTTATAGGGGTTTTTTTATGTTTTTTGGATTTTTTTGTATTTTATAGTATTTTTATGGGTTTTTACGGTTTTAAGGGATTTGAGTGTTTTTAGGGATTTTGAGTGATTTTAGGGGTTTCTAGGGTTTTTAGGTGTTTTAGGTGTTTTAGGGTCTTTTGTGTTATTATGGGGTTTTTGAGTTTTTAGGGGTGTTAAGGTTTTTTAGTGTTTTTTAACATTTTTAACATTCATAGGGGTTTTGTGTGATCTTAGTTTTTTT
The DNA here is from genome assembly GCA_963277665.1 of Viscum album. Lineage (NCBI taxonomy): Eukaryota > Viridiplantae > Streptophyta > Magnoliopsida > Santalales > Viscaceae > Viscum > Viscum album. The sequence goes on from OY728156.1 coordinate 123,289,465, forward strand.
ATTATTTTTAGGGTTTTAGTGGGTTTTTAGGGTTTTTTATGGTCTGAGATTTTTTATGGTTTTCAAGGGGTTTTCATGTTTTTTATGGTTTTTAATGTTTTTATGGATTATTAGAGATTTTAGGATATTTATGGTTTATAGTGTTTTTCATTATTTTGATGGTTTTATGGTTTTCCTTGGTTTTTAGGGTTTTTTCAGGGTTTTATGGTTGATTGGGGTTTTAAGGACTTTTATAGTTTTATGGTTTATTTTTTTTAGTGTTTTTAAAAAAAATTAGGGGTTTTCAGTATTTTAGTGTTTTTAGGGGGTTTTAGGTTTTTATGGTATTTTTGGGTTTTTAATGGTTTTTAGGGGTTTTTATGGTTTTATTTAGTATTTCAGGGGTTTAGGGGTTTTTTTCAAGGGTTTTTAGGTTTTTAGGATTTTAGGGTTCTTAGGGTTTTTAGGATTTTAGGGTTTTTGAGGGGTTTTGGGTTTTTCAGTGTTTACTAGAGTTTTTAGGGCTTTCAAGGTTTTTAAGGACCTTCTTTAGGGTTTTTTGTGTTTATTAGGGTTTTTAGGTTTTTTAGAGTTTTTTAAAAAAAATTGGGGTTTAAAGGGTTTTTATATTTTTAGTAGTTTTTAGTGTTTTTATGGGTTTTTACGGTTTTTATGGTATTTATGGAGAAAAATGTTTAGGGATGATAGCCCCACCAAACTTTAAAGAAATAAAAAAAATGCAAGGAGGGTTTACAAATCCAAGAGTGCACCTCACCCTTCATATCAGAGTCCACATACGACATACAAAAAGACAGTGAAACAAAAGACCACAGTGAGCTTCGTTCCTTAATTGCCTTCTTTGAGAGTGCATCTGCCACCGAGTCTCTATTGACATGAATGGCCCATAGGCTGAGAGTATGAGAGATGGTGAGGCATTCAATCCATTGTGGTATAAGTCTTCATGGGACTTCCCTAGATTTTTTTGGGGCATCCACTATAAGCATCAAGTCAGACTCAATCCAAAGAGAGGTCCACTTAAATTGGGTATCAAACATAGTTGCCTTCATCATTTCCCATAACTCTGCTTCATAAGAACATCTGTCTCCAATAAAATGGTAAAAGTAGCCTGTGAAAAAGAATCTGTAGGTATGGAAGACCCCACGACACCCTGAGGGGATGGGTGCACCCAATGTTTAACCATCCACATTGACCTTTCTCTCTGCTAGGATTAGGGGAATCCATCGGATAAATATCAACACCTACGGTTTCTTCCCCCTTCCAGCATATCCAAGTGAATGAAAAAGAGTTATATCATTAACATTATTTTCCATTGAACCTGTTTGAAGATAGTACGCTACATGCATCACCTTGTGGATCGTCACCACTCCAACACGATCTGAGAGAGGCTTCCAGTTAAAGTTCATTGCATTTCGAGCATCCCAAATACAGTGAATGGTTTCCACAACACCTACAAACAGCTAGTTGTGAACTTGGTCGCTGCATTTCAGCTTCACCAGGCCATAAAAGAAATCACATATCACCCCTTGCATTCCATACTTCAACCCAAAACATTACATCAGGTAGCTCCATTGTTTGGTAGCAAATTTTCAGTGGAGTAGAACATGAAAGTCATTCTCCTCATCCTTCATGTTGAAAAAACAAGTGGAGAAAAGTTTCCATCCAGCTGTCTTCAGTTTCTCTTAAAGGGAAAGTCTATTTCTTCATATTTTCCTGATCATCACATAGTTAGCTAGCAGGATGAAAGGTGTTTTGAACTTTAGTATCCATGATGGCGAGGTGATTCCTTGAGGGAATTTCAGCAGTTATTAGTCACGGGTATTAAATATTCCAACCATATTGGGCCTCCAAATGAGGGTTTCATTGTCTAGGATAAAATATCACTTAATTTTTAAAATAATATGTTCAAGGAAACCCATAAGGGATTCCCTACTATGTTGAAAAAGGGAAACAATTGACATTTCCCTTAGGTTATGGGGAGGTTTCCGAACATCACAAATTGGTTGCTCAAGCCATAGAGTAGTCAAAAAAATAAGAGTTGAGGAATTCAACACAATCCAATTTTAATGAGATATTATATCCTTTTATGAGGATCGTAGATCATGCCAAACCAAGAAGGATAGTTATCCAGTGAATCCCTCACAAATCCTACTTGTGAACCTCTTGGTAAGAAAATTTGGGCCATCATCATGTGGTTTGAGCAAGCTATATGTGAACTTCCTCAGTAGGGAATCATTAAATCTTTTGAGGTATTTAATACCAAGACCACCCATCTCAACCGGCTTTGTATAGTGCTTCCAGGAAACAGAGATCAATTTTATTTCGCTGGTGCATCCCTTCCTAGTAAAATTCATGATCCTTGCATTCAAACACTTAACCAGACTGACCAGACATCTATAGATATAAAAAGCATGGAAGAACATTGAGGTTATAACTAAATTGATCATACATACTCTTCTAGAAAGGTAGAGGCATTTTCCTTTCCATTTGGCAAGATTCTGGGTAATTTTGGATGATATGCCCTCAAAGTAGCATCTTTTTGCCTTTACTCATAATAGGGGGATACCCAGGTAGGTGAAGGGGATTGATCCTCTCCTGACTCCAAGCGATCTAGAAATGAGAAGATTCCTTGAGTGGGAGACTCCAATGCAAAAAAATATTGTGGATTTCTTCTATATGATAGTTTTCCTAGTGACTCTCTCATATTGATGAAATATTCTTTTCATGGAGGATAATGTTTTCTTGTTAACCTTCCCAAATAGAAGAATTCCATCCGCATAGAGTAGGTGGGAGGGAACACGGATGTCCCTCCCTACCTTGATCAGTGAGTAAAGTCTATCTTACACTAAGTCAATAATTCACCATCTCATGTAATCCTCAAAAATTGAAAAAAGAAATCCGGAGAGTGGGTCACCTTACCAGACTCCGCGGGAGCATTTGAAGAACCCCTTTGTGGAACCATTTATATGAACTGAAATTATGGCACTGTAAAGGATAGTATTAATCATCTTGATAAAACTTCTAGAGAAACTATACTTTCAAAGAACTTTAAAGATAAAGCTCCACTTTATGGTGTTGAAAGCCTTTGAAATATCAATTTGTAGAGTTAACATCACATGATTTATATTCTTCTACATAATGTTGATACCCTCTAAGGTAGTGAAAAGGAAGGATTGAATGTTCCTCCTAAGAATGAACCCAAACTAGTTTGGTGTGATAATATCCCTCAAGATCTTCCCTATCCTGATGACCAATATTAGGGATGGTGTTCCCCATAGAAACCAGACAGAAGTAACCAATCTTAATATCTTTTTCTTTCTTTGTAATTAGAGATATAAAATTGGAGTTCACTTCATAAGGGATTAATCCTGAGAGGAAGACTTCCCTAAAATCCATGGTAACATCCTCATGAAGAATGTCCCAATAAAACATAAATAATTTATTTCTTAGCCCATCAGGTCATGCTGCACTATCCATGTTGAAAGAGAAAAACATATACTTCACCTCCTCTCCCACAGGCACCACCATGAGAGCCTCATTCTGAAGTTCAGTAATGTAGGGAGTGATTTAATCTGAGAGGATGAAGGGATCAACACCATAATCCATGCACAACCACTGAAAGTGCTCTAACATATACTTGTAAATGTATTCCATCACGGTGAAGGTCGAACCACTAACCTAGACTACATTCAGAATATTCTTAACTCATTTATCTCTGTTAAAAAAAAGAAAAAACATGGATTTTCTATCCTCATCCTGCAACCATTTTACATTGAACTGTGCCTTTGAAATCCTCTCCTTCATATCTAGTAACTCATCCAGCTTGGAGTGGAGCTCAAGCTCCTCTCAAGAGGGGGTGTGCTGCTGCTAGTTTGCAATTTGATAGTTGAAAATCTATGATTCAGCAGTCTTTATATCATCTTTCATCCCTAAAAAGGAATTCCTTCTCCATTCCATCAGGAGGCGCTTGAATTATCTGAGCTTAGAAACCACAAAAAATAGGGGCTTCCAACAAAGGTATTGTTCCACCCTTTAATAAACTGTTCCCTACACCTATAAATTTTGAGCTAGACATTGTTAAATTTAAAAGGCACAGGGAGAGACCTGGAGTTACCCTACCTTAACTCAACAACAAGGGGGTTGAGGTCTGAGTTAAATTTTGAAAGAGTGAACCCAGAGATGACCATGGGGGAGCTCATATCACTGATTTGGGAGAAAAATCAGTCTATCTTACTGGTTTTTCTTCCATTGATAGTATACCATCCCTATTTAATGTTTTATCTAGCTATGGATGTCTCAGATATATCACATCGATCTAGGCATGAGGCAAATTTCACTGCTACTGTGTGGGAAAAGCTAGGGAAAATATTTTCCTCAGGAATCCGGACATCATTAGATGTCACCAATGACAATCCAATTATGGGTAATGGACTCATTCTTCCAAACCAAATCCCTCTATAGATCCCTCTTTTAGATGTACGAACAATATGCATACACAAAGGAGAGGGTAAGGATAGTAGCGTGGAAACATATGGTAATAGAGATCACTTGAGGCCTCACTTCAACTGCAATAACCTGAACATCAATTTGCTTAAGAACCCATAAGGTTTCAGTATCCTCACCAATAATATAAATGACGGAGTACCTGATGGTGATCCATTTAAATCCCTTCCAACTTTCAAAATTGATCATGGGATCAGCTGACCCAATTAGCATAAGACTGTGAGAAATAAAGTGCCTAAGGGTTGTGGTTGTGGGAACAGTCTTGATCCCCTGGTAGTTATAGAATATGATATTCAATGGGGGAGGGTTTTAATATTGGTGGGGGTGTTTTACCCTTACACTTTACTTTATTTCCCTTCTTATTGGTGTTTCTAGTAAAATTCTTGGCCGGTTCTTGAGTGAGGTATTTCACTGCCTGCTTTTTCCTATCAAAAATCTTCTCTTTAGTAGGACCAATGATAGGACCATCATCCTGGGCCTGAGAGTCCTTAGCCATGTCACTCAAAAATACCCCACTCAATTGGTTAGACTTTTTCAAAATGCATATGGATTCCTCGGAAGGAACACCAATCGGCTTCCTCACAACCTTTTTTAAGAAAACCTCTATGAAAGCATCAGTATCCTGGTTTATCCACACTGGTTACCCAGATATATCAGCCTTTCTGGGGGGACCAGAGCCGGTGAGACCAGAACCATAGTATTGGGGCCATCAATTGTGACCTATCGGCCAGGAGGTGAAGCAACATCCTTGGTGACCTGTATGTCGGTTGGTTATTTTGGGGAATCACACCCAGCCTGTTTCTGAGAGGCTGAGGCTTGTGCAGTGGGTGAGGCCACAGGCATCTGTACTAGGGAGACCCGTACCGGCTCCATCAATTCCTATCCATCAGCTGAGATGGCCAAATCATAAACTGACCTCAGCTCTGGGTCCACCAAATTAGAGGCACCCAGAGGAGGATTAGCAGTATCCTGATCAACCTTGCATCTAGTGTTCTCATCCAAAAAGATGGGAGAGGGGGTAGGGACTAAAGGAATAGAGGTCGCTGGGATGCTTCCCACCGATTTTCTCACCACACCCTTGGATGATGAGGGGTCTTCATTGGACCTTGGGTGATCCTTACATACCTTAAGAACCTTCCTGAAAGTACTTAGATCATGCCTATGTAGGTTTCAAATAGAACAATTCTTCGATCTTCTACATTATAAGAGTTTATGACCAAAAAAATTGCAGGTATGGAAGAATTTGGGCCTTCTCTCATACTGAATTTACAAGGTAGGGAATTGAAGACAACCTCCTCAACTAGGGTGCTCACCATATTGACATCTATAGGCACCCTGGCATAGTGCCCATACCTTTGGTTTTTCATTGACTTATCAATTCTGATGGGTAACCCAATCAAAGAGGAAATGTCCCATAGGATTTTAGGGTTCCAGTAGAACCAATATAATTTAAAAATATGAATCCATACCTATGCATAGGTGTTTTTCATGCGGAAAGGTTCAAAACTCCGGTCCCAATCCTGGATCCGAAGAAGACCTAACCTGAGATTGAGGGAGAAAAAGCTTCATGCCCTCTTTTTCTAGTCATCATAAGGGAAGATAATATGGTAAAATCCCCTTCCTATGGCCATAATTTTCCACTCCATAAACCCCTAGATATTAGCAATTCACATTTTTAGATCGCCACTCTTCCAAAGAATCTCCCCTTTTGGGACAATCACTCATGAAATAATGGATAAACTACATAGACTCACCCACTCTTCTATCGCATCCTAGTTTGCTGAGATATGTGCTACACCACCCTTCTTGATCATACGACCAAGGGAGGGAGCACTGAAATCTGTGAAGGTAAGAGTAGCTGCCACTTTTACAACATCTGCAAAGTTCTTCTTGCATCCCGTCACTCCTAAAACCTCATAAGGAACCTCCATATTTTCCTCCCAAGATCTACATAGCCGAAAATGTTCATTGCGCCCGGCCAGGTCTGATTAAACCATGACCGAACTTCATCTCTTTCCATCTGTAGTGGCCGCGTTCTAGGGTCTCTTGGGATCCTAATGATCACTGGTTCCCCTCCTTGATCCATCTGTCATATTCTTATGGTATTTAGGGGTTTTATTGGGTTTCATAATTTTTTTTAGTTTTTAGGGTATCTTATGTTTTAATGAATTTTTAGGAATTTTTCAGGTTTTTATGGTTTTTAGGATTTTTAGGATATTTAGGGATTTTAATGTTATTATGGTTTTAGGGATTTTTTTTTGGGATTTTAGTTTTTTTTCAGAGTTTTTAGGGTTTTTTGATTTTTTAAAGGTTTTTAATGTTTTTTAGAGTTTTTTAATGTTTTAGTGGTTTTATATTTTTTAGTGTTTCTTGAGGGTTTTTGTGGTTCTCATTGGTTTTTAATTATTTCATTGGTTTTTAGGGTTTTCATGGAGTTTTAATAGTTTTTAGGGTTTGTTATGTCTTCTTGAATTTTTAGAGATTTTCAGTATTTTTATGGTTTTTTAGGTTTTTATAGGATTTTTAGGTTTTTTGGGGGGTTTTAGGGGTAATTAAGGTAATTAAAGTTTATAGGGTTTTCTAGGTTTTTTTAGGTCTTTTGGGTTTTAGTGTTTTATTTATTTTTTATGGTTTTAATAATTTTTAGATATTTTTAATGTTTTTAGGGGAATTTAGGTTTTTTTGAGTATTTTTTGGTTTTTTTGGTTTTTATTGGGTTTTAGGGTTTTTGTGGTTTCTAGGGGTTTTAAATGTTTTCTGGGGTTTTTCAGAGTTTTTGGGTTTTTTAATTTTTTATTGATTTTTTAGTATTTTTAGGGTTTTTAGGGTTTGTATGAGTTTTTTTGGGATTTTGAGTGTTTTTAAAGTTTTTCATGGTTTTAAGGATTTTCAGGGTTTTTTTATTTTTTAAAGGTTTTTATAGTTTTTAATGTTTTAGGGGTTTAAAGGGTTCTTAGTGTTTCTACTGTTTTTTTTTTGGATTTTTTTAATGTTTTTAGTTGTTTTTACAATTTTCATGGGTTTTTAACGTTTTTTAGTTTTTTCTATATTTTCTAGGATTTTTATGTCCTTTTTTATGTTTTTAGGGTTTTTAGGTATTTTGAGGGATTTTAGGCTTATTAAGATACTTAAGGGTTTTCAACGTTTTTAGGGTCTTTTGTGGTTTTTAGGGTTTTATAATTATTTTTTGGGGTTTTAAGGTTTTATTGAGTTTTTAATCAATTTTAGGGGTTTCAAGGGTTTTAGATTTTTTGTGGTTTTTAAGGTTTTTATTAGGTATTAGGGTTTTTGATCATTATAGGGGTTTAATTGTTTTCAAGGGTCTTCCAAAATTTTAAGGGTTTTTAGGTTTTTATAAATTTTTAAGGATTTTTTAGGTTGTTTTGGTTTTTATGGGTGTGTTAGGAATTTTCGGATTTTGAGCCTTTTGGGGGGTTTTCAGGGTTTTAGGGTTTTTATGATTTTTCAGGGTTTTAGGGACTTCTATTTTTTATGGGTTTTTTAGTTTTTTAGGGTTTTGAGGTTTTTAGAGTTTTTTAACATTTTTAGTTGTTCAAATGGTTTTTAATTTTTTTTGTATTTTTTAGGTTTTTATGGGTTTTGAGGTGTTTTGGGTTTTTAGGTGTTTTATGGTTTTCACGTGTTTTTTAGTATTTTTAGGAGATTTTATGTTTATAGGTAGTTTTAGGATTTTTTTTTCTAATTTTTATGGTTTTTAGGATTTTTTAGTGTTTTATTGGATTTTGAGGAGTTTAGGGTTTTTAAGTGTTTTTAGGTTTTTAGGGTTTTTTTAGACTTTTAGGGTTTTTAATATTTTTATGGGTTTTTAAGGTTTTTTAGAGTTTTTTCACATATTTAGGTGTTTAAAGGGTTTTTATATTTTTTAGTTTGTTTTTAGGATTTTATGTTTTCTCATGGTTATTTAAGGTTTTAGAGGATTTCTATTTTTAAGGGGTTATTCATGTTTTTAGGGGTTCTAACATTTTCTGGGAATTTAGGGATTTTTTAAGTTTTTAATTGGTTTTAGGGTTTTTAGGGTTTTTAGGGATTTGGAGTTTTTTATGGTTTTTAAAGTTTTTTAGGGTTTCTACTAGGTTTCATGGCATTTAGGGTGTTTTTTGGGTTTTTTTGAGTTTTTTTTGAGTTTTTTAGGGGTTCTATGGTTTTTTATAGTTTTTTAATTTTTTTACTGGTTTTAAGTGTTCTTAGAGTTTTAATGGGTTTTAGGGTTTTTATTAGTTTTTTTTATGATTTTTAGAGTTTTTTTAGGGTTTTTATGTTTTCAAGGATCTTTAAGGATTTGTAGGGTTTTTATGGATTTTTAGGATTTTTAGGTATTTTGAGGGTTTTAAATTTTCTAATGGGTTTTAATGTTTTTAGGGTTTTTTCGGGGCTTTTAGGGCATTTTTAGGTTTTTAGGGGTTATATTTTAGGTTTTATTATTTTTATGGGTTTTAGAGTTTTTTTATCATTTTAGGGGTTTTAAGGTTTATTAGATTTTTTATTGATTTTATGGTTTTATGGGGTTTTAGGGTTGTTATGTTTTTTTGGGGATTTATGGTTTTGAGGGGTTTTTAGTGGTTTTTTTATGTTTTTAGGGATTTTATGGATTTTTTATTATTTTTATTATTTTTAGGCTTAATTAGGTTATTTATGGAATTTTAGGGTTTTTAGGGGATTTTAGGGTTTTTAGGGTATTTTTGGGTGGGGTTTTTTTGATTTTTTAGTGTTTGTAAGAGCTTTTAGAGTTTTATAACATTTCTAGGGGTTTGGAGGGATTTTATAGTTTTTAGTGAATATTTAGGATTTTTATTGGTTTTTATATTTTTTAAGGTTTTTTTGGGATTTTACAGTTTTCATGGGGTTTAGAGTTTTAGGAATTTTTTAAATCATTTTAGGGGATTTATGGTCTTTAATGGTTTTTAGGATCTTTTGGGTTTTATGATATTTTTTGTGTTTTTTAGGGTTTTGTGATTTTTTAGAGTTTTTAAACATTTTTAGGGGTTTAATAGTTTTAATATTTTTTATTGTTTTTAGGATTTTTATGGGTTTCTACAATTTTTAATGGTTTTCTGTGGTGTTTTTGGGTTTTTAGGGTTTTTTTACATTTTTATGTATTTTTAGGGATTTTTAGGATTGTTGTGGATTTTAGGGTATTCTGAGGTTTTAGTGATTTTTAGGGTTTTAATGTTTTTTTCATGGTTTTAATGGTTTTTATGGTTTTTAGGGTTGTTATGTTTTATTTGGGTTTTTTTGGGTTTTTTGTGTCTTAGGGGGTTTTAAGGTTCTTTAGAGTTTTGTAACATTTTTAGGGGTTTTAAGGGTTTTTAGAGTTTTTAGTGCTTTGAGGTTTTTTATGGGTTTTAGGGTTTTGTAAGGTTTTAGGGGTTTTATTATTTTTAGGGTGGGTTTTAGGGTATTTAGATTTTTTTACATTTTAAAGTATTTTTGGGATTTTTATGATTTTTTTGGTTTTATGGTTTTATGGATTTAGGGGTTTTAAGATTTTTATGGATTTTGAGGTTTCTGGGGTGGGGGTTAGGGTTTTCTAGGGTTTTTAGGGATTTTCAGGATTTTTTTTTGGATATTTTGGGGTTTTATGGTTTTTTTAATTTGTAAGGGGTTTATGGGTTTTTAGAGTTGATAACATTTTTAGGGGTTTTATGATTTTTCAATGTTTTTTGTGGTTTTTTAGTTTTTATTATGTTTTAAGGGTTTTTAGGTTTTTAGGGGTTTTATAGTCTCTAGGGGTTTTGGGGTTTTCTATGTTTTTAGGAATTTTATGTATTTTTTAATATTTTTATTATTTTTAGGGGTTTTAGGTATGTTCCTGATTTTTATGGATTTTTCATAGTTTTTAGGATTTTTAGGGGTTTTAAGGTATTTTTGGTATTTTTTGGTTTTTTTAGAGTTTTTAAAGTTCTTATGGGTTTTTAGATTTTTTTAACGTTTTTAGGGTTTTAAATACTTATTATTATTTTATTGATTATTATAGTTTTTATGTTTTTAGGGGTGTTATGGTTTTGAAGGGGTTTTTAGTGTTTTTAGGGGTTTTTTTATGTTTTATGTATTTCTAAGGATTCTTAGGATTTTATGGTTTTTAAGGTTTTAAGGGATTTGAGACCTTTTATGTTTTTAGGGTTTTTGGGGTTTTCAGGGGTTTATGGTTTTTTGGGTTTTTAGGTTTTATAAATTTTTAGAGGTTTTAAGGATTTCTGGTGTTTTTTTACATTTTAGGGATTTTAAGGGTTTTTAGAGTTTTTTTGTGTTTGTAGGGTCTTCATGGGTTTTTTCATTTTATATTTTTTGGGTGGTTTTATGATTTTTTGGGGTTTTCAGGGTTTTTTAAAAAATTTATGGATTTATATGGATTTTTTAGGATATTATGGCTTTAGGTATATTCAGTGCTTTTTAGGGGTTTTAGGGTTTTCAAGTTTTTCTAGGGTTTTTTTGGTTTATTGTGGTGTTTTTTTGGGTTTTTTGTGTTTTTAATTTTTTTAGAGTTTTTTAACATTTTTAGGGTTTTTAAGGGTTTTTAAAGTTGTTTTTGGATTTTAAGGGTTTTAATGTGTTTTTAGGTTTTTAAGGTTTTTAGGGGTTTTATGTTTTTAGGGTTTTTTATATTTTTATAGGTTTTACATTTTAAGTGATTTTTTAGAATTTTTATTTATTTTATGGTTTTTATGTTTTTATGGTTTTTATGGATTTTTAGGGGTTTTATGGTTCCATGGACTGTTTTCAGCTTTTTATGTATATTAGGTTTTTAAGGTTTTTTTTATTTTTTAGGTTATTTGATGCTCCTTTCCGTCACAGAGTCTAAAGAATGAAAATGGAAATACCATAAGACAAAGTGATTCATCCTTTGAAGAAACATCAAAATTTGACAAAGTCATGAACACGAATTTTCTTCAGCATGGGCCGCGCAGGTTTCATCATGGTCACACATGTATACCTGCGCACCACATATTGGGCACACAGGTGACCTGCACGCCCTATATGATTTTTTCCCAGGGACTTCAGCAGCCTATAAATACCCCTTGTGGGCCCCCCATTTTGATGAGGAAAAATCTAGAAACTCAAATTTGAGCTCTTGGCGCCCTAGTCTCCTCTCGAAGTCTTTCGAACACTTCTAAGGTAATTTATTACCTATAACGGATGATCTAAAGAGGGGGAACAAGGACTAAGTGTTGAAATTCATCAACACGTGCGTGCCTAAGTGTCTAACCCTTCAGGGAAATGAAGACACTTGCGCTCCGCCTTATCCCTTCAACAGAACCTATGCACCACCCTTTTATAAGCCTTTAGGGATAATACTAAGGGCTTGATCCAGGCTCGCCCAAGTATTACCCTATGGGTTGGTAGACGCGCAAGTAAACCTGTGCCGTGCAGGTATACCTGCACGCCTACTTCTTTTTGGGTGCCCCTCCTACTTATTCATCTCTCTTATTCAAATCCACATTTCCTCTTCAAGATTTAGTCTTCAGAACCCTCTTCACAACCATTTATGGCATGATTCCTTGGTTGGCTTTTTTATCTGAAAGGAATTCTATGGAACATCTCTCAAAATCTTGTGATTTTCATATCTTCATGTCACTAAGGTGAGAGATTTCATTCATTCAACCTACTCCTTAAAGATGACATGATCTTTAATTTTGGACATCCTCCTTAGGAGTAAGCCCCAAGTCCCCTAACTTGGGCCTTCTTTTCAAGAGTAATCCCCAGTCCAAGTTCTCTTAAACTAGGCATCCTTTTTAGGAGTAAACCCCAGTCCAAGTTCCCAAATATGGGTATCCTCCTAAGGAGTAATCCCCAAGTTACAAATCCCCTTAACCTGGGCATCCTCATTATGAGTAAGCCCTAGTCATAATTCTATTTAACCTGGGCATCCTTCTTCTCGGGAATAAGCCCCAGTTCTCAAGTCCCATTAACCTGGCCCTCCTTCTCAGGAATAATCCCCAGTCATAATTTCTCTTAACCAGTCTTAATTTACTTTTGATTTGGGATTCCTTATTAGGAGTAAAACCCAATCATAATCCCCCTCTAATTTGGGCATCCTTCTCAGGAGGAAGCCCTATGTTAAGTATCCAAATCTCCATAAATCACATATACCTCTATGGACCTTGTTCCCGGGTTTCTTCCCTGAAGTAAATCCCAATCCTCATTTATCTAGCCAGTCATACATACATAAGCCCCACATTATTTCTTATGATTGCATCTTTCGTGGTACAATTGTCAGGTTTTACCAATACCTCTTGTTTCTCACACCGAGCATGACTCACATGAGCATAGAGCATAAAAGTAATTATGAAATCTTTATTTGAGCCATAAACCATGCATAAACCTCGTACTTCATTACTCGAACTACACGGTTTCTGATTCCTTTTATAAACAAGGATACGTAGGTATCCCATCTGCGGGTATGATCCCAACTCTGAAATAATCTATGTCTTTCTGAATGACAATAAACTTCAATTTCCCTGCTGAGTGGATTTAAAACCAGTATGGTTATCATAATGACCAAGAAATTTCTATATAATGTGTTGAAAGATACCATAGACTAAGAATCTCTAACAAATACAGATTATTCTCTATCGACGAAGAACCTCCAATACATATAAAAGATTCTCTAAATCTCCTACAAACTAAATCATTGATTGTCATATCTAAAGGAAAGATCATTTTCAAACTTGGTAATTTAATAAGGATTCACGAACATAACTCAAATCTATAAAGAGAGTCCCGGAGTAGACAATAATTCCCCTCACAAAGGTGTGATGAGTCCGACCTGCCATCCTCTCAAACAATTAAAATTTTTAAGCCTCATCGGTTCACAACTAATGAGCACCCACCTTTGGAAAGTAGGTCCAAATTGATATAGAATCATTGGATGTTTTCAGTTCTACGAAAAAACCCATTAGAAACTGATTGGAATGTTTTAACCTTAAACCAATGAGGTCATCCCCAATTCCAGCGCGAAATAGGTTTTACAATTTTTTGATTTTTTTAACATTTTTAGTGGTTTTGAGGGTTTCAATAGTATTTAGTTTATTTTTATGGTTTTATGTATTTTTCAAGGTATTTAAGGGTTTTATGGTTATTAATGGTTTTTCTGATATTTAGGGTTTTTTACTTTTTCAAGTATTTTAGGTTTTTTAGGATTTTTATAGTTTTTAGGGTTTTAAGGTTTTAGGGATTTTGAGGGGTTTTAGGGGTTTTTAGGGTTTTTAGGTTTTTATTGGTTTTAAGGGTCCTTTTGGTATTTTTGGTTTTTTGGTTTTTAGAATTTTTTAGGGTATTGTGGGTATTTATTTTTTTTGGTTTTAGGGGGTTTTGTATTTTTAAGAGGTTTTCTAGGTTTTTAAGATTTTTTATATTTTTAGGAATTTTTACAATGTTTTTTGTTTTTTTATAGTTTTTAGTGGTTGAAAGGGATTTTAGGGATTTTGAGGGGTTTTATGGATTTTCATTTATTTATAGGGGTTTTATGGGGTTTTAGTGTTTTTAGGGTTTTAGAAGTTTTTAGGAGTTTTTAGGGTTTAAAAGGTTTTTTAGAGTTTTTTAAAATTTTCAGCAATTTTAGGGGTGTTTGTATTTTTATATTTTTTAGTGAGTTTTTAAGTGTTTTGGGTTTTTAGGGTTTATAAGGTTTTTAGGGGTTTTTTGGATCTTCAGAGGTTTTTCAGGGTTATTAGGTATTTTTTATGATTTTAGGTATTTTTAGAGATTTTTTAGGATTTTTATGGGTTTTTGGGATTTTTAGGGTTTTGGGATTTTGAGGGGTTTGGGATTTTTTTGGGTTTTCTAGGTTTTTATATGTTTTCATGTTTTTGAGATCTTTTTGGTTTTAGGTTTTTTTAGTTTTTAGGGGTTTTAAGGTTTTTTAGAGATTTTTCATGTTTTTAGGTGTTTTAGGGTGTTTAGGGGCTATAGGGGGTTTCTCGAGTTTTGTGGGGTTTATGGTATTTTTAGGTTTTAGGGGCTTTTATAGTTTTAAGGTTTGTTTAAGGTTTTTTTGTTTTTAATCTTTTCATGGGGTTTTAGAGTTTTTTTTTGTATTTTTATGGGTTTTGGGGGTTTTTTGGGTTTTTTAGGGTTTTCTTTTATTTTTTAGGGTTGTTAAGGCTTTTAGTAGTTTTTTTAATGTTTTTAGGCAGATTAAGGGTTTTGGATTTTTTTTAAATGTTATTTTATGGTTTTTATGTTTTTTAAGGTTTTTAACGGTTTTCGGGGTTTTATGATTTTCAAGGGTTTTACAGGTTTTTACTTTTTCTAGAATTTTTATTAAAATTTTACGATATTTAGGTGTTTTTTTTATATTTAGGGTTTTTCATAGATATTGAGGGTTTCTAGGGTTTTTAGGGTTTTTAAGGTTTTTAAGGGTTTTAGGATCTTTTGGGGTTTTTCAGGCATATTTTATATTTTTTTATGGTCTTTATGGTTTTTAGTGATTTAATGTTTTTTTGGCTTTAATTGTTTTTAGATTTTATCAGTGATTTTTAGGGATTTTAGGTATTTTTTGTGTTTTTAAGGTTTTAGGGAGTTTTTTATTGTTTTTAATGGTTTTATGGTTTTCAAGGAATTTTCAAGGCTTTTAGGGTTTTTTATTTCATATATTATTAGGGTTTTTAGGATTTTTATAGGTTTTATGTGTTTTTTTATTATTTGTTAGTGTTTTAGGATTTTCTAGGGTTTTATAAATTTTTATGGTTTTTACGGTCCTCTGAGGGTTTAAGATTTTTGTGTGTTTTTTTGTGCTTTTTTGTGTTTTATGGGTTTTTAGTTTTTTTCATGTTTTTTTGATTTTAGGTATTTTGATGGTTTTTTGATTTTTTATTGGGGTTATGTTTTTAATTTTTTAGGGGTTTTAAGGTTTTTACGGGTTTTATGGTATTCAGTGGTTTTTAGGGTTTTATGGATTTTTACGTTTTTAGGGATTTTTAGGGATTGTTTAGGATTTTTATGGGTTTTAAGATTTTTATGATTTTTAGGGACTTTTGGGTTTTTAATTTTTTATAGTTTTTTTGGATTTTTATAGACTTTTAGGGTTTTTAGGGTCTTTTGGGTTTATAGGGTTTTTTAGTTTCTAGGATTTTATGGTTTTTAGAGTTTTTTAATGTTTTTAGTCCTTTAATGGACGTTATATTTTTTTAGTGGATTGTAGGGTTTTTTGTGGATTTTAAGGCTTTTTGGTGGGGTTTTGATTTTAGGGGGTCTTTAGAGTTTTTACATTTTCATGGATTTTTCAGGATTTTTTAGGATTTTAATGGTTTTTTGGATTTTTTAGGATTTTTAGGGATTTTTATGGTGTTTAGGGTATTTAAGTTGTTTTTATGGTCTTTTGTGTTTTTTTGTGTATTTTTTGGTTTTTTAATGATTTTTATGTTTTTTAGAGTTTTTTTAACATTTTTAACATTTAAGGGGTTTAAAGGGTATTTATAGTTTTTAGTGGTTTTTATCATTTTTATGTGTTTTTTGGGTATTTTATGATTTTTGGGGCCTTATGGTTTTCAGAGGTTTTTAAGGGTTTTTAGGGGTTTTTATGTATTCAGAGATTTTAGGGGGGTTTTTTATGATTTTATGGTTTTTAGTGATTTTTAGGGGTTTAGGGATTTTGATGTTTTATATAGTTTTTCATGGTTTTTTTAGTTTTTTAGTTTTTTCCGGGTTTTTGGGTCTTTTGGGTTTTTAGTTTTTTTTCATTTTTGTTTTTAAGATTTCTAGAGTTTTTATTGTTTTTAGGGGGTTTAAGGGTTTCTATAGTTTTTAGTGGTTTTGGGTTTTATTTGATTTAGAGTTCTTAATGGTTTTAATGGTTTCTTATGGTTTTTAGGGGGTTTTCATGACTTTTAGGAATTTTTACATATTCAAGGGTTTCAAGGGTTTTTAGGTTTTTACGGTTTCTAGGGTTTTAGGATTTATATGTATTTTGAGGGAGTTTTAGAGTTTTTCGGGGGGGTTTTAATGTTTTCCATGTTTTTAAGGTCTTTTGGGGTTTTATTATATTTTTAGATTTTATGATTTTTAAGGTTTTTTAGAGTTTTTAATTGTATTTGTTTTGGTTTTAGCGGTTTAAATGTTTTTTAATGTTTTTAGTGGGTTTTTAGGGATTTTAGGATTTTTAGGATTTTATGGTATTTATGGTTTTTTGGGGGTTTTATGGGTTTTTAGGGTTCTTTATGTTTTTAAGGATATTTAGGAATTTTTTACAATTTTTATGGTTTTTATAATTTCATGGGATTTTTACTATTTTGACAGCTTTTACTAGTTTTTATGGGTTTTTATGTTTTTTAGGGTTTTTTAGGGTTTTAAGGTCATTTGTGTTTTTTGAGTTATTTAGGTTTTTTATATGTTTTTGGAGTTTTTTTTAAGGGTTCAAATGGGTTTTATAGATTTTATATTTTTTTAAACTTTCATGGGATTTTATGGTTTTTAAAGTTTTTAGGGGTTTTAGTATTTTCAGGGGGTTTTAAGGCTTTTTACATTTTCAGGGATTTTTTTGAGATTTTTTTAAGAATTTTATGGTTTTTAGGGTTCTTAGGGTTCTTAGGGATATGGATGATGTTTAATGATCTTAAGGGGTTTTAGTGATTTTTTGTGTTTTCAATGTTTTTATGGTATTCTTGGGGGTTTAGGGGTTTTTTTGAATTTTTCAGGGTTTTGAAAGTTTTTTAAAATTTCTTAACTTTTTAACATTTTGGGGGTTCTAATAATTTTTATATCTTTTAGTGGATTTTAAAAATTTTATGTTTTTTTTGGGGGGGTTTAGATTTTTTGAGGGTTTTATGGTTTTTCGGGGTTTTAGGGTTTTTATGGATTTTAGGGATTTTAGGATTTTAGGGTTTTAGAGATGTTGGTGGTTTAGGGTTTTTATGGTGTTTAGGGTTTTCAGGGTTTTAGGGTCTTTTTGGTTTTTAGGGTTTTCTTAGTTTTTTAGGGTTTTAATGGTTTTTATGATTTTTTAATGTTTTTTGGGGCTTAAAGTGTTTCTATATTTTTAATCGATTTTTTGGATTTTTTTTGGTTTTAGGGTTTTAAGGTTGTTAGGTATTTATGGTTTTCAATTTTTTAAGTGTTTTTAGGGGTTTTTATGTTTTCTGTTATTTTTATAATTTTTTTAGGATTTTTATGGTTTTTATTATTTTTGGGGTTTTTAGCTATTTTGAGTGTTTTTGGTTTTTTAGTGTTTTTAGGGTTTTTTATATCTTTTAGGGTATTTTGGGTTTGCTGGGTTTTTTTTTTGATTTTTATGGTTTTATAGTTTTTTATATTTTTTCAATGTATTTTAGGTTTTTAAAGGTTTTTTGGGTTTTTATAGTTTTTTGTGGGGTTTTAGGGTTTTATAAGGTTAAAGGGTTTTTATGGATTTCAAGTGGTTTTCAGGGTCTTTAAGGTTTTTTATATTTTCATAGATCTTTAGAGGTGGTTTTAGGGTTTTTATTGTTTTTAGGGGTTTTTATGTTTTTAAGGATTCTTATGGGTTTTAGAAGTTTTCAAGTTTTTAGGTTCTTTTGGGTCATTTGGGGTTTAAATGTTTTTTTGGAGTTTTGGGGTTTGTTTAGTTTTTTATGGCTTTTAATGTTTTTAGATTTTTTTTACCATTTTAGGTGTTTTTACAGTTTTTAGTGGTTTTTAGGGTTTTTATGAGATTTTATGGTTTTTAAGGTTTTTAGGGGTTTTCAAGGTTTTAGGGTTTTAATTATTTTTAATGTTTTCAGATATTTTTAAATATTTTTTAAGATTTTTATGGTTTTTGGGGTTTGTTAGGGTTTCTTGGGAATTTGAGGGTTTTTATGTTTTTTCATGGTTTTTTCGGGTTTTTAGGGTTTCATAGTTTTTAGGGTCCTTTGGGGTTTTTATGTTTTTTTTGAGTTGTTAGGGGTTTAAAGGGTTTTTAGTGTTTTTAATTGTTTTAGGGTTATTATGGGTTTTTATAGATTTTAGAGGGTTTTAGGGTTTTTATGGGTTTTTGAGTTTTTTATGGTATTTAGGGGGTTTAGGGTTTTTTGGAGATTTTCAAGATGTTTAGGTTTTTTTACATTTTTTTGAATTTTTTGGCCTGTTGAAGAATTTTGTGGGTTGTTGAGGTTTAGTGCTTTTAGTTATTTTGTGTGTTTTTTTTACTTTTACGGTTTTTTTGGGTTTTTAGGGGTTTTCAAGGTTTTTAGATTCTTTTGGGGGTTTTAATGTTTTTAATGAATTTTAATGTTTTTTAATGTTTTCAGGGGTTTAAATGGTTTTTAGAATTTTCAGTGGGTTTTAGTTTTTTATGGGTTTTTTTTTGATTTTAAGGTTTTTAGGTGTTTTAAAAGTTCTTAGTGTTTTTTAGGGTTTTAATGGTTTTTTACATTTTTTGGGATTTTTTGGGTTTGTTTAGGATTTTTATGGTTTTAGGGTTTTTTGGGTTTTTTATTATTTTGAGGGTTTTATGGGTTTTTAGATTTTTTAGGGGTCTTAGTATTTTTAGGGGTTTTAGTGGTCTTTTGGGTTTTTATGGTGTTTAGAGTTCTTTAACATTTTTATAGGTTTTAACCGTTTTTAGAGAATTCAGTTCGTTTTTAGATTTTTATGGGTTTTTAGGGGCTTTTAAGATTTTTGTGGATATTTTGGTTTTCAGGGGTTATTCAAGGATTTTAGAGATTTTTGCATTTTTAGTGATTTTAGGGTTTTCTTGGATTATTTTTTCTTTTAGGGTATTTTGGGGTTTTTAGTGTTTTTGGGGGTTTTAAGGGTTTTAGGGTTTTCCGAGTTTAGGGTCTTTTGGATTTGAAGGGATTTTTGAGTTTTTAGGGATTTTGAGGTTATTTCTAATTTTAAACATTTTTAGGGGTTTAAAGTATTTTTAAAAAAATTACTGGTTTTTAGAGTTTTTATTTTTTTAGTATTTTTAGGGTAATTTGGGTTTTTATCTTTTTAATGGTTTTAGGGTTTTAAGGGTTTTTTTTACAATTTCATTGATTTTTAAGCATTTTTTATGATTTTTACTGGTTTTAAGGTTTTTTGGGTATCAAGGGTTTTAAGGGTCATTTTTGGTTTTTTAAGGTGTTTTTTTTATTTTTAGGGCTTTAAGTGTGTTTTTATTTTTTTAAATGTTAGGGGTTTCATGTGTTTTTTTATCTTTTTTTTTGTGGTTTTTTGGGGTTTTAAGGTTTTTAGTGGTTTTTAAAGGTTTTTAGGATTTTTTACATGTTTAGGGATTTTTTATGCTTCTTCAGGATTTTTATGGTTTTTCAATTTTCTTTGGTTTTAGTGATTTTTAAGGGTTTAGGATTTTCAATCTTTTTAGGGTTTTAAGGGTCTTTCAGGGTTTCTAGGTCTTTTGGGATTTTATATTTTTTTATATTTTTTGGGTTTTAAATGTTTTTATAGTTTTTTAACATTTTTAACATTTTTAGGGGTTTAAAGATTTTTTTAGATTTTTAAGTGTTTTTTTATGTTTTTATGGGGGTTTAGAGTTTTTTGGTTTTCAGGGGTATTCAGGGACTTTTTAGTTTATAATGTTTTCCTGGATTTTTAGGGATTTTAAGGATATTTAAGGTTTTTAGGATTTTTAGGGTTTTTGGGTTTTTCATTGTTTTTGTGATCTTTTGGTTGTTTATGGTTTTTTGTGAGTTTTTTAGTGTTTTTACGGTTATTAGAGTTTTAAATGTTTTGGGGTGTAGAGTTTTTATAGAATTTTAGTGGGTTTTTAGGGATTTTTAGGGGTTTTTAGATTTTTTATTAGGTTTAGGGTTTTTAAAGGTTTTATGGATTTTAGGGTTCTTACAGTTTCATGGGGTTTTAGGTTTTTTATGTATTTTAAGATTCTTCAGGGTTTTTAGATTCATTTTTTAGTTTTAGTGGTTTTTTGAGTTTTTATTGATTTTATGGAACTATAGAGTTTTTTAACATTTTTTATATTTTTTTGGAATTTTAAGGGTTTTATAGTTTTTAGTGGTTTTTATTATTTTTCAAGGTTTTTAAGTTTTTTAATTTTTTTAGAGGTTTTATGGTTTCCGGTATTTTTCAAGGTTTTTAGGGTTTTTTATATTTTAAAGAAGTTTTTTAGATTTTGTAGAATTTTTATGGTTTTTAATGATTTATGGTTTTTAGGGATTTTGAAGGGTTTGGGGTTTTTGGATATTTTATGGGTTTTCTGGGTTTTTATGGTCTTTTTAGTTTTTAGTATTTTTTGAGTTTTTTAGGAATATTATAGTTTTTTGGTGTTTGTAAAATTTTAGGTGTTTAAATGGTTTTTAGAGTTTTTTTTGTTGTTTTTAAGGTTTTTTATTTATTTTTGGGTTTAATAAGTTTTTAGGGGTTTTACCGTTTTTACGAGTTGTTCAGGGTTTTTAGGGGTTTTTATGTTTTGATGGATTTTTAAGACTTTTTTAGGATTTTTATGGGTTTTAGGGTTTTATGGGGTTTTCAGGGATGATGTTCGGTTTTATGGGTTTTCAAGGTTTTTTATAATTGAACTGGATCCATAAAAAATCTTAAGAATATTGGATGTTAGACCAGGACCATATAAGGTCTTTAGAACATGATGATAAGGGCTAACAACTGGGGAAAAACCAGAACGTGCACCAACCTTGGACACATCCTCTGGACGGTAGCCATAAGAATTAGTAATATGAATAAAAGAATCCTTCCTAAACGTATTAAGAAAATAATAAAACACAACCACACCAGGATCCAAGGAAATGGTCGTATCCAAAACTAAAAGATGAACCACAACAGGTGGACCAGAATTCCTAGAATTCCCAAAAGAGGAGAAAATATTGGAATCATTCACATTCTTCTCAGAAGAATAAGAATTTAATTTACCTTTCAAATCCGAGGCAATAACTTTGTTTATTTCCTTCTTCATATAAGCCCAATTCTTTAGAGTGACTTTAATCCAACCCTGAATTAGAATCATCCTTGGTATTCTTTTTTCAATGATTAAATTTATTCCCAAAGATCTTGTAAAAGATAAAATTATTTTTAACCCATCTATATTCTTCTCAAATGGATGTGGAGGATCCAAATCCTATGTCTACATATATTTCATTTATAAGATCATGTTCAGAAAAAATTTCAACAAAAATAAGAGCAAAATGTATCCCGCTGATCTCAATCGTGGATCTACGAGAAAAAATATGTTTTCCCACCACACAAGCTATGAAACTAAGGCCCTTAATTTTTTAAGTTTCTAGAGGAACAATCAAAAAATTCATCAGGATAGGTAAACCTGAGAAGGATTCCTTGTTCAATGACATATATGGTATCCAAGAACTAAGAATCATAGATATACCAGCAAAAAACCATGGACCGAACAAAAGAACATTACCCAGATTACAGGAAGGAAGAAACCAAAAGAAATTATAATCCATCATAATTTAATTTTATCTCTATAAGAGGGATCCCCCAGAAATTAGATGAAATTATTGATACCAATTTAAACAACAGTTCTTTCTCTAGGTACTTCTAAAGGTTTTAGGGGGTTTTAGGGTATTTGAGTTTTTTAGTGTTTTAAAATTTTTTGGGGATTTTTATATTTTTTTGATATTTTTTGGGTTTTTATGGATTTTTAAGTATTTTTAGGTGATTTTCATATTATTTAGGTATTTTTTATAGTTTTTACGGGGTTTAGGGTTTTTAGGGACTTAATTGTTTTCATGGATTTTAGGTGTTTTTAAGGGGGTTTTACAAGTCTGGGGGTTTTAAGGGTTTTAAGTGTTTTAAGTGTTTTTAGTGTTTTTAGGGGTTTGGGGTTTAAAAGGGTTTTAGAATTTTATAGGTTTTTATAGGGTTGTAGAGGGTTCTAATTTTTTAATATTGTTTTAGGTTCTTTGGACTTTTAGGGGTTTTATGGAGTTTTTGGGGGTTTTAGAGTTTTTAAGGGGGTTTTTGGCATTTATTGGATAATTTAGGGGTTTTTAGGGTTTGAAGGGTATTTTAGAGTTTTTATGATTTTCTAGGATTTTTATGGGCATTTTAGTGTTTTTATGGTTTTCTGAGGTTTTAGGGTTTTTTGGGTCATGTAGTTTTTTTAGGATTCTTGGTGTTTTGAATGGTATTAATGGAATTTATGGGTTTTGGGATTTATTAGGATTTTTAGGTTTTCAATGGGTTTAATTATATTTAGTTTTTTATGTTATTTGAGGTTTTTAGGGATTATTACATTTTTATGGATTTTTAGGGTTTTAAGGATTTTTATGGGTTTTAGGGTTTTTTAGGGTTTTTAAAATTTTGAAGGATTTTGAGGGGCTTTATGGTTTTTCATGGTTTTTCAGGGTTTTATGTATTTTTTTGGTTCTTATGATTTCTGATATTTTTATAATTTTTATTGTTTTTTAGTGTTTTAAACATTTTTATAGGTTTCAAGGGGTTTTAGAGTTTTTAGCGGTTTTAGGGTTTTTTGGGTTTTTATGGTTTTTATGGGCATTATTGTTTTCTGGGGTTTTACAGTTTTAGTGTCCTTTTAAATATTTTAAGGATTTTTGGGTTTTCAGTATTTTTTTGGATTTTTTATGATTTTCAGCCTTTTTGGATTTTTAGGGGTTTTTAGGCTTTTATGTGTATTTAAGGTGTTTTAGTGTTTTAAGTTTTTTTTTTGATTCTAGGGGTTGTTTCGGTTTTTTTGTTTTTAAATTGTTTTTAAGGTGTTTTATGGTATTTATGGTATTTTATGTTTTTTGTGAATTTTATGGTTGTTTAGTTTTTTATGGTTCACTAGGGTCTTTTAGTGGTTTTAGGGGACAAGGTAGGTGTAGGGACAACTTATTCCTGACCCCCCCCCAATTTATTAAAGGAAAAGAAAAGCAGACAAGGGTGGGGTGGGGCCAAACAACCCACACCCAAAAATCCATGGACCCCCTATGACACTGAAACCCCAAAAGACCCAAAAATATGGAAAGAAAACAGCGGGAACTACAAATCAACGTCCTCCCTAAAAGGGTCCCCATCAGCACCATAACCAGAAGAAGCATCAGATTCCACCGACTCCCATTTATAAAATTCATATTCCATTAATAAGTCCGTGTAATACTCCCTGAGATGTTGTTGTTCCACATTCAGTTGTGCCTTGCTAGACCAACTTCCCCTGCCAGAGTCAACCTCCTTAGCTTTGCAATAGGCTCTCATGGACACTGTCCTCGGCAAAGATGAATAGTCCTTCCTTGGTTTCCTCCTACAGGGAACTGAATAGGCCTCTGCAGATTTGTTTTCCTTCCCATAAGGAATGGCCATCTCTCGCAGGGACCTCTCCTTGATGACCATATTCATGTTCTGCTCCTTCCTTCTACGATCCTCCTGGATAAAATCATGATCCGGAATGATGGAGGCTTCCTGATTAAGAGAACATACTATAAGAACCCCACATTGCATCATGTCAGGATCCACCGCAGGTTCATGAGAAGCCAGAAAAAGACGGGGCACCCCACCATCTAGGGCCTGCTGCAAGTGACCCTTCCCCCTAGGCAGCTCGCTTTCATCCCCTAGATAGATCGCACAGTCTCTAGCCTCTACATTTCCCTTTTCCCCTACTCCGCAACTCCATCCAATTACCCAAGAGGATCCAGCATCGACTCAGATTGCCCTCCACTGCGCCTAGAAAAAACAACTTGCTCCTCACTTGGCATCTGTACAGCCATCCTTACATTCCCAACATCAGCAAATAGAGACCCTTTCCCCTCTTTAATGGAGTATTTTTCACCTTCCCCTCATTCACATCAAAATCATCACAATTGTGACCAAGAGCCTGTAACTCCCTAATCTCCTTCTCATCAACACCACCCGATTTCCCAGTGATGTCTAATAGTAGATCATCTTCACAAGCCTTCTGGTCCACACTCCCTCCATCCCCCTCATCCATAACTGCCTGCACCCCACTCTCCTGTGCATCAGACCTCTCATTCCCATCAACAAGTGGAAACCCTTGCACCTCTCCCTCAAGCTCCATCCCCTCAAAGTGAATGAATATTGGGACGACATATTGCCTCTGCTTCAGACTGCTATCAAAGGAGACCGACTTCCCATCTGCAGTAACCTCCCTGCATGAGGAACTTTCAGCATCCAAGATCTCCAAGTCACTCCTCAATCTCTTGAAAATTTCAGTCACCTTGGGTTACATTTGACAGTGAAAACCCACATTACCTCCATCAGTTGTGGATCCATGACCCCTAGACACTACCGAGGGCCCCTCCCGCACAATCATCACGTCCAGGGATTCAGAAGCAAGCCCATATATAGGATCCACCCCAACATAATAATTCCTTCCAAGCCCGATTGAAGTAGTTGCTACAACCTCCGCCATATTCATCCCCACCTGGGCCTACCCCCCTTCACCAGACTCAACTTGAGCATGAGGATCCTTGTGGACAACCTTTCGAACCTCGCCCCAGTTATGATTCTCCTCACCATTCACCTCTTGTGATCGGTTCAAAGTACAACAATTCCTTCCGCTACACCTGCAAGACCAAACATTATGACCCAGAAGCTAGTAGGAGGAGAAGAAATCCATCCACAACTCAAAGAACATAGGTTTATTCCATCAAAGCTCCTCAAAAACAGCAATCCAAACAAAATCAACTGGTCATTTAGAAGCATCAATCTCCACAAAGACCCTTGGGGAGACCGGGTGGAAATGGGCCCTTGTTATATTATCGACACATAAGAACCTTCCCACCAAATTCCCCAACATTGAAATAATGGAGAAATTTTGAAAAGGGAGGGGTAGTACTGGAAGTCTAACCCCCGTTGACCCCATCGGTGAATCACGGTTCAAGTGCAGATCAAAGCTCCACCTAGAAAGGGAAAATTTTTGACCATTGCATCTTCTTGGAGCCGCCAACCAGGCATGAACCAAATCCTCTTTCGAAAAAAAAGTGAATCAAAATGTGACTGCTATCAAGAAGACCTACCATAGCACGGTCTTGGAGGCCCCATTGTTCGAACACAAATCTGTCGAAAACATCCACTAGGGGTTGCCAGTTCAATAAATGAGCAACCAAGGACAAACTATGCAGGGAAGAGGCTTCATTTAACTCCGTAATTGATAACTATAGCTGTAGAAATCCTTCATGTAAGTCAGGAACCTTAGGGCATATCCCAATCCGTGGAAAAGGGGGAATAAAATCAGGAACCAAAAATGGGAAAAAAGAATGCCCATCAACAAGAATCAGCGGAGTCCCCTCCCACGTGGAGGGGGGAGGGCGAGGTGCAAGAGCAGTCGTCGTATTCAATAACTTTAGAGTCTTTAAGAAGGTTTTAGGGTTATTTGGGATTTTTAGAGGTTTTTGATAGTTTTTAGGGGTTTAGGTTTATTTATTTATTTATTTCATGGGGGGGGGTTCAGGGGTTTCCTGGCCTTATAGGGGTGTTTAAGACTCTTAGTGTTTTTAGGGGTTTTCAGTTTAAATATATTTTTAGAGTTTTATATGGTTTTTAAGGGTTTTGGGTTTTATTTTTTTTATTTTTTTATTTTTTGGTGTTTTAACGTTTTAGGGGGTTTGGGTGGTTTTATTGAGTTATTTAGGGTCTTTTAAGGATTTAAGGGTATTTTAGGGGTTTTAGGATTTTTATGGGGTCTTAGTGTTTTTAGGGTTTTGAGGGGATTTTAGGTTTTTAGGGTTTTTGGGGCATTTTAGGGGTTTTTTAGTATTTTTAGAGTTTTCAATGCACTTAATAGTTTTTAGGGGTTTTAAGGGTTTATAGCATTTTTAGGTTTTTAGGTGTTTTATTTATTTTTAGGTTTTTAAGGTATTATTAGGGGGTTTAGGGTTTTTTACGTTTTTAGTAATTTTTTGGGATATATATGACTTCTATGGTTTTCCTGTTTGTTGGGGATTTTTTGGGATTTAAGGTCATTTTGAGTTTTTTTTATCATTTTTAAGTTTTTTTAGAATTTTTAACATTATTAGGGGTTTTAAGGGATTTTAATGTCCTTTGTGGGAGTTTATGTTTTTTATAGGTTTTATGGTTTTTAATATTTTTTGGGGTTTTTATGGTTTCATGGGTTTTTAGGGGTTTTAGGGTCATTTTAATGTTTTTAGGGTTTTTATGGTTTTGTGGATTTTAGGGTTATTTTTAGGATTTTTAGTGTTTTTAGGGGTTTTTTGGGGTTTTAGGGATATTTTATGTTTTTTAATGTTTTTTTTGGTTTTAGGAATTCTTTAGTTTTTTAGGGTTTTTAAAAGTTTTTACAGTTTCAAGGGTTTTTAGGGTTTTTTTGTTCTTATAGGATTTTTTAGAGTTTATAGGTTTGTTTAGTGTTTTTAGGGTTTTCTAGGGTCTTTTAAGCATTTTATGGTTTTTTAAAGTCTTTAGGGGTTTAAGGGGTTTTTAAAAAAAATAATTTTTAGGTTTTTTTAGTGATTTTTAATGTATTTAGGGGTTTCAGGGATATTTAGGGATTTTTTAGAGATTTTATGGGGTTTTAGGGTTTAGGGGTTTTCGTGACTTTTTAGGGATTTTTAGGGATTTATGTTTTTAGGTTTATAAAGGGGTTTAAAGGGGTTTTAGTGTTTTATAGGGTTTTATAGAGTTTCTTAGGGTTTTTTGGTTTTTTTAGGATTTTTAGGTGGTGTTAATATTTTTAGGGGTTTTTAGGGTTTTCAAGGGTTTTACAGTTTTTAGGAGTTTTAGTGGTTTTTGAGTTTTTAAGGGGTTTGTGGGGGGTTTTATTGGGTTATTTATAGTCATTTAGGTTTTAAGTTTATTTTTTTGTTTTTTGTATTTTTATGGGTTTTTAGAGTTTTAGGGGGGTTTTTTGGGGAGGTGGGTTTTAGGGGGTGGATTTATGGTTTTTTTGGGAATATTTAGTGTTTTTTGAGGTTCTTAATGGTTTTAGGGTTTTTATTGTTTTTAGTGTTTTAATGTTTTATAGGGGTTTTAATTGTTTTTAGGTTTTTAAGGTTTTCATAAGGTATTAAAGGGGTTTTAGGGTTTGGTACAATTTAAGGTATTTTAGGGCATTTTTTGGATTTTTTGTTTTTTAGGGATTTTAGGGATTTTGAGGGTATTTAATGTTTTTCATAGTTTTAGGGTTTTTAGGCTTTTTTTGTTGTTTTGGTTTTTTATGGTTTTTTTGAGTTTTTTATGGTTCTTAATGTTCTTATAGCTTTTTTACTTTTTTTAAGGGTATAAAGGGTTTTAGAGTTATTAGTGGATTTTATGTTTTTATGGGTTTTTAGGGGGTTTAATATTTTTAGGGGTTTTATGGTTTATAATGTGTTTTTATGGTCTCGAAGGTAATATTAAATTTTTTAGGGTTTTTAATGTTTTGGGGGATTTTTTAGGGGTTTTAGGATTTTACGTGTCTCTGGTGGTTTTAGGGGTTTTTAAGGTTTTAGGGGTATTTTTGGTTTTTTTGTGTTTTTAGTGTTTTTTTGTGCTTTTAGGGTATGTTAAGGAATTTTAGGATTTTACGAGTTTTTAGAATTTTTTGGGTTTTGATAGGTTTTTTGGGTATTATGGTTTTTATGGGTCCTTTTGTATTTTTGGGGTTTTCTAGTGTCTTTTGAGGGTTTTAGGGTTTTTTAATCTTTTTAATATTTTAATGGTTTTTAGGGTTTTTCAGAATTTTTTAGAGATTTTATGGTTTTATGGATTTTTAAGGCTTTTTAGTGGGGTTTAAAGTAATTTAACAATTTTTAGAGTTTTTTTGGGGTTTTTAGCGTTTTAGGGGCTTCACGAATTTTTAAGTGTTCTTATTGTTTTTTGGGGGTTTTGGGTATTAAAGGGGTTTTTTAAAGTTTTCAATGGTCTTGTAGGGTTTTTAGAGGTTTTAGATTTTTAGGACTATTTTAGGCTTTCTTAGGGTTTTTAGGGTTTTAGGGCTTCTATGGGGTTTTCAGGGTTTTTATTGGATTTTTGATGGTCTTTTATATTTTTAAAGGTATTTAGGGTTTTTAAGGTTTTTTAATATTTTTATGGCTTTTTTGGTGTTTTCGGGTTTTAGGATATTTTAGGGGTTTAGGGTTTTAGTGTATTTTAGGGCGGTTAGGTGGGATTTTTAGTATTTTATGGGACATAATGGTTTTTAGTGTTTTTATTTTTTAGGGTTTTTAAAAAAAATACGTTTTGAGGGGTTTTGAGTGTTTTTATGTATTTAAGTATTTCTTATTGTTTTTGGGTTTTTTATGTTTTAGGGATTTTTTCGTATTTTTATGGGTTTCAGGGTTTTTTGGGATATTTTTGAATTTTTAGGTGTTTTTAGGGGTTTTTGGGATTTTAGGTTTTTATGGTTTTTTATGTTTCTGGAGATTTTTTTTTTTGATTTTTTATGTTTTTCAGGTTTTTATAATTTTTAACATTTTTACGAGTTTTAAGGGGTTTTAGAGTTTTTAGTGGTTTTTAGTGTTTTATAGGTTTTTGGAGTGTTTTATGTTTTTTACTAATTTTTATGGTTTATTGGTTTTTTGGGGTATTTTTATAGTTTTTAGGGTTTTTGAGATTTTTTAGTGTTTTTTAGGATTTTCATTTTTTTAGGGGTTTTAGAGTTTTAGGGGTATTTTAGCATTACTAATGTTTTTTAATGTTTTTTTTTTGTTTTTAGAGGTTTTTTAGGTTTCTAAAATTTTAAGAGTTTGTATATGATTATAGTAGTTTAGGGGGTTTGGTGGTTTTCTAGTTCTTTTTTGGGGTTTAAAGGGGATTTTTGATTTTTAATGGTTTTTAAAAATTTAAAGGTTTTTTAGATTTTTTTGGATTTTTTAATGTTTTTTTGGACTTTTAAGTATTCTTAGTGGATTTATATTTTTTATTGTTTTAGGGGTTTGGGGTTTTAAAGGGGTTTTATCATCTAATAGGGTTTTATAGGGGTGTTAGGGGTTATTGGTTTGTTATGATTGTTTTATGGTGTTAGGGTTCTTTGGGGTTTTTTGTTTTTAAGGGGTTTTAGGGGTTTTAGGGTGTTTAAGGGGGTTTTGGTGTATTTATTTGGTTGTTTAGGGTCTTTTATGTTTTTAAGGGTATTTTAGGGTTTCATTAGGGTTTTTAGGTTTTTTATTGATTTTTAGTGTTTATGGGGGTTTCAGGGGTTTTAGGGTTTAATGGATTTTTGGTGTCTTTTAGAGTTTTTGGGGTTTTTTAGTGTTTTTAATGGTCCTAATGGTTTTTGGGTTTTTTGGGGGGGTTTATCAATCTTTAGGGGTTTTATGTATTTTGAGGTTTTTAATGTTTTCTTCAGTTTTTCTGGGTTTTTAGGGTTTTTTTACATTTTTAGGGATTTTTATGATTTTTAGGTTTTTTTAGGGTTTTAGGGATTTTTAGGGTTTTTTAGGATTTCTAGGGTTTTTATGGTTTTTATGGTTTTTTGGGTTTTAGGGTATTTTTTTAGTTTTTTAGGATTTTAAAGGTTTTTTATAACTTTTTAACAGTTTAGGGGGTTTAAGGGGTTTTAACATTTTTCGTGATTTCTTAGAGTTTTTATGTGTTTTTTGGGTTTTAAAGTCTATAGTGGTTTTTATAGTTTTCAGGTGTTTTAGGATTTTTAGGGTTTTAGGGTATTTTTACAATTTTTATGGTTTTTTAGATTTTTAGGCATTTTTATAATTTTTAGTATATTTGTGGTTATTATGAGGTTTTAGGGGTATCTTATTTTTTTAAGGTTTTTAGGGTTTTTTTGTCTTTTATGGGTTATTTATATTTTTAGGGTTTTAAAGAGTTTTTAGGGTTTTAGGGGTTTTTATAGTCTTTTAGGGTTTTTTGGGGTTTTAGGGGTTTTTTAGAATTTTTTAGATTTTTTAGGGTTTTTAGTACATCTTAAGGATTTATAGGGGGTTTTAGGGTTATTTGGGGATTTTTTCAGTGTTTTTATGGGTTTTTTGGTTTTTAGGGGTTTTGTTCCTTTTTAGGGGTTTTTTGCCTTTTTAGGGGTTTTTAGGGTTTTTAGTGTTTTTTGGGGTTTTTTGGGTTTTAAAGGGTTTTTAGAATTTCATAGTGTTTTTTGGGGTATTTTTTATGTTTTTTAGGAATTTTTTTGGCTTTTTTGGGTTTTTAGTGCTTCTATTGTTTTTCAGATTTATGGGTTTTTAGTGCTTCTATTTTTTTTAGGGTTTTTAGGGGTTTAGGGTATTTAAGGGGTTTTATGGTTTTTATCAAGTTATTTTGCGTCTTTTAGGGTTTTAAGGGTATTTTAGGGTTTTTACAATTTTTATAATATTTTAGTGTTTTTAGGATTTTTTGGGGGTTTTAGAGGATTTTAGGTCCTTTAGGGGTTTTTTGGGATTTTTAGTGTTTTAAGGATCATAATAGTTATTTATGATTTATAGGGTTTTCTATAGTTTTTAGCACTTTTTAGTATTTTAGGGGTTTTAAGTGTTTTTAGGTTTTTAAGGTTTCTTAAGGTATTTCATGGTTTTTATGGTGTTTAATTTTTTATGGATTTTTATGGATTTTTTAGGTTTTTATGTTTTTTTTTATTTAAGATGGTTTTTAGGGATTTTGTGGGTTTTTTACAATGTAAATAAATGTGTATATTAAAAGGAATTATTGAAAAGTGCAACAAGGATGCCTCAAAGGAGGGCATTTACTGGGCAAGTCCAAAGACCAATACGACCCCAAAAATAATGAATATGCAAGCTCCCAATATGCCACACCTACACCAAAACATCATCACAAGGAAAATATAAAATCCAACCAAAGGCAAGGAGATACTACTCCATCCAAACAGCATAAGAGAACACTGAAGTTAGAAACTATGGAGAAGAAAATCCACATTAACAATACACCCCTCCATCAACTTCTACATAGCATAGAAAAACACCCATCAAACACTACCACCAAGCCATCTCAGCTCTGATCTAGTAGTGAATACAACAACCATCACCAATGGATGGTACCAATAGAATGCGATCTCTGAAATACACCAACATCAACTTAAAGGAAGATCCCCTTGTAAAACTGAATTTCCAATCACTCCAAGGAAACAAGGAGACACTGATGAAAAAAAAATCAACAAATTTACTCACAAATGCTGAACGTGCACATTCACACTTGCACACACACACCATGACCTGCACACATTCCCTAACACACACACACACATACATCACATGCACGCATGCACAAATAGACACACATGAACCACCACCACCACTCATAGACGAAAGGTCTTCCCAACCACTCTAACATGAAGCCGTTGGACGATCCCCCATCCACCAGCACAAGCTAAGAAAATTCACAACAAACCCTTAAAAAAATCAACTGCACAACCAATAGTAGCACCACAAAGTCCCCTCCTACAACCAAGAAAAACAAGTATCTGAAAACCATCCAAACATCAACCTCAAGGAGTCAGAACCGATGGAGAAAACAGCACCCAACTACCCCCAGACCAACTATTCACAAGATAACACCATTCATCAAACACTCCAAGAGGCAGTACAATAAGGCACCATACAAGAAGAAGGAAGCCAACATTGAATAACCCCTACAAGTTGAAAACACCCAATAATTATCAAGAAAAAACATAAACCCATCAACCAAAGGGAAACCATAGCCACAAGATCCAAATAGCCAGCCTAGAACTAGACAACAAGTGCAAGGCCCTCCAGCTCCCTCCCTATATGCATCCAATAAGACCTGGGCTTGTCATGAAAAATGTTGAAACATATATGAATCCACCAACAATTGAATATTATTTACCTTTAATCCAAAAAGGAAGTGTAAATAACCATATAACTAGTAAAACTTAAGAACCATAGCAGGACATGACCACCTCCAAACCAAAACCATCCAATAACTATCCAAAACACGAGCACAACAACCCACTAGAACTAATCAGCAACCAATAGAAGACAACCACATCATAGTGACTGCATCCCATCCCTCAATGGTGACTAGGACCACCCTTATAGAATCATGCAATATAAAACCCTCCCCATGAAGCCATGTCACTAGAACCTTACATCACAAGAGAGAAAATAGCCAGTAATCTGGCACCATCCATCCTTACGCTTCCCTATGGAAACCCTACACCAACACCCAAGAACCTAAACCACCCCTATAGACCCAACCAACAAAAGGAAACTGAAACAATTGAACCAAAAAATCAACCCCAAAAAACCCAAAAGCATCCGATAACCAATAATAATTGACAATAATAAAATCCCCATAAACTAGCACCACTCGCAGCCAACATTCACCGGCCATAGTAGCATGACCACATGAACCGCCAACAAACCAACCACCCTGCCATGAACTAGAATGAACCTCCATTTCTGATAAACCCCATTAGAGAATTACATCTATGAACAGATCATTATTAAACCTATTATTAGGAAACTTATTTTAAGAAAAGAGTTTGGATCTAATAGCAAGCTCAAATTTTAACCAAACATAACTTCTTCTATGGAAATGGAAACCATGAAATATAGAATTCATCTCCTTATAAATAAAAGACACAAAATTTGAAACCCTATTATTTCCCACAACACTCAATAATTAAGAACTAAAAAAACACATTGCTATATTATTCAATAAGAGAAGAAGAATATCAAGTCAGTTAGCCAATATTCAAGTGACCCAAGAAAAGAAGACTGGAGCTCCCCAAAAAAGGCACAGTTGAAAAATAAATGATTAATATCCTCTAAGTTCACCTTGTAAAGAAAAAATATATTCATAAAAGACAAACCAATCACTATAGATGATATTAGGTTGAAAAAAAATTAATAACCACAAACCAAAAGATAAATGAATACCTTTCTAGAAAAATTTTCTTTCAAACCATAGAATTCTAGGAAAGATGGGTAAATTTTGATCTTAAATACTCTAAAACCATATGAACAGAGAAACCTGACATACCATTCCAAAAAATAAAATCCTTGCCTCCACTAGGCTTGGTAAGGGATAGAATATCTTGTCAGATGTTCTAAATATCAGAAAAAACTGCAACTAGTGGATTCCAAGAAAATTCAAAAATGATATTTGAGACTAAGGATGAATTTTATAATCTAGAAGCATAAATTATGTGATCATAAAATGAGAAAAATATAGGTCTTATAGGAATTCATGAATAAAAAAAATGGATACACATTATATATAGTCCCTAATAAACTCCCAGTGACACAAAAGCTTCCTCTAAGTCTATGAGAAATTTGAAGGAACCTTTGCCAAAAAATGAGAATGACCAAGAAAAAAATTTATAACCCTAGTCCACCCAAACTGAGGAGAATGAAGGGTAACAGAGGTTCCAAACATGCCTAACCATTGAAGCTTAATTCCAATTCCCAACCTGCTTGATACTTAATCCACCTTCCTTTTTGGTTTCATTTCAAAAATCCCATGCCACTTTATCCCCATACCTAACAAGATAAGGTACTTTACAAAGAAAGATCATATGTTTGGATTTAATGGACTCCACAAATTTCTTTCAAAGGATAAAATGGTAGCACCAATATGTTTTCATTCCAAAAAAATAGACTGAACAAGCTAAAGACAGTTAGAAAAGAAAGAAAATTATTAGTGCAAACCATGATTATATTAATTATTTTATCCTCTAAAATAGAACAATTTGTAGCCTCATATTATAGTTAATAATAGTATCTATATGATAAAAAATATGCATGGATCCTCCAATAATTACCATGTAATCCCAGATACTGTCCCAAATTTCAATGAAAATACCACCGGAGAACATCATAGACTTCAAAAGATTAACTGACAGTACCAACATAGAATAAAATATATCCAAGTATTTATTCAACACTATGTTTAATATAAATATTTCATTAGGAAAACAATAACAAATAGTCCAAGAAAAAATATGTGAAATAGATATCTTACCACATCTCTAATAAAAATTGAATGAAGGTGAAACATTGATTAGAGAATCCAAGATACGAGAGAAGACCTCCATATAGATCACAAAGATATAAGGGGAAAGAGGACCCCCTTTCCTCAAGCCTCTATTACTAGGAATGTAACCATGAAAAAACCAATAATATTCATATAGAACATAATGGTAGAATCTATAATTTCCCAAATTGTTATTAAAAAATTTCTCTTTTTAATTTATTTAAATTTCACATTATGTAATATGGTTATAGAAAACACATGCACTTATTTTCTTTTATTATATCAAATTTTAATTAATTTACCATTAATAATAATTAACATTTATAATATATCCATTTAAAATTTATCACATGATTAGTAGAAATATAGGGTTTTAACAAATCCAATTTTCACATATAATGGAAGTGATGGCCTCAACCGGTAGGATTGTACCCAATGAATCCCATTTATTGGAGTTTTTATAAGAAAGATTTTTTTTTCTTAACTAAGCCTAATTTAGGATCTAATGACTTAATCATGATAAAAACCATTTATGGGAGAAGTTCAAGCTCATTGAGATCATGACCCAAACCATGTTCGTCGAACCGCCTTATGAAAGTCCAACCATCAAGCACCTTACTCTTTGGGTTTTTCTAGTATATCAAAGGGATATGTATCAAGAACCTATATATATGAGTATGTACATTATTTTTTTATATAATATTGAATATATTTTAAACCTATTATTTTTACTTTGTAAATTATGTTTATTTTGATACAACAAATACCAAATTGTATTTTTGGTTGATATTAACACTCAAAAAGGTGAATTTATGAATTAATTTATTTTTTAAATAAATAATATTTAATATTATTATTAAATTATTTTTATCAAATATAAATGATCATATAATTTTTATGAGGAAAAATGTAATTTTTATAAGGATTTGAAAACTATTTTTGTAAAAAAACCCATCATTTTAGATAAATGTCGCTTATTATTTTAAAATGGAACATTCAAATATATATATAATTATTTAGATAAAATGAATATTATTTTCAGAATTTTAATGTCTAAATTATCCAATAGTGAATTTTTAATAATTTTCTGAGACAGTCGAATTTTTAGGTAAAAATTAAATACCATATAAATATAACTTGTGTATTATGACATCATAATGACCCAAAAGTGATGTAATAAATACTATAAAGGGTATCCAAAATCAGATATATTATTTCCCTTTAAAATAATTTTATTTTAAGTTTATTTGATATATTGTATAAATCCATTATGAATCCTCGAAAATAAGTAATATATTGCAAGGTTTTAAAGTCATTTCCTAAGAAGTATGACTCACCTCCACATAATCAAGGGAGTTATTTTTTTAATTTTGGACCCTAAAATTATAAAATAATTTAAACTAATCCCATTTGGTAGAAACCATGGGCAAAAACCGTGGGACGGTTTGTGTTTATTAATATTTTATTATGTAGAGTCCAAAACCTAAATAATAAAGAAGCCCCCTATTTTATTATATAAAACCACCCATGATCCCATTTATCTTAACTAAAACTCATTTTATCACTTTAATACACTTCCATACACTCCATATATTCCTCCCAAGGTGCCCCAAGTTTTTGAGAATCACCTCCCAAGCCTTTGGAGTCACACACTCATGTTATGGATCTTCCACTCTCCTCTTTTATCGAGCACTCCTTTTATGTTATGTATTTTACTTTTCATTTTATTATGATGGGATATAATATTACATATTACCATTATTGTCTATTTTATGTATAAATTATGATATCTTCCTTTCACTCTCATTAATCCTCCCATGATCTTTTATGTACACCTCTTACCGTGTTGAAATTTCATAAGGTTTATTTTCTCTATTCATGTTTATATATTGCCTTATTCCTTCTATTTCTAAATTTATAATGTTGGGATATGATTTTACGTGTCCCTAATACTACCCATTTTATGTAAAAATAATTAGAAACAAATTTCTCTCTCGTCAACATTTTTACGAATTTTTATGCAATGTTGTTATGCTGCAGAAATTTCCCCATGATTTTTCATGCCAAAACAATTGTGTAATGGATACCATACACATTATTATATCAAGGATATTCAACTTTATGAACATAAAATTATTTATTGGGGACTTACATGTATGTATTAAAAATTTATTGACCGTGCAATAAATTATGATCCTAAATGAATCCATTTTTTTGATCTATGTGGAACACTTAAAGCATGAGAATGAAATGATTATGATGGGTGTTCCCAGATTACACTCCAATGCATTGGGTAATGATTAGATTCAAGATACATCATGTTGGTATAGAGTTATACCTTATTCCCTAATGTGACTTTTTCCACCATGATGCTTTTATAGTTTATCCTTAACCTACATTTATGATTCAGGGTTTTAAGTTGTTTCCACATTTCCCATGTTATGATTATCATGCTATATTATGCCTTATTCTTCATGTTACTTTTATTCCTCATTGATATGCCTATTGTATTAGATTTATTTCTTATTCCATGTTTATTCCCTTACTGATATTTATATCTCACCCCTTCCTTATGTTTGTCCCCAGGTTATCCCATACAGTTTTAAGTTCATTGGAATATTATGATCATGTTAAGGAAGTGTTCAATAATGTTTTGTATCTCATGTTATATGTTGTTATGTATTTTACATAATTATCTAAGACACTATACATATTGATATTTTGGGTTTTATTAAGTGTAATTTTTTGTAATAAATAATGTATTAATGTTTAATAATGAACAGAGTTGTTATATTTGGTATCAGATAAACAATTTAGTTATTTTTTAGATTAGGATTAGAAAAATATAGAAAAATCCTTAGGGATAATACTATGTACAAGAAAACATCCCTAAATTTTGGTATGTATAGATTAAGTGGTTTATTAAGAAAATACATCACTTTTTAGATACTACATGTGGGCATGGTTTTGACATAGATGTACCTAGGAGTGAGAACTCTAAAAAAGTGTTCCAGGCCTAACTTCAAGTAACTAGGTAACATAAATTGAAGCCTAGAAACTCATAAGTTTAGGATATAAATGTAATTTATAATTTATCCCTTTAATTTCATTGCATTCTCATTTATTTTTTTAATTATTTAAAATAATTATCCCTAAGGTTACTTTTGTTCTATACAATGGCAAGAAATATGGTAAATTGGGTAAAAAATAATTGCAACAACAATGTGATGACTTCCCTAATGAGATACCCAACCTAATGGGATCAGGAATCACAAACTCTATCACGATACTCTCTCATCTGACTCAGGTTATGAATATGAACCTATATTAGGAGGATCACCCAAACCCCCTAAGAGAGTACAAGTTGCAATGAAGAGATTCATGTGGAAAATGTTTTCTACTTTCAATGGACCATATGATCCCTTAATTGTGTAATAATGAATCTACTCCATTGATAGGATCTTCTCTATCCTTCAATGTTCTGAGTAAGAGAAGGATCTAGTGACTATTTATCGTATGGAGGGAGAATCTGATCAATGGTGGGAATTGATCAAGAATACAAAGCTTGGGGAAGAGATCTAATCAATGGAGTGGAAGGAATTCTAGTAAAAAAATCAATAAATATTTTTATCACACTATTTTTCTTAAAATGAAAAGGGGTTTCCTTGCACTTAATAAAAAAATGAAATGAATCTATTAGTCCATATAAGGAAAACAACATAATACTTTCACAATAAACCTTTGGTTTTGTCGTTATCCCTGAATTCAAGGTTGACTGCTTCTTTGGTGTTCTAAAAAATAGTCTAAGAAAATACCTGGTGATTCTTGACTTTGATAGCTATGAGGAAATTTTATGATGTGACCTTAAAGTCAAAATGAAGATCGGTGAATCTCAAGGCTATCATGGGGATAAGAAGCAGAAAGAGAAGTTTAATTCTAGTGGACCGATAGAGATATCTAACAGTGCCACAAAATTTCAGCATCCCACTTGTCAAAGGTGCAGAAAGAAACACCTCAGAAATTTCCTACAAAGGATGAATAAATTCTTTGGGTACATTAAGGAAGGACACATAGCTAATAATTACCGATAGGAGAAACCCACTAACTAAATAGAGGAAAGTAATTCTCCATTAAACCCTCAATTCATTGTTCATTTCTACAACTACAAGGAACTATGGCACTTTTCAAACCAATTCCCTAATCCAAGTGTTTTTAGAGGAAACCAACATCCTCCAAGGCAGCAATGATGAGATTTTTCCATCACTACTGATGAAGTGAATAATGAAAACAAAGTGGTGATAGGTACACTAGTTATTCATTCAAGAATAGATAAAATAATTTTTTATTCTAGTTCTATGAATTCCTTCATATCATGAAAGTTTAGTATAACTAATAAAACACAACCACAAATCATGGAATTAGAGATGTAGTTAAAAATGGAAAATGGGTCAATTATTTCATCCCATGAATATAACTCCTCCCCTGTCAACTTTTTTGCTATGTACATCCCGAAAAACCTTTCCATACTCTCTTTGGTAGAATGTAATGAAATTATGGGAATGGATTGGATTTAACTATATAGATCCAACATAAATTACCATGATAAGGAATTCACTCTCTGTATGGGGAATCAACCCCTGATTCTGTACAAGTTCAAGGTGGAGGATGAATCTTATTTAGAACCATCATCTCAAGCATGGATATTCATGCCCTATAAGGAATCGTATCTTATTAAAATTATTTATTATAAATAAATAACCATCCTCTCAGACATGACTATTGTCAGGGGATATTCTGATGTGTTTTCAAAGGAATTTTGTGGTGTTCCTCCTATTCGAGAGGTCGAATTTTCAATTGACCTTATACCTAGGGTGTTGCCAATATCCAAGACTCCATATAGGATGGGTGTTTTGGAACTTGAGGAGCTAAATAAAAAACTATAGGAGAATCTGGATAAAGGGTTTATATGACCAAGTGCTTTACTATGGGGTGCATCAGTCCTCTTTTTCAAAAAGAAGGATGAGTTAATGAACCTTTGCATTGATTATCGTGGGGTCACAAAAAATCATGATAAATAAAAAGTATCATCTTCCATGGATTGATGAATTGTTAGATCAACTAAATGGAGAAAAATACATATCAAAGGGGGATATTTGGTCAAGATATTACCATGTTAGGGTGAAGAAGGAGGATACCACCAAGGCTTATTTTCGTACAAGGTATGGGCACTATGAGTTCATAGTAATGTCATTCAGACTCAGTAATGATCCAAAAATATTAATGGACATGATGAATAGAGTATTTAGAGATTACCTCAACAAATTTTTTGTATTACTCATAGATAATACCCTAATATAATTCAAAATAAATGAGGGGCATGAGGATCATTTGATCACTATTCTAATGACGTTACAAAAGGAGAAGATTTTTGCCAAGAATAAAAAGTGTGAGTTTTGGTAGAAGGAAGTCTCATTATTAGGTCATATCATAACAAGAAATGGGATATATATGGACCCTTAAAATAAAAAAGAAATTGAAGGATGGATAAGACCAACATCCATGAAATATATTCGTATTTTCTTTGGGTTAGCTAGATATTATTTCTTATTTGTGAGATATTCCTCAGTATTTTCAAACCCTTTTACCAAGATAACT
The DNA here is from genome assembly GCA_963277665.1 of Viscum album. Lineage (NCBI taxonomy): Eukaryota > Viridiplantae > Streptophyta > Magnoliopsida > Santalales > Viscaceae > Viscum > Viscum album. Next base: position 123,329,380 of record OY728156.1, read on the forward strand.
CGGAAGAGAATAAAGTTTTCTTGGAATGATGAATGTGAAGAAAGATTAAATGAGTTGAAAATGAGGATTCTCACTAACCTGGTGCTCACACTACCCACAAGTTTAGATCATTTTGTAGTATTCATCAATTCTTTGAAGAAAGAATTAGGTTGTGTGTTAATGAAAATTGAAAAATTCATAGCCTATACTTCAAGGTAGTTGAAATCTAATGAATATAACTATCCAAAACATGTGATCAGGGGTTGAATGTAGTAATATTAACTTGGAAAATATGGAGGAATTATCTATTTAGTGAGAAGTGTGAAATATATACATATCACAAAAGTATAAAATATATATTCACACAGAAATATATAAATATGCACTAATGATGATAGTTAGATCTTATCAAATACTATGAATACTCAATTCACTACCATCCTAGTAAAGATAATAATTTTTCATATGATCTGTATAGAAAGGATCCAGAAATGTTTTCATTTATGACAATTGATAAGGATCCAATCTCCTTCGAATTGAAGAGGACAAACATGGGAATCATAAAGTAAGGAACATCATAAATCCTTTAAAAATGAATTTTCAAACATCTCCTCTTGAAAGGTTAAAGAATTATCAAAAATATGATGTGGGAATCCATTTGAATGTGGAAACTATAAGAAAAGGGAAAACCTCAAAGTTTAATGTTAGTGAATAAGAAATTATAAGATTTGGGTCAAGACTATGCATTCTGTCAAATCCTGAGTTAAATAAGGAACTACCAGATGATGAACTTAATTTGAATTTATCCATTCACCTAGGAAACAAAAATATGTATTGAGATATCTAAGAGAACTATTAGTGGGACAACATGAAGAAATATATCACAGAATATATATCAAAGTTCCTAGTATGTCAGCAAGTGAAGGCTGAACGGAATAAGTCTAAAGGGATGATGAAACCATTACCCATACCAACATGGGAATGAGAAAACATCACCATAGAATTTATCCCTGAACTTCCAAATAAATACAAAGGAAAAAATGTTATCTAGGCTATTGTGGATCATCTCATAAATACTTCACAATTCATTGTGATTTGATAGGTTTTATCACTGGATAAAATTGCACGAATATATATCAAAGAAGTGGTGAGGCTGCATGGAGTACCAATATTGATTGGGTCTGATCGAGATCTAAGAATCACCTCTAGGTTTTTTAATGTATCTAGAATGATCTAGACACATAGTTTAACTTAAGTACAACTTATCACCCTCAAAATCATGGTCAATCTGAGCAAACTATCCAAACACTTGAGTACATGTTGAGAGAATTTTCAATTGAAATCAAAGGAGGATGGTACAAACATCTTCATCTGTTCAAGTTCTCTTATAACAAAAATTTCCACTGAAAAATCCAAATGTATCCCTATAAATCCTTTTATTGGAATAGATGAATAATACCAACAAGTTGGTAAGAAGTTGGGGAATGAAAAACTTCTAGGTGATGAAATTGTTTAGGAAATAGTGGTGAATGATAAAACCATTCAGCCGTAGATCAATGATGATTAGAGTCGATAGAAGATCTATTCTTATAATGAAAAATTATACCTAGAGTTTGATTTTGGAGACATGGTATTGTTATAAATATCTTCATGGAATAAAGTTATGATATTTGATAAAAAGGGAAAGCATAGTCCAAGATACATCAACCCCTTTCAGATCCTTGATCGCATCAGAGCGGTGGCCTATCGACTAGTAATATGACCTAACCTATATCAAGTATATGATATATTCCATGTATTACTCTTGATAGATTACATACTAGACCCCTCACAGGTATTCAATCCATAGGTGGTACTGTTAGATAATGACCGTTCCTATGAGGAGTAGCTGATACAAATCTTAGATCGTAGAGAAAAAGTTCTATGAAATTTGTCAATATACCTTGTCAAAGTATTGTGAATAAACCACAAGTTTGAGGAATCCATGTGGGAAAAAAAGGAAGTGATTAATCAAGGTTACCTTCATCTATTTTATTGTGGGAAAAAATTGAGGGTGAAATTTCTTAAGGAGGGAAGATTGTAATGACCCAAGCTTTTGTAAATAAAATTCCCATTTTTTATTTATTTAAATTTCTCATAATGTAAGATGGTTATAGAAAACTCAGGAAATTATTTTTGTTTTAATATATACTATTAGATTTAATTGACTATTAATAATCATTACCATTGATAATAGTGCTATTAAATAGTGATTACATTATTAGTATAAATATAGGGTTTTTACAAATCCAATTTTCATAGACAAAGGAAGTAGTGGACTCAACCAGCAGGATTGTACCCATTGAATCCCATTTGTTAGAGCTTTAGTGTGAAACATAATTTATGGGATTTTCCCTTGACCAATCCCATGCTAATATATAACAACTTAATCATGAGTGAAACTGTTTCTATAAGAAATTAAAGATTATTGAGATCACAACCCAAACCATAATTCCCAATCCACCCCAGGAAAGTTAAACCATCACACACCTTACTCTTAGGGTTTTTACTGGTCTATTAAATGGATGTGTATCGAGACCCTATAAATATGAGTATTTACATTATTTTTTTTATAAAATAATGAATATATTCTCATCCTATTATTTTTACTTTGGAGTCACACACTCAGGCAAGGGATCTTCCACTCCCCTCTTTTATCAAGCACTATTTTTTATGTTATGTTTTTTAATTTTAAATTTCTTATGACGAGTTATGATATTAAATATCCCCCTTACCTTCAATTTTAGGTATAAATTATTAGATATTTTTTTCACTCTAAAAAATCTTACCATGATCATTTATGTACACTTGATACCATGTTGAAATTTCATAAGGACTATTTTCTCTATTCATGTTTCTTCATTACCTTATGACTTATATTTCCAAATTTATAATGTTGGGATATGATTTTATATGTAACTAATACTTATAATTTTATTTATATATAATTAGAGCTTCATTTATCTCTCATAAACCATTTTTATAAATTTTTAATTACACTGTTATGCTGTCAAAATTTGACTACGATTTTTCATGAAAAAAAATGGTGTAGTGGATACCACAACCATTATTATATTAAGAAAATTCAAACCTTTTCACATATACTTATTTATTGGGGACTTACATGTATGTACTACACATTCCTTTATTTGGTAATAAATTATGATTATAAATGAATCCATGTCGTATGATCTATGTGGTACACTTAAGCATAATAATGAAATGATTATGATGGGTGCACCCAAATCGTTCTCCAATGCATTGGGTAATGTTTAGAATCATAATACATCATGTTGGGATAAGGTCATAAAAAATTAATTTAAGGAACTTTTTCCACCATCAAGTATTAAAAGTTTGACCTTGACCTATATTTATGATTCAGTGTTTTAATTTATTACCATATTTCCAGGTTATGATTATCATGTTATATCATGCATCATTCATGTTATTTTTATTAATAATTGATATTATTATTCTATAAAATGTATAAATTATGCCATGTTTATTCCATTAATAGGATTTATAGCTCACCCCTTTCTTATATATTTTCTCAGGTTATCCCATGCAGTTTTATGTTCGTTGTAATATTATGATCATGTCAAGGAAGTGTTAAAAAAAAATGTTTTATATCCCATGTTATATGAAGTTATGTAATGTAACTAATTACTAAAAAGAATAAAATTATCAATATTTTGGGATGTCTTAAGTGTAATTTTATGTAATAAACCAAGTATTAATTTTTAATAATGATAAGGGTTTCTATAGAAACAAACCTTTTAATCCATAATGAAAATATTCCTAGAAACCCAGGAAAGTCCAAATCATCCTACAGAAAGTCCCACCTGACTAAATCAAAGACCTTAAAATAATAATTTTTTAAGTATAATAGGTAACAATCGAATCAAGATGGTATCCATTCATGAACTGAGGAGAAAACAGAATATTATCAGAAATTATTCTCCCTTGAATGAACACATATTGTGCCCTTTTAATGAAATCAGGAAGGAATAATCTCAATATGGCTGATAAAATATTTAAAATACACATATACATATTATTGAAACACAATATATACCAAAAATCATGGAGAAAATAGGAATTTGTAACCTTGGTTGTTAAGAAGATAATCTACCCCTTAGCTTCCCACAATAGTATGGATGGTCAATATAAAAAGATAAAAAGGAACCAAGAATCTCTCTTCCCTAAAAAGATGAGGCATGAGTAGACCCAACTAGAGATTTAAAGAACTCAACTGTATCCCAAAAATAGAACCCAAATCAGTAATATCGGAACCATACATTCTTTGAAGAAGGACCAACATGGATGAATTCAACCCGGACCTAACATAATTGAGAAATATGGATGAATTAAGGTCTTCGTACTTAAGACATTAGACCTAAATTTTTTCTAAAAGAAAGGGAATCCTTTAGATCCCAAGTATTTAACCTCTATTTACACTTAAACTCATTCTAGATCAAGCTGTTAAATGGAACATTAATAAAAAATGAAGTCTATAAATCCAATAATTCCCATTTAAGAAATGAAATATCATCCAAATACTGAGCAGACACCATGGAATGCAAGATTCAGAGAACTTTCTAGACCTTCTTCAGCTATTGGTAAAAATGGTAAATCGTAAAACATGAAACCCAAAAATTCCAAGAAAAAGACACCATAGAAAAAACCCATCATAATCCACCCAATAGTTAAAGAAAATTAAATAGAATCTTTCTGGATTGTAACCCTTTACCTAATTTGATAACAATATAGGTATGATCTGAAAAACCAAATGGATGGAAATCAGAAAATGAAGTCGGAAATATGGATAGCCAAGAGGAGTTAACCAAGACTATTTACAACTTCCCCAAAATTCATGATTTTCCCTTCCTCTAAGAATAACACATTCTAGAACAATTAATATCCTCCAATCTAGAGTCAACAATAGATGAATTGCATTCATTTATAGAAGAGAACCAATTTAAACAACATCCATATCTATCCACTATATACCTTGATGAATTGAAGTTTACAAGAAAAAATGAGGAATATTATATCAAAGAGAAACCCTATCAAAAATATCCATCCACTGATCATTTCATTCTAAAGAAAAATTATATCCATAAAAAATGGAGATCAAGAATGAAATATCCACCTTGACTTCCCTAAAACTGCATTGAACAAGCTGAAAGGATTCAAACTGTAGATCAATAATCACACGATGAGGATTACATTAGAAAAAAATGTGATAGTATGAGTTGGAAGAAATATTAATATATTAACTCTATCCTGGAATAATATCCATAAAAATTGAAACCAATTTACCACTAATAATTTTAGTTTCAGCAAGATCCAATCAAGCCAACCTATTATCAAGAATAAGGTCCTGAAACTCCCATTTATTACCAGGAATTTTGAGAACTCTAATATTAAACACTCTAAAATTAAACATTAATAGGTAAGAGAGGAATATAGGTTTTAGACTCGGGACCAATTTTTCTAAGCACCCTCTTTGAGCTGCATTCATCAATTCTGATCAGTTTATTCCAAAGGAGGTTTCACATAAATGAGAATAAGTAGGACTAACCTGATCCACTGAATCTTGACCCAAAGGTGGAGACCCACCCTCTATGAAACCATAAGGATAAATCACATCCAAACCATAAATAATAGAACCCATGAACAAGAAAATCTTTTGAACCCTTCAAAAAATTATATGGATGATGAATTAGAGGAATTTAACCAAAAGCAAAACTAAATCAAGGAAGAACCACTAGAAATTATCCCTTTGAGAACATCCTTAAACTAGGACAAGGATGAACAAAAGTAAATGAACCCTTTTTATCTCCAACATGAGAAACACCCACTAGAACTGAATCATTAGAGATCTTCAAAAAAATAGGAGGGGATGGACCAATTAAAAACAATCCAGAATTACAAGAAATATAATCAAATATATCAACCCCTAATAAATAGATGAATTAATTATGGATATAAATGAAAGAATCCTTAACATTGTGGGTTATAAGAGGCTTAGATAAAGCATAAGAAGAAACCATAGTAAGAGGATAATAACCTGCCGAGGAAATAGAACCAGAGACAGCTGAAGTAGCAGCTTCATAGGTAAAAAACATCATAGGAGAATGAAACTATATAAGACCAATGTTGGGGGCCACCCTAGAATCATAAAACTTCTTCCCATATGATGAAAATTATGGTTACCATGTGGATCATAATCTGAAACATTGAGTGGAGCCTTCTTCTAGTAAGCACGCTTCTTGAGAGTAAACTTTATCAAACTCAATTGGGGATCATCCTTAGAATTATTATTGAACTAATTAAAATTATTACCAAATATTATATAGTGGCTACAGGTCTCATGTACCTAGATATACTAAAAACGAATGGAAGTGGTGAATATGGAACCCATTTCCACACAAAAACTTCTAGGAGGTCCTTCTCAGCCGAAATCTCCATGAAGTTGTGTGTAATGTTGATTCTACTAATATAAATTGTGTCTTGATTAAAAAAGAGTGAGTTCACAAACACACTAGAAATGTAACTTAGGCATTATTCCATCTAGGAATTGATAGGAACATCATAAAGAATTAACTAGACTAGAAATATTGAGAAAGACTCCTTATTGAGATACATTCCCACTTTCCGGATTCTGAGGACCATTGATATGCCTGTAAAAAACCAAGGACAATAAGAAAGAAAATAAAACAAATTAAAAGAATGAAGGAACCTGAATAAATATAATCCTTCATAATTATAGATTGTTTTAATAATATTTCTTTGCTACATATTAGAATCAAATCTGGACACTCACGAGAATAGATTCTTCTTCTGAATAAAATACCCCACAAGTGTATTACTAAATCTGATAGTTCCCTTTTTGATGACCAGTGAAAGTAAGAACACTCTAGGAATCTTCCCTCCATCCAATGGAGTATGAAACAAAAAATCAATCGAGGCAATAGAGGTTGAAGCAACCTCCACACCTGCATCAACAGTCGCATTAGGATCGACAAACATGCCCGAACCCTCAGCCTTAACCAGACCTAGATGTGAGAAGATAGAGTTTTTAACAACCACACTAGTTCCCCATGTGGACCCATAACCTAAAGGGTTGAATACTTCCCAAACTTCACTAATTTGGGGAAAAAATAGATGAATACCTTGAGAGATAAACCTTAAAGGGTCCCAATTGGATATCTTCCTCCTCCACAGAAACCCATTCCACTGTAAAAACCATGGTAGTACCCACAACCTTCGAAGAACCTCCCTCTTCTTTTATAATAGAATGTGAGGAAGATGAAGTATTCATAATTGCATCAGCATTCACAACGAAATACGAATCAATCATAGGGCCCCCTGAAAAAAGTCAATATAGGGCATGAAACCAATACAACCATCGAGGTGTGAATATTTTCAACCTCAGCTAGCATAATCCCAACCTTACCAACATCATAGACTTTGAATCCCACCTCCTTATAATAATAATATTTTTTTGAGGGAGTCACATCCTCTACCCAAGAAATTCCATGTGATACCTTTATATCAGGATAATGTTTTAGAGAACTGAACAATAAAATATTGGATGGATACTATATTGGTGAGAGATGCAAGAGAGGGAAAGACTGAAGGCCATTTATCACCTCCACACTCAGCCGATAGAATCAAAACCATCTAGGATAGAAAGGGAGAGTATGATAATAATGAGATCCATATAGAATCATTTAGTCCTTTTTAATGACTAAAAATGATAGAAAGGAATATTTGTATAATGGCATATACTAGGAGGTAATAGTATCAATGAATCTCTACAAGGAAATGTAATATAAAAAAATCATTGGAGTATAAACTTACTCTGAGGAAAATCCATCAATTCTAGGTAGATTTTATGTATTATGTTTACTTTAGAATTTTGAAAAATCTTATTTTTTCTAGTCTTGAACAATGAAAAATTTCCCTCAAGCAATCCCATTGTATGAAAAATAAAAGAAATAATAAATAAGAAACTCTTATTGAAAAAGAGTAAAAAGGTTTACACCAATAGGAATAAAGGAATAAATCTAGATGAAGGATCTAGAGAAATTCACAATACAATAGAATCAAAAGGTTGAATATGGGGGAAAGCTAAAGAGTGAAGACACTATGAGTGATGTGGGTTCAGTAATGATGAAATTTAAGTGATATTTTATATCGTATTTAAGTCATAAAATAATGATACTTGATCTAGATAAAAAAGAATTGCACAAATAAAAATGATTCGTATTCCTTGACCATGTTCGACACTCAAAACCATAATAAAACTTCTGTGACCATTTGAGTGGTTCTAGGGGTCTTCATGGTTTTTATGGGTTTTTGGGTTTTTATTGGTTTTTTCAAGATTTAGGGTTATTTTGAATTTTTAGGGGCTTTAAGGTTTTATAGAGTTTTTAACATTTTTAGGGGTTTAAGGGATTTTAGATTTTTTAGTGTTTTTTAGAGTTTTTATGGATCTTAATGTTTTAAGGTTTTTAGGGGTATTTTGGGTTTTAGGAGTTTTTAGGGGGGGTTATGGTCCTTTTAATGTTTGTAGGGTTTTTAGGGGTGTTGTTATTTTTAGGGTTTTTAGGATTTTTAGTGTTTTAGGGGTTTTAGGGTTTTTTATGGTTTTAGGGGTATTTTAGTTTTTAATATTTTTAGGGTTTTTTGGTTTTTAGGGGCTGTTTAGGTTTTTTAAGGGTTTTAATAATTTTAGGGTTTTTTATATTTTTTAGGATTTTTTGGTTTTCATGATATTTTAGGGTTTTTAGGGTTTTTAACTTTTTTATGGTTTTTATCATTTTAAGGGTATTTTATATTTTTTTGAGTTTTTAGTGATTTTTAATGCTTTTAGGGTTTTTATGGTTATTTAGGGAATTTTCATATTTTTAGGGGTCGTTAGGGTTTTATGGGTTTTCATGGATTTTAGGGGTTTTAGGGTTTTTAGTTTTTTTAGGGGTTTTGCGTTTTAAAGTATTATTATCATTTTATAAGTGTTATAGGGTTTTTATAGGATTTAGGTTTTTAGGATTGTTTTTGGATTTTATGGTTTTTCAAGGTTTTATTATTTTTATGGTTTTATGGGTTTTAGGGTGTTTAAGGTGGCTTCATGAGGTTTTATTGGGTTATTTAGGGTCTTTTATGTTTTAAGGGTATTTTAAGGTTTTTATGGATTTTTTATCTTTTTATGGGTTTTTAGTTTTTTTAATGTTTATTGGGGATTTAGGTTTTTTAGGGTTTTTAGAGGTCTTTTAGGCGTTTTTTTACTTTTATTATTTTTAAGGGTCATAATGGTTTTTAATATTTTTTAGGGTTTGAGCGTTTTTTAGTTTTTTAGTGGTTTTAATTATTTTTAAGTTTTTATGTTTTTCTTAGGGGTTTTCATGTTTTTTTCATTTCTTATGTTTCAAGTACATTTAGGGATTTTTTTATTATTTTTTGGATTTTTAGGGGGTTTAGGGATTTTATTGATTTTTAGGGATTTTTGGGGTTTTTGGTATTTTTTGTTTTTGTGGTTTTTTTGGGTTTATTGTTTTGTTTTTGGGTTTTAAGGTTTTTTATATTTTTTACCATTCTTAGGGGTTGGAATATTTTTTATAGTTTTTAGTGGGTTTTTATGATCATTTTAAAAAATTTGGGTTTTCAGAATCTTTCAGGTTTTATTTAGGATTTTCAATGTTTTTAGGGTTTTTAGGGGGTATTAGGGTTTTTTAGGGATTTATGGGTATTTTAGGGTTTTAAATGTTTTTAGTATTTTTTTTGGGTTTTTAGGGGATGTTTAGGTTTTTTGTGTTTTCATGAATTTTTTGGTTTTTTGGTTTTTTAGGGTTTTTCTATATTTTTAGGGATTTTAGGGTCATTTATTGTTTGTAGGGTTTCTTATGGTCTTTTAGGGGTTTTTGGGTTTTTAGGTTTTTACGGTTTTTACGGTTTTGATATGATACTATATGGGTGTGTTGTACTAGTTGGATAAAATTCCAAAACACAAATTGTGAAACTAGGAGAAATGGAAATTAAATAAATTTGAAAGAAATTAATGGGGGAGGAGGATGATGAATTAGGACCCCAAGGATAATTGACCCATAAAACCCTTATTATAAAGAACCAAAAAGGTTGATCAATCATTTGATAATACATACTTAAATTCAACTAAGATCATAAGAAACACAAGCATAATAATTCTAGAAAAAACTAAAATTCTTAATTCAACTTCAAGGGGTACAAGGAGGTGGCTATTTGTAGCCAAATGAGGGGAATACAAGTCAAAATACCTATCCCACAAAATTCTGAATCCTATAACACGATTTTAAATTTATTTACACATGTCCTTGGATTTATGGGATAAGATTTACACCAATAATACCATGAATATTCCAACAATGAATTTGGAGACAAGGGCCACACCACTTTTGAATTTAGAGATTTCCTTCATGCAAGTGGATAAAACTTTGTGGGATCATTTGTGTGGAAAATTTAGGTTCACTTTTTTGGATTTAGTAAGAGTGATTAAAGGCCCATTTTCTCCTCCAATTCATTCATGTTGTTCATCCTCTTGTAATTTAGAAATGATTCCATGTAAAGCCTCTTGTATCCTCCTCATTCTTCCTCTTTTCATTGGGCCACCAATCCCATATAGCGAGTCTATGAATTTATGCATCCTTCACCATCCATTCCATGATCACTCTCAACACCTCGACGTGTATTTGCACCTTGATTCTCATCATACATACCTCTTTAAAAGTATTCATCCTCAAATCTCCATATTTAATGTTAGAGAGACTGGTAACATTATAGGTAACACTCACATTTCAGTACCTATCAGGTAGGTCAGTCATATAGAAATTTTCATTGATCTTCTATAAAACATAGAAATGACTATCTCTTCAATGTAAGGGTTTTTAATTCATTTTTTTCAAAAATATTCCTTATATTAGGTATTTCCATACCAAAATACCTAGATCAAATGTAACTTATTTCCAAAACGTCCTTACCAAATCCCTATATTCTGGTAATAAAGACACAACACAAGAGAGAAAATAATGATGAATTTTCATAGTTACAAGCTAAACATCCCTAATAATGAGTAAGAAAACTTTATTTCTCCGTAAAGATCTTTTCAACTTACTTTTTATGGTAAACAAACTCACCTTATTCTAAACACTCTTCTTTTAACTCTCTGAGCTCCCTTGTTTTATATGCCACTATCCTCTCCCTTTTCACTCTTAATTTTCCCACTCTTTTCATTTTCTCTATTTTCTCTCTCTTTTCTATTTCCCACAACTCAACACACTTTTTTTATCACTTTAATATTTATTTTTCATAGATTCTTGTTTCACTCATTTATTTTTTATTTTTTCATTCTTTATCTATCCTCACATGATCTTTATATGATTGTATGGGACTTAGTGGAGTCAAAAAAATTTAACACAAAAAAAATGAGAAATGGTTAGAATAGATAATGTATATAACCCTCCTATAAGTCTTCCTCAACCTCCCTAGATGAAAATGTTCCACTTGAATTGGAGAAACATCACAGAAACCTCATCATTATCATTGATGATGAAAAGATAAACTATATCTTTTTGTTTGAATCTTACTTCTCCATTATCATTCATCTATTTCAACCTATATGTTCTAGGTTGTATTAGAGTAAGAAAACTTAAGATCTCAACCAACAAGTTACTAGTTTCAATACTAAAACTTATGCAATAAATTATTATACTACATACCTTTATCTTGATGTGTCATCTCATATAAAAAATATTTCCACACTACTATTCATTGTGATAATCTATTAGTTGAATGTCTAAATCTCTTCTTTCTACTAATGAATCTCTATGTATGAGTTCTTCAACTTGCATATCTTAACAGTACTCTAAAGGTGGAATTTCATATTCACTAGATCTCTTACATAGGATTTCTCCTTTATCTTTTGAATTAGTATGGAAGAACTTTTTTTTGCCTATTTAATTTATTTTAGAGAAAATTTTGAATCCCTTGGTTTCATGTCATTCCACTTAGAAGTCAATTTTTTCACTTTTTGGTTATTTTTTAAAACATTATGAGAACTTATTTGAAAACATAAAGAATATAATTTCTTTTATACCTTAAATTTTATGAAAAAACTCCATATCAATATAGGTTTTAAAATACTCCATATCTCAAATTATCAGATTCAGTCTATTGATGAACCATTCCATTATGGATTTCTGGTCCTCCTTTAAATTGGGACGAATTTTTTATGTCTTTATTTCCTTGTAGTAATCCACCACACGCATGGATCCATGCAAAAGACTATGTAACTTCAAATGTAATTTTCTATAGTAATGGCTATAGAAGTACATTTTGCGTATTACTAACTTCATTTCTTCCCATGTTCAAATTGTCCATTCTCCATTTCATCATTGAATCATTTTTAATTAGTCCCACCAAACACTTGAATATTCATTTAATTTGTTAGGACCACGTTCTTTTTTGGTTGTATTTTTTGTTAAAATATCAGTATGATTATTATGTTGAAAAAAGAAATTTTATTGAGAAGATGATGGATGGAAATATGGATTGAAGAAAGATTTGAATTAGATTCAGAAAATCTAGATGAGTCAATACAATCCATCAGATTGAGACGTTGATAAAAATTTAAAACATGGGGGAAATTGGATTCACCATCATAATCAGAAAAAAGTTTATTGGTGGTCAGTTTTTCTGCCGAAGGAGAAAGGAATCACCTCACTTTGTAAAAGATGATGATCATACTCAAAAAAATGTATTCAGTAATTCATCATATTCATGAATTCATCATATCTTGGAATTACGAATCATAGAACTTATGAAATTCCATCATATTCATAATTTGTTTGCAGGAAGAAAAGGATCATCAGATCCACCTTGGGTTTGATCAAGAGAAATATGATCGTAATGAGTTTTAGAGTCAGAATGGATCCAATAAAAATATGATGATTCTTTGTTTTTTTTATTTATTACAAATAATAAGTAATTTATGAAACTTTTGATGCATGTTTGATGAAATTAATGGGGTAAAGGGGTGTTTCCAATCGTATTTAGATTAATCATATATTTTTTGTAAGAGATAAATTCTGTTGGAAATATTATTCAATCTAATCGTAATCATGTCAATCGTATTCAGACAAAGATGGAAAGAAAGATGTGAATTGGGAAGTTAAAATAATTTCCATAGTATATGTAATGGTGGTGAATCTGATCTTCAAAGTAATCAATGTCATGAATGAATTCATGATACAAAAATAAGTTTGTGAAATAAGCATGTTTTTGAAGTCGAAGTAATGGATACCGGTCCATCAGATTTGGTATGCCATCATAGTCATCGAAGAAAAAGTTGTTTAGAACTGATGAATACAAATAGGAAAAAAATTATTTGGTGACCAATACAATGAAGAATTTAAAAGTTTAATAAAAAATTTAATCAAACATATAAATATGTTGAATTAATTTGTTTATCGTTAAAGTGGGTCAAGAGAAGAGATGAAGAAGAATCTATTATTTTAAAATTTTCTACATCATTATGATACAGATCATAATCAAAATTAGAATCAGATTTAAGTTTTTCAATATCATAAAGGAGACACAAAATTTCTAGAAAGGGAGAGCTTGAAGTTAGAAGAAGATGGTTGTTTTTATCAGTTTGTATAGAGCATTGTAATGAAGAAATCATATCGGGAAATCATAATGGGGTCTATTTCTTCCTACATGTAATTAGTATGGAGAATTGTATTGAAAGAATTATATTGGGAAAATCAGAATCAGACTGATGTTTATAAAGAAATAAGTACATGAGTTGAAATTTTAAAAAGATCCGAGAAGGATCAAGAATAAATGATAAGAGTTGAGAAATGTGGAGGAAGTTAAGATAAACCTGAAATTCAAAAGAAATGTATGATTTAGGTAATTTGGTTGAGCGGGAAAATTTTCAAGAATCCTACCCAAACCATTTTTAGGGTGAGTATAAAAAATGAATGTAATTTTTACTTAAAAAAGAGGTATTTTTCATGAGGGGTAGAGAGAGGGTAGAGCACTGAAGAAATTCTAGAGAGAAGAATAGATTTCAGATTTTCTTTCTTAAATAAGTCTTGTTGAACATAAGAGAATGGAGAAGAGACAATATTTTATTGTTTTATCTGATCATTGTATTCAGTTGATTATTGTATTCAAAAAAATATCATATTGGTCTAGATAATCAGATCATGGAACTCATATTGAGTTTTTTTGGATTGAAGAATAAGTGGTCCAAAATTGTTTCAGTAGTATCTGACAGAGCAATGTATTTTCTATATGGTGCAATCAGACTGGGAAAATCAGACTAGGATTTCTAGACTCATAATATAAGTGTTTCATAATTGTCTCAATCATATTATGATAGAGTTATATTATCATATTGAGTAAATCAGACTTGGGAATTAGTCTGGGAAATTAGACAAAGTTTTATAAGAAAGTATAGGATGTTCTTACCAGCTTCTCAGTAAGAAAGTGAGGAATTGTTTTAAAACATCATATCTATTATAGTTAGTCAATAATAACCATAACATGTTTGTTAAAAAAACATTGTATTACATAATTTTTTCTAAAAGGAGAACACACACTATTGGATTGTTTATATAGTGATACAATTGTGTAAGGGAATAACTTAATCGTTTTATTTCACAAAAATGATTATTTTCTAGTAGAATATATGGTATTGGATCATTTACGTACCATATTAAGGACATAACTATTCTTGTTTAATAGAAAACCTTGTAAATACTTGGGTTCCTATAGATGTGTGTTTGATTTGTTTCCTATAGGGAAATAAATCTTTAATATGAGGAAAATGTTGTTTATTAAGAAAGAATCATAAAAGAAAGAATATCACCAATTCAACCCTCCCCCTATTAGTGATATAAGTATCTTATATGAGAAATTACAAGTGGAATTAGATCCAAGGTTCCCTTTTATTACTCTTTTCTGAAGTATTTGGAGAATAATTTGTTATGGAAAACCTGAGTTGTGTGAATAGTAAGAAGATTCTGATCTTAAATGATAGGAATTATCATATCTAGAAAGATATAAGTCTTCCCTTTATTATGCCCCTTTGATATGATGTTTCAAAAGCTGTTATAGATGGGTTCCCTCTCCATGCTGAGGATACTTCTCTTATAAATGATGATAAGGAAAAACTTGTGAAGGATGAAAGAGCTAATAATGTTTTACTCTCATCAATTTATGAAAGTGAGTTTTTGAGGGTAAAACGTTTTTCCACTACCAAAGGTATCTAGGATAATCTGAACAACATTTATGAAATAAATACAAAAGTAAAGAAGGAAAGGATGAAAATATTGATATTAAAGTATGAAGATCTCAATATGGGTGAGTGTGAATCTATTGATTACTTCTTTAATATAGTTAATGACATTGTTAGCACTATTATTTATCTTAGTGAAAAACTATTAGAAATAACTATTATTGAAAATATATTGAGATTTTCCTTGCTAAATTTGATGCTAAAGTCGCCTCATTGGAAGATAGAGATCCTATAACTCTATCATTTTATAATCATCATGTTAATCTCATTAATTATGAAATGATAAGGGAGAAAGTCATGAAGGGAAAAACAAAATCTGATAGAGAAATATCATTCAAATTCTTCATGAAATAAAATATTAATAAGTTTTCTATTTAAGATGATGTTGCTGAATCTGACTCCAAAGATGATGTATGTAAAAATCTTAATGAAATTTTATTCTTGTTTTCTAAAAATTTGAAAATTTGTTCAAGAATATATATTAATGGAAAAATCCATTAAATTTTTTTTATGTGGAACCATTGGGAACTTTGTTTCCCATTTTCCCCAAAGAGGTGATGAAGAAGAAAGTGATGAAGAAAAAAGAAGGCCTAGAAGATCTTGGAATAAAATGGGTGATAAAGAAAAATACTATACCAAGAGAAAATATAAGATGTTCTAAAAATCCAAATGGAGAAATTTTTTGTATAACTATGATGATAGTGAGGAGGTTAAAAATGGTGTTGAAGAGAACACATTTATTGAAATGGTGAATGAGGAAAGTTTTGATAATAGTGAAATTAGTTGTTCTAAAGAAGAAGAAAGTGAATCTGAATCAAAAATATATATTTAGCATTCTAGAGAGAATACTTTATCTGAAAAAATTTTAAATGAATAAAAAAACTTAAAATCTCTGAAGAATAAGAAACTCAATTAAAATAACATCTTAAATAATAATTGAAATAATGTCTGAGGAAAATTGGGATGCTTGAAAATAATATCAGAAAGTGGAAAAGTTAAAACATTTCAAAAAAAATCAAGAATGTATTCATGATGAGAAAGTAAATCTGATAGAAGATATTGATGATTTGAATAAATCAATTGAGGAATAAAAAAATTGTAATGAACATCTGGAAGTGAAGTTAAAGGAAAAAGAATAAGGGTTAAAACTTGTAAAAAAACATTCAAAATATAAATAGGAAGGTACATGTCTCAAAAACTCTATCTCTCGAGTTGGTGAAAGTTCTCATAAGAAGAAAACATATAAGGATAAATAAATTTTGCCTTTAATGGTTTATAATAATGCCAAAAAAATTTCTAAAAATGAGAAAGCCAAGAAGGTTATGTATATGGCCAATAATAACAAAATGGAGAATTCATAAGTTTCTAAAAATACTGAATCTGAAAATATTTATAAATATTATGAATATGAAAAAGTTTTTTATTACTTATGGTTCTGATAAAGATGAAAATAAAACCAACTATAATAAGAATGTTCTGATTAAAAATAGAAAATTAGATGATCAATAATGTTTTTTCAGGAAGGTTGGGTTGTTGAGAAATGTATTCACAACTCCTATCATTATGGAAGTTATAGAATAAAATAATATTTTTGTGAATACTGATGGAATTTTGGGGGATTTGGGAATACAACTGACATGTGTTGGTTCAACAAAAAATATTACAAATATTCAACAAGATATAGAAGGAAAAGTTTTAGGAGGAGTCAATCTCTTCAAGGGAAAAAGTATGAGATGAATGTTTGGAAGAAACTTGTTAAGATTAATGTAAAACTTGAAAATATGTTTCAACCTCTATAAAATTTTTAAGAAATATATGAGAAACCTATACAAGTTGCTAAATAATATCTTGTTTTGTTACCAGCACAACAAAAGTTTCTGAATAATTCTTATAAGACGAATGTTTTTGACGTTAAGAAAAATATATCTGTTGAGTTCAAAAAGAAAGAGTGCTCAGTTATCTAGGAATAACATATTGACTTGGATAAGAATTTAGAGGAATCTCAAAAATAAGAAAAAGAAGATGGAAATAAACATACTTCTAAATATATAATAAAATTTTAAAAAGTTATGAACAGATTATGGATATGATCAAGAAGGTCATGATATCAAAAGTTGTTCAACTATATTTACAGAAAAACATCCATGGACAAAATGTTACAAACTTATTGTGACAAAAATGTTACAGAGTTAAATAAAACATTACATCATTATCATAAGATTATAAATTTGAAAAGAAACTTGTTACATAATGTGAGAAGGATGAATATAAGGAAGAATATACATCCAATGAAAGATATTAGAAGAATAATAAAAAGTCAAGACTGAGAGAGGACTCTTAGTCCAATTTTTTCTTCAAGAAACAACTGGTGCCCCCAATTATTCCCAAAATCTTTGTATACTTGTACTAAATTTCATGGAATTGAAGATGTGGAAATAAGAAATATGGGGGTGATGAGTCTCATACTATTCTTGTAATAGAAAATAATGAGGTTATAAAATATAAGTTTTTGAAATTTTTTTTTTACACCTAATCTTTGTGATCTATTTTTTGATATGGGTTCATGTTAATTTATCTTAAAGAATTATTCCAAGGATTTTATAAATCATGATAATGTTGAAAGAAATAATAAAATTTTATTACATGAAAGTTATGCAATGTAAAACATTGAAAACCTTGATTATTCAGTCTTGTTTTCTACACTGGGTTCACCCACATAGACTTAGTGATTTTTAGTTAAAGGTTCTTTGTTATGAAACTCATGTGATACCTATGATGAAAAAAGGTTCAAGATTCAAGGAAGAAAATTCCCATACCCTATAAATAATATCATTTGTCAATAAGGGAGGAACTTTTCATGATGGACTCTTTGAATTTGATTGTCAATAAGGGGGAAGATAACAGAAAGGGGGAAGATAAAAGAAAGAGGGGGAGTAATAAAATAATGAAGGAGAAAAATTGAGAAAAGAAAATAATACTCCTCTAAAATATTTTTTTTGGTATTTTAAAAATTGAAAAAATTAATGGGATTAAGTGGGAAGCCACATTCATTTCACCTAGAAATGAAAAACCCCAAAACGATAACATCAAAACAGATCCCATCATCCAAGTTTCGAAATTCGAACATCCAAAATAAAAATCAAAAACCAAAAAGCTACATCATCATCCATTAAATAATTGGTGCATCAATCAAAATGCATCTATTGACATAAATACTTCAGTCTAATCGCCTGACCTCCATCCTCACTGTTGTTGAAACCCATCGAACCCGTCAGAATCACATCAAAATTAATCACTAACTAAACTCCAGTGATACTGAACCATCATTGACATCAGCTTGACATCAAGGACACCAACCAGAAACCAACATCACCACTCTAAGAACTACCTCCATTGGGGAGAACTATCCATGGAGACCACCAAAACATCATAGAATATGATCCGAAATTGGAGCTTAGAAAAAACCACCAGAGAAAGAAAACAAACAAGAAAAGAAAAAAACACCAAAAAATATAGTATAAAACCAATATGAGGACGAACACAAGACGAAGACATTGGATGAAAGAAGAAATTTTTTTAATGTAATGTTGTTATGCTGCAGAAATTTCCCCATTATTTTTCATGCCAAAACAATTGTGTAATGGATACCATACCCATTATTCTATCGAGGGTATTCAATTTTATGAACATAATATTATTTATTTGGGACTTACATGTATGTATTTAATATTCCTTGATTGTGCAATAAATTATGATGCTAAATGAATCCATTTTGTATGATCTATGTGGAACACTTATGCATGAGAATAAAATGATTATGATGGGTGTTCCTAGATTACACTCCAATTCATTAGGTAATGTTTAGTGTCATTATACATCATGTTGGTATAGAGGTGTACCTAATCCCCTAATGTGACTTTTACCACCATGAAGATTTTATGGTTTATCCTTAACCTATATTTATGATTCATTGTTTTAAGTTATTTCCACATTTCCCATGTTATGATTATCATTTTATATCATTCCTTATTATTCATGTTCCTTTTATTCCTCATTGATATAACTATTGTATTAGATTTATGACTTATTCCATGTTTATTCCCTTACTGATCTTTATATCTCACCCCTTCCTTATGTATTTTCCCATGTTATCCCAAACAGTTTTAAGTTCATAGTAATATTAAGATCATGTTAAGGAAGTGTTCAATAATGTTTTGTATCTTATTTTATAAGTTGTTATGTACTGTAAATAATTATCTAATACACTATACTTCTTGATCTTTCGGGTTTTATTAAGTGTAATTTTATGTAATAAATCAAGTATTAATGTTTAATAATGACCACAGTTGTTATATTTGGTATCAGATAAACATTTTAGTTATTTTTTTGATTAGGAATAGAAAAATATAGCAAAATACTTAGTGATAAGACTAAGTATAAGAAAACATCCATAAATTTTGGTATGTATATATTAAGTGGTTTATCAAGAAAATACATCCCTTTATAGATACTACATGTGGAAGTGTTTTTAATATAGATGTACCTAGGAGTGAAAACTCTGAAAAAGTGTTCGAGGCCTATCTTGAGGTAACCAGGTAACATAAATTGACACATAGAAACTCATAGGTTAAGGATATAAGTGTAATTTATAATTTATTCCTTTAATTTCATTACATTCCCCTTTATGTGTTTAATTATTTAAAATAATTATCCCTAATGTTACTTTTGTTCTATAAAATGGCCAAAAATATGATAAATTAGATAAACAATAATTGCAATAGCAATGTGATGACTTCCCTAATGAGATACCCAATCTAATGGGATCAAGAATCACATACATTTTAACAATACTCTCTCATATAACTCAGGTTCTTAATATGAACCTATATCAGGGGGATCACCCAAACCCCCTAAGAGAGTACAAGCTGCAATCAAGAGATTCTTGTGACAAACGCCTTCTACTTTCAATGGACCTTAAGATCCCTTAATTATGGAATCATGAATCATCTCCATTGATAGGATCTTCTCTATCCTTCAATGTTCTGAGCAAGAGAAGGTTCTACTAGCTATTTATCGTATGTGGGGAAAGCTGATCAATGGTGGGAATTGATCAAGAATACAAAGCATGGGGAAGAGATCTAATCAATGGAGTGGAAGGAATTCTATAAAAATAAATCAATAAATATTTTTATCACACTATTTGTCTTAAAATGAAAAGGGGTTTCCTAGCACTAAAGAAAAAAAGAAGATGAATCTATTAGGTTGTATGAGGAAAACAACATAATACTTTCACAATACACCTCTGGTTTTGTCATTATCCCTTAATTCAAGGTTGACCACTTCTTTTGTGGTCTAAAAAATAGTCTACGAAAATCCCTAGTGATTCTTGACTTTGATATATATGAGGAAATTTTATGATGTTCCATTAATGTCAAAATAAAGATTGCTGAATCTCAAGGGTATCATGGGTATACGAAGCAGAAATTGAAGTTTAATTCTAGTTTACCGATAGAGATATCTGACAGTGCCAAGAAATTTCAGCATCCCACTTTTCAAAGGTGCAGAAAGAAACACCTCAGAAATTTCCTACAAAGGATGAATAAATTCTTTGGGTGAATTAAGGAAGGAAACATAGCTAACAATTACCGATAGGAGAAACCCGCTAATGAAATAGAGGAAATTAATTCTCCATTAAACCCTCAATACATTGTTCATTTCAACAACTACAAGTAACTATGGAACTTTTCAAACCAATTCCCTAATACAAGTGTTTTTAGAGGCAACCATCAACCTCCAAGGCAGCAATGGTGAGATTTTGACTGCACTACTGCTAAAGTGAATCCTGAAAACAAATTGGTGATAGTTACACTAGTTATTCATTCAAGAATAGAGAGCAGAATTTTTTATTCTAGTTTGATGCATTCCTTCATATCATGAATGTTTAGTATAACTATTCAAACACAACCACAAATAATGGAAGTAGATATGTAGTTAAAAATGGAAAATGGTTCAATTATTTCACCCCATGTATATAACTCCTCCCCTGTCAACTATATTGGTCTGAAATTCTAGAAAACCTTTTCATACTCCCTTTGGTAGAATTTAATGCAATTATGGGCATGGATTGGATTTCACTCTATAGATCCAACACAAATTACCATGATAAAGAATTCTCTCTCTATATGGATAATCGACCCCTGATTCTGTACAAGTTCAAGGTGGAGGATAAATATTATTTAGAACCATCATCTCAAGCATGAATATTGATTCCCTATGAGATATATTATCTTACTCAAATGGTTTATTATAAATAAAGAACCATCATCTCAAACATTCCTATTGTTAGGGGATATGCTGATCTATTTTCCAAGGAATTTCATGGTCTTCCTCCTAGTCGAGAGGTCTAATTTTTAATTGACCTTATACCTAGGGTGTTTCCAATATCCAAGACTCCATATAGGGTGGGTGTTTTGTAACATGAGGAACTAAATAAATAACTATTGGAGAATCTGGATAAAGGGTTTAAATGACCTAGTGCTTCACTATGGGGTGCACCCGTCCTCTTTTTCAAAAAGATATATGAGTTAATGACCCTTTGCATTGATTATCGTGGGGTCAAAAATATCATGATAAATAAAAAGTATCATCTTCCATGGATTGATGAAGTTTTAGATCAGCTAAATGTAGAAAAATACATATCCAAGGTGGATATTTGGTCAAGATATTAACATGTTAGGGTGAAGTAGGTGGATATCCCCAAGAATTCTTTTTGTACAAGGTATGGGAACTATGAGTTCATAGTAATGTCATTCAGACACAGTAATGCTCTAGAAATATTCATGTACATGATGAATAGAGTCTTTAGAGATTACCTGAATAAATTTTTTGTATTCCTCATAGATAATATCCTAATATAATTCAAAATAAATGAGTGGCATGATGAGTATTTGGTCACTATGCTAAAGATGTTACAAAAGGAGAAGTTTTATGCAAAAAATAAAAAGTGTGTGTTCTGGTTGAAAGAAGTCTAATTATTAGGGAATATCATCACAAGCAATGGGATATCTATAGATCCATTAAATAAAAAAGAAATTAAAGGATGGATAAGACCAACATCCATGACATATATCCGTATATTCCTTGGGTTAGTTAGATATTATTTCTGATTTGTGAGAAATTTCTCATGATTTTCAAACCCTTTTACCAAGATAACTCAGAAGATATTCAAGTTTTCATGGAATTATAAATGTGAAAAAATATTAAATGAGATAAAAATGAGGATTCTCACTAACATGGTGCTCAAACTACCCACATGTTGATAATCTTTTGTAATATTCAACAATTCTTTGAAGAAGGAATTGGGTTGTGTGTTAATGAAAATTCAAAAATTCATATCCTATACTTCAAGGTAGTTGAATGTTCATGAATATAACTATCCAACATATTTTATCAGCTTTTGAATGTAGTAATATTCACTTGGAAAATATGGAGGAACTATCTCTTTGGAGAGAAGTGTGAAATATATACATATCATAAAAGTATCAAATATATATTCACACAGAAATATATGAATATGCACTAATGAAGATGGTTAGAGATGATCAAGGACTATGAATACTCAATTCACTACCATCCTAGTAAATATAATAATTTTTAAGATGCTCTGTGTAGAAAAGATCCAGAAATGTTATCATTGATGATAATTGATAAGGATCCAATCTTATTCAAATTGAAGAGGATGAACATGGGAATCATAAAGTAAAGAGCTTCATAAATCCTTTAAAAATTGAATTTTCAACCATATCCTCTTGAAAGGTTAATGTATTATCAAAAATATTATGTGGGAATCCATTGGAAAGTAGAAACTATAAGAAATGGGAAGCCCTCATAGTTTAATGTAAATGAATAAGAAATTGTGATATTTGGTTCAAGACTATTCATTCCGTCAAATTCGGAGTTAAAGAAGGAACTATCAGAGGATGAACATAGTTTGAATTTCTCCATTCACCTAGGAAACAAAAATATGTATTGATATCTCTGAGAGAACTATTAGGGGGACAACATGAAGAAAGAGATCACATAATATACATCAAAGTTCATCGTATGTCAGTAAGTGGAGGCTAAAAGGAATAAGTATAAAGGGATGATGAAACCATTACCCATAACAACATGGGAATGAGAAAACATCACCATGGAATTTATCACCACATTTTCGAAGACATCCAAAGGAAACAATGTTATATAGGATATTGTGGATCATCTTATAAATACATCACACTTTATTGTGATTCGAGAGGATTTATCACTGGATAAAATTGCATGAATATATATCAGAGAAGTGGTGAGGCTGTATGGTGTACCAATATTGATTGTGTTTGATCGAGATCCAAGATCCACATATAGGTTTTTAAAAAGTCTCTATAATGATATAAACACTTAACTGAACTTCAGTACAGCTTATCACCCTCAAACTGATGGTAAATCTAAGCAGACTATCCAAATACTAAAGGGCATGTTGAGAGAATTTTCAATTGAAATCAATGGAATATGGTACACACATCTTCATCTGTTCAGGTTCTCTTAAAACAATAATTTCCACTCGAGAATCCAAATTTATCCCTATAAATACTTTTATGGGAATAGGTTAAGAACACCAAGATGTTGGTATGAAGTTGGGGAATGAAAAACTTCTAGGTGTTGAAATGGTTTAGAAAAAAGTGGTGAAGGTTAAAACCATTCAGCAACACATCAACGATGCTTAGGGTTGATAGAATATCTATTCTGATAATGATCAATTATACCAAGAGTTTGATATTGGAGACATGGTATTATTATACATATCTTCTTGGAATAATGTTATGATATTTTGGAAGAAGGGAAAGCATAGTCCAAGATACATCAACCCATTTTAGATCCTTGATCGCATCAAAGCGGTGTCCTATCATCTAGTACTCCCACGAAACCTATCTAAATTACATGATATATTCCATGTATTCCTCTTCAGTAATTACATACTAGACCCCTAACATGTATTAAATCCATAGGTGGTACTGTTAGATAATGAGATTTTGTATGAGGAGTAGTTGGTACAGATCATAGATCGTAGAGAAAAAGTTCTATGAAATAAGACAATATACCTTGTCAATGTATTGTGGAGAAACCAAAATTTTGAGAAATAAATGTGGGAACCAAAGGAAGTAATGAATAAAAGTTACCCTCATCTATTTTATAGTGGGAAAAAATTGAGGGTGAAATCTCTTAAGGAGGTAAGATTGTAACTACCCAAACTGTTGTAAATAAAATTCTCATTTTTTATTTATTTGAATTTTCAATTATATAAGATGGTTATAGAAAACTCATGAAATTATTTTGTTTTATTATACCCTATTAGAATTAATTTACTATTAAGAATAATTACCATTGAAAATATAGCTATTAAATAGTGATTACATTACTAGTATAAATATAGGGTTTTAACAAATCCAATTTTCATAGACAAAGGATTTGATGGACTCAACCAGCAGGATTGTTCACAATGAATCCAATTTATCAGAGATTTTGTGTGAGATAGAATTTAAATTATTTTCCCTTGACCAAGCCCATTATAATATCTATCAACTTAATCATGAGTGAAACTGTTTATGGGAGAAATTCAATATTATTGAGATCACGACACAAACAATAATTGCCAAACCACCCCATGAAAGTCCAACCATCACACACCTTACTCTTATAGTTATTACAGGTTTATTAAAGTGGTGTTTATCAAGACCCTAGAAATATGAGTATTTATATTATTTTTTATAAAATAATGAATATATTTTCACCCTATTATTTTTACTTTCGAGTCACACACTCACGTAAGGGATCTTCCACTCCCCTCTTTTATCAAGAACCCTTTTTTATGTTATGTTTTTTAATTTTAATTTTCTTATGATGGGTTATGATATTAAATATTCACCTTGCCTTCCATTTTAGGTATAAATTATTAGATATTCCTTTCACTCTCAATAATCCTACAAGGATCATTTATGTACACTCATTAACATGTTGAAATTTCATAAGGATTATTTTCTCTATTCATGTTTCTTCATTAACTTATGCCTTATATTTCCAAATTTATAAAGTTGGGATATGATTTTACATGTAAATAATACTTATCATTTTATATATAAATAATTAGAGTTGCATTTCTCTCTCATAAACCATTTTTATGAATTTTTAAATTACACGATTATGCTGCCGAAATTTTACTACGATTTTTCATGCCAAAAAAATTGTGTAGTGTATACCACACCCATTATTATATCAAGAAAATCCACACCTACTCACATATAATTATTTATTTGGGACTTATATGTATGTATTACACATTCCTTGATTAGGTAATAAATTATGATTATAAATGAATCCATGTCGTATGATCTATGTGGTACACTTAAGCATAATAATGAAATGATTATGATGGGTGCACCCAAATAGTGCTCCAATGCATCGGGTAAAGTTTAGAATCATGATACATCATGTTGGGATAAGGGAATAACAAATTAATTTAAGGTAATTTTTCCACCATGAAGTATTGGAAGTTTATCCTTGACCTATATTTATGATTAGATGTTTTCAGTTGTTACCATTTTTCCCAGGTTATGATTATCATGCTATATCATGCATCATTAATGTTCTTTTTATTCATCATTGATATTCCTGTTGTCTAAAATGTATCACTTATTCCATGTTTATTAAATTAATAGGATTTATTGCTCACCCGTTTCTTATGTATTTTCTCAGGTTATCTAATACAGTTTCAAGTTCATTGGAATATTATGATCATGTCAAAGAAGTGTTAAAAAAATGTTTTATATCCCATGTTATATGTTGTTATGTAATTTAACTAAGTCCCAAGTACAATAAAATTTTCAAAATTTTGGGTTGTGTTATGTGTAATTTTAGGTAATAAACCCAGTATTAATGTTTAATAAAGATAAGAGTTTCTATAGAAACACACCATTTAATCTTTAAGGAAAATATTCCAGGAAAACCAATCAAGTCCAAAACATCCAAGAGAAAGTCCCACCTGACTAAATCAAAGGCCTTAAAATAATAATTTTTAAGTATAATAGGTAAAAATCAAACCAAGATGGTACCCATGCATGAACTCATGAGAAAATAGAATATTATCAAAAATTATTCTCCCAAGAATGAACACATATTGAGCCCTCTTAATGAAATCAGGAAGGAATAATCTCAATATGGTTGATAAAATATTTAAAATACACTTATAAATATTATTGAAAAACAATATATACCAAAAATCATAGAGATAACTAGCATTTTTAACCATGGTTTTAAAGGAGATAATCGACCCATTAGCTTCCCACAACAGTTTCCTAGAATTGATAAATTCGGAAACCACCTCGGTCACTTCAGAACCAACTATGAACCAGGTATTGAGGAAGAGAAAATAATTGAAACCATAAATACTATGAGATTTACTTAGTGAATAAAAAAACATTTCCCATTGTATATCCCCCTAAACTACCAGCTTTTCTAGCATCTCATTAGATGGATGGTAAATAGAAGGAGATAAAAAGGAACCATGAATATCTCTTCCCTAAAAATATGAGGCATGAGTAGACCCAACTAGAGATTTAAAAAACTCAATTGTATCCCAAAAACTCACCCTGATCAGTAATATAGTAACCATCCATTCTATAAAGAAGGACCAACTTGGAAGAATTAAACCTGGAATTAACATAATTGAGAAATATGGATGGATTAAGGTCCCCTTACATAAGCCATTAGACCCAACTTTTTTTCTAAAAGAAAGGGAATCCTTTAGATTCCAGGAATTTAACCTGTACTTACACCTAAATTACTTCTAGATAAAGTTGTTAAATAGAACATTAATAAAAAATGAAGTCTATAAATCCGATAATTCCAATATAAGAAACGAAATATCTTTCAAATGCCGAGCAGAGTCCTTGGAATGCAAGATTTAGAGATCTTGCTAGACCCTCTTGAGATATTGGTAAACTTGGTAAATCTTGAAACATAAAACCCCAATATTCCATGAAAAATACACGATATAAAAAACCCATTATAATCCTCCTTATGGTTTAAAAAAGTAAATAGAAACATTCATGATTGTAACCCTTTACCAGATTTGATAACAACAGGGGTATGATCTGAAAAACAAAATGGAAGGAAATCAAAAAATGAAGAGGGAAATCGGGATAGCCAAGAGGAGTTAACCAAGGATATTTAAATATGCCTCATAATTGATGATTTTCCCTTCTTCCAAGAATAACTCATTCTGTAAAAATTAACATCCTCTAATATAGAGTCAACAATAGATTAATTGCATTCATTTATAGAAGAGAACCAATTCAAACAACTACCACATCTATGCCCTGGAAACCTTGATGAATTGAAGTTTATAAAAAAAATGAGGAACATCAGAACCAAGAGAAACCCTATCAAAAATATCCATCCACTAATCCTTTCTTTCTAAAATAAAATTAGATCCATAAAAATGGATATCAAGCTTGAAATATCCACCTTGACTACCCTAACACAACATTCAACAAGCTGAAAGGATTCAATCTACTGATCAATAATCACATGATGAGGATTCCATAAGAACAAAATGTGATAGGATAGGTTGGAAGAAATATTAATAGATTAACTCTATCATGTAATAATATCCATAAAAATTGAAACCAAGTTCCCACTTTTAATTTTAGTGTCAACAAGACCCAACAAAGCCAACCTATTATCAAGAATAAGGTTTTGAAACTCCCTTTGATTACTCGTAATTTTGAGACCTCTAATATTACCCACTATAAAATTAAACATTAAGAGGCATGGGAGGAATAGAGGTTTTAGAATTGGGACCAATTTTTATAATCACCCTCTTTGAGATGCATTCATCATTTCTGATCAGTTTATTCCTAAGGAGGTTTCACTTAAATCAGAAGAAATAGGACTAACTCGATCCACTAAATCATGACCCAAAGTTTGAGACCCACCCTCAATGATACCATAAGGATAAATCACATCCAATCCATAAATATCAGAACCCAAGAACTAAAACATCTTTTGAACCCTTTAACAAATTAGATGGATGATGAATTAGAGTAATTGAACCAAAAGAATAACTAAATCAAGGAAGCACCACTAGAAATTATCCCTTTGAGAACTTCCTTAAACTAGGATAAGGACGAAAAAAAGTAAATGAACCCATTTTAGATCCAACATGAGAAACACTAACTAGAACTGAATCATTAGAGATCTTTAGAAAAATAAGAGTTGAAGGACCAATTAAAACCAACCCAGAATTACCAAAAATATAATCAAATATATCAACCCCCGATAAAAAGATGAATTAATTATGGATATAAATAAAATAATCATTATCATTATTAGTTATAAGAGGCTTAGATAAAGCATAAGAAGAAACTATAGTAAGAGGATAATAACCTACTGAGGAAATAGAACCAGAGACACCATAAGGAGCAGCTTCATAGTTAGAAAACATCATAAGAGAATGAAACTATGAAGGACCAATGTTGGGGGCCACCCTAGAATCCTAAACCTTCTTCCTATATGATGAAAATGATGGCTACCAAGTGGATCGTAATTTAAAACATTGAGAGGAACCTTCTTCTAGTAAGCACACTTCTTGAGAGTAAACATTATCCAACTCGATTGGGGATCATACTTATAATTATTCTTGAACTAATTAAAACTATTACCAAATATCATATAGTGGCTATAAGACTTAGGTACCTAGATATATCAAAATTAATGGAAGTGGTAATGATGGAACCCATTTCAAAAATAAATTTTGTTGGGAGGTCCTTCTCAGTCGAAATCTCCATGAAGTTGTGTGTAAAATTGATTCTACTAATATCAATTGTGGCTTGATAAAAAAGAGTGGTTTCATAAACAAACTTGAAATGTAACTCAGGAATTGTTCCATACAGGAATTGATAGGTAGATTATAAAGAATTAACTATACTGGAAATATTGATAAAGACTCCTTATTGAGATACATTCCCGCTTTCCAGATTTTGAGGACCATCGATCTGCCTATAAAAAACCAAGGACAATAAGAAAGAACATAAAACAAATTAAAAGAAAGAAGGAGACTGAATAAATATAATCCTTCATTATTATAGAGTGTTTTAATAAGATTTATCCCCTACATATTATAATCAATTCCAAACACTTTCGAGAATAGAATCTTATTCTCAAGAAAATACCCCACAAGTGTGTTACTCAATCTGGCAGTGCACTTCTGGATGACCAATGAAGGTAAAAACACTCTAGGAATATTCCCTCCATCCAATGGAGTATGAAAAAAATACATTGATCCAATAGAGGTTGAATCGACCTCCACACCTACATCAACAATCGCATTAGGATCGAAAACTACGCCCGAACCCCTTGCCTTAACCAGGCCTGGATATGAGAAGATAGAGTTTTTCACAACCACACTGGTTCCCCATGTTCACCCTCAAACTAAAGAGTTGAATAATTCCCAACCTTTACTAATTTGGGGTAAAAAATAGATGCATCCCTACAGAGATAAACCTTAGAGTGTCCCAATTGTATATCTTCATCCTCCACATAAACCCATTCTGTAATAACAACCATGGTAATACCCAAAATCTTTGACGAACCTCCCTCTTCTTTTATAATAGAGTGTGAGGAAGATAAAGTCTTCATAATTGCATCAGAATTCACAACAAAATATGAATCAATCATAGGGACCGCTTGAAAAATACAATCTAGGGAATGAAATCAATGCCACCATTGAGGGGGGAATCTTTTCAACCTCAGCTATCATAATACCAACCATAATAACATAATAGACTTTAAATCCCACTTCCTTAGAATAAGAATATTTTTTTGAGGGAGTGACATCCTCTACCCAAGAAATTGTATGGGAGAAATTCATATCAGGATAATTTTTTAGAGAACTAAGTAATAAAATGTTGGATGGAGACTATATTGGGGAGAGAAGCAAGAGAGGGAAAGACTGAAGGCCATTTACCACCTCCATAACCAACTGATAGAATCAATACCATCGAGGATAGAAAGGGAGAGTATGATAATAATGAGATCCATATAGAATCATTTATTCCTTTTTAATGAATAAAAAGTTGAAATGAATGTTTATGTAATTTCCTATCCTAGGAGGTAATAGTAGAAATGAATCTCTACAATGAAATGGAATATAAAACAATCATTGGTCTATGAACTTCCTCTGAGGAAAAACCATCAATTATAGGTAGATTTTATATAGTATGTCTACTTTTTAATTTAAAGAAATCTTATTTTTTTCTAGTCTAGAACAATTTAAAATTTCCCTCAAGCACTACCATTGTATGAAAAATAAATGAAATAATAAATAGGAAACTCTTATTGAAAAAAATTAAAAAGGTTAAAATCAATATAAATAAAGGAATAAATCCAGTTTAAGGATATATAGAAATTCATAGCACAATAGAATCAAAAGGTTGAATATGGGGGAAAGATAAAGAGTAAATACATTGTGAGTGATGTGGGTTTAGTAATGATGAAATTTAAGTGAGATGTTATATCATATTTAAGGCATAAAAGAAAGCTAATTTCTAGAGATAATCAAGAAATGAATAAATAACAATGATACTTATTCATTGACCACGTTCGACACTCAAACCCCAAACAAAACACCTGTGACCATTTGAGGGGTTTTAGGGGTCTTTAGGGGTTTTTTGGGTTTTAGGGTTTGTATGCGTTTTTTTTCAGGATTTAGGGTTATTTTGAAATTTTTAGTTTCTTTAAGGTTTTATAGTGTTTTTAAGAATTCTAGGGGTTTGAGGGATTTTAGATTATTTAGTGTTTCTTAGATTTTTTATGGGTCTTACAGTTTTTAGGGTTTTTAGGGGTATTTTGGGTTTTAGGTGTTTTTAGGGGGGGTTAGGGTCTTTTTAATGTTTGTAGGGTTTTAGGGTTTTTGGGATTTTTATGGTTTTAGTGGTATTTTAGTTTTCAATATTTTTTAGGTTCTTTGGGTTTTTAGGGGATGTTTAGGTTTTTAAGGGTTTTAATAATTTTAGGGTTTTTTAGGTTTTTTGGATTTTTATGATATTTTAGCATTTTTTTTGTGTTTTTATGGTTTTGGAGGGTTTTATAATTTTTAAAGGTATTTTATAATTTTTTTTAGTTTTTAGAGATTCTTAATGCTTTTAGGGGTTTATGGTTATTTATGGATTTTTCATATTTTTAGGGGTCATTAGGGTTTTATGGGTTTTCATGGATTTTAGGGGTTTTAGGGTTTTTAGTGTTTTTAGGGGTTTTGGGTTTTAATGTATTATGATCATTTTATATGTTTTTAGGGTTTTTAGAGGATTTAGGTTTTTAAGGATTGTTTTTGGATTTTATGGTTTTTTAGGGTTTTATTGTTTTTAAAGGTTTTATGGGTTTTAGGGTGTTTAAAGTGGATTCATAGGGTTTTATTGGGTTATTTAGGATCTTTTATGTTTTAAGGGTATTTTAGGGTTTTTATGGATTATTTGTCCTTTTATGGGTTTTTAGAGTTTTTATGGGTTTTAGGGGATTTTGGGTTTTTACGGTTTTAAGAGGTCTTTTAGGCATTTTTTACATTTATAATTTTTAAGGGTCTTAATGGTTTTTAATATTTTTTTAGGGTTTTAGAGTTTTTTAATTTTTTAGTGGTTTTAATTGTTTTTAGGTTTTTATGTTTTTCTTAGGGGTTTTCATGTTTTTTTTCATATCTTATGTTTTAGGTACATTTATGGATTTTATTATTATTTTTAGGATTTTTCGGGGGTTTAGGGTTTTTATTGATTTTTTGGGGTTTTTTGGGTTTTTGGGTTTTTTTAGTTTTTCTGGTTTTTTTTGGGTTTCTTTTGTTGTTTTGGGGTTTTAAGGTTTTTTATATTTTTAAACATTTTTAAGGGTTGAAATATTTTTTAGAGTTTTTAGTGGGTTTTTAGGGTTTTTAGGATGATTTTAAAAAATTTGGGTTTTCAGGATTTTTCAGGTTTTATTTAGGATTTTCAATGTTTTTAGGGTTTTTAGGGGTTTTTAGGGTTTTTAGGGATTTATGTGTATTTTAGGTTTTTTAATGTTTTTAGGGTTTTTTTGGGGTTTTAGGGGATGTTTAGGTTTTTAGTGCTTTCAACAATTTTACTGTTTTTATACCTTTTAGGATTTTTATATATTTTTAGGTTTTTAGGGTAATCTATTGTTTTTAGGGTTTTCGATAGTCTTTTAGAGGTATTAGGGGTTTTTAGGTTTTTAGGTTTTTACGGTTTTTACGGTTTTTATATGATACTATATGGGTGTTTTGTACTAGTGGGATAAAATTCAAAAACACAAATTGTGAAACTAGGATAAATAGAAATTAAATAAATTTGAAAGAAATTAATGGGGGAGGAGGTTGATCAATTAGGACCCCAAGGATAATTGACCCATAAAACCCTAATTATAATGGGCCACAAAGGTTGATCACTCATTTGATAATACTTTCTTAAATTCAACTGAGATCATAAGAAACACAAGCATAAGAATGCTATAAAACCCTCAAATTCCTAATTCAACTTCAAGGGGTACAAGGAGGTGGCTATTTATATCCAAATGAGGGGGATACATGTCAAAATACCTATCCCACAAAATTTTGAAGCCTATAAAATGATTTTAAATTTATTTACACATGTCCATGAATTTATGGGATAAGATTGACACCAAAAATCCCATGAATATTCCCACCGTGAATTTGGAGATAAGGGCCCAACCACTTTTGACTTTAGATATTTCCTTCATGTGAGTGGATATAAATTTGTGGGATCATTTGTGTGGAAAATTTAGGTTCAATTTTTTAGATTTATTAAGAGTGAATAAAGGCCAATTTTCTTTTCCAATTCATTCATGTTGGTCATCCTCTCGTATTTTCGAAATGATTCCATGTAAATACTCTTGTATCCTACTAATTCTTCCTCGTGTCATTGGGCCACCAATTCCATATAGTGGGTCTATGAATTTATGCGTCTTTCACCATCCATGCCATGATCACTCTCAACTCCTTGATGTGTATCTGCACCTAGATTCTCATCACCCCTACCTCTTTAAAAGGATTCATCCTCAAATCTCCATATTCAAAGTTAGACAGACCAGTAACATTATAGGGAACACTCACATTTCCATACCTATTAGGTAGGTCAGTCTTATAGTAATTCTCATTGATCTTCTATAAAACATGGAA
This sequence comes from Viscum album, assembly GCA_963277665.1. Lineage (NCBI taxonomy): Eukaryota > Viridiplantae > Streptophyta > Magnoliopsida > Santalales > Viscaceae > Viscum > Viscum album. The sequence continues at coordinate 123,363,018 of OY728156.1, forward strand.
ATGTCTATCTCCTCAATGTAAGGGTTTTGAATTCATTTTTTTCAAAAATATTTCTTATATTAGGTATTTCCATACCAAAACACCTAGATCAAATTTAACTTATTTCAAAACCTTCCTTACCTAATCCCCATATTACTATAATAAAGACACAACACAAGAGGGAAAATAATGATGAATTTTCTTAGTTACAAGCTAAACATCCCTACTAATGAGTATGAAAACATTATTTCTCAATAAAGATCTTTTCACCTAACTTTTTATGGTAAAAAACTCACCTTATTTTCAACACTCTTCTTTTAACTCTTTGAGTTCCCTCTTTTTTTATGTCACTATACTCTCCCTTTTCACTCTTAATTTTTACACTCTTTTCATTTTATCTATTTTTTCACTCTTTTCTTTTTCACTCAACTCAACACACTTTTTTATCACTTTCATTTTTATTTTTCATAGATTACTTTTTCACTCATTTATTTTTTATTTTTTTCATTCTTTATCTATCCTCACTTGATCATTATATGATTTTATGGGACTTAGTGGAGTCAAAAAAAATATAGCACTAAAAAAAGGAGAAATTATAAGAATAGATAATGTATATAACCCTCTTATTAGTCTTCCTCAACCTACCTAGAAGAAAATGTTCCACTTTTATTAGAGAAACATCACAAAAAACCTCATCATTATCATTAATGATGGAAAAATAAACTATATATTTTTGTATGACTCTTACTTCTCCACTATCATTCATCCATTTCAACCTATAAGTTCTAGGTTGAATTAGAGTAAGAAAACTTAACCTCTCCACCAACAAGTTACTAGCCACATTACTAAAACTTCTACAATAAATTATTATACTACATACCTTTTTCTTGATGTGTCATCTCATATAAAATATATTCCAACACTATTCCTTAGTGTGATTATCTTTTGGTTGAATGTCTAAATGACTTCTTTCCACTAGTTCATCTCCATGTATAAGTTTTTCAACATGCATATCTGAACAACAATCTATAGGTGTAATTTCATCTTCACTAGATCTCTCACTTAGTTTTTCTCCTTTATCTTTTAAATCAGTATGGAATAACTTTTTTTGGCCTATTTACTTTGTTTTAGAGAAAATTTTGAATCCCTTGGTTTCATTTCATTCAACTTAGAAGTCATTTTTTTTTCAATTTTTGGTTATTTTTTAAAAAATTATGAGAACTTATTTGAAACCCTAAAGAATATAATTGCTTTTATACCATAAATTTTTATGAAGAAACTCCATATCAATATAGGTTTTATGTTCCACCACATCTTGAATTATCAGATTCATTCCATTGACGAACCTTTTCATTATGGATTCCGGGTCCTCCTCCAAATTGGATTGAATCATTTATGTCTTCATTTCCTTATAGTACACCACCACACACATGGATCCATTCACAAGACTATGTAACTTAAAATGTAAATCTCTATAATAATGACTAGAGAAGTACGTTTTGTATATTACTAGCTTCATTTCTTCCCATATTCAAACTGGCCTTTCTCCATTTCATCATTGAATCATTTTTAATTGGTCCCACCAAACACTTGAATATTCATTTAATTTGATAGAACCAAGTTATTTTTTGGTTGTATTTGTTGTTATTAGATTAGTATGATGATTATTTTGAAAAAATAAAGTTTATTGAGAAGATAATTGATCTAAATATGGATTGAAGAATGATTTGAATTAGATCCAGAACATCTAGACGAGTCAATACAATCCATCATATTGGGATGTTGACTAAAATTTATAAGATTGTGGAAATTGGATTCACCATCGTAATCATAGAAAAGTTTATTGGTGGTCTTATTTTCTGCCAAAGGAGAAAAGAATCACCTAACTTTGTAAAAGATGGTGTTCAGACTCAAAAAATGTACTCAGTAATTCATCATATTCCTTAATTCATTGTATCTAGAAATTACGAATCATAGTACTTAAGAGATTACATCATATTGAGAAGTTTTTTGCTGGAAGAAAAGGATCATCGGATACACCTTGGGTTCGATCAAGAAAAATATGATCATAATGAGTTTTAGAGTCATAATGGCTCCAATAAAAATATGATGATTCTTTGTTGTTTGGTATTTATTACAAATAATAAGTAAGTTATGAAACTTTTGATAAAAGTTTGATGAAATAAAGGGGGAAAATAGGTGTTTCCAATCGTATTTATATTAATCATATATCATTTTGAAGAGATAAAAGGTGTTGGAAATCTTATTCAATCCAATCGTAATCATGTCAATCGTATACAGACTGAGAAGGAAAGAAGGATTAGAATTAGGAAGTTAAATTAATTTCCATTGTAAATGTAATGTTGGTGAATATGATCTTAAAATTAGTCAATTTCATGAATGAATTCATGATACAATAATAAGTTTGAGAAATAAGGAACTATTTGAAGTTGAAGCAACATATACCGGTCCATCAGATTTTGTATGCCATCGTAGTCATCGAGGGATTAATTTTTTTAGAACCGATGAAAACAAATAAGAAGAAAATTATATGGTGACCAATAAAAAGAATAATTTAAAAGTTTAATAAAAAAATTAGTCAACCATACAAATAGGTTTAATTACTTTGTTTATCATTCAAGTGTGTCAAGATAAGATATGAATAAGAGTCTATTATTTTAATTTTTTAATCATCATTATGAGACAGATCATAAGCAGAATTAGAATCAGACTTAAGTTTTTCAATATCATAAAGGAGCCATAGAATTTATGGAAAGGGAGAGCTTTAATTTAGAAGAATATGGTTGTTTTTATCAGTTTTTATAGAGCATTTTAATGAAGAAATCATATCGAGTAATCATAATGGGGTCTATTTCTTCTTACATGTAATTAGTATGGAAAATCGTATTGAAATAATTGTATTGGGAAAATCATAATCAGATTGATGTTTGTAAGGAAAGACATAAATGAGTTTAATTTTTAATAAGATCTGAGAAGGATCAAGAATAAATTATAAGAGTTGAGAAATTATTAGGAAGTCAAGATAAACCAAAAATTCAAAATAAATGTATGATTCGAGTAATTTGGTTGAGCAGGAAAATTTTCAGGAATCCTACCCAAACCATTTTTCGGGTGAGTATAAAAAATGAATGTAATTTTTTTCTTAAAAAGGAGGTATTTTTCATGAGTGGTAGAGAGAGGGTAGAGCACTGATGAAATTCTAGAGAGAAGAATAGATTTCAGATTGTCTTTCTTAAATAAGTCATGCTGAACATAAGAGAAAGGATAAGAGACAAGATTTTATTGTTTTATCTGATCATTGTATTCAGTTGGTTATTGTATTCAACAAAATATCATATTTGTCTAGATAATTAGATCATGGAACTCATATTGAGTTTTTCAGATTGAAGAATAAGTGGTCCAAAATTGTTTCAGTAGTATCTGACAGAGCTATGTATTTTTTATATGGAGAAATCAGACTGTGAAAATTGGACTATGATTTCTAGACTCAGAATATAAGTGTTTCATAATTATCTCAATCATATTATGATAGATTTATATTATTATATTGAGTAAATCAGACTTGGGAATTAGTCTTGGAAATCAGACAAAGTCTTATAAGAAAGTCTAGGATGTTCTTACCATTTTCTCAGTAAGAAATTGAAGAATTGTTTTAAAAGATTATATCTATGAAAGTTATTCAATAATAACCATAACATGTTTGTTAAAAATCTTTGTATTACATAATTTTTTCTAGAAATATAACACACACTATTGGATTGTTTATATAGTGATACACTTGTGTGAGGGAATAACTTAATCATTTTATTTAACAAAAATGATTATTTTCTAGTAGAATGTGTGGTATTAGATCATTTACATACAATACTAAGGACGTAACTATTCTTGTTCAATAGAAAAATTTGTAAATACTTGGGTTCTAATGGATGTGTGTTTGATTTGTTTTCTGTAGGGAGAGAAATATTTAATAGGAGGAAAAAATTGTTTATTAAGAAAGAAACATAAAAGAAAGAATATCACGGATTCACCCCTCCCCCTATTAGTGATATAACTATCTTATATGGGCAATTATAAGTGGAATTAGAGCCAAGGTTCCCTTCTATTACTCTTTTCTGAAGTATTTGGAGAAGAATTTGTTATGGAAAATCTGAGTTGGGTGAACAGTAAGGAGATTCTGATTATAAATGATAGGAATTATCATATCTAGAAAGGTATAATGCTTACATTTATTATGTCTCTTTGATATGATGTTTCAAAAGCTGCTATAGATGGTTTCCCTCCCCATGTAAAGGATAATCCTCTTATAAACGATGATAATGAAAAACTTGTAAAGGATGAAAGAGCTAATAATTTTTTACTCTCATCACTTTCTGAAAGTGAGTTTTTGAGTGTAAAAAGTTTTTACACTACCAAAGGTATCTAGGATAACATGAACAACATTTATGAAATAAATACAAAAGTAAAGAAGGAAAGGATGAAAATATTGATATTGAAGTATGAAGAACTCAAGATGGGTGAGTATGAATCTATTGATTACTTCCTTAATATAGTTAATGACATTGTTATTAATATTATATATCATAGTGAAAAACTATAATATTCTACTGTTGTTGAAAATATATTGAGAATTTCCTTGAAAAATTTGATGCTAATGTCTCCTCATTGGATGATAGAGATCCTAAAAATCTATCATTTTATGATCTTCATATTACCATCATTACTTATGAAATGATAAGGGAGAAAGTCATGAAGGGAGAAACAAAAGCTGATAGAGAAATATCATTCAAATTATTCATGAAATAAAATATTAATATGTTCTCTATAAAAGATGATGTTTTTGAATCTGACTCCAAAAATGATGTATGTAAAAATATTAATGAAATTTTATTCTTTTTTTTCTAAAAATGTGAAAATAGGTTCAAGAAAATATAAATGTAAAAATCCATTAAAATGTTTTTTATGTAGAACCATTGGGCACTTTGTTTCCTATCTTCCCCAAATAGGTGATGAAGAAGAAATTGAAGAAGAAAAAATAAAGCCAAGAAGATCTTGGAATAAAATGGGTGATAAAGAAAAATCTTATACTAAGAGAAAAGAAATATGTTCTACAAATCCAAAAGGAGAATATTTTTTTATAATTATTTTTATAGTGAGGTGGTTAAAAATGGAGCTGAAGATGACACATTTATTGAAATAGTGAATGAGGAAAGTTTTTCTAATAGTGAAATTAGTTGTTCTAAAGAAGAAGAAAGTGAATATGAATCTAAAAAATATATTTAACATGCTAGAGAGAACACATTAATTTAAATAATTTAAAATTAAGAATAAAAAATTAAAATCTCTGAAGAATAAGAAACTCAATTGAAATAACATCTTAAATAATAATTTAAAGAATGTCTGAGGAACATTGGGATGCTTGAAAATGATATCAGAAAGTGTAAATGTTAAAACTCTTCAAAAAAATAAAAAATGTATTCATGATGATAAATTAAATCTAATAGATGATATTTATGATGTGAATAAATCAGTTGAGAAAGAAAATAATTTTAATGAACATCTGGAAGTGAAGCTAATGGAAAAATAAGAAGGGTTGGAACTTGTACAACAAAAACTTTCTAAAAATAAATAGGAAGGTACATGTCTCAAAAACTCCATCTATAGAGTTGGTGAAAGTACTCATAAGAAGAATACTGATAAGGATAAATAAATTTTACCATTAAAGGTTTATAAGAATGCTGAAATTGTTTCTAAAAAGAAGAAAGTCGGGAAGGTTATGTACATGGCCAATAATAACAAAACGGAGAATTCATAGGTTTCCCAAAATACTAAATCTGAATATATTTATAAATATTATGAATATAAAAAAGTTTTTTATTACTTATGGCTCTGATAATGGTGAAAATAAAACCAACTAGAATAAGAAGGTTCTAATTAAAAATATAAAAGTTTATGATCAATAAATTTTTGTAAGGAAGTTTGGGTTGTTGAGAAATATATTCACAACTCCTATCAATATGGAAGTTATAGAAGAAAATAATATTTTTGTGAACACTGATGGAATTTTGGTGGATTTGGGAATACAACTAACATGTGTTGGTTCAACAAAAAATATTACAAATATTCATTAAGCTATAGAAGGAAAAGTTTTAGGGGGAGTAAATCACCTCAAGGTAAAAATTCTGAGATAAATGTTTGGAAGAAACTTGATAAGATTGGTGTAAAACTTGAAAATATGTTTCGACCTCTAGAAATTGTTTATGAAATAGTTGATAAACCTATACAAGTTTCTAAAGTATATCTTGTTTTGTTACCAGCACAAAAAAAGTTTCTAAACAATTCTTAGAAGACGAATGTTTTGGAAGTTAAGAAAAATAGATCTGTTGAGTTAAAAAATAAAGAGTGCTCAGTTATCTGGGAAGTGCATGTTTACTTGGATAAGAATTTAAAGGAATCTCAAAAAAAAGAAAAAGAATAAGGGAAGAAACATACTTCTAAATATATAATTAAATTTGAAAAAATGTATCAACAGATTATGGATATGATCAAGAAAATCATGGTATCAAAATTTTTTCAACTATATTTCCAAAAAAAACATCCATGGACAAAATGTTACGATCTGATTGTAAAAAAAATGTTACAAAGTTAAAGAAAATTGTACATCATTATCATAATATTATACAATTGAAAATAAACTTGTTATATAATGTGAGAAGTATGATTACAAGGAAGAATATACATCTAATGAAAAATATATGAAGAAGAAACAAAATCCAATACTGAGAGAGGACTCTTGGTCCAATTGTTGCTTCTAAGAAACAACTGGTGCCCCCAATTATTCCCAAAATCTTTGTATACTTGTACTAACTTTTTGGGAATTGAAGGAGTGGAAATAATAAAGATGGTGGTGATGAGTCTTGTAATATTCTTGTAAGAGAAAATAATGAGGTTAAAAAATATAGGTTTTTAAAATTTGTGTTTATACACCTAAACTTTGTGATCTATTTGGTGATATGGTTGTATGACACTTTTATCATTAAAAAATTATTTCAAGGATTTCCTAAATCATGATAATGTTGAAAGAAACAATAAAAATTTATTACATGTATGTTATGCAATGGAAAACATTGATAACCATGATCATTCAGTGTTGTTTTATATACTGGGTTCACCCACATAGACTTAATGTTTTTTAGGTAAATGATCTTTGTTAAGAAACTCATGTGATACCTATGGTGAAGAAAAGGTTCAGGATTCAAGGAAGAAAATTCCCAAACCCTAGAAATAAGATCATTTGTCAATAAGAGAGGATCTTTTCATGATGGGCTCTTGGAATTAGATTGTCAATAAGGGGAGAGATAACAGAAAGGGGAAGAGAAAATAAATAGGGGGAGTAATAAAATAAATGAGGATAAAAAGTGAGAAAATAAAACAATATTCCTCTAAAATTATTTTTTTGGTATTTTCAAAAAAAGGGATTAAGTGGGAAGCCACATCCATTTCACCTAAAAAATAAAAACCCCAAAACGAAAACTTCAAAACAGATCCCATCAACCTAGTTTCCAAATTCAAACATTCAAAATAAAAATCCAAATCCAAAAGCAACACCATCACCCATCAAAGAATTGGTGCATTGATAAAAATTCATCCATTGACATAAACACTTCGGTCTAATCACCTGACCTCCATCATTACTATTGTTGAAACCTATCGAGCCCGTAAAAATCACATAAAAATTCTCCACTAACTGAAATCCCATGAGACTAAACCCTCATAGACATCAGATTGACATCAAGAAAACAAACTAGAAACCAACATCACCACTTTGAGAACCTCCTCCATCGGGGAGAATCAGCCATGAAGACCACCAAAACATCATAGAAGAGGATCCAAAATAGGAGCTTAGACCAAACCACCGGAGAAAGAGAACAAAAATAATAGAAAGAAGAACACCAAAAAAACATATTGTAACACCAATAAGAGGCTAAACACAAGAGAAAGACACTAGATTAAAGTAGTAGGAAATCCTTGAGAAAGGAAAACAATACCACTTATTGTTTTGTTGTGGTTGAATTTGGTATTGGAAACAAACACAAAGGGGGATATTGTTATCTCCAAGTTGGGTTTTGGTTGTATTTGTTTTCAATAGGTCAATATGATTATTATGTTGAAGAAATGAAGTATATTGAGAAGATTTCATATAGAATATGGATTAAAGAATGTTTTTAATTAGATCCAAAACATATGTATGATTCAATACTATCCATTAGATGGGGATGTTGATAAAAATTCAGAAGAAGGTGAAAATTTGTTTCACTATCATAAGTAGGAACAAGTTTTTTGGTGATCAGGTTTTCTTCCAAATAAGAAAGGGAATCAACTCACTTTTTTAAAATATGGTGATCAGAATCAAAAATCATATTCAATAATTCATCATATTCAGAAATTCATCATATTTAGCAATTCATCATATACAAGAATTATAAATCATGGTACTTAAGAAAATCCATCATATTCATAATTTGTTTTCTAGAATATAACTATCATAGGATCCACTTTGGGTTCAATCAAGGAAAATCTAATCGTAATGAATTTTGGAGTCATAATGGATCTGATACAAATCAAACAATGCTTTTCTATTTTGTATTTCACATAAATCATAATAAAGTTGTGAAACTTGTGATAAAAGTTTTATGAAATAAAGGGGGAGAATAAGTGTTTACAATCGTATTGAGATTAATCATATCTAGTTGGAAAGAGAGAAAGAGTGTTGGAAATCTTATTTAGTATAATAATAATCATGTCAATTAAATTCATACTGAGAAGGAAATAAATACGTGAATTGGGAATTTACAATAATTTCCATTTCAAATGTGATGATGCTGAATCTGATCTTCAATGTAATCAAATTCACGATGGAAGTCATGATACATGAAGATGTTTGTGAAAGAAGTTGTTGAAGTCGAAGTTGTTGATACCGGTCCATCAGACTCAGTAGGCCATCATAATCATCGAAGGAAGAATTGTTTGATACTATTGAATGAAAAGAAGAATATAAGTATGTGGTGACCAATAAGAAGAATAATTTTATATTCTAATCAACAATGTAGTCAACCATTTAAAATATGTTTAATTAATTTGTTTAATGTTTAAGGGGTCAAGATAAGAGATGACTAATAATCCACTATTTTACATTTTTCTTCATCATTATGAGATAGATCATAATCGAAATTAGAATCAAACTTAAGTTTTTAAAGATCATAAAAGAGACACAAAAGTGATGGAAAGGGAGATCTCAAAGTTCAAATAAGATGGTTTTTTTCATCAATTGGTATAGAACATCATAATGAAGAAATCTTATTGAGAAATCAGAATGGTGTCTATTTATTCTTAAATGCAATTGGTGTGGATAATCATATTGAAAGAATCATATTGGGAAAATTAGAGTCAAACTAATGTTTATAAAGAAATATAAAATCGATCTGAAGTTTCTAGAATATTCAAGAAGGATAGAGAATAAATATGAAGAGTTTAGAGATGTTGATAAAGTCAAGATGCACCCAAAATTAAAAATAAATTCATGATTTGTGTAATTTTGTTGAGGTGAATTTTTTTTAGGAATCCTAACCAAACTGATTTTGGGGTGAGTATAAAAGGATAAAGTAATTTTTATTTTCAAAAAAAGAGGTATTGTTCACAAGTTATAGAGATAAGGTGGAGTGCAGAATAAATTCTAGAGAGAAGAAGAGATTTTGGATTGTCTTTATTGAAGAAGTCTTGTTGTAAAAAATATAAATGAGAAGAGACAAGATTGAAACGTTTTAGTTGATCTTCATATTTAGTTTATTATCATATTGATTTGATTATCATATCAAGATGGATAATCAGATAGGGGAACTAGTATTGGGTTTTATGTATTGAATAAGAAGTGGTCAAAAATTATTTCAATGGTATTATGAGAGAGCTATATATATTCTATATTGAGAAATCAGACTGGAGAAATCAGACTCAGATTTCCAAACTCTAAATAGAATTTTTTCAGAATTATATCAATCCTATTCTGATAGAGTTATATTATCATATTGGGAAAATCATACTTGTGAGTTAGACTGGGTTTTATTAAAATGTCCATGAAGTTATTACCAACTTATGGGTAAGAAAGTGACGAATTGTTTTAAAAGATCATATCTGTGAAAGTTAGTTAAGAAGAACCATAATAATTTTTTTACAAAAACCTTGTATTACATCATTTATTCTATAATAAGCACACAAAATATTGGATTGATTACATAGTGATACATGATTGTACGGGCATATCCTACTAATTTTATTCCACACAAAAGTATTGTTTTATTGTGGATTGTGTGGTATTGGATCATTTTCATACCATACCAAGGACGTAGCTATTCTTGTTGAATATTGAAACATGTAAATACATAAGTTCCTATGGATGTTTGTTTTCTTCAATAGGGAAATAAATCTTTAACAGGTGGCGTAAATTGTTTTTTAAGAAAGAAACTTAAAATAAAAAGATATCATTTATTCACCCCCTACCCCTCTCTGTGATATAACTTTCCTATCTAGGAAATTACAGAATTCAAAGCTACCAACTTTACCTTCTTCTTATCTAGGTTTTTCTAAATATTGATAAAATTTTCAACATTCTGCTCCCATTATATGTATAGTTCTAGACCATTATTCCAATGAACGGATGGAAGTGTCAATTTGGTGCTTCCCAAGCCACTTTCTCTCCAATAATAATGTTTACCTCACCCATGGAATGATTCATTTAAATATAAGTACTTGTCATATCTTTTATCAAATTATTTTCTTCAAGAATCCTATGATGTCGATGAATTTTGAAAATCATATAACCTTGAAAATTGGTCATTAAAATATTTCATGAATAATTTTATGTCAATATCATTGTGTTCTCCATCACTCGCCATTATTTTGAACTACCCACATACTCTTTCTATCATTTTTTTGATCTTTAAATGTGTTACTAACATTTTATATAACAAAAAATTGGTTCATACAAGTATTCCTAAATATAATCAAGGAGATAACTAGTGACAATCAATCGATAAATGGAAAACTTTAAAAATTTGAAATTTTTAAAGGGGTTTGAATTGATGAAATCCAAGAAATATTAAAGGTGAAGAGAAGTGGGAAAATTTTATGGTTGAAGGTTGGATATGAATGAAGGAACGAAGATGGTGGATGATAAAATGAAATCGAATTTGTGACTAAATGAGGAGTAATAATGTTTCAAATGAGCAGCTTATTTTATTTTATTTTTTTATCTTTTTTTATTGCTCGTTATTTTTTTTCAATTAATATAATAATGAAATGATATAAAAAGAGTGAATTCATAGTTATTGATATAAAAAATATGATAAATTCATAATGAAATAATCTTATTTCAATTATGTAAAATGGTGAGATAATATGAACTTCAAATTCGATCGGAAACCGGTTTGGGGATGATTATATTTCACAAGAGTGAATATGTAGAATGAATTGATTTGGCTATATATCTAAATATACTTATTTTATTTCATCATACCAAATTGATAAAAAATATAAGATTATAAACTACGAAAATGAAACATCATAAATCCCAAAAATCAAATAAAAAGTGTCCAAAATGGAGGAATAATGTTTTGACCATAATTGTTGATGGATGAAAAAGGAAGAAGGAGAAGAAAATGATGGGAGAAATAGAAAAATTAAAGAACCCAGTTTCAATTTTCGATATTTGATACCATATGATATGATACCGTATGGGTGTGTGGTATTACTTGGAGAAAATGTAGAAACACAAGGGGTGAAAGTGGGAGAAATTGAAATTAAATAAATGCAAAAGAAATTAAAGGGGGTTGGGGATGATCAATTAGGACCCCAAGGATACATTCCCCTTAAACCCATAATTATAAAGTTCTATAAAGTTTGATCAATACTTTGATAATAATTAATTTAATTCACATAATAACATAAGAAACGGAAGAATAGTAATGCTTGAAAACATACAAATTCATAACTCACCTTCAGGGGGTACAAGGAGGTGGCTATATAGAGCCAAATGGGAGGGATACATGTCAAAATACCTATCCCTCAAAATTATAAATCCTATAACATGATTTTGTATTTGTTTACACATGTCAATGGATTTAGAGGATAATATATCCACCAAGAAGAATTTAAAGATTCAAACCATAAAATTTGAGATAAAGGCCCCACCAATTTTGACTTTGGAGATTTTCTTCATGCAAGTGGATATAAATTCATGGGATCATTTGGGTGGGCCATTTAGGTTCACTTTTTGGCTTTAATAAGAGTGATTTAAGGCCCATTTTTTACTCCCATCCATCCATGTTGGGCATCATCTTGTAATTTTTAAATGAGTCCATGTAAAGAATATTTTATCCTCCTCATTCTTCCTCTTTTAATTGGGCCACCAATCCCATAAATTGTATCTTATACATTTATACATCTTCTACCATCTATTCCATGATCACTCTCAACTCCTAAATGTGTACGTCCACCTTGATTATCATCATCCCCTCCATATTCAAAATGATTTATCCTCGAATCTGAATATTCAAAGAGAGATAGGTTAGTAACATTATAGGTATCACTCATATTTCCATAAATTTCAGGTAGGTTAGTCTTGTATAATTTTTCATTTATCTTCTCTAAAACATGGAAAAGCCTATCTCCTCGATGCAATGGTTTTGACTTTATTTTTTTCTGGAAATATTCCTTTTAGTAGGCATTTCCATACCAAACCACATAGATCAAATAGAACTTGTTTCCATCGCATACTTTGTTAATATACATATTAAAATAATAAAGACACAACAAAAGAGGTAAAATAATGATGAATTTTGTTATTTACAAGGTGATAATCCCTATTAATGAGTAAGAACACTTTATTGCTTAATAAATATATTTTCACCTCACTTTTTCTATTAAAAAAATCACCTCACACTCAACACTATTCTTTTAAACTATTTTATTTCCATAATTTATTTTTATGTCACTCTTCTCTCATTTGAAACTCTCAATTTTTACACTTTTTACACTTTTTCATTTTTTTATCTCCTTTATGTTTCCCTTAACCCATCACATTCATTTTTCTCACTCTATTTTTTATTTTTCACAGATTATTTTTCACTCATTTATTTTTTATTTTTTAATTATTTATCCATACTTACTTGATCTTCTTATGCTTGTATAGGAATAAGTAGAGTCATAACAATTTTGATAACACGAAAAACAAAGGTGAAACAGTTAACATGGCCATCATATATAACCCTCCTATAAAATTGTCACAGCCTCCCCAGAAGAAAATGTCCCACTTGCATTGGGGAAACAACAAAAATCACCTCATCATGACATTTTACAATAGAAAAATAAATTATAGAATGTTTTGTGACTCTCATTTATCCACTATCATTTATCTATTTCAATCTATAAGTTCTAGGATGATTTAGAGTAAGAAAAATTAACTTATCCACAAACAGGGTACTTGGAAAATTAGTACAACATCCACTATTAATGATTATAATACATAACTTATCCTTGATGTGTAATCTCATAGGACAAATATTCTTACACTTCTCCTCATCATGACAATATTTTGGTTAAATTTTTAAAACTCTTCTTTCCAATAATGCATCTCTATGTATAGGTTCTTCAACTTCAACATTTGAACACTCCTCCAAAGGTGGAATTTCATCCTCACTAGAGATCTCACTAAGGATGTATCTATAATCATTTGAATCAGTATAGAATAACTTTTTTTTAGACTCTGTGTTTTTTTAGAAAATTTTGACTCTATAGATTCCGTTTCATTCACTTAGAAGTCTATTTTGGAACTTTTGGTTATTTTTCCAAAAATTATGGGAACTTACTTAAAACCTCTTAGAATATATTTAATTTTATACCTTCAATACCTATAATGAAACCCCTCTATATCAATTTTGGTTTAATTTTCCACCACATCTCAATTTTTTGGGTTTATTACATTGAAGAACCTTTCCATTGTGTCCTACCAATCCTCCTCTAAATTTTCTCAAATCATTGATGTCTCCATTTCCTTTTAGTATTTCTCCATAAACATGTATCCTTGCACAATACTTTGTAAAATAAAATGTAAATATCTATAGAAATGACTAGAAATATAAATTTTTCTCATTAATAGCATCATTTATTCCCATGTTTGAATTTACCTTTATCTATTCTATTGCCAAATCATTTGTAATTGTTCCCACCAAAAAACATGCCAAATCATTTAATTCAATCACCACCAAATTTACCTTCTTATCCTCCTAGTTTCTGTGAAGCCTAAAGTAATTTTCAACCTTACTCTCACACTCCAAGTATAGTTCCATATTTTTCTTCCCATGAATGGATAGAAGTGTCATTTTAATGCTTCTCAAGTCACTTTATCTCTAAAAAAATATATCCCTTAACCATGGGATGATTATTAAAAATCGGTGTACTTTTCATCTCATTCATAAAATTATTGCCTTCATAGATACCATGATGTTATAGAATTTTTAAAATCATCCAAACTACAATTCAACCTTATAAATTAGTTGTTAAAATATTTCATGAAATTTTTTACATCAATATCATTTCATTCTCACTCACTCTCCAGTTTTTAAACTACTCACACACTATTTATCTCCTTTTTTGATATCTCAAAGTGTTACTAACACTTTTTATCACAACATCTTGGTTTTTACAATTGTTCTTAAATAGAATCAAGAATAAAACTAGTGAGAAGCAATCAATTCATGGAAAAAATTAAAACATTGAATTTTTAAAAGGGTTTTGAATCGATGGAATCTAATAAGTATGTGAGGTAAAGAGAAGTTGGAAAATGGTTATGGTTTAATGTTAGATATGGATTAAGGAAAGAGGATGGTGGAAAATGAAATCAAATTTATGACTTAATTAGTGGACATAATGTTTGAAATGAGTAGTTAATTTATTTATTTTTTTGATTTTTTATATCTTTTTTTTCTACTCGTTCTTTTTTTCAAGTATTGTAATTAAGAAATGATATAAAAAGTGTGCATTCATGGTGCTTGATATAAAAAACGTGAAAATGTAAAAATTCACTAATGTAATTTCAATTATGTAAAATGGTGAGATAATATAAACTTAAAACTCGATTGGAAACCAATTTGATGATAAGTATACTTCACACGAGTGAATCTATAACACGAATTGATTCGACTATGTCTCTAAATATGCATTTTGGATTTCAAATTTTTTAAATTGAGAAGAAATATAAGACTCTGAAATATGAAAATGAAATATCTTACTTCTATAAACTCAAATAAATAGTTTCCAAAGTGTAGGAACAATGTTTCAGACAGAATTACTGATGGATGAAAATGGATGGAGATGAAAATGATGGGAGAAATAGAAAAATGAAAGAAACTAGTTTCTATTGTAGAGATTTGATACCTAATGATATGATACTGTATGGGTGTGCAATATTCATTAAAGAAAATGAAGAAACACATGGCGTGAAAGAGGGAGAAATGGAAATTAAGTAAACGTGAAGGAAATTAAAGGGGGAGGAGGATGATCAATTAGGACCCAAGGAAAGTTTACCCTTAAAACCCTAATAATAAAGAAACACAAAGGTTGATCACCACTTTGATAAACCATACTTTAATTTTCCTAATAACACCAGAAAAATTATCAGAATAATGTTAGAAAACACTCAAATTTTTAATTCACCTTGAAGGGTTATAAAGAGGTGGATATTTATAGCCAAATGAGAGAGATGCATGTCAAAATACTAAAACCGCAAGATTCTAAATCCTATAACTTGGTTTTAACTTTTTTTTATACATTTCCATATCATTAAGAAGACTTTGTGGAACAACCTTAAAGACTTTGAGGATTCCCACCATGACTTTAGAGATAAGGGCCCCACCACTTTTGACTTTGAATATTTGCTTCATGTGAGTGGATATAAATTCATGGGATCATTTGGGTGGGACATTTAGGTTCACTTTTGGGAATTAATAATAGTGATTAAAGTCCCATTTTCTTCTATCATGCATTCATTTTGGGCCTCCTTTTATAATCTCAAAATGATGCCATGTAAAGCCTCTTTTATCATCCTCATTATTCCTCTTATCATTGGGCCACCAATCCCATGCAATGGGCTTGTTCATTGATGGATCTTCCACCATCCATGACATGATCACTCTCAATTTTTCAATGTGTATGTGCACTCTTATTTTCATTAGGGGTTTTTATGATTTTTCTATAATTTTTTGTAGTTTTTAGGCTTTTTAAGGATTTTAAGGCTTTTTAGTGGTTTAGGGGTTTTAAGGGCTTTAGGTTATAAAGGTTTTTAAGTGTTTTATAGGGTTTTATAGGTATTTTAGGGTTATTAAGGTTTTTAAGGATTGTTTTAGTGTTTTTAGTGTTTAAGGTTTTTATGGGTTTTAGGGGTTTTATGTTGTTTAAGTGGTTATGGGGTTTTTATTGGGTTATTTAAAATCTTTTAGGGTTTTAAGGGTATTTTAGGAGTTATAGTATTTTTATGGTTTTTTAGGGATATTTGGTTTTTTGGGTTCGTTTAAGATTTTTTCTATTTTTAGAATTTTTAAGGGTCTTAATGGTTTTTAGGGTTTTTATGGATTTTAGAGTTTTTAGTGTTTTTACGTTTTTAAGGGTTTTAAGTTATTTTAAAATTTTAAGGTTTTATAATGGGTTTTTGGGGTTTTTTAGTTTTTTTTACATTTTTAGGTATTTTTAGGTATTTTTAGTATTGTTATGGTTTTTAGGGTTTTTAGGGATTTTGAGGGGTTTTAGGGTTTTTCATGTTTTAAGGGTTTTTATGGATTTTTTTTGGGTTTTCAGGTTTTTTTGTTTTAGGGGTTTTAAGATTTTTCATTGTTTTTATCATTTTTATGGGTTTAAAGGGTTTTTAGAGTTTTTAGGATCTTAAAAAATTTAGTGTTTTTGAAATTTTTAGGGTTTATAGGATTTTCAGTGTTTGGGTTTTTTAGTTTTTAGGGATTTTATAGTTTTTCAGGGGTTTTTAGGGGGTTTAGGGTTATTTAGTGTTTGGGGTTCTCTAGTTTCATTTAGGGGTTCTAGGGGGTTCATGTTTTTTTAATGCTTATTTTTTAAGGGTTTTTTGGGGGCTTTGGGTTTTTTGGAGTATTTAAAGGTTTTGGGGCTTTTTAAGGGTTTTAGGGATTTTAGTGTTATTTAAGTATTTTTCAATTATTTTTTTGCAAGGTAGTAATTTTCTATGTTTTAGGGGTTTTTATGGGTTTTTAGGGTTTTAAGGATTTTCATGGATTTTTAGTGGGTATTTGGGTTTTTTTTGAAAAGAAAAAGTATGTAGTATATAAAGATAAAATGGATCGTAGAAAAATTCATTATAAGGTGAAATAATGGTTGTCCTAAAATGATCCAAGACCAACCAATCATAAGATCAATAAGGAGGCACCCAGGAAATCCAAGAAACTAAGAAAACTGAACGCCCTATGAATCTCACGAAGCCCTTTAATCAAAAAATGAATGGAAAACACCAACACCATGCCATCATTGCACCACACCCACTGAGGTAGCAGTAGAAAAACCAGTAGCAAATCCACTACCGAACATCAACGCATGATCCCATAAAGCAGTAGAACCAATGGAATCCGGAGGAAAATAACCCTAAATCTAGCTCCACAAATAAGTCACCAAAGCACGCGAGTTAGCAAGGATACCGTTTAGTAGCCAATGGCACATGAGCCCAGCACAAAAGCCCCACCAGACTAGCTAGAGAAACCAAAATAGCTCTATGGAACCAAGCTAGAAAGCACACTAAAGTATCCCAAGAAACACACACACACACACACACGGTCACATTGACGCACCACACCACATGCATTCCAACCCTCACGCACAAACGCACAACCACCTGTACACACATGCACACACATGAAAAAACATACCCACCAAACCCTGAAACTAGAATTCAGAAACTCTTCAACCCTAGTAACATAGAAATGAGGCCAAGACACATCACTTAAGCCATGACCTTCTCCCTGAACTGCAACCAGGTAGTCCCAGCCACACAAACAATCTCTATAAGACACAACATAGCCCCTAAGATATGATACTCCATAGTACCTAGCACAAAACACCACTGGCCACATGTTTCAATAATATCATCACATCCTCATGAACCCAGTAAGGAGAACCCCCAGTCAGTAGCCATCCCCTCGACCTCCAACCAAAAAACATATCTACTCCAAGACAAAACCATAAATCACCCACAGCCATTAGAATATCCACCAACACAGAAGAATCCATGGCCCCAACACCCTACACCAATGCCAGCTCCCAACATCCATCTGCCAAATCACCAGCACCCAGAAAACCAACCTATAGCAACATCACCTACACTTAGAAATAATATCCCCACACCACCCAAAAAAGATAACCTAGTCTAGAAAAAGTATAATCCTATAAGAATATATCCTTTAACCAAATGGTGTGTTCCATGCAATCCCCAACCGGAAAACTCAAACCCATCAATTGAACTCCCTACACCAACCATACCACCAAGCACCTGATGACAACCAACCAGCATCCACAACTAGATACCAGGCCCAAAAGATAAAATACCACACAATGATAGGATCCAATGAAACTCATTCCCATTCAAGATCCACTCTAATGAACCACCGTCTCCCACAAGACAAACTACAACCACCAGTTCAAAGACATCACCATGCACTGAACACCAAAATGCTGCCACAAGAACCCATCCAACACTCACCATGGTAAAGATACAACACTAAATCTAACAACTTCTCAGATATAGGAAATAACTAGAATAGCACCAACAAATCCACCTCCATCCCCTACACTATAATAACCTACATCACCTTCAAAACCCTTAAAACCGACAATCAAAAACACCAAGAAGCAACATATCACCAAGCCATAAAAAGAAACCACCAAATACCATAAAGATTTAATCCAAGGCACCCAAAATCCTATCCAAAGCAGAGAAGAGTACCCCCCCTACTAAGGAAATCAAATCACTAAAAACACCATGAGCTCCTCACTAAGATGAAAATAAAGACAGTGTATGAAACCCAAACCTATAGCCAATGAAACACTAAGAGAACCTGAGAGGTTAGTCAATCTAGAAAAAAGAACCAGGAAAATTTCATCTCCTATCAATATCCTAGATTGATTTCTTATTTGTAAACCGATTGTACGAGGAAAGTCTTGATCTGATAGTGAGATCAAACTCGTACCACAGACAATAACTAATGTGAGAGGGGAAACCATGCATACTATAGTTATTCTCCTTCCATGTAAGGTACACCAAGGTGGCCACCCCCAGCCTCCACAAAACACACAGTATATATGAACCAAAATAATTTCAAGTACACCATTCAATAATTGTTGAAAGAGATGAATCCAAGAATTCAAACATAAAGAGTCTCAAAAAATAATACCAAGTCATTTGATACAAACCACACTTGAAGAATAGATGAGCCATACTCTCAGAGTAAACCTCACAAAGAAAAAAATGGCTAGGGAAGGCCAAAACCCTATGCTATAAAAGATCCTAATTAGGAAGGAGAAACAGAATAGCTAACCACATAATGAAAGAGTAAATAGAAAGATAAACTCAATTACACACTAAGTATCTCCAAGATACATAAGAAAAATTTGTCCTAAGGTCCTTCTAGACCTTTTTATTGGAAGAATTTAATGTCTTACTCCAAAGGATCCCATAACAAACACCTCCACAGAGAGGAAACAAAAGAATATTCTTCTTAAAATTCTAAAGATAAATAGAGATATAAAGCAGAGGGATCCATACCACATCAAAAATAATGTCATAAACCATGGAAGAATTGGAAAGACCATAGTAATAAATAGTATGATCATATTATTATGAACAAATTGGAACTTTGAAAATCCAAGAATCAAACCAAATAGGGATACTCGAGCCATTCCCAATAGAAAATGAAATATGGTCCCAAAGAAATCCAGTAAGACCCAATAATTTTCTTCAAGTATACATAGAGTTCCATGGGACATTGGCCAGCCATAACTGAGAACACCCAAGTATAAAAAGATGAGCCTAATGAACCCAAATAGAGGAAAATGAAGGTTTAAAAAGGTCCCAAAGATGTCTATTCATAGATGCTTTATTCCAATCAATAACATGATTGATCTCAAGTACTTGATCCTCTTTATTTCTATCCACTAAATCCAAGTCCACTTTTTCCCTTGTAACGGAAAGGGAGATGACCTTATAAAATAAGAACCAAAACTTAACGTAAATTGACTTAACCACCTTCTTAGCAAAAATGAGGTGATATCACTAATAGGATTTCATTCTAAAAAATAGACTGGTCAAGTTGTAAACAACTCAAAAAGAAACAAAATTTGTTCATCCAAACCTTAATACTCCTAACATTATTCTCTTCCAAAAAAGTATAATATTCCACTATTAATTTAGTAGTAATAAGAAGTACACAAGGTAGAAAAGTGGAAATGATCCTCAAACAAAACCCATAACATCCTGAATATTGACCTTAACCTTATCGATCAAAAAAATTAAGAACATAAATGATTTTGAAAGGTTGGTGGACATCCCTATCCGGGAGAAAGAATATCCATAACATGCTTTAACACCAAAACTAAGTCCAAATATGCATAGGAAAACAAAAAAAGGTAAAAAAACCATATTTGGGAAATGTAAGTCTTTTGAGATCTCCAATGAAACTTGAAGGATCTTGAGGCGGGGATGAGAGAATCTCAGATGTGAGAAAAGACCTCCATGAAAATCAAAAAGATAAAAGGGTAGAGGGGTTCCCCTTGTCTTATCCCTATTTTTCTTAGAAAATAACCATGAAAACAACCATTAATGTTAACAAAACACATGGGAGAAGAAACACATCTTTTAGTTCAATAAGAAAACCTTAATAGAAATACAAGAAGATCTAAAGTATCCCAATGAAAGTCCCATATGACATAATCAAAATCCTTGAATAAATCAATCTTGAAGTCACAACGGGGGACCCCAAAGTCTACGTGATAACCACACATCAGTTCTAGGGAAATAAATATATTATCAGATATTCTACTTCTATGAAAAAACTCTGATTGTGTCTTGTTAATACAACCTGGAAGAACCATCTTCAATCTTGTAGTAAAAATCTTAGATATTCATTTTCAGATAGTATTGTAGCATGATATGGGTCTGAATTCATAAAGAGAGATATAATTTAGATCCTTAAGAATCAAATATATGATTAAGACATTAAATTCTCACAATAATTTACCAAATTTGAAAAATTCCAAAATAACATCAGTCGCATTAGGAACAACCACTAACCCGACCTTCCAGAAAAAGATACCATTAAACCCATTTGGTCCTGGAGATTTATTTGGATGAAAAGAAAAAAAATCTGTAACAACATCCTCCAACTTCATATATTTTTCAGCGTCTCATTAGAATTCCAATCCATAGAACATGTCAAAAAGGGTTCCAAGATTTTTCTCCCACCATAATTCGAATCGTTAAGGTTACCAATAAGAGATTTAATGCGACCAAAAGTATCAATAATGATGGATACAAGGTAATTAATAACAGATCCACGCCCATCACAAATAAAACCATTTTAGAATAGTTAAATATATCCTTGATCGAATTGAATATGAAAGAAAAGTTATAATCCCCCTCCATGAGCCATTAGACTCTAATATTATATTTAAATGGGGGGATCCTTTAAAGTTAAGGATTTAATCCTTTCTTTAAATCTTATCATAGATTGGAAAATATCATGTGATGGGCCCTCCAAAAACATGAAAGATTGAAATTTGAATAAATATGACCTGAGCATGGTAATTTCAACGTAGTAATGAGAAAAAATTATAACCATTCAAGCCAAGAATATCCCCCTTGAACTTCTTAAGATTGTGGTAGACTTAACAAATTTTACAACTTGAAATAGTGGCATTCCAAGAAAAGGAAACCAAATAAAGGAAGACTTTATAATACACACAATATTTATGGAATTTAAAATGATACTTCCTATAATAAAGACCTTCCACATGTCTAATGAAAATCATAGTTTGGTCAGAGAACCCAAAAGGAAGGACGTCATCAATTGATGAAGGAATTTTGTTCATCCAAGCATAATTAACTAGGTCCTTATCTACCTTATTAAAAACACGTGAGTTTCCCTTCCTCCAAGAGAATATCATCCTAAAGAATCACATATCAACCATATTATACTTGATAATTCCATAATTTCATTACTTTATAGAGGTGATGTAATCAAGACAACTGCAAATTATATCCTCTAAAAAACACACCACATTGAAAAGCCCCAGAAAAATGGATGGGAAAAAAGTGGTAAGAGAGGCACAGTTGTCCATATATTCCCAAAGGAGCCTACGAATAGCCACTAAATTTTAACCATAGAAAAATAATATCACATAGTAAAAATACACCTTGACATCATTGAAAAGGCATTCGACAATTTGGAAGATTCAAATTGCTTCTCAACATCAAAGACTCAAGGATTCCACAACACAAGAATATGGACAACAGAAGAAGAAACAAGATTAGATAATTAGATCTATCCTGAATAAATATTTCCCACCACAACAGAAAAATTATAATATTTTACCTTGAACTCACCAAACCCAAAACAATCCATATTATTAGAAAAAATTAGGTCTCAAACCTCCCTTTTCTTACAAGGGATGTTGAGGACTCTAATATCCCAGACAAAAAATTAAATACTAGAAACAAAGGAGGTATTGAATCTAGAAAACCTAGGAATAGTTTTGAACAAACCCCTAATAGTATCACATTAATCCACCCTAATAATATTATAATTAAAAGTATTGTCATTAAAAATTGAGGATGATGAACTGACCTAATTAAAAGATTCTAGGAATGATGGGAGAGATCCATTCTTCCCACAAAATAGTAGAACTTTCATAGAAAGGTGAAAATTCTCTGTTGTCAGCCCTATAACCGCCATTTCCACCAAATCATGGCCAAGAGGGTCTGATCAAGGAGTACCATCCTCTCTAATACCTAGGGAACTGGAAAAAATAGAGCCATAAATATCTTCCCTGGTCACTGAAGCACCCAACCCCTTGATGACCTTATACATAGTGGTAGAGGAAGGGAGTAATAGATTAGATTGAATGTGAGGAAACATCCATTATATATGGATAATCCTTCACTCCTTCGATAACCTTTATCACATAGGAACCATAAACAAAACCCTCAGAATAAGTAACATTAATTAAGCAACCAAAAGAATTGTGAGTAGGGGTGTAGGAATCCTTATATGTCTTGTCTAGAAGTGTCTTAATTGACATCAAGGAAGAACCCACAATAAAGGAACTTAAAACCACCAAATGAGACACCTAATATACCCCTAAAGAGGAATAATCCTTTGGACCCCTCATATACTTATCAGAAAATTGAATATGCATCTTACCATGTGAAGCCGGAGTAGGAATGTTAGTCAAGGGTTGTTCCTTATTCTTTTAAAACTATTTCCTAGGAGTAACCTTCGTGCACCCCATTTGAGAAATAGGTTTCGAAACCTTATTTAACTAATTTAGGTAATACCCAAATATTTTTTAGGAGTTACATGTTTTTATAACCCAACCATAATCCACTTTAATGGAAATGAAGGACAAACCTAATTTCAACCTGATTTCATCAAGATGATCCTACTCAGTCGAGATCTCCACAAAAACACAAGTAAAATTGATTCTTATTATATCAATAAGGTATTTTTCCTCATATAGAGGATTCAAAATTGCACTCTCAATGCAACTCAGTCCTTCTTTAGTATAGTCTTTAAGCGGTAATTTTCAAAGATTCACCCAAATCGGGAAAACAGTGAACGATTTTTTATCAAGGGATACACCCTGTTTCTAGGATATGAGAGCTATAGATACTCCTGTAAAAAATATGGGCCGCATGAAATGATGTTAATAAGATTGAAAAAATTAATAAATAATAATAAATAGAAACCCTCATCATTTTATATAATTTCAATTAAATCCTTCTGCCCGCATATTGGAAATAATTCTAGAAAGAAGTGAGAAAGGTATATTTTTCTCCAAAAAATACCCTACCAGGGTGTTTCTATACCAATATGATTCTTATTGAAGAATAGATAGAGGAATAAAGACCCTCATGTAATTAACACCATCTATAATATGATGGAAAACTATATTTTAGGGGTCTACCCAGAGAAATTGGGGTCGCAACAGCTGCATCAGAGTCTGTAGGAGGAACAACGGTTTCCATAAGGGTGGATGATGGTAGAAATGAACATGAATTAGCTACATAAATCAGAAAATAACCCTTATAAATCATAATAAAACCAGATTAGACCTTATCAGACACAAAACCTGCAGTTTACACATCAAACCTATCCACATCTAGAAAATATGAGGAAGAAAACTAGATGATTCCTACTAGAGGAGAGATCCACCCCAAACCAGAGTCTCCACCACCATCCACCAGTAAATTAGAAATATTTTCCACGAATTTCACTTCCTAATCCTAGGAAAGCCTTTGATACACCTTCAAATTTGGATAAAGCATGTAGGAACAAAGATTAGGCTCATTGGATAGATAACAATACATCAAATAAGGGACTACAAAGAGTCGGCTTGAAGAATGCTCACCACCCCAAAATCATCTGGTAGAGTCAAAAACATCACAAGGAGTAAGATAGAGCACAACCAAAATAAGATCCATTTTTGGTTTTTAGGGGTTTTTACAATTTTTAGTGTTTTGGGGGTTTTTGGTTTTTAAATGGTTTTTACCATTTTATAGGGTTTTATAGGGTTTTTTAGAGAATTAAGGTTTTTTATGATTGTTTTAAGGTCTTTTAGGGGTTTTATCATCTTATAGGGTTTTAATTTTATTTGATTGTTTAAGGGGTTTTGTGGTTTTTATTGAGTTATTTATTGTCTTTTAGTATTTTTAGGATTTTTAGGGGTTTTAGGATTTTTATGGGGTTTTTAGTCTTTTCTGGGTTTTAAGGGGTTTTTAGGATTTTTATGGTTTTTAGGGATTTGGGGTATTTTAAGGGTTTTTGGGGTTTTTACTATTTTAAGGGTCTTAATGGGTTTTATGGTTTCTTAGGATTTTTTCATTATTTATATTTTTAGGTATTTTATGTGTCTTCCTGTTTTTAAGGTTTTCTTAGGATTTTTTGTGTTTTTGATTTTTTTACATTTTTAGTGATTTTTTTGTGATTTTATAGTATTTTTATTGTTTTTAGGGTTTTTAGGGTTTTTAGGGATTTTAGGGATTTTGAGGGTTTATGAGCTTTTAGGGTTTTTAGGGGTTTTCGGATTTTCTAGGTTTTTAGGGTCTTTTTTTGGTTTTTTTGGGTTTTTTGAGTTTTTAAGAGTTTTAAGGTTTTTATAATTTTTAATGTTTTTAGGTGTTTTAATATTTTTCAGATTTATTATTGGTTTTTAGGGTTTTTATTGGTTTTATGGGGTTTTATGATTTTTAAGTGTTTCTATGTATTTTAAATATTTTGTAAGGTTTTTAGGGTATGTTTAATGTTTTTACCGTTTTTAGGGTTTTAGGTTATTCTAGGGTTTTTAAATGTTTTCAGTTTTTTGGTATTTTAGGGGCTTTTTAGAATTTTTAGTGTTTTTAAGAGTGTTTAGGGTTTTTAGGGTTCTTGGGGTTTTATGGTCTTTTAGGGTTTTTACGGTTTTTACGGTTGTTCAGTGTTTTTGGCAGTTTTCATGGATCTTTTAGGGGTTTTAGGGGTTTTAGGGTTTTTTAAGGTGTTTAGGGTTTTTAAGGGTTTTTATAAATTTTTTGATTTTTTAGGGTTTTAGTGATTTTTATGAATTTTAGGGGTGTAGGGTTATACAGGTATTTTTTGAGTTTTTAGGGGTGTTTAGGGTTTTTAGAGATTTAAATATTTTTTTTCTTTTTATGGGTTTTTAGGGTATTTAGGGATTTTAGAGATTTTTAGAGATTTTAGGGGTTTTAGGGTGTTTAAGGGGGTTTGAGGGTTTTTATTGGTTTATTTAGTGTGTTTTAGGGTTTTAAGGGTATTTTAGAATTTTTAGGTGGTTTAATATTTTTATGGGTTTTAGTGTTTTAAAAGTTGTAATGGATTCTAGGGTTTTTAGGGGGTTTTAAGTGTTTTTTTGAGTTTTTTAGGTTTTTTAGGTGTTTTATGTCTTGTAGTTTTTAAGGTTTTTTAGGGGGTTTTAGAGTTTGTATGTTTTTAGGTATTTTTAGGGATTTTTAGGTTTTTTATTTTTTAGGGTTTTTAGGATTTTTAAGGATTTTGAGGGGTTTTATGGTTTTTCAGTTCTATTAGGATTTTTAGAGTTTTTTGGGTTTTAGGGGTTTTTGAGTTTTTTATGGTTTTTAATGTGTTTAGACTTTTAAAAAAATTTGGGTTTTAAAGGGTTTTTTGAGTTTTTAGTGGTTTTTAGGGTTTTATGGGTTTTAATGGTTTTAGGGTTTTTGTGGGTTTTGTGGGGGTTTTAGGTTTTTTTTAATGTTTTTAGGATTTTTTGGGTTCGATAATTTTTTTATGATTTTTTAGGATTTTCAGTGTTAGATGTGAGATGCTTGGGGTGGACCAATCTTCACGGAATAGGGTGGAAGATGGTGGATACAGTTCGGGGATAGGTAGTAGATAATGGGTTTAGATAGTGGAATAAATTATCCAAATAAGGATATATTGATTATGACCTACTACTTAGACAACACAAAAAAGTTAGGAATGTGATGGTCAATCCACACCACAACACACATGGGTTAAGGCATGTAATTGAGGGATTTTCCATCTTGGATCACCAATGTAACTTGTATATTGAAAAGTAAATAATACACAAGTGCAAGGTAAGAAAATAATGTTCCTCACAATGGAGATAATAAACTCACAAAGATTCACTAATTAAAACTTCAATGAGAATACAATGCCATGTGGTGGCTATTTATAGCCAAGGGGTGACATAAAAGGTCAAGGGTCTAATACCCTAAAGTCATAAATCCTATTACTACCTTTTCCCTTTAGTTTCAAAAATTTAAAGTCTAAAAATGTCTTTTTGGAAAATTATCACATTTCATTCTACCCACATCTCACCAGATTTGACTTTGAGTACCTAGCCCTCCGAATTTGACTTTGGTGTCAAGAGATGCCAATATAAAATCTCTATGTGTGAAAGGCTTCCAAAATTCATTATATAATGTGGCACAAGAATAAAAAATAATGTTTTTTCTTTAATAAGTGATATAATAGGACCATTTTCTTCATCTATTCAAGGTGAGATCCATTGGTTCTTTGATGAAGTGAGATGGACACCCATTATAGAATTTAACCTCTTTAATCTCCCTCGCATCATGAGGCCTTGAAAATTAAAATCCTCCTCCTATCCAGTGGACTTGGTTTTTTCAACATGGTTCTCATCATCCTCCCCCTCTTGAAATTGAGTCTTCCTCAACTCTTTATCCTGTATACCCAAAAAAAGAAAGTTCAGAAACATTGAATGTGGAACTTACAAAAAACTCAACAGAAAAAACTATCTTATAAGAATTATTATTAATATTATTGAAAAGTCTAAAAGGTACATATCCTCATGGAATGAGTTTTGATTTCCACTTGTTAGGAAATCTCTTCTATTTCATATAAATTCATACTAAGTCACTGGGCTCGAACAACACCTTCTTATTACACTTTTTTGCATGATCAACATATTCTTGGGTCATTTGCTTAATATTTTCCTTGAATTTTCATGGAGTTTCTTGATGGATTATTCATGCTCTTTTTTATCCATATTAGTTTATTCCTACATAATAAAAGGAAGTAGATCAATAAGGGTAAGGGGGTTAAATCCATAAAAAAATTAAAATGGAGAATATTGAGTAGTAGATTGCTTGGCCCTATTATATATGAATTACACTAGTGGTAGACACTCCTCCCAATTCTTTGGATTCGTCCTATAAATTTTCAACAAAATGGATGATAGTGTCTAATTCACAACCTCTATTTTCCCATAGGTGTGTGGATGAAAGGTAGTTAATAATAGTAACTTTGAACCCAATTTTCACCATAAGGTCTTCCAAAAGTAACTGGGGAATTTTGTGTCTCTATCTTACATAATCATCCTTG
Source organism: Viscum album (assembly GCA_963277665.1). Taxonomy (NCBI): domain Eukaryota; kingdom Viridiplantae; phylum Streptophyta; class Magnoliopsida; order Santalales; family Viscaceae; genus Viscum; species Viscum album. Next base: position 123,391,232 of record OY728156.1, read on the forward strand.
GGATTCCATGGAGTTTTACTACTTATTAAAAGAAAAGTGTTGCAATTTGTAACATCCCAAACTCATAATACGCTAAATTGGTGGACCAAGATGGGTCACCACATGACCTCAAGCGCACCTCCATGTATGCTAGAGGTTTCTGATTAGCAGTGAGGATCTAATGGATCACGTTAGGAGAATATAACCTCTTTACCAGATTAATCCATAGTAGATTATACATGAAATAAAGGAAAAAATAATCAATAACCCAAAACCATGCATTACCAACAAAATCCAAAATAAGTTACAACAACAACCAAATAATAAAAATGTCATGTCATGCTAATAGTGAAAAGGGGAAGTAAACCCCAAAATAAAGACCAAAAACTAAATCCCCAAATGGGTCCTGACTCTAAGCCTAGATCCTCAACCATTCACATCCCAATCCCAACTCAACTCTCTATAATAGGGCCTTTTCCCATGTACAAATCTAAAACCATGAAATATGATTGAGTACCCAACCACAACCTGAGCAAGGTCCGAGTACAAATCAGTAGGCCACCACCAATGGTGTCTATAAAATATCCAGTCTAAATAGATAGTGAAAGAAAGTATTTTATAAATTACAATATAAACAAAAGATTACTCATGTTCCATTAGTTAATAATATTCACTTAAACCATTTCAATCATTTTTTCCATTTCCATCACTTATACCATCTACATTACTAAATTTATTTTCATAAATTTTTCCATGGGTTAGGAATTTACATCTTTTACCCAATGGCCTAATCTAGTCAATTATCATAAATAAAGAGATAAATCAAGTTCCCTATCTCACTAGGGATAAAAATTTCACAAAAAATTCCAATACACTTACCTTAGATCCTCAGTCCAAGTAGTTTCATCAAATTAAACCATTAGGGGTATAGAGCCTCAGTCCCCTTACCTAACCCATACATTTTGGGGTGGTGTTTAGAGCCTCAGTTTAACCCGACCCATGGGAGTATATCCTCATGTCCAATACCCCACAACGACCAAGTCGTGTTCACATGCTTATTTACACATTAACCATATATACCATATCACAAACCATACATATTCAACATGCATAACATTCACAATTCATATTAATTCACAAATAACACAATATCAATACTTGACCCATTGGAACATTTATCATTTATATCGAATATACCATTTAACCTATTTCCATTTTTATATATTAACCCATTTAGCATATTCAAAAATTTATAAACATTAACCCATTTCACATAATTCATCAATTCACACGCATTAGCCCATTTACATGGATCATTTACCAACTCATAAGTCATTTCACACATTTACTTTATTCCATTTAACCAATTTTTCACATTTTTTCAAACAATACCTTATGCCATTGCAAAAAACTAGACACAAATACCACTAGTGACTTTTTATAATCCAAAATGGCATGTCAACACATATATCATGCGATCTATTTCAACACAAATGATCTTTAGACTTAACATTTCAATTTCCCATGATCGGGAATATTGACACACCCCATGGGTGGCCTACTGGGATCATGAGGGGTTCAATAAAAAATTTATCCTACCATTTCACCAAATATTACTAAAGGCATCAAATGCAAAACAAAAGGTAAGAAAACACACAATCATGCAAGAAAAAATCAATGTCAAGACTATGGGATATAACTTGTAGAATACCTACCTTGAATCTGAAGATGAAGAAACCCTTAAACTTGGACTTAGATATTGATTCAAGAACCATTTGAAGCCCCAACCTATGATCCACCAGAAAAATAGGGTTTTAGGGCATCGGAAGAAGAAGAATGAAACCACACACCATGATCCAAAAAAGATAATCAAGAGGAGCGTTAAGCTTACCCGGAGCATCGGTACACAACCAACGACACTCCAAACAACCTAGAATTATAGGAGATAAACTATTGAGAATATTAGGAGAGTTTGGTTCTTCACTAGTGCTGGAGGAAGAATGAATGGGGAGAAAATCAGGTGAGGAACTCAAAATCTTGAGGGTGAAATTTTCTAATTTTTCACTTTTTAATGGGGCGCATGGTTTGGTCGCACATTTTTCCAAATTGTGTGCCAACTGTACACTTTCCTCTGTCTAAGAGGGTCTAATTAAAATAGTTACTTGGGTATTCTACAGAATTTGAAAAACTGTGAACCAACCGAGAAAAATGGCTCTATCTAAGCTCACATGATTTAGATTTCTCCCTTGAAATGTTTACTCCAACTGTACACCAACTGTGCAACATGCACTAGATGACCCAAATTCAATATCTTTCTTGTCCCAAACCCTTGAAACACCCCTGATCTTCATCACACACCTGATAAACATTTAATTGGCCAACTTTAAGGGATTTAAACCAAAATTTAAACAAAAAAATTCTTCCACGATGTTTGGGATCATACAACCTCCCCACCTTATAATAGGTCATCCCTAAGCCGCACTCCCAAGCATCTCTGAGCATCAAAAGAAAAAAAATCTAGCCACTAGGCCCACATATCCAAATATATTTCTCAATATTCTTCCTAAATATTACCATGATACCGAAAAACATTGACCAAGGGAACAGTCTTACCCTATAAGACTTTCTCACTAGGATCCAAAGTATGAACCAGATGCTCCTCAAAGGATGCATCAACCAAAAGATCAACATCCCCAAAATTAGTCACAAGAGATGGTTCAGGGAGATACTACCAAATTTGTGACATGTGAAAAACATATCTCATAACACTATATCACTGTGTAAGAGAAAATTGGTACACCATTAGTCTGATCCTCTATAAAATCTCAAACAGTTCCACATACCAGGGTGCAAACATGCCCTGCTTTCCGAATTCAACAGTGACACAACCTTGGAGACACCCAAATAAAAACATAATCATCTCACATAAACTCAAGTGGTCTATGACACTGATTCACATATAAATTCTTACTAATTTGAACCATATCCATACGCTTCTGAATAAACTGAATATGTTCTAAAGTCTCCTCTTTAAGAATCATCCCTAACAACTCTAATTCCCCAGCCTCTATCCAACATAACAGAGATCTACAAAGCCTACCATAGAGCACCTCAAATGCTTCCATATGAATCATATCCTGGTAACTATTCTTGTAGGAAAAATAAATGATCACTAGATTATTTTACCATGATCCACCAAATTCTAGGACAAGATCCCTCAACATATCCTTTAGTAATTGGATAGTATGCTCTGATTTCTCATCTATATATGGGTGTAAAGACATACTCAAAAACACTTATGTACCAAGTTCCTTCTATAATATCTTCCATAAGAACAATGAGAAATGCAGATCATGATCTAAAACTATGGTTTGTGGAACCCCATGAAACCTCACTACCTCTCAAACATACAACTCACCCAACTGATCTATGGTAAAAGTATCTCAAATTAGTAATAAATGAGCCCCTTATTTAATAAATCCATAACTAACCAGATCACATCATTCTTCTGAGGCATCCTTGGGGGAACTATGACAAAATCCATCACCACATCATTCCACTTCCATTCTGAAATGGTCCATGGCTATAGAAAAACACCAAACCATTGATGTTTGGCCTTCACCTACTGGAAAGTAAGGCATCGTTCCATGAAACCTACAACCTCAATATTCATCCATGGCTACTAATACTTCCTATTAATATCGTGATACATTTTGGTCATACCAGGATTTACTACCCACTTTGATGCATGAAAATCACGCATCAAATCTTCCTGTATATACGTTGGCACAACAATACAACCACAAACATAAACTATACCATATTCTCCCACAATTCAACTAGAAGGTCCCTAACCACCCTTAAAACTTCCCCTCAAATCCAAAAATTCTACATCCTCATGCTTCCTCTCCTTAATATGTCTCAAAAAAATGGAATAAAATTCAAAGGTTGCAAGGGTCGTCTTCTCTCACCCATCTTGAAACTCTAGATGCAACTCAGTAAATAATTCCATCATTCTCCACTTGGAACTAGATTCCCAAACTGCCTAATTTTTAGTGTTCTAACTCAAATAATTCGAAAAACTCTTCCCCTTTATAAGTGTATAAACTAGCACAAATTCAAAAAACTACATGTACTCAACCCATATTCATTTCTGAAGATTCAGATCACACTAAGAAAATATGTACATAAGACTTCTCTGATCAATATACATCGTAAATCATTCTCCCAAAAAGTTGTTCCACAAACACTTCAATGTGTAAATTACTGCGGACAATTCAAGATCATGTATAGGGTAATATAGTTCATGATTCCTCAACTGTCATGACCCATACATGAAAACCAACTCAACCTACATCAATACTACCCCAAATCCAACACTAGACACATCACAAAACAAGGTATTCTCCCTACCAAGCATGGGTAAGATCAAAACCGGTGTAGTATTCAACCACTACTTTAACTCTTGAAAAGAACTATCACATGCTTTAGAATATTCAAACATGATTCCCTTCATGATCAATCCTGAATGTAGTAATTATAAATTGGAAAAGTCTTTAATGATCATTTGGTAATAGCATGCCAATCTTAGAAAACCCTAGACATCAGAAACATTCTTGGGATTCTCCCAAGACACAACCGCATAAAATTTCTTTGGGCCCATTAACACATCTTACCTGGAAATGATGTGACCCAAAAAATACACCCTATCAATCCAGGAATGACATTTGGATATCATTTCTTATATCCTATGAAATCTTAGGGTATTCAATATGATGTCAAGATGTTTGGAATGATCTTTATGAGTCTTAGATTACACCAAGATGTCATAATCAAATATAACTACAACTAATCTAGATATGGGTGATTTATTCGATTAATTAGATCCATAAACACTACTAGTGAATTGGTCAAACCGAACTACATCACAAAAAACTCATACAATCTACACCTACTCTTAAATGTAGTTTGTGGAACATCAGAAGGTCTCATCCATAACTGATGATATCCTGATCTTAGATTAGTCTTAGATAATACTGAATAACCTTTCAAATTGTCAAAGATATGACCGATTCAAGGAAGTGGGTATCAGTTTTTAAATTTCATCCGATTCAGCTTCATATAATAAACACATAGTTGCAGCGACGCATCAGCATTCTTGGAAAAGAGAACTGGATATCCCCATGGTGTCATAAAAGGATGAATACACACTTTATTCTCTAATTCATAGAATTGAGTTTTATGTTCATGGAGTTCATCTAGTTTCATTATATATGGTAGAATGGAAATTGTTTATTCTCCCAGCAGTAACTCTACCATAAACTCAACATCCCTCTCAGGTGTACTCCCCATGAAGTCCTTAGGAAACACAACCTAAAATCAATCCACCATTGGAGGTAAAACATGCTTCCCTATTCTCCCATCATCAAGCATGAGACAAGCCACTTGGGCTATGAGTTCTCCCAACTATTTACAAACATTCCCTACATGGACTTACCTGACATCCCATTCACCATGATGGACATACATGTCTCTCTCAAGAGACATGAATGTTACCCCATGATGGTAATAGTCGATATGTTATTGGAATAAAACTAGTCATTCCATACCCAAGTTTATGTCAAAACCTAAAATCTCAAGCATAAACAAGTCCCAAAGAAAATGGTACCTACCAACTTCAAAAATAATACCCATGACATTGATGAATATTTGATGATCATACCCCTAACAGGGTATTGATTGACATGAAACCACACCCACATTCAACCGATAGGCCCAATACAACCAAAAACTGAGCAGATATAAAATAACGTGAAGTATATGTATCAATCAAGGCACTAGAATGCATGGAATCTACAAGGATAATTCATCAAATAGTCGATGGTCTATCCTCACCACATCCTGGTGTAGACTATACTACATGAAGCAGACATGACCCTTTACCCTACGCTCCAGTATGAGTTCATGGTGCTATATTTCCCTGCTGATATGGATGCTCTTTCCCCAGAGTTCCACATCCAGTATGTCTACCAGTACAACCAGTAGAGATCCAACTACCTGCCTAGTATGGGGTAATCACCCCTATCTACACTGGTCAATGACCTCAATCCTCACTTTGTGACTAGATATAGATGGTTTCTATAGATTCTCTACACATGAATTAGTATTCTGTTGGCTCGACACTCAACTGGGGGTCAGGGGGCTGGCCATGCATGCTCTCCAGCCTACCACACTTGTAGAAAAACACCTAGTCAACACCTTGAGAGGTTTATTCTCTCTTATAACTACTCTACACACTTCCAACTTGGTGGATATTCCCGAAACAATGCTTCCTACTCATGGAAGTCACACCACTAGTCTGTCCAACTAGAACCGCAAATCCACTACATGAAGCTTCCTTTAAGTTCCCTTCTGAAATAAGGGCCTAATCCACCAATTCTGTGAACCTCTTTAAATAGAATATGTTCACCTAGGACTTGATATCATGTCTAAGTCCATCCTTAAAGTATCTCGTTGTAGCGGCCTCATCCCCTTATAATAATGGAACAAAGCATTTCAAGTCCATGAAATAGCCAGTATAATCCATTACTGACATTATTCCCTAGGTTAACCTATTAAACTCTACATCCCACTTCAGTCTCAAGTTCTCTGAGTAGAATTTCTCTAGAAACTTTTCTTGGAAGTATTTCCATAACATATCATCTTTCCTGCTAAGTTTGAAACAAAATGTCCCACCAGCGCTTTGCTGTTCGGTGCAAAATTTTTGGTAACTAACTTGACCATATTCTCTATACGAGTCTCAAAGTGATCCAAAATCATCAACATGGAATCTATCTATAAATCTATAGCCTCGGTCCCACTCTCACCAACAAATGTTGGAGGGTGTTATAACTGAATTTCACTTTTCAGATCAAACATACTCGGCACAACCCACCCTGGGCCTCGTTCCATCATTTTAATAAAACGAGTAATGATCTCATGTAACTGATATTCTCCTTGGTTATCTTGGACAAATGGATTTTCCTACTCTTCTACAAGTGAAGTGTTATTGAAAATATCCTCTTATTTCCAAACTAACACACATCTTTATTGTTTCATTTCCCTATAATAATAAACATGAGTCTTATAACACTTAACATAATGATTTCACAATTTACATAAAAAGAAGTCTCTCTACTATCCGTAAACAACCCATTTCTCATACACTATCCCAACAGATATCATTACCCTTATCATACTACCCCTGAACATCCTTACCATAGGTCATGGTCAATATGGGTTAAACCAATATACATAGTCACAGGTCTTTCATTAGACAACATTATTAAATAATTTCCACACTCAAAACGTAAATATTTTTCTTAGCCACATTTTCCTTTCTAAAACATGTTGCAACAAAAAAATTAACTCATTTACAACCCTTTATTAAGCACAATTTCTTTAACCATTTTTAACATAATTCCAATTTACCCATTTGTATCATATTTATTAGAAATTATTTTCTTCATTTTATTAATTAATGTAAAATGAATCCTACCCATTATGTCCCACACACCCATTCTATGGGTTCTTATCATGATTCATGCCACTTATATACCTAATATCCTATAATGATTCATGAATACACAACCTATTTCCATTATTGACATGATAAAAATATCATAAAAAAGTCACATCACACAACAAGTGAATCACCCAATGGTGAAATGTCATTCAACTGTAGCAACACACATCAAGAACAAAAATTCCCACCCCAGGTATGTGGGTTTTCCCACATACATGAGTTAGCTACTCCCATGAATGAGGTCATTAAAAAGTACCTACACTTTCTAATATCCCTTCTACCACCCCAAATAGCTAGACCGTAGAAAATAGCCTGTTCCGATACAACTTTGTAATGTCCCAAACTTGGAATCCACTAAAATGGTTCCCTGAGCCAGGTTTCCACATGACCTCATGCGCACCTCCCCATATTCCAGAGGTTGTCAACTAGCAACAAGGGTCGATCATGTGGGGAGACTATACTCTATTTATTAGAGTGATCCAAAATAGAAAATACATGAAATAAAGGATATAACAAACAATATCCCAAAACCATACATTACTAACCAAATCCAAAATAGGGTAAAATAATAACCAAATTATAAATATGTCATGTCATGATAACAGTTACAAGGTAAAGGGAAACCCAAAATAAATACCAAAAAATAAATCCTCAAAACGGGTCGTGATTCCAAGTCCAGATCCTTAACCATGCACATCTCAAACCCAACTAAAATCTATAACATAGGTCATTTTACCTTTTATTGGCATAAAACCATGAAATCTATTTGGGCACCCAACAATGGCCAAAGCAGGGTGTGATTACAACTTAGTAGGTCACCACAAATAGTGTTTGAAAAATATACAATCTAAATATATTGTGTATTCAAGTACCAAATAAATGAAAAGATAAACAAAATATAACTCTTTTTCAATTAGTTATCAATATTCACTAAAACAATTTCCATCATTTGTTCAATTTACTTCACTTATACCATCTTCATTTCTAAATTGATTTTCATCACTTGTTCTATGGGTTAGGCATTTACACCATTTACTCAACAGCCTAATCATGTCAATTATCATGGATAAGGGGATAAATCAAGTTCCCTATATTATTAGGGATAAAAATTTCAAAAAAAATACAATAAACATAATTTGGAGCCACGGTCCAAGTAGTTTCATCAAATGAAATTGTTAGGGGTATAGAGTCGCTTTCCCCTTCCCTAACCCGTGCATTATGGGGTGGGGTTTAGAGCCTTGGTATATCCTAACCCATGGGTCTAGATCCAAAATTCCAATACCCCACAACTACTAGACTATGTTAACATTTTTATTTACCCATTAAACACATATAATATATCACAAACCATACATATTCAACACACATAACATTCAGAATTTATATTCATTCACAAATAACTCAATATCAAGCCTTAAACCATTGGAACATTTACCACTTATATTACATATCCCATTAAACCCATTACCATTTTCTTATAATAACCCATTTATCATATTCAAGAATTTTGAAACATTAATCCATTTCACATAATTCATCAATTCACATGAATTATCCCATTTATGAAAATAATTTACAAACTCATAACTCATTTGACACATTCAATTTATTCCATTTAACCTTTTTCACATTTTTAGAAAAAATTTCTTATGCCATTGCCAACAAATAGACACAACTACCATTAGTGCCTTTTATAATAATAACTATCATCTCAACATGTATATCATAAGCTCTATTTAAACACAAATGAATTTAGATTTAATATTTTAATTTTCCATGCCCAGGAATATTGAAACACCCCATGGGTGGCCCTAAATTGGTATAATCATCCTCAATGCATACCGCGAGGATCATGAGGGATTAAATTCAACATTTACCCTACCATTTCACTAAATATTACTAATGGAATCAAATTCACAAAAAAGGGAAGTAAACATATAACCATTCAAGAAAAAATAAACATTAATACTATAGGTTATAACTTGTAGATGACCTACCTCAAATTCGAAGATGAATACACCCTTAACCTTAGCCTTATATTAGGATTAAATCACGCTTTGATGCCCCAACCTAAGATCCACCAAAAAATAAGGTTTTAGGTATTCAAAAGAAGAAGAATGAAACCAAATTCCTTAATCTGTAAAGATAAGAAAGAGGAGTGTTAGACTTACCTGAAGCTTCATTACGCAACCAACAACACTCCAAACGACCTATAAATAAAGGAGATAGACCCTTGAGAATATTGGAGGATATTTTTGTCACTAGGGAAAGACGAGGAAGAAATGGGGATAAAATTAGACGAGAAACTTAAAATCATGAGAGGATAATTTGGTAATTTTTTACTTTTTAATGGGGTGTACTGTTTTTCAAACTGTGCGCCAACCATGCACCTGCCACTTCCCATGAGGGTATAATTTGCATAGTTACATATGGATTCAATTGGATTTGACAAAACATGCACCAAACATGTAAAATTACTCTATCCAAGGTCGCATTATTTGACTTACCCTCTTGGACGAGTCACTCTACCCATGCGCCAACCATGAAACATGTACTTGATGGCCCAAATTCCCTTTTTTTCATTTCCTGCACCCCCAGAACACCCACAATATTCCTCATACCACCGATAAACATTTAATTGGCCAACTTTAAGGGATGAAAACTAAAATTTAAATGATAATTTACCTATATAATGTTTGCGATCTTACATAATGTTAATAGAATCATTTGTTTTGTGACAATGAATGAAATGTTGCATTTTAGAAAAATGATCCACCACAAAAAAATAAAATCTCTCCCTATCTTGTTCCTTGGTAATCCCACAGTAATGCCCATTGATATTTCCTCCAACGGGGTTTTGGGGACTGGTAGAGGAAGATATAATCCACATGGGTTTAGTTTTGATATGGATTTATGGAAGACAATGAACTTTCGCACAATTTTTTTAATATCTCTAGAAATCCTAGGCCAACAAAAATTCTCATTAAGAACACATAATGTTTTTGAAACACAAAAATGTCCCATTATCCCACCAGAATGTGACTACCTTATTAAAAGTAAATGGATAAATAAATTTGGAAAACAAATCTTATCAATCTAGAATAAGAATCCATCATGTAAATAGAACATTTCCCAACTCCAAGTTCACAATGACTATAAGGTTTAATAGAATCACTATCAATGGCATGTAAATCATAATATATTCAAAACCAAGTATTTTAGAATCTATAAAGGAAAATAGAGAATATCAACATGAAAGTGCATAAACCATAGTATTTTATTTACCCTTCTTATGCTTGATGACGTATGGAAATGAATCAATTAATTCCATCCATCTATCATCTATCCTATTTAGTTTATGTTGGATCCTAAGGTATTTAATAACTTATTCATCATAATGGATCAAAAATTAATTTGTCAAAATATAATGTTTCCAAGTTTCTAGTTCTCTAAACAATGTATACAACTCTTTATAATGTGGATCATTGCTTATAGGTGGTTTATTTAACTTCTCACAAAAATATGAAATAGACCTTCCTATATGAGTACTCCCCAATACCAATTTCTCTTATGTCACATTCAATTTCAATGTTCTTAACAAAGTTTGAGAGTGTATGTAGAGGGTTCTGGATGAGTATCTCTTTGACAGCATGAAGATATTTCTCTTGAGTTGTCCCCCACTTGAATGGAATATTATTCTCTTTTTAATTCATCTAACGAAACTATTTTTGTGATGAAGTCCTTAAAAAATCTTCTATAAAAACTAGCAATCCCATGGAAACTTCTTACCTGTGCGATAGAGGTGGGGGTCATCCACTCTTGAATAGCCTTGATCTTCTCAATATCTACCAAAACTCTATAACAGATTATGAAAAATCCATGAAAAACAATTTTATTGGGGAAAATTTCCCACTTTTTAATGTTTAGAAACAAATTTTATTTTCATAACACCTCTAAGATTTTTCTTAAGTGATATACATTTTATTGTAAAGTTATATTGTAAACCAACATATCATCGAAGTAAACTACCACAAATTTTACAATTTATTCACATAATATAGGAATCATTAACCTCATAAATGTGCTAGTAACATTGGTGAGACCAAAGGGAATGAATAACCATTCATAAAGTCCATGTTTTGTCTTAAATGGATTTTTTTCACTCATCACCTTCTTTCATCCTAATATGATGGTATCCACTTATTAAATTAATATTTGAGAAAATAATATAGCCATTTAACTCATCTAGAATATCAATTATCCTAGTGATATGATGAAAATACCTTACCATGATGTTATTTATTACTCTTTAGTCAATGCACATTCTCCATGTTCTGTCCTTCTTAGGCAACATAAGAACTAGTACAATATAGGGACTAAGGATATCTCTAATATAAACCATATACAAAAATCCAAAACTTGAATTTGAATTTATTTCATCTACTTAGGGTTGGTGCGATATGTAGGTAAATTCAATAGTGATGCTTTGGGTATGTGGTCAATTTTATGCTCAACACCTCTAATGGGTGGAAAATTAGGTGGATCCTCTTTAAGAAACCCATCATCAAATTCCTGTAATAGACACACAACAACATGTGGCAATGGAGATGTTAAGTCATTAGTGTTCAACATCACCACTTTATATATAATTACTAAAATGTTTTTTGTGAAATAAAATCTTTTTTAACGTCACTATTTTTTCCCAACATCACCCTTTTCTCTCTTCTCAAATATTTTTTCACTCTTGATATTTCTTTTCTCCCCATTTCTTTTCTTATCTCATTATCTCTTAACATTATTCTATCCTTTTTAATTTTATATCTTTTTTTGATCATCGTTAATTTTTTTCATTTCACTCAAAATGATATCTTCCAAAAACAATTGGAGGACATGGGGTTGAGGGTTATAGGTTCCCCTCAGAGTAAAAAAGAGTGATGGTTCAAGAACTCATCATGAGTTACACATTGATCATAATTCCATGGTCAAACCAAAAAAATGACATGAATTTATAGGAACAACATCACAAAATACCTCATACTTGTATTTACCTATGGATAAAAATACATCAACTTATTTGGTAACCTTTAGATCTCCACAATAATTCATATAATGAAGCCAATATGGATGTTGATGCTTCAAAGTTGGAAGTAATAACTTCTCCACTAACATAGTGTTTGATACATTTCTAAATATTACTCTATCAATAATAAAAATACATACATTCCCATGGATCCAAAACCATGTCTAGAAAAGGTTATCCCACAGCTCCTTCTCTCTAAGGATCATTTTTTCACTTAGAACTCTCTTAGTTACAATAATCTCACAATTTTATGCAAATTATCCATTATCAATTATAGTGGATTTTCCTCTTACTAATCCAAGATCTCTCTATAAATATACAATTGACCATACTTTTTGATGGTCATGGTGCACTAGTTTGGGCATTCACTAGCTCTGTGACCCTTTCGTTGACATTTGAAACATGAAATATCATGATACCTTGGTTGATTAGTCTTAATAGTAGGCCTCTTAGGTGGCCACTTCTAGGATCAATCACCACATTCTCCTTTTATGGTTATCCAATATCCTTCCTTGAATTTATCCATGTAGTGAAAGGGGTAGTGGGTTTCCTCATGTTTCTCATATTTTTGATTTTTTCTTAGATAGTGGTGTTTGGTGAATCATATCTTGTATCTCCACATGGTGGTACATCTATACTTTATTGACAATCTCCTAATTGAGACCATGTAAAAACCTCTCCATGGATGCATATGAATCATTTTCAGTGTTTTCTTGAATCATATAAATTTCCATCATCTTGTACTAATATTCAACACTCTTACTCCCTTCTACAAGGCATTGAAGCTTGTTGTGGATATCTCTATGGTAGTGGGAGGGAACAAACTGCTTTCTCCTGGAAATCTTATTGTCCTCCTAAGTATGGGGACGGGTTAATCTATATCAATATCTCTCATTTTGAAATATATCCCACTATATTAATTAATAATCAATGAAGTCAATGTGCAATATTTTTTACATTTTTTCCCTCATAATAGGCATGACAAGAGAATACTTGCTCGATCTACATCTCCCATTCCATGTATTCTTATTGATTACTTTTCCCTTTAGAAAAAAGGTATCTTAACCTTGATACCTCCATGAATTTCATCATTAGGTGGTATACTTTGGAATTATATAGGTTATGGGAACATCCTCCTCCTTTGTGGTACATCCTCAAAATTATCATCAAAGTTATATATATCCTCCTCCATGATGTGGGGTATACATGGTATCAGAGCTTGCCATAGGTTATCATGGATAATACTCAGGCATGGTTGATTATCCATGTTTTTAATACTCATATGTAGAACCTCCAAATTCCTATCAAGAAGGGTCTCAAAATGACTCACCAAAGATTGAATTTGGAGTGGTGTAGCTTATGGTGCAGGATATCTGTTTTGACTTACTTCATTGTTAGAATGATCAATTATCTTCCCCTGATCTTTTTACATGATATGTAAAACAGAAAAAACACACAGAGGGAGAAAAATACATAGTGATACACACACGATCACACACGTGAAGATACACACACACACACACACACACTATTTACACACTCACACATATAAGATGTACACACTCACACACAAAAGGATACACACTCACGCATGAATGATATACACACTCACACACAAAAGGGTACACACTCACCCACACAAGATATACACACTCATGAACACAAGGATACACACTCACACACGCAAGATATACACACTCACTCACACAAGTATACACACTCACACAAACAAGATATACACGCTCATTAAAACAAGGAAACACACTCACACACGCAATATATACACCATAACACATGAAAGATATACACACTCACGCACACAAGGATACACACTCATGGGTATTTTGGATTATTTGTCTCTACTATAAACACACAATTAACATATTAATATCTTATGAGAACTAATACCTCAGTTTGGGTGATCACATGCCACCAATCCTTCCCAAATCATGATTGTGTAGGGGGATGGTTTACCACAACCCGTTTGAGTGGTAAAAGGGTTACAAAATGATATAGGGTGGAAAAGAGGGTAGAAAATATGGATAAATGGTGGAAAATTACTGATGGGTGTAATAAAAGGGGTTATTCCAATCATTCAAGATAAGAAAAATTAATAACAATATGAGAAAAAATGATATGGAGTTGAAGTGAAATTATAGAGAATGTGATGTATAGAAATAGAAAGTGCTAATAATGTGAAGAAAAAATAAGTAATTGTATCATTTTTTGTCAAATATCCCCAAAATATTTGTACGTAGTGTTTTAAAGAACAAGATTATAAATGAATAGTAAGATGATTTTTTTGAAATATCTCAATTAAAGGATGTGCTTGGTTTTTAAAATAAAAAAATAGTGATTTGAGATAATTTGATGGTTTTTTTGTGGATAAAAATCACATATAGAAAATTAATTGTGAAAATAGGATGGATGAATAATTATATTAATGTAAAATATTTCAATCTTGTACAAAATAGGCCAACTCTTGTGGTTTTAAAAGAGAAGGGTTTTTAATGGTTAATAATGAATGATAATCTGGATAATAGATAAATGGAATGGAAAAAAGGAGATAGATGTCTACCATGTCTATCGGAGCTCTGATACCAACTGATATAAGATTCTAAGGGTGGACCAATATTTAAGACGTAGGGTGGAATATGGAAAATACAATTTGGGGATAAGTATAAGATGATGTGTTTGGATAGTGGAAGTAATTAGCCTACCAAAACTACATGGAGTGTAACCTACTATTTAGAAAATACACTTAAGGGAGGGATGTGATGGAAAATCCATATAATAAAGCACTTGGGGTGGAACATGAAATTGGGGGCTTTGTGATCTTAGAGCACCAATCAAAATTGTATATTGAAAAGGAAATAATACACAGGATAAAGGTAATAAAGTAACGATCCTTACAATGGATCTAATAAACTCATAGAGTTTTACTAATGAAAACATCAATGAGAATAAATTTCCATGGGGAGGATATTTATAGCCAAGGGGTGACACATAGGTTCATGTTTTTAATATCCTAAAGTTAGAAATCCTATTCCTACCATGTAACCATAAAATAAAAAAGTTAAAGTCAAGAAATGAATTTTTGAAAAAGTAGAACATTTATTTCCACCCATATTTTACCATATTTGACTTTGAGTACCTAGCCTACCATAATTTAATTTTCTATCCAAAGATGTAATTATGAAAACTATATGTGGGAAAGGCTTCCAAAATTCATGAAATAATATTGTCCAAGATTAAAAAATAATGTTTTGTATTGAATAAATGAGATAATAGGCCCATTGTATCCATCTATTCAATGTCCATTGGGCTTTTAATGAAGTGATTTGGTCACCCGTTTTATAATTCAACCTCTGTAACCTCTCACACATTATTGGGCCGCAAATATCCTAGTACACTCCATAATAAATTAACTCTGTGTCTTCAATATGGTTCTAATTAGTGTTTGTTGGGTTTGTTGTGTTTTTGTAGGTTTTAGGTGTATTTTATGTTTTTTAAGGTTTTAATCTTTTTTTGGGATTTTAGGGGTTGTTTAGTTTTTTTGGGTTTTAATAGTTTTTAGGTTTTTTAGAGTTTTTAGGGTCATAGGGGTTCTTACTGCCTTTTAGGGTTTTTAGGTCCATTTAGTTTTTTTGGGGTTTTCTAGTTAGGGGTTTTATGGTTTTTATTGTTTTTAAGGTTTGTAGTGTTTTTAATGAATTAATATTTTTAGGGGTTTTTATATTTTTTGGATTTTTTAGGGATGTTAGGGATTTTAAAGGCTTTTTATAGGTTTATAGAGAAATGAAGGATTTTTTCATAGTTTTTAGGGGTTTTAGGGTTATATGGGTTTCCATGGTTTTTATGGGTTTTTAGGGTTTTTAGTGTTTTTAGGGGTTTTGGGTTTTAAAGGGATGTTTATAATTTTATAGGCTTTCATATGGGTTTTGGGGTTTTAGGGTTTTTAGGAATATTTATGTTTTTTAGGTTTTTAAGGTTTTCTTGGGGGTTTTCAGGTTTTTAGGGTTTTTTTACGTTTTTAGGGATTTTTAGGGATTTTTTATGATTATTATGGTTTTTATGGTTTCTAGTATTTTTAGTGTTTTTGAGGGTTTTAGGGTTTTCCAGGGGTTTAATGTTTTTATGGTTTTTTGGGTTTTAGTTTTTTTAGTTTTTTAGGATTTTACTATTTTTAAGGTTTTTCCCTTTTTAGGATTTTTAAGGGTGTTCAGAGTTTTTAATGGTTTTTTAGTTTTTTAGGTTATTTAGGTTTTTAAGGGTTTTTAAGGATTTGTGGGTTTTTATGGTTTTCAGGGGGTTTTAGGGTTTTAAGTTATTTTTAAAGTTTTTATGGTTTTCAATATTTTTTATGAGTTTTCATGATTTTTTAGGGTTTTAGGGTTTTTTAGGAGTTTTTTTTGGTTTTAGGGTATTTTAGTTTTTAATTTTTTTTGGTATTTTTTGGGTTTTTAAGGGTTGTTTATGTTTTTATATTTTTCACGGTCTTTATATTTTTTATAGTTTTTAGGGACATTTATTATTTTGAGGGTATTATAGGGTATTTTAGCAGATTTAGGCGGTTTTAGGGTTTTTAACGTATTTAGGGTTTTTAAGGGTTTTCGGGTTTTAAGAGATTTTACAATTTTTTGGAGTTTTCTGTTTTTATGGATTTTTAAGGCCTTTGTCGGAGGGGGTTATTTAGAGGTTTTTTTAATGTTTTTGGGGGTTTAGGGGTTTTAGGTTTAAAGTGGTTTGTTTTATTTTTAGGGGTTTTAGATTTTTTAGGTGGTTTCAGGTTTGAAAGGGTTTTTAGCATTTTATAGGGTTTTTAGGGGTTTTCGGTTTTTTGAGTATTTTTTTAGGGTTTTTTATGGATTTTATGGTTTTATGGATTTTAGGTGTTTAAGGGGTTTTGGGGGGTTTGGGGGTGGTTTATTAGGTTATTTAGGGTCTTTTGTGGTTTTAAGTTCATTTTAGGGGTTTTGGTGATTTTTAGTGTATTTAAGGGTCTTCATAGATTTTAATTTTTTTAGGGTTTTTAAATTTTTTTTTAGGTTTTTAGGGGTTTTAAAGTTTTTTAGGGTTTCTTAGTGGTCTGTGGGGTTTTTAGGGGTTTTTATGTTTTTAGGGATTTTTAGGGATTTTTTAGGATTTTTATGTTTTTAGGGTTTTTTGGTGTTTTAGGGAATTTCATGGTTTTTTGGGTTTTTTTGGGTTTTAGGGGTTTTTTTATGTTTTTTGGGGTTTTAAGGGTTTTAAGAGTTTGTTAATGTTTTTAGGGGTTTTAAGGGTTTTTAGAGTTTTTTTGAAAGGAATGTAGAATGCAGTATATATCATAAAGAAATGGAATTGAAGTAAAAAATGATCACCAAATGGGTGAAACAAATGGTACGAAGCCATAAATTACAACAAAATATAAAAGTGAAATCAATACCCAAGCCACACAACCCACCACGATAGCATTAAAAATTCCTCCAAGCCAAAAAAGTGAGAAATTGGCATTCCACACTCCAAAGTAAGAACCTATGAAAGTCCAAGGCCAGTAGCACACATGTGTTGGGATTAATCACATTTACTAAGGAGAGAGAAATTAATTAATTGAGAGATTTTTCTCAACATTAATAAGGGAGTCTCTCATAACATTAAATAATAGTTAATTATCAATATTTATGGATGGAAAATTTAATGTTTATATCATTAATTGGGGATATAGACTTAGTGTCTATATAAGAGGATTCAGTAACATATTTTGAAATGTGTGCCAGTATGATGCAACTGGAAACAGAGAATTAGAAGGGGTTTCTGAGTCTGTGGTGGCCCGTGCAAGGTGGAAAACGATGATGCAATTATCTAATACTCAAAGAGAGGTTATTTGAAAGTTTTTCTAGATGTAGTACACCAAGAGTAGGAAGGGAGATACCACATCAGTGGTAGAATGTGTGGAACATTGGAATTTAATAAGCATGAAGCCATAGAGATGCAATCGATGATTGAGGGAATGTATTAAAATTCTACTAAATAGAGGTGATTAGGTGGAATTTCCTGGTTTACTATCAATGGTACATCATTATGGAAACATCATGAGAGAGTTATAAATACTTCGTGTGTCCCAATATAGTGTGAGGGTAATTCATTTTTGTATAATGATCTCTAAGGTAGAGATGTTTCACTGAAATAAGGGTGACATTTTTTCATAGATGGATCTTTCTAGCATGGAATTGGGGATTTTTTAGAGAGAATACAAAGGCATATTGGGGTGTGGTTATCACATAGGTTTTTTCGACACCATCATTCATATTCAGGTTCAATCATTAATTGTTGTTTGTATTTTCTAATTAATAGTGGATATTTGAAAATTTCCCCGTGGTTTTTTAATCCTATGAATTGGATGGATTTTAATTTTTAAATTCATGCATTATGATTTATTTATTATTATTTATATAACTTCCCTGTTTCATTATGTTTCTCAAAAATATTTTGATTTAAATTTATAAGGGAAATTGGGATACCCCCCCCCAATAGTGGTATTAGTGGTGAAGGTTTATGATTGAAATTTAATGTGATAATTATGGAAGTTTCTGAGAGGATCGATGATGCGCTCATGAGGAAGAATATGGTTTGTAAATTCAAATTAGTTTTAGTGAGGTGATGAGAATGTTTGCTCAGGGGATGTTGAGAAGGGGATTAGTTAATTTTGGTAGGTTCTCTAGAAAATGTCGTCATAAATAATTTGGGGGATCTAGATGTTTCTAGTTTTGTTAATGTTCAGCAGGATGGTGCAAATAAATATGTGAAAAATATTTCAAAGATCATATTTCTTTTTCAGGGGAGCTAATAGTTTTTTCTGTTAGAAGTGAAAAATGATGTCATCATATTTTCCATAGAGGATGATAGTTGGTGTGATACTAACCAATTTTCTTTCCAACTGAGTTTTTTGTATTTTTTCCATTCCTTGATGCGTTGAAGGGGTATATTGTTGTTATTCATCACCTTTATTTAGGAGATAGAAATTAATTAGTGGAGATATTTTAATCAACATTAATAGGGAAGTCTCTCACAACATTAAAGGATACTTAATTATTAATTTTTATGGATGGAAAATTTAATATTAACTGTATTAATTGAAGATAAGAACTCGTTATCCATATAATAGGAAATAGTAACATATTTTGAATGGTGTTCTAGATTGATGTATCCAGAAATAGAGAAACAAGAAGGGGTTTCCGAGTTTTTGGTGACTCGTACAAGCCTGACAATGACGACACAATTAAATTTTACTCAGAGATTGGTTCTTGGAAAGTAGTTCAAGATGTAGTCCATCAAGATCAAGAAGGGGATACATCATTGGTAGTATCATGTCTGGCACATTGGTGTTTAATAGGTGAAAATCAACTATGACCCAATCAATGATTGGGTCCCTGCATTAAATTTTTTCCTAATAGTGGTGACCAGGTGGCGTATCCTGAATAATGATCAAGGTTACATCATGATGGCCAAATCATGAGAGAGGTAAAAATTCTTCGTGTGTCACAAGATGGTGCGAGGTTGATGCATGTTCAGATGAAGATCTCTAAGGTAGTAATGTTTCATTGACAAAAGGGTGAAATTTTGTCATAGATGGATCATTTGAGTGTGGAATTGGGGAGATGTTTCTTCAGAGATAAGATAAAGGTATATCATGATTTTTTTCACATATTTTTTTATGCCTTCATTGATATTCAAGTTTGGAAATTACATGGATTTTTTATTCTATGATTTATAGTTTATGTTTTATAATTTCCCCATGGGTCTTTAATCCTCTGTATTGTCGGGGTTTTCCACATTAAAAATACTATGTGCTGATTAATTTATTTTGATTTATATCGCTTCCATATTTTTTCAGGTTTCTCAAAAATATTTTGCAATAAATTTTTTTCTAGAATCAGAATTCTGCCCCAACACCATGCACCAATATTTCGCACCTCCAATCACAACAACCGCATCAAACCCCAAAAGTAACTAGCCCAGCTAGCCTCCCCCTACCAAAATAAAAGCGACCTCCAAGCCAAAAAAGGATAAAATCATGATCTCCATGGTGAACCCACTAAGCTCCAAGAAAGGATCGCCATATAAGAATGATCACAAACTATTCTGGGTGATAGAATCTTCCACACATGTGAGATCCATCACACAACATCCAGTATAATCCATCCCAATAACCCCACCCCTTCCCCTACTTCCTTCCAAACCATGAATCAACCATTTAGACCAGAAGATCCAATGAAATGTGCCAAGACTTGTAATAGAACCCTGATGCAGCCATCACCAAGGCCCAGCCTATAGAGAAACATCACACCTACAAGAAACCGCAGCCTAATAAAACCTAGTGTAATCTTGAACCATAGAGAACCCCTTGTGAACTAACACCTGACCCTCCCCAACTGCAACAAAAAATAGGACTACAAAATCCCATACAAAATCATCAACCATCACATCATACCTAGTGAATCACCAGAACATCCAAATATTAACCTCAAACCCTAAATGAAATAAACAAAAAGTAAGTAACAAGGTCATTGATCCAACCATTTCTGAAAACACCAGCCAAAACGCACCCAAAGGAGAAATCCTACAAGACACCTAGAACCCAAACCTCCAGCATGACTCAAGATCAAAGAGAACAATGTCTTGGGTAGGTGAACCATTAAAAAGACAAATAAAAAAGAAAATAATAAATATCACCTACCAAAGAACAATATTAAAAAAAGAATATGAACCCTGATGTGATGAAAAAAACATCGAAAAACCAACAACAGTGAAAAAAAATTAGAGCCGACAGTGGAAACAACACTAGCCAATGAGATAAACTAGTAATAAAACGGGCCAGGAGAATTGATGAAATTATGATTCTGATGAAGAAATTGGGCCTACATAAAAAATTGAGGATTAAGAAATCATTTTCATTAGACAGAGAACAAGAAACCATCAGATGGATGAAACCTAAAACACAAAATAATTCCACATAAATCACATTGAAACCAATAGTAATAGTGACACCATATGATGAGATCGACCCAAAAATCACATAAACCAGGAACCCCAGCAAATAACTGACGTAGAAAAAGTCACACCAAGTGAAACACATATCTCTGATATAAATATGATGAATCCCCAAAGTATAAATCTGAACTTCAACCCTAAAAGTAGCCACCCTCAAACCATAAGAGAAAAAATCATCAAATCCACCCCATGCTATGTGCACTATCACTATCTCAAAAAATGAAGCACCCACACTTGTCTTCCATGCCCGGAACACCATTTCACCCTCCAAAACATGACCCTATATGATGAAGACCTATTGACAATGACCTTCAAGAAGGAGAATCGACTAAGGAATGATGAGGGAAGCACCGCAAATCTCTAGATAGATATACAAACATTCAACGTAGAAGGAGGATCCAAATCACCAGTATGAAGCAAGGATGGAAGAAGCACCACCAACCAATGAACAATATGAACCAAGAGAACTAAAAAAATTCCAACATAGATGAAAGAAAACTGATAAAAATAAAAACCATCCACACTCAATCCTAGAAAGACATTGACCATCTACTCTTCTTTCACTTATAACATGTAAAAGAAACCTATCATAGTCACAGAGTCGAAGCATGCCTAACACACTTCAACACTCAAAAACTCTTATATAATGATGTAAATGACATGAAACTACCATATAACCACCATCTTACACAAAAATAAATTGAAATCGAAGCCCTAAAAACCAGTGGAAAAACCCAAAAACCATCAATGTACTGGAAAACTACCTTTATCTCCACAGTAACCTGAAAAAACCAAAAATTAAAATATGAATTCTGATGTTGATGAAGGAATACTCAGAAACCTCCATCCATTGAATAAATGTTAATGAGAAACCACCATCCACCAATATGACAATGGAAAGGACACACCGAGCATTAACCACCCACCAAAGAAACTCCAAAATTAGGCATTTAAGGTCGATGGGGAAATAGATCCAAAAAAACTAGGTCCTACATTAACCAGAACCCTCATAGAATC
Organism: Viscum album; assembly: GCA_963277665.1. Lineage (NCBI taxonomy): Eukaryota > Viridiplantae > Streptophyta > Magnoliopsida > Santalales > Viscaceae > Viscum > Viscum album. The sequence continues at coordinate 123,413,905 of OY728156.1, forward strand.
TCATTAATCAACCATAAAAATATCATCTCTAAAAATTTTATAACTTAAAATAGAAGTGGCTGAGAAAATCTGGTCATGTGATCGAGAACATGAAGAGGGAGACCAATCCACCCTAACTCTAGGAGAAAGCATTAGATCAGAACCAGAAGACCCAGGTCATGGACCCATCACCTCATTCCCCTTAGATTCCTTTAGAGAGGAACCAACAATAAATCCTCCATAAGAAGGACCTTTGATAAACAACCAAATCCATTGTGAGTAGAAATTCACACGTCCTTATTAGACTTGTAAGGAGAAGTATTAATCAGTATCAAGAGAACACCCACTATAAAGAAACCTACAACCACTATGGGAAAGACATTGACAGTCCCTGAAGAGGAGGTGTCCTTTTTATCCTTAACCAAATCAAAAAGATAAAGAATGGGAAAATTAACCTGAAGAGATTGATCTAGGGGCTGTTCATTCTTCTTGTAAGACCTTTTACTAAGAGTAAACTTAGTCTACCCCTTTTGAGAATTAGGACTTAGAGTCTTCTTACCCTGGTTAAGGTGAATCCCAAAGATCTTGTATGAACTAAAAGTTTTAAGAACCAAACCATACTTCACTTTAACAAAAATGGAGGAAGATACAGTCCCTAAATCAATATTGATAACCTCTAGAATATTTTACTCGGCTAATATATCAACAAAAATTCAATAAAAAACCAATCCTACTGATTTTGGAAATTGATTTATTAGGTAAAAGGGTATTTCCAACATCACTCTCAATGTAGATCAAATATTCCGCATATCAGGCTTTAAAGGGGACATTCCTAAAATTAACCCATAATAGAAAAAAATATAATAATTAAATGTCAAGAGACAAACCCAACTACCAAGATCTGAAAATAATCGATCTTATTATAAAAAACCAAGGCCAAGATGATGGGATATCCAAAAAATTACAAGTAGGATAGAAACGAAAGAAGTAGAACCTGTCATCATTGATAAGAGTCTCTAAAAAATCATTCCCCTACAATTCTGATGCAATTATAGAAAACATAGTGAAGGGTAATTTCTTCTCTAAAAAATACCCAACCAAAGTATTTATCCACCTAGACATGCATTCCTGAAGAACTAATTTAGAAAGAAAAACCTTAATATTTCTCCAATCATTTTTCTAGTAGATGGAAAACCAAATCCATGGATCTATAATGAGTAAATGGGTTCATAGAATGCAGAACCACATCTGTTGGAGAAGCATCAACCTCTTTCGATCCCCCTAAAGCACCAACATCCGTAGATACCCCCCCCCCCCTTGAAGAAAGAACTATGTTCAGAATTTTCAAATCCCTAGGGAAACCTTGAAGATAATAGGGAACATAGAAACCTCCATTTCCACTTCCACTGCACTAGAATCTATAAGAGAAGCCATCCTAACATCTTCGAAAACTGTAGGGTAGCCAGTGACCTCTGTAGATCCCCCAAAACCATCACCATCTACAGAACACCCAGCCACCAGGCATAGAATGGATCAATCCACCTAATAAATCCCCTCCTCAAGCCCAATAGATCAATATGAGACCTCGATAGATGCAATCACAATTTGAGATGTATTCACAACATCCACCAAGTATTCAGCAAGAACACCACCCGCAACTACCCCATTCAAGGAAAGAACTATGCTCTAGGATGCTAGAACTGCCAAATATTTAGGTCACACTAAGGACTTGGCCATTGAAGGATCAACACCCTTCACATACATAGAGCTACCACCACCATCCCTCGATCAAGTATGAACCTTATCAGCAACCTCAACCCCCTGCCCATGAAATCCTATAGGAGACCGACGCATTGAGAGAATCACTGAAAGTCCCAATGTGAATCTCATTAGATGGTGACCACTCCATTAAATAACTATAAAAGTAAGGGTTTTTAGTTTTTATGGTTTTAATGGGTTTTAGAGTTTTTAGGTTTTTAGGGTGTTTTACGGTTTTCTGGTTTTTTAGGGTTTTTAGGGTCTTTTTAGAGTTTTTAGGGTTTTAATTTTCTTTTTAATATTTATTATTATTTTATGTTTTTTTAGTGTTTTTGGGTTTTTCATCATTTTAGGGGAATTTTAGGATTTTTAATGTTATTATGATTTTTAATGTTATTAGGATTTTTGGGTTTTTAGGGGTTGTTTAGGTTTTTATTGGTTTTTAGAGTTTTTCTTTTGGTTTTAGGGTTTTTATGGTCTTTTAGGGGTTCAGGGTCATTTAGTATTTTTAAGGTTTCCAATGGTATTTTAGGTGTTTAGGGGGTTTTAAATCTTTTAATGGTTTTTAGGGTTTTTATGGTTTTTAGGGGGTTTTGGATTTTTTGTAGTTTTTAGGGGTTTAGATATAATAACGGTTTTTAGGGGGTTTTAGGGTTATTTTAGGATTTTTTAGAGTTTTTTGGGGTTTTTAGGGATTTAGGGGTTTTTGTGGATATTTAGGGGTTTTTAGTGTTTTTCGGGTTTTTGGGGTTTTAAAGGGGTTTTTAGTGTTTATAGGGGTTTTAGGTTTTCATAGGATTGTACTAAACTTTTATGTTTTTAAGGGGTTTTATAATTTTTATGTTTTTTACAGGTTTTATGGTGTTTTAGGGGTTTGGGGGGGAGGTGGGTTATTGGGTTATTTAGGGTTTTTACGGGTTTAAGGATTTTAAGGTTATTTTAGGTTTTTAAGGGTATTTTAGGTTTTTAAGGGTATTTTTGAGGTTTTTAAATTTTCTTATATTTTCATGTGTTTTTAGGGTTTTTTGGGTTTTTTGGGTCTTTTGGTTTTTTCAGTATTTTTTAGTGGTTTTTATTTTCTTAATTATTTTAAGAGTTGTTTGACTTTTTATCATTTTTAGTTTTTTAGGGGTTTAATGATTTTTCTATGTTTTTAAGGTTTTCTAAAGTGTTTTTAGGATTTTTAGGTTTATTAAATTTTTTGGGATTTTTATGTTTTTTATGGTTTTCTTGGGGTTTACAATTTTTAACAAATTTTAGGTATTTTAGGTGTTTTATTGAGGTTTAGAGTTTTTTGGGGATTTTATAATTTTTTTTGAGTTTTTTAGGCTTTTTATAGTTTTTAGAGTTTTCTTATCATTTTTCGTGGTTTCAAATTTTTAGAGGGGTTTTTTGGATTTTATAGTTTTTAGGGTTTTTTATGGTTTTTGGGGTTTTATGGTTTTCAAGGGTTTTTTGGTGGGTTTTTGGTTCTTTTAACATTTGTTTTTGTATTTTTAGGATTTTCTATATTTTTAGGAATTTATAGGTTTTTTAGTGTTTTTAGGTGTATTAGTGGTTTTTATGGTTTTAGCGGTATTTTAGTTTTTTTTTAAATTTTTAGGGTTTTTTAGGGGTTGGTTATGGCTTTAATAAATTTTAAGAGTGTTTACGGGTTTTAGGGTATTTATGGTATTTTAGATTTTTACGGTTTTTAGGGTAGTTTAGTGTTTTTAGGTTTTTCTAGGGTATTTTATCGGTTTTAAGGGGTTTTTGTATTTTTATAGTTTTTAGGGTTTTTATAGTTTTTAAGGTTTATAGGGTTTTTTATAATTTTTGGGATTTTAGGGTAATTTAGGGGTTTCTAAGTAATTTTAATGTTTTTAGGGTTTTCATGGATTTTAGAGGTTTTCATGTATTTTTAGGGGGTTTAGTGTTTATTATTTTTATGGATTTTTGTGTTTTTAATTGTTTTTAGCATTTTATAAGTTTTTATAGGGGATTGAGGAGTTTTTGGTTCTTTAGGATTATTTTAGGGTTTTTAGAGTATTTAGGGGTTTTTTGGTTTTTTGGTATTTCCAGGGTTTAGGGTGTGTTTCGCACGGAATTCGGGGATGACCTCCTGGATGGGAGATTCAAACATTCCGATCGGTTTCTAACGGGTTTGTTCGTAGAACCGGAAACATCCAATGATTCCACATCCGTTTGGACCTACTTTCCAAAGGTAGGCGCTCATTAGCTTGTGGGCTAATGAGGCTTAGGAATTTTCATTGGTCGAGAGGATGGGAGGTCGGACTCATCACACCTTTTTGAGGGGAATTATTGTCTACTCCGGGACTCTCTTTATAGATTTAAGTTATGTTCGTGAATCCTTATTACATTACCAAGTATAAAATGAGATTTCCTTCAGTTTAACAATCAATGATTAAATATGTAAGAAATTTAGAGAATCTTTTATAGGTATTTGATGTTCTTCATCAATAGAGAATCATCTATATCTATTTAGAGATTCTTGGTCAATGGTATCCTTCAAAACATTTATATAAAAGTCTCTTGGTCATTATTATGACCAGGCTGGTTTTAAAGCCACTCAGTGGGGCACTTGAAGTTTATCATCATTCAGAAGGACATAGAATTATTTCAGAGTTGGGATCGAACCCATAGATGGGCTACCTACGTATCCTTTGTTTTGAAAAAGGAATCAGAACCTACGTAGTTCGAATAAGGGAGTATGATGTTTATGATTGATGGCTTAAAGAAGGATGTCATAATTACTTTTACACTCTAAGCTCACGTGAGTCATGCTCAGTGTGAGAAACAAGAGGTATTGGTAAAAAATTAGACAATTGTGCCATGAAAGATGCAATCATAAGAAATGGTTTGGGGCTTATGTATGTATGACTGCCCGGATAGATGAAGGTTTAGGATTCACTTTTAGGGAGAAAATCCATGAATAGGGTCCATAAAGGTATATGTTCTCAAAGGAGATTTGAATACTCTAATATTGGGGCTTACTCCTAAGGAGGATGCCCAAGTTAGGAGGGGACTTATGATTGGGTTTTACTCATGAAAAGGAAACCCAAATCAAGGTTAAATTAGGACTGGTTAAAGAGAAATTAGGGGACTTGGGGCTTATTCCTGAAAAGGAATCCCAAGATTATAACTGGGACTTATTCCTGAAAAAGGATGCCCAGGTTAGGAGTTAAGGGTTGGGGCTTACTCCTGAGGAGGATGCCCATATTTGAGGTTGGGGCTTACTCCTAAGAAGGATTCCCAAATTAAGGGACTCGGGGATTACTCCTAAGAAGGATGCCCAGATTAAAGGATTATGATTGGGGCTTACTCCTGAGGAGGATGCCCAAGTTAAGGAATTAAGGTTTAGGGCTTACTCCTGAGGAGGATGCCCATGTTTGGGAACTTTAAGAATTTGGGGCTTACTCCTAAGGAAGATGCCCATATTAAAGGACTTATAACTGGGGATTATTCCTAAAAAAGGAGACCCAAGTTAAGGATTCTCTCATCTTAAAGGATGAGGTTGAATGAATGAACTCTCCATATTTAGTGACATAAGGATATTTAAATCACTGGGTTTTGAGAGATATTCCACAGAATTCCTTTTAGATAAGGAAGTAAAATCAAGAAATCATGCCATAAATGGCTTTGAAGAGTGTCTTGAAGACTGAATCTTGAAAAGGAAAGGTGTAATGGCTTAAGAGGGGTAAAATGGGAAAGATGGGCACCCAAAAAGTTAGGGGTGTGCAAGTCTTGAAATGCGCGCAAGTATTGCGGCGGCGCGCAAGTATTGGTCGCGAAAGTATACTTACGCGACATGAGGGGTACTTGCGCGATTTTCAACCAGTATTAGAATACTTGAGCGACTCTTTATTAATCACTTTATAATCCTCTTGAGGTTCTTCCTGAAAAGGGACGCGTAAGTTCTATTGAAGGAAATAAGGCGGTGCGCAAGTGTTGATAAGTTTCAACACTTAGGCCTTCCCTCTTCTCTTTAGATCTTCCATTCTAGGTAAGAAATTACCTTAGAAGTGTTCCGGAAGCTTTGAGAAGAGACTTGGGTGTCGGGATCTTCAATCCGAGTTTCTGGAAAAAGATCCACTCGAATGGGGGGCCCACAGGGTCTATTTATAGGCAGGAGAAGACCCCGGGCGGTTACCGGGCGGTTATCACTTAGGTCGCGCAAGTCACCTGCGCGACCAAGTGCGTCGCACAAGTGGACTTGCGCGACAGTGACATAACTTGCGCGGTACAGTTTATTTTGATCCTTTGTTCATGCCTTTGTCAATTTTTGATATTTTCTTCAAAGGTTGAATCACTTTGAGCTCAGATATTCCCCTTTTCTGATTTTTAGATTCTGTGACGAAAGGAGCGTCAACAAAAGTCCCCCCTCAGAGTTGGATCCATAGAGAAATGAGGATTTGACTCTGAGGAAATCGAATCCATCCAAAGGAAAAGGGGGTGCACAAGTCTTCAGGGCACAGAGGTTAGAGGGCATGTTTGCGTCGCGCAGGCCTTGAGCGCACTGGGTACATCGCGCAGATAGGCTTCCTGGCCTATAAATACATGGCTTTTGGCCGGGTATAGCATCTGATCCCGAATTTCTCGAGCTCTCGCCGCGCAAGTCTTCCTCTCCGCGCAAGTCTCTTTTTCCACTGTTCCCTCGCTGCCGCGCTACTGTAAAGGTAATAGGGCTTGCGCGGTGATACATGCGCGATAGAAACTTGCGCGGCACATGTAACGCTTGCGCGACACCTCCATACTTGCTCACCTTAATGCCTTAGACATTTTTTTGATTTCTTTCACAAATTGTGAAAAAGTAATTCATTTATAAATTAATTTATTCAACTTTTTGAGCAGAATGAATGGCTCTTAGACCCAGATTAATTGATGAACTGGCTAGCAAGCGGATAGATGATATGATGAACATCATTGGCCCTGATTACTATACTATCAAAGATAGTACTCTTCCAGATTTGGCTAAGTATCTGAAGAAATATCATCGCAACTTTCCTCATTGCACTTATTTACCTTTGTATGGCTATGGTCATCTACAAGATGTCATTATTCCAGAAGTAAAGAATTATCTTCCATTTTCGTGGTTTCAGAATTATACCAACTTTGATTCAGTAAATATCTCAGGTGGAGGAGTATTTCAAACTGCTGGAACAGTGGAGAAGGATTATGTGATGCATCAGAGCTCTTGCACACCAGATCTGAAAAATCATACACCTGAGCTTCAACCACATTGTCATCGTTCAATCTTCCGAAATGCTCAGATGGATCAATCCAAAGGCTGGAAGAAAAGTTGGGATTTCCGTCCAGGGGGAGGTGTGAATCCAACTTGGTTGTGGGCATACTGGGTGCGACAGACTTGCGCAGAGTTTATCGAGGACCTGAAGAGAGCTGCAATATATGAGGCTGTCTAGGTTGGGCAAACATATGTTTACATACATGATAACTTCGTTCCAGAGATACTCAGCCACTGGAGCCCAGCAACTAATTCTTTCCATTTGACTCATGGAGAAGTAGGTATCATTTTGTGGGATGTCCACAAGATTTCAGGGGATCCAATTTTGGGCGATATGTATGATGAATTCATTCCTCCCAAGGTGACTTGGAATGATTCGGAGAAGACTCCTGCTTTAGCTCAAGAGTTATTTAAAATCTTCCACAGGCTCAAGAGTTTAGAGACCTCATTAACTCATTTTAGAAAAGATATTCATCCGGAAGAATGGATGAATGTGTTTCTTATTGAAAAGAAAGGGATGGAGCCAAAAGAAAAAGGATCCAAGAAGAAGAAATCCAAGGATACTAGGCCCAAACGTCCTACCACCTGTCCAAAACCTGAGAAGAGAGGAGCTCCTGTCACATTCTGTCCAACTCTAGAAGCAGGAGAGTTTGAAAAGTGGGGATATGAAGTGAATCAAAGAATTACAAATAAAACTAATCTGGAGGGTTTCTTGGCAATGTGGCTTAGTGTTTATCTCTTACCAGTCAGGGATTCGAAGGGAGGCGTTAGGCCAGGGACCTTCTTCATTGTGGCAAAGTTGGCTGAGGGAAAAATGGTTGGGTTAGCTACCCCCATTTTAGCAATGATTCACAGGAGTTTACTTCATGTCTTCCTGGGTAAATCTCTTTTAAGAATAGTGGGACCATTCCATGTTTTGTGGGGATGGATCGCCACTCACTTCAGGACTTACAATGTACAGAATGGATTACAAATTCTTGGAAGCTATTTCAGGCCGTCAGTGCAAGCATTCTATGGAATTGCTCCATTAGATGTTAATGGTTATGACATGAAAGTGAGGCTGAGCATGTTTAAGGAATTCAACTTCTTTCCCGATGGAAGTCCGCCATCCGGGCGGTTTGTTGATGATGGGACAACCCATTTGGATTTGAGGGCATACATACTAGCTTGCAGGGATGGTGTGTTAGTAGCCAGGATTGATGGAGAAATCATATGCGAGGCCTATGCTCCATATAGATTTGCACACCAATTCAAATGTTTGCAACATATTGTTGTATCCCCTCCGGTACATGTCAGGTTAGAGAAACATCCGATGGTTGCTCGACAACTATGGCTGCTGACATCAAGAGAGAAGACTGGGGCAGTATTTGATCTACCAGTTGAAAAAGCGGCACATAATTTGACTACATTTTATGCCGAACACTGGATAGCATCATACCCCAAAGGGATATTGAATCACCCAGTATATCAAGTGGGAAAGAGGAAGAGGACTGTAGAGAAATAAACCCTTCCTCATGAAGGTGACGCTTCTCCACCTGAAATAGGTTCAACATACTCTTCTTCTAGAACTGATTCATCGGATTATCATGATGGGGATGATGAGGCACAACCGGCAGCAAAGCGGTTTCATGCCCGATATAATCCTCCGGCCAGAATTAAAAGACCCACTCCATCAACTCCTGGTGAGTTATTTCATTGTAGTAATTTCAATCACTGCTACTTTATAAAGTAATAAGTCTTACTTTCTTATTCTCTATCTTTAGTTGCAGGAGCTGGGAAGAAATTAAAATCAAAAATTGTAGGACCTTCCTCACAGCCTTTATATCTAAGACCAGAGGCTGTTCAGCTATGGCAGAGCTTATACTGTGGTACTGAGACCGCCTGGCTGGATTTGTGTGAGGGCCTACAACTTCCTGGAATAGGAAATCTTGTAGCTTCAAAAAATCTTCAATACGGAGATAACCCCAATGAAGTGTGAGCTTACATCAGAGAGCTGGAAATGCTCATATATGCCACTGATGACTCGGTTCCTATCACCAGGCAGGTGAAGGAAATGATTGATCATGGCGCCACTGAGGGGGATGGTGGTTCTGGAGATGAGGAATGGCAAGAGTACGTGGCTCCTGAAGATGTAAGTTCTCTTTCCTTATTTTCTTTGCAACTTGATTTCAGTTGAAGATTTGATACTTAAAGAAATTATTTTCTTCATCTCGCTGCTTGCAAAGAAAGGAACTGGGGTTCCTTTGCCATAGTATAGCCCTGGTGGTACTGCTATCGGGGCTGCTGTTGATTCTCCTCGCGAACTAGGAGAGATATCTCCAGGCCAGCAGGCCATGAATGAGGCGCTGGACATAGCCTTCCATTCACCAATCCATGTGCCTATAAGGGAGACCACTGATACTCCAAAAAAACAAAAGAAGAAAACACAACGAAGGAGGAAATCCATAGCTAAAAGTTTCATTAGCAGCAGTAAGTCATTCGAACAATCATGAACTTATACTCATAATCACATGGTTACTCATATTTCTGAGGACTGCAGGGGCTTCTTCAATTTCCCCCTTGAGGGAAGGGACTGACCCTCCTTCAAAGTCCGTGGAGGGTACTGTAGAACAATCACAGACCCAAGCTGACTTGGTTGCTCCTGGAGAAGAGATACCATCCATTCCCAGTATCCCTCCTACTGCTGAAGATGTTGTCCAGGGTCAGGGGTTGCCGGACATAAGTCGGCAAGAAGATGTAGAAAATGATCCCACTAGTGAGACTAACCAGGATTCTAAAGTATCATTGGATGAAATGATGAATCAAGGAATGACTTTTGAAGAATTTTATGATCATGCTAAGTTGTCATGTGATTTAGAAGACCTTGGGCGTGAGTGCTACCCTTCGCCCAATTTTTTTTAAAATTTATACTTCTAACCATGACGGAAAACAATATGCAGTTTCTTCCGTAGAAGCCGCTGAACTGCCAATTCCTGAAGAGGGTGTGGACATTGATGTCAACCCTACCATTGTAGAAACATTAGCTCAAGTAGAGCTAAACCCAATAAACCCTCCTGAGACCCATCTTGAAAATCCTGTTGAGACCAGGAAAGATGGGGAGAAGTCTTCTCAGGTTGCTGAACCATCCTTGGGTAAGGGATAACAATATTTGTGATTGTACTTTATTCGCAAGACAATCTATTCTTTTGTTATCCTTTGAAGCTGACTAAATCTTTCAACTAGTCATGCAGAACCATCAACTGCAATGACTAGATCCGGAGGTGAGACCTCAGCCTCTGTCCCAACAGGAATTGAAAGTGAAGAAGCACAAATCAGGGGGGGAAAAGCAGGACAGGGCACTTCTTTAAGTGCACTAATTCTAGATTACATACCCCCCTCTGACGATGATATTGAATCAGATCTAGAGATGCTTAAAGCGTTTAGCTTTTCACGACGTAAGGCATGGAACAACATATGGAACATTATATCTGGGGCGCCTTTAGAAGAGCTACCATTGAAAATTCCTCGATTGTCATCCCAATTTGTTATCCTGGGACTTGGTGGTTTTGGGTATGAAAAGATCCATGCCGCGGTGAAACAGATCATTTTCAGGAGGGAGCAAGCGCAGACAAGTCGCGCAGATTTGACCAGAGTTAAATTGTCAGTCAACATAGGCGAATTTGAGGCTGCGGTAACCCAAGCTGAAGCTGATTATCCTGCCAAGATGAAGGATCTGAAGCAAAAAATCAAAGAAAAGGTCGTCCAGCAGGTGCAACTCCAGCAACAGTTAGATGTTCTTACTAGGGAACTTGATCAGCTTAATAAATCATTGGATGAAACTCATATGAATGGCATGAAAGCCATCGCAAATGCTAGGAAGGCACTTCAGCAAGCTGAAAAGAGTGAAACTGGTCAAGTGCACGAGCTTCAAGTAACTGCTGATAAGGCTCAGGATGCTATACATCAAATGAAGAATTATGTTGACAATCTTCGATAATTATTGATAAAGAGAAGAGACTCTAGTCTATGGATGTCTTTCTATCTCCTGTGTATCAATGAAAAACACTTTCATCTTCAATCATTTGTACCTGCATTCTTTCATTACCTGCTTCAAATTTACTTAAGTCAATGGGCCTAGTAAGCATAGTTTGATTTTTACTAGGATTATTTACAAATAACCCTAAAAACTTTGAATCTTTTAATTGGTCAATATTACCTAAATCATACAAAAAATGTATATTTAGTGAGATGGAACTTGACTTTTATTCAGAGTTCCTTTGTCTTTTGTGGGCAGTTTAAAGTCATGCATACCAGACATAAAGGGGATAATGTTTAAGGTCGAAATAGCTTTGACCAAAATGGATTAAAATTGATTCAATTCCTTGACAATTTATCTGAAAACATACTACCATACTCAAGTATGAGGGAAAAATATGTAAACTATGGCTTAAGAATATTTGAATCTGAGGAATGATATGAAAAAGAGCTAAAAGGCATTAGAAGAAGTAGTTTCCAAGAATGAAGTTACTATTATTTAACAAAACCTGTTAGGGGGTTGAAATATGCAGGGCCACCTAAGGGCATTGGCTGCATGGTCAAATAAATAGCATCTTTCGGCTGACAAGTCTGTTATGTGGACTATTTATGCAAGGCCACCTATGGGCACGTGCTGCATAGTCAGGCAAAAGAATTCTCAGAAGTTTACTTTCCTAGTGCTAAAAGCCAGTGAAAGTTTATAGAGATTCAAATTTTCTAAAGTATAGAGTTTGTTGTATGGAAAGAGGTACTTGAATATGGAGAAGATATTTTCAGACAAGATTATCAAAGAACTGGATGAATATCACTCCTACGAAGGTCTGACCCAAACGTAGGGAAGAAGAATAAACCATAGACTTGAATACTCACTACGGGAAAAAAGGGCATTTGCGACGGGTTATTTGCGACGGAAATAAATCTCGTCGCAAATAGTCCTGTTAAAAACTTATTTACGACGGGGTTATTTACCCGTCGCAAATAAGTAGCCTTTTGCGACGGGACAGCTTTCCCCGTCGCAAAAGGACTGGCGCGGTTTGCGCGCCAAATCGCGGGAAACTTATTTGCGACGGGGGAATATTCCCGTCGCAAATAACCGGCGGCGGTAAAAGGTATTTGCGACGGGAATATTCCCCCGTCGCAAATAGTATGTCGGCAGGTGGTTATTTGCGACGGGTCCCGTCGCAAATAACTATTTACCCGTTGACCGTAATAAATGTTGGCTAAGGTATTTGCGACGGGTACCGTCGCAAATAATACTATTTGCGACGGGATACCCGTCGCAAATAATCTAACCTATAAATACCCCATCCGTTTTTTTCATTTCATTCTCATTCTCTATCTTCTCCTTCTCTCAAAATTATATTTCTAGAGTTCAGTTTTTCTCCAGTTTATTTTTTTTCTCCGGAGTTGATATTAAAGTTTTGAAGAACAATCAGAGCAGATCAATTTTCAAGGTATTTATGTTCATTTTAATTTAATATTTATTTTTAATTTTTTATTAGTTTTAATTATTCTTAATTAGTTGTAATTTAATTATGTTTACATTGTTTTATTACTTAATAAATTTAAATTATTAGTATTGTTCATAGTTAATGGTAACTAGGAATAATTAGTAATAATTTTTAATAATTAAGAATAAATATTAATAATTAGTAATAAATACCAATAATTAGGAATAATAACATTATTACATTATTAGTCTATTTTATTATTAATATTAAAATAATATAATTTTTTATATATATACAATTCTCTTTTCATCTGTGTGTTTGCTGTCTTCACATGTATTATTTGTATGTGGAGATAGAAAACGCACAGATGAAAGGAGAATTGTATGTAAATTAGAAAATTATATTATTTTAATATTAATAATAAAATATATTAATAATGTTATTATTTGTAATTATTGGTAATTATTCCTAATTATTGATAATTATTCATTTAATTACTAATAATTAGGAACAATTATCAATAATTATCAATAATTAAGAATAATTAGTAATAATTAGTAATAATTACCAATAATTAGTAATAATTAGTAATAATTATCAATAATTAGTAATAATTACCAATAATTAGTAATAATTACCAATAAGTAGTAATAATTACCAATAATTAGTAATACTTACCAATAATTTGGAATAATTACCAATAATTAACAATAATTAGTAATAATTAGTAATAATTGCCAATAATTACCAATAATTAGTAATAATTAGTAATAATTACCAATAATTACCAATAATTAGTAATAATTAGTAATAATTAGGAATAATTAGTAATAATTAGGAATAATTAGTAATAATTAGGAATAATTAGTAATAATTAGTAATAATTAGTAATAATTAGTAATAATTAGTAATACTTAGTAATAATTAGTAATAATTAGTAATAATTAGTAATAATTAGTAATAAGTAGTAATAATTAGGAATAATTAGGAATAATTAGTAATAATTAGGAATAATTAGGAATAATTAGGAATAATTACCAATAATTACCAATAATTACCAATAATTACCAATAATTACCAATAATTACCAATAATTACCAATAATTACCAATAATTACCAATAATTACCAAAAATTAGGAAAAATTAGGAAAAATTAGGAAAAATTAGGAATAATTACCAATAATTAGTATTAATTAGTATTAATTAGTATTAATTACCAATAATTAGTATTAATTACCAATAATTAGTATTAATTACCAATAATTAGTAATAATTACCTATAATTAGTATTAATTACCAATAATTAGTATTAATTACCAATAATTTGTAATAATTACCAATAATTAGTAAGAATTTAGAATAATTACCAATAATTAGTAATAATTACCAACAATTAGTAATAATTAGTAATAATTACCAATAATTAGTAATAATTAGTAATAATTAACAATAATTAGTAATAATTACCAATAATTATCAATAATTAGTAATAATTAACAATACTTACCAATAATTAACAATAATTGCCAATAATTACCCATAATTGCCAATAATTACCAATAATTAGTAATAATTTACAATAATTGCCAATAATTACCAATAATTGCCAATAATTAGTAATAATTGCCAATAATTAGTAATAATTGCCAATAATTACCAATAATTGGTAATAATTACTAATAATTCCCAATAATTAGTAATAATTAATAATAAATATTAATAATTACCAATAATTAGTAATAATTATTAATAATTAGTAATAATTACTCATAATTAGTAATAATTACTTATAATTACTAATAATTACTAATAATTAGTAATAATTACTAATAATTAGTAATAATTACTAATAATTAGTAATAATTACTAATAATTAGTAATAATTACTAATAATTAGTAATAATTACTAATAATTAGTAATAATTACTAATAATTAGTAATAATTAGTAATAATTAACAATAATTAACAATAATTACTAACAATTAGTAATAATTACTAATAATTAGTAATAATTAGTATTAATTAGGAATAATTAGTATTAATTACCAATAATTAGTATTAATTAACAATAATTAGTAATAATTACCAATAATTAGTAATAATTACCAATAATTAGTAATAATTATTATTAATTACCAATAATTAATATTAATTACCAATAATTAGTATTAATTACCAATAATTAGTATTAATTACCAATAATTAGTAATGATTACCAATAATTAGTAATAATTAACAATATTTACCAATAATTACCAATAATTACCAATAATTACCAATAATTACCAATAATTAGTAATAATTACCAATAATTACCAATAATTGGTATTAATTACCAATAATTGGTAATAATTACCAATAATTGGTAATAATTACCAATAATTGGTAAAAATTACCAATAATTAGTAATAATTAGTAATAATTACCAATAATTAGTAATAATTAGTAATAATTACCAATAATTAGTAATACTTACCAATAATTAGTAATAATTACCAATAATTAGTAATAATTACCAATAATTAGTAATAATTACCAATAATTAGTAATAATTACCAATAATTAGTAATAATTAACAATAATTAGTTATAATTACCAATAATTAGTATTAATTACCAATAATTAGTATTAATTACCAATAATTAGTATTAATTACCAATAATTAGTAATAATTACCAATAATTAGTAATAATTACCAATAATTAGTAATAATTAGTAATAATTACCAATAATTAGTAATAATTAGTAATAATTACCAATAATTACCAATAAATAACAATACTTACCAATAATTACCAATAATTACCAATAATTAGTAATAATTACCAATAATTAGTAATAATTACCTATAATTAGTAATAATTACCAATAATTAGTAATAATTACCAATAATTAGTAATAATTACCAATAATTAGTAATAATTACCAATAATTAGTAATAATTACCAATCATTAGTAATAATTAGCAATAATTAGTAATAATTAGCAATAATTAGTAATAATTACCAATAATTACCAATAGTTACAAATAATTACCGATAGTTACCAATATTTACCAATAATTACCAATATTTACCAATAATTAGAAATAATTACCAATAATTATAAATAATTACCAATAATTAGAAATAATTACCAGTAATTTGGAATAATTACCAATATTTACGAATAATAACATTAGTACATTATTTGTATATTTTATTATTAATATTAAAATAATATAATTTTCTATATTATATACAATTCTCTTTTCATCTGTGTGTTTTCTGTCTCCACATGTAATATTCGCATTCTTTTTCAAAATTATCAACCTACTCGCCAATGGAGAGGTGAAAGTGAATGCAAATATTACATGTGGAGACAGAATGTTAAACACACAGATGAAAGGAGAATTGTATATAATATAAAAAATTATGTTATTTTAATATTAATTAATAATAAAATATACTAATAATGTAATAATGTTATTATTATATAATTAATGTTTATGAAAAAATTATATTAGTATTATTAAAATAATAAAAAATCAATATAATATTAAAATTATCAATATTTGTTACATGTTTTGCTTTATTCTCAATATATTCAATCTTTACTTGAGTGTTTTTTCTAACAAATTTTTCAAAACCAGTAATGCTTTTATATTTTATAGAGAAATATGGAACAACGAGGTCGTCAACAATCATTATTAGGTGACCGCATATGGCTAAATCAACGTAGAAATCCAAACGGTTCTGGTTTAAATCCAGTATATGTTGAGGGTGTGGAGACTTTTTTATCATTTGCGGCATCAAATTCAGAATTTGTTTCAGAAGGAAAAATAAAATGCCTATGCAGAAAATGTGCATTGAGAACGTTTGACACGTTTGACAAAGTGGGAGAACATCTCTTGCGTTTTGGTTTTCAACCAGATTATGTTTTTTGGTATCAACATGGTGAACACAGTTCCAGAGCAGGTGATACCAACTTGATTCCGGATCCATCCCGGTTTCAAGATTTAGTACATGATGTTGCAGGTTCATCTGTTCAACATACAGAAACTCTGGCTGATATAGCTTCAAATCCTGAGTTGGCACCGTCTGAATTTTATGAGTTGTTGAAATCTGCTGAGGATGCATTATATCCTGGCTGCAAGATGAGCAAATTAGAAGTAGTTGCAAAATTTATGGCTATCAAATCAGATAACGGAATGTCAAACACCTGTTTTGACCAGATATTTTCTTTGCTGAAAACACTGTTACCCGAAGGAAATGTTTTACCTGCAAATTACTATGAGAGTAAGAGGGTGGTTCGAAATTTGGGACTTACTTGTCAGAAGATTCATGCATGTTCAAATGACTGCATTTTATATTCTGGGGAAAATGAGTCGTTGGATAGTTGTCCTACATGTGGGCAACTGAGATATAAAGAAGGACAACACGGGAAGTCTGGTTTGATTCCTGTAAAACAGTTGAGATATTTTCCGCTTACATCCAGATTTCAGCATTTATTCATGTCTAAGAATACAACGATAATGATGTCATGGCATAAAGAGAATATTTCAAGTGATAAAAGCTTGAATCATCCAGCCGATGGTGATTCATGGAAACATTTTGGTAGAGTGCATCCATCCTTTGCTTTAGAAGCTAGAAATGTTCGACTAGGCATTTCCATTGATGGTTTCTGTCCGTTTGGATCTTATGGTAGTCAATATTCATGTTGGCCTGTTTTTTTAACTCCGTACAATTTACCTCCATGGATGTTGATTAAGGAGCCATATATCTTTTTGACTTTACTAATTCCAGGACATCGGAAGAAAAATATTGATGTTTATTTGAATCCATTGATTGATGAATTAAATTTATTGTGGAGTACTGGTGTCAGTACATATGATGTTGCAACGAAACAGAATTTCATACTGAGAGCAGCATTGATGTGGACAATAAGTGACTTCCCGACTTATGGGATGTTATCTGGCTGGAGTACACATGGTCAGAAATCATGTCCTAACTGTATGGGAGAGAACAAATCATTTATGCTCATTCATGGAAAGAAACCTTGTTATTTTGACTGTCATCGCAGATTTCTTCCAGCTGATCATCCTTTTCGCAGAAACAGATCTCATTTCAGAAAAGTAACAGTTGAAAGGGATGGACCTCCAAAAATGCTATCAGGTTCGGAGTTAAAATCAGTTGTATTTTCATTACCTCCCATCACTTTTGGTCCCACAATAAACCAACAGAAAATTTCTGGTTTTGGGAAAGAACACAATTGGATTAAATGTAGCATATTTTGGGATTTTCCATATTGGTCTGATCTGTTGGTCCGACACATGTTAGATGTCATGCATATTGAGAAGAACTGTTTTGATAATTTGTTTCATACAGTTTTGGATACGTCAGGAAAGAGAAAAGACAATGTAAATGCACGTTTAGATCTTTCCCAAATTTGCAGGCGTCCAGAATTGGATCTATTTGAGAATGTCATAACAGAAAGGTTACTGAAACCAAAAGCATCTTATACACTGTCTAAAGAAAACCGTTTATTATTTTTTCAGTGGATTGCAGATTTGAGACCTCCAGATGGCTGTGCTTCTAATTTGGGTAGATGTGTAAAGAATGGTCATATTACTGGATTAAAAAGTCATGATTGTCATGTTATAATGGAGAGACTTCTACCCATTGGATTAAGAGGTCTGTTGAATTCTGTGATTTGGGATTCCATAAAAGACATGTCTCATTTTTTTTGGGAAATTTGTGCGGCTATGGAAGATTATGATGCTCTAGGCAAACATGAAAAAGATGTTGTTGTAATTATATGTAAACTGGAAAAAATATTTCCGCCATCTTTCTTCGACTCAATGGAACATTTGATGTTACATTTTCCATATGAAGCCAAATGTGGAGGTCCGGTACAGTTTCGATGGATGTACCCATTTGAAAGATGCATGAAAAAATTGAAAAGAAAAGTACGTAACAAAGCATCTGTTGAAGGATCTATTGCAGAAGCTTATTTGCAAGAGGAAATATCTTTTTTCTTCTCCCATTATTTTGAATCTGAGTATCCTTCAAAACACAACCGAATGGGACGGAACGAGAGGAATATTGATGAAATCGACAGTCAATTATCTATTTTCAACCAGTCAGAGCTTGGTTTTGGTGGAGTTTATGAACGCTGGCTTTCAGATGATGAACATCAGAGAGCTCATACGTATGTTCTGCTCAACTGTGAAGAGATGACATCAGTTGTACTATAAGTGTTTATATCACTCATTCTATCATTTATGTTACAGTAAATAACTTTGGTTGTTATAGGTTGTATGATAATCATATCAAGAAACAAATTCCACAAATTACAGCAGCTGCTCTCGAAGAATGTCCACTGAAAAATTTCTCTCAGTGGTTTCAAAAACTGGTAACATAAATTCTTTATCTTTTAGCAACTCATTCAATGTATAGTTTACTATATTGATAATTATTTCACAAATTTTCAGGTGTCTCGACATGCTGATAAAATTGACAAACGGCTGTGTGTATTGAGTAACCCACCTTCCAAACTTGTTAAAACTTATAATGCATATGTGGTGAATGGATTTCGATTCCACACACATGCATATGGGGAATCGAAAAAAACAATGAACATTGGAGTTAGCTTGAGAGGATCTCATCATCGTGAAAATGAAGTTGAGTTTTATGGCATACTTGATGAAATCATTGAACTCTGTTATCTTGGACAACATTACATAACCATGTTCAAATGTCGGTGGTTGGATACAGAGAGAGGCGTGTGTGTTCATTCGACTCATGGAATCATCGATATTAAATGTAAAAGTGTTCTCGTAGTAAATGATCCATTCTTATTGGCTCAACAGGCATATCAAGTTTATTATGCAAAGTACTGTGCAACATCAAGAGACTTGACTGATTGGTGGAGTATAATAAAAATCAAAATTCGAGACAATCAGTTTAGTCAAAGTGAATGTGCTTTCACTGATGTGCAAAGCATTGAAGTTTTTCAAGAGAGTACTCAAAATCAATCTTTTTTACAAATAGACATGAGTATCGATGACGACAAACCACATTTAAGAGTCGGTGATGATGATGATGTTAATGATGTCACATATGAATTTGAAATGGTAAGAGATGAAGCAACTGTAACACGAATGGATATCGATGATGTTGAGGAGGAATATGAAGATGACATTGACATATATGAAGATGATGATGAAGATGAACACTGATAGCATTCCATGGTATTTATATACAATCATAATATGTATATATGTATATATGTATATATAATAGTAATTATCAATTATTTGATAACATTAACATTTTCTGTTTCAGATGGACGAGGCCACATTTCGTGAGTTGGCGGATGCTGACCTGACTTTCGATGCGGATGCGTTGCTGACAGATGACCCTCAGCCTGCAGGCGCTCCAGGGAGTACGCGGAGGGGGCACGGTCTTGCACGATTGATGATTCCTGACCCCGTCCCCGAGCGTCGTCCACGTCTTGGGTTTGATCCACACACACGGAGGTGTGATAACCTGTGTGATAACCTGTGGATTTGACTAAGATTTCATTAATCTATTCACATAATAAATGTTTATTATTTTTTCAGTTTTCCGCATATAGTAGTCGGACAGGGCAACAATATTTTGCGCAACTATTTATCTCAGCCGTGGACCACATGGGAGCAGATTCCCATTGATGTGCAGCAGGCCATGTTCGGCCATTGGTTGGTACGTATGTAAATAAATAATTTTTATTTTGAAAATTATTTCATTTCTAACTTGATATTTTGATTTATTTGTAGGGTTTATGGTATCTGATCGAGGATACCATGTGTGATGCCATCCACGAGGCATGGGAGGTGGCCATGCGTGATCGCCTTCGTCAGTTTTTGCACAATTTAAGAAAAGATGCGATGAAGAAAGAAGTAGTGTCAGATTTTGAGGAGTCATGTAGAGCACACCGACCAAAGTATATTTCATCCCATGTATGGGAAGGATTATGTGCGCACTGGTTGAGTGGTGCCTTTCAGAGGAGATCATCGGTGGGGAGGCAGAATCGGGGGAGACATGAGGTGACTCATCGAGCTGGGAGTCGTTCTTTCAGTACTCATAGACAGCATCTGGTAGGTACATTATTTATAAATATTTTATATAACTATAAATATTAACAGTTTATTTTTTATTCTTATAGGCTGTCGAGCACCCCGATATTACAGAGTACGACGTATATCGGAGGATGTATAGTGATCCTGCTACTGGGGAGCTCAGAGGTGATCGTCAGCATCACATCGTGGTCAGTATTATTTGTTTTCAAGTTTAAAAATTAACTGCATATAATATATTCACAATTTTAATTTTAAATTTCAACTATAGGAGTCATATGAGGCCGCAGCGTCACAGGCCCGACCTGAGAGTCAGGCCGAGTCATCAGATCAGACCACTGCCCGTCAGTTTGATGAGGCGACATGGATGCAGGCCACCCACTATGCCTTCGAGAAGGGCCGGGTAGTTGGTATCGGCTCTCGACTGACTCCCGGAGATTATTATGGTAGTGCTGCGATGTCGGCGTCCATCTCGAGAGGAGCTCGTGCATCTTCTTCTACTACACAGTATGAGGATGAGTTGCGATCTCAGACTGCACAGATAGAGAGTCTCCGACAGGAGCAGGAGTAGATGCGTTAGCAGCATGAGGAGGAGCGTCGACGCCAGCAGCAGTTGTACGAGGAGCAGACGAGTCGGTGGCAGCAGCAGCATCAGGAGCAGATGGAGTACATGCGCCGACTCACTCATGCTTTAGGGATGGAGTTTCCTCCACCACCATCTGCAGATCCCCCACCTCCCCCCCCCTCCTTCAGATTAGAGTTTGTATTTATTTTATAAAATTTGGGAAATCAAAATATTTTTTTCTATTCTTAGTTTTTGTCTCATTATAAAATATTAATAATATTATATTTTTAAATAACAATATTAATATGAATAATAATATTATTTATATTTTATAATATTAATATATATATATATATATTAAAATTTTATAATATTATAATTTAATTATATTTTTTGTAATACTTGAATTATTTTAATATTTGAATGTAAAATAATTCTATTATTTTTATATTAATTAAAATAACTTATTAATATTTTTTTTATTTATGAATTATAATTCTAATATTATTATATTAATTAAATCATTTATTAATATTCTATTATTTTTTATTTTTGAATTATAATTCTATTATTATTATATTAATTAATATAATTAATTATTTTTATTTGTGAATTATAATTCAATTATTATATTAATTAAAATAATTTATTAATAATTTATTTTTTTATTTTTTTATAGTATTTGCGACGGGATACTATGCCCGTCGCAAATACTAGTATTATTAATAGTTTTTTATTTTTTTAAAAAAATAGTTTTTGCGACGGTACCATTGCAAAACCTATTTTAAAAGTTTTTTACAAAAATATGGAATACTATTTACGACAGGGAGAATGACCGTCGCAAAAAAAGGCTTTAGCGACAGGGCTGTCGCAAATAAGAGTTGTTGTGACGCCGTTTTCAGCAACGGGCTATTTGCGATGGGCCCCCGTCGCAAAAAGCCATTTGCGATGGGATCCCGTCGCAAATGCCCCGTCGCAAATACCTGTTTTTCTAGTAGTGACTTTCAGATCATGAAAAAGGATATGGGACAAATATGTTAAGAATGGCTATTTTTTGCGGATCCCTACATACTGTCGTTTAAGACAAATAAGGACAGAAGAGGCATTCTTCCCAAGAATGAAGTTACCATTATTTAACAAACCCGTTAGGGGGTTGAAATATGCAGGGCCACCTAAGGGCATTGGCTGCATGGTCAAATAACTAGCATCTTTTGGCTGAAAATTCTGTTATGTGGACTGTTTATGCAAGGCCACCTATGGGCACATGCTGCATAGTCAAGCAAAAGAATTCTCAGAAGTTTGACATTTTTGTGACTAGAAATCATGAAAAGGGTTATGAAGATATGAAAATATTTAAGGTTATGATTATAAGACATAAAGATGGGTATTGTCCAATATATATAGAGATACATAGGTCAATGATAACCATAATCATGTTGTGGCTGGGTCCTGAATTGAAATTTTGGACTTCACTACGTATCTCATAAGAATTAGAATCAAGCCATACGTAGTTCTTGAAATGCAGTTTAACGTCGTGCAGGACGAAATTATGATAGATCTTAGTTTATGGTCATAGAATTTGGACCATAATAATTAATACACAGTGTGTGTTTTCATGAGGACTTTTTAGCTAAGGGTCTGAAAGTGAAATTTGGGGTTAGGCCCGAAAGACTTGGGACTGGATTCGAGGGACACTCGATTGTTCCTACGTATCCCATAGGGATGGGAATCAAGTCCACGTAGTTCTAGAACTACCCTTTGTACAAATTTGGTTCGTACATGTGAAGGGTGAAAGGGGACTTTAGTGCAATGATGGTTTAACCTAAGATAAAAAGTTTAGGCATTACCATGTATGCACGTAGTCTTTTGAAAATGAAAACCATGATTGAAAAGTCAATGTCAATAATAGTTCTCTCTAAAATGAGGAAATCAAAGAATATTGTAGTTTATTGTCGTACCGGACAAAAGTGTTGCATAGTTTAACGTCATATAACAAGGACGAATGTGAATCAATGTAAAGATATTGATTCTAGGTGCAGTTTCACGAATCAACATCATATGAGATGGTGGTGAACCGATGTGAAGAGATTGTTTTCGGGCTTCAACCCTGGGAGGTTGCCTACATACCCAGCCTGGAGGGTAAGGATCAAAGTCTGTGTAGTTCAATTAAAGAATGAATTAATGATCAAGTTGTTCTTGGGGACAATGATCTAATAAAAAATTTTGTTGGGACTTACACATGGTTAGGGGCCCAAAGAGAGTGTTATGGTTGAGGTTTGATCTAAGCTCATGTGAGTCATACTCGGTGTGAGAAACAAGATGTAACAACAACCTTAACGATGCACAGTTTAATGTCATGTAGGACATATCAAGGGACTATGCAGTTTAATGTCTTGCAGTTAGGACTATTGGTGCTGCACAGTTTAGTGTCATGTAGAAGGGACAAAATAACAGTTTAATGTCATGTAGGACATATCAAGGATTTTCTGTACAGTTTAGCATCATGTAGTTAGGACGTCACAATTTAACGTCTTGCTGGACATAAGGGACTTGCAAATAATTTATGGTCATATGCATGGACCAGGGATGATGCAGTTTAAGATCATGCTAGACGGTTTAGGGAACTTTTTCACATTTTAACATCATGTTGGACGAAGTTGCAGTTTAAGGTCATACTGGACCATTGATGTATAGTTTAATGTCATATAGCAAGGATGAAATGGTGCTGCACAGTTTAGTGTCATGTTGCAGGGACATATTTTCTATAGTTTAACGTCATGTTGGATGAATTTGCAAATAGTTTAAGGTCATATGCATAGACCGTGGATGATACAGTTTAAAGTCATACTGAACTTTTAAATGCTTATGTAGTTTAACGTCTTTCTGGACGTAAGGGACTTTCCTACAGTTTAACGTCATGTTGGACGAAGTTGCAGTTTAAGGTCATACTGGACCATTGCTGCTATGAACCAATTGTAAGAGTCTTGGTTCTGGGGACCATATTTTTTGTTTATACAAAATATTTCTTCAGAAATCCGGCATTGGTTGGAGTCGTGATGAGTTCTCCATCCATTGAGATTAATGAATAATCTCCATTGGATTAGACCTTATGTATTGAATAAGGTCCTTCCCATTTTGGTTCAAGCTTGGGAGGCTTCTTTCCTGGTATCATTGGTGTTCTGAGAACTAATACCAATTCTCCCTGAATGAATTAACGAAGACGAACTTTTTTGTTAAAAGCTCGTGCTATTCGATTCTGATAGATTTCCAAGTAGTGCAAAGTGCACAATCTTTTCTCATCTAACTGTTCCAATTCATTCAATCGCTTTTGGGATTTCTCATCTGTAGATAACTGATCACAAATGGCTACTCTTAGTGAGGGCAATTGAACTTCAATTGGCAAGACTGCTTCTGTTTCATATACCAACGAATATGGAGTTGACCGCGTTGCATTGCGGGTGGTAGTCCGATAAGCCCATAAAGCATGAAAGAGTTTATCATGCCATGACCTCTTATCTTTATCCACCATTTTTGCAGTATATTTGAAAGAGTCTTGTTAAAGGATTATATTTGGCCATTGGCCACTGCATGATACCGAGATGAATGGTTGGATTTAATGTTGTATTCTTGATACAATTTCTTCACCTCAGAAGAACAGAAGTTGGTGCCGTTTTCCGTCAATATTGCATAAGGGACACCAAATCTAGTAATGATGTTAGACTTGATGAAGATAACAGTGCATTTAGAACTGAATTCTTTGAGAGGTACTAACTCTGCCCATTTGGAAAAGAAATCAGTAGCAGTAAGAATGTACTTAAACTGCTTGGCCGTACCTGAAGGGTAAGGTCCCACCACATCCATTCCCCATGTGGAAAATGGCCATGAGTATTTAGCTGTATGAAGAAAATCTGGAGGTTGATGAATGAAGTTGGCATGTACTTGACATGAATGACACTTCTTTTTGAAATCAACACAATCTTGTATCATTGAAGGCCAGAAGTATCCAAGCCTTCGAATTTGATCAGATAATCTATGTCCAGACTGGTGGGCACCACAGACTCCTGCATGCACTTCTTTCATGACAGCCATTGTGTCTTCACCATCAATGCATCTGAAGAGAAATCCATCAAAACCACATTTGTAGAGAATTTTCTAAAGGTGGTTTGGGCTATCATAAAGAGTAAAATTGACCACACGTCGCCGGATTTGTTCTTTCTTGGCTCTATCAGGTGGAAGTGTTCCATTTTGAAGGTATTCCCTAATAGGTGACATCCATCCTGTAGTATGACCATATGGTTCAGGAATGGGACTAATTTCATTAATTTCCTCTGTTTTGGCTTGAACATAAGGTGAAATTGCACGACGGTGGGAAATACTGATGGTTGTCTCGTCCTGATTTGGATCTGCTAGATCTGTGGCTATATTAGCCAGTGCATCAGCTTGAGCATTTTGTGATCTTGGGACATAAGAAAATGTCGGTTCTGAAGGGAATTCCGCCATTAACTCTCTGACGTAATCATACAAAGGGATTAATTCTTCTTTTCTGATGGAATAATCCCCATTGATTTGTTTGATTACCAGGTCTGAATCACCTTTCACCTTTAAGTGATTCACTTGTGCTTGGAGCGCTAACTCCAAGCCTGTAATAAGAGCTTGGTATTCGGCTTCATTATTAGTACCACCTTCCCAAAATAAAAAGGAATAAGGTAACAGTGCTCTATCTGGAGAAATGAGTACAATTCCTAAACCAACTTTGTTGAATTTTGGATTTTCCATTTTCTTCCCTGATGGACTTCTGGAAGCACCATCAAAATACATTTCCCATGTTTGAGGACTCTCTTGAATAGAGAAAACTTCCTCATCAGGGAGTTCAATATCTGAAGACGTGTCTTCCACTGAAGGATGTTCAGCTAGGAAATCAGCCAGGGCTTGGCCCTTAATTGCCTTTTGAGATAAATACTGAATGTCGAACTGCTGAAAAATAACTTCCCACCTTGCTAGACGTCCTGTAAGTATTGGACTACTAAGGATGAATTTGAGCAGATTATTGCGAGATACCAATTGGACCTCGTGATGTTGCAGGTAGTGTCTCAGTTTCTGAACTGCAAAGATTAATGCTAGGCAGCACTTCTCAATACTTGAATATCGGGTTTCTACTTCATGCATAGTTCTACTGAGATAGTAGAGGCTATTTTCATTCCCAGCATCATTCTTTTGGGCTAGAAAGGCACCCAATGATCACTCTAGAGCTATCACATAGAGGATAAGTGGTCTACCTTTGACAGGTGGCATGAGTACTGGTGGACTCAAGAGGTATTTCTTGAGATCATCAAATGCTTCTTGACATTTTTTAGTCCACTGGTAAGTGACTCCTTTTTTCAATAATTTGGTAAAGGGTAAACTTTTTCCTGCCAAATTGGCGATGAAACGCCGAATATAGGCTAAGTGTCCTTGAAGTCCTATTAATTCTTTCAAATTCTGAGAAGGTGACATGCCAAGGATTGATTTGGTCTTCTCAGGATCGACTTCAATACCACGATGGCGTACAACAAAGCCGAAGAATTTTCCTGAGGTTACCCCAAAAGCACATTTTAAGGCGTTCATCTTCAAATTATGTTGTCGAAGTTTGTGGAATATGACTTCCAAATCAGACAAGTGATTAGAACATTGTTTGGATTTAACTACCAAATCATCCACATAGCACTCAACAAACTTACCTAAGAAAGGTTTGAAGATACGATGCATGGCGCGTTGATATGTTGCACCTGCATTCTTTAAACCAAAGGGAATCACCCGGTAAAAAAACACACCTTGAGGAGCTCTGAAAGCTATAGATTCCTCATCTTCTGGGGCCATTCAGATCTGATTATATCCAGAATATCCATCCATGAAGGAAAGTACTTCATAGCCAGCGGTCGCATCAATTAAGAGTTCTGTAATCGGAACTAGGAAATCATCTTTAGGACAATACCGATTAAGATCTCTGAAATCGATGCAAACCCTAATTTGTCCGTTCTTTTTCTTTACAGGGACAATATTAGCCAACCACTTGGGATACTGAACTTCTCTGACGAAGTTAGCTTTGATCAGCTTATCCACTTCAGCTTCAATTTTGGAAGCATAAGTTAGGTGTGTTCTTCTGGCGGCTTGCTTAAATACCCAATGTTCTTTTGGTAAACCCAAATGATGAGTATCAATATCAGGATCAAGCCCAGGCATTTCTGTATAGTTCCAAGCAAAAAAATCTTTATTTTTCTTTAGAAAAGAAATATACATCTCTTGCTCTTCAAGGGTCATAGCCGCACTAATTAAAGTGGGGCGTGGATCTTTCTCTGTACCCAAATTTATTTCTCTAAGTTCATCCACAGTGGTAGAGATACCCTCTTCAAATGTTGGAGGAGCATCTCTAAGACCTTCCTCTTCCTCTTCATTATGTGTTATTTCTTCCGTTTCTACTTGCATAGTAGATGACAAAACGAAATTCTCATGATCATAAGAGATGTCAAAAGTTTCACATTTTGAAGAAGAAGCTTCCATTTCCGACCCTATTGATGATAAAGGGCCTTCTTTGGGAAATAAAGAGGAGATGATGGATTTAGAATCGACATCGTTATTCACCTCTGGTGTTGCTATAACTTCTTCTGGCCTGATTGGCGAAGTATAGACTTGTTGGACTTCAGCAGATGAAATGAAAACGTCACCACTTATGCTTTCATCACTGTTTGGTAGGTTACCAATTTCTCCCATGTTGTCTGGCTCAATTGCCGTAATTGACATTATGGATATTTCCGTAAGAGTATTTTGATTTGGGCCTATTTTTTCAATTTGACTGATAGGTAACACATAATCTGTACTCACATGTGTAAATGGATTTATTGGAATTTTTTCCAAACCATATGGAGAATTAATTTTGGTAATTTCCTTCATTGTAGATTTTTCTCTTCCCTTCATGTGATAAGATTCTGCCTCAATGTATTGAGACTCACATGTCTGGAACGGGGCCTTATCACCATAAAATGTTCCAACTTGACCATTGAAACAGTATTTGTGACATTGATGGTATGATGAAGGAATAGCTGCATGCTGATGTAGCCAGGGTCTTCCAAGCAAGACGTTGAAAGCTGAGTCTTGATCAACAATCATGAAATCCGAATTGCATACAAGATCTCCAAACTGGGTTCTGAGTGTAACTTCACCCAGTGGTTCTTGTTCATTTTTATCATATCCTTGTAACATCATGGTAGAAGGAGATAAATCGGATTTCGTGAGGCCCAATCGACGAAGTGTATGAATGGGCATGAGGTTGACTCCTGAACCATTGTCAATGAAAACTCTTCGGATATCTACACCATTGACTTTTCCAGATAAGTACAAAGGTTTTATGTGCCCATTCACAACATCATCTTTATCTTTATCAGTAAAAGATATCACTGCATGGAATTCTGCAGGATTATTCTCTATGTGATAGACTTCAGCTGCAGCAATTTCAGCTTCAAAGTCCTGAGGACTTGACAAAGCTTCGATGAGTGCTTCCCGAAGATCATTTGACAGATTCAAAGCATCCAAAATTGATAACTTGGATGGTACTTGGGCCAAGTGTTTCAATATATCATACTTTTGATCTAGAGGTCTGCATTTCCCAACAAGAATATGTGGTTTAGCAGGTACCTTGGAAGCAGATGCTTTGGAAGGTGATGCATCTTGTATTGGGATAGAAGTTGGTAACATCCTTGGTTTTGGAAGATTAGACTGATTAGATCCATTTACTTGCTAAGATAAAGAATATGGAACCTTTAATCGGTCTTCCAAAATAACTGTGCCAAAACTGAGTTGGCCATTGGCAGAAGAACTTGCTTGTTCTTTTTGAGCTCACTGAAGGGCTCTACCATGAGTTTCTGTTGCATACACAGTGCTAGCAGGGGTAGAATTGGAGTAGTGGCTTCGGAAAGATCCATGTCTTCCCCTGTATCCTGAACCTCTAGAACATCCTTGGATTCCCTTATTTGATACAGGGAATTCAGGTTCATCAAGACTGGAATATGGATCTGATAATTGAATCATATTAACAGAACCGAAGATTAACTCTTCGTCTGATAAAGACCCTTCCTGACTAGCCTGTTTAGGCTGTGCCGTTTGATGGGGCGGTGCCCGTTGCTTTGAAGTAGATGGCATGAAATCTACCAGAGTCAAAGACAACTTAGGCCTCGATACATACTCATCTTCTTCTGATTCCTCTTTCTTCTTTGAATTGTGCTGCCCTTTTGAGGATTTGTCTTTTGATGGAGGCTTCACTGCAGCTTTTGTAGGAGAAACAATTGGCTTCTTCAATTGTGTTCGCAAAATGGAATGGGTCCGATTGATTGTCTTTCTGACCATCCAATCATCATATTTTTGCGCAGTTTTGCTTTTGACTTCCTGCCACTCGCCTCCTTCCTCTGGATCTGTAGCGGTAACACACGCTACATGAGCTGAAGAACCCTTCAATTTGACTTGTCCCAAGTCGACCATCTTTTGTAGGAGGTCTTTAAAGACAAAAGACTCCTGGATGGGATGCCCCAACATTTGATGAAAGGGAAAATAATTGGTACGGTCTTCATCTCCTTCCTTGTTCGGCCTCTTGGGCACTGGTAATTGAACCAGATTATTTTCCAAAGATGAAATGAAGTAACCAGGAACTTTCTCACTTCGGAAAGAGTATGTTTTACTCTTCAAAACCTCAAATTGTTTTCGTCGTTGATCTCTTTGATCATTTGGACGAAACGACCTTTGTTGTTGGCGTTCAGGAGGTGGAGCCCTTCGAGAAGATGAAGGTTTTGAAGTAGAAATAGGTACAGGTGCTTGTTTAAGCATAAGTATAGCAGTTTCTGCTTTACCCATTCTCCTTCATAGAACTGATGGAATTACACGAGATTTAGCCTTAGCCTGTATAAGGGAATCTTCAATCTGCTGAGCGATTGAAGTAAGGTCTCGAAACCCTCCTGTGTATTTCACAGGGATCAATGGCGTGCGTAATTCGTCACACAAATTTTCCACACAGATTGGCAACAGTTCTTCCCGAGGGTGTGCTAAACTCAGGGAATACGTTAATCCCTTCCAGTGAGCAATGAAATCAGAGACTCTTTCATTTTCCCTTTGCTTGCATTTTGTAAGATCGAAAACTATCATTTTTGGAAAAGTTGAGCTGAACTGAAGAAGGAATGTTTGACGAAGATCCTCCCATCCGATGATTGACCGGGATTGCAAGCTTTTATACCAGACAAAAGATGGTCCTTTCAAGGTTCGCACGAAGCATCTGAGTTTCACTACTTCTTGCTGCTCTGGAGTTCCCATCATAGGATCACAACAAGACACGTAATGCGTCAAATATTGTTCAGGGTCTCCTGGTCCATTGAAAGTAGGGAAAACAGGGTTTCCAAAACTATATGGAGGAGAAATTGAATCTACCCATTCAGGGTAAAATTTCTTTTCTGGTTGAACTTGCGCCCGTTTCCCTTCCATAGTTTCTAACCGAGCTGTTAATGACTCAATAGTAGTTATTAACTTTTGAGAAACATCCGGTTGAATCTGGTCTTGAGTAGGTGCAATTAATGGAGCTTGGATAGACGTGGTGGTTGGTGCTGCAACTGATGGTAGCACTGCCAATCGTTGTTGCGCTTGACCCACGGGATTAGACCTCTGAGGGTGTACTGATAAAGGAGGATATTCTTGATCCATCTCAGTAACTGCAAAAAATTCCTTCGGCTGTCGAACTTCAGCATTCTTAAGAAGAAGACTACTCTGAAGTACTTCTATATTCATTCTTCTTAATTCTTTCATTTCTTCCTCCTGTTGTGCAAACCTTTGCTCTAATGAGAGCGATTGACCTTCTCCAGAGGAAGGATATGTAACCTGATTCTTTCCCTTCCCTTTGTTGGATACCTTTTGGAGGGAGGGAACACTACTGGAAAGATGATCTTTCCCAACACTTCTATACCAACGGTTTGTAAAAACCGTTGGTATAGGTGGCCTTTCCCAACGGTTCACCAAAACCGTTGGGAAATCCATATATTTCCCCACCTTTCCCAACGGTTTTGGCAAACCGTTGGGAAAGAGGGACCCTTTCCCAACGGTTCACCAAAACCGTTGGGAAAGGATGTCTTTTGAGCCTCTTTCCCAACGGTTTTGGAAAACCGTTGGGAAAGAGGGACCCTTTCCCAACGGTTCACCAAAACCGTTGGGAAAGGCTGTCTTTTGAGCCTCTTTCCCAACAGTTTTGGTGAACCGTTGGGAAAGAGTGGCCTTTCCCAACGGTTCACCAAAACCGTTGGGAAAAACCATCCAGGAATTCAACATTCGGCCAAAACCAATTCAACCCACCACTAACCTATCCCAACGGTTTTGAAAACCGTTGGGATAGGGCTATCCCAACGGTTTTCAAAACCGTTGGGATAGGTTCTTTATTTTTTTTCCAGACCTAATAACCGAGAACATTATATAAATCAAAACATTAAATAATTATGATAATACATATATATATTTATGAAATTATTTTTACAAAAGTGATGTTTGCTTAGTGGTTAAGTCGTTCGATTATAAACGAGGGGTCCTAGGATCAAATCTCAGCGGATTTTTTATTTTTGGAATTTATATACCAACGGTTCCATTACCGTTGGTATAGATTTCATATTACCTATTCCAACGGTTTCCAAAACCGTTGGTATAGGTCTATACCAACGGTTTTCCAAAACCGTTGGTATAGGTCTATACCAACGGTTTTCCAAAAACCGTTGGTATAGACCTATCCCAACGGCTTACTTGGCTACGGTTCTCCAAACCGTTGGTATAGGCTATACCAACGGTTTGGAGGCCTATACCAACGGTTCCAAACCGTTGGTAAAGGTTAGTTTTCCAGTAGTGGAAGTGGATTACCTAGGTTCTGAGTAATCCTTTGACTTCATGTACGTACACCTTCTTCATTTGTATTGGTGCGTACATTTTCTTGAGCAGGACGTTCTTCATTTGAGTCCCCTGAGTGAGTCTCATCTGGTGGATTAGCAACAACGGCATTGATGACATTGATTGATGCATAATGCATCGCATCCCTTCTATCAACATTTCTGTGATATTGTCTTCTTTCATATCTTTGATGAGACATTGCCTTTTGTTGATTCAATCCTTTAGGAACTTCTTGACGAGCTATAATTTTGAGGGAATCTCCTGATAATTTGGATCTTCGTTCCTCTTGGGGCTTCTTCCCCAATCGAGAAAAGACCGATATTCTCTGAGAAGGTGATTGATGATTTGAAAGAGTCCCCAGTCTCGTGAACTGGGGATGTTCCTGCTGATTCCTCTCAACTCCTCAAATCCCATTTGTTGACTCTGAGGGTTGGGTTAAAGGAGTCCCCAGTCTGACAAGCTGGGGTGGCTATTGACATGCTACGTCTGAGATCTTCTTAAAATATCTCTTGATCTTGCAAATCATAGTTCGGAAATTAGCTGGATGCATCAACCTGTATCCACTTTTATCACCTGGTTCAACAGACCGTTGGATGATTTCCGAAACTTCTGTCATTTGATGACGTGTTTGCTCCATACGAGAGGCTTGTGCAATATTCTCTCCTTCTTGATGTTGGAGCAATTCAACAACTTGTTCTCTATATGCTTGATTTTGAGAGGAACTAGTTGAAGCTTGTTCTTGAGCAAGCTTTTGATTATGAACAAAGCCCATTGACTGTGGCCGGCCATGGGAAATAACATTGCATGCGACCATTTTCGGCGGTCTTTGCTAACTGGAAAGCACTATGAAATGTAGTGCTCCATGAACACCCCATCCTCTGATATGAACATCATATGGAGCATTGGCAATTAACTGAGGCAATTTTCTTAGTGCGCCAAGGCATGAACGTTGAAGGGTTCTCTGTTGCTTTTCAGCCTTCAGATACCGAGAGACTGATAGAGATGCCAAATCAATCTGACGTTGTAGCCCTTATATTATCTTAAGATGATGTTCATATTCATCATAAGATAATACCTTCTTCTTTAACTGACAAAGAGTTTTCCATATGTTGAGACGAATATCATGGATTCCATCATCCGTCAACATCTTTGGAATGTCGTACTGGGAGTCAGCCAAAGGCCAAAACATGACTAGTACCTCACCTTTTGCCAGTTTCTTCCTCATGTTCAGCATTTCCTCTTTATCATTAAATGATGATTCTTCTACCTGTTTTGACCAGAGTTGGTGTTTCCTTGTTGCTTCATCGGATTCAACAAGATTGGTAGAGAGATCATTGATCAAACTAGAAGATTCATGACTTAGGGGTGGTTCGGAGAATGACCTACACCCTAGGCTATCTTCTGATTGAGAAATTATTTCACTTATTGGCGATAAAGCATCAGACATCACTGGTTTCGCATTTTCAAGTGCCTCAAGATTGGAGGGCTTTCTCAGCACTACATTGTCCACTGGAGTATTTTCCAGGAAATGTGAACCACTACTACGGAGATGACTTTCGCAGCGAAATTCATCATCATGGGGAGGACCACCATAATGGGTTACAGAAAAAGATGAGATCTCTTGATCCTTGGTCTTCTGACCACACAGAGGGTTCCTGTGGCTCTCATCTGAAGAAGAAACTTCAAGATTGACCGAATTTTCATGAAGCAAGCCTTCATGAGGAAGTGTCTATTGAAGACCTTCAGAATTAATGTTCCCATTATTGGGAACTGAGGGAGTAGAATCTTGAATTCTGACAGATAAATGTCTGAGGGCTTTAAGAACTCCAGCATCGAGAAAGGCCTTGTTATAGATTGGTCTTTGATCTCCTGACTGTGCTGGGCGGATCTTTTTCTTAGATGCCTTCTTACTCGCTTTAGAGACCACTTGTTGACGAAAGTGGTTACTCTGAGCAAGTGTATGTGCCTGATCAAGAAAGATGGTCAGGTTAGACTGACGATCTCCACTCAAATCAGGTGTATGTGCCTGACTTGGTTGTCCGTATGATATGGGGGAGTATTCCCCATAACCCTCTTGGACTGGAACAGATGTGTGTGTCTGTTCTGGAGTGAATCGTTGATGTGTCACTCCACTGCTAGGGATAGATTTATGTGTCTGTCCCTGAGATGATGCTGAAGCTGTTATGATATCCTGGAAAGCATCCAGAATATGAGCAGGAATTTGCTTTTTCTCTTTCACCATTGACAAAATATGTTTGGTGACTTCAGCCTCCGGAATGGGGATATACGTCCATTTCGGGTTTGGAGTAGGTGTATGTGCCTGCTCCTGTCCTCCTTTTACTATAAGTGAATCCTGACAGTACTCAAGTGTGGAGGCAGAGAGTTGAGTCTGCCTCCTGTTTGTCGTCGGGGCTTTCCGACTGACTTCTCCGTGCGCTACCAAGCGAGACTGTTGGTTGGCTTGATTAGTATTAGCAGGTGTATGTGCCTGCTGATTACACTTCGCTAAACGCGGTTGACGAGATCCATCATATGTAGTCAGACGAGCCTGCTGACTAACTGGTGATGTATAAGCAGGTGCATGTTCCTACCTATAGTACTCCGCCGGAATTGCCTGGCGGGATTGGCTTGATGCTGCCAGACGAGTCTACTGGAAAGCGGAATTAAAACGGGCAGGTGTGTGTGCCTGCTTATTGTTTGCCACCAAGTTAGGTTGGTGGACTTCTCCGGAGATGGCAGGGATGATAACCTGCCCATTATTAACCGGATTACGTCTCTGGCGGTTCGTCTTGCCTGCTCGGGTTCGAGGAACCTGAGCTGAATGCCTGGAGTCGGTACCCTCATCATGTTGAGGGCGCACTGCCACACGAGTCTGGCGGCGATTGTTGATGTGAGCCCTCGGGAAGGACTCCTATATTTTTGAATTAAGGCCCTGAGGGACCTGCTAATTCATTTCCTCAGAGTAAGGGAGTGAATGGAAATTGTGTTCCAGGGATAACGACCTGAAACGGTTGGAGACGGTAGTCAGCACCGTCTGCTTCTTGATCGCTGGCCACCGTTGTCCGGACGACTAGGTAGAGTTGTTAACTTGGAGGGCTTGACGAGCGGCCTCCAGAGTTGGGATAGTACCGTTGCGACGGTACTCCTTAACCAGTGCATTAGAAACCCAGCGCTAAAGACGCTGAGTTGGTGTTGTCATCCTCAGAGCGGATGACGTTCCCGCATGAGTAGCAGCATTGGTTTTCACAGCAGCTGACCTCACAGTAGAGGTGTTCACAGCAGCAGTATTCACAGGGGTGAATTTAAGGAAAGCCATTTTGCAGAAGATCTTGAGAAAAGAGTGTCTGTTCCATATAACAGACATAATCAAGATGAATCCGGCCACTGCATCTTTGTGATGAGCACATGTCAATGATTGCTTTGTTGGCCCAAGGGGCCTAACAAATAATAAGAATATCACTTTAACTTGGTTAAGGATTCACATCGGGTTCACCATTTTTTTTTTCGCACGGAATTCGAGGATGACCTCCTCGATGGGAGATTCAAACGTTCCGATCGGTTTCTAACGGGTTTGTTCATAGAACCAGAAACATCCAATGATTCCACATCCGTTTGGACCTACTTTCCAAAGGTAGGCTCTCATTAGCTTGTGGGCTAATGAGGCTTAGGAATTTGCATTGGTCGAGAGGATGGGAGGTCGGACTCATCACACCTTTTTGTGGGGAATTATTGTCTACTCTGGGACTCTCTTTATAGATTTAAGTTATGTTCGTGAATCCTTATTACATTACCAAGTATAAAATGAGCTTTCCATCAGTTTAACAATCAATGATTAAATATGTAAGAAATTTAGAGAATCTTTTATATGTATTCGAGGTTCTTCATCAATAGAGAATCATCTATATCTATTTAGAGATTCTTGGTCAATGGTATCCTTCAAAACATTTATATAAAAGTCTCTTGGTCATTATGATGACCAGGATGGTTTTAAAGCCACTCAGTGGGGCACTTGAAGTTTATCGTCATTCAGAAGGACATAGAATTATTTCAGAGTTGGGATCGAACCCATAGATGGGCTACCTACGTATCCTTTGTTTTGAAAAAGTAATCAGAACCCATGTAGTTCGAATAAGGTAGTATGATGTTTATGATTGATGGATCAAAGAAGGATTTCATAATTACTTTTACACTCTAAGCTCACGTGAGTCATGCATGGTGTGAGAAACAAGAGGTATTGGTAAAAAATTAGACAATTGTTCCATGAAAGATGCAATCATAAGAAATGTTTTGGGGCTTATATATGTATGACTGCCCAGATAGATGAAGGTTTGGGATTCACTTTTAGGGAGAAAATCCATGAACAGGGTCCATAAAGGTATATGTGATTCATGGAGATTTGAATACAATAATCTTGGGGATTACTCCTAAGGAGGATGCCCAAGTTAGGAGGGGACTTATGATTGGGTTTTACTCATGAAAAGGAAACCCAAATCAAGGGTAAATTAGGACTGGTTAAAGAGAAATTAGGGGACTTGGGGCTTATTCCTGAAAAGGAAGACCAAGATTATAACTGGGACATATTCCTGAAAAAGGAATCCCAAGTTAGGTGTTAAGGTTTGGGGCTTACTCCTGAGGAGGATGCCCATATTTGAGGTTGGGGCTTACTCCTAAGAAGGATGCCCAAATTAAGGGACTCGGGGCTTACTCCTAAGAAGGATGCCCAGATTAAAGGATTATGATTGGGGATTACTCCTGAGGAGGATGCCCAAGTTAAGGAATTAAGGTTTGGGGCTTACTCCTGAGGAGGATGCCCATGTTTGGGAACTTTAAGAATTTGGGGCTTAATCCTAAGGAAGATGCCCAGATTAAAGGACTTATAACTGGGGATTATTCCTAAAAAAGGAGACCCAAGTTAAGCATTCTCTCATATTAAAGGATGAGGTTGAATGAATGAACTCTCCATATTTAGTGACATAAGGATATTTAAATCACTAGTTTTTGAGAGATATTCCACAGAATTACTTTCAGATAAGGAAGTCAAATCAAGAAATCATGCCATAAATGGCTTTGAAGAGTGTCTT
Organism: Viscum album; assembly: GCA_963277665.1. NCBI lineage: Eukaryota > Viridiplantae > Streptophyta > Magnoliopsida > Santalales > Viscaceae > Viscum > Viscum album. The sequence continues at coordinate 123,451,030 of OY728156.1, forward strand.
GAAGACTGAATCTTGAAAAGGAAAGGTGTAATGGCTTAAGAGGGGTAAAATGGGCTAGATGGGCACCCAAAAAGGTAAGGGCACGCAAGTCTTGAAAGGCGCGCAAATATTGCGGCGGCGCGCAAGTATTGGTCGCGCAAGTATACTTGTGCGACATGAGGGGTACTTGCGCGATTTTCAACCAGTATTAGAATACTTGAGAAACTCTTTATTAATCACTTTAGAATCCTCTTGAGGTTATTCCAGAAAAGGGACGCGCAAGTTCTATTTAAGGAAATAAGGCGGCGCACAAGTGTTGATAAGTTTCAACACTTAGGCCTTCATTCATCTCTTTAGATCTTCCGTTCTAGGTAAGAAATTACCTTAGAAGTGTTCCTGAAGCTTTGAGAAGAGACTTGGGCGTCGGGAGCTTCAATCCGAGTTTCTGAAAAAAGATCCTCTCGAATGGGGGGCCCACAGGGTCTATTTATAGGCAAGAGAAGACCCCGGGCGGTTACAGGGCGGTTATCACTGAGGTCGCGCAAGTCACCTGCGCGACCAAGTGCGTCGCGCAAGTGGACTTGCGCGACAGTGACATAACTTGCGCGGTACAGTTGCTTTTGATCCTTTATTCATGACTTTGTCGATTCTTGATATTTTCTTCAAAGGTTGAATCACTTTGAGCTCAGATATTCTCATTTTCTGATTTTTAGATTCTGTGACGAAAGGAGCATCAACAGGGTGGTTTCGGGGTTTTCCTGGGTTATTTAGGATCTATTAGGGTTTTTATGGTTTTTAGGGGTTTTTCTCATTTTTATGTGGTTTTTAGTGTTTTTAGGGGTTTTAGGGGTTTTGGGGTTTTTTTGGTTTTTTTGGGGGTTTTAGTGTTTTAATGGTCTTAATTATTTTTATGGTTTTTAGGATTTTTAGGGGTTTTAACGTTTTTATATTTTTAGGGGTTTTAAATCATTTTTGGTTCTTATGGTTTTATAAGGGGTTTTCAGGGTTTTTATGGTTTTTTTATGTTTTTTGGTATTTTAGGGATTTTTTTATAATTTTTTGGTTTTTATGATTTTTAGGTATTTTAAGGATTTTAGGGCTTTAGTATTTTCCATGGTTTTTTTAGGGTTTTTATGTTTTTTGGGTATTTAGGGTTTTTTGAGTTTTTCAGAGTTCTTATAGTTATTCATAGTTTTTAACATATTTAAGGGTTTAAAGTTTTTTTTGAGTTTTTAGTGGGTTTTAGTGTTTTATGGGATTTTTAACTATTTTTAAGGGTTTTAGGGTTTTTAGGGGGTTTTAAGTGGTTTTAGGGTCTTTTTAAAAGTACTTACAGTTTTAGGATTTTTTGGGTTTTTTGGGTTTTTTTTGGAATTTCAGAGTTTTTAGGGTTTTTAGGGGTTTTTTAAGTTTTATGGATATTTAACGGGTTTTTAATGATTTTAGGGGTTTTGGGTTTTTAGTGGTTTTTTAGGTTCTTTATGGTTTCTTAAATTTTTTAGGGTTTTAAGAGTTTTTGGGGTTTTTAATGTCAATTAGGGTTTATTGGGTTTTTAGGGTCATTTAGTGTTTTTAGGGGTTTCTAGTATCATTTAGGGGTTTCAGGGGTTTTTAGGAAATTTTATGGTTTTAAGGGGATTTAATGGGTTTTAGGGGTTTTGGGATTTTAAAAGTTTTTTTTGGACTTTTAGGGATTTTGGAAAATTTTAAATATTGTTAGGGGGTTTCAGGGTCATTTAGGGATTTTTTAGAGTTTTCATTGGCTTTAGTTTTTTTACGGTTATATGGATTTTTTAGGGTTTTTGGTGTTTTTAGGGGTTTTAGTGTTTTTAGGGGGTTTTGGGTTTTAAAGAGGTTTTAGTGTTTTATATGTTTTTACAGTGGTTGTTAGGGGTTTTAGGTTTTTGAGGATTATTTTAGGGATTTTAATGTTTTTAAGGGTTTATGGGTTTTTAGTGTTTTTAGGGGTTTTAGGGTTTTAAGGATTTTTAGGGTTTTGTGGGGCTTTGGTGGTATTTTTTAGGTTATTTAGGGTCTTTTAGGGGTTTAAGGTTATTTTAGGTTAGTTTATGATTTTTTGGAAAGTTTTTAGTGTTTATAGGGGTTTTAGGGATTTTTAGGGTTTTGGGGGTTTTGGGGTCTTTTATGTTTTTTTTCGGTTTTTTAGTGTTATTACGGTTCTTAATGGGTTTTAGAGTTTTTAGGGGGTTTTATATTTTTTTAGGTTTTTTAGGGAATTTAATTTTTTTTGGTTTTTAAGGGTTTCTTAGGGTGTTTCAGGGTTTCATGGGTTTATACATTTTCCGGGATATTTTGGGAATTTGTAGGATTTTTAATATTTTCAGAGGTTTGGGGTTTTATGGATTTGGAGGTTTTTAATGTTTTTAGGGTTTTTATAGTTTTTGGGATTTTTATCATTTTTGTGGTTTTTAGGGTTTTTTATGTTTTTAGGTTTTTTATGGTTCTTAGACATTCTTAACCTTTTTAGGGGTTTAAATGGTTTTTTGATTTTTAGTACTTTTTTAGGGTTTTTAGGGTTTTTAAGGTTTTTGGGGGTTTTATGGTTTTCATGGGATTTTAGGGTCTTTTTAATGTTTTTAGGGGTTTTGAGTTTTCTATATTTTTTAGGGGTTTTAGGGTTTTTAGTGTTTTTAGAGTTTATAGGGTTTTAGGGTTATTTTTTAATGGGTTTTAGGTTTTTTTATATTTTTAGGGGTTGTTTAAGTTTTTAAGGGTTTTAAGAGTGTTTAGGGTTTTATGTTTTTTGGTATTTTAGGGTTTTTTGGTTTTTCTATGGTATTTTATGGGTCTAAGGGGGTTTTAGGGTTTTTATGTTTTTTAGGGTTTTAGGTTTTTAGGGTTTTAGGGTTTTTTAGGGTTTTTATGATTTTTTATGAATTATTAGAGTTTTTAGGGTTTTTTTCAAGGAACAAAAATGTAGTATAAAACAAAAGGAAAATGAATTGAATTACAAAATGATCACCCACAAGGTTAAACAACTAGATCAAAGGCTAGTAGAAAAAAAAAAGAATCGAAACAAAGGCCCAAACCATGCAAGTCCCTCCAGATAGAAGACAGATGGAAAGCGAGTACCACCAATATGCCAGCATAGCACCACACCCACCAAGCCAAAAGTAGAAAAACTTGTAGAAAATTTCACCTCCAACCAACATCACCTGATCCTAGTAAGCAGCCAACCCAAAAGATTCTAGAAGTAATGAACACCACACCCAGTGCCACTAGCTAGATGTCAATAGCACAAGAGTTAGTAAGGAAACTGAGTAGCAACCAAAAACACAAGATCCCAGCATAAGGAACCACATATGCCCCCTATCATGCTAGAACTCCATGGGACAACTATAACGTCCAGGCTCTGGGTGCCACAAAATGGGTTCCCCGAACCCGGTTGGTCACATGACCTCATGCGCATTTCCCCAAACGCCATTATCACAAGCCTAAGCTCGATCACATGCTCTCCTACTCCTCTACAACAATCAAGTACCCGTATAGGAACTCTTTCCCTTATCAACACCTGCAGCAATATTATCTTTCTGGGCCCAATACATGACCCAAATGGGGTGTGATAAATAAATCCTAGTAGGCAAGCACCACAGGCCCGTGTCCAACTGTCAGTGAAAAAGTGCAGCAGAAGTGTGCAGTAATGAAATGTAGTAAACCAGGAAGTACTCAAAAGTAACTATTCCCACCAGTTAAATTTCCATTTTAATAATTATTTAACAATTCCAAGCTCGTGAATTATCTTTGAAAGTAAAATCTAAGAAATCACCACAGTAAATATTTATAGTAAAAAATTTCCTCAGACGTAAGAACCATTACCCTCGGGCTAAACAGAATCATTCCCTTAGGCTAAACAGATCCTTTCCCTCAGGCTAATCAGAACCTTGCCCTTAGGCTAATCAGAAACTTTCCCTCAGGCCAATCAGAACCTTTCCCTCAGGACAAATAGAAACGAAGCCCTCAGGTGATTTCCCTCTGGCATAATGAATATTTCCCTTAGGCATGTGAGATATCACCCTCAGGCACGAAATTTACTGCCCTCAGGCATATGAAACATTTACCTCAGGCTAAAAGAAACCTTTCCCTCAGGCTAAACAGAACAAAAGAAAGTAACCGGGCCGATCCCAAAGCATAATTAAGTATTTCACATATGTTTCCTCTCAATAAAACTCAAATCATGTTATAATCACGGCATACCCTCGGGTATCCTGGAAAAACTTCTAAACAAGGGAACTACACCCTCGGGGTGGCCCTAGATCAAACCAAATATCCCACACAGTAGTTTATAATTGTTAATTAAATTACCTATGTAATTATATGTATCTTAACAGTCAAGGCCTCAACCATACGACACCCCCAAACATGGGATCATAGCACAACGTTACACAAAATAAACTCGACAGTTGGAAATAAACACCAGACCACCTACCTAGATCTCCTCTGATCGATATACATGAACAATGCCTCCCGAATCAACTGAGAATGATGTAGGTCTAGGATAACCATTTACCCATTCAAACTCAAATAACTTCCCTTCAGGAAATAATTGGAATGATAGGTTCAAGATGAGATAAGATCTGACCCGCTCGGTTCTAACGAGATCGACAGTGAGGGAATCAGAGTCTCGATGTGGGATCGGGAGGTCCTCCAAGTCCCAGCCTTCTATCCCATGGCTCTCGTCGGGTTCTATGCCTCCTCTACCAAATGAGGAGGCTACTTCCGATTTTTAACAAAAAAACATAACTATATGGCGTGTACTCTCAAGTACACGGCATGTACATTCTATTTTTAAATGTTCCTATGACAACCACTTTCCACCGCCACACTATTCATCTGCCGACTTGATTACACAATGTGTATTATTATGTACATAGAGTGTACTATCATTCCACTAGAGGCTACTCCCACCGCCTTACTGTTCAACCGCCGACTGATTACACGATGTGTATTACTAAGAACACGGTGTGTAGTTAGTTTTTACACCCTTAATCACTAACAAGCCTACACACCCGGTATTCTCATCCCACATAGACAAAGTACATGGTGTGTGGAAAAAATAAAAAGTCTGTACCCATACATTTTGGGATTTTCCCCATTTTCCTTATTTTCTCAAGAAAAATTAAAGGAAAAGGAAAATAAGACACATGTACCTCATGAATAAGAACCGGGTTCTTAAAAAATTCCCCCCTTAAAGAAATTCATCCTCGAATTTCCCTTCCAAGGGTGGAGAAGATAAAGCTGAGAACAACTCTGGAAATTGAGCATGCACATCGGTGTCTCGCTCCACGGTTTCGTCCAGCACTTGGCCATGCTTCCATAGCACACATACGAGAGGAACTGACCTGCCTCAAAGAAACTTTGTGCTCCTATCAACAATATGAATAGAATTCTCCCCAAAGGACGCATCAACCTGAAGTTCAACCTCCTCGGGAAGAAAAATGTGAGATGGGTCTGAGTGATAATGGCGTAGCTGAGATATGTGGAAGATGTCATGCATGGCCCGGTACCTCTGTGGTTACTGCAACCGATAGGCAACCGGCCCGACTCTCTCCAAAATATCAAACGACCCTACATACCTCGGTGTTAGTTTACTTTGTCTATTGATCTGCATGTGTCTCAACCTCGGTGAAACATGCAAGAAAACTTGAACCCTGAACACGAACTCCAAGGATCGTCTGTAGCAATTAACATAAGATTTTTGACAAGATAGTGGAGTGGAATCCGCTTCTGAATCAACTGGACCTGCTCTAAAGTCTCATACACGAGACGTGGTCCTAGTAAAGCTGCCTCACCTGCCTCCAACCAGCACAATGGTGATCGGCATGGACTACCATATAAAGCCTCATAAGGCGACATTTCAATAGTGGACTGAAAACTATTATTGTAGGAAATCTAGAACAGGGGTATGTGCTTCTCCCAAGAGCCCCCAAAGTTCAGGATGCATGCACAACACATGTCCTATAGCACCTGTATTATATTCTCTGACTGGCCATCAGTTTGAGGGTGGTAAGCTGTGCTCAGAAGCACCTGTGTAGCTAGTGCCCTCTGAAAACTCTACCAGAAATGAGAACTAAACCAGTTGTCCCTATCTGAAAAAATAGAACTAGGGACCCCATGAAGGCGTACTACCACTCATATATATAACTTCCCAAGCTCATCAACACAAAAGTTCTCCTTGATAGGAAAAAAGTGATCTACCATCGTAAGTCTGTCCACCACAACCCACACGTAATCACTGCCTCGAGGTGACCTCAGCAACCCAGTCACGAAGTCCATCGTGACATCATCCCATCTCCACTCTGAAATGGGTAATTTTTGTAACTGTCTGGTTTTCCTCTGATGCTCCTCTTTCACCTGCTGATAGGTGGAACATCTCGTAACAAAACTAGATACCTCTCTTTTCATACCCAACCACCAATACTGACATCTCAAGTCATAGTACATTTTGGTAACTCTGGGATGCACTACCCAAGCTGAAGCATGAAACTCCCACATAAAATCCTCATGTATATCCCCTAGAAACCATACTCATCCATGGATACACAGTACCTCATCATCACCTATCGTCCAACCAGGAGTAGGGTCCTCACTTGTCACCGACTCCCGTATAACTAGGCCTTCTAAATCTGATAGTTGTCTCATCCTCACTCTATCCAGGAGGGTAGAAGTCATAGCTAAGGAAGAAAAATAGGATCTCTCCTGAAAATCGTGCACCTCCAAATGCATCTCAGAAAACAAATACATAATCTTCCACTCACCAAAATCCTCCTACACTACCTGTAACTAAGTCCTCCTACTCAGTGCATCAGCTATTGCGTTACCCTTACCAGGTGTATAGGTAAGCTCCAAGTTGAAGGACTTAAGGTATTCAACCTACCTTCTCTGTCTCAAATTTAGGTCATGCTTGGTAAAGATTTATTTCAGTCTATTTTGGTCCGTAAAAACCACAAAATGTTCTCCCAGGAGATAATGTGTCCAACAACATAACACATGAACAACTGCAGCCAACTCGAGATCATGCATCGGGTAATTCCACTCATGTGGCCTCAACTGCCGAGACCCATATGTAACTACTTGATTTCCCTACACCAACACTGCTCCCTACCCAATACCTAATGCATCATAGTAATCTGTATAACTCTTCCCTTACTCTGGAAGTATCAGGACTAGTGCTAATGTCAACCTTCCCTTCAACTCCAGAAAGGCTTCCCCGCAAGCTTCTGACCAAACGAACTTTATACCCTTCTTAGTAAAACCTATCAACATTGCACCTAAGCAGGAGAAGTCCTATATAAAGTGCATGTAGTAACCAGCCATCACCAAGAAACTATGTATTTCAAACACTTTCTTAGGCTGCTCCCAGGAAATGACTGCTCTCACTTTCTCTGGGTCTACCAAAACTCCTGCCTCTAAGATGATATGACCTAGGAAGTGTATCTGGTCCATCCAAAAGTGGTACTTTGAGAGCTTATCATATATATTATGCTCTCTCAGTGTACTCAGAACAATCTCAATATGGGTAGCACTGTTGTGTCGAGTGTGAAAGTACACCAAGATATCATCCATGAAGACTACCACAAAATAATCCAGATATGGGTGGAACACACAATTCATTTGAGCCATGAAAACTGATGGTGCATTTGTGAGTTTGAATGGAATGAAAAAGTACTCGTATAGACCATATCTTCTCTGAAAGGATTTAAGCAGTATGTCCGATGGCCTAACGTGCAACTGCTGATATCCGGATCTCAAGTCAATCTTTAAGAACACTCGTTCTCCTCGAAGTTGATCAAAAAGAACATCAATCCTCAGTAAGGGATATCGGTTCTTGACCGACAACTGGTTTAGCTTCTGATAATCCACACAGAGTTTGAGGGTACCGTCTTCCTTCTTTGCAAATAGAATAGGATAACCCCAAGGAGAAGTACTGGGTTGGATAAAACCCTTTTCTTGTAACTCCTCTAACTGTTTCTTAAGCTCTTGAAACTCTGGTGTAGCCATCCTATAAGGAGGAATGGACACCAGTGATACTCCCTAGAAGGTTTGCCTAAACCGCATGAAGCCTTCATGGAACTGTGCATCCGTGCCTAAGTCTAGTATAATGGCTGGCGTCACATCTGGCTCTGCTGGAGGATCCATCGGTAGCCCATGGTTTACCATCTCTAGAGTATAATCATTTCCACTCTCTTGGATAATAACTCATGGTCTTCTCGGCGGCATGACTCTATAAGGTCAAACACACACCTTAGAATAAGATCATCAAGGACTAAGAACTGGAAGCGTAAGAAGGGAACAAGAGAAAGAAAACATTCAAGTTTGAAAAAACAAGTCTACATGGTGTATGTAATAACTAAATATCATGTTCCTTTAAGTCTTTCACATGGGCATGTACTTCTGCCAGAACTGGTCGCGTAACACTCCAAACACACGGCGTGTTATCCACACACACGGCCTGTACTTGAATTTTCTTTCCCTGTCCGAGTCCTTCTATGTGGTATTAGAAACACGGCTCCATTTTGAACGAGACTACCAAATGTGTATATGGTCTACACAACATGTTCCCTTAGGCCCTTACATGGTCATGTTCGGATGCTGGCCTAGGCGTGTCTCAACCCTTGGTACACGGCGTGTTACACCCGCACACGGCGTGTACACCACTGCATCTCCCCAGCCACATGGCCAAGTCTACACTGTCTCTTACTGGTCAAGACTACACGGTGGGTCCCATAGGTACACAGTGTGTACTCGACAAGCTTCACCGACCCGTGTTGTTCGTGACATGTCCAGATACACAGCTCACACTACACTGTGTGTTCCATATGGACACAACGTGTACTAGAAAGAATAACACCGACCTATGTTGTTAGTTACACGATCGGATTCCCAGATTACACTACACGGCGTGTTCAGAAGTGACACGGCGTGTTTAAGAGAATATTTCTCCATTTGTGTTGTTAGTCTCATGGAAGACACAGGATCAACACGACACGATGTGTACAACCCGTACACGGCGTGTTCCCTCTACAGTTTTCTCAATATCATGTTTCATCCTACACTGATTATGACATGGTTGGAAACTACCTGGTGTGTAAATAAGGTACACAACATGTACATAAAAAATTTTCATTTATTCCTAAACAGAAGAGTACATGGCGTGTGCTTATAGAACCACACACCGTGTTGTCTAGGTTTTCAGACAGTAGACCTCAAAAACTATTCTGGAGCCCCTTTTTCTCAAATTTCATTTGTCGGTATGCCAAATTCTGATCCGTGGGGGGCCATACTCCCTGCGAACCAATGTTTAGAACCCGAACATTCACATTATAGTACAAAAATCCACAAAAAGGCTGGATCATGATCTGCTAAATTACGGTCCAATAGAGCCCATACTTTTCAGGAACCAAATTTTAGCAACCATAAACCCAACCATAACATGTACCAATACCCAATCAACAGTATGTGTATCTATCAATGTACCTATCACAACAGCATGTATTTTCTAGCACAACATCTATCACAACAACATGAAATTTCAAATGAACCTACATGGAATGGAAACTATGCATGGAATGTGATTCTAACATGTGCCTAAATGTTGCATGAGATGGCATACCCTCATCTCATCGGGTTGCAACTAAATAGAACCCAGGTATAAAACAAAAATTGCACACCACAAGTGCGTCACCCAATGGTAAAAATCAAATCAATTGTAATAATCATAAACAGAAAATTACAATTTAATTCGAGGAAACCCAACCTTTAGCTCTACACAGGGTAGATACTCCTGGGCATAGTTTATTATCAAATCCCTTAGCAATCTATCTCTTTCCATCATTTCCAAATAATAAAATAACTCCGAGAAAAGAAAATTCATCTGATACCACATTGTAACATCCCGGCTCCGGGTGCCACACAACGGGTGCCCCAAAAATGGTTGGTCACATGACCTCAAGCGCATTTCCCCAAACACCAGAGGCTGCCGACTAACAGCGAGGGCCTGGGTCTGATAGTGGGGAAACTATGACCTCATTTGTCAAAGTGTATCACATCGGAGAAAATACAACATACCAAAAGCAGAAGTAGTAAATAATACCAAGATGAAATGGAAAATGGTACTGAAGTAAAATATGACCAACAGTCATATATATGATGATTCAATATGCCCCTAATTCTAAGAAATCTACCAAAACAATATACACTACAATCTAAAACAATAAAGTACAAGGTACAAGTACATAATAGCGAAACAAAATAGTGCAGCAGGAACTCAGTAGCATCACAAGCCTAAGCTCGGTCCCATGCTCTCCTACTCCTCTGCAACAATCAAGTTCCTGTATAAGGATTCTTTCCCTTATCAACACCTGCAGTAATATAATCTATTTGGGCCCTAGACATGACCCCAACAGGGTGTGAGAAATAAATCCTAGTATGCAACCACCAAAGGCCCATACCCAACTATCAGTGAAAAAGTGAAACAACAATTTGCAGTAATGAAATGCAGTAAACTAGGAATTACTCAAAAGTAACTATTCCCACCAGTTACATTTCCATTTTAATAATTACTTAACAATTCTAAGACTGTGCTTTATCTTGGAAGGTAAAATGTAAGAAATAACCACAGTGAATATTTAATGTAAACATTGTCCTCGGATGTAAGAACCATTTCCCTTAGGCTAAACATAATCTTTCCCTCAAGATAAATAGAACCTTTCCCTCAGGATAATCAGAACCATGCCCTCAGGTGAATTAGAACCTTTCCCTCAGGCCAATCAGAACCTTTCCCTCAGGACAAATAGAAACGAAACCCTCAGGTGATTGCCCTCAGGCATAATGAATATTTCCCTCAGGCGTACGAGATATTTCCCTCAGGCACGGAAGGTACTGCCCTCAGGCATATGAAATGTTGCCCTCAAACTAAAAAAAACCTTACCCTCAGGCTAGACAGAACAAAAGAAAGTAATCGGGCTGAGCCCAAAGAACAAGAAAGCATTTCACATATGTTTCCTCTCAAGAAAACTCAAATCATGTTATAATCACGGCACACCCTCGGGTATCCTGGCCAAACGGCTAAACAAGGGAACCGTACCCTCGGGGTGGACCTGGATCAAAGCAAAGATCCCACACAACAGTTTATAATTGTTCATTAAATTACCTATGCAATTCTAGGTATCTTAACAGTCAAGGCCTTAGCCATACGACACCCCAAACATGGGTGCGTATCACAACGATACAAAAAATCAACTCGACAGTTGGAAATAAACACCATACCACCTACCTCAAACTCCTCTGATCGATGTACATGAACGATGCCTCCCGAATCAACTGAGAACGGCGTAGACCTGGGATAAAAAATTACATGTTCAAACTCAAATAACATCCCTTCGGGAAATAATTGGAAAGAGAGGATCAAGAAGAGAGAAGATCTCACCTGTACGGTTCAAACGTGATCGACGAAGAAGGAATCAGAGTCCCAGTGTGCGATCGGGAGATCCTCCAAGTCCTGACCTTCTCTCTCGCCGCTCTCATCAAGTTCTATGCATCCTATACTGAATGAGGAGGCTACTTCCTATTTTTAATGAGAAAACATAACTACACGGTGTGTACTCTCAAGTACACGGTGTGTACTTTCCATTTTTAAATATTCCTCTGGCGACCACATTCCACCACCTCACTGCTCATCTCCCAACTTGATTACACAGCGTGTATTACTAAGTACATAGCGAGTATTTTCAAGCTATTGGTGGCTACTCCCACTTCCATACTATTCACCTTCCGACTGATTACACGGCGTGTATTACAAAGTACAAGGAGTGTAGTTAGTTTTTACACCCTTAATTGACGACAAGCCTTCACACCCTGTATTCTCATCCCACGCGGACAAAGTACACGACATGTGGAAAATGTACACGACATGTACCCATAAATTTTGGGATTTTTCTCCATTTTCCTTATTTTCTCAATAACATTAAAGGAAAAGGAAAAGAAGAAACTCGTACCTCCTGAATAAGAACCGGGTTCTTACAACAACATAGCCAAGTGAAACATAACAATCCTAGAAGAACCAGTATCACCCAAAAATGTAAGTCACAGATGAAAGTGATAGGAAACACATGAATACATGCATGCACTCATGCACTACCACACACACACATGAATTCACACACCACCACCCACATGCATGCACACACACAAAATAACCCCACTAACAACACCAAAACCATCTTGCCATAATGCATAAAAAAGAATCCAAAACAGTAGATATGACTTTCCCTCGCAGTCGCATTCCAACCTCCGAGACTACCCCAAAGTGCCCAAAAATCCACAATCCACCCAACCGTAAAAAACATCCTGTCATGCCACCAACATCACCAAACAACCAACCCAAGAGAACCTAACACCCAAACCAAGACAATACACCAATACGATCCAAATAAAATATTATCACCACCCAAACTTAAGAGACAGTCAACCAAACCACAATACAAACAACCCCTCGACCTCCAATCCCACTAGCTTCCCCACTGCTACCTATAGAAACACCCCCTCCACTAAACCAATAGAAGCCATGAACTACCTAGATAAGAAACCCAACTAAGAACAAGAATCCAACCCAACCTACCTCAATCATTATAAGTACAACATGCCCAACCTAACCGCCATCTAGGAGTAAGAAACTAAGACCTAGAAACCTCCACCTCTATTAAGAGGCAAGTAATAGATGCAACCACCTATAATAAAAAGGAAAATCAAACCGAACTACAAAACATATACTTGACCAGCAAAGAACCTCCACCAACTTGTGATAGACCAAAACACCGAACACCTCAAGAACCATAAGAACACAACAGAATACCCCCTCTTAAATACACACTCTAAATGAAACCATCTGCCTCTCTTAACTCCCAAATTCTCTAGAACCTTTAAACTACACACTAGACCTACTGTAGAAGAAACTATACACCCCCACCACTCCACATGTATGTGTTTTTATTATTTTTAGGTAATTTAAGGGTTATTGGGGTCTTTTAGGGGTTTTTTGTGATTTTTTGTATTTTTTTAAGGGTCTTAAGGTTTTAGGGGTTTCAGTGTTTTTAGGTTTTTAGAGGCTTTAAGTGTTTTTAGGATTTCAAGGTTTTCTTAGGTTTTTCATGTTTTATATTGTTTTTTATATTTTTAGGTATTTTTATGGGTTTTATATATTTTTTTTGGTTTTTATAGTTTTTATTATTTTTAGGGATTTTGAGGGTTTTTAGGGAATTTTAGTTTTTAGGGTTTTAAGGAGGTTTTTTTTGTTTTTTTGGGGGTTTAGAGTTTGTTTGGGTTTTTTGGGTTTTAAGGGATTTTATATTTTTGTAGTGTCTTTAAGTGTTTTTAGAGATTGTAGTGGGTTTTAAGGTTTTTATGGGTTTTTAGGGTTTTTACGATTTTTATGGGGTTTTATGGTTTTAGGGGTTTTTAGGGGATTTGGGGCCTTTTTAAGGTTTTCATGGTCTTTTTTATTTTTTATGATTTTTATGATTTTTAGTATATTTAGGGTTTTATGGGGTTTTAGGGGTTTAGGGGTATTTTTGTTGTTTTAATGATTTTAGGGATATTTTGGGTTTTTAGGGTTTTTAGGGTTTTTATGGTCGTTTGGTTTTTAGGGGTTTTTGGGTGTTTAAAAGGTTTTGGGGGATTTGTTTGGTTATTTTTGGGCTTTTAGGGTTTAAAGGGAATTTTATGGGTTTTTAGTATTTTTATGGCGTTTTAGTATTTTCATGGGGTTTTTGGGTTTTTGGGTTATCATAGGGTTTTTTTTGGATTTTTAGTGTTTTAAGGGTCTTAATGGGTTTTAGGGTTTTAGGGTTTTTATGTTTTTACCATTTTTAGGTTTTTATGGTTATTAAGTGTTTTAGGTTTTGATGATTTTCTTAGGGTTTTGGGGGTTTTCATATTTTTAGGTATTTTTTGGTACTTTTCTGGATTTTTATGGGTTTTTAGATTCTTTAGAGATTTTGATGGGTTATAAGGGTTTTTATAGTTTTTATGATTTTTATGGTTTTTTGTGGTTTTAGGAATTTTAGGGTTTTATTGAGTATTTTGGGGTTTTTAAGGTTTTTTAATGTTTATTAACGTTTTTAGGTGGTTTTAGGATTTTAATATTTTTAGTGGATTTTTATGGTTGTTAGGGTTTTTAAGGTTTTTAGGGGTTTTTATGGTTTTCAGGGTTTTTTAATTTTTTTGGGATTTTTAGGGTTTTAGGATCTTAATAATGTTTGAAGGGTTTTTTGAGTTTTTAGGAATTTTTAGGGTTTTTATGATTTTTAATGTTTTTAGGGTTTTAAGTGTTTTTAGGTTTTAGGGGTATTTTATTTTTTTTAATGTTTTTAGGGTTTTAGTGTTTTTAGGGGTTTTAGGGTTTTTAGGGTTTTAGGGTTTTATAGATTTTTTGGGGTTTTTATGGTTTATAGGTTGTGTAGTGTTTTTAGGGTTTCACACAATCTTTTAGGGATTTTAGGGGGATTTAGTCTGTTTTAAGGTTTTTAGTATTTTTAATGTTTTTAGGTTTTTAGGGTCTTTTATAATTTTTTTGATTTTTTATGAGTTATAGTGATTTTAAGGATTTTTATTGGGTTTTTAGAGATTTTAGGGGTTTACAGGTTTTCTTGACTTTTAGGGGGATTTAGGGCGTTTTGAGGTTTTTATGGGTTTTGGGTTTTAAATGGGTTTTAGTGTATTATAGGGTTTTTAGGTGTTTTATGTTTTTTAGGAATTTTTATGGGGTTTTAGGGGTTTTATGGGTTTTATGGTTGTGATTTTTTAGGGGTTTAGGGTTTTTATGGTGTATATGGGGTTTTATTGGATTATTTGGGGTATTTTAGTGTTTTAAGAATATTTTAGAGTATTGGGTATTTTTTTACAATTTTAATGGGTTTTCTATAATTATCTTGGTTTTCATGGGGTTTTAGGGTTTTTATGGTACTGGGGTGTTTTAGAATTTTTTTGGGTTTTTTTAGTGTTTTTATGGGTCTTAATGGTTTTTATATGTTTTATAGGTTTTTAGGGGTTTTAACGTTTTTTAGGTTTTTGGTGGTTTAAAGTTTTTTTAGATTTCAAGGTTTTATTAGGGTTTTTTACATTTTTAGGTTTTTAAGGAATTTTTTAGAAATTCTTATGGATTTTATGGGTTTTAAGGGTTTTGGGGATTTTGAAGGTTTTTAGGGGTTTTAGGGGTTTTTAGGGTTTTATGGTTTTTTGAGTTTTAGGATTTTTTGAGTATTTAGGGTTTTTATGTTTTTAGGGGTTTTTAATGTTTTCATGGGGTAACGGGGGTTTTAGAGTATGTTTTGGTTTTTAGGGGATTTTTTTGGATTTTAGGTTTTCTAATGGTTTTAGGGGTTTTATGGTTTAATGAGTTTTTTTTCGGATTTTAAGGTATTTTTAATGTTTTTAGGGTTTTAGGGTATTTGATATTTTTTAGGTTTCTTTAGGATTTTTGGTTTTTTAGGGGTTTTTGGGGTTTTTAGTGTTTTAGGAGTATTTTAGGTTTTTTTTTGGGTTTTCAGGGTTGTTTTTTTGGGTTTTTAAGAGTTTTTAGGGAAAGGAATATGCGAGAGTCAGGCTATTCACCCCCCCCCCCCCCCCCCCCGAAAAAATTTATTAGAAAAACGATGCAGCAGACAAGGGAGGGGAGGGGTCAAACGACCCACACCCAAAAACTCATGACAAACCCAAACCCAAAAAGCCGAAAACAAAAGAACAAAAATAAAAAAAATAAAAAAAGTAGAAATGGTAAAATCCCCAACATCACCTCCAAACCAATCAGAACCCACAATCTGCAGCACCAGACCATAAATAGAAACTTCGTCAACCCAACCTCAGCACTACAAAGCCACAAACATCCACCTCTTGTGGCCCCAATCCAGACACCATCACAACATTCACCATCAATTATCATAATCACTTTCCATCAAATAGCGGCTGACAACCAACAAAATCAAACCCCAGAATCACATACCACAACAAGTCACCAACAGTAAGATCTCAGAAGCACAGGAAACCAAATGAAGCAAAAAACATGGCCTCCCCCTCCAAGCCAATGGAACCTAGCATGAGAAGACCGGAGCACACCAGGACCACCGTCAGGCCGAGAAGAAGTCGAGCGGGGAGATCGAATCCAAAAGCCAAGAAAACTACAGCCATGACTAGATCTCGAGTCCAAAAATCAACCCACCACAGCTGGAAATGAACAACCTGGAGCTAGTGATGAACACACAAAAGACGCGACGAGATTCAGAGGACATGGGATCACTAAAGAAGCTAACAGGAACACCAAGCCTGACACTGAGCTCTCGTAGCCACAAAAGAACCCAGTTCTAGAAAGGCATACACCAATCTTGAAACCCAAATTCAGAGTGCACACCGAAGTCAGAGAGGGGTCCCAAATCAAGGAGAACCAGAGTCAACTCTATGTGACCCAAGTCCATCAATGATCGATACGATATGTGGCAAGATCTTAAATCTGTAAAGCACAACAAAGCCAACACCAGATAAAAAACGAAGCAATGACGCATGGGGGGACAACCTTAATCGACGCCATTCCAGAACAAACCCATGGACACCAGGGCTGGACCACGTCGGAGGGGGAAGGAGGAAGAACCGATGGAAAACCCTTACGATTCCAGGGAAGGAGAATATCCACCACTCCAAGGCCTCGGTCTTCTCTTAAGAGTTTTAGGGGTTTTATGGTCTTTTAGGGTTTTTTGGATTTTTTGGTTGTTTAGTGTTTTTAGGGTTTTATTTGAAATTTCATGGGTTTTAAGGGGTTTTATGGTTTTTAAGGTTTTTAGGGTTTTTAGGGTTCGTAGGGGTATTTAGAATTTTTTAGATTTTTTTGGGGTTTTAGGGCTTTTTTATGATTTTTAGGGGCGTTTATCATTATTGATCTATTTTCAGAGTTTTTAGATGTTTTTAGGATTTTAGGGGTTTTATGGTTTCTAGGGGTTTTAGTGTTTATAGTATTTTTTTTGGTTTTAGGTTTTAATGGAGTTTTTAGCGTTTTATAGGGTTTTTAGTGGTTTTAGGTTTTATAAGATTATTTATGGGATCTTTAAGGTTTTAGCCGTTTTATGATTTTTATAGTTTTTAGGTCTTTTAGGGTGTTTAATGGGTTTTCTATGTTTTATTGGGTTATTTAGGGTCTTTTAGGGAATTTTATGGGTTTTTATAATTTTTATGGGTTTTAGTGTTTTCAAGGGTTTTAGGGTTTTTTGGGATTTTGGGGTCTTTTAATTATTTTTTGGTATTTTTTTGTGGGTCTAATGGTTTTTATGGTTTTTAACATTTGTTAAATTTTTATGGGTTTTAATTTTTTTTTGTTTTTTAATATTTTCTTAGGGGTTTTCAGGGTTTTAGTGGTTTTTACATTTTTAAGGATTTTAGGTATTTTTTTGGCTTTTATGGTTTTTAGTCTTTTTTTGGATTTTGATGGGGTTTCAAGGTTTTTTATGGGTTTTAGGTTATTTATTTTTATTTGTGCCTATATAGGTTTTTTGAGTTTTATTGGGTTTTTATGGATTTTAGATATTTTTAACGTTATAGGGGTTTTAAGTGGTTTTAGAGTTTTTAGTGTTTTTACTAGTTTTATGGGGTTTTAGGGGTTTTAAGGTTTTTATGGGTTTTATGGTTTTAAAGGGGGTTTCATGGTTTTTTTGGGTATTTCTAATTTTTTTAGTCTTTTGGGACTTTTTACCAGTTTTTAGGATTTTTCGTGTTTTTAGGGTTTTTTTTAGGTTTGTAGTGTTTAGGGAAATTTTACGTTTTATAATGGTTTAAGGGTTTTTTGGTTTTTTATAGCTTGCTTAGTTTTTTATGTGTTTTTAAGATTTTTATGGTTTTAGGACTTTTTTATTTTAGGGGTTTTAGTGTATTAATATTTATTTAGTGTTTTTAGGGTTTTCTAGGGGTTTTAGTGGGTTTTATGTTTTTTATGGTTTTATGGTTTTTAAGGATTATTTTTGGATTTTTTTTAGTTTTTAGGGTCTTTTATGGATTTTTTTCGAGTTTTAGGTGTATTTATGGATTTTAAGAGTTTTTATGGGTTTTTAAGGTTTTATGGGTTTTGGGGGGTTTTTTATGGATTTTTAATGTTTTTGGTGTTTTTTAGTTTTTCTAGTGTTTTATAGGGTTTTATAGGTTTTAGGATTTTTTAGGATTGTTTTAGGGTTTTTATGGTTTTTAGGGTTTTAGGGGTTTTAGCGTGTTTAAGGGGTTTTGGGTGGTTTTTATTTGGTTATTTTGGTCCTTTTATGATTTTAAGTGTATATTAGGGGTTTTAAGGATATTTATGGGTTCTTTAGTATTCTTAGGGTTGTTAGGGGTTTTTTGGGTTTTTGGGTTTTTTGGGTCTTTTTGGGTTTTTTGGGTTTTTAGTGTTTTTAAAGGTTTTAATTAATTATAGGGGTTTTTGGGTTTTTATAGTTTTTATGATTTTAGTGTTTTTAAGTGTTTTAGGTTTTTAGGGTTTTCATAGGGATTTTAAAATTTTTGGGTTTTTTATGATTTTTTGGGTTTTATTGTTTTTATGTTTCTTAGGGATTTTGTGGGATTTAGGAATTTTGAGAGTTTTTAGGGGTTTTTAGGGTTTTAGGGTTTGTTGGGGGGTTTTTGAGATTTATTTTGAGTTTTTTAGTTTTTTAAAGGTTTTTAGAGTTTTTTTATCATTTTAGGGGATTTAAGTGTGTTTAGAGTTTTTAGTGTTTCTAGGGGTTTTATGGGTTTTATGGGTTTCAGGGATTTTTATGGTATTTATGTGTTTTAGTGTTTTTAGGGACTTTTTAATGTTTCTAGGGTTTTGGGTATTTTTTTGGGTTGTTTTGGATTGTCAGTGCATTTAGAGGTGTTAAGAGTTTTTTGGGTTTTAGGGGTATTTTTGGGTTTTTAATGTATTTTGGGGGTTTTGGGGGTTTTTTGGTTGTTTATGTTTTTAATAGTTTTTATGGTTTTGAGGGTTTTACGGTATTTTAATCTTTTTTTGTATTGTTAGGATCGTTTACCATTTTTAAGGTTTTCTTCGGCCTTTTAATGGGTTAATGGGGATTTAGGGGGTTTTTCAGGGTAGGGTTTTTTGGTTTTTTACGTTATTAGGGTTTTAAATGTATTTTAGTGTTCTTAGGGCAAGGAAGGCTTGGGGACAGAATATTCCTAACAACCCCAAAATTTATTATAAAAAGACACGAAGACACTGTAGACAAGGGAGGGGAGGGGTCAAATGACCGACACCCAAAAACCCTTAACAACCCAAGACGAAGACGCCAAAAGAAGAAAAATATAAAAAATAAAAAAACACACGAAGCCAAACAAAGTCCCCAACATCACCTCCCATCCAAGCGGAAACCAATGTCTAGCAGCGTCAAAACCATCAGCAGCATCCCACTTCACTATCTTCAGCCTTCAACATCTCCTCATCCCAGCACCCCGATTCTGTTCCAGCAACCAACAACACCAATTCCAGTCAACACAGCCCTAGAAGTCTTCCAACACCACCCACCTCCAAACCTAAAGGAAAGTAGCAACCAATAACCAGCAGCCTAACAGCCAGCAACCATTACTTCCAAACTAAAAAGCTTCCAACAACCAGAAAATGGCCCTAAACAGCACCCATTCAAAGAAAAACAAACCATGAATAGCAGTGACCACATGCAGCATAGAACAACCAATAACACAGGACCACCATTGCACATTCCCCAGACCAACAAATTAATTACATCCCAACCTATCAGCAAGCAGTAACTAGCATCGAAGTCTCTGATACCTAGAAAATCCGTTCACACCTCTAAAACAAGCGACAACACACCACCAATCTCTCGTAGTGGAATACACCACTTTCCACAATAGCAACACAAGAAACAAGCAAACCAGAGTCATCGCAACCATAAAAGCAAAAAGAAAACCTCCAGGCAAATGCACAGCCCAACAAAGAGCCCAAACCATCAACGAACCAAACTAAAATTGCAGGTAAGACATGCACCCACAAAGAAGAATCTGATTGAATCCACGATCCACCAGCACACCCGAAAAGAACAACCATCACAGGAACATAAACAAGAAAAAGTCCAAGGGATGAACCTGGATCTTCTTCGCAGACTTATACTAAGCAGATATGAGCACCGACAGCACCAGAACAAGCGCGGAGTCACCAAGCCGACACCAAACCTTATGCATCCACAAAATACCAATGCATCTCCATATAATCCACCAAAAACCTTCTAAGCCCAGATCTGTGAGCGTAAAGGCAGATCGCAACCCCGAAGACCAAGAAAGAAACCATCTTTGTGAAAGAGGCCCTCGACCTCGCCGATCATCCCGTGGAAACCCCAGATCTGAAAAGTTAACGCGGTTCTGCGGCTGAAAACTAGAATGGATCCCCACACACAATGCGTCATCGACCTCAAAGAGCTCCAGAACGAAATGAACTGAAGGCCACAAAACCACCAAAGACATCTGATCACGAACATGCCAACGAGCCCCATCCAAATCCAAAAGCCAAAACGCGCAGTGGAGCCTAGGTCACTAAAGACCAAAAGAATTCTTCAGACAGTAGAGCACTGCCAGAGTAGACCAAAAGACTTCTTAGGGGTTTTTATAAATTTTTGAAGTTTTTAGGGGTTTTAGGGGTTTTAAGGATTTTTAGAGTTTTAGTGATATTTAGGGATTATTTAGTGTTTTTTAGGGAAAAGAAGGTGCAGGGTCAGGCTATTCTCGACCCCAGCCAAATTTATTAGAAAAAATATGCAGTAGAAAATGGAGGGGAGGGGTTAAACGACCCACACCCAAAAACCCTTAACAACCCCAAACCCAAAAATCCCAAAAAACCAAAAAACGCAAAAAACCAAGAAAATCAGAAAATCAGAATTGTTCCCATCAGCATCTCCTAGCCAAACAACAACCAACATCCAGCAACAACATAACCATAATCAGAAACTTCATCAACATTCATCAACACGATATCATTATCTCCATAGTAAACCTTGCCTCAACACCACCATATTTCATCACCTTACCAAGATTAGCAACCATCAGCCTATACTCCAATATTAGCTTATCAAACCTACACCACTTAACAATGCTGCCCCTCCAAGACGTGCCCTTCAAGCCGAGCTAAACCACCAACAACATCCCAACACCACCACTAGCACCATCATACCAAAACAAGGTGAAGTTCAGTGTAATGGGACGGGTAGCAAGAGTAGAGGTGGGAACATGAGATAAGGGGAACGAAAACGGTGAGTATTATCACCCTAATATCCAATTATAATAGACACTTAGTTTCCAAAATCCAAAATCTCCTTCAAAAGATCCCTGCCAAGCTTCAGCCATCACCCAACAGACCATATCCCAGTAACCAGCACCTCCTTTCCAATCAGCTTCCAACCCCAAAAAAACCCTCTAAAAACCCAGAACATGACCAGAAAGCGCCCCACACCTCACATCAAAGCCATCATATAGCACTAGTAGCAGCTCAGAACTAGTCCACCCATACACGGGACCAAGAAGACTGCTTTGGAAAAACCTAAAAACATATACCAACATATAACCTGATCATAGCACAATAGAATCCATCCTGCATCAACAGCATGAAACGAAGACAAATCCAAGGAACCAGAAAAACAGACCTCCATCTTCAGTACAAACTATTGACCAACAGATCTAGGATCCCGCACCGACGAACCTAGAATGACACCAGCAATCCGACGCAAATCCTTCCAAATCCACCATCTTTTGTCGTGAAACAAGAATAACCACCAAATAACTCCAGACCTCAGATCTGAAAGCATTCGCATCACCGATGACCGAGAGAGCAAAATATCATGCCTCACCTCCGTCAAAACCATTCACCCTAGAAACCAATCCACCAGAAGGAATCCATCAACGAATTCCAAACTCCCACCACCATTGAGACTCTTTCCACCATTTAGACCCTTGCCACTTCTAACCCATCTATGGAAGTACCAAATCCGCACACTCGAACCCAAAATGACCTGCAGGGTTTCCAGACTATGCGAAGCACCAAAGGCCCAAATTGCTTCTTTACCACCCCTGAATCCTGCCACCCACAAACCAAGATCCACAGAGGCCAAAACCAGAAGAAATCAAAGCTAGGGGTCACACTGGAGACTCCCAAGAGAAACTCACCACAATAGAGCCATCGGCAAATAAGCCAAGCCTGGCCTGGATCTAAAGTTGAATTCTCAAACAAAATCACTAATTGGGAATGTTGAATCCATTGAAGACAGAAATCCACCATCACCTTAGATCTGAAAAGAACTTCTAAAGAACACCATCGTTGAGATCGCTATCCAAAAGTAGAAAAGGTTGAAGAACCAACACAGAAGCACCAAAATGAAGCTAGGATGAACCCTGGAATGAGTACCAAGAAAGAAATATAGCTATAAGAGTGAGCCTCTATCTTAGTGTATTTATGGGTTTTATTGGTTTTTAGGGGTATGGGGGTTTTTGTGAATTTTTAGGGTTTTTATGGTTTTTAGTGGTTTTGTGTTTTAAAGGGTTTTTAGCATTTTATATGGTTTTATAGGTGTTTTAGGGGTTTTAGGTTTTCAAGGATTATTTTATGGGTTTTATATGTTTTATGTTTTTAGGGGGTTTAAGGTGTTTTTTGGGTATTTATTAGGTTATTTAAGGTCTTTAGGGTTTACAGGTTTTTATTGTTTTTAAGGTTTTTAGGGGTTTTAGAATTTTGGGGTTTTTTAGGGTTTTCTGTAATTTTTTTATTTGTAAGGGTCTTAATAGTTTTTAGGGTTTTTAGAATTTTTAGAGGTTTTTAGCATTTTTAGGTTTTTAGGGGTTTTAAGTGTTTTTAGTTTTGTAAAGTTTTCTTAGGTCTTTAGAATTTCTATGGGTTTTAGAAATTTTAGTGATTTTTTGGGTTTTTAAGCGTTTTTAGTGTTATTTAGTGTTTTAGGGTTTTTATGGTTTTTATGGGTCTTTATGATTTTTAGGGGTTTTCTTTATTTATTTCTGGGTTTTAAGGTTTTTTATAGATTTTTAATGTTTTTAGGGATTTTAAGGGTTTTTAAAGATTTTATTGGTTTTAGGGTTTTTATGGGTTTTAAGGGGTTTTATGTTTTTCATGGGGGTTTTAGGGCATTTAGGGTCTTCTTAAAGTTTTTATGGTTTCCAAGATTTTTTAGGGTTTTTAGGATCTTCATTTTTAGGGTTTTTAGGGGTTTAGGGTTATTTTATATGATTTTTGGGTTTTTAGGGGTTGTTTATGTTTTTTAGTATTTTTTATATTTTTAATGGTTTTTAGGGTTTTAAATGGTCTTTTCGGGGGGTTTTAGGGGTTTTATGGTCATTTAGTGTTTTAGGGGTTTCTACGGTCTTTTAGGGGTTTTTAGGATTTTTAAGGGGTTTTGGGTTTTGATTGTTTTGAGGGTTTTTTTATTTTTTTGGTGTTTTTTGGTTTTTTAGGAATTTTTAAGGATTTTTAGTGGTTTAGGGGTATTTAGAGTTTTTTCGGAGTTTTTTTGGGCATTTAGGGTTTTAGGGGATTTTTATATTTTTAGGGGTTTGGGGGTTTTAGAGCGTTTTTAGAGTTTTATAGGGTTTCTAGGGGTCTTGGGTATTTTTATGACTGTTTTATGGTTTTTAGGGGTTTTATGGTTTTCATGAGTTTTATGGGTTTTTTTGGGTATTTAAGGGGTTTTTGGGTTTTTATTTGGTTATTTAGGATAATTTAGTGTTTTAAGAATATTTAATGTTTTTTAGGGTTTTTGGGATTTTTATTTAGATTTTATTTTATTTTTTTTGGGTTTTCAGTGGTTTTTAGTTTTTTTAGTGTTTTTGGAGTCTTTTATAGTTTTTTTAGATTTTAAAATATTTAAGGGTCATGATGGTTTTAGGGTTTTTAGGGGTTTTATAATTGTTTAGATTTTAGGTGTTTTAGGTGTTTTTAGATTTTTAAGATTTTTTATGGGATATAATGGTTTTTAGAGTTTTTACATTATTTATGGATTTATGTTATCTTTTATTATTTTTATAGTTTTTATGGTTTTTAGGGTTTTTAGGAATTTTGAGGTTTTATGGTTTTTATGGGTTTTTATGGGTTTTTTGTTTTTAGTTTTTTTTGGAGTTTTAAGGTTTTTTAGAGTTTTTAATATTTTTATGGGTTCAAAGGGTTTTTATGGGTTTTAATGGTTTTTAGATTTTTTAGTGTGATTTTATGGTTTTTATGGGGTTTTAGGGTTTTTAGGGTCTTTTAAAATATTTTATAGTTTATAGGGTTTTCAGTATTTTTTTGGATATTCAGTGATTTTAGGGTTTTTAGGGGTTTTAGGGTTTGAAGGTTTTTTTATGTTTTTTAATATATTGAGTGGTTTTTGGAATTTTAGTATTTGTTTAGGTTGTTTAGGATTTTTAAGAGTTGTTATGTTAATTTGGAGTTTTATGGTTTTTGTGATATTTTATTAGGTTTTAGGGTTTTTTGGGTTGTGTACTGTTTTCAAGGGGTTTTTAATGTCTTTTATGGGTTTTAGAGTTTTTTAAAGGTTTTTAGTTTTTCTAATATTTTTAGGGGTTTTTATAATTTTTTTGGAGATTTCATGCTTTTAGGGATTTTTAAGCCCATTTTGAGTTCTTAGAGTTATTTAGTTATTTTTTAGAGTTTTAGGGGGTTATAGGGTTTTAGGGGTTTTGTGGGTTGTTTGGGATTTTTAAGGTTTTTAGTGGTTTTTGGGATTTAAAGGGTTTTTAGTATTGTATAGGGTTTCATAGGATTTATTAGAGTTTTATGATTTTTTTTGGATTCTTTTAGGGTTTTTAGGGTTTTAGGGGTTTACGGGTTTTAGGGTATTTGGAGATTTTAAAGGGTTTGTGGGTTTTATTAGGTTATTTAGAGTATTTTAGTGTTTAAGGGTATTTTAGGGTTTTTATGGTTTTTTTTATTATTTTTAGAGGTTTTTAGTGTTTTTAGGATTTTCATTTTTTTGGGATTTTTGGGATTTTTTTGGGGTTTTTGGGGTGTTTAGTGTTTTAATGGTATTAATGGTTTTTAGGTTGGGGGGGATGGGGGTTAGGGTTTTTATCATTTTTGGGTTCTTATGGGTTTTAGTGTTATTAGGTTTTCATGGTTTTCTTATGATTTTTAGGGTTTTTACGTTTTTTATGTTTTTAGGGATTTTAGTGTTTTTTAATATTTTATGGTTCTTAGGTTTTTTGGGTTTTTAAGGAATTAGAGTGTTTTTCAGATTTTTGAGGGTTTTTATTGTTTTTTGGGGTTTTAATGGTTTTTTTAGTTTTTAAGTGTTTTATGGTTTTTTGAGTTTTGTATCGTTTTTATGGATTTTAAGGGTTTTTAGAGTTATTAATAGTTTTTGGGATTTTTTGAGTTTTAGGGGTTTTTATGGTATTCTGGGTTTTTTAAAGTTTATAGGGTATTTTTAAAATTTTTAGGTTTTTATGGTTTTTGTATTTTATATGTTTTTAGGTTTTTATCTGTTTTTAGGGGTTTTAAGGGGACTTTAGGTTTTTTAATGTTTTAGGGTTTTTTTGTGGTTTTAGGGGTTATTTACATTTTTAGGGGTTTTAAGAGTTTTTATGGTTTTTAGGATTTTATGGCCATTTATGGTTTTATTGTTTTATGGTCATTTAATATTTTTGGGGTTCCTAGGGTATTTTAGAGATTTTAGGATGTTTAGGGGTTTTAATATTTTTAGTGTTTACAAGGGATTTTATGTTTTTAAGGGATTTTATAATTTTTGAAAATTTTAGGGTTTTAGGGATTTTTAATGCTTTTGGGGGATTTTAGGGTCATATTTTTTGATTTTTTAAGAGTTTTTCGGGGTTTATGGTTTTAGGGGGTTTTTTGGGTTTTTAGATTTTTTAGGGTTTTTCGTGTTTTTCGAGTTTTAGGGGGTTTAGGTTTTACATGGTTTTTATTGTTTTATAGATGTTTATAGGGTTTTTGGGATTTTTGTTTTTTATGGTTGTTTTAGGATTTTTAGGGGTTTATGGTATTTAGGGAATTTAGGGTATTTAAGGGGTTTTTCGGTTTTATTTGTTTATTTAGGGTCTTTTATGGTTTTAAATGTATACAGGGTTTTTAAGGGGGATTTTTGAATTTGTAGTTTTTTAGTGTTTTTATGGGTTTTAGGGGTTTTTTGGTCTTGTTTCGGTCTTTTAGGGTCTACTGGGGTTTTTATTGTTTTAAGTGTCTCAATGGTTTTTAGAATATTTAGAGTTTTAGGACATTTAATTATTTTTAGGTTTTTGAGGTTTTCTTTGGGTTTTAGGGTTTTTATTTTTTTTAGTGTTTAAAAGGTTTTCTAGAGTTTTTTTATTAATTTTAGGTGTTTAATGGTTTTTTAGATTTTTTAGTGGTTTTAGGGTTTTTATGGTTTTTATAGTTTTTAAAGTTTTTAGGGGTTTTTATGTTTTTAAGGGGTTTTTAGGGTTTTAGGGTCTTTTAAAAGCTTTGAAGGTTTTTAAGGTTTTCCGGATTTTTGGGTTTTTTATAATATTTATTGTTTTAGGGGTTTTTAGGGTTTTTGGGACAGTTTAGGTTTTTTAATGTTTTAAGGGATTTTTTGGGTTTAGAGGTTGTTTACTTTTTCTATGGTTTTAAAACGTTTTTAAGGTTTTAAGTGTTTTTTGGAATTTTAGGGTTTTTACTGTTGTTTAGTGATTTTAGGGTTCTCTACGGTATTTTTGGTGTTTTTGTGGGGTTTTGGGGTTTTTATTGATTATAGGGTTTTTAAGGGTTTTCAGGGTTTTTAGATTTTTTTAGATTTTTTAGGGTTTTTATGTATATTTATGTATTTTTGGTGGTTTTTAGAGTTATTTAGGTATTTTCAGAGTTCTTAGGCATTTTTTGGGGCTTTAGGGGTTTAGGGGTTTTTTTGGATTTTAATGGTTTTTAGGGTTTTGGGTGTTTTTAGGAGGTTTTGGGTTTTATATGGTCTTTTATAGTTTTATAGGGTTGTATGGGTCTTAGATTATTTTAGTATTATTTTAGGGATTTAAAGATTTATTGGGGTTTTAGGGTTTTAGTGGTTTTAGGGTGTTCCAAGGGCTTTGGTGGCTTTATTAAGTTATTTAGGGTCTTTTATCTATTTAAGGGTATTTTTGTTTTTTTAGGGGGGGGTTTAGTATTTTTATGTGTTTTTTAGTATTTTTATGGTTTTTAGGGGTTTTAGGTGTTTTTTGGTTTTTTGGGGTCTTTTTGGGTTTTTTGGAATTTTTAGTGTTTTTAATTATCTTAATGATTTTTAGGGTTTTTAGAGTTTTTTAGTTATTTGGTGGTTTTAATTTTTTTTAAATTTTTAAGGTTTTCTTTGGTGTTTTTAGGGTTTTGGGGGGGTTTTATGGTTTTAGTCATTTTAGGTATTTTTAACAATTTTTTTGGTTTTTAGGGGTTTTTAGGGTTTTTGGAGATTTTGAGGTTTATAGGGGTTTTCAGTGTTTTCAAGTGTTTTATGAGTTTTAGGGTTTTTAGGGTTTATTTACTTCTTTAGGATTTTAAATATTTTAGGGTATTTAACGTTTTTAGGGGTTTTAAGGGTTTTTAGAGTTTTTAGTGGGGTTTTAGGATTTTTAGTGTTTGTTGGGGTTTTTTGGGTTTTTTAGGATTTTAGAAGTATTTTAGGTTTTTTATTGTCTTTTAGGATTTTTATGGTTTTTGGGGTCATTTACTGTTTTGATGGGTTTTCTAGGATCTTTAGGGGCTTTATGAGGTTTTAGGTTTTTTATGGTTTTTAGGGATTTAAAGGTTTTTGGGGTATTTAGTGGTATTTAGAATTTTTTGGTGTTTTTAGGGATTTTTTATCCTTTTAAGGGGTATCTAGGGTTAATTTTGGATTTTTCAAAGTTTTTAGGGATTTCTAGGGTTTTATGGGGTTTCATGGATTTTTAGGGATCTATAGGTTTTTTAGTGTTTTAAAGGGATTTTTTGTTTCAAAGGGTTTTAGAATTTTAGAGGGTTTTATAGCGTTTTTATTGGTTTTATGTTTTTAGGAATTTCTATCATTTTTAGGGTTTTTAGGGGTTTTAAAGTGTTCAAGGGGTTTTTAGTGTTTTTTGGGTTATTTTTTTTCTTTTAGGATCTAAAGGGTTTTGTAGGTTTTTTTTTGTTTTTTTGGATTTTATAGGGTTTTGACTATTTTTAGGGTTTTAGGGGATTTGGAATATTTTAGTGGTTTTTGTTATTTTTAGGGGTTTAAGGGTCTTAATGGGTTTTAGGGGTTTTTTTGGGTTTTAAGAATTTTTTAGGTTTTTAGTGGTTTAAATTGTTTTTATTTTTCTAAGGTTTTCATAGTTTTTGAGATTTTTCGGGTTTTTTTGGGTTTTTATTATTTATGTTGTTTTTGGGATTTCTTATGTTTTTAGGGTTTTTAGGGGTTTTAGGTAATTTTAGGGTATTTTAGGGGTGTTATGGGTTTTATGGTTTTTTGGGTCTTTAGAATTTTATGAGTTTTATGTTTTTTATGGGTTTTTTGAGTTTTTAAACTTTTTTAGTTGTTTAAGCGTTTTTAGAGTTTTTAGGGGTTCTATTGGTTTTTATGATTTTTAATGGTTTTAGGGATTTTTGTGGTTTTTAGGTTTTTTAGGGGTTTTATGGTATTTTTAATATTTTATAGTTCTTAGGCTTGTTTAACATTTTCCTTATTTTTAGGGTTTTTAGGGATTTTAAGTGTTTTAGAGGTATTTTAGGTTTTTTAATTTTTTATCAATTTATTTGGGTTTTAAGGTGTATTTTAGGTTTTTTTAAAAGTTCTTAGAGTTTTTAGGGTTTTAGGTTTTTATTATCTTATAGGGTTTTAGGGTTTTTAGGGATTTTATGGATTTTAAGGTTTTTATTATTTTTATATTTTTTTATTTTTTATGTGTTTTAGGGATTTTTAAGGATTTCTAAGAGTCTTAGGGTTATTTAGTGATTTTCAGAGTTTTAGAGATTTTTAGGGATTTTTAGGGATTTAGGGATTTTCATTGATTTTCAGGGTTTTTTAGAATTTTTAGTTTTTTAGGGGTTTTAAGTTTTAAAGGTTTTTTATAATTTTATAAGATTTTATAGTAGTTTTAGGGGTTTTAGATTTTTTTAGATTGTTTTAGTGTTTTTAGAGTTTTAGGGGTTTTTTATAGTTCATTAAGGGTTTTATGGGTTTTAGGGTGTTTAAGGGGTTTTTATATTTTTATAAGGTTATTTAGGGTATTTTAGGGATTTAAGTATATTTAGGGGTTCTAGGGTGTTTTTTAAGAATTTAATGGGTTTTTAGCGTTTTTAGGGATTTCAGGGGTTTTTGGGGTCTTTTATGGTTTTTTGTTTTTTATTATTTTTAAGAGTCTTAATGGTTTTTAGGGGTTTTAGGGTTTTTATCATTTTAGGTTTTTAGGGGTTTTATGTTTTTTTATGTTTTTATATATTCCTTCATGGTTTTCAAGGGTTTTATGTTTTTTTGGATCTTAGGGCATTTTTTGGACTTTATAGTATTTAGGGGTTTTAGGGTTTTTAGGGAAAGGAAGATGTGAGGGTCGGGCTATTCCCCCCCCCCCCCCCCAAATTTATTAAAAAAAAGAAAAAGAGACACAACAGACAAGGGAGGGGAGGTGTCAATCGACCCACACCCAAAAACCCTTAACGACCCAAGACAAAAGACCCAAAAAAGAAAAGTCATGAACGAAAAAAAGAAAACACACAAAACAAAGCATCCACCACCATCATCCAGCATCCACTAGCATCCAGCAGCTCCCAGCTAACCAAAAACCAGCATCCAAACTCCAACAGCAATCCAGTAGCAGCACAACCCTAAACCACAGCTTCAGCACCTCCCATCCAAGCAGCAACCAGCATCCAGAACCGCGAGCATCCAACATCACAGAACCACCAGCATCCAACATCACATAACCACCAGCATCAAAATCACAAGTCTCCTCATCACCATCATTCAGCAGATCCCCACCAAGCAGAAGCCAGCATCCAAGCACACAAAGCAGCGACCAACATCCAATCTCACATGAGCCCGCATCCAAAACCTCCTCACCAAAGAGATCCCCCAGACAAAGCACCATCATCCAACATTCATCAGCAAACAGTAGCTCATAGCCAAACAAGAACCAGCATCCCAACTCACAAAGTCCAGCATCCAGCACTTTCCCGCTAAGCAGATCAACCGCTAGCAGCATAGAACCATCAACAAACCTATGCTCATAACCCAACCATAGCACCCAAAGCAGCATCCCGCACCACTTGACAAAACCAAATTCAAGTATTCTCAAAAAAAAGTCGCATAGAAAAACCCGCACCCACCCGTGATGCCAGACCACAGCACACAGGAAACCATGTCCAAACCATCACCCAGATAATCCAGCAACAACTCACAATCAAACCAGCCCCAAATCAAGAAATCACAATATAGAGAAGCATCCAAACCGCACAAATTGGCCAGTATTTCATCAACATCATGGTGAAAAAGATAAACAGAATAAAATAAGGCCCGAACCTGCATTTTTCGCGCAAAATGGTACCGAGGCGATTGGAAAGGGTTCTTAGGGTTTTCTAGGGTCTTTTAGAAGTTTTAGGGTGTATAGGGTTCTTAGGAAAGGAAGATGTGAGGGTCGGGCTATCCCCCCCCCCAATTTATTAGAAATAATAAAATAGACACAACAGACAAGGGAGGGGAGGGGTCAAACGACCCACACCCAAAAACCCTTTACAACCCAAGACACAAAAGACCCCAAAAAAGAAAAATAAAAAAGGAAAAAGAAAGAACACACAAAACCAAGAATCCACCACTATCATCCAGCATTAACCAGCATCCAGCAGCTCAAAGCTAACCAACGACCATCATCCAAGCACACAAAATCCAGCATCCGGCACCTTCTCAACAAGAAGATCCACCAACAGTAGCATAGAACCATCAACACCATAGCCATAAATCTCACCATAATAACTTCGGGGAGAAGCAACACCCATTACCAAGCATAGCAGCAACAATCACCTTCAAACCAATCAGCCTTCAGAAACTCACACCATTCAGAAACCACCAATCCAGCCACAAATATCATCCAGCACTAGTGTTTCAGCCAGCCAACATTTCCCATAACTCCTCGTGAGAAAGCATCAGCAAAATGGCTACTTACCTCATCAACACACACCAATAGCCACAACAGAAAAAACAAAATTGAAAAAACCTGAACCACCTCAGCCATAAATTCAAACATAGCATCTCCAACCAGATGAAGATCCCCACTTGAGAACCAGTCCACCAGCCAAGCAAACCATAACAACAGATCAATCATGCACGCACAAAGCAGTAGTGCACTAAAACCACGAGCCACCGGAAAACCATGAGAAGAGTAAAAAGGCAGGAACAAACCCGTTCCAAAGACGACATACCAGATTTTCCGGAGATATTGAAGAGAACCTATTGCCGTGAGTCTGAGAAACACCACTAAATCCCATCCCCACGAAAAATACCACCAAAATATTACCCGTTCATCCCTGGATCTGTAGCGGTGCACATCAAAGACTCTAGATCTAAGTGGTTCCACCGTGGATCTGCAATCACCATGACCAGATCCAGCTCCAAGAAAAGCACGAAGAATGGATCCTGACCACTCAACCATGGATATTCTACACCGAGCGAAGGGGAGACCAACTACCGCCATATCCTCCCACGAAATGCGACTTATCATGCCAGAGGGTCCAGAGATGCCCCAAAAAATCAGTCTCACACCGGGAAGTCCGAATCCGACCACCTCCTCCATAGATCGCCCTGTGGAAAGTCTGGTCCACCCCACGAAAGCACCACAACGCCGAAAGCTAGAAAGATCAGAACTAGCTTGCTTGAAATTGGATGAAGCCATCATCTGAAGATCCTTACAGATAAGACCTGCAAGGGCACCATCGATCCAAATAAAACTCACCTAGAGTGGAGAGAGCAGTAGTGCAAAGCAAGCCGACGCCTGAGGATCCACAGCTGCACCAAAGAAGCATTGACGTCGATGGAAGACCCAAACGCGAGAGGAGCCAGGAGATGCGGGATCCATTGTAACAAGTTGTGGGTAACAAGGTATTGGTGATTTCCACACCACACTTATTCTGGTCCCCATTCACCCCCTGTGGGCCGCTCTTCCCCAGCTAAATTCGAGTGTGACGAGACTCGAACCTGCGCCAATTCCATTACTAGGGAGTAGCCACCTTACACGGTACCACTAAGCCAACCTCAGTCGGTGTAGGGTTCTTAGGGTTTATAAGAGTTTTTTTGGGTTTTCGTAGATTTTTTTAGAGTCTTAGGGGTTTGAGGGGTTTTAAGGCTTTTAGGGGTTTTAGGATTATTTAGGTATTTTTTAGAGTGTTTATCAGTTTTTAGGGTTTTAGGGGTTTTGTGGGTTGTTAAAATTCTTAGTGTTTTAGGTATTTTTGGGTTTTAAAGGGGTTTTTTTTTTTGAATTTTATAGGGTATTATAGGGTTTTATAGGGGTTTTAGGTTTTGTGAGGATTGTTTATGGGTTTTGGGGGGTATTTTATAGTTTTATAGTTTTTTGTGTTTTTAGGGGTTTTAGGGTATTTGAAGGGGTTTGGGGGTTTTCATTGGATTATTTAGGGTCTTTGAGGGGTTTAAGGGTATTCTAGGGTTTTTTGAGTTTTTGGGATTTTGATGGGTTCTTTAGTGTTTTTATGGTTTTTAGGGTTTTTAATGATTTTTATGATTTTTGGGGTCTTTTAGGGTATTTAATTTTTTAATAAACTTAATTATTTTAGGGTTTTTAGAATTTTTAGGTTTTTAGGGGTTTTAAGTGTTTATAGGTTTTTAAGGTTTACATAGGGATTTTTATGGTTTTTAGGATTTTTATATTTTTATGTTTTGTTTGTAATTTTTTAGAATTTTATGGGTTTTAGGACTTTTCATGATTTTTGGGATTTTGAGGGTTTTCAAGGGTTTTAGGGGTTTTTTTTAGTTCTTTGGGTTTTATGGATTTTTTTGAGTTTTTTAGGGTTTTATGGTTTTAGTGTTTTTAACATTTTTATCGGTTTAAAAAGTTTATATTGTTTTTATGGTTTTTTTGGGGTTTTTATAGGGTTTTAGAGTTTTTAATGTTTTTAGGGGGTTTTATGGTTTTCAGGGGATTTTTAGGGTCTTAGGGTCTTTTAAAAGTTTTTCTCAATTTTAAGATGATTTATTGTTTTAGGTTTTTTAGGGTTTCTGGGATATTTTATGTTTTTAACTGTTTTTAGGGGTTTGTAGGGGTTTTTAGGGGTTGTTTAGGTTTTTTATGGGTTTTAAGAGTTGTAAGAGTTTTTATGATTTTTATAGACTTTTATGATTTTTAGTTTTTTTAGGTTCGTTTAGTGTTTTTAGGATTTTCTAGGGTCGTTAGTGGTTTTAGGATTTTTTAAGGTTTTTAGGGGTTTGAAGGGTTTTAGGGTTTTTTATAATTTTTTAGAGTTTTTAGGGTGTTTAGAGATTTTTTAGGCTTTTTAGAGGTTTTTAGGGTTATTTCAGGATTTTCTAGAGTTTTATGGGTTTTTAGGGTTTGGGGGGTTTTCGTGTATTATTAGTGGCTTTTAGTGTTTTAGTATTTTTTTTGGGTTTTGAATTGATTTTTATCATCTTATAGGGTTTTATAGTGTTTTTAGAAGTTTTAGGTGTTTTTAGGATTGTTTTAGGTTTTTAGGGGGTTTTAAGGTTTTATAGTTTTTAGTGGTTTTAGGGGTTTTAGGGTGTTTAAGGGGTTTGGGGGGATTTTATTGGGTTATTTAATGTATTTTAGGGTTTAAATGGGATTTTATGGTTTTTAATATTTTTAAAGGGTTTTTAGTGTTTTTAGGAATTTCAGGGGTGTTTAGGGTTTTTAGGGGTTTTGGGGTCTATTAGGGATTTTTTGGTATTTTTTGTGTTTTTAAGGATCTTAATGGGTTTAAGGGATTTTTAGGGGTTTCATCTTTTTTTCAAACACATATATTTAAACAATCACACACACAAGGATACACACACATGAACAAAAGATATACACACTAACACAAACAAGGATACATAATCACACACACAAGATATAAGCACTCTCACACACAAGGATACACACTCACACGCATAAGATATACACACTCATGAACACAAGGATTCAAACTCATAAATGAAGATATATACACTCACACACACAAGGATACACACTCACACATGAAATATATACACACCCATATACTAAAGGATACACAATCACACATGAAAGATATACACACTCATGCACACAATGATACACACTCATGGGTATTTTTTCTCAATTCTCTCAACTCTCAACACTCAATTGAAATCCCATGATATTATGAAATGTAATACCTTATATGGGGTGACCCCATGCCACCGATCCTTCCCAAATAAATATTATGTTGGGGGATGGTTTAACACATCCCGTTTGAGTGGTATAGGGATTACCAAATGATAGATGGTGGAAAATAGGGTAGACAATATGGGTAAATGGTGGATGGGTGTAATAAAAGCGGGGTTTCCTTATTTTTCTGGATAATAAAATTTAATAACAATATGATCCAAAAATAATATGGAGATGAAGTAAAATTATGGGGAAATTTATTTATGGAAATTTAATTTTCTAATAATATAATTTAAAAAGAAGTAATATTGTCCATTTTTGTCAAATATCCCCCAAATATTTTTTCTTAGTGTTTTAAAGAACAAGATGATGAACAGAGAGTAAGACCTTTTTTTTGAATTCTGTCAAAGAAATGATGGGCTTAGTTTTGTAAATCATAAAATGATGAGTTGAGATAATTTGATTTTTTTTTATACAAATCACATATAGAAAATGAAATGTGAAAATAATATAGATGAATAATTGGATCAATGTAAAATATTTTAATCTTGCACAATATAGGCCAATTATGGAGGTTTTAAAAGAAAAAGGGGTTTTAATTGGATAATAAGGAAAAATAAGATGAGTAATAGATAAATGGAATGGAAAAAAGGTGATATATGCCTATTGTATCAATCATAGCTATGATACCAACTAATGTGGGATGCTTGAGGTGGCCCAATATTTATGGTGTAGGGAAAAAAATGGTGAATACGATTTAGGTATAATTAACGGATGATGGGTTTGTATATTGGAAGAATTTATCCAACCAATGATATATTGAGCATGACCTACTTCTTAGACAACAAAATCAACGGAGGGATGTGATGGTCAATACATACATCAAAAAACTTGGATTGAGGCATGAAATTAGAGGCATTACAATATTGGATAACCAATCTAACTTATAGATTGAAAAGGAAAGAATACATATGAGAAAAATAAGAAAGTAATGATCCTAGAAATTGAGATAATAAACTCATATGGTTTAACTAATCAAACATCAATGAGAATACAATGCCATGTGGTGACTATTTATACAAAAGGGGAGACAAAAAAGGTCAAGGGAATAACATCTTAAAGTCACAAATCATATTCCCACATTTTCCCAATAAAGTAAAAAATTTAAAGTCTAATAATGAATTTTTGGAAAAGTATCACATGTCTTTCTACCCATATCCCACTAGATTTGACTGTGAGTACCTATCCCACCAGGTTTGAATTTTGTATCCAAAGATTCCATTATATGATCTCCATGTGAAAAATTCATCCAAAATCCGCGCAACCAAGTGGTCCAAGCTTACATCATCATGTATGAGCGTGAATAAGTGATATAATAAGCATATTTCCTCTATACATGCAAGGTGAGATCCATTGGGCCTTTAATAAAGTTATATGGGATCCCATTATAGAATTTAACCTCTTTAATTTCCCTCACATCCCCATACCTTTCAAATTTAACTACTCCTCCCATGAAATCAACTCTATGTCTTCAACATGGTTTTGATTAAGTTTTTAAGTTTTTTAGGGTTTTTATATTTTTTTTGAATTTTCATGGTTTTAGGTATTTGTAAGAATTTTTAGAGGTTTTAGAGTTATTCTATTATTTTCATAGTCTTTAGGTGTTTCTTGGGTTTTTAGGTATTTTAGGTTTTTTAGTGTTTTGGGGGGTTTCATGGATTTTTAAGGGTTTTTAGTATTTTTTGTTTTTTTGGTGTTTGGGTTTTAAAGGGTTTTTATAATTTTACATATTTTTATTGTGGTTTGAAGGGATTTTAGTATTTTTTGTTATGGGTTTAGGTTTTTTTATGATTTTATGGTTTTTAGGTTTTTAGGAGTTTTAGGGTGCTTAAGGGGGTTTGTGGGTGTTTATTGGGTTATTTAGTGTCTTTTAGGATTTTAAGGGTATTTTAGGGTTTCATTTTTTAGGATTTTATGGGGTTTCAGGGTTTTTACAATTTTAGGGGTTTTAGTATTTTTAGGGTTTTGGGTTATTTTAGGGGTCTTTGGGCATTTTAGTTTTTAAGGGTAGTAATTGTTTTTATGGTTTTTTTGGGTTTTTAGCTTTTTTTTTGTTTTTTTGGGGTTCTCTGTGTTTTTAGGATTTTAAGGTTTTCTTATGGGTTTTAAGGTTTTTATAGATTTATACATTTTTAGGGATTTTTAGGTATTTTTAGGTATTTTTATGGTTTTAGTGTTTTTAGGGTTTTTAGGGATTTTATGGTTTTTTGGGTTTTTTTGGGGTTATAGGTTATTATGGTTTTTGGGGGTTTTAGGGGTTTTTTTGAGTTTTTTAGGCTTAAAGGATTTTTTTATTTTTTTATTTTTTAGATGTTTTAAGGATTTTTAGAATTTTTATTGGTTTAGGGGTTCTATGGGTTGTTAGGATTTTTAATGGTTTTAGAGGTTTTTATGGTTTTCAGGGGGTTTTGGGGTTTTTGGGTTCTTTTAAAGATTGTTGTGTTTTTTCAGGATTATTTTGGGTTTTTATGATATTTAGTATTTTGTGGGGTTTTAGGGGTTTTAAGGTTTTAGGGGTATTTTTGGTTTTTTATTATTTTTAGTGTTTTTTGGGTTTTTGGATTTTCAGGATTTTTTAGGGTTTATTATGATTTTCAAGGTTTTTAGGGTTTTTATGGGTTTTATGGATATTTTAATTTTTTTTAATGTTTTAGGGGTTTTTTATATTTTTAGTGATGGTTTAGGTTTTTTGGGGTTGTAAAGAGTTTTAGGGTTTTTATGATCTGTTAGGGGTTTTTTTTATCAATTTTAGGGTTGTTTAGTGTTATAGGGTTTTCTAAGGTCTTTTAGGGTTCTTAGGGGGGTTATAATTTTATGGTTTTTAGGGATTTTAGGTTTTTTTATAATTTTTTGGGGTTTTAAGGATTTTTTTGAGTTTTAAAGTTTTTAGGTATTTTAATTATTTTTAGGGGTTTTAAGGGTTATTTAGTTATTTTTAACAGTTTTAGGCAATTTTAGGGTTTTAAGAGTTTTTTCAAGGAAAAAGCATGAAGTATATATGAAGAAAATGAATTGCAAACAAATCACTCAAAGGTAAAAAAATGATGGTTTCTCTAGGAACCAAGGTTCCAAGACCAAACCAAACATAAGAGCACTAAGTAAGGAACCCAAAAGACCAGTTGAAAAGAAAACTACAACAACATGAGAACCTCATGAATCCCCTATAGTCCATATCCATAGGTCAATCAAGATTTAGGGGTTTTGGAGTTTTCATGGATTTTATGGGTTTATATGGTTTTTAGTTTTTTAGGGTATTTGTGTTTTAAAGGGGGGTTTTATCATTTTATAGGGTTTTATAAGGGGTTTTAATGGTTTTTGGTTTTTAAGATTATTTTAGGGTTGTTTCCCTCGAAATTCGGGGATGACTTCCTGGATGGGAGATTCAAACGTTCTGATCGGTTTCTAACGGGTTTGTTTGTAGAACCGGAAACATCCAATGATTCCACATCCATTTGGACCAAATTTCCAAAGGTAGGCGCTCATTAGCTTGTGGACTGATGAGGCTTAGGAATTTGCATTGGTCGAGAGGATGGGAGGTCGGACTCATCACACCTTTTTGAGGGGAATTATTGTCTATTCCGGGACTCTCTTTATAGATTTAAGTTATGTTCGTGAATCCTTATTACATTACCAAGTATAAAATGAGGTTTTCCTTTAGTTTTGACAATCAATGATTAAATATGTAAGAAATTTAGAGAATATTTTATACGTATTCGAGGTTCTTCATCAATAGAGAATCATCTATATCTATTTAGAGATTCTTGGTCAATGGTAACCTTCAAAACATTCATATAATAGTCTCTTGGTCATTATGATGACCAGGCTGGTTTTAAAGCCACTCAGTGGGGCACTTGAAGTTTATTGTCATTCAGAAGGACATGAATTATTTCAGTGTTGGGATCGAACCCATAGATGGGCTACCTACGTATCCTTTGTTTTGGAAAAGGAATCAGAACCCACGTAGTTCGAAGGGAAGAGTATGATGTTTATGATTGATGGCTCAAAGCATGATGTCACAATTACTTTTACACTCTAAGCTCACGTGAGTCATGCTCGGTGTGAGAAACAAGAGGTATTGGTAAAAATTAGACAATTGTTCCATGAAAGATGCAATCATAAGAAATAATGTGGGGCTTATGTATGTATGACTGCCCAGAGGATTTACTTTAGGGAGAAAATCCAGGAACATGGTCCATAAAGGTATATGTGCTTCATGGAGATTTGAATACTCTAACTTGGGACTTATTCCTGAAAAAGAAACCCAATTTAGGAGAGGATTGATAACTGCACTACTGGAAAAACGACCTATACCCACGGTTCAAAACCGTGGGTATAGCCCCCAAAACCGTGGGTATAGCCTATACCCACGGTTTTGGGAACCGTGGGCTGGAATGGCGTCGGTATAGGGGTCTCATCCTATACCCACGGTTTGGAGAACCGTGGGTATAGGAGAGTCCAATTTGGCACAACCCTGTTCCAGCGTGGCACATAGCAGACCCCACGGTTTTTCAAACCGTGGGTAATTTTTTTTTTCAAAAAAATTGGGTTCAGGAGGTTTTGAACCCGTGCAGCACATCAAGCTTTACGGCCGTCCCGCACTAACAGACCAACCCAGCCACTATTTTTATCTGCTTAATATAGATATACCTTTGTATATATATTAATATAAAGTATTTAAATTCAAAAAAATGATCCCGGCGGGATTCGAAACCGCGCCGCGTGCAAGACCTCGTGTCCGCGGAAACCGATAGACCAACCGAGCTACTGTCTTTACTTGTAATACTAATATATATTTATATATATATATATGAATATAATTAACTTCACGTTTTCAAAAATATTTCACCCCCGGGTTTCAAAACCGCGTCTCCTACCGCACCCCGGCCAAGCACCGCAGCAATGACCAACCGAGCTACCTTCTAATTCATTGTAAAGCGTATACATCTTTATATATATATTAATATTAGTTCTGTTATGAAAAATAAATGCAGGCGGGAATCGAACTCGGGCTTCATACAGAATCTCCTGAGAGTGCCAAACAAAGGGACCGACTGGGCTAAGGCATTTTATTGTCATTTTAACATATATTTTTATATTTGTATTTATATTAATAAAAATCGTGTTCCCGCCAATTTTTCCCCATTGTCCCGCGTAATTTTTTTCCCCGCCTAATGGCGGGAAAGCTATACCCACGGTTTTGAAAACCGTGGGTATAGGTCTTGAAAAAAATATACCCCAATACCCACGGTTTTGAAGAACCGTGGGTATAGGTCTTCTGGAAAACTCTACCCCCACGGTTTGGCCAAAACCGTGGGTATACACCTTCAAAAAAACACCTATACCCACGGTTCTTCAAAACCGTGGGTATAGGTCTTCAAAAATAATCTATACCCACGGTTTTGTGCAAAACCGTTTGTATAGGTGATCTATACCCACGGTTTTATGAAACCGTGGGTATAGGTCACCATTTTACCCCTATGCCCACGGTTTGCGAAAACCGTGGGTATAGGGGTACCCTATACCCACGATTTTGTGCCAAACCGTGGGTATAGGTCCATTTTCCAGTAGTGCTGGGTTTTACTCCTGAGAAAGAATCCCAGATCAAACGTAAATTAGGACTGGTTAAAGATAATTTAAGGGACTTGGGGGTTATTCCTGAAAAAGGAAGCCCAAGATTTAGGACTAGGACTTATTCCTGAAAAGGAGGCCCAGGTTAGGGGACTTGGGGCTTACTCCTGAGAAGGAAGCCCAAAATTATGACTGAGACTTATTCCTAAAAAGGAGACCCAGGTTAAGGATTAAGGTTTGGGGCTTACTCCTGAAAAGGATGCCCAAATTATAAGACTTATGACTGGGGAATATTCCAGAAAAGTAGACCCAGGTTAAGGATTCTCTCATCTTAAAGGATGAGGTTGAATGAATGAAATCTCCATATTTAGTGATATAAGGATATTTAAATCACTAGGTTTTGAGAGATATTCCACAGAATTCCTTTCAGATAAGGAATTCAAATCAAGAAATCATACCATAAATGGATTTGAAGAGTTTCTTAAAGACTTAATCTTGAAAAGGAAAGGTGTAATGGCTTAAGAGGGGTGGAATGGGCAAGAAAGGCACCCAAAAAGGTAGGGGCGCGCAAGTCTTGGATGGCGCGCAAGTATTGCGGGGGCGCGCAAGTATTGGTCGCACTGGTATACCTGCACGACACGTGGTGTACTTGCGCGATGGTCAACCAGTATTGAAATACTTGAGTGACTCTTTATTAAAGCCTTTAGAATCCTCTTGAGGTTCTTCCAGAAAAGGGACGCGCAAGTTCTATCGACGGAGTAAGGCGGCGCGCAAGTGTGACCACTTCCCTTAAGGGCTGTCCACTCAGGCGCGCAAGTGTTGATGAGTTTCAACACTTAGGCCTTCCTCCCTCTCTTTAGATCTTCCGTTCTAGGTAAGAAATTACCTTAGAAGTGTTCCGGAAGCTTTGAGAAGAGACTTGGGAGTCGGGAGATTCAATCCGAGTTTCTGGAAAAAGATCCTCTCGAAATGGGGGGCCCACAGGGTCTATTTATAGGCAGGAGAAGACCCCGGGCGGTTACCGGGCAGTTATCAATTCGGTCGCGCAAGTCACTTGCACGACCATAAGGGCGTTGCAGAAGTGGACTTGTGCGACAGTGATATAACTTGCGCGGTGCAGTGTCTTTTGATCCTTTGTTCATGCCTTTGTCAATTTTTGATATTTTCTTCAAAGGTTGAATCACTTTGAGCTCAGATATTCCCCTTTTCCGATTTTTAGATTCTGTGATGAAAGGAGCGTCAACAAAAGTCCCCCCTCAGAGTTGGATCCGGAGAGAAATGAGGATTTGACTCTGAGGATATCAAATACATTCAAAGGAAAAGGGGGTGCGCAAGTCATGATGGCGCAGAGGCGGCGCGCATGTTGTCTCCACACAGGCCTTAAGCGCACTGGGTACGGTGCGCAGATAGGCTTCCTGGCCTATAAATACACATCTTTTGGTCGTGTATAGCATCTGATCCCAAATTTCTCGAGCTCTCGCCGCGCAAGTCATCTTCACCATGCAAGTCTCTTTTTTCC
Organism: Viscum album; assembly: GCA_963277665.1. NCBI lineage: Eukaryota > Viridiplantae > Streptophyta > Magnoliopsida > Santalales > Viscaceae > Viscum > Viscum album. Next base: position 123,492,497 of record OY728156.1, read on the forward strand.
ACTGTTTCCTTGCTGCCGCGCTACTCTCATGGTAATAGGACTTGCGCGGTGACACATGCATGACAAAAAATTGTGCGGCACATGTAACACTTGCGCGACATCCCCATACTTGCGCGTCATAATGCCTTAGCCATTTTTTTTATTTATTTCACAAAGTTTGTGAAAAATTAATTCATTTATAAATTAATTTATTCAACTCTTTGTGCAGAATTAATGGCTCTTAGACCCGGATTAATTGATGAACTGGCTAACAAGCGGATAGATGATATGATGAACATCATCGGCCATGATTACTATACTGTCAAAGATAGTACTCTTCCATATTTTGCTACGTATCTGAAGAAATATCATCTATGATTTCCTCAAAGCACTTATCTACCTTTGTATGGCTATGGTCATCTACAAGAAGTCATTATTCCAGAAGTAAAGAATTATCTTCCATTTTCGTGGTTTCAGAATTATACCAACTTTGCTTCAGCAAATATCTCAGGTGGAGGAGTATTTCTAAATGCTGGAATAGTGGAGAAGGCCTATGTGATGCATCATAGCCCTTGCACACCAGATCTGAAAAAACATACACCTGAGCTTCAACCACATTGTCATCCTTCAATCTTCCGAAATGCTCAGATGCATCAATCCAAAGGTTGGAAGAAAAGATGGGATTTCCGTCCTAGGGGAGGTGTAAAGCCAACTTGGATGTGGGCATACTGGGTGCGACAGACCTGCGTAGAGTTTATCAAGGATTTGAAGAGAGCTGCAATATATGAGGCTGTCTGGGTTGGGAAAACATATGTTTACAAACATGATAACTTCGTGCCAGAGATACTCAGCCACTGGAGCCCAGCAACTAATTCTTTCCATTTGACTCATGGAGAAGTAGGTATCAGTTTGTGGGATGTCCACAAGATCTCAGGGGCTCCAATTTTGGGCGATATGTATGATGAATTCATTCCTCCCAAGGTGACTTGGAATGATTCAGAGAAGACTCCTGCTTTAGCTTGGGAATTATTTAAAATCTTCCACAGGCTCAAGAGTTCAGAGACCTCATTAACTCATTTTAGAAAAGATATTCATCCGAAAGAATGGATGAATGTGTTTATTATTGAGAAGAAAGGGATGGATCCAAAAGAAAAAGGATCCAAGAAAAAGAAATCCAAGGATACCAGGCCCAGACGTCCTACCACCTGCCCAAAACCTGAGAAGAGAGGAGCTCCTGGCACATCTTGGCCAACTCTATAAGCAGGAGAGTTTGAAAAGTGGGGATATGAAGTGAATCAAATAATTCCAAAGAAAACTCATCTGGCGGGTTTCTTGGAAATGTGGCTCAGTGTTTATCTCTTGTCGGTCAGGGATTCGAAGGGAGGCGTTAGGCCATGAACCTTCGTCATTGCGGCAAAGTTGGCTGAGGGAAAAATGGTTGGGTTAGCTACCCCCATTTTAGCAAAGATTCATAGGAGTTTACTTCATGTCTTCCTGGGTAAATATCCTTTAAGAATAGTGGGACCATTCCAGGTTTTGTGGGGATGGATCGCCACTCACTTCAGGACTTACAATGTACAGAATGGATTACAAATTCCTGGAAGCTCTTTCAGACCGTCAGTGCAAGCATTCTCTGGAATCACTCCATTAGATGTTAATGGTTATGACATGAAAGTGAGGTTGAGCATGTTTAAGGAATTCAACTTCTTTCCCTATGGAAGTCCGCCATCCGGGCGGTTTGTTGATGATGGGACAACCCATTTGGATTTGAGGGAATACATGCTAGCTTGTAGAGATGGTGTGTTAGTAGCCAGGATTGATGGAGAGATCATATGTGAGGCCTATTCTCTATATAGATTTGCACGCCAATTCCAATGTCTGCAACAGATTGTTGTATCCCCTCCGGTACATGTCAGGTTAGAGCAACATCTGATGGTTGCTCGACAACTATGGTTGCTGACATCAAGAGAGAAGATTGGGGCAGTATTTGATCTACCAGTTGAAAAAGCGGCACATAATTTGACTACATATTATGCCGAACACTGGATAGCATCGTACCCCAAAGGGATATTGAATCACCCAGTATATCAAGTGGGAAAGAGGAAGAGTACTGTAGAGAAAGAAACCCTTCCTCATGAAGGTGACGCTTCCCCACCTGAAATAGGTTCAACAGACTCCTCTTCTAGAACTGATTCATCGGATTATCATGATGGGGATGATGAGGCACAACCGACAGCAAAGCGGTTTCATGCCCGATATAATCCTCCGGCCAGAATTAAAAGACCCACTCCATCAACTCTTGGTGAGTTGTTTCATTGTAGTAATTTCAATCCCTACTACTTTTTATAAATTAATAAGTCTTACTTTCTTATTCTCTATCTGTAGCTGCAGGATCTGGGAAGAAATTAAAATAAAAAATTGTAGGACCTTACTCACACCTTTCATATCTAAGGCCAGAGGTTGTTCAGCTATGGCAGAGCTTATACTGTGGTACTAAGACCGCCTGGCTGAATTTTTGTGAGGGCCTACAACTTCCTGGAATATGAAATCTTATAGCTTCTAAAAATCTTCAATACGAAGATAACCCCAACGAAGTGAGAGCTTACATCAGAGAGCTGGAAATGCTCATATATGCCACTGATGACTCGGTTCCTATCACCATGCGGGTGAAGGAAATGATTGATCGTAGCGCCACTGAGGGGGCTGGTGGTTCTGAAGATGAGGAATGGAAAGAGTACATGGCTCCTGAAGATGTAAGTTTTCTTTCCTTATTTTCTTTGCAACTTGATTTCAGTTGAAGCTTGGTTACTTAAGGAAGTTATTTTCTTCATCTCACAGCTTGCAAAGAAAGGAACTGGGGTTCCTTCTCCACAGTATAGCCCTGGTGGTACTGTTATCGGGGCTTCTGCTGATTCTCCTCACGAACCAGGTGAGATATCTCCAGGCCAGCAGGCCATGAATGAGGCGCTGGACATAGCCTTCCATTCGCCAATCCAAGTGCCAATAAGGGAGACTACTGATACTCCGAAAAAACAAAAGAAGCCAAGGCAACGAAGGAGGAAATCCACAGCTAAACGCTTCATTAGTAGCATTATGTCCTTCAAATAGTCATGAGTTTATACTCATAATCACATGGTTACTCATATTTCTGAGGATTGCAGGGGCTTCTTCAATTTCCCCCTTGAGGGAAGGGACTGACCCTCCTTCAAAGGCCGTGGAGGGTGCTGCAGAACAATCACAGACCCAAGCTGACTTGGTTGCTCCTGGAGAAGAGCTACCATCTATTCCCAGTATTCCTCCTACTGCTGAAGATGCTGTCCAGGGTCAGGGGTTGCAGGACATAAGTCGGCAAGAAGATGTAGAAAATGCTTCCACTGGTGAGACTAACCAGGATTCTGAAATATCATTGGATGAAATGATGAGTCAAGGAATGACTTTTGAAGAATTTTATGATCATGCTAAGTTGTCATGTGATTTATAATACCTTGGGTGTGAGTGCTATCCTTCGCCCAATTTTTTTTTAAAATTTACACTTCTAACCATGACTGAAAACAATATGCAGTTTCTTCCGTAGAAGCTGCTGAACGGCCAATGCCTGAAGAGGGTGTGGACATTGATGTCAACCCTACCATTGCAGAAACATTAGCTCAAGTAGAGCTAAACCCAATAAACCCTCCTGAGACCCATCTTGAAAATCCTGTTGAGATCGGGAATGATGGGGAGACGTCTTCTCAGGTTGCTGAACCATCCTTGGGTAAGGGATAATAATATTTGTGATTATACTTTATTTGCAAGACAATCTATTCTTTTGTTATCCTTTGAAGCTAACTAAATCTTTCAATTAATCATGCAGGACCATCAACTACAATGACTAGATCCAGAGGTGAGGCCTCAGCCTCTGCCCCAACAGGAATTGAAAGTGAAGAAGCACTAATCAGGGGGAAAAAGAAAGACAGGGCACTTCTTTAAGTGAATTAATTCCAGATTACATTCCCCCCTCTAACGATGATGTTGAATCAGATCCATATATGCATAAAGCGTTCAGCTTTTCACGATGTAAGGCATGGAACAACATATGGAACATCATATCTAGGGTGCCTTTAGAAGATCTACCATCGAAAATTCCTCAATTGTCATCCCAATTTTTTATACTACGACTTGGTGGTTTTGGATATGAAAAGATCCACGCTACGGTGAAACAGATCATTTTCAGGAGGGAGCAGGCTCAAAAAAGTTGTGAAGATTTGATCAGAGTGAAACTGTCAGTCAACATAGGCAAATTTGAGGCTGCGGTATCCCAAGCTGAAGCTGATTATGTTGCCAAGATGAAGGAGCTGAAGCATAAAATTAAAGAAAAAGTTGTGCAGTAGGTGCAACTCCAGCAATAGTTAGATGCTGTTATTGGGGAACATGATCATCTTAATAAATCATTGGATGAAACTCATATGAATGGCATGAAAGCCATCACATATGCTAATAAGGAACTTCACAAGCTAAAAAGAGTGAAGTTGGTCAAGTGCACGAGCTTCAAGTAACTGCTGATAAATCTCAGGATGCCGTAAATCAAATGAAGAGTTATGTTGAAAGCCTCTTGTAATTCTTTGAAAAAGATAAGAGACTCCAGTCTGTGGATGTTCTTCTAACTCTTGTGTATCAATGAAAAACACTTTCATCTTCAATCATTTTTACCTGCATTCTTTCACTACCTTCTTTAAATTTACTTAATCCAATGGTATTAGTAAGCATAGTTTGATTTTTACTAGGATTATTACAAATAACCCTACAAACTTTGAGCCTTTTAATTGCTTAATATTACATAAATCATACAAAAATGTATATTTAGTGAGCTGGAAATTGACTTTTATTCAGAGTTCCTTTGTCTTTTGTGAGCAGTTTAAAGTCATGCATGTCAGACATAAAGGGGATAATGTTTAAGGTCGAAATAGATTTGACCAAAATGGATTAAAATTGATTCAATTCCTTGACAATTTATCTGAAAACATATTACCAAACTCAAGTATGAGGGAAAATATGTAAACTATGGATTAAGAATATTTGAATCTGAGGAATGATATGAAAAAGAGCTAAAAGGTATTAGAAGAAGTAGTTTCCAAGAATGAAGTTACTATTATTTGACAAAAAACCCGTTAGGGGGTTGAATTATGTAGGGACACCTAAGGGAATTGGCTGCATGGTCAAATAAATAGCATGTTTCGGCTGACAAGTCTGTTATGTGGACTGTTTATGCAAGGCCACCTATGGGCACGTGCTGCATAGTCAGGAAAAAAGAACTCTCAGAAATTTACATTCCTAGTGCTAAAAGCCAGTGAAATATTATGGAGATTCAAATTTTCTAAAGTATAGAGTTTGCTGTATGGAAAGAGGTACTTGAATATGGAGAAGATATTTTCAGAAAATATTATCGAAGAACTGGATGAATATCACTCCTACGAAGGTCTGACCCAAACGTAGGGAAGAAAAATAAATCATAGACTTGAATACTTTCAGATCATAAAAAAGGATATGGGACAAATATGTTAAGGATGGCTATTTTTTTGCGGATCCCTACATACTGTTGTTTGAGACAAATAAGGACAAAAGTGGCATTCTTCCCAAGAATGAAGTTACCACTATCTGACAAACCCGTTAGTGGGTTGAATTATGCAGGGCCACCTAAGGGCATTGGCTGCATAGCCAAATAAATAGTATCTTTTGGCTAACAAGTCTGTTATGTGGACTGTTTATGCAAGGCCACCTATGGGCACATACTACATAGTCAGGAAAAATAATTCTCAGAAGTTTGACATTTTTGTGACTAAAAGTCATGAAAAGGGTTATGAAGATCTGAAAATATTTAAGGTTAGGATTATAACACATAAATATGGGTATTGTCCAATGTATATAGAGATACATAAGTCAATGATAACCATAATCATGTTGTGGATGGGTCCTGAATTGAAATTTTGGACATCACTACGTATCTCATAAGAATGGGAATCAAGCCATACGTAGTTCTTGAAATGCAGTTTAACGTTGTGCAGGACGGAAGTATGAGAGATCTTAGTTTAGGGTCATAGAGTTTGGACCATAATAATGAATACACAGTGTGTGTTTTCATGAGGACTTTTCAGCCAAGGGACTGAAAGTGAAATTTGGGGTTAGGCCCAAAAGACTTGGGGCTGAATTCGAGGGATACTCGAACGTTCCTACGTATCCCATAAGGATAGGAATCAAGCCCACGTAGTTCTAGAACTACCCTTTTTACAAATTTGGTTCGTACATGTGAAGGGTGAAAGGGGACTTTAGTGAAATGATGGTTTAACCTGAGATAAAATGTTTAGGTATTACCATGTATGCACGTAGTCTTTTGAAATGAAACATGATTGAAAAATCAATGTCAATAATAGTTCTCTCTCAAATGAGGAAATCAAAGAGTATTGTAGTTTATTGTCCTACCAGACAAAAGTGTTGCATAGTTTAACGTCATATAGCAAGGACGAAAGTGAATCAATGTAAGGATATTGATTCTAGGGGCGGTTTCACGAATCAACATCATATGAGATGGTGGTGAACCGATGTGAAGAGATTTTTTTTGGGCTTGTACCCTGGGAGGTTGCCTACATACCCAGCCTGGAGGGCAAGGATCAAAGTCCGTGTAGTTCAATTAAAGAATTAATTAATGATCAAGTTTTTCTTGGGGACAACGATCTAATAAAAAAAATATTGTTGGGACTTATACATGGTTAGCAGCCCAAAGAGAGTGTTACAGTTGAGGTTTTCTCTAAGCTCACGTGAGTCATACTCGGTGTGAGAAACAAGAGGTAACAATAACTTTAACGATGCATAGTTTAATGTCATGTAGGACATATAAATGGATTATGCGGTTTAAAGTCTTGCAGTTAGGACTATTGGTGCTTCGTAGTTTAGCGTCATGTAGCAGGGACAAAATATAGTTTAATGTCATGTAGGACGTATCATGAATTTTCTGTACAGTTTAGCGTCATGTAGTTAGGACGATGGGGACAATAGAGTTTAACGTCATTTTGGACGAAAGGGGGACTGTGCAGTTTAATGTCATGCAGTAAGGACAAAATAACACACCATTTACGTCATGTTGGACGCATTGGGGATTTTTTTCACAGTTTAATTTCATGTTGGACGAAAGGGAGAATAGTTTAAGGTCATATAAATGGACCGTGGATGGTGTAGTTTAATGTCTTGCTGGACGGTGGTGTTGTTTTAAGGCCATACAGGACCTTTGATGATTTTTTAGTTTAACGTCTTTCCGGACATAAGGGACTTTTATATAGTTTAGCGTCATGTAGTTAGGACGTCACAGTTTAATGTTTTGCTGGACGTAAGGGACTTGCAAATAGTTTAGGGTCATATGCATGGACCGTTGATGATGCAGTTTAAGGTCATACTAGACCTAGTTGCAGTCTAAGGTCATACTGGACCATTTAGGGAACTTTTTCACAGTTTAACATTGTGTGGGATGAAGTTGCAGTTTAAGGTCTTACAGGACCATTGCTGTATAGTTTAACGTCATATAGCAAGGACAAACTGGTGCTGCATAGTTTAGTGTCATTTTGCGGGGACATCTTGTGAATACTTTGTATTTTATAAAAAATATTTCTTCAAAAAGCTGGCATTAGTTGGAGTAGTAATGAGTTCTCCATCCATCGAGATTAATGAATAAGCTCCATTGGAGTAGACCCTATGTATTGAATAAGGTCCCTCCCATTTTGGTTCAAGATTGGGAGGTTTCTTTCCTGGTATCATTGGAGTTCTGAGAACTAATACCAATTCTCCCTGAATGAATGAACGAAGATGAACTTTTTGTTAAAAGCTCGTGTTATTAGATTCTGATAGATTTCCAAGTGGTGTAAAGTGCACAATCCTTTCTCATCTAACCATTCCAATTCATTCAATCACTTTTGGGATTGATCATCTATAGATAACTGATCACAAATGGCTACTCTGAGTGAGGGCAATTGAACTTAAATTAGAAATACTACTTCTGTTCCATATACCAACGAATATGGAGTTGACTGCGTTGCATTGCGGGTTGTAGTCCGATAATCCCATAAAGTATGAAAGAGTTTATCAGGCCATGACCTCTTATCTTTATCCACTACCTTTTGCAGTATATTTGAAAGAGTCTTGTTAAAGGCTTCTATTTAGCCATTGGCTGCTGCATGATACTGAGATGAATGGTTGGATTTAATGTTGTATTCATGATACAATTTCTTCACCTCAGAAGAACAGAAGTTTGTGCCGTTGTCCGTCAATATGGTATGAGGGACACCAAATCTAGTAATGATGTTAGACTTGATGAAGCTAACAATGCATTTAAAACTGACTTCTTTGAGAGTTACTACCTCTGCCCATTTGGAAAATAAATCAGTAGCAGTAAGAATGTACTTAAACTGCTTGGCCGTAGCTGAAGGGTAAGGTCCCACCACATCCATTCCCCATGTGGAAAATTGTCATGAGTATTTAGCTGTATGAAGCAACTCTGGAGGTTGATGAATGAAGTTGGCATGTACTTGACATGAATGAAACTTCTTTGTGAAATCAACACAATCTTGTATCATTGAAGGCCAAAAGTATCCAAGCCTTCGAATTTGATCAGACAATCTATGTCCAGATTGGTGGGCACCACAGACTCCTGCATGCACTTCATTCATGACATCCATTGTCTCTTCATCATCAATGCATCTGAAGAGAACTCCATCAAAACCACGTTTGTAGAGAATTTTCTCTAGGTGGTTTGGGCCATCATAAAGAGTAAAATTGACCACATGTCGCCGGATTTGTTCTTTCTCGGCTCTATCAGGTGGAAGTGTTCCATTTTGAAGGTATTCCCTGATAGGTGAAATCCATCCTGTAGTATGACCATACAGTTCAGGAATGGGACTAATTTCATTAATTTCCTCTGTTCTGGCTTGAACATAAGGTGAAATTACACGACGATGGGCAATACTGATGGTTGTCTCGTCCCGATTTGGATCTGCTAGAGCTGTGGCTATATTAGACACAGCATCAACTTGAGCATTTTGTGATCTTGGGACATAAGAAAATGTCGGTTCTGAAGGGAATTCCGCCATTAATTTTCTGACGTAATCATACAAAGGGATTAACTCTTCTTTTCTGATGGCATAATCCCCATTGACTTGTTTTATTACCAAGTCTGAATCACCTTTCACATTTAAGTGATTCACTTGTTCTTGAAGCGCTAAATCCAAGCCTGTGATAAGAGCTTGGTATTCAGCTTCATTATTGGTACCACCTTCCCACAATAAAAAGGAATAAGGTAACAATGCCTTATCTAGAGAAATGAGTACAATTCCTAAACCAACTTTGTTGAATTTAGGATTTTCCATTTTCTTCCCTATTGGACTTCTGGAAGCACCATCAAAATTCATTTCCCATGTTTGAGGACACTCTTGAATAGAAAAAACTTCCTCATCAAGGAGTTAAATATCTGAAGACATGTCTTCTACTGAAGGATGTTCATCCAGGAAATCAGCCAGAGCTTGGCCCTTTATTTCCTTTTGAGATACATACTGAATGTCGAACTGCTGAAAAATAACTGCCCACCTTGCTAGACGTCCTATAAGCATTGGACGACTAAGGATGAATTTGAGCGGATTATTGCGAGATACCAATTGGACCTCATGATGTTTCAGGTAGTGTCTTAGTTTCTGGACTACAAAGATTAATGCCAAGAAGCACTTCTCAATACTTGAATACCAGGTTTCTACTTCAATCATAGTTCTACTGAGATAGTAGAGGCTATTTTCATTCCTAGCATCATTCTTTTGAGCGAGAAAGGCACCCAATGATCGCTCTAGAGCTGTCACATAGAGGATAAGTGGTCTACCTTCAATAGGTGGCATGAGTACTGGTGGACTCAAGAGGTATTTCTTGAGAACATCAAACGCTTCTTGACATTATTCAGTCCGCTGGTAAGTGGATCCTTTTTTCAATGATTTGGTAAAGGGTAAACTTGTGCCTGCCAAATTGGCGATGAAACGCTGAATATAGGATAAGTGTCCTTGAAGTCCTCTTAATTCTTTCAAATTATGAGGAGGTGACATACCAAGGATTGATTTGGTCTTCTCAGGATTGACTTCAATACCATGATGGCGTACAACAAAGCCGAGGAATTTTCCTGAGGTTACCCCAAAAGCACATTTTAAGGGGTTCATCTTCAAATTATGTTGTCGAATCTTGTGGAATATGACTTCCAAATCATCCAAGTGATTAGAACATTGTTTGGATTTAACCACCAAATCGTCTACATAGAATTCAACAAAATTCCCTAAGAAAGGTTTGAAGATACGATGCATGGCGCGTTGATATGTTGCACCTGCATTCTGTAAACCAAAGGGCATCACCCGATAACAAAACACACCTTGAGGGGCTCTGAAGGCTGTAGATTCCTCATCTTCTGGGGCCATTCAGATCTGATTTTATCCGGAATATCCATCCATGAAGGAAAGTAATTCATAGCTAGTCGTCGCATCAATTAAGAGTTCTGTAATCGGAACTGGGAAATCATCTTTAGGACAATACCGATTAAGATCTCTGAAATCGATGAAAACCCTAATTTGTCTGTTCTTCTTCTTTACAGAGACAATATTAGCCAACCACTTGGGATACTGAACTTCTCTGATGAAGTTATCTTTGATCAGCTTATCCACTTCAGCTTCAATTTTGGAAGCATAGGTTGGGTGTGTTCTTCTCGCGGCTTGCTTAAATCCTTGATGTTCTTTTGGTAAACCCAAATGATGAGTAGCAAAATCAGGATCAAGCCCAGGAATTTCTGTATAGTTCCAAGCGAAAATATCTTTATTTTGCTTTAGAAAAGAAGTATACATTTCTTGGTCTTCAAGGGTCATGGCCGCACTAATTAAAGTGGGGCGTGGATCTTTCTATGTACCCAGATTTATTTCTCTGAGTTCATCCAAAGTGGTAGAGATACCCTCTTCAAATGCTGGAAGAGTATCTCTAAGATCTTCCTCTTCCTCTTCATCATGTGCTATTTATTCCATTTCTACTTTCATAGTAGATGACAAAACGAAATTTTCATGATCAGAAGAGATGTCAAAATTTGCACATTTTGAAGAAGAAGCTTCTATTTCCGACCCTATTGATGATAAAGGGCCTTCTTTGGGAAATAAAGAGGAGATGATGGATTGAGAATTGACATCATTATTCACCTCCGATGTTGCTATAACTTCTTCTAGACTGATTGGCGAAGTATAAACCTGTTGGATTTCAGTAGACGAAATGAAGACGTCACCACTTGTGCTTTCATCACCGTTTGGTAGGTTACCAATTTCTCCCATGTTGTCTGGCTCAATTGCCGTAATTGACATTACGGATCTTTCCATAAGAGTATTTTGATTTGGGCCTATTTTTTCAATTTGACTGATAGGTAACACATAATCTGTACTCACATGTGTAAATGGATTTATTGGAATCTTCTCCTAACCATATGGAGCATTAACTTTGGTAATTTCTTTCATGGTAGATTTTTCTCTTCCCTTCATGTGATAAATTTCCGCCTCAATGTATTGAGACTCACATGTCTTGAATGGGGTCTTATCACCATACAATGTTCCAACTTGACCATTGAAACAATATTTCAGACATTGATGGTATGATGAAGGGATAGCTGCATGCTGATGTAGCCAGGGTCTTCCAAGAAAGACGTTGAAAGCTGAGTCTTGATCAACAATCATGAAATCCGAATTGGATATATGATCTCCAAACTGAGTTCTGAGTGTAACTTCACCCAGTGGTTCTTGTTCATATTTATCATACCCTTGTAACATCATTATAGAAGGAGATAAATCAGATTCTGTGAGGCCCAATCAACGAAGTGTACAGATGGGCATGAGGTTGACTCCTGAACCATTGTCAATGAAAGCTCTTCGGATATCCACACTATTGAATTTTCCAGATAAGTAGAAAGGTTTTATGTGCCCATGAATAACATCATATTCATCTTTATCAGTAAAAGATATCACTGTATGGCATTCTGCAGGATTATTCTCTATGTGATAGACTTCAGCTGCAGCAATTTCATCTTCAAACTCCTGAGGACTTGACAAAGCTTCGATGAGTGCTTCCCGAAGATCTTTTGACAGATTCAAAGCATCCAAAATTGATAACTTGGCTGGTACTTGGGCCAAGTGTTTCAATATATCATACTTTTGATCTAGAGGTCTGCGTTTCCCAACAGGAATATGCGGTTTAGCAGGTACCTTGGAAGCAGATTCTTTGGAAGCTGATGCATCTTGTATTGGGATAGAAGTTGGTAACATCCTTGGTTTTGGAACATTAGACCGATTAAATCCACTTAATTTATGAGATAAAGAAGATGGAATTTTCAATTGGTCTTCCAAAATAATTGTGCCAAGACTGAGTTGACTATTGGAAGAAGAACTTGCTTGTTCTTTTTGAGCTCGCTGAAGGGCTCTACCATGAGTTTCTGCTGCATACATAGTGCTAGCAGGGGTAGAATTGGAGTAGTGGCTTCAGAAAGATCCATGTCTTCCCCTGTATCCTGAACCTCTGGAACTTCCTCGGATTCCCTTATTTGATACAGGGAATTCAAACTTATCAAAATTGAAATTACGACTGGAATACAGATCTGTTAATTGAATCATATTAACAGAATCGAAGATTAACTCTTCGTCTAATAAAGACTCTGCCTGACTAGCCTATTTAGGTTGTGCCGTTTGATGGGGCGGTGCCCATGGTTTTGAAGTAGATGGCATAAAGTCTGCCAGAGTCAAAGAAAATTTAGGCTTTGACACATACTCATCTTCTTCTGATTATTTTTTCTTCTTTGAATCAAACCGTTTCTTTGAGTATTTTACCTCTGATGAAGAGGGTTTTACCGCAATATTCATGGTAGAAGACACAATTGGTTTATTTAATTGTGTTCAAAAAATGGCATGAGTCCGGTTGATTGTCTTTCTGACCATCAAATCATCATACTTCTGTGCATTTCTTCTTTTGAATTCTTGCCATTCACCTTCCTCCTCTGGAACTGTAGCAGTAACACATGCTACCTGAGTCGAAGAACCATTCAACATGACTTTTCCCAAGTCGACCATGTTTTGAAGGAGGTCTTTAAAGACAAAACACTCCTGGATAGGATGCCCCAACATTTGATGAAAGGGACAATAATTGGGACGGTCTTCATCTCCTTCCTTTTTTGGCCTCTTGGGCACTGGTAATTGAACCAAATTATTTTCCAGAGTTGAAATGAATTAACCAGGAACTTGCTCATTTCAGAAAGAGTATGTTTTACTCTTCAAACCCTCAAATTGTTTTCGTCGTTGATCTTTTTGATTAATTGGACGAAACGGCCTTTGTTGTTGGCGTTCATAAGGTGGAGCCCTTCGAGAAGATGAAGGTTTTGAAGTAGAAATAGGTACAGGCGCTTGATTAATCATAACTGTAGCAGTTTCTTCTTTACCCATTATCCTTCCTGAAGCTGATGGAATTACACGAGATTTAACCTTAGCCTGTATAAGGGAATCTTAAATCTGCTGAGGGATTGAAGTAAGGTCTCGAAACCCTCCTGTGTATTTCACAGGGATCAATGGCGTGCGTAATTCGTCACGCAAATTTTCCATAAATATTGGCAACATCTCTTCCTGAGGGAGTGCTAAACTCAGGGAATACGTTAATCCCTTCCAGTGAGCAATGAAATCAGAGACTCTTTCATTCTCCCTTTGCTTGCAGTTTGTAAGATCGAAAACTGTCATTTTTGGAAAAGTTGAGCTAAACTGAAGAAGGAATTTTTGACGAAGATCCTCCCATCTGATGATTGACCAGGATTGCAAGCTTGTATACCAGACAAAAGTTGGTCCTTGCAATGTTCGCACGAAGCATCTGAGTTTCACTACTTCTTGCTACTCTGGAGTTCCCATCACAGGATCACAACAAGACACGTAATGCGTCAAATGTTGTTCAGGGTCACCTGATCCATTGAAAGTAGGGAAAACAGGGTTTCCAAAACTAGATGGAGGAGAAATTGAATCTACCCATTCAGGGTAAACTTTCTTTTCTGGTTGAACTTGCGCACGTTTCCCTTCCATAGTTTCTAACCGAGGTGTTAATGACTCAATAGTAGTTATTAACATTTGAGAAACATCAGGTTGAAATTGGTCTTGGGTAGGTGCAATGAATGGAGCTTGGATAGACGTGGTGGTTGGTGCTGCAACTGATGGTAGCACTGCCAACCGTTGTTGCGCTTGACCCACGGGATTATACCTCTGAGGGTGTACTGATAAAGGAGGATATTCTTGATCCATCTCAGTAACTCCAACAAATTCCTTCGGCTGTCAGACTTCATCATTCTTAAGAAGAAGACTACTCTGAAGTAGTTCTGCATTCAACCTTCTTAATTCTTTCATTTCTTCCTCTTGTTGTGCAAACCTTTGCTCTAACGAGAGCGATTGACCTTCTCCAGAGGAAGGATATGTAACCTGATTCTTTCCCCTCCCTTTATTGGATGATTTTTGGAGAGAAGGAAGTGGATTACCTAGGTTCTGAGAAATCCTTTGACTTCGTGTACGCACACCTTCTTCATTTGTATCAGCGCATACATTTTCTTGAGCAGGACGCTCTTCATCTGAGTCCCCTGAGTGAGTCTCCTCTGGTGGATTAGCAACAACGACATTGATGACATTGATTGATGTATAATGAATCACATCCATTCTATCAACATTTCTGTGATATTGTCTTCTTTCATGTATTTGATGAGACATTGCCTTTTGTTGATTTAATCTTTTAGGAACTTCTTGATGAGCTATAACTTGGAGGGAATATCCTGATAATTTGGCTCTTCGTTCCTCTTGGGGATTCTTCCCCAATCTAGAAAAGACTGATATTCTCTGAGAAGGGGATTTATGATTTGAAAGAGTCCCCAGTCTCGAGAACTGGGGATGTTCCTGCTGCTTCCGCTCAACTCCTCGAATCCCATTTGTTGACTCTGAGGGTTGGGTTAAAGGAGTCCCCAGTCTGACAAGCTGGGGTGGCTCTTGACATGCTATGTCTGAGACCTTTTTAAAATCTCTCTTGATCTTGCGAATCTTAGTTCAGAAATTAGCTTGATGCATTAGCCTGTATCCACTTTTATCACCTGGTTTAACAGACCATTGGATGATTTCTGAAACTTCTATCATTTGATGATGTGTTTGCTCCATACGAGAGGCTTGTGCAACATTCTCTCCTGCTTGATGTAGGAGCAATTCAACAACTTGTTCTCTATATTCTTGATTTTGAGAGGAACTAGTTGAAGCCTGTTCTTGAGCAGGATTTTGATTATGAACAAATCCCATTGACTGTGGCTAGCCATGGGCAATAACATTGCATGAGACCATTTCCGGCGGGCTTTGCTGACTGGAAAGCACTGTGAAATGTAGTGCTCCATGAACACCCCATCCTCTGATATGAACACCAGATGGAGCATTGGCAATTAACTGACGCAATTTTCTTAGTGCACCAAGGCATGAATGTTGAAGGGTTCTCTGCTTCTTTTCAGCCTTCGGATACCGAGAGACTGATAGAGATTCCAAATCAATCTGACGTTGTAGCCCTTCTATTATCTTAAGATGATTTTCATATTCATCATAAGATAATACCTTCTACTTCAATTGACAAAGAGTTTTCCATATGTTGAGACGAATATCATGGACTCCATCTTCCGTCAACATCTTTGTAATGTCATACTGGGAGTCAACCAAAGGCCAAAACATGACTGGTACCTCACTTTTCGCCAGTTTTTTCCTCATGTTCAGTATTTCCTCTTTATCATTAAATGAAGATTCTTCTACCTGTTTTGACCAGAGTTGGTGTTTCCTTGTTGATTCATCAGATTCAACAAGATTGGTAGAGAGATCATTGATCAAACTCGAAGATGCATGACTTAGGGGTGGTTCGTATAATGACCTACACCCTGGCCTATCTTCTGATTGAGAAAGTATTTCACTTGCTAGCAATAAAGCATCAGACATGACTGGTTTCGCATTTGCAAGTGCCTCAATATAAGAGGGCTTTCTCGGCACTACATTGTCCACTGGAGTATTTTCCAGGCAATGTGAATCACTACTGCGGAGAGGAATTTCGCAGCGAAATTCATTATCATGGGGAGGACCACGATAATGAGTTACAACAAAAGATGAGATCTCTTGCTCCTTGTTCTTCTGACCACACAGAGGGTTCTTGTGGCTCTCATCTGAAGAAGAAACATCAAGATTGACCAAATTTTCATGAAGAAAGCCTTCATGAGGATGTGTCTGTTGAATACTTTCGGAATTAATGTTCCTGTTATTGGGAACTGAGGGAGTAGAATCTTGAATTCCAACAGATAAATGTCCGAGGGCTTCAAGAACTCCAGCATCGAGCAAGGCCTTGTTACAGATTGGTCTTTGATCTCCTGACTGTGCTGGGAAGATCTTATTCTTAGATGCCTTCTTACTCACTTTGGAAACCACTTATTGACGAAAGTGGTTACTCTGAGCAGGTGTATGTGCCTGATCAGGAAATATGGTCAGGTTAGGCTGACGATCTCCACTCAAATCAGGTGTATGTGCCTGACTTGGTTGTCCGTATGATATGGGGGAGTATTCCCAAAAACCCTCTCAGACTGGAATAGATGTGTGTGTCTGTTCCGGAGTGAATCGTTGATGTGTCACTCCACTGCTAGGGATAGATTTATGTGTCTTTCCCTGAGATGATGCTGAATCTGTTATGATATCCTGGCAAGCATCCAGAATATGAGCAGGAATTTGCTTCTGCTCTTTCACCATTGACAAAATATGCTTGGTGACTTCAGCCGCCGGAACGGGGATATACGTCCATTCCAGGCTTGGAGTAGGTGTATGTGCCTGCTCCTGTCCTCCTTTTCTTGTCAGTGAATCCTGACAGTACTCAAGTGTGGAGGCAGAGAGTTGAGTCTGCCTCTTGTTTGTCGTCGGAGCTTTCCGACTGACTTCTCCGTGCGCTACCAAGCGAGACTGTTGGTAGGCTTGATTAGTACTAGCAGGTGTATGTGCCTGCTGATTACACTTTGCCAAATGCGGTTGATGAGATCCATCATATGTAGTTAGGCGAGCCTACTGACTAACTGATGATGTATAAGCAGGTGTATGTTCCTGCCTATAGTACTCCGCCGGAATTGCCTGGCGGGATTGGCTTGATGCTGCCAGACGAGTCTGCTGGACAACGGAATTAAAACGGATAGGTGTGTGTGCCTGTTTGTTGTTCTCCACCAAGTTAGGTTGGTGGACTTCTCCGGAGATGGAAGGGATTAAAACATGCCCATTGTTAACCGGATTCCGTCTCTGGCGGTTCGTCTTGCCTGCTCGGGTTTGAGGAACCTGAGCTGAATGCTTGGAGTCAGTACCCTCATCATGTTGAGGGTTCACTGCCGCACGAGTCTGGTGGCGATTGTTGATGGGAGCCCTTGGGAAGGACTCCTGTCGTTTTGAATTAAGGCCTTGAGGGACCTGCTCATTCACTTCCTCAGAGTAAGGGAGCGAATGGAAATTGCATTCCGGGGATAACGACCCAAAATGGTTGGAGACGATAGTTATCACCGCCTGCCTCTTGATCACTGGTTGTCATTGTCCAGACGACCTGTGTGAGTTGTTCACTTGGAGGGCCTGTCGGGCAGCCTCCAGAGTTGGGATGGTACCGTGTTGACGGTACTCCTTAACTAGAGCATTTGATACCCAGTGTTGAAGGTGCTGAGTAGGTGATGTCATCCTTAGAGCGGATGACGATCCAGTAGGAATAGCAGCAGTGGTATTTGCAGTAGCAGTATTCACAGATGTGAATTTGAGAGCATCCATTATGTAAATACAGAAGATATTGGAAAAGAGTGCATGTTTGATATAACAGACGTAATCAAGATAAAATTCAGCCACTTCATCCTTTGGATGAGCACACATTTCAATGATTGTTTTTTTGTTAGCCCCCTTATTGAGTTTTAAATAGGGGATTAACAAATAGGTAAAACATCATTTTAACTTGGTTAAGGATTCACGTCGGGTTCACCATTTTTTGTTTCCCTCGGAATTCGGGGAAGACCTCCTGGATGGGAGATTCAAACGTTCCGATCAGTTTCTAATGGGTTTGTTCATAGAACCGGAAACATCCAATGATTCCACATCCATTTGGACCTACTTTCCAAAGGTAGCGCTCATTAGCTTGTGGACTGATGAGGATTAGGAATTTGCATTGGTCGAGAGGATGGGAGGCCGGACACATCACACCTTTTTGAGGGGAATTATTGTCTATTCCGGGACTCTCTTTATAGATTTAAGTTATGTTCGTGAATCCTTATTACATTACTAAGTATAAAATGAGATTTTCCTTTAGTTTTGACAATCAATGATTAAATATGTAAGAAATTTAGAGAATCTTTTATACGTATTTGAGGTTCTTCATCAATAAAGAATCATCTATATCTATTTAGAGATTCTTGGTCAATGGTAACCTTCAAAACATTCATATAAAAGTATCTTGGTCATTATGATGACCAGACTGGTTTTAAATCCACTCAGTGGGGCACTTGAAGTTTATTGTCATTCAGAAGGACATGAATTATTTCAGAGTTGGGATCGAACCCATAGATGGGCTACCTACGTATCCTTTGTTTTGGAAAAGGAATCAGAACCCACGTAGTTCGAAGGGAAGAGTATGATGTTTATGATTGATGGCTCAAAGCAGGATGTCACAATTACTTTTACACTCTAAGCTCACGTGAGTCATGCTCAGTGTGAGAAACAAGAGGTATTGGTAAAAATTAGACAATTGTGCCATGAAAGATGCAATCATAAGAAATAATGTGGGGATTATTTATGTATGACTGCCCAGCGGATTTACTTTAGGGAGAAAATCCAGGAACATGGTCCATAAAGGTATATGTGCTTCATAGATATTTGAATACTCTAACTTGGGACTTATTCCTGAAAAGGAAACCCAATTTGGGAGAGGATTGATAACTGGGTTTTACTCCTGAGAAAGAATCCCAGATCAAACGTAAATTAGGAATGGTTAAAGAGAATTTAAGGGATTGGGGCTTATTCCTGAAAAAGGAAGCCCAAGATTTAGGACTGGGACTTATTCCTGAAAAGGAGGCCCAGGTTAGGGGACACGGGGCTTACTCTTGAGAAGGAAGCCCAAAATTATGACTGGGGCTTATTCCTGAAAAGGAGACCCAGGTTAAGGATTAAGGTTTGGGGATTACACCTGAAAAGGATGCCCAAATTAGAGGACTTATGACTGGGGATTATTCCAGAAAAGGAGACCCAGGTTAAGGATTCTCTCATCTTAAAGGATGAGGTTGAATGAATTAACTCTCCATATTTAGTGACATAAGGATTTTTAAATCACTAGGTTTTGAGAGATATTCCACAGAATTCCTTTCAGATAAGGAAGTCAAATCAATAAATCATGCCATAAATGGATTTGAAGAGTGTCTTGAAGACTGAATCTTGAAAAGGAAAGGTGTAATGGCTTAAGAGGGGTGGAATGGGCAAGAAAGGCACCCAAAAATGAAGGGGCACACAAGTCTTGGTAGGCGCGCAAGTATTGCGGGGGCGCGCAAGTATTGGTCGCGCAGGTATACCTGCGTGACACGTGGTGTACTTGCGCGATGGTCAACCAGCATTGAAATACTTGAGCGACTCTTTATTAAAGCCTTTAGAATCCTCTTGAGGTTCTTCCAAAAAAGGGACGCGCAAGTTCTATCGAAGGAGTAAGGCGGCGCGCAAGTGTGACCACTTCCCTTAAGGGCTGGCCACTCAGGCGCGCAAGTGTTGATGAGTTTCAGCACTTAGGCCTTCCTCCCTCTCTTTAGATCTTCCGTTCTAGGTAAGAAATTACCTTAGAAGTGTTTTGGAAGCTTTGAGAAGAGACTTGGGCGTCAGGAGCTTCAATCCGAGTTTCTGGAAAAAGATCCTCGCGAATGGGGGGCCCACAGGGTCTATTTATAGGCAGGAGAAGACCCCGGGCGGTTACCGGGCAGTTATCAATTAGGTCGCGCAAGTGGACTTGCGCGACAGTGATATAACATGCGCGGTGCAGTTGCTTTTGATCCTTTGTTCATTCTTTTGTCGATTTTTGATATTTTCTTCAAAGGTTGAATCAATTTGAGCTCAGATATTCCCCTTTTCCGATTTTTAGATTCTGTGACGAAAGGAGGGTCAACAAGGGTTTTTTGGGTTTTATAGTTTTTAGGATATTTTGGGGTTTTAGGGTGTTGAATAGGGTTTTGGGAATATTATTGGGTTATTTAGGTACTTTTAGGATTTTTGGGGTATTTTAGGGTGTTTCAGTTTTTTAAGTATTTTTATGGTTTTTTAGTGTTTTTAGGGTTTTCCGGAGTTTCTAGGGTTTTTAAGCTTTTGGGGGTATTTTAGGGTTTTCATGTATTTTGAGTTCTTTTATGGGGTTTAGGGTTTTAAGGGGTTTAAAATGTTTTTTGAATTTCTTATGTTTTATATTAGTATTAAGTGGTTTTATGTTTTAAGGTTTTGTTAGGTTTTTTTCAGGGTATTTACATTTTTACGGATTTTTAGGGATTTTTTAGGATTTTTATGGTTTTTATGGTTTTAGACTTTTTGAGGGGTTTTCAAGGGTTTTTTAGGTTTTTAGTGTATATATGTTTTTTGGGTTTTTTATAAGTTTTTTTATGTTTTTTTGGATTTTTTATGGGTTTTATATTTTTTTAACGTTTTAAGGGGTTCTAAGTAGTTTTAGTGTTTTTAGTGGGTTTTTAGTGTTTTTAAGGGTTTTAGGGGTTTTGTTGTTTATATGGTATTTTTTATGTTTTTAATGTTTTTAGTGTTTTTAGGGTTTTTAAGGGGTTTTGGGGGTATTTTATGCTTTTTATTGTTTTTAGGGGTTGTATAGGCTTTTTAGGGGTGTAAATAGTTTTTAAGGGTTTTAGGGGTATTAATGGTATTTTAGGGTTTATAGGGAATGCAGTATCTTTTAGTGGGTTTATGCATTTCTAGGGTCTTTTAAGCATTTTATATGGGTTTTGGGGTTTTTAGGGTTTTTAGGGTTTTATGCATTTTAACAATTTTTTGGGGAGTTTAGGGTTATTTAGGGATTTTTCAGAATTTTTATGAGTTTTTAGGGGTTTCATGGGTTTTCATGACTTTTTAGGGGTTTTTGGGTTTTATTGTATTGATGGGTTTTGGTGTTTTAAAGGGTTTCATGGGGTTTTAATGTGAATTAGGTTTTTTATGATTATTTTAGGGTTTTATTGGGTTTTGGTGTTTTATATTTTTTAGGGTTTTTGGGTGTTTAAGGAGTTTTATAGGGTCTTACAGGGTCTTTTAGGTTTTTAAGGGTCTTTTAAGATTTTTTGGATTTTATGGGGTTTTTATAGTTTTTAGGGATTTGAGGGGTCTTTAGGGTTTTTATGGTTTTGAGGATCTTTTAGGTCACTTTAAGTATTTTTAGTCTTTTAAAGGTCTTAATGGTTTTTAGGGTTTTTAGGGGTTTCAGGGGTTTTAGTATTTTTAGGTTTTGTAGGGGTTTTAATTATTTTTTGGGTTTTAAGGTTTTATTGTCATTTTCAAGGTTTTTAGTGTTTTTTTGAATTTAAGGGTTTTTGGGATTTTTTAAGAATTTTAATGTTTTCTGTTTTTTAGGGTTTTATGGATATTGAGGGTTTTTGGGTTATTATGTTTTTTGTGGATTTTTTAGTTTTTATATTTTGGTTTTCTATGGTTATAGGGGTTTTTAGCATTTTTAAGGGTTTTAAGGGTATTTAGAGTTTTTAGTGATTTTTAGGGTTTCTATGGGGTCTTACGATTTTAAAGTTATACGTGTTTTTATGGGTTTTTGGGGGTTTTGGAGTTTTTTTAAGTTATTATGGATTTTTATAATTTTTAGGGTTTAGAGGATTTTTAGTGATTTTAGGGGTTTTAGGTGTTTTTATGGTTTTAGTTATATTTCAGGGTTTTTAATGTTTTTTGAGTTTTTAGGGGTTTTTAGGTTTTTTATGATTTTTTAGAGTTTTTATGGTTTTTATGGTCTTTTATGGTTTTTAGGGTCATTTAGTGTTTTCAGGGGTTTCAAGGGACTTTTGGGGGTTTTAGGGGTTGTATGGGGTTTTAGGGGGTTTTTGCATTTTTAAGGTTTTTGGGGTTTAAAGGTTTTTTTAGTGTTTTTAGCTGTATTTTTAATTTTTTTGTAGTTTTTAGGGTTTTAGGTATTTTTTAGGAATTTTGGGGGTTTTAGGGTTATTTAATCATTTTACATAGTTTTACACATTTTTAGGGTAAGGAAGAAGCGAGGGTTGGGCAATTCTCGACCCCCCCAAATTTATTAGAACGAAAAAAGAGACCAAACAGACAAGGGAGGGGAGGGGTCAAACGAACCACACCCAAAAACCCTTTAAAATCCAAGATGCAAAAGACCCCAAAAAAATAAAAAAAAAGAAAAAAGAAAAAAACACAAAGCCAAGAAGTCACCACCATCATCCATCATCAACCAGCATCCTGCAGCTCACAACTAACCAACAACCAGCATCTAAGCTTAAAAAATACAGCATCTAGCACCAAGCACCAACAACAACAATCACCTTCAGCACCTCCCATCTAAGCAGCAACCGGTATCCAGCATCACTGTCTCCATCCTCCATCACCTTCACCGCCTCGTAATGAAGCAACAATCATCGCCAAGCAATCACACCAACCACTAGGAACATATCCGCAGCACGCAAGAGCAGGACAACATTCAACACCATTAACCAGTAACAAAAGCCAACATCCACACCACCACCACTCAACCAAAACAGTATCCATCACCCTTGATGAATCACCACCAAACCAAACACAACACAAGAGACCACAATCCGACATAACACACATATCACAACACAACATAACAGGACCTTCATCATCAGCATGAAACCTATCCGTGGGAGAAACATCAGAAATATGAACCTGAATTTTCCACACAAACCGATGCCAAGACGATATCATTTGTGCCTCTTGTAGCCTTTGGGAAGATCTAAGATCCCCCATATCCGCCTCAATAACCAACCTCCAAAGACCACCACAGATCCTTAAAGTACACCAGGAAACAACCAGCCACAGATCAATGCCTCCAAAAGTCACCATACCAAAATGCGTAGAATACTGAAGCAGAAAATCAAGAAAGATCGCCCATAGTTGATGCCAAAACCCACGTCGCTGGTTCATCCTGCTCCATCATTGAGGATCCTTACTCTGCTGACTTTCCTGAGGTCCCATATCTGCAAAGTCAACCACGATCCGTGATAGAAATCCATGAAGGAAGCCAACCGCCAATGAGCCTTCATCGCCACAAGCCAGATCGGAATGATCTGAGTCCATAGTAACCTGTGGAACTTCTAAAGAAAACGAAACCCAAGTACACCAGTAATGGAACAAAATCCCTTCTGAAATCCATAGAAAGGGAACCGCTTGGGGAAGACGAAGCCAAAGAAGAAACACCATCTTGAGTTCGAAGAACGCATCCAGAGAACACCATCACTAAGAGTAGATTGTGGATCCAACGTCAAAACCCCGAGAAGAAACCATAGGAAGAGGCGTCGAGTGAGAGAGAGATCCAGGGGAGTGCGCTGCCATCTTTTCGGTTTTACACGTTTTTAGGGGTTTCTTGGATTTTAGGGGTTTTGTGGTTTTTAGGGGTATTTATGAGTTTTAGTGATTTTTTTAGATTTGGGTTTTAAGAGGTTTTTTAGTATTTTATAGGGTTTATATGGGTTTTTATAGCTTTTAGGTTTTTTAAGGATTATTTTAGAGGTTTTAGGGTTTTAGGGGTTTTATGGGTTTTTAGGGATCTTAGGAGTTGTCAGGTGTTAAAGGGGTTTTGCAGTTTTTATAGGGTTATTTACAAACTTATAGGGTTTTATGGGTATTTTAGGGCTTTTTAGTGTCTCTTTATGATTTTATGGGTTTTTTGTGATTTTATGTTTTTCATGGGTTTTAGGGTTTTGGTGCTCTTTTAGAGTTTTTTTGGAATTTTTAGTGTTCTTTAGGGTCTTAATAGTTTAAGGGGTTTTTGGGTTTTTTGGATTTTATAGCTTTTAGTTTTTTAGTGATTTTAAGGGTATTAAGGTTTTAAGGTTTTCTTAGGAATTTTTCGGGGACTTAGAGTTTTTTTTTGTTTTATGTATTTTTCATAATTTTTAAATTTTTTAGTGTTTTTTGGGGATTTTGGGATTTTGGGGTTTCTTAAGGGTTTTTATGGGTTTTTAGGGGTTTATTGTTTTTTGGGTTTTCGAGGGTTTTGTGTTTTTATCATTTTAAGGATTTTATTATTTTTTAATGTGTTTAGTGGTTTAAATGGGTTTTATGGTTTTTGTGGGTTTTTATGATTTTTATGGGTTTTTTAGTTTTTAAGGTTTTAAGGATTATTTTGGTTTTCATGGTTTTTAGGGTCTTTTATGTTTTTAGGGTTTTTTAGGGTTTTTAGTTTTAGGGGGTTTTAGTATTTTTACTGTCTTAAGGGTTTTGGGTTTTTTTAGGGTTTTAAGGGAATTTTAGGTTTTTAATATTTTTGGGTTCTTTAATGTTTTTAGGGGTGGTTTATGTTTTAAGGGGTTTAAGAGATTTTATGAGTTTTAATTGTATTTTAGGGTTTTTTAAGGTTTTAGGGTCGTTAAGTGTTTTTAGTATTTTATAGGAGCATTTTGGTGTTTTAGGGTTTTAATGGTTTTTAGGGGTTTTAGGTTTTCAGGTTTTTATGTTTTTAGGGGGTTTTGTGGGTTTTAGGAGTTTTTAGGGTTTTTAGTGTTTTTAGGGGTATTTGGGTTTTAAATTGATTTTTAGCGTTTTATAGGATTTTATTGGGGGTTTTAGAGATTTTAGGTTTCTTAGGATTATTTAAGGGGTTTTATGGGTTTTTAGGATTTTTAGGAGTTTTAAAGAATCTAAGGGGTTTATGGGGTTTCGATTGGGTTATTTGTGGTTTTTGTGTTTTAATGGGTTTTTTAGGTTTTTAGGCATTTTATTGGTTTTTAGTGTTTTTAGGGTTTTCGTGGGTTTTTTGGTTTTTGAGTTTTTTGGGAATTGTATGATTTTTTTGATTTTTTTTGGTTTTAAGGATCTTGATGGGTTTTAAGGTTCTTATGGCTGTTTAGTTTGTTTAGTGTTTTTTAGGTTTTTTATTGGTTCTATGTGTTTTACATTTTTAAGTATTTCAATAGTTTTTTAGGGTTTTAGGTTTTTTATGTTTTCAGTGTGTTTTATGTATTTTTTAGGATTCTATGGTGTTTATCGTTTTTATGGATTTTGAGGGTTTTAGGGTTTTTAAAGGCTTTTAGGGATTTTAGGGTATTTATGTGTTTTTTCTATTTTTAGGTTTCTATTTAAGTTATTATGGTTTTTAATGTGTTTTTTATCTTTTTTAACATTTTTAGGGATTTTAAGGGTTTTTAGAGTTTTTAGTGTGTTTTTAGGGGATTTATGTGTTTTTAAGGGTTTAAATATTTTTAGTTGTTTTAGTTTTCACATATTTTTAGGTTTTTATGGCCTTTTTAGTGTTTTTAGGGTATTTAGGAATTTTAGGATTATTTAGGGTTTTCAGTGTTTTTAGGGATTTTATGGGGTTTTAGGGTTTTAGGGATATTTTAGGTTTTTAATTTTTATAATGTTTTTTGAGGTTTTAAGGATTTTTTTAGATTGTTTTTGGGTTTATAGGTTTTAGGGGTTTTAGTGTTTTTATGGTCTTTTAGGATTTCTGATGGTTTTTATGGCCTTTTATTTTTTCGGGGTTTTCTATGATCTTTTAGGGGTTTTACGGTTTTTATCATTTTTTATTATTTTTTATATTTCATATGGTTTCTTGGGATTTTATGGATTTTTAGGGGTTTTATGGTTATTTAGGGATTTCTCATAGTTTTTATGGGGTTTTAGGGGTTTTATGGTATTATGGGTTTCCATGGATTTTTAGGGATTTTTAGGGTTTTTAGAGTTTAGGAATTTTTGGATTTTAAAGGGTATTTAGAGTTTTATAAGGTTTAGGTGGTTTTTAAGGGTTTGATGTTTTTAGTAATATTTTAGTGTTTTTAGGGGTTTTATGGGGTTTTTGATTTTTAGGGTGTTTAAGGGATTTTGGGAGGTTTTGTTTGGTTAGTTAGGGTATTTTAGGGTTTTTAGTTTAGTTTAGGTTTTTTAGGGGGGGGGGGGTTAGGAATTTTTTTTAGTGTTTTTATGTTTTTTATGGGTTTTTAGGTTTTTGGGACCTTTTAGGGGTTTTCTTGGTTTTTATTGTTTTTAAGGGTCATAATAGTTTTTAATGTATTTAGGGTTTTTAGCATTTTTAGGTTTTTCAGGTGAATTAAGTGTTTTCATGCTTAGGGTTTTCTTATGGGGTTGTAGGGGTATTATGGGTTTTTATGTGTTTAAGTATTTTTAGAGTTTTCAAAGATTTGTATGATTTTTAGTATTTTTAGATATTTTGAGTGTTTTTATGGGTTTTCATGGGTTTTCATGGGTTTTATGGTTTTTTAGGATTTCTATGTTTTGGGGAGGGGGGTTAGTTTTTTTGAGTTTTTTGGGTGTTTAAGGGTTTTTAGAGTTTTAAATTTTTTAATGGTTTTAAGGCTTTTTGACTTTTAGTGAGTTTTAGGGGTTTTTGGGGTTTTAGGGGTTCTGTGGGTTTTAGGGCTTTTATGGATTAAGGGATTTTATTTTTTTCAAATGTTGGGGGGGGGGTTAGGGTGTTTAAAATTATTTTAGGGTTTGTTGGATTTTTTAGGGGTTTTATGATTTTCAATGTTTTTAGGGTTTTTAGGGGGTTTTGGGGTGTTTGGAGTATTTTCAAATTTTAATGTTTTTATGTTTTTTTTTTGTTTTTAGTGGTTATTTATGTTTTTAGGGTTTTAATACATTTTTGTATTATGGGTGTTTTTATGGACTTTTAGGATTTTTAGTGGTTTTCAAGTTGTTTAGTGTTTTAGGGTTTTTAGGGTATTTTAGGGGTTTTGTGGTGTTTTTTGGTTTTTAAGGTGTTTTAGGGTTTAAGGTTTTTTAGGGATTTTAGTTTTTTTAATAATTGTTTCGAGTTTTTAAGGGTTTTTGTTCCTTTTAAGTGTTATTCGAGGTTTTTGGGTTTTGGGGATTTTTAATGTTTTTAGTGGTTTTTAGAGTTTTAGTTGGTTTCAAGGATTTTTAGGGGTTTTAGGATTTTTATTGTTTGTAGGGTTTTAAATGGTTTTTAGCAATTTATTGGGGTTTATAGGGGTTTTAGGAATTTAGATATTTTTTAGGATTTATTTATGGTTTTTAGGGGTATTATGAGTTTTGGGGTTTTGGGGTCTTTATTGGGTTATTTAGGGTCCTTTAGAGGTTTAAAGATGTTTTAGGGTTTTTATTTTTATTTTTTTTATATTTTTTAGTGTTTTTAGGGTTTTTAGAGGTGTTTAGGGTTTCTGGGGTCTTTTCGGTGTTTTTTTGAGATTTTAAGTGTATTTAAGGTTATTAAGGGTTTGTAGTGTTTTCTAGTTGTTTTAGTGTTTTTAGGTTTTTATGGGTTTTATGTGTTTTTAGGTTTTTAATGTTTTATTATGGGGTTTCATGTTATTTATGGGTTTTTATGATTCTAAGTATTTTTTTGGATTTCAAGTAGTTTTTTTGGTTTTTAGGGTTTTAGGGTTTTTTCACGTTTTTTTGGGTTTTTTGGGATTTTCACAGTTTTTAGGGGTTTTTATGGGTATTATGGGATTTTATGGTTTTAGGGGTTTTTTAGTTTTTTTTTGTTATTAAAGTTTTTAGTTTTTTTATCATTTTAGGGGTTTAAATGGTTTTTAGAGTTTTTAGTGGTTTTTTGTTATTTATGTGATTTTAAGGGGTTTTAAGGTTTTTAATGGTTTTTATGGTTTTTCGGGGTTTTTATGGTTTTAGGGTCTTTTTAATGTTTTTAGGGGTTTTGGAATTTTTATGGTTTATTAGAATTTTCAGTGTTTTTAGGGTTTTTAGGGGTTTTAGGGATTTAGAAATATTTTAGGTTTTCTAATATTTTTAGGGGTTTTTGGGTATTTAATGGTTGTTTAGGTTTTTTATTGTTTTTAATAGATTTTAGGGATTTTATGGTCTTTATTATTTCTATGGGTTTTAGGGATATTTAGTGTCTTTAGGTTTTTCTAGGGTCTTTTAGAGGTTTCGGGGGGGGGGGGGGGGTTAGGGATTTTAAATGGTTTTTAGAGTTTTTAGGGGTTTTAGGCTTTTTATATTTTTTTGGAGTTTTTAGGGTTTTTAGGATTTTTAACGTTTTATATGGGTTTTAGGGTTATTTATAAATTTTTCATATTTTTAGGGGATTTTAGTGGTTTTATTAGTTTCAGGGGTTTTTTGGGATTTTATGTATTTTCAGGGGTTTTTACGATTTTTAGTGTTTTTTTGGATTTTAAAGGAATTTTTAACATTTATAGGGTTTTATAGGGTTTTGAGGGGTTTTATGTTTTTTAGGATTGTTTTAGGGTTTTTAAGGTTTTAAGTGGTTTTATGGGTTTTCAGGGTTTTAGGTTGTTTAAGGTGTTTTCAGGTTTTGTTGGGTTATTTATGGTCTTTTAGGGTTTAAGGGTATTTTAGTGGTTTTTAAGATTTTTATGGGTTTTTAGTGATTCCAGGGTTTTTAAGGTTTTTAGGGTCCTTTAGGGTTTTTTTTGGATTTTCAGTGTTCAAGGATCTTAGAGGTTTTTATGGTTGATTTAGGGTTTTTATAGTTTTTAGCTTTTTTTAGTTTTTATAGGGGCTTCACATGTTTATAGGTTTTTAATGTTTTCTTATAGTTTTTCATTGTTTTTTTAATTTTTTATGTTTTTAGGGATATTAGGGATTTTTTTTTGGAATTTTATTGTTTTTAGGTGTTTATGGTTTTTAGGGTTTTTGAGAGATTTAGGGGTTTTAGGGTTTTTTAGGGTTTTTAGGCGTTTTGCTGTTTTTTCAGTTCTTAGGGTTACTTTTAGTTTTTAGGGGTTTGATGTTTTTTAGATATTTTTAAACATTTTTATGGGTTTTAAGGGATTTAATAGTTTTTTATAGTTTTGGGTTTTAGGGTTCTAGGGGTTTTAATGGGTTTCAGATATTTTTATGGGCATTATTGTCTTTTTAAAGTATTTAGGGTTTTTAGTCTTTTCGAGATTCATTAGGGTTTTTTTGTGTTTTTGGAGTTTATTGATATTTTATGGGGTTATTTAGGATTTTTTGGGTTTTACATATTTTTTTTGGGTTCTTATGGTATTAAGGGTTTTTAGGGGTTTTTATTATTTTTAGGGTTTTTAGGGGTTTTTATATCTTTTGGTAGTTTTTGGTTTTTAGGGCCTTTTAATGCTTTTAAGGGGTTTGGGGGTTATTTATGGATTTTTTAATGTTTTTAGGGGTTTTGGTGTTTTAGGTTCTTTCATGGGTTTTTAGGGGATTTTATTATTTTTAGGGGATTTTTGGGTTTTAAAGGGATTTTTAGCATTTTATGGGGGTTTAAAGTGTTTTTAGGGGTTTTTGGTTGTTTATGATTGTTTTAGGGATTTTGATGGATTTACGGTTTGTTTAGTTTTTTAGGGGTTTTAGGTTGTATAAGGGGGTTTAGTAGTTTTTATTGGATTATTTAAGATCTTTTAGGATTTTAAGGGTATTTTAGGGGTTTTTAGGTTTTTAGGATTTTATGGGTTTTTAGTGTTTTTAGGGTATTTAGTGGTTTTTAAGATTTTGGGGGGTTTAGGGTCTTTTAGGGGCCTTTATGGATTTTTACTATTTTAAGGGTCTTAATAGTTTATAGTATTCTTTAGGGTTTTTAGGGTTTATAGGGGTTTTATGTTTTTTAGGTTTTTTATTTTATTTATGGTTTTCATATTCTTTTGAGGATTTTGTGTTTTTTTTTTCAGTTTTTATGGATTTTTAGGGATTTTTTAGATTTTTATTGGTTTTAGGGTTTTTAGGGTTTTTAGGTATTATTGGATTTATAAGGGGTTGTAAGGGGTTTTAAGGGTTTTAGGGGTTTTATGATCTTTTGGGTTTTTAGGGTTTTTTGATTTTTTATGGTTTTTAAGGATTTAATAGTATTTCACACATTTAGGGGTTAGAAGGAATTTTTAAAAATTTTAGTGATTTTAGGGTTTTCAAGGGATTTGGGATTTTAAGGTTTTTAGGGTTTTATGGTTTTCAATGGTTTCTAGGATACTTAGGGTCTTTTAATGTTTTAATGGTTTTTAGGATTTTCGGGATTTTTTAGGGGTTTTAGGTTTTTCAACGTCTTTATGGTTTTTAGGGGTTTTAGGAGTTTATAGATATTTTAAGTTTTTTTAATATTTTTAGGGTTTTTTAGGTTTTAGGGGATTTTTATGTTTTTAGGGGTTTTAAATTTTTTTAGGATTTTAGGGGTTTTATGATATTTTTATGGGTTTTAGGGTTTTTAGGGCCTTTTAATGTTTTTAGGGTTTTCTAGGGTCTATTGTGGGTTTTAGGGGTTTAAAGGTTTTTAGTTCTTCTAAGGTCATTTAGGGTTTTACATTTTTTTTGTTTTAGTTTTTTTATAATTTTTTGGAGTTTTTAGGATTCTATAATTTTTAAATATTTTTAGAAGTTTTTAGGGTTATTTAGGGATTTTTCATAGATTTTAGAGGTTTTAGGGTTTTAGGGATTTTTATGGATTTTTAGTGGTTTTATGGTTTTTAGGGGTTTGGGTTTTTAAAGTATTTTTTAGTGTTTATAGAGTTTTATAGGGTTTTAAGGGGTTTTACAGTTTTTAAGATTGTTTTATGTATTTTGGGGTTTTATGTTTTTTAGGGTTTTAGGGTATTTAAGGGATTTTTGGGGTTTTTAGTTGGATATTTAGGCCCTTTTTGAATTTTAAGGGTTTCTGGTGGTTTTTTGCTGTTTTTTAGAATTTTAATGGGGTTTTTAGTGTTTTTAGGGATTTTTATGGTTTTGGGGATCTTTTAGAGATTTTTTTGGGTTTTTTAATATTTTAAGTGTCTTCATGGTTTTTAGGGTTTTAGTGGTTTTAGGGTTTTTAGTGTTTTAAGGTTTTTTATGGGTTTTAAGTGTTTTTAGTTTTTTAATATTTTCTTTGGGGTTTTCAAGGTTTTTACGATTATTTACATTTTTATTGATTTTTAGGAATTTAATGGTTTTTAGGGTTTTTTAGGTTTTTAGGGATTTTGAGGTTTTTTAGTTTTTAGGGGTTTTACGATTTTTTTGGTTTTAGGATTTTTTTTATTTTTTAGTGGTTTTAAGGGTTTTTAGATTTTTAATGATTTTAGGGATTTTAAGAGTTTTTTGAGTTTTTAATGGGTTTTTGGGTTTTATGGGTTTTAAGGGTTTTTATGGTTTTTAGAGTTTTTATGGTTTTCAGGGGTTTTTTAGGGGTTTTAGGGTCTTTTAAAAAAAATTGGGTTTTTAGGGTTTTCGATATTTTTTAGCATTTTTAGGATTTTCAATGTATTTAGGGTTTTTAGGGGGTTTTAGGATTTTAGGGGTATTTTGGTTTTTGATGAAATTTTATGGGTTTTTTTTGGTTTTTCAGAGTTGTTTAGGTTTTAAGGGTTTTTAAGTCATTTTATGGTTTTTAGGGTTTTCATGGTGTTTTAGGATTTTTAGGTATTTCAGGGTTGTTTACTGTGTTATTGTTTTTTGGGGTCTTTTAGGGGTTTATTGAGATTTTAGGGTTTTTAATTTTTTTAGGTTTTTTAATTTGTTTAGGGTTTTGTATTATTTTTTTAATTTTTATGGTTTTTTAATAATTTTTTTCAATAAAAATAAGTAGTATATATAAATAAAAGGAATTGTAGTGAAACATAAACACCCATGTTTGAAGCAAAGATCTGAAGTCCAACAACAACAACACAGAAAAAAACCAAGCCCTAGTGAAAAACCTCAGGCGGGAAAATATCTTGAAAGCCCAAGAAGCCTCATTAAGCCCATCCATAACAACACCATGGGGCCCCATACAAGCAAGCCCTCCAATAACAAAGAATGATCAGAGCACCAATGAAGATAACCACACATCATGAAATCCCCATCAGTGAAACACCAAGAAATAGAACTTCAAAGTGGTGACAACACGACCAAGAGTACAAGGTAGGGTAGAGCCCCAAAAATCAGCAGCACACGAGTTCGTCAAGGAAAATAGACTCTGAAACAATAGAAAGAATCCACCTCCACAATGAGGCCCATCCAAAAGCAACACACCCCACAGTGAAAAGCCACCCCATCAAGGAAGCTGATGACCATAAACCTATAGCAAACAACCCACACACTCACACGCGCATGCACTCACCACTACCTGCTGACGATGGAACCTCCCAACCACACCCCAACCTTCGAGAAGCTCCTAGAGTAGGATAACTGTAAGAACATGGGTTTTTAGAACAGGTCAAAATCCTGACCCTATTTGAAAATTTGACTTGTTCCTGAGAAAACTAGGGAAATCTGGGAAGTTATGGAAATTTCTAGACTATACGCCGTGTACTCTAAATTACACGCCATGTATGGGTTAAGTGAGTACTAGACATGTGCTTGCTGTGTACATGTTGTGTGATGACTGTGTAGATATTTCCTACTACACGGCGTGTAGTGTTACTCGATATGCCGTGTATCCTCTTTCCACGTACCAGCTGAGTTCAAACCGTGTGTCGACCCATGTGGTGCGTCCAAGCCGTGTGGCTATCTCTTCTAAAGTCAGGGTACGGAAAGGGCCACTACACGACATGTTGTCTTAAAATACACGTCGTGTACTTTTATTTTTATTCGCTTAAATGAAAGGGTGTTGCGTATTATTATAGAATACATCTTCTTCTTCCCCAACTTCGAAGCAGTTCCGCTCCAAAAACCGAAGAACATCTTTTGCCCTAGAATCCTCATCCTTCATCCGTTCTTCAATCTGTTGGTGCCTATGGGATCGAAACAGTGGGGATAAACCCATGCACCATGTTCTTTTCTTGATCATTTGCCTCAAGCGTCGCATTTTCCATCCAAGTGGAATTGCCGTGATTTAACAAAAACGTAGATCTATGAAGATTATATTTGAATTGGAGCACGATATCAGATGTGCCTTCATCTACGAGTCTCAGTAAGCTGGTTCATACCTCTTTTTGTGTTTTCATAGATTTTGGGTGCCGTGACCTATTGCCCATTTTTGGGTATTTGTCAGCATGACCCTGTTTTACCTATTATTGCCTATTTAATTATTATTTGACCTATGGGATGCCCTTGGGTATCCCATATTACCTTTTTTGCTTGAGCGGGGTTGGGTGAGTGGCCATTTCTCATCGGGGCATTTTTGTCGGGGAATGCTAAAATGGTTATAATTGATTTATATTGTTTTAAACGATTGAGTTTAATTTACTGAACCTTGATATGAATTGTTAGAGACTTTTGGGACCCCAGTGCTTGTATGCAACTACACTTGGTTGGTGTATTTCAACTCTTTAGTATGTTTTTCCTATTAAGAAGTGATTCTTTTCATTATATATGTAATTTATGAATTGCATATACTGGAAACCTTGTGGTTGTGTTGGGCATGGCCCGGATATTCTTGAGTGATGTTGATCACATGTTGGGCTTGGACCGGGTTACATTGGGTGGTTCTGAACCCAGTATTGGGCGTTATGGATGTCGACTTGAGGCAGGATAACTGTTAGGTTGGGCATGTCCCAGGTTACATGGATGAAGAAGCCAACGGACTTGAGAGGCATGGTTGCAGGGACACGAGGAGTCAGAGACATAGTGGCTTGGGTACTATTTTGGCGATTACCTCTCACCCGAAAACTTTGAGTAGTGTGCACACAGAGAGACTCCGTGATGAGGTGGTTTTTACCACTTGTGTGGGTAGAGGCCCTCATTATTTTGGGTTTAGGTTCTATTAGTTTGGGGGTGCTTTCCATAGGAATCCACGTGGGAGGTGAGGAGCCTTTAGGGGATAACATTGAGGCTATTAGGTTGGGGGAGAGGCTCTCCGTTATTTGAGGTCAGACATCACTGTCCCTACGGTAAAATTTTTTGAGGGCATACATCACTGTCCCTACTGTTACATTATTTGAGGGCAGACATTTCTATACCTCCAGTTACATTATTTGAGGGAAGTCATGGTTGTCCCTTCGGTTACATTATTCGAGGGCATACATCACTGTCCCTCATGTTACTTAATTTAGGACAGGCATCAATGTTCTTATGGGTTACTATTTCTTGGGTGTTCCTTTGGGACGTCAATACTCGGGACACGCGGTGTCAGGGGGCACATGGTTACGGGCTACAGAACCTAGATTCCATAGTTGGCCGAAGCAAGTGACACAACATGGTGGTTGCTAAGCACCGGTGGAGTTAGTATTTGTTTGTGTGCATCGTACTGTTTACATTTTTCCTTATAAATGCATGCATTCTTAAACACTTATATTAGATACACACCATTGGGTGATATCCTACTGATATTCATCTCACACCATGCACGGGCCCTTCGGGATGCATGTAGACTTTGTGTATTTGTGTGTAGGAAATTGGTCAGCTTCAGGAGCTAGACTACAATAGCTGTTGAATGGATATGGTTTGGACCCTGCCGTCTTGCCTACCTGGAGTTTACATTGTTTTGATTTATTTCCTATATCAACATGATTACTTGTTATGTAGATATAGTTGGTTATCCATTGGCACCCTATATATATAAGGACATGTATGACCTAATATGGATGCATTTTTTGTTTTTCACGGGTAGTTACAAGTGATCAGCATGTTGTTCTGTTTACCTTCCACTGCTGTTGTTTATATTTGTTGCTTTCATTTTTTATCAATATTGAATGTGCTTCTGCCCTGTGGGTTTGGTTTGAGTCTACTGAGTCATATATTTCCACTGCATGTTATGTATATAATACTCAGAACACTACTATTATTATCCTCTGAGGAGGTATAGACTTCCCAGTATACCTATAAGACCCTCGTTGCTAGTTATAAGCCTTTAGAATTTGGAGAGGTGTGCCTAAGGTAGTAACATCCAACCTTCTTAGCACTGTTCGAGTGGTTGTTCATTTTTGGGTCATTACAAAGTGGTATCAAAGGAGTTCTTGACAGCGATTTATTAGTAGTATTTGCTGGCTACTAATGATATTGAGACTTCTCTTTTTATTTCTGCTGGTTTTACTATTTGGGATATGGTAGACTGGAGATAGTTTATTACTGGAACTGGGTTTCTAGCTTGTTCTTGGGTTCCGGCAGCCTTAGGTATGAGGGATGGACCAAGTTTCCTTGGGTTGGAATTTCTATTTTCTTTTTTCTTAGATTACAATTTATATGATTTTCACCTCAGTGGCTCACTTGGTGTGTGATTTAGTGATTTTGATATGTAACCCTTAACCAAGTGTGATAAGGGAGAATTGGACCTTGGCCCGGTATGGCAAGGTTTGTTTTTTTTGTCTTTTGATATGCACATTTTTAGAGTATTTCAATTTCATAACTGCACGTATGCTTTGTGAAGTGATAATTACATGTGAATAATATCAATTTCCTTACTTTGAATTCTTTTGAAATGTGAATAGGTGAAATTATTGATATAATTTCTTGTGGATTGAAATGTGATATGCCACGCTTTATATATTTTTAGAATTGCATGTGGAAGGGTATTTGGGTCTAACTCTTGTATGAGTAGGCAGGTACTGTGGTTGAGGTGATTTTGATCCCCAGGATTGGGCGACTTGGTCGTTGATTTGAGGAAACATTAGTTGTCAGGACAGGCATAGCCCAAGGTACATATGATACTTGGATCTATTGAGAGTGGGTAAGGAAGCCATGAGGTTGGGATGCCATGGGCATGGGTTGCGATAGGGGAGTGTAAGGGTAGTTGTTTTATGCTGCCTGTTTACTGCTTTCCATATCTGCGTTGAATATATATATTGTCATATATATATATATGGGATGTATGACCATTTATGGTATTAATAAGGTTCTTTTTAGTCGACTTAGATGGAGGATTAGGTGGGATATGGTACAATGTCGCAGAAGTAGTATCATGTTCAGGATCCGGTGCAGGCAGAGCAGGTACCACAGGTATAGGCTCAGGGAAAGGATCAGGTTCAAGATCTAGTGCAGGCAGGACAATAGATGAGTTTGGTAGTGTTTGGGCCATGGCTTGACGACCAGATCCGACCTAGTCTAGTACGTGTCTTACAGGGGATCAACATAGGTGCATAGGGTATAGATCCATCTATGGAATATTTGACGTGGGAGTTCCAGTCGCAGCACTCGCCGCTTTTTCAGGGTGAGGGTGGTTCGTAGGCGGCTGAGAACTGAATAGAGAGCATGAATATGATCATTGAGTAGCTCGAGATGTCTCTAGGGCAGAAGGTTAAGCTGGCGACATACATGCTGAGAGGGTCAGTGAAGCGCTGGTGGGATGTGCAGGTTCAGGCTCACAGGCACGAGAGACTTGCATAGAAAGACATCAAGAACAGGTTCTTCGAGCACATTTACCCAGAGACACTGAGGGAAAAGAGAGATTCGGAGTTCTTGAGACTTTATCAGGGAGACATGTCTTTCATGGACAATGCAGCTAGTTTCACTAAGCTATCTCGCTTTGCACCTGATATGGTAAGAGAGGACACGACAAGGGTGAGACTCTTTGAGGATGGCTTACAACACGCCATTCGGATCCAGGTGAATATCTTCAGGCTGGGTTCCTTCATAGAGGCGGTAAATTAGGCACTCATATCATAGGGTAACCAAAGGGAAAGAGCCCAGGTTGGTCGAGCGAAAGATTCATGTGATGGTTCAGATAGCAGGAAGCGAGGACATGATGAGTTCCAGTAGGGCAGTCCGGCCAAGGACTCAGTTAGGCCACATCGTAGAAGTTCAGTAGTGGCTTTCATTCAGTGTGGGTAGCCAGAACATGTTCAAACTCAGTGTGATAGTCCCCTAAAGGAGTGTCGAGCTTCTGGATAGGTCAGACATCTGTATAGGTTCTATAGGAAGACTTCTCAGATAGCTGGAAGACAAGGAGCATGATAGACTATGGCATCAAGAGTTGGTTCCAGTTTGGTACCAGGAGAGGGTAGCTGAGTTTTAGCTACACGCGGAGGACGTGAAAGAGATAGTGGGACCCAGCTAAGGGGTTAGTGGCTGGTGACTGGAGCAGCACTATAGGTAGGTCAGGCATCCGGTAGCCGTACCTCAGGCCAGGTGCACACTATGGAGCTGCCAGGGGCTGAGAAGGCTGGTGAGCCGACTATGGTTAGAGGTACACCACGAGTGTGGTCGTGATTTACTTTGTCTCTTTTTGGAATGACCTATAGAGGCATGTCCATTTTGAGTGCACATGATGAACAAGATTCTTGTGGACTGACTAGATGCAGGTCAGTGGGATTGGAACCATATCAGGTGCATGATATATTTATATATATTTCTGAGATGCGTGGAATCGGGGCATCAAGGATGCAGCTTACTTGAGGTGCCATGATTATCGGGGCCTTAGGGATTCGAGTTACATTAGGTTCTAGGCACCATGTTTTTTTTGAGCATCCATGAGATGAAGGACCTTACAGAGGCAGACACCAATGCAGTGCGGGATACGTTGGGTGCCGGGACTGACACAGGAGTACCAATAAGGTGTAGGGGTGACGATGCATCACGAGAGGACCTTGAGTCTAGAAACAGGTTAGTGATCATTTAATTGTTTTGAGATTTTGTAGAGTTTAGACCGAGTTAGGAAATTTTTATGGTGGGGATCCCCTTGAGGTTTTTATCAAGAAACATTGAGACTGGGAGATTCCAAGTTACTTTAATCGGGTGGTATGTTCGGTGTCATATTTGGGTTTCGTTTGATAGCTTGGGGAAAAGCTATGTTAAGGTGGGGAGATTTTAAGAACCCGAGTTTTTAGAACGGGTCAAAATCCCGACCCTATTTGAATTTTTGACTTTAACCTGAGAAAACTGGGGAAATATGGGAAGTTCTGGTAATTTCCAGACCACATGTCATGTACTCTAAAGTAAGTGATGTGTATGGGTTAAGCGAGTACCAAACATGTGATCTCTGAGTACATGTCATTTGATGACTGTGTAGAAATTTCCTACTACATGACATGTAGTGTTACTGGACACGTCGTGTATCCTCTTTCCATGTATTGGTTGATTTTAAACCGTGTGTCGACCCGTGTGGCGCATCCAAGCCATGTGGCTATCTCTTCTTAAGTCAGAGTAGGGAAAAGGCCACTACACGTCATTTAGTCATGAAATATATGCAATGTACTTTTATTTTTATTCACATAAATGAAAGTTAATTGAGTCTTATTCTATAATATGTCTTCTTCTTCCCCAACATCGGAGCAGTTCCGCTCCGAAAACCGAATAACATCCTCTGACCTAGAATCTTCACCCGTCATTAATTCTTCAATCCATTGGTGCATGTGAGATCAAAACACCAGGTCTAAACCCACGCACCATTTTCTGTTCTTAATCCTTTGCCTCACACGTCCTAGTTTCCATCTGAGTGGAATTGCTGGGATTTGACAAAAACGTAGATATACGAAGATTAGCTTTGAATTAGAGCTCGATATCGGATGTGCCTACGTTTATGAGTCTCATGTGGGTGGTGCATACCCCTTTTGTGTTTTTTTAGACATTTGGGTGGCACGACCTATAACTCATTTTTAGGTATTTGAGAGTGTGACCTTGTTTTACCTGTTATTGTCTATTCAATTATTATTTGACCTATGGGATGCCTTTGGGTATTCCATGATACCTATTTTTCTTGAGCAGGGCCAGGCGAGTGGTCGTTTCCCATTAGGGAATTTTGGCCAAGGAATGACAAAATGGTTATAATTTATTTATATTGTTTTAAACTGTTGAGTTTAGTTTACTGAAACTTGATGTGAATTATTAGAGTCTTTTGGGACCCCAGTGTTGGTATGGGGAAACACTTGGTTGGTGAATTTTAACTGTTTAGTATGTTTTTCCTGTTTAGAAGTGATTATTTTGATTATGTATGTAATTTCTGAATTTCATATGCTAGAAACCTTGATGTTGTGTTGGGTGTGGCCCGGATATTCTTGAGTGATACTGATCACAGGTTGGGCTTGGACCGAGTTACATTGGGTGGTTCTGACCATGAGATTAGGCATTATGAACATTGTCTTGAGGTAGGATGACTATCAAGTTGGGCATGGCCTTGGTTACTTGGATAGCGAAGCCATCTGACTTGAGCGGCATGGTCGCAGGGACATGAGGTGTCAGAGACGTAGTGGATTGGGTACTATTTTGGTGATTATCGCTCACCCGGAAACATTGAGTAGTGTGCACACAGAGACACTCTGTGATGAGGTGTTTTTGACCACTCGTGTGGGTAGAGGCCCTCGTTAGTTGTGGTTTAGGTTCTATTATTTGGGGGTGCTTGATCTAGGAAGCCACGTGGGAGGTGAGGAGACTTCCAGGGATAGAATTGAGGCTATCGGGTTGAGGGCAAAGGCTTGCTATTATTTGAGGGCAGACATCGCTGTTCCTCTGGTTACATTATTTGAGGGCAGACATCGTTGTCCATTTAGTCACATTATTTGAGGGTTGACATCACTGTCCCTCTGGTGAAATTATTTGAGGGTAGACATCATTGTACCTCTGGATTCATTATTTGAGGGCATACACCGCTGTCCCTCCGGTTACTTATTTGAGGACAAGAATCGTTGTTCCTCTGGGTTACTATTTCTTGGGTGTGCCTTCAGGACGTCGGTACTTAAGACAGGCGGTGTTAGGGTGAACATGGTGCTGGGTTACAGAAGTGAGATTTCAGAATTGGTTGAAGTAGGTGACACTCCATTGTGGCTATTGAGCACCAGTGGATTTAGTATTTGTTTGTGTGGATCGTATTGTTTATTGTTTTCCTTATAAATGCATGCCTGCTTAAACACTTATATTAGGTACGCACCGTTGGGTGGTATCCTACTGAGATTCATCTCACACCCTGCACGGGCCCTTCAGGACACGTGTAGACTTTATGGATTTGCTTGCTGGAAAGAGGTCATCTCTAGGAGATGGACTGTATTAGTTGTTTCATGGAGATTGTTTAGACCCTGAGGTATTGCCTAGCTAGAGTTTACCTTATTTTACTTTATTTCCAATATCAGCATTCTTACTTGGTATGTTGCTACAGTTGGTTAGCCATTGGCTCCCTATATATATATGGGCATTTATGACCTTATTTGGACGCATGTTTTTTTGTTCAGTGGTAGTTACAAGTGATGAACATGCTGTTCTATTTACCTTCCACTACTATTGTTTATATTTTTTGCTTCCGTTGTTTATCGATATTGAATGTTCTTCCACTCTGCGGGACTGGTTCAAGTCTGCTGAGTCATTTATTTCTACTGCATGTTATGTATATTATACTTGGACCAGTACCACTATTATTCTCAGAGAGGTTATATCCTCCCAGCTATACCTATAAGACCCCAGCTGCTACTTGCCAGCCTTTGGCATTTAGGGGTTGTCTCTAATGTAGGAACACCAGACCCACTTAGTACTGTTCGGGTGGCTGTTCGGGTCTGGGTCGTTACAATAAGAACCCAAAGAGATAGAACCTAATAACATCATCCACCATCCTACAAGGATTCCCATCACCACAAGAATGCCTCATTTGAAAATGAACATTTAAGCCACCACACAATCCAAAAACAATAAACATCATGAAGCCAAGAACCAAACACCAAGAAACCTACCTTCCACTAAGCAAGCCTATAAGAACCAAACCACCACATAGGCATCAAAAACCCCCATTGATAAGTAAGGAAACCTGAAAATAGCCAGTATAACTAACCACCCAATAGTGTATCACCAAAACAAAACCAACAAGGACCTTTGGAAGACATGAAATATGCCATCCAATAAGGAAAACAAAACCAAAGAGGAAAAATGAAACCATAACCATCCCACACCAAATGAGGAGAACCCCCACAATGTCTCAACCCACTATAAGATATATCATATTAAGATTGATCCACTCCTCAAACCAGTATCCTATAGTGAACACAAAATCCAAAGTGAAAAATATCCATGGAAATCCCCAGTAAGACTCCTAACACCAGCCCATGTAAAACTAACAAAATCACCTCCCAGCTGCACTAGAACAACCTAATCTATGCCATGACCAGCTATCTATTAAAGGAAATAAAACTAGAAAAATTAAAAATCCAAAAATATGAGAAATATAAGAACAAAATTAATTATAACCCATCTTTTTACAAACACTACCCACTGCACAAGCTAATGGTGAAACCACTACACCACCAAAACAACCCCACCAAGTAGTATAAGACCCATAGACAGAAGCATAAACAACTCCTACCAACATTCCCCACACCACTACTAGTAACTGATAGAAGGCCTGATAAGACCAAAACCAGTGACAAACCCCACACCAAAATCCCTCCAACAACATCTCCATGCACTATAACTAAAATCCAATAAACCAATACATTATGCTCAAAACAACATCCTCCTTTAAACCACTACACTAGAACCTATCCACCACAAGAAGACACCATAATAAGAACCACCATAACAACATCCCTACATCCCTACAAATAGTTACTACAGGACTATTCAACAACACAAAGGCAACCAAAAAAACTCAAGAAGCAACCAAACCATAAAGACTAAGAACAAAATCATCACTCCAAGACAAAAAAGAATAATCAAGAATCAATCTAGGACATACATCATCCATATAAACCCACAAATATCCAACAAACCTCTAATTCTAGGCACATCCACTAGCTCAGCTCAACTTTATACCAACACCAGAAAACTCAAACCAAGGCCGAACAAGCCCAACACACATACCCCAAACAAATCAGTAACCAAACCAACCAAGCAACCCAGCATCAAAAACCATTCCAAAGAAAAGAACATATAAAATCCCACCTCTATACAATATCCCTATTGGACACATTAAAAAGAAATTAATTGAAAGAAGATTCTATAGAATATTGTATTCTCAAAATTAAGACACAAATAACTTACACAGTGGGAGTGTGAACCATGAAGAAGAGAGTTATGATCCTTCCTAATAAACTACACCAACATCATGACCCCTAGTCTACCCAAAATATTTAGAAATGAATCCCCATAGAAATAGCTAACACACTAGTTAATTACAAAATAAAATGAAGGGGTCGAGAAGTTAATGTTCAAATTTGGTCCAAAGATTCTGAGAAAAGGCTTAGTTGAAGAACAAATTATCCACACTCTCAGAGTTCAGATCACAAATAAAGCATCAATTGGGTAAGGCCAAAACTCTATTTTAAAATATATAATGAATAGTAAACCTATTAATAATGAAAAACCAAAAAATAATGAAATACATGGTAGAATAAACCCCATTCGAAAATAAGAAATTTCAAAAAATAGTGGAAATGTTTGGTTGAAGATCCTCCCAATCCATCCTAATAGAAAAACTAGACTGTCTATTCCAAATGATCCTATCCCAAGCACTCCCAGGCTTTAGCAGTAGAATAATTTCTTAATGAAAATCACACAGCATGGAAGAGATCACAAGAGGCAGATTCCAATTCCCACTGAGAATAATTTTAGAGACCAAAGAAAACATAGGTAGACCAGAATCATAAATGATACAATTGTTATTGGAAGAAGAAAGAAGAGAACTAGGAATCCAAGAGTCAAACCAAAGTGAAATTATAGAACCATTCCCAATAGAAAATGATATATGGTCCCTGAGAAAATCATAAAGCCCCTATAATTTTCTCCATGTCCATTAGATATTCCATGGAACCTTAGCCACCAAAAATTGAGAGAGTCCATGAAAAAATACATGCCCAATCCACCAAAACAGAATAAAAGGAATGATTATAAAAATTCCAATCATTTTTATCCATCACCACATTATTCTAGTCCTATAGATGCTTAATACCTATATCCCTTTATCTTTTATCATCACCAATAAGTCCCAAGACACTTTATACCCCAACGAAACATGAGGAGACCCCTTCCAAATGAAACTTCTATGATTTAATTCAATATAATTAACCATATTATTAGTAAAAAATAATGTAATTACACCAGTACAATTGAATTATAAAAAAATGTATTGAATAAGATGAAAATTCCCCACAAAGAAAGGAAAAATGTTTTTCCATACCTTATTTATCTTAATAATATTATCTTCAAAAATATCACAATCAGCCTCCCTAAGATTTGTCGTGATAATATGAACCCCTAGATAACAATGATAGAGAGATCATCCACTGATGCATATAGTGGACCTAATAATACCTCAAGCTTCATTAAGAATTACCCACTAATAACATCATCAATTTTAAGTAGTTAACCCCAGACAAGGAAGCTAAAATATATATGTCTTTCTTCAAGACTAAAATGGATTCCAAATTTCCAAATGAGAAGAGAAGTTAATCATCCACAATACAGAGGTTGGAGATAGATATTTTACCACATATTTAGTGAAATTTGAATGATCTAGAGGTGTAAATAATAGAATCTAGTATGTGAGAGGATACCTCCATACATATCACAAAAATAAAAGGGGAGATATGTTTCCCTTATCTCAATCCTATTTTCCCAGAAAAATACCTTGCAAATAACCATTAATGTTCATAATGAACTTCGAGGAAGAGAACTTAGCAGGAAATCCATGGAGATCTAGAGAATCCCATAAGAACTCCCATATGACCAAATCAAGATCTTTAAATAATTTGATTTTAATGAAAAATGAAGAACCCTAGAGTCTATGTGATAATCACACATCTGTTCTTGGGAAATCAAAATATTTTAAAAAATGACCCTTCCTTGAATAAAAGAAGATTTATCATTATTGATACAAATTGGAAGGATACTTCTTGGTATTTCCACAAGAAACTTGGAAATGCTCTTGTAAATAGTATTGTAGAAAAAAATGTCCCTGAACTCAATATGGGAATATGAATTTATCCCATTAGTAATCAAATAGATGATTGATCCATTCACTTCCCCTAATAATTTCCCAGTTTTGAAAAATTCCCACACATATTTAGTAACATCTAGGTGAACCACCGAACAAATCTTCTTGAAGAAAAACGCATTAAAACCATTAGGACCAAAAGATTTGTTAGGATGAATATAAACAACTTCTTGAAAAAAATCATCAAACTCCATGGGCTTCTCTAACAAATAAAAAATGTTCTAGTCAATGGAAACAGACAGGAAAGGTTCTATACTAACTCTCCCTATACAAGGTTAAACACACGGAGTCCAAATTAAGGAATTGTAAAATATAATAGTTTCACGGATGATCTTTAAATGAATAGTGATAACTAATAAATTATATATTTGAAGTAGAAAAAACATAGAGTAGTTCAATCTATTCTTAACCATGTTAAAGTTGTTTTCAGGTTTGTTTAGAATTTTTTGGGGGTTATGGGTTTTAAGGGTTTTCAGTGTTTTCATGGAAATTTATATGGTTTAGGGATTTTAGTGTTTTAGGGGTTTTGGGGTTTTAATGGTTTTTTTGGTATTTTATAGTGGTTTATTGATTTTTAGGGGTTTTAGGTTTCTTTAGGATTATTTTTGGGTTTATAGGGTTTTAGGGGTTTTAGGGGTTTTTGTTGGGTTATTTAGGGTCTTTTAAAATTTTAAGGATATTTTACGATTTTATGATTTTTAGTGTTTTCATGGGTTTTAGGGTGTTTGGGTCCTGTTAGGGTTTTTTTGGTATTTTTAGTGTTTTTAATGGTTTTAATAGTTTTTTAGGTTTTTTGGGTTTTTAGGGTTTCCATATATTTTAGGTTTTTTAGGGGTTTTATGTATTTTAAGGTTTTCTAATTTTTTTTATGGTTTTCTATGTTTTTATGGGTTTTATATATTTTTAAGTACATTTATTTTTTGTGGTTTTAGGGATTTTAAGGGTTTTCGGGGTGAGGGGGGGGGGGGGG
The DNA here is from genome assembly GCA_963277665.1 of Viscum album. Classification (NCBI taxonomy): domain Eukaryota; kingdom Viridiplantae; phylum Streptophyta; class Magnoliopsida; order Santalales; family Viscaceae; genus Viscum; species Viscum album. The sequence continues at coordinate 123,537,426 of OY728156.1, forward strand.
TTGGGCTTTTGGGGTCATTTTTAGTTTTTTATAGTTTTAAGGGTTTTTAGAGGTTTTTAACATTTTAATGGGTTTTTAGGGTTTTTATAGTTATTAGTAGTTTTTTAGGGTTTTTATTGGTTTTTATTGGTTTTTAGGGTTTTTATGGTTTTGATATAGATCAGATTCAACCTAAGGAAAATAAGTTTGGGCTTGATAGAATATTTATTCCCAATTGTTATTTAAATTGTTCCATGCTATACTTTTTGACATCCAAATACTTGTTGGGCCGTAACACACTTATTTGGGGCTTAAAATTACATATCTACATGTAAATGGAAGTAAATTTGTATAATAAAATAACATAGGATAGAGAAAGTGGATAAAAGAATCATTGAGAGGAAAATTAGATACTTTAGTTAGCGGGGTCATTAATTGTCATGGGAAAGTGGTTTTTATTCTTTTATGTGTGATTTTAGTGCCCCCATTCCTTGTAATTTTTTTTTTCATTTTACTCTCTTTATTTTTTCTTTATAATTTATTTTCACCCCTTTTTAATAGTTAGAATTTAATCCTACTTATTTGGAATTTTTCTTGCAATTTTCTTTCTTTAACCTCTTCCATTATCCCAAAACTGGTGGTGCATCTCAATTACTGGTCACTTAATTCTTTAATCATAGAGAAACCTTGTCAGGTAGTGTTTGATTTAATCCTTATTCATTCAACTACACTTCACAGATCCATCTTTACTTAATCATTTTGTAATTTTGGAAAAGCATCAATTTGGTATTAGAGTTGTAGTTTCAATGAGTATGTTCTATCACATTCTTCTTATTACTCTCCACCATATCTACTAAGGGTGGATCTTTTAATCCTCCAAATCTCTAAGATATATCCAACACATAGCTAAAATTTAAAATCACTCAAATTAGTTAGTAACATTATCAACTATTGAGAGCACAACGACACGATTCCTCTCCACTGTAGCGAAATCCCTGACGCTCATCTCTACATAATAGTTTCAATCCAACACCATTTTTTGAAGAACATACAAATGATTATTATTCCTATGATTGGTATATAAATATGAGAATAAAAATATATTACGAAGATACTGAAAGAAGATTGAATATTGATATTCTATATATTGATACGAGTATGAATCCAGATTATTTTTTAGATTGGATGCGAGCAATTGAATGATTCTTTAAATTTAAGAATTATTCTGATGAGAATAAGTGACAGTTAGTAATACATAAATTTAAATATTATGTGTATCTTTTTTGGGAAAATATGAACAAATAGTGTGAAACCGATGGAAAATATAAACTATTCTCATGGGATATGTTGGAAAATCTTCTGAGAAGATGATTTTTTCCCGATGATTATAAGAAAGAGATTTATTTCATAATGCATAGCTTGCGACAAGAACATAAAATTTTCAAATAGTATATTTAGTAGTTTGATTATTTATTGATGTGAAGTGATGTTTCATAATACAAAGAGAAAATTTTTAATGGTTTCTGTGTGGATTAAATGAATATATTTCACATTCGGTAGAGTTACAACCATTTTTCTCACTTGATGACATTTTCACGTTGAATTTCAAGGTGGAAAAGAAAAAGTGGACCTCAAAGGAACTGATGTTAAAGTACTATAATAGAGGTACATATTTTTAAAAGGGTATTTCTTCTAATAAATTTTGGTATTGGTGAGAAGGAATTTGGAAGGAACAAGATGATGGATAAAGCTAAAGAGAATGCTATGGAACAAGAAAAAGGAAAATCCAACTCCTTTGAATGTGGAAATCTAAAGTGGTTTAAATGTAATGCGTGTGATCGTTTTTAGTCCAATTTCCCAAACAATTGAATTATAAATACAATGGAGATCAAAGATATTGAAAATAAAATAGAATAGTGTAAAAACAGTGGTGGAGAATTTAAAAAAGAATATCATGTCATGGAAGAAGATTATGTGGGTAACATGCCTGTGCTGTAGAGAGTTTTGTAAGCTCAAATATTTTCAGACGAAGATAAATGTTAAAACTTTTTCAAAAATCATTGTACTATATATTAACGATTATGAAAGGTTATTATTTATAATGGGGTTTTAAAAACATATCGTAGTGGAGAAATTTAAGCTTCCAACTTTGAATCATCCTTAGTCATACAAATAGAAATATTTTAACAACATGAGCACACTCTAAGTCAACAAACAGGTTCTTAATTAATTTTAAAATTTTAAGAACTATATTGATGAGGTCTTATGTGATTTTATTCCTATAGATATTTTTTCCTTGTTGTTGGGAGGTCCTTATCAGTTTGATAGGGAAGTGAAACATAATGGGAGTAAGAACACACATTCTTTCCGATCTGGGGAAAAGAACATCACACTTGCTTCTTTGAATTTGACCAAGACCCTTCAAGAAAAATTTGTTCTAAAATCTCCCAAGTATGTCCTCATTATCAATAAATCTCAAGTGGATAAAAAAACCATCAAATGAAAGTTTTTTCATTATTCACGATGGAAAATTCATGTAATGAGGAGAAGATCTATCACTATTCATCAACTCATTACTTGATAATGGAATATCAAGATGTTTTTTCTAATGATATTCTAGTAGGGTTACCACCCATTAAAGGAATTAGACACCAGATTTATCTTGAACTTAAGTTTCCTAATAAACCATCATATCAGTGTAATCCTAGAGAATCAAATGAATTGCAAAAGAAAGTGGACGAATTGATTGATCGAGGATTCATAAAGTCAAGAATGACCTCGTGTTCAGTTCTAGTATTTTTGTTGCTAAATAAATATTATACATATCACATGTTTATTGATAATAGAGATATTAATAATATTACCATAAAATATAGGTATCTTATTCCATGACTTTATGATATGATTGATGAATTACACATTACATCAATATTTTCAAAGGTTGATCATCATAATGGATACCACAAGATTTATATGATGGTGATGAGTGAAATACGACATTAAAAACCAAAGGAGGATTGTATGAGTGGATGGAAATGCCTTAGACCTATCAAATTATCCAATTAAATTCATGTGACTCATGAATCAAGTTCTAAATTCATTTATTAGTAATTTTTATATGGATAATATTTTGGTTTATAATATGGATATGGAGAGATATGTGGACCATCTTCAACATGTATTTTGAATTCTATGGGAATATATATATATAAATCTCAAAACGTGTGAGTTCTTTTCAATGAAATAGGTGTTCTTTGGATATATGTTATCCCAAGAAGGAATCGTAGTGGATCAATCAAAAGTTGAAGCAATAAATTCTTAGACCATAATCCATCACATAAGTAATGAGTTTTTATTGTTTGGAATCTCTTTTATCATCACTTTCTTTCCAATTTCAACACTATAATGGAAATTATCCTTTAATTCTTGAAAAATTGTAAATTTGATTGGTCAAAGTCATAAAATGAAGCATTTGAAATCATTAATAAAAAGTTGTGTGAAGCACCAGTTTTGGTGTTACCTGATTTTGATAAAGTATTTTAAGTGGAGTGTGATGAAAGTGGATTCATAATAGGCCTTATTCTTATCCTAATAATGTATCATATTATATATTTCAGTGAAAAATTTAATGATTTGATGAGGAATTACAAAACCTATGATAACAAATTTTATGTGATTGTGAGAGCCCAAGATCATTGGTCTCATTATTTGAGACTAAAATACTTTGTTCTTCATTATTACCATAAATAATTGATATTTTTCAATGGTCAAAACAAGATGAGTTCTAATCATGAAATGTGGGTGAAATTATTTCAAAAATTCTCATTTGTTTCAAAATACAATAAGGGGAAAAATAACCTAGTGGCAGATACTTTATCTCAAATGTATGAATTACATTGCATTCTAGATACTTGAATTATTGGATTTAATATTATGAAAGAATACTATTAGAATAATATAAAGTTAAATTATATTTTAATACAATTTCAAAATAGATTTGTGGAGGATTATTCTATACATGATGTGTTTATATTTAAGACAAAAAAATTTGTGTGTTCCAAAGAGTAATTATAGGGACTTTCTCATTCAGGAGGAACATAAAGGGGGACTTTTTATTCATTTTGGAATCCAAAAAACATTGGAGATACTAAAGGGGGATTTATACTGACCGAATATGCAATCATATGTCTATTAAATTCTCTTGATATGTGAGACTCATCAAAGAGAAAGATTCATTTCAAGCTTGGTTTATAAACTCGGTTACCTATTCTGGAGTAGCCATTGGAAGATCCCAACATGTATTTCATTATAGCATTACCAAAGACTAATTTAAGTAAAGATTAAATATTTTTATGACCAATTTTCTAATATGTATAATTTCATACCTTTTCATAAGACTGAATATATAGTGAAAGTAGATGATTTGTTTTTCAAAAATATTGATCTCCTTCACGCAATTCCTTGTTTCATTATTTCATATAGAGACACTAAATTTCTTATTCATTTCTGGAGGACATTATGGGGGAAATTAGGTATGAAGATTATTTTCATCACTTCCCATCACCCTTAAATAGTAATTACCAATTGTATTTTTGGCACTATTCTAAGAACATTGGTTAAAAATAATATAAGAGATTAGGAATTATATCTTGTACAAGCTAAATTTTCATTTAATAGATATCCTAGTGCTGCCACAATACATTCTCCATTAGAGGTGGTTTATGGAATCAATTAAATTAATCTTATAAAATTATTCTATTTACCTATTCATTTTTAGGTGAATATTGATTCATAGAAAAATTAAATGAAGTTAAAGAATCTTCGGGAATCTATTTGTGCTCAAATAGAAAATTCTAACGAAGAATACAATAGGATAGATAACAAGCATCAAAATAAGGACATTTTAAAACATTTTCACAAAGTGTGGATTCACCTTAATAAGGAGATATTTTCATCCAAAAGGAACAACAAGCTGGAACTACGAGATGAAGGTCCATTCAAAGTTCTCAAATGAGTTGGAAACAATGCCTAAAAAATCAATGTACCTGATGGTTTTGGTAGTGTTTATGTAATGTTCAACATTGAGGATTTATATCTAAACATTAATGAAGGTGACTTCATGGATTTTAGGGTAAATCCCCACCATCCAAGGGAATTTATATAGATATATTTCAACCTAATGAGAATAATTTTTGGCTTCAAAATTTTTTAAACCCAATTTTTATAAAAATTGGACCAACCCACACTTTGTGAAATCCAACACCATGGTGGGACACAAAACACTTATTTGGGACCCAAAATTAAATATTCTCATAGAAAAGGATGTAAATTCGCATAAACACATTAAAGAGGATTTAGAAAGTGGATAGAAACAACATTAAGAAGTAAATTATCTACTTTAGCTAGTGGGGTCAATAATTATCATGATAAAGTGTTTCTTAATATTTTTATGTGTTATTAGAGTTCCCCATACCTTGTAATTTGTTTTTTGGTCATTTTAATCTCTTTATATTGTATTAATAATTACTTTTACCAATTTTTAAAATTTATACTTTAATCCATGAATTTGGAACCTTTTGTTGAAACTATCAACTTTAACAGGTTCCCTTTTCCCTCGAATTAGTGATGCATCTACATTATTGGTGACTTCATACTTTAATCATGAACAAAACTTGGAGATTGTAATTTCATTTAAGTCTTGGTTGTTCAGATACACTTTTCATATTCATCTTCACTTTCTCATTTTTTTTCTTTTGGCGACGCATTAGCTCTTTTGGGATTTTAATGGTTTTAGGGGTTTTAGAGCCTTTTTAAAGTATTTATGGGATTTGGGTTTTTGATATTTTTATAGGTTTTTAGGATTTGCAGGGTTTTTAGTAGTTTTAAGTGTTTTTAGGGTTTTAGGGTATTTTAGGTTTTTTAAATTTTCTAGGGTTCTTTGGGGTTTTTGGGATTGTATAAGTTTTTAGGGTTTTAATGTGTTTTTAGGGTTTTTAGGTTGTCTTATGGTATATTGGTGTTTTTAGGGTTTTAGGGCCATTTAGTGGTTTTAGGGTATTCTAAAGTCTTATAGGGGATTAGGGGGTTTTATATTTTATTAAGGTTTTTAGGGTTTTTAATGTTTTTAGGGCATTTAGGGGTTTGTATATTTTTTTGTAGATTTTAGGGTTTTAGGTACTCTTAATAATTTTTAGTGGTTTGGGGTTATTTAGGGGGTTTTAAGAGTTTTTTTAGGTGTTTAGTGTTTTAGGGGTTTCCAAGGATTTTTAGGGGTTTTTAGGATTTTTAGTGTTTTTAGCAGTTTGGGGTTTTAAAGGTGATTTTAGTGTTTTTTAGGATTTATAGGGGTCTATAGGGTTTTTATGTTTTTTAATGATTGTTTTAGGGTTTGTATTGTTTTATATTTTTATGGATTTTTTGGGGATTTAGGGGTTTTAGTGTGTTTAAGAGGGTTTTGGGGTTTTATTAGGCTATTTAATGTCTTTAAGGGGTTTAAGGCAATTTTAGGTCATTTTAAGGGTTTTATGGGTTTTTAGTGTTGTAGGGTTTCTGGGGTTTTAGGGGTTTTAGTGTTTTGGGGTCATTAGGGTTTTGGGGTATTTAGTATTTTTTGTGATTTGTAGTGTTTTTACGGGGTTTTATAGTTTTTAGGGTTTTTAGTTTTTTAGTGTTTTAGGGTTTTTAGGGGATTTAAGTGTTTTTAGGTCTTTAATGTTTTCTTAAGGGATTTATGGGTTTTTTATATTTTTGGGATTTTTGGCGTTATTTTTAGAATTATTATTATTTTTCAGGTTTTGAGGGAATTTTTGAGTTTTTTGGGGGTTTTTAGGGTTTTTTTGTTTTTTTGTTTTTATAGTTTTTATAGTTTTTATGGTTTTTAAGGTTTTTAGAGTTTTTAATTTCCTTAGGGGATTTATGTTTCTTTATAGTTTTTAGTGGGTTTTAGGGGTGTTATGTTATTTTAGGGGTTTTAGGGTTTTTGTGGTTTTTTGGTTTTTTAGGAGAGATTTAAGATATTCTTAATGTTTTAGTGTTTTAGGGATTTTTTATGATTTTCAATGTTTTTTGGATTTTTTAGGATTTTCAATTTTTTTGGATTTTTGGAGGTTTTAGGGTATTAGGTGTATTTTAGGTTTTTTTTAATGTTTTAGGGTTTTTATTGGGAGTTTTTAAGGGTTGTTTAGTTTTTTAGGGTTTTTAAGAGTTTTTATGGGTATTAGAGTTTTTATGGAATTTTAGGAGTTTTTAGGGTTTTAGGTTTGTTTAGTATTTTTAGGGGTTTATAGGTTATTTTAAAATTTTTTGGTCATTTTTTGTTTTTTAAAGGGTTTTAGGGGTTTTAAGGATTTTCATGGTTTTAGTGTTTTTTTTATTTTTTTGGAGTTTTTTTTTTGGATTTTTAAGGGGGTTTCATGGTTTAAAGGTTATTTAGGTCAAGGAATATGCGAGGGTCAGGATATTCAAGGTTATATAGGGATGTATCAAAGTTTTTTGGTGTTTTAATGTGTTTTTAGGGTTTTAGGGATTTTTATAGATTTGTAGGGGTTTTAGGGTTTTTATTGTTTTTAGTAGATTTTATGTTTTGAAGGGTTTTTAAGCTTTTTATAAGGGTTTATAGGGTTTTATCAAGGTTTTCATTTTTTAGGGATTATTTTAGCGTTTTAAGTACTTTAACCTTTTTACTTTTCCTAGAATTAGTGGTTCACCTCAATTACTGGTGGCATAAGTCTTTAAGCTTGGAGAAACCTTGGTGGGTGGTGTTTCATTTAAGCCTTGGTCATTCATCTACACTTCAAAAATACACATTCACTTATTCATTTCATGATTTTGGCATCACATCAGTTTTATAGTGTTTTTAGGGGATTTATGTTCTCATAGTATTGTTTTAATGTTTTTTAGAGTTTTATGGTTTTTTCGGTTCTTATAGTATTTTAGGTGTTATATGGTTTTTAGGATATTTAGTGTTTTTGGGTTTTGTAGGGTATTTAGGGGTTATAGGGGGTTTTAGGGTTTTAATGGATTTTTGGGTTTTTAAAGCTTTTAGGGTTTTATATATTTTTTGGAGTTTTATGGTTTTTACATATTTTAAGGATTTTAGGGGTTTTCATGGTTATTTAGGGATTTTTAGAGTTTTTAGGGGGTTTAGGGATTTTTTGTGTATTAGGGGTTTTTTTTGGTTTTTTGGGTTTTTTAGTGTTTTTAGGGGTTTTTGGGTTTTCAAGGATTTTTAGTGTTTTATAGGATTTCATAGCGTTTTTATGGGTTTTAGGTTTTTTGGATTGTTTTTGTGTTTTTAGAGGTTTTGGGGATATATGGTTTTTTTGGGGTTGAGGTGTTCAAGAATGTTTAAGTGGTTTTTGTGGCTTGTATTAGGTTATTTTGGGTTTTTTGGGGTTTTGAGGGTATTTTACAGGTTTTAGAGGGTTTTTTAGGATTTTATGATTTTTTTAGTGTTATTAGGGTTTTTGCGGGTTTTAGGATTTTTTGGGTTTTTTTTGGGTATTTAAGAGTTTTTAGGGTTTTTTAGTTCTTTTAAGGATCTTAATGTTTTTTAAGGTTTTGGGTATTTTTGTGTTTTTTAATTTTTTTAGAGGTTTTAACTATTTTAGGTTTTTAAATTTTTCTTTGATATTTTCTAGGTTTTAGGTTTTTTTTAATTTTAAGGATTTTTTTGGATTTTTATGTTTTTTTTGGGTTTTTTGGAAATGAAATTGTATAGATTATATATAAAAGAAAATGAATTACAAACAAATCACCAAATGGTAAAAATTATTGTTCCTCCAAGAACAAAGTATCTAAGACCAAACCAAATCGGAGAACACCAAGGAAGTTACCCAAGAATGACTAAGTGAACAAGGTGGGATTTTTAGGGTGTTTTTAGTATTTTTATGGTTTTTTGGGGTTTTGGGGGTTTTTTGGTTTTTTGGGTTTTTTTAAACTTTTAGGGGTTTTATTTTTTTTTAATTTTTTTTACGTGGATTAAGGGGTTTTATAGTTTTTTGTTTTTTTGTTTGTATGGGTTTTTATGGGTTTTTAAGGTTTTTATGAGTTTTTATGGTTTTTATGGGTTCTCATGTGTTTTGGATTTTTAATATTTTAATTGTTTTTTAGGTTTTTTTTTCAGAATTTTTATGGTTTTTTGGGGTTTTGATGGTTTTTTGTCCTTTTAGGGTTTTATGTTTTTTTTGTTATTATTGTTTTTAGGGTTTAAAGGGTTTTATATTTTTTAGTGGTATTTCAGGGGTTTTATTGGGTTTTAATGTTTTTAGGGTTTTTATGGCTATCATGTTTTTAAGGGTTTTTAGTGTTTTTTGATTTTCTTGGATTTTAAGTTAATTTTAATGATTTTTATGGTATTTGTTTTGTTTTTAGGGATTTTGAGGCAATATAGGGTTTTATCAGGGTTTTTATTATTTTTTGGGTATTTAGGAGTTTTTTTTGAGTTTTTAGTATTGTTATGGTTTTTAAGTTTTCTTATGGTTTTTAGGGGGTTTGAGGGTTTTTAGATTTTCTAGTATTTTTTAGGGTTTTATTGGTTTTTGTAATTTTAATGTTTTTAGGGGTTTTATGGTATTTAGGTGGTTTTAGGGATTTTAGGGTTTTTTACCGTCTTTCTAATGTTTTTAGGTTTTTATGGGTTTCATAATTTTTAGGGTTTTTTAGAATTTTCAATGTTTTTAAGGGTTTTAGAGGTTTTTATTATTTTAGGGGTATTTTTGGGTTTTTAATGTTTTAGTGATATTTGGGGTTTTAAGGGTCATTTAGGGTTTTTAAAAGTTTTTATGGGTTTTATGGTTTTTATTCTATTTTTGGGGTTTTATGGGTTTTAGGGTGTTTATGTTATTTTGGGGTTTTTTGGGTCATTTTGGGTCTTTCGTGTTTTAAGGTAATTTTAGTGTTTTTTGGGTTTCTTAAATTTTTATGGGTTTTTATTGTTTTTATGGGTTTTTATGGATCTTTTAGTTTTTAAGATTATTAGGGTTTAGGTTTTTTGGGATATTTTAGGGTTTTTTGGGTTTTTATTATTTGTAAGTGTCTTAATGGGTTTTAGATTATTTTAGGGGTTTTATGTCTTTTAGGTTTTTAGGGGTTTAAGTGTTTTTAGGTTTTAATGTTTTCTTAGGGCTTTCTATGGGTTTTTAGGATTGTTTACATTTTGTGAAATTTTTAGGGTTATTTTAGGATTTTTATGGTATTTTGGATTTTTTGAGATATTGGGGGGTTTAAGGGGGTTTTAATGTTTTTTTATAGTTTTTAGGGTTTTTATACTTTTTAGGGTTTTAGGGTTTTTTTGAGTTTATGGGGTTTTGAGATTATTCAGAGTTTTTTAATATTTTTAGGGATTTTTATTGTTTGTTGTGTATTTTTAAGGGTTTTATGGGGGTTTTATAATTTTATGTGGTTTTATGGTTTTCATGGTGTTTTCAGGGTTTGTAGGGTTTTTTGTTTGTAGATATTTTTAGGTAATTTTAGGATTTTCATATTTTTGGGGTTTTTAGGGATTTTAGGGATTTTGAGGGGGTTTTCGGGTTTTCGGGTCTCTTAGGGTTTTTATGAGTTCTATGCTTTTTTTCTGGGTTTTTAGGGGTTTTATGAGTATTTTAGTTTTTAATAGGTTTTTAGATTTTTTAAACATTTTTAGGGGATTAAAGGATATTTAGAGTTTTTAGTGGGTTTTTATTGGTTTTATGTGTTTTTAAGTTTTTTAGATGTTTTATGGTTTTTATGGGTTTTCAAGGTTTTTAGGCGTTTTTATATTTTCTATGATTTCTATGTCTTTTTAAAGATATGTATGGGTTTAGGGGTTTTAGGGATTTCGAGGGGTTTCATGGGTTTCATGGTTTTTTCATTCTTTGGGTTTTTATGGGTTTTTGGGGGTTTAAATGTTTTTTTGAGATTTTTAGGGTTTTAACGGTTTATTATATTTTTTAACATTTTTATAGTTTTTAAGGAATTTTATACATTTTAGGGTGTTTTATAGATTTTATGGGTTTTAGGTTTTTTATGATTTTATGGATTTTTATGTGTTTGAAGGGATTTTTAGGGATTTTATGGGTTTTTACATTTTCCTAATTTTTTTAGGGATTTTTATGGTTTTTAGGGTTTTTGAAGATTTTTAGGAATTTTGAGGGATTTTTTATTTTCAAGATTTTCTATTAGTTTTCATGTTTTTATTTTTTTTGGGGTCTTAGGGGGGTTTTTTATTTTTTAAGGGGATTATGGTTTTTAGAGTTTTTTAAAAAAATTAGGGGTTTTAAGTGTTTTAGCGTTTTTAATGGTTTTTGGGTTTTATGTATTTTTAGGGGTTTTAAGGTTTTTATGGGCTTTCATGGTGTTCATGAATTTATTATGTATTTTAGGGTCTTTTTAATGTTTTCAATGGATTTATAGTTTTTAGGTTTTTTAGGGTTTTTAGGATTTTCAAAGTTTTTAGGGTTTTCGGGGCTTTTAGGGTTTTAGTGGTATTTTAGGATTTTTTAATGTTTATCGAGTTTTGTTGGGTTTTTAGGGGTTGTTTTTGGTTTTTAAGAGTTTAGCTGGTTTTAGGGGTTTTATGACCTTTTAGGGTTTTTAGGTGTTTAAGGGGTTTTGGATTTTTTATTCGGATATTTATAGTCTATTATTTTTTAGGGTTTTTAGGGGTTTTTTGGATTTTAATGGATTTTTATTGTTTTTACGGTCTTTATGGTCTTTAGGGGTTTTGGGGTATCTTAGGTTTTTTTAGTAATTTAGTGTTCTATGGGTATTAATTGATTTCAAGTTTTTTAATGTTTTTAACATCTTTAGGTTTTTAGGTGTTTTAAGTGTTCTCATGTTTTTATGGTATTCTTAGGGTTTTTTTCATGGTTTTTATGGGTTTTTATGTTTTTGGTGATTTTTAGAGATTTTTTAAGATTTTATGTTTTTTTGGGTTTTTAGGGGGTTTATGGGTTTTAGGGATTTGAGGGTTTTTAGGGTTTCTATGGTTTTTTAGGGATTTTATTGTTTTTCTGGTTTTTTTGGGGGTTTTGTTTTTTTTTGAGTTTTTAAGGGTTTTTCAGTTTTTTAGAGTTTTTAACATTTTCAGGGGTTTGTAGGGTTTTTAGAGTTTTTAGTGGGGTTATTGGGTTTTTATTTTTTTAAGGTATTTTAATGGTTTTAATAGTTTTTATTATTTTTACGGGTTTTTTGGGTTTTATTTATTTTAGGGTATTTTAAAATTTTTCTAGGGTTTCATAATTTTAAGTGTTTTTTAGGATTTTCAATGTTTTTAGGGTTTTCAGGATTTTAGGGTTTTAGGGGTATTATAGGGTGTTTATTTTTTTTGGATTTTTAGGGTTTATTTTGTTTTTTAGGTTTTTTAATAGTTTTTAGGGTTTTATGGTCTTTAGGGTGTTTAAGGGGTTTAGAGGTTTAGGTTTTCAAGGTGTCCGGGTAGTTTTTATTAGGCTATTTTGGGAATTTCAAGTTTTTAAGGGTAATTTAGGGTATTTTAGTTTTTTTAGGATTTTTAGGGTTTTAGTGTTTAAATGGTCTTAATTGTATTATGGTTTTTTTGGTTTTTAGTGTTTTTAGATTATTTAGGTGTTTTAAGTGTTTTTAGGTTTTTAAGGTTTTTTAGGGTTTTTAGAGATTTTTATGTTTTTAAGGATTTATATAATTTTTTTAAGGATTTTTTATGGTTTTCAGGGCTTTTAGGGCTTTTATATTTTTACCGATTTTGAGGGTTAATAGGGATTCTCATGGTTTTAAGGGTTTTATGGTTTGTTTGGGGGGGGGGGGTTAGGGGTTTTTTAGCGTTTTATGGTTGTGAAGGTTTTTAGTGGTTTTTTTTTAAAATTTAGGGGTTATAATAGTTTTTAGGGGTTTTGTGGGTTATGTTTTTTATGGATTTTAGGGGTTTTTAAGGTTTTTAGGGTGTTTTATGGTTTTTAGGGGTTTTACATGTTTTTATGGTTTTTAGTGTTTTTTAGGGGTTTTAATGTTTTTTTTCATTTTCAGGGATATCTAGTCTTTTTCATGTTTTTTATGGTTTTTTGGATTTTTTAGGGTTCTAGAGATTTTTAGGGGGTTTATGGGTTTTAGGGTTTTTATAGTTTTAATTGTCTTTATGTTTTTTTTTGGGTTTTTCGGTTTTTTAGAGTTTTTTTGTGTTTATTTATTTTTTAGATAAATTTAACATTTTTTGGGGATTAAATGTTTTTTATAGTTTTTAGTGGTTTTAGGGTTTTTATGGATTTTAATGTTTTAGGGGTTTCTTTATTTTTAGGGGGTTTCCAGGGTTTTCTACACATTCATGGAATTTTAATCATTTTTAGTATTTTTATGGGTTTTAGGGGTTTTAGGGATTTTGAGGGGTTTTCATGGTTTTTTGGGGTGTTTAGGTTTTTAGGGGTTTCAGTTGTTTTTTTTTTGAGTTTTTTAGGGTATTAAAGATTTTTAAATTTTTTTAATGTTTTTAGATATTTTAGCGTTTTTATTAGCATTTAGTCTTTTTATGGGTTTTTAGGGTTTCTCATGGGTTTGGTAGGTTTTTATATTTTTCTAGGTTTTTTACGTTTCCTAGGATATTTAGGGATTTTTTAGAAAATTTATAGTTTTTAGTGTTTTTAGGGATTTTTAGTCTATTTAGGGGTCTTTAGGGTTTTTAGGGTTTTTAGGTTTTTTTGGGTTTTTTGTTTTTTTTGGAGTTTTTCAATGTTTTTAGGTTTTTTAATGGTTTTTATAGTTTTTAGTGTTTTTAGTGAGGTTTTAGGGGGTTTATGGGGGTATTAAGGTGTTACGGGTTTTTATACTTTTTCTGGGGTTTTGAGAAGTTTTAGGGTATTTTTAATGTTTTTAGGTTTTTTCTGTATTTTTAGGGGGTTTTAGGATTTTTAGAATTTTTAGGGTTTTTAGGGTTTTTAGGGTTTTAGGGATATTTTACGTTTTTAATGTTTCTATTGTTTTATGGGGTTTTAGGGTGGTTTTAGGGTTTTAAGAGTGTTTATGGTTTTAGGGGGTTTTATGGTCTTTTAGGGGTTTTAGGGTGTTTAAGGGATTTTGGGATTTTTATATGCTTATTTAGGGACTTTTAGTGTTTTAAGTAATTCTAGAGGTTTTAGGGTTTTTAATATTTTTATGGCTTTTCTATTGTTTAGCAGGATTTTTAGGGTTTGGGGGGTGGTTTTATGGGGGTTTTAGTGTTTTTAGGGTCTTAATGTTTTTAGGGTTTTTAACGGTCTTTTAAGGCTTTTAGAATTTTTAGGTTTTTAGGTGTTTTAAGTGTTTAAATGTTTTTATGTTTTTCTTAGGGTTATTCAAGGATTTTAGGGTATTTTACATTTTCATGAAATTTTAGAGCTATTTTTTGGATTTTTATGGTATTTTAGGGTTTTTATGGTTTATGGATTTTAGGGTTATTTTTGATTTTTTGGGGGTTTTTAGCCTTTTTAGTGTTTTTTTAATTTTTAAGGGGTTTCAGGGTTTTAATATTTTTTTAGTTTTTTTAGTGTTTTTAAGGGTTTTATGGTTTTTGGTATTTTTATGATTTTTAGGGGTTTTCAGGGTTCTTAGGTTATTTATAATGTTTTTTCCGTGTTTAGTGTTTTTAGGATTTTTTAGGGTTTTTAGTATTTTTAGTGTTTTGGGGGATTTAACGGTTTTTATATTTTTAATGTTTTTAGGGTTTTTAGGGTCTTAATGACTTTTGGGTTCTTAGGGGGGGTTTTGAGCTTTTTAGTGGTCTTAAGGGTTTTTAGAGTTTTTTAAAATTTTAGGGGTTTTAAGGTGTTCTAGAGTTTTTAATGATATTTTAGGTTTTTAATGGGTTTTTAGATTTTTTAATGTTTTTAGGTGTTTTATGGTTTTCAGGGGTTTTCGGGGACTTTTAATTTTTTTAGGGTTTTTAGTGTTTTTGGAAATTTTTGGGTTATTTTAGATTTTCATTATTTTTTTGTTTTTTAAGGTTTTAGGGGAAGTTTATCTTTTTTCAATGTTTTTAGGGTTATTTGGGTTTTTAGGGTTTTTTGAGTATTTAGGGGTTTTAAGAGTTTTTTGGGGTTTAAGGGTTTTTTGGTCTTTTAAGGTTTTTAGGGGTTTTAGGCATTTAGGGTGTTAAAGTGGTGGGGGTGGGGGGTTATTGAATTATTTAGGATGATTTAGTGTTCAAAAGGGACATTTAGGGTTTGGGGGGGGGGGGGGGTTAGTATATTTATTGGTTTTTAGTTTTTTCAGGTGTTTTTTGGGTTTTTGGGGTATTTTAGGGGGTTTTTTTGGAATTTTTTGTGTTTTTAAGTGTATTATTGGTGTTTATTGGTTTCTATTATTTCTTTGGTTTTTGAGAATTTTGTATGTTTTTAGGGATTTTAATTGTTTTTTTCTTTTTAAGACCTTCTTATTATTTTCAAGGTTTTTAGGGTTTTTTACATTTTCAAGTATTTTTAGGGATTTTTTAGGTTTTATATGGTTTTTGGGGTTTTTAGGGGTTTTAGGGATTTTTATGGTTTTTAGGTGTTGTTAGTATTATTTAGGGGTTTTAAGGGTTTTTTGTTTTTTTTGGATTTTCATGGTTTTCATTACTTTTTTAGTGTTTTAAAAGTTTTTTAAAGTGTATAAACATTTTAGGGGTTTTAAGGGTCTTTAGATATTTTAATGGTTTATACGGTTTTTATGGATTTTTAAAGTTTTTTAGGTTTTAGGTTTTTTATGGTTTTTAGGTGTTTTTAAAAATATTAAGGGTTTTTATTTACTTTTTAGGGGATTCTAGGGTTTTAGGGTTTTTTAGGAATTTTATGCTTTTTTGGGTTTTTAGAGTTTTTAGGGGTTTTAAGGGGTTTTTCTTATTTTTAGGGGTTTATGTTTTTTTAGAGTTTTTTTAATATTTTTAAAGGTTTAAAGGGTTTCTAGATTTTTTTTAATTTTTTTATAGGTTTTATAGGGTTTAAATGTTTTTAAGGGTTTTATGGGTTTATATTTTTTTATGTAATTTTTCATGATTTTTAGGTTTGTTATGTTTTCATGGATTTTTAGGAATTTTCAAGAATTTTATTATTTTTATGGTTTCTAGGGTTTTCAGGGATTTTGAGGGATTTTAGGGGTTTTTAGAGTTTTTTAGTGTTTTTAATTTTTTTATAATTTTTAACATGTTTAGGGTTTTTAAGTAATTTTATACATTTTAGTGGGTTTTGGGATTTTTTTTTGGGCTTTTAGGGTTTTAATGGTTTTTAGTTGATTTTAATGTTTTAAAGGGGGTTGGTTTCAAGGTTTTTGGGGTTTCTTATGTTTTTAGAATTTTAAAGGGATTTTTAGGATTTTTATGGGATTTAGGGTTGTTTGGGGTTTTTAGGATTTTGAGGGGTTTTCAAGGGGTTTTAGAGGTTTTGGGTTTTTGGGTTTTTAGTTTTTTTTGTTTTTTTGGGGTTTTTGGGTTTTTTGAGTTTTTTATAGTTTTTATCATTTTTAGGGGATTTATGGGAGTTAGATTTTTTAGTTTTTATAGGGTTTGTATGGGTTTTTTCAAGTTTTATTGGTTTTTATGGGTTTCAGGGGTGTTTCATGGTTTTTAGGGGTTTTTAGATTTTGATGGGGTTTTATGGATTTTTAGGGGTTTTTCGTTTTCAGGGGTTTTTAGGTATTTTGAGGGCTTGGGGGATTTTGATGTGAGATGATTAGTGTGGACCAATCTTCACAACGTAGGGAAATGGATGGAGGATTCAGTTTAGGGTTATGCGTTAGGTGATAGGTATGGATAATGGATGCAAGTAGTCCACTAATGCTATAAGGAGAATGACATGCTACCTAAACAACAC
Source organism: Viscum album (assembly GCA_963277665.1). NCBI lineage: Eukaryota > Viridiplantae > Streptophyta > Magnoliopsida > Santalales > Viscaceae > Viscum > Viscum album. The sequence goes on from OY728156.1 coordinate 123,554,174, forward strand.
ACTCAGGGGAGGGATGTGATGTAAAATCCACACAAATATACACTTAAGTTGAGGCACGAAATTGGGGGCATTGTGAACTTGGATCACCAAACCAAAATGTACATCTAAAAGGAAAGAATGCACAAGTTCAAGGGATAAAATGGAAAAATCCACACACAATGTAGAGAAAAAATAATAAGTTCTTTATTATAATCTTGAATCCATACATGTTCCTTTGGGTGTCTATTTATATCCAAGGGGTGATATAATATTCAAGGTTCTAACACCCTAAAGTCATAAATAATAAACCTACTTTTTCTCTTAAAGTAAAAAATATAAGGTTTGTCAGAGATTTTTTTGGAAAAAGTGAAACATAACATTCCAACTATAGCCCACAAGATATGAATTTTATTGACTAGCCCACTACATTTGAATTTGGTGTCTAAATATTTTATTATAGAATTTTCCATGTGGGAAAGGCATTCTAATTCTTTCAACCATGTGGGAAAAGCATTAAAAATCTTGTTTGGGATTAAATAAGATATATAATGGGACCATTTAATCCATCTATGTAAGTAGAGGTCCATTATGAATTCAATGAAGCAAGATGGATGCCCATTGTAGAATTCAACCTCTTTAATATTTCTCACATCATTGAACTTTGATAATCCAAATCCCACTCTTAAGTAACCAACTCTGTGTCTTCGACAAGTTTCTCGTCATCCTCCACCTCGTAAAAAGAAGTCTTCCTCAACTCTTCATCCTCTACACCCAAAAAAAATAGAAACATTGAAAGTGGATCTTACATCATACTCACCTAGAAAATCTATCATGTAATCATTGTTTTTAATCTTCTCAAGAACTTGGAAATGTCCATCTCCTCATATAATGAGTTTTGTTTTCTACTTGTTGGGAAATATCTTCCTTTATATTTGAATCCAAACTAATTCATTGGGATAGAACAACACTTGCTTACGACCCTTGTCTGCGCGATCAATGTATTTCTAGGTCATTCACTTGATACTTTTCCTTTCCATTTGATAGAGTTTCTTAATGAATTATGCATGCCATTTATAATATATACAAGATGATTTAAATATAGATAAATGGTATAGATCAATAAGGGAAAGAGGTTAAATCTATAAACAATTTCAAATGGAGAATATTGAGAAGTGGAATGCTTGTCCCTGTTATAATATAATTCCACATTTGGAAGACACTTATCCCTATTCTAGAGATTCCTTTTTAAAAAAAGTCTGAAAACAAAATGATAGTTTCTGATTCACCACATATGTTTTTTCCATTAGTTTGTGGATGAAAAGTAGTGGAAAATAGTAAATTTTCCCCAGTTTTCACTATACGTTTTTCCAAAAGTAACTGAGGAATTATTTGTCTCTAGGTGACAAAATTGACATATGAATTCAATAGAGTTTGACTACTTCCCAAAATAAAAGGATTGTAATGTTAGTGGGGTCATATATTTTGTGAAATTGAATAAAGTGTTCCATTTTAGAAAATTGATTCACCACAACAGAAATGGAATCAATCCGCCTCTTGGTTTTTGATAACCCTATAATAAATTCTATTGATATATCCTCAAAAGGGGTGTTTCGGATTGGGATAGAAAGATATAATCCATGTGGGTTCATTTTAGATTTGTATTTATGGAAGACAATTCACATTCCCACAAGTTTTTCAATATCTCTAAACATCATGGGCCAAAAAATGCATAGTAAGAACACTTAACGTTTTTGAAACAACAAAATGTCTAATTAACCCACCATAATGTGACAAATTTAGTAAAATTAAATGAATATAGAAATTTGGAATACAAATATTTTCAATCTAGAATAATAATCCATCGTGTAAATAACACTTTTCTCAATTAACTCTAGGTTTAGACTGAACATAGGGTACACCAAAATCAATATTATTGGAATATAAACCCTTAATGTATTAATAAAACAAAGATTTAAGTATCCAAAAAGGATAAAAAAGAATATCTAAGTGGAGTTATATCAGCCATAGTATTTTATTTACCCTTTTTATGATTGATGAAATATCAAAATTATTCAGTTAATTCCATCCATCTATAATGTCTCCAATTTAGTTTATATTGGCTCTTAAGTTGTTTAAGAGCCTTATGAACAGAATGGATCACAAATTATTTTCAATAAATATAATTCTTCCAAGTTTATAGTACACTAAAAAATGCATACAATCTTAATCATATGTAGTATAGTATAGAGTCGGGACATTTAACTTCTCACTAAATAAAGTAATAGCCTTACCTTCTTACATGAGTACTAATCTTATGCTAATTCATCTTCCATCAAATTTAACTTCCAAGGTCTTACCTAAGTCTAGGAGAGTAAGAAAGGGTGCATATGTGAGTCTCCCTTTGAGTTCTTGGAAATCCTTTTCTTGAGTTTTTCCGCAATTAAAAAAAATACTATTCTTTATTAATTCATTTAATGGTTCTACTAGTGTACTAAAGTCCTTCACAAGTCACAAATAAAAACTAAAAGGCCGTGGAAAATTATTACCTATCTAACAGAGGTTAGATTCAAGCACTCCTAAATGGATTTTATCTTCACAATATCTACCGAAACACCATACCTACTTACAGAAAATCATAGGAAAGAAATTTTAACAAGAAAAAATTCACACTTTTTAATGTTTCTAAAACAAATTCCTTTCTTAACACCTCTAGCACTTTTATTAAGTGATCTATATGATCTTTAAAAGTTCTACTATACAAAAAAATATCATTTAAGTGAACTACCAAAAATTTTCCAATATATTAACATAAGGATTGATTCATTAAACTCATAAATGTGCTAGGAACATTGGTGAGATAAAATGGAATTAATAACCAGCCATAAAGTCCATGCTTTTTCTAAAATGTAGTATTCCACTAAACTAATTATTTCATCATAATCTGATGGTATCCACTTATTAATCCAATTTTTTAGAAAATGGTAGAGTTATTTAACACATGAAAAATATAATATAACCTAGGAATAGTATGACTATACCTGACTGGGATATAATTGATGGCTCTGAAATTAATTCACATTCTCCATGTTTCATCCTTATTGGGAACTGAAAGCACCATAAAACATAGGAACTAAATATATCTTTTATATATCCCATAACTAATAAATATTTAACCATCCTTTGAATTTATTTTGTCTCCTCTGGGTTGGTGAAAAATGTAGGGTGGTTCGATAGTGATGCTCTGGGTATGAGCTCAATTTGAGGCTCAATACCTCTAATGGGTGGAACACAGGGTGGCAAATCGTTTGAAAACACATCATCAAATTTATGAAAACAATACTTAGAAACATATGGAAAAGGAGATTTTAAGTCATACGTGTTCAACATCACCTCTTTATACATATGTACTAAAAGTTTTTTCTAAGAAATCAAAGCATCCTTTATCTCAATATTTTTCTCCAACATCACACCTTTCTCTCCTCTCAAATCTTTTTCCCTCTTGATTTTCCTTTTCTCTCTATTTCTTTTATTATCTTATTATCTTATTTTCTGTTATTCTCTAATTTTTTATTATCTCTATTTTTTCCTCATCATTCATTTTTCTATCTCTCAAAATTTGATCCTCAAAAAAAAAATTTGGGGTATATCAGGGTGAGGGTTATAGGTTCTCATTAGAGTATAATATAATGGATGTTTAGAAAACCATCATGTGTCACAAATCTAACATATTGTCATGGATGACCTAGAAGTGAGTGGAATTTGTTCATTGGTACCACATAATAAAGGAACTTATCACTATAATTCACAATGGTGAATAAAACCATCACCTGTTAGGTGATCTTCATCTCTCTTTAATCATTCAACCACAGAAGCCATTATGGATGTCGGTGCTTAAAAGTTATGAGTCCCAACTTATCCACTAAATCAGTGCTCAACTCATTGCGTCAAATTCTTCCATAAATAATAACACTATATACATTCCCATGGATCTTTCATTGAGTGTATAAAAGTTTATCTCACTACTCCTTCACTCTAATGTTAATTTGTGTTCATAGAACTCTACCAGAGACAATAATGTCATAATATTCTACAAATTCTCCATTTTAAATTCCATGGGATTATTATTATTCTTCCTCTGATATATCTCCAATGGTTTCCTCTTCTACATACTTTTTTATGGTTGTGGTGTACTATTTTGGGCATTCACTGGAAATGTGATTACTTCCTGGACATTTGAAACATCTAATATCCTGATTCCTCATTTGGTTAGTCTCCAAATTTGGTTTATTAGGTGGAAGAATTACCTTATCACTTTTGCGATCAATATTCTCTTTTTCCCTTTGATGGTCCTCCAATATCATTCCTTGAATTTATCCATCAAGTGAAAGGGGTAGGGGTTTCCTCATGTTCCTCCTCCTTTTGATTTGTTTCTTGATATTTGTGGCTTGGTGGATCATATCTTGTATCTCCACGTGGTGGTATATCTCTATTTGAATTAAAATATCCCAATTGAGCCCACATAGAAACCACTCCATGGTTTTCACTAGATCATCCTCAATGTTTTATTGAATCATGAAGTTTTTTAAATCCTTATAGTAATCTTCATCACTATTACTCAGTTGTGTGAGGTGTTGAAGCTTATTATGGAGATCTCTATAGTAGTGTGAGGGAACAAATAGGCTCCTCAATGAAAACTTCATGTCTTCCCAAGTATGGATAAGACATCCTCCATATCAGGATATCTCCTTTTTTAACTTGATACCACCATATTAATGCATAATCAATTAATTCAAGGGATGAAAGTTTCACCTTTTACTCCTTATAATAGGTATGACAAGAGAATACTTGTTCGATCTGTATCTCCCATTTCAAGTATGCTTCTGGATCAATTTTACCTTAAAATGAAGGGATATTCACCATGATAAATCAAATTATTTCATCCGTATGTGGTATTATTTAGTCTCCTCTAGGTTTTTTCAACCTCATACTCCTTTGTGGGACTTCCTCAAAATCATCATCAAAGTTCTCCATCTTCTCCTCCATGATGTGGTGGTGATGTAGTGTCATAGATCACCTTGTGTTATCATGGATAATCATTAGGCTTGTTTAATTCTCCAGGTTGTCAATCCTATCATGTATCATCTCCAAATTCCTATCAGAAAGATTCTTTGAATGGTTAACCAAAAATTTAATTTGTATTGGTGCAGCTTCTAGTGTGGGAGATCTACTTATAATTCTTTCATTGCTAGAAAAATCAATTTTCTTCCCATGATATGTAACAAAAACACAAAAAAACACAGGGATAAGAAAAAAAAATAGGCATACAAACCCAAACACATAAACACACACACACACACACACACACACACACACGAGATGTACACACTCACGTACACAAGGTTACACACTCATGTACACAATATATACACACTCACACACACATGGACACACACCCACACACACAAGATCTACATACTCACACACACAAGGATAAACACTCCCCAACACAAGATCTAAAAACTTGCACACACATTAATACACACTCATTAACACAAGATCTACACAGTCACACACAAGGAAACACACTCACCCACACAAGATATAAATGCTCACACACACAAGGATACACACTCATGAGTATTTTTTCTTATTTCTTTCTGTTCTCAACACTCAACTCAAATATAAAGCTCTTATGAAATATAATATCATGTTTTGTGAGATCACATGCCACCAATCATTTCCAAATCAAGATTTTTTTAGGGGATGGTTTACCATATCCCATTTGAGTGTTAAAGGATTAAAAAATTGAAAAGGGTTGAAAATGGTGGATGGGTATAAAAATGGGGGTTTCTAGATTGTACAATATAAGAAAAATTAATAATTATATGACAAAAAATATGATATGGTTATGACATAAAATTATGGATAAAGTGATGTATGAAAATGGAAAGTGCTAATATTGTAAAGCACAAAGAGGTGAAGAATTAATTGGATCTTCTCTTTTTTGTCTAATATCCCAAAAAATATTCTTGTTTAGTGTTTTAAGTAAAAATTAGATAAATGGATATTAAGACAATTTTTTTGAAATATATAAAAGAAAGGATATGATTAGTTTTGAAAATCACAAAATTCTGATTTGAGATTTTTTTTTATTTTTTTTGGGATAACAATCACATATAGATAATTAAATGAACAAATAATATGGAAGAATAATTGGATCCATGTAAAATATTTGAAACTTTCACAACTGATTTAATTGTGGAGGTTTTCAAACAAATGGTTTTATTGGGTTGGGGGAGAATTATTGTATAATATGGAAATATAAGAAGGGTAGGGTTAAAATTAATTTAAATTAAGTGATAATTTCCTACCATGTCAACGAAGAACTGATTCCAACTGATGTGATACACTCAAGGTAACCCAATATTTATATTGTAGGGCGGTAGATAAAGGATACCGTTCATGGATAAGTATCGAGTGATGGGTATGGATAGTGGAAGCTTCTAGTTAACCAAAACTATAAGGAGAATGAACTACTACTTAGACAACATACTCAAGGGAGTTATGTGATGGACAATCCTCACAATAATTCACTTAGGTTGAGGCATGAAATTGGGAGCTTTGTGATCTTGGATCATCAAACTAAAATATAGATTTAAAATATAAGAATTCACAAGATAAAGTGGGAAACAGGAAAATCCTCACACAACTGAGAGAAATAAAGGATAATCTCTCTATTATAATCTTGAATCTGAACAAGTTCCATGGGGTGGGTATTTATAGCTAAGGGGTGACACAATATTCAGGGGTCAAATAAACTAAATTCATAAAGGTTAAACCAAATTTGTTCCCTTATAGTCAAAAAGATAAATTCTACCAAACATTTGTTTTGGAAAACTAGCACACAACTTTCCAACTATAGCCCACTAGCTTTGACATTGAGTTCCTAGCCCACCATATTTGACATTGGTCTCCACTAATTCAATTCTATAATTATACATGTGAGAAAGGATTCCAAAATTCATAAAACCATGTGGGATAATATTTAAACATCATTTTTGGGATTAAATAAGTTAGGTAATAGGCCCATTTTCTCTACCCATACAAGGCAAGATCCATTTAACCTTTAATGAAACGAGATGGTTTCACATTGTAGAATTCAACCTATTTAATCTCCCTTGCATAATTAGGCCTTATAAATAAAACTCTTACTCTCAGGAAATAGGCTCGGTTTCTTCGACATGGATATAATCAGTTTTCACGGTTTTTAGGTTTTTTAGGGGTTTTTGGGTTTTTTTGAGTTTTTATGGGTTTTACAATTTTTAGATTTTATAAAATTATTAGGGATTTTAAATGTATTTAGAGTTTTTAGTAGTTTTTAGGGGTTTATTGGTTTTAGGTTTTTAAATGTTTTTATGGGTTTATATGGTTTTTAGGGTTTTATGATTTTTTTGGGGGGGAGGGTTATGTTTTAAGTTACTTTGTATGATTTCTATGATTTTTAGTGTTTTTAAGGGTTGTATGGATTTTGAGGTGTTTTAGGGGTTTTAGAGTATTAGATTTTTTTGGGGTTTAAGGGATTTTTTTGTTTTTATGGGGTTTTTTGAGTATTTTAGGGATAACATGGTTTTTAGAGTTGTTTATATTTTTAGGGGTTTTTAGGGTTTTTAGAGTTTTTAGTGGTTTTAGGGTTTTTATGGGTTTTATGGTTTTTAGAGGTTTTTAGTGGTTTTTATGGTTTTCTAGGGGTTTTCAGGGTTTGCAGAGTTTTTTATGTTGTCATAGATTTTTATGGATATTTTAGGAATTTTAATGTTTTTAGGGTTTTAATGTTTTTATGAATTTTGAGGGTTTTTAGGGGGTTTTAGGTTTTTTATGTTTTTGTAGGTTTTATGGTTTTTTGTGGATTTAGGGTTTTTTTAGTTTTAAATATTTTTTTAGAGCTTTTAACTTTTTTGACATGGTAGATATTTTTAATGATTTTAGTTGTTTTAAGGGTTTTTAGAGTTTTTTTTATTTTTAGAGGGTTTTATCATTATTTAGGGGTTTTAAGGTTTAAGGGGTTTTATGGTTTTCATGGGGTTTTTAGGGGTTTTGGGGTTTTTACCTTTTTAGGTCTTGTTGGTATATTTTAGGTTTTTTAGGGTTTTTAGGGTTTTTAGGTATTTTAATGGTTGTTAGGGGTTTTAGTGTTTTTTGGGGTTTTATGTTTTTATGGGTTTTTGGGTATTTATTATTTTTTTGAGTTTTGTTGGGGTTATACAGTATTTATAATTTTTTAACATTTTTAGGGGTTTTAAGTATTTTTAGAGTTTTTAGTGGGGTTTTAGTGTTTTAATGGGTTTTTAGGATATTTTTGTGGTTTTAGGTGTTTTATGTTTTTCTGGGGGCGAGGGGGGGGGGGGGGGTTATGGATTTTTCGATTTTTACACTCTAAAGGAATTTTAGTGAATTTTATTATTTTTATAGTTTTTAGGGTATTTATAGATTTTTAGGGGTTTTAGGGTTATGATGGTTTTTTAGTGTTTTAGGGGTTTTATGTTTTTTGGGGGTTTTAGGTTTTTTGAGTTTTTTAATGATTTTTAAGGATTTTTAGAGTTTTTAATATTTTAGGGGTTTTAAGGGGTTTTAGAGATATTAGTGGTTTTATGGTTTTTATGGGTTTTGGGGTTTTTAGGGTCTTTTAGGGTCTTATGGTTTTCAAGGTTTTCACTAGGTTTTTAGGGTTTTTTACATTGTCAGGTATATTTTTGGGATTTTTTTTGGATTTTTATGGGTTTTTAGGGTTTTTTGGAATTTTGGGGGATTTTAGGGTTTTTATGGATTTTTGGGGGGTTTAGGTGCTTTTTTTAGTTTTTAGGGGTTTTAAGGATTTGATATTTTCTTATCATTTTTAAGGATTTTAACTAGTTTTAGTGTTTTTAGTTGTTTTTTGGGGTTTTTTGGCTTTTTAGTATTTTAAGGGGTTTTATGGGTTTCATTGGTTTTTAGGGATTTTATGGTTTTTTATGTTTTCATGTATTTTTTGGTATTTTTTTGTATTTTTATGGTTTTTAAAGATTTTCATGGGTTCTAAGAATCTTTAGGGATTTTTTAGGGGGGTTTTCAGTTTTTAGGGGGGTTTTGAGTTTTTGGGGTTTTAAGGGTTTTTAGAGTTTTATAAAATTTTTAGGGGTTTTCATAGTTGTTATGGTTTTTAGGGATTTTATAGGGGTTTGCGGTTTTTAAGGTTGTAGAGGTTTTATGGTTTTTGAGGGTTTTTAAGATTTTTAGGGGTTTTAGTGTTTTGAAGAGTTTTTATAGTTTTTTTGTTTTAGGATATTTTTTTTATGTTTTTAGGGTTTTAAGGTTTTTTTGAGTTTTGAACAATATTATTGGTTTTATGGGTTTTATAGTTTTTAGTGTTTTTTAGGTTTTTATTGTTTTTTTGGGTTTTAAGGGTTTTAGGGGTTTTTATGGTTGTAAGGGGTATTTCAGGGGTTTTATGTTTTTCTATGTTTTTTCGGTTTCTAGGGATTTTATGGGTTTTAAAGGTTTTTAGTGTTTTCCATGGTTTTAGAATATTTTGTGTTTTTATGATATTTTTCGGTTTTTAGGGTTTATTTTGTGGTTTAATATTTTTAAAGTTTTTAGTATTTTTTGGGTTTTAAGGATTTTTAGTTTTTAGGTGGTTTTAGGGTTTTTATGGGATTTTAGGTTATTTTATTGTTTTTAATGGTTTTATGGTAATTTACAGTTTTCTAGGTTTTTAGTGTTTTTTACATTTTCTAGGATTTTGATGAGGACCATGTAGAAGACACACATTAGATTTCTTGGGAGGAGGAATTGGATTTTCAAAGCTCGACAATGTGAGAGAAATTAAAGGGGTTTAATGCTATAATGGGAACCTCGCTCGCTTCATTAAAAGTTCAAAAAATCTCACCTTTCATGGATTGAGAAGATGGGTCTATTATCTTAATTATTCAATCCTATACATGATGTTTAAAGCTTATCCCACATGCTTTAATTAATTTTGGAATACTTTCCAATATGGAGAATTATAGAATGAAATCATTGGTAACCAAAGTGAAACCCAGTGGGCTAGGCCCTCAATGTCAAATCCGATTAGAAATAGTTTGAAATTTATGTGCCACTTTTCCAAAATTTATTTGGTGGAATTTATCTTTTTTACCTTAAGGGAACAATTTAGGTTTATCCTTTATAACCTTAGGGTATTAGACCATTGAATATTATGTCACCCCTTAGCTATAAATAGAAACTCCCATGGAACTTCTATATTTTTAAGATTATTAAATAGAGATTATTATTTGTTTCTCTCCATTGTCTGAGGATTGTTACATTTCCCCCTCTTTCTATTGTACATTTTTTCCTTGTCGATCTACATTTTAGTCCAGTGATCCAAGATCACAAATCCCCCAATTTCATGACTCATCTCAAGTGCTTATTGTGTGTATTTTCCATCACATCCCTCCATTGAGTGTGTTGCCTAAGTAGTAGGTCACACTACTTGTATCATTGGTTGATTACATGAATCCACTCTCCATACTCATCACCTGACACTTATCCCTAAACCACGTCATCTATATTCGACCCTATGATGTGAAGATCATTCCACATTGAGAATATTGCATTATTTAGTATTAGAGACCTAGTTGACACGAAAGGAATTTATCCCTTCATTTGAATTACTTTTAACCATTACCCTTCTTATCGTTCCATATTATACACCTATTCACCCCCCCAAATCATTTCTTTAAAACCCTCCAAAATTTTCCTAGTTTCAAAATATTGAAATAATTTATATTGATCCAATTATTCATCCCTATTTTTTAAATTTGATTCACTATATGTGATTTGTATCTAAAAAAAATCTCTCAACTCATCATTTTGTGTTTTTCAAAACTAAGAACATCCTTTATTTGAGATATTTTAAAAAATCATGTTAGTATCCTTCTATCTTCTTTTTATTTAAAACACCAAGCACAAATATTTTTAGGTATACTTGAAAAAAGAAAAGAAAAAAGAGGGAATACAATTACGTTTTCACATCTTTGTGCATTGTAATTTTAGCACTTTCCATTTCCATACATCACTTCATCAATCATTTAAATTAATCATAGTATCATATTTGGATTAAATTATTATTAAATGTTCTTATATTTTACAATAAAGTAAACTCCCCTTTTTACACTCATCCACCATTTTACACACTTTACCATTTTTTAGCCCTTTACCACACAAATAGGTTGTGTTAAACCACCACCCAACAAAATATTTATTTGGGAGGATTTGTGGCATGTGATCACCCTTATAAGGTAATATATTTTATAAGATCTTGGGATTTGAATTGAGTTTTGTGAGTGGAGGGAAATAAAAAAAATACTTGTGAGTGTGTGTCCTTGTGTCCTTGAGTGTGTATATATTCCATGTGTGAGTGTGTATCCTTGTGTGTGTGAGTATGTTGATCTTGTGTGTGTGAGTGTGTAGATATTATGTGTGTTTGTGTGTAAATGTTCTCTCTATGTGCATATATATCTTCATGTGTGTGAGTGTGTGTATCATTGTGTGTGTTTCTCCTGTGTGTGTTTTTTGTGTGTTACATATCATGGAAGAAGATCGTGGGAAGAGAATTTATCATGCTATAAATGATTTAAGTAGAAGTAGATCTCTCACACCGGAAGCTATGACACTCCAAATTCATGATTTGGTGATCCATTTAGATAATATTATTGATAAAAAGTTTGAGGTGCTACATGAGATGATTGAAAACCGGGATAATAAACCAAGACCGAGGATGATCAATGATAACTCATGGGGAGCTCTGTCACTATGTTGAGACCACATCATTGAAGAGGATATATAGAACTTTGATAATTATTTTTAGGATGTCCCAAAAATGAGGGGGAGGTTCCAACAACCTAGAAGAGGATAAATGATACCATGTGAGGATGACATCCTTGGAGGAATCAAGGTGAATGTTCCTTCATTTCAATGGAAAAGTGATTTGAAATAATACTTGGAATGGGAGATATAGATCGATCAAGTCTTATCTTATCATACCCATTCAAAAAATAAAAAGGTAAAACTCACATCCCTTGAATTCATTGATTATTCATTAATATGTTGGGATTATGTTAAAAATGAGAGTTCCTGATATAGACGACTTCATATCCATACATGATAATACATGAGATTTTCCATGAGAAAGTGATTTGTTCCCTCACACTACCATAGAGATCTCCCCAACAATCTTCAACACCTAAAACAAGGGAGTAAGAGTGTTTAAGGTTACTATCATGAGATGAAAATTCCTATGAATTTAGTAAACATTGAGAATGATATATATGAAAAATTGGTGTGGTTTTTAAATGGACTTAATCGGGATATTTTCGATCAAGTGGAGATGTACCACCATGTGGATATATAGGATATGATCCACCAAGACACCAATATCTAGAAATAAATAAAAATGACAATCAGAATGAGGAAATGCATGCCAACTTCACTCCATGGGGAAATTCAGGGAAGGATATTGGAGAACCATCAATGGTAAAAGAGGCAATTGATCGAAAGATGATACGGTAATTCCTCAACTTAAGAAACCTTTTATTGAGACTAACCAAACAAGGAATTTAGATATTCATTTTTAAAATTTCAAGGGGTCACATTACTAGTGAATTGAAAAACTGGTGAACCATAACCATCAATAAGTTTAGAGAATATAAGACTAATGGAGAGAGTTTGGAGGTGGAAGAGGAGGAATCCCCCAAAATCGAAAATGGAGAATTTATATAAGATGGTGATATTATTGTCATTAGGATAGTTATAAGCACACAAATAACCATTTTAGAGAAGGATAAAAGAGAGAAAATTTTCTATACTCAACGAATTATCCATGGGAAGGAATTTAGTGTTATTAATTATGGATAAAATTTTTGTAATGTGGTGAGAACCAATTTAGTTGAGAAGTTGGGACTCCTGACTTTGATTCACCAATGTCCATATAGTATTTAGTGGTTGAATTATTGAAATAATATGAAGTTCAACAATTAGGTGAAGGTCTTATTCACCATTTGTAATTATAGTGATGAGTTACTCTATGATGTGGTACCAATGAAGGTGTACTACATAATTCTAGGTCACCCATGGAAATATGATCAGTGTGTGACACATAATGGTTTTCTAAACCACCATTCTTTTTTACTGTCAGGGGAACCTATAAACCTCATCCTGATTCCCCCCAAACAAATTTTGGAAGATCTCATTTTTAGAGAAAAGAAAAAAATTATTGATGAGGAGAAAAATATAGAAAATAAAAAGGAGAGAATAAGAGAAAAGGAGAAAATGGGAGAAGATACGAAATAGATAGAAAATAAACATCAAGAGAGAGAAAAGATTTGAGAGGATATAAAAGTGTGATTTTTTAAAAATTGGTGAGGTTATGGAAGATTTGATTTATTAGAGAAACTTTTTAGTACTTATTTATAAAGAGGATATGTTGAACTCTGATGAATTAACATCTCCTTTTCTATATGTTGTTGAGTATTTGTTATAGTAATTTGATTATGTGTTTCCCAAAGAGGTTCCACCTAGTTTTCCACCCATTATAGGTATTGAAAATCAAATCGACCTCATACCCAGAGTATCACTAACGAACCACCCTACGTATCACACCAACCTATAGGAGAAAAAATAAATTTAAAGAAAAGTTTAAGATTTAATGGTTGTGGGTTATATCAAAGAGAGATTTAGTTCTTATGTTGTATGGTGATTATGGTACCCAATAAGGATAGAACATGTGGAATGTTCATTAACTATAGATCCATCAATAACATCATGGTCTGGTATCGTGTCATGAACCAAATCGGGTCTCCATCAAACTGACGCCCGACCCGATCCGCGACAAGACCCAAAGGAGGTTCCCAATTCCCATGAGATGGCACAAGTGCCTGGGTATCAAAAATAAAAGTAGGGAATGGTTTAACCGATTAAATAAAAATGAAACAAATAGAAGGATGAATAAATTTAAGACTAAAGTCAACAACCAAACAAGCCCTTGGACTAGGGTCAAAATTAATGTTTACAACTTGACCCAAAAACCCCAGGGACCTTTCTAGGGGGCATATCCCGAACAAGAAACACAAAACAGCCATCCAAAAATCCAAAAACATCACACAAAAAAACATACCCACCTCAGATACAATTCCAGTAATTCTAATTTAAAACATCAATTCATTCTTAAAGTAAAACACTCGCTTGAAAAACCAAGTACTACACAACAAGCCCAAAAGCTCTTTTGAAAGAGTAATCTTCACTCTATACTCAAATCCATTTTCAAATTACAAAAACATTTAAACAAAAAACCCATTTTAAATAGAAACCCACTTTTTTGAAAACAAGAAGCAGCCTTAAAAACCAATCAATCGCCACTGATATTCCATGCTGACTCGCAAACATGCATCTTCATGCCACTTAGGCACCCATCCACATGATCCACTAACTGTCCATTTACCACGTCCTCATGTACATGTGATCACCCATAATAATACCACTCAACAAGTCAAGGTTCTTCTGCTTTCCAAAATAAAACATTCTCAATATCCCAAAAATAGCATTTTTTTCAAAAAAAAAACATTTCAAATATTCAAGAAAAATTTCCAAAATTCTTCCAATTTATAAAAAGACCCACTTTAATTTCAAATAACCCAATAAATCCATTTAGAAATCCAACCTTGAAAAATTAAATTCCAAATTCCAGAAACAAGGTTCAAAAGAATCACCCCACAAGAATCATGTCAGACTCACAACAAGAGAAAATAAGAGCAACCCCAAAGTTTGTTTTCCTTCAAAAACTCCTTCTCACCAACCCAAAACTGAACCAAGACATCACCCACGCTAAAGAAAATGGATGGAGAACTAGTGGTCATACCAGACCCAACCACATGGTTTAGAATACCATGCCCTAGGCAAGCGCCAACCACTATGAGTGTCGAACCATACTCTCGGGCACCACATGGGTCGCTACTCAATGTGAGGTCGTGCGTTGTACTGGCTTACTCCTATTGTCATCCCCCATACACAAAGACCAAATCCAAAACATAAATTCTAGACTACCCATGGTTACTCAAGGATCGGAATGAGTAAGAATTCACAACGCTCTTTCCAAACCTATCACTCGAGTACTGAAGGTCCTATCTCCGATCTAACTGACGTCCCATATAACAGGAAAAACTTGCCTATAATACCAATTTGTCATGAACCAAATCAGGTCTCCATCAAACCAATGCCCAACCCAATCTGTGGCAAGCCCCGAAGGGTGTTCCCGATCCCCATGAGCTGGCACAAGTTCCCAGGAATAAAAAATAAAACTAGGGAATGGTTTACCTGATTAAATAAACATAAAACAAATAGAAGGATTAATAAATTTAATACTAAAGTAAACAACCAAACAAGCCCATAGACTAGGGTAAAAATTAAAGTTTACAACTTGACCCAAAAACCTGAAGGGGATGAAAATAAATAAAAATGAAAAGAAAATAACTCAAACCTCTAAGAAAAATGATGTAAAAGAAACTCAAGACACTCCCACAAAACTGACACGAGAGTGCCACTGACAACCTGAATCACCCATGCTATGCTTGATGCCTCAACCTAGAAATCAAAGGAAATAATATCTAAATACACCCAAGGGTGTACGTAGGGTGTGATCCAACAGCCAGTAGGATTCCACTGAGAAAAGGTTCCATGCATAATTATTAAATGACAAATACATTTTCCATTTAATAGAAGAAAAATAAATAAATTATTAAACAATTTTAATGAAAATAGTTTTGAGGAAAACTACTTTAAAAAAACAACTTAAATTAAAACACACACACACACACTCATGGTAAACCCAACATCACACCATGTGCCGATGGTGAGTGCAATGAAAAAAGAGGAGCACAATACACAAGAGAGACCCTAAAGATACTAGCAAGAAGTGGGACCCTATAAAATCACGTCTCAGTGAATAATGAGATAGAAACACAATAATATACATTATCGTGCATGAGCCACTAGTAGGAAAAACATCAATAACCTATTAGTCTCCAAACATCATCCAAAAGATTAGTTAGTGATATAGTCATCAATCCAGCTAAGTGAAACCGGGTCGATTTCACTTCCGTGTCACTAGCACACTAGTCCTAGTCTTCCCACCCAGTACCCATGATTCCCTTTTGTACTGTAGTAGTTTAGAGTTCATGTCATATGTCAAACATAAACAAACGAAACAAATGAGGTGTTATCTATACACAACACTACACTCACTCACACGGAAACTATTTAAAAAAATATATGCACACTAAAAATATCCCAAAACCAAATCTGCATCACAAACACAACCAATTAGAATGACTAAATAGTCAAATAAATCACTTACATGGTAAAACAAACCATTAAAATAATTTATTAAATAAATTCCGCCCATGTTGCTGACCTTACACACCAAAAACATTTACCCAGTTTATCCAAAACAATTTTCACCCTTAATAATTATTTAATAAAATAATTAAAATCTTCATAAATAGATTTTAATGATCCAAACACTGCATTACACACTAGACTGACCCAAACCCCCTTTTTAGAATCAACCACACACTAACACCATAATAAAATATAATCTGCATCCATTGAATGATCTAATATTTCAATTGCACAGTTTATAAAAAACTAATAACACAACTCGAAATGGGTTTTCATAGAAAATCACATTAATATCACATAAATATGTTACTAATAAATTAGTCCATATAATATCTCAATAATGAAAAAAAAATCACACCACGAAAACTAATTAAATAATACAGTAAATTAATTAAAAACACAAATAAATTCATCAAATAATAATTATAAGTGGAACCACCATCCTTGTTGTCAGAAAGCCCTAAATATCAATGAAAAGCTCTAATTATGCATCAAATTCACAACAATCAACTCAAATAAACTCTTACATTAAAAAATCTATCCAATTACACCAAAATTGAACAAAAATCATCACAAATGGACCTTAAAAAACATGAAAAACATAGCCAAAATTCTACCAAAAGGAAGAAATGACAATCTGGAGTAAAATGACCCTGTAGCAGGGGTTACGGGAGGCCAAACAAGTAATATGGGGGTGCCAGATTTGATTCGCTCCTGAAAAAAGGATGTCACAGGAACTCCAGACAAACAAACAAGGGGGTGTGATGCTAAAGTAGGGGTTGTCGGGTCTTTATTAAAGCCAAGGAAGGTGGTGCGACGAACCTATTGGATGATGGTGGTGTAGAATGCCAGTGTGGAATCCAACTGAGGAGGGTTCCGAGCTGGGGGGCTATGCGGCGTGTGGTGGTCGGAGAGCTGGCGACGGCTGGTGAGGAATCCGGATGGAGCACCGCTGGATGGGGAGGCTGATGAGGCAGCTCCGGATAGAAGCAGGAGGGTGGCACTGCATGAAGGAGGTCAGTGGAACTACTGTGACAGGGATAGGTGTGACAGAAGGGAGGCACAGCCAAGGGAAGTACAAC
Source organism: Viscum album (assembly GCA_963277665.1). Taxonomy (NCBI): domain Eukaryota; kingdom Viridiplantae; phylum Streptophyta; class Magnoliopsida; order Santalales; family Viscaceae; genus Viscum; species Viscum album. The sequence goes on from OY728156.1 coordinate 123,571,702, forward strand.
CATGTGATAGGGATAGTCTGCGGCTAGGGTTATGGGGGGTCTTGTACAGGACGAGGGAGAGAAGGGGTAGGATAGAGGGAAAATAAAAAAAACATAAAAGAAAAGAAAAAGAAAATAAAAATAAAATAAAGATAAAGATAATTTAAAACCTTTAAAAACTCCAAATCAACTTAAAATAACAACAATATTGTTAATAATAGTAGTATTATTATTAGTTCCAAAATATGATGTTAAAAAAATCTTATAACAATAACTTAAAAATAATTATAACCTAATTAAAATCTTAGAAAAATTAATAACAATAGTAATAACTTTAAAATTAACATGATGATAGTTTTATTATAATAATTTAATATTATCTAAATAATTAAATTATTAACTGAAATAATAAAATAAGATAAATAATCCAAATATTGTTATTATTATTATTAAACTACCCTTGAATTATTTAATCATTTTTATTATTTCGTTTTTGTGCTTAAATTATTATTCAACTCACTAATTAATTAATTACCCACACATCAGGAAATCCGCACATTGTTTAGGAGAAGCCACATGGCTTTGTTCGTGTCGTGCGCGTGCACAAACATTACGATTCCAAAACACTCGTTTATCAGCAAAACACAAAAACTCTCTTCGGTTCCGGCCTGAACCTCAATAAAGAAAACTTAATTCAAAACAAAAATTATAAAATAGAAATAATAATTACTACATATGTTTGTATGTGATAAATCCCCTCACCATGACACTTTTTACCCCCAGAAAGTCCCAAAAGGCATGACCAACCCAAGATTCTGAGCAAGTACACAAAGATACCTAAAATAAAAACTCAATCACCTGACGATCGGGAACTCAAAACACTCAGGAACTAAAACTCCAAATATCTCAAAACTAGAATCAACAAGAAAAACAATCATCAACAAGGAATTCACCTCAAGTAATACTACAACATTGAACACCATGACCCCTAACTTAGGGATCACTGGGGCCGCTCGAGATCTCCAAGAATGCTCGTTAAGTGACCCACTAACCAAGCTAACCAATTAGCATGGTCAAGGTTGGGCGGAGTATAATTAAGGGGTTTCCCTTCCAAGAACACTTTGAAGATAGAGTTTTTTCACAAGTTCGTCATATGGTGGTCTCCCCACCATATTATGGTTCTCGTCAAAAAATTGTTCTCCAAACCAAATTGACTCCCAAACCCAGAAAATCCATAACACTGGCTTGACCCTCCATGTTCCCTAAGTTTAACCAAACCAACACAATAAAAGATTACGGTGAGAACCACACTGAGTTTCCCCACCATTTTAAAATTTTCTCATCACCACGATACATGCACGGTCATTCCCCGTTTACTTTAAGCGATACAGACTGAACTCTTCATCACAAATGCACCAACATAGGCCGACTAGCACAAATAATTCCTATAGTGGATATCCCTCCCCCACATGAGATGGTTTTGATAGTGGAAAACCCTAACCTAGTGGAAAATGAACAGGCACACGCTAATCCCCCAAGATAAAAGCATCTCTAGAACAACTGCAATTTTGATCCATAACTGACCAAAAGAAGGCTCAAAGTGCACACCTGATGGCTTTACAAGACTACGGAATCTTAGAACCTCATTAAAGAGCACGAAAGACTCCCATAAATTAATACCACAAAAAGAAGACAATGGATTCATTCCCCTAAAAACATGAATGATGCCTTCAGAGATGATACCATAGTAATGAAATTTAAGTTGTTCCCGTCCTGACACTACAGACATAAGTCGGACCAAGGCCATCTCACATCCAAAAAATTTCAACTGCACGCAAACTTTACCCCAAGACCTATGGATGAGGACTTGTTGTTTGAAGCATTTATCACCTCACAGTCATAATATGACCACCTTTGACTGGAACATCTACTACTGGAAGAGAAACCTACCTACTTCTCCTCATGTCGCAAGTGGCCACTCTGTCAACCTACCAACTGAGAATTGTGGAGAACAACTTAGACTGCCCGATTGAACACACTAGAGATAGGAAATTGAGTGGTCTATCAAATGCGCAACACAAACTGGTGGAAGGGGAACTCCAAGAATAGGTCCCTTTGGTTCACACTCATCATCTGATGAGGAAACCACACATACCACAATATGAACTAGACCAACATCTATTAAGAGTTTTAAACTGATTATTTGACACAACCTCAAGGGAACACGAAACTAGCTCATCTGAAAGGTCAACAAACCTCCATATCCATCTATTTATTGGTCGAGAACCTATGAGATCCACCACTTTCCCTCACCTTATCTTCCTTAGGAACAATTGTGGTATGAATTTAGTCTTAAGGATTTATAAATACATCCTTATTCGCAACAAGAATGGAACGATCACCGTTAACTGGTTTAGTCCCACTCCACCAGATGTACTCGAGACAAATTACACCCACACAAAATTTAAAGTTCCTCCAAAACCAGAGACAATTCTAATTTTTCCAGAGCGTTCAACGATATCCAACCGACCTCGATGTCTCAAAACAGTAGACACAACCGAGCAGAACCCAACTCCGCCACTCCATGAACTGAGAGACCAATGGGAAACCCTTGGGACCTTTCTAGGGGGCATATACCGAACAAGAAACACAAAAAACCTTCCACAAATCCAAACACACCACAAAACAATCATCCACACCTCAGATAGAATTCCAGTATTACAAATTTAAAACATCAATTCAATCTTAAATAAATGTACTCACTAGAAAAACTAAGCACTACACCACAAGCCTAAAAGCTCTTTTGAAAAATCCATCTTCACTCAAATATAAAATAAATTTTCCAATTACAAAAACATTTAAATGAAAAAACCCATTTTAAATAAAAACCTAATTTTCCAAAAATAAGAAGCAGTCTTAAAAATCAATCAATCACCATTGATATTCCATGGTGCCTCATAAGCATGAATCTTCCTGACACTCAGGAACACATCAACACAATCCACCATATATCCATTAATCATTTCTACATTCACACGTGAGCACCCATAAGAATACCACTGGACAAAGCAAGGTTCTTCCACTTTAAAAAATAAAGCATTCCGAATATCTCAAAAATACCCTTTTTTCCAAAAACCAGTTCAAAGATTCAAGATAAATTTCCAAAATGCATCCTATTTATAAAACAACCCACTTTAATTCCAAATAACCCAATACATTCTTTTAGAAATTCAACCTTGAAAAATTAAATGCCAAATTCTAGAAACAAGGTTCAAAAGAAACACCCCACAAGAATCATGTCAAACTCACAACAATAGAAAATAAGAGCAACCATAAAGTATGTTTTCCTCTAAAAACTCCTTCACACCAACTCAAAACTGAACCGAGACATCACCAGCACTAAAGCACCTAGATAGAGAACTAGTGGTCATGACAGACCCGACCACATGGTTTAGTAGACCATTCCCTAGGAAAGCACCAACCACTAGGAGTGTCGAACCGTACTCTCGGGCATCACATGGATCGTTACTCCATGTGAGGCCACACTCAGTACCATTTTAATCATATTTTCACCCCCATCCACAAAATACCAAATCCAAAACTTAAATCCTAGACTACCCATGGTTACTTGAGGATTAGAATGAGTAAGAGTTCGCAATTCTCTTCCCGCAACTATACCATGAGTACCGATGATCCTATATCTGATCTATCTGATGTCCCAAATAACAAGAAAAACCTACATCTGATACCATTTTGTCACGAACCAAATTAGTTCGGCATCAAACTAACACCTAACTCGGTATGTGGCAAGGCCTGAAGGGCGTTCCCGATCCCCACGGGCTAGCACAAGTGCCCAGATATCAAAAATAAATATAGGGAATAGTTTACCTGATTAAATAAACATGAAACATACATAAGGATAAATAAATTTAAGACTAAAGTCAACAACCAAACAATCCCTTGGACTAGGGTCAAAATTAAAGTTTACAACTAGACCCAAAACACCAAAGGGGATAAAAATAAAGTAATGAATAAAAGGAAGTAACTCAAACATCCAAGAAACATGAGGTATAACATCCTCAATCCACGTTCAAAAAACCAACATGATAGTTCCACTAATAACCCGAATCACCCATGTTGTGCTTGATGCCTCAAATTAGAAAGAAAAAGAAAACGGATCTACATACACCCAAGGGTGTATGTAGTGTTTGAGCCAATAGTCTAGTGGGATGCCACCAGTAAAAGGTTCCATACATAATTATTAAATGATAAATACATTTGAAATTTAATAGATGAAAAATAAATAAATTCTCAAAAAAATTTAATGAAAAAAGTTTTGAGGAAAATTAATTTAAAAAAATAAATTAAAACACACACACACACTCTCATGGTAACCCCAACGTCACACCGTGTGCTGACGGTGAGCGCAAAGAAAAATAGGAGCACAATACATGGTAGAGGACCTAAATATAATAGCGAGAAGTGGGACCCTAGAACATAATGCCTCAGTGAACAATGGGATAGAAGAACAACAATATATGTTCTTTTGTATGAGCCACTGGTAGGGAAACACATCCATAAACTATTGGTCTCTAAACATCATCCAAAAGTTTAGGTAGTGTAATATTCCTCAATCCATCTAAGTTAAAGTGGGTGGATGTCATTTTTGTGTCACCTGCACACTAGTCCTTGTCTTCCCATGCATTACCCAGGCTTCCCTTTTGTTTTCAAGTAGATTAGAGTTTATGTCATATATCAAACATAAACAAACGAAAAAAATTAGGTGTTATCTATACCAAACACTACAATTTCTCACATGAAAACCATTTTAAAATAATATATATTTACACTAAAAATATCCCAAAACCATATTTGCATCACTTACACAACCAATTAAAATGACTGCACAATCAAAGAAAGCACTTACATGGTCAGACAAACCATTAAAAGAATTTATTAAACAAATTCCTCCCATGTCACATGACCTTACGCACCAAAAAAATTTACACAGTTTAACCAAAACAATTTTTCACCCATAATAATTATTTAATAAAACAATTCAAATCTTCAAAAATAAATTTTAATGAACAAAAAATTGCCTTACACACTAAACCAAACCAAACCCCCTTTTTAGAATCTACCGCACACTAAAGCCATACTAAAATATAATATTCGTCTATTGCAAGATCTAATATTTCAGGTTCATAATTTATAAAACACTAATAACCAAGTCGATATGGGTTTTCACAGAAAACCACATTAATATCACAAAAACATGTTACTAATAATTCAGTGCATATGATAACTCAATAAAAAACAATTTCGCACCATGAAAACTAATTAAATAATACAATAAATTAATTAACATGAAAATAAATTCATTAAACAATAATTATAAGTGGAACCACTAACCTCGGGTTTTGGAAAAACCCAAATATCAAAGCAAAGCTCCAATCACGCACCAAATTCACTACAATAAACTAAAATAAACTCTAAAATCAAAAAATCAAGACAATTACACAAACATTGACCCAAATTCATAACAAATGGACCTTAAAAAACATGAAAAAATTACCCTTAATTATACCAAAAGGAAGAAATGACCATCTGAAGTAAAACGCACTTGTAACAAGGGGTTACAGGAGGACAACTGAGTAAGATGGGTGTGCCATAGTTGAGCCGAACCGGAAAAAGGATGTTTCCAAAACTCCATTCGGACAAACAAGGGGGTGTGCGGCTAAAGGAGGGGTTGTTGGGTCTTCGTTCGAGTGAAGAAGGGGGGTGTGTCGGACCTTCTGAACGAGGGTGTTGAGGACTACTGATGTGGAATCCAGCCGAGGAGGGTTCCGAGCTGGGGGGTTGTGTGCCGTGAGGTTGTCAAAGAGCCGGTGATAGCTAGTGAGGAATCCGACTAGAGAGCCGCTAGATAGGGATGATGATGGGGCGACTCCAGATGGAAGTAGGTCGCCGAGACTACCATGACAGGGAGAGTCATACCGTAAGGGAGGCAAAACCAAGGGAGGTATAGCCATGGGAGAGGGATAGCACGCGACTAGGGTTGGGAGGGGGGGGGGGTCTTGTGTGGGACAAGATATAGAGGGGGGAGGATAGAGGGAAAATTCAAAAAAGAAAAGAAAAGAAAAAGAAAAGAAAAAGAAAATAAAGATATAGAGAAATTAAAACCTTAAAAAACTCCAAATCAACTTAACAATAATATTATAAATAATAATAGTAGTAATTTTAGTGCCAAAATAAGATGTTAAAAAAATCTTATAACAATAAATTAAAAATAATTATAACCTAATTAAAATCTAAAAAAAATTAATAATAATAGTAATAACATTAAAATTAACATACTGATAATTTTATTATAATAATTTAATATTATCTAACTAATTAAAATATTAACTGAAATAATAAAATAAGATAAATAATCCCAATATAATTATTATTATTAAACAACACTTTAATTATTTAATAATTTTTTTATTTCATTTTTGTGCATAAATTATTATTCAGCTCGCTAATTAATTAATTACTCACGCGTCGGGCATGCCACACATTGATCAGGCAAAGCCACGTGGCTTTGTTCGTGTCATGAGCATGCGTGAACATTACGATGCCAAAACGATCCTTTATTAGAAAAACACAAAAACCCTCTTCGGGTGAAACCGGCACCTCAACAACGAAAATTTAATGCAAAATAAAAATTATAAAATAGAAATAACAATTACTATAGATGTCCAGGTGTGACATATCATCATCCTATACCCAGTTTATATGATATGCTGGATGTGTGAAATAAATCTACTATTTTCTTAAAAATTGATTTAGGAATTGGATACCATTAGATTAGGATGAAATAAGGAGAAGAAATGAAAATTTCATTTAATAAAAAACACAAACTATATGAATAGTTTTTCATTCCCTTTGGTCTCACTAATTAACCTGACACATTTATGAGGTTAATAAATCAATTATTACATTAAAATATTATATATTCTGTGGTAGTTTACTTCAATGATATTTTGGTGTATATTAAGAATTTTAAATGACATATATATCACTTATAAAAAGTCCTTGAGGTTTTAAGAAAGGAAAATTTGTTTGGAAACAATAAAAAGTGTGAATTGTGACTCAATAAAATTATTTTTCTTGGATTTTTTGTAAGAAGTGATGGATTCTAGGTAGATATTGAGAAGATAAAATCCATTGAGTAGTTCTAGATTCCCACGTCCATTGGAAATAATGTTCCTTTCATATGGGGGACCACTCAAAAAAATGAATTCCAAGTACTAAAATTGAAACTCACCCATGAACCCCCTCTTTATCTCCCAAACATTGGTAATACCTTTAAAATTGAATGTGATGCAAGAGAAATGGGAATACGATGAGTAATCATACAAAAATTTAATACTATTCCTTTCTTTATTTATAAGTTAAAAGGACCGACACTAAATTATTCTACGTATGATCAATAGTTTTATGCATTGTTTAGAGTATTGAAACCTTACAAAATTATGTTTATCAAAAATAATTTTTTATCCATTCTAATAAAAAGGATCTTAAATACCTTAGGATACAACATAAACTAAATATGATACAAGATACATATATTTAACTCATTGAATATTTTCTATATGTCATAATGAATAAAAAGTGTAAAGAAAATTATGTAGAAGATGCAATTTAATGTATATATTCTATTTTATCCCTGTTATATTCAAAACTCCTTTGTTCTGAATATATTAGAATTTTTATGCCATTGATAACGATTTTTCTGAACCTTATGGATATTGTAAACTTAGATTTTTTTGGTAAAAGTTTTATTTACATAATGGATTCTTATTCCGGATTGATAAGTTTGGCATTCCCAATTTTTCAATCCGTTTACTTTTACTAAAGCTGTTACATTCTGGTTGTTTATTGGGAAATTTTGGAATTGAAAAAACATTAAGTGTTCTTCATGAGCATTTTTATTTTCCCATGATTTTTTGAGATGTTGAATTTTTTTTGGGAAGGTTCACTGTATGCCATAAAGCCAAATCTAAACTGAACTGTCACGAACCGAATATGGTCACCATCAAAACTAGCACCCCACATGATCTACAACAAGGACTGAAGGGTGTTCCCAATCCCCACGGGCTAGAACAGGTTCCTAGGTATCATAAAATAAAATTTGGGAATGATTTAACAGATTTTATAAATATACAACAACAAACAAATCAAATAAACCAAATCTGGATTTTTCAAACCAAACCACATTTTGCAAAATTTCATATTTATGTTACACAATTTAAAAAATTGTTTAAATACCATTAAAAAGGTAAAAAAACAAAAAATACATCCCTAGAACCTTCACATGGCAAGACGAACCACCCTCAAGTCATCTCCACAACACCACATCCTGATGGATTTCTAAAAACCCAAACCATTGGCACCAAAGCTATACCCAAACCTATGAAAAAAATAAAAAAGCCTACTTACACCCAAATGTGTAAATAGGGTGTGAGTCAAAGCCCAATAGGATACCATCATTAAGAAATTTCATTTGATAAAAATTCATAGATGAAAATATTGAATGTTTTCATAAACATGGAATGCTAGTAACTATTTCTAAAAGATGTAACTTTAAATAAAAACTTTTTTTATGTGGGATATTTTAAAGAATAAACACTTTTAAATAAAATACCAAAGCTACTGAATTTTCCATCCAATCATATTGTATGCCAATGGTAATCATAAATCATCCAATGAGAACATGCAATGGGAAATAAACTCTATGAACTAGCTCATTTTGGGTCTCATGTACCTCGTTTCTCGGTGAAAGTAACCATCACAATATCCATTCTCATGCACACGATCCACTAGTAGGGAGAAAAACCAAAAACTAGTGGTTCCATAACATCATCATGATCATCATCATAGTTTAGTTAGTTTAGTCAGCGTCAAAATCGCTACGTAAAACTGAGGCCAAACCCCATGGGATCACTAGCATACTAGTACAAGTCCACCCACCTAGATACCCAGGTTTCCCTCTTGTGCTCAAACAAGATAAAAAAGCCATGAAATATAATTTTCACATGAAAATATCACTTACACATCACACATTCACCAAACATCCCACATGTATATCACAAAAGACACATAATATTCATTTTCATTCAAATTAATTTTGAAATCATACTGACACCAAAATAGACCAAAACACATTTCACATATATTTTACAACTCAAAAATACATTAAAAATTTTATAAAATATTTCCAAGATTCAAAACATCACATACCAACCCAGTCAAATGTTTCATAATACCCTTTTCGCCTTCAAATTCATTTTATCATCATACTCACTTGAAATAGCCCACAACATGTTTCACACCCATATCAAAATTTAATAAATCATCTTGAAAAATTATTAAACATTCTCAAAATGTTTGACATTAAATATCGCCACTTTATCTTTCAAAAACCCATTCTAATAAAATACACCCACCAAAATAGTACATAGACATCCTTTTCATACTTTTTTTAACTCATTAAACCATTTAGAATTTTCGTAGAACACTTTCAAGAAGAAGGATAAGGTTTGGCACCTAAAACCCATTCAAAACCCCTCTTTTAAACCCAAATGAACACCAATACCCTAACAAATCAGAATTTTCAGCCCAAAAAACATTTAATAAACAACTTTAATATGTTATAATATAAACCCAAAGATTACCACAAGGTTTACACAAGGAAAACACCCAATTTTAAACAAAAGTGAAACTATAAAATTAACCGCTTAACAAACTCAATAAAAAATGGGTTTCTCACAAATAAAAGAATATTAGGAACATTAAAAATAATTAAATCAAGAATTATAACTCACCAAAAAAATTATTAAACATGGAATCACCTACCAAAAGTGTCTAAACCCAAAAATCTTTGTACGAAACATCAATTGCATTACTATTTCACCTCAAGGAAGTAAAAAGAAACCTAAAACCTCTAGATTACACCAAAAAGACACAAGGTTAAACCATAGGCACTAAACCTAGGTGCTAGAAACATTATAACTCATTAAAGGGTGAATGTAACCTTAGGGAAATGGAGTAAATCAAAGAGATAATTACTTACATGTATGGTTTTTATGTTTCCCCCATCAAATCCCCCGTAAAAATTGAGTTTCAAGGGAGGGAGAGAGAGCTTGGAGGCTGTCCATGGAGGTAGGGTACAGAATGGGTAATAATGGGGGAATATTTAGGTTTATAATGGAAGGGGAAAATGGGAAATACGACCTGGACACCCTTGCATGATTTTCATGCACGGTTTAGTAGACTCTGCTTCCTAACTGTGCTGCCTGTTTGGGCCACCCAAATCCAAGATATTATCTTCCAATTTCAGAGGGGTCCAAGGGGGAAATAAAGGGGGAAATATAATCCAAGGGTAGGGTAGAAGCATTCCCAAAATAAACCATAATTTTCAACCAAAAACTCATCCAAATCAATGGTAAAAACCACCACAACAACTTACCCCACACGTGGTGCCACTAGGAGTGTCAATAATCCAACTCCAAAATACCAAAACCTCACACCACCCCTATGAAACAATAGGAGGCCAATTAACATACAATTCCCCCAAGAATAAGTTCATATATCAATAAAACAAGAGGAACCAAAATTTCAAACCTGGAATACCTAGAACACAAGGGAAAGATAAGAATAAAAAGAGGATTGGAAACAAAGCATGGAATCAAAAATCCATGTGTGACATGAACCCACAAGGATTCTATCTTCCTCTCACAATACCAAACACCCCTTTGGAGGATATATAAATGAAATTTATTGTGGGGTTACTAGGATCAAATAGGAGGACATATTATATTTTTGTTGTGGTAGTTCAATTTTCTAAAATGGAACATTTTATTCCTTGTCACAAAATAGATTATTCCGCTAACATTTTAATGATTTTATTTCATGAAGTAGTCAAAATATCTGGAATTCCTAGGATGATTTTTTCATATAGAGAAAAAAAATCATCATTTACTTTTGGAAAACCTTATATAGAAAACTGGGTATAATTTTACTATTCTACACTACTCTTCATACGCAAACCAATGGGAAAATAGAGGTGATGAATCATAAGATATTGTCCCTTTTGAGTAAAATTGGTAATAAGAATATTAATAATTGGGTGGAGTGTCTTCCACATGTATAATATTCATATAATAGGTCCAAGAATTCCACTACTCAATATTATCCATATGTAATTGTTTATGGATTTAAGCCCCTTACCTCTATTGATCTAGTCCCTTTTTATTTGTGGGAATCAAATAATATGGATGTGAAGGGAGTTCATAATAAATCAAGCAACTAAATGAATGTGAAAGGAAAAATATTGACTAAATGACCTGAAAATATGTTGATAATGAAAACAATGGTCTCAATAAAGTGATGTTTCAGCCTGGTTACTTAGTCTATATTTATATGAAAATGAGATATTTCCTAAAAATAAGAAATCAAAACACAATTCATGAGGAGACAAACAGTTTTGAGTGCTCAAGAAAATTAACAAAAATTCTTACAAGTTATATTTTTTAGGTGATTATGGTGTAAGTTCCACTTTTAATGTTTTAGATCTTTCTCCTTTTAGGGTGTAGATGATGAATATTTGAGAATGACCCTTTTTAAAAGGGGTAGGATAATGAGAACCATTTAAAAGATACTGAGTCAATTTTCTAGCTGGATGAGTTAGGTTTACATGGATCGATGACATGAGGTAGATTAAAGAGGTTGAATGATACAATGGGGGCCCATATCTCTTCAATAAAGGCATAATAGATATCTCCTTGTATGTATGGAGAAAATGGTCTTATTATCTCACTTATTCAATCTCCAACATGATGTTTAAATATTGACCCACATGGTTGCACTAATATTGGAATCCTTGACCACATAGAGAATTCTAGAATGGAATATTTGGACACCAAAGTCAAATATAGTGGGCTAGGCAATCAAATACAAATCTAGTGTGTTGTAGTTGGAAAGTTATGTACTAATTTTCCAAAAATTATTTGGAAGAATTAATCTTTTTGACTTTATGGGAACAAATTAGGTTTAGTCTTTATGAATTTGGGGTATTAGAACCTTGAATATTATATCACCCATTGTATATAAATAGCCACCCCCATAGAACGTTTATGGATTCAGAATTATAATAGAGAGATTATGATTTGTTTCTCTCTATTTTGTAATGATTATTTGATTTTCCCACTTGGTATTGTGAATTATTTCCCTGTTGATCAACATTTTAGTTCAATGATCAAAGATAAAAAATCCCCCAATTCTATGACTCAAACCAAGTGCGTTGTTGTGTGGATTGACCATCCCGTCCCTCCCTTATGTGTATTTTCTAAGTATCAGATCATTCTATTAATAACTTTGGTTGACTACTTGTATCAACTATCTATACCCATCACTCGACACTTATCCTCGAACAACATCCTTTATCATTCTCCATGCACTATGAAGATGGATCCACCCCAAGCGTCTCACATCATATATTTAGTGGTTTGTAGAATTTTTAAGGTTTTAGTGTTTTTTATATTTTTTATGGATTTTTAAGGGTTTTAGAGTTTTTAAGTGTTTTTGGGGTTTTATAGTTTCTTTTGGGTTTTTAGAGGTTTTTTTGAGTTTTTATGGTTTTGAGATTTTTTTAAACATTTTTAGGGGTATTAAGGGGTTTTAGAGTTTTTAGTGATTTTTAGGGTCTTATTGGTTTTAGGCCTTATTGAATTTTTTATGTGGTTTTATGGGGTTTCAAAGGTTTTTTATATATTTAGGGATTTTTGTTCTTTTTTTAGGATTTTTATTGGTTTTGAGGTTTTGTTAGGGTTTTAGGTATTTTGGGGGTTTTAGGGTATTTATAATTTTTATGGTTTTTTTGGGTTTGAGGGATTGTTTTGAGTTTTTTAGGGTTTTTAAGGTTTTTAGAGTTTTTTAACGTTTTAGGGGTTTAAAGGGGTTTTAGTTCATTTTTGGGGTTTCTTGGGTTTTTAGGGTTTTTAAGGTATTTAAGGTTTTTTATGGTTTTCATGGATTTGTAGTGGTTTTTAGGGGTTTTCACATTTTAAGTGATATTTAGGATGTTTTTATGATTTTTATGGTTTTTATCATTTTATGGATTTTAAGGATTTTTTTTGGTTTTTATGGTGTTTCTGGGTTTTTAGGGTTTTTAGTGATTTATGGTATTTTTGGGTTTTAATGGTTTTTTAGTATTTAGTGTTTATAAGGGTTTTAGTGTTTCTAATATTTTTAGTGGTTTAAAGGGTTTTTTATATTTTTAGTCAGTTTTTGGGGTTTTAGTGGTTTTAAGGTTTCTAAGGTGTTTTATGGGTTTTAGGAGGTCTTATGGGTTTTAGGGGGTTTTATGTGTTTTAGGGTTTTTTTACATTTTTAGGGATTTTTATGGATTTTAAGACTTTTATGTTTTTTATGGGGTTCAGGTATTTTTTAGGGTATTTAGGTGTTTTCATGGTTTTATGGTTTTTAGGGGTATTAGGCAAGGAAGATGCGAGGATCGGGCTATTCCCGACCCCCCCCCCCCAAATTTTATTTAGAAAAAAGACACAGCAGACAAGGGAGGGGAGGGGTCAAATGACCCACACCCAAAAACCCTTTACATACCCAAGACACAAAAGACCCCAAAAAAAGAAAAATCAAGAAAGAAAAAACACACAACTTCAAGCAAGAAAGATCCCAACAGTAGTTCCAACCAAGTAGCAACCAACATCCAGCAGCAGCAAGACCATATTCCACAACTTCCACACCTCCCAGCTAAGCAGCAACCCACATCCAACATCACAATTTCCAGTATCCAGCACCTCAGCATCAACATCTATTTCATCACCCATCCCAATAGCATCACCCATCCAAATAAAACCCATCATTCCACATCACCCTTTTCATCACTCATCACCTCCTTGCCAGTCAAAACCATTGCCAGCATCGCAGAACTAGTAGCACATCCAGGAACACAGCCACAACACCCAAAGAAGCCATCATCACTTAGTAAGAACCAACACCCAACACCCATAGCAAAACAAAACCATACCAGCTCCACAACCCTCAACCTCCACATCATCTCGCCACAAATCCAGCACTAGCAATGACTCGCAACCATACCATCCACAGCTCAGAAGACCACTGCCCAGGATAGAAACCAGCAAGCAACCCAACTTTTCCATAACTTCATCAGTGGCATAAATCAAATAGGAAGCAGAGTAACCAAAAGCACAAACCTGAATCTTTACACTCCGCAACCTCTAGAACCCTTCAAGAAGCCATGGGATCCAGAAAACCCCTCCCAGACTCAGATCTGGAGAAACAGGTCTAAGCACGGGAGAAAGTGCACCGTTTCCAGGATGTTGCAAAGCCTGCCGCACCCACCTTTCATTACTATAGATCCAGAGTGGCCAGAAAAACCCTCCCAAGACAAGAGCCATCCACTTCACCGGTGACCAAGAAGGGCCCAAGGAACGTCTCCAGACCAAAAAAATGCACCGTCTACAAGAACCGCCAAGCCCGACACCGAGGGAGATGAACTGCATCAACCGCCAGGCCGCCGTTTGGAGAATCCGTTAATGAATTTGGTATAACCTTACTGCCATGAAACCGAAATCCACCACCGAAGCCCATCGCCGCCAAGAATTCCTCTCACATAGTAGAAGGGGAACAGATCCGCAAATCTAAATCCCGAAGCACCCAGATCTATCTCGTACCTCCCAGGAACTGAAATGATGCACGATGAATGTCCAGATCTGATCAGATCCCCCATAGTCCTGAAACTCCATGCTGAGGTGGGACCAGAACCTGACCACACCTTCGCGAAAAAGCACCATCACAAGCCGGGAAGACCAGATATGACCCAGTAAACCGAGCGTGAAGCCTTCATCTGAAGCTAGCAAACATACCACTGGAAGAATGGACAGAGTTGTGGGGAAGACCGATGCCTAATAGACCATTTCCATAAGGAGAGAACCACCACATTAGAGGGGCCACACCATGAGTTTTGAGGGGTTTTATGGATTTTATGGGTTTTTATGGTTTTAGGGATTATTTAGGATTTTTATGGTTTTGGGGGGGTTTTTAAGGTTTTTTTGGGGATTTTGTTTGTTTTTAGGTTTTTTAGGGTCTTTAGGTATTTTCATGTTTTTATGGTTTTTTGGGGATTTGAGGGGTTTTCTATGTTTTTAGGTGTTTTAAGGTTTTTTATAATTTTTAATTTTTTGAGGTGTCTAAATGGTTTTTAGAATTTTTAGTGGGTTTTATGGGTTTTTAGTGGTTTAAAGGTATTTATGGTTTTCAGTGGGGGGGGGGGGAGTCTAGATTTTTAGGGGTTTTATAATTATTAGGAATTTTTAGAGATTGTTTTTAAAATTTTATGGGTTTTAGGGGTTTTAGGGTTTTTTGGGATATTTAGGGTTTTAGTGTTTTAAGGGGTTTTTTTTAAAAAATTTCTAGGTTTTAAGGTTTTTTGAGTTTTATAACACTTTTAAGGGTTGTAAATAGAGTTTTAGTGGGTTTTTAGAGTTTCTTTTTAGGTTTTAAGGGTTTTAATCATTTTAGGTGTTTTTATGGGTTTCATGGATTTTTATGGGATTTTTATATTTTCAAGGATTTTTAGGGCCATTTTACATTTTTATGGTTTTAGTGGTTTTTAGGGTTATAGGTATTTACAAAAAAATTATGATTTTTAGCTATTTATCATTTTTAGGGTTTTTAGGGTTTTTAGGGTTTTAAAGGTTTTTTTTAGTTTTTAATATTTTTAGGGGTTTGAAGGGGTTTAAGAGTTTTTAGTGGTTTTAGGGTTTTATGGGGTATTATTTATTTTTAAGGTTTTTATAGTTTAAGGTGATTATCTGGGTTTTTAGTGTATATTTATGTATTTGGATATTTTAAGGTATTTTTTACTATTTTTTATGGTTTTTAGGGATTTTCATGTTTTTAGGTATTTTGTGTATTTTTATGGTTTTCATGGGTTTTTAGGGTTTTAGGGTTTTGATGTTTTTTGGGTATTTATGATTTTTTTGTGTTTTTATAGGTTTTTATATTTTTTATCATTTATTTGTGTTTTAAGGAGTTTTAGGTTTTTTAGTGGGTTTTCAAAGATTTTATGGGGTTTTAGGGTTTTTAAGGGTTTTAGTGGTTTTCATGTTTTAGAGGTTTTACTGGGGTTTAGTGTTTTTAAGGTTTTTATGGGTACTGTATGGGTTTTTAGGGTTTTTTTGGATTTATTAGGATTTATAGATTTTTTAGGGTTTTCATGTATTTTTTTGGTGTCTTTTATGGTTTTATGGTCATTTTAATGTTTTATGGGATTTTTAATGTTTTTAAGGGTCTTAAGGCTTTACTGGGGTTTTATCATTTTTAGGTTTTTAGGGGTTTTAAGTGTTTTTTGGTTTTAATGGTTTTCCTAAGGGGTTTTAAATGGTTTTAGGGTTCTTTAGATTTTTAGGGACTCTTCGGTTTTTTTATGATTTTTATGGGTTTTAGGGTTTTTTGGGAAAGGTAAAAGTATAGAATATATATAAATGAAAATGAATTTCAAAAAATAACCCAAAGATGAAAATGATGGTTGCTCTAGGAATAAAGGCTTTAAGACCAAAATAAACACAGGATCAACAAGAAAGGAATATAAGAATGAAAAGGTGAACAAGGAGGTATTTTTATGTATTTTTAAGTATTTTTATGTTTTTTGGCGTTTTTAGGGTTTTTCAGCTTTTTTAGGGATTTTAAGGGTTTTCAGGGTTTTTGGTTTTTTGAGTTTTTTTATTTTTTTTGGTTTTTAGGGATTTAGTTTTTTTAGAGTTTTTAATGTTTTTAGATGTTTTCAGGGTTTTTAGAGTTATTTGTGGGTTTTAGTGTTCGTGTGGGTTTTTATTGTTTTTAATGGGTTTTAGTGATTTTTATGGTTTTGAGTTTTTTTATATGTTTATGACATTTTTAGGGATTTTTTTTAATATTTTTATGGTTTATATGATATTTTATGTGTTTTTTAAGAATCTGAGGGGTTTTAGGGGTTTTCAGGGTTGTTTTGGGTTTTTAGGATTTTATATTTTTTTTGAGTTTTTAATGTTTTTTTAAGTTTTTTAACGTTTTTATGGGGTTTAAGGGGTTTTTTAGTTTTCATCAGTTTAGGGTTTTTATGGGTTTTAGGGGTTTTAGGGGTTTTTAGGGTTTTTAGGTTTTTATATTTTTTACAGTTTTCAAGGTTTTTTCAGGGTTTTTAGGGATTTTTACATTTTCATGGATTTTTAGGGATTTTTTAGGATTTTTTTGGGTTTTTATAGATTTTGAGGACTTTTAGGGTTTTTTCAAGGGGTTTTAGTGACTTTATGGTTTTAGGGTTTTACGGTTTATAATAGTTTCATGTTTTTTTAGTTTTTTTTGGGTTTTTTGGGTTTTTAGTGATTTTTAAAATTTTAGGGATTTTAAGGGTTTTTAGAGTTTTTAGTGGTTTAAAGGTTTTATGGGGTTTTAGGGGTTTTATGGATTTTATTGGTTTCTATGATTTTCATGGGGATTTCATGGTTTTTATGGTTTTTTGCGTTTTCATGTATTTGTAGGGGTGTTTTGGAATTTTAGGGGTTTTTGGGATTTTTTTATTTTATGAGATTTTGAGAGTTCTTAATGGTTTTCAGGGGTTTTCAAAGGGTTTTAGTGTTTTTATGGTTTTTTTATACTTTTAATATTTTTTTGAGTTCATAGGTTTTTTAATTTTTTTATATTTTTTTAACATTTTTAGTGATTTTAAAGGTTTTTAGAGTTTTTAATGTGGTTTTTGGTTTCTAAATGTTTTTGTTGGGGTTTTTATGCTTTTAGGGTATTTTTAAGGTTTTTAGGGATTTGGTACATTTTCTATGATTTTGAGAGTTTTTTGATATCTTTATTGTTTTCAAGTTTTTTAATGGTTTTTTGGGATTTTGACAGTGTTTAGGGTTTTTCAGGGTGTTTTGGGTTTTTGGGTTTTTGGTGGTTTTAGAGTTATTTTTGAGGTTTTTTAGATGTTTTTAAGGTTTCTATAGTTTTTTAACGTTTTCAAGTGCTTTATGGGGTTTTAGAGTTTTTAGTTGTTTTAGGTGTTTTATGCATTTTTAGGGTTTTTATGGTTTTCAGGAGAATTTTAGTATTTTTTGGTTTTTTATGTTTTCAGGTATTTTTAGAAATTTTTATATTTTTTTTGTTTTTATGTTTTATATGTTTTTTTTGAGATTTTGAGGGGGTTTCATGTTTTTTAAGATTTTTATGGTTTTAAGGGTTTTTTTGAGTTTTTTGGGTTTTGGGGTTTTTTTGATTTTTTTTGTGTTTTCAATGTATTTTAGTGTTTTTTAATGATTTTTGTGGTTTTAAGAGTTTTAGTGTTTTTTTGTTATAATTTTTTTAATGTATTTTTAGGTTTTTTAAGGTTTTATGAATTTTTATGGTTTGTAGGGGTGGTTTGTAGGGGTTTTAGGGCATTTTTAATTTTTTATATATTTTGGGATATTTTGGGGTTTTTAGGATTTGTATAGTTTTTAGGGTTTTTTTGGTTTTTTTTGGATTTTTAGGGTTTTGGGGTTTTCCTGTTTATTTTGGATTTTAGGGGTTTTATGGGTTTTTAGGGTTTTAGGGATTTTTTATAGTTTTCATGGGTTTTATGGTTCTTTAGAGTTTTTTAATGTTTTAGGGGTTTAAAGGGTTATTATTAGTTCAAGGTTTTTTATGGGGTTTTAGGGGTTTTAAGGGTTTAGGTGTTTCTATGGGTTTTCAATGTTTTTTGGGGTTTTTTACATTTTCAGGGATTTTTATGGATCTTTTTGGATTTCCTTGAATTTTAGGGGTTTTTAGTTTTTTAGTTATTTTGATGGGTTTTAAGGGTTTTTATGGGTTTTTAGGGTTTTTAGTGGTTTTGTGGTTTTTTTGGGTTTTTAGGGTTTGTTTTAATTTTTTAGGGATTTTAATATTTTTTAGAGTTTTTAATATTTTAAGGCAGAAGAGGTGCAAGGCCAGGCTATTCCCGACCCCCCCCCCCCCAATTTATTATTATAAAAAAAGATGCAGCAGACAAGGGAGGGGAGGGGTCAAACTACCCACACCCAGAAACCATTAACAAACCCAAAACCAAAAACCCAAAGATACAAAAAGCACACAAAAAAAGAAAAGCATAAAACCAGAAAAGATCCCAGCAGCATCTTCCAACCAAACAACAATTAGTATCCGGCAGTAGCAAGACCATAAACCACAACTTCAACACCTCCCGGCTCAGCAGCAACCAGAAGTCAGCATCACAATTTCCAGCAACCATCGCCTTCTCTCTAAGCAAGTTCACCACCAGCAACATAGAACCACCAGCACCAGAAGCATAAGCATCACCTTCATCACATCTCAGCCGAGCAGCAGCCGGTACCCATCACATCTGCTTCTGACACCCAGCACCTCTTTCAGTAGCTCCCAGTAAAGCAGTAAATGGAACCCAACCGCTCCAAATCCAGTGACCAACACCTATTGGCCATTCAGTGCACAACATTCCACACCCAGCAGCATAGACAACTACATAGGACCACCAACACTAATTCCTTGCACCAAACCATAGGGTTTCTAGATATCGCGAACAACAAATCCTCCTACCATAGAGCTTGACTCGAGATCTCAGGACCCCCCAGACTAGCATCAAAACCATATCACATCACAACATAAAACAACCTGCAATCACAACGTGAAACAAGGCCGAAGCCGAAAAACTAGAACCCCAAAACTTTAGCTTCTGTGTAAACCAATCACAAAAAGATCTAAAAACCCACACACCAGGACCGATAACACCACCAACAGGACAAAACATTTCCCTCTGCCTCCATCTTACTCCTTCATGAA
The DNA here is from genome assembly GCA_963277665.1 of Viscum album. Classification (NCBI taxonomy): domain Eukaryota; kingdom Viridiplantae; phylum Streptophyta; class Magnoliopsida; order Santalales; family Viscaceae; genus Viscum; species Viscum album. The sequence continues at coordinate 123,591,574 of OY728156.1, forward strand.
ACCATGAAAACCACCCAAATCCTCCCAAAACCAGATCTGGAAGGTACCTCATCGCTGATGGCTGAGAGGACTAGCCCATTGCACCACCAAGTCTTTGAGGTGCCCGTCACACCAGCCTGAAATAATCAGAAAGCCAAGGATGCCACTTAGAATTTGGATCCAGCATTAACTTTTCCATCGACCTAGAAAACCAACATGCCCTCACATCTCACCAAAATAGGAACTCCCAAGGAAGAATATCTTCTAAAGCCTAGCCAAAATGCTACCAGATCCAGAACAAACCATCGTCACCCAAGCCTGAACAGAGTCACCAGATCCCATCCCCATTGAGCACGATCCTAGTCTTCCACAAGCACCCCAGTGAAGATGAATGCATGAACAGAACTCCATCTGCATCAAGAGGTCCAAGATGTAAGAGATCAATGAAGCCACTGAGAAGGAATCCAGGAGAGAACCCTGTATATCTCTGTGTCGGGAGGGAGAGCTCCGGAGATAACGAAGAAATTTTCTCCAAACGTATTGTTGGGTAACGACGTATTGGGGTGACCTCCCCACATGCACGCCGCACATCCCCTACGAGGCCCAAGGTGGCCGACCCTCGAGCTTAGGCCATTTCCCAATGGGTTAGAGGGTCCCACGAGAGGTTTGACAACATATAGTGTGCGTTGCCTTGCGAGGGAATATGTTGTTGGGTAACGAGTTATTGGGCTGGACTCCCCACCTGTGCGCTGCACGTCCCCAGCGAGGCCCAAGGTGGCCAACCCTTAGGCTTAGGCCAGTTCCCAATGGGGTAGAGGAGCCCACAAGAGGTTTGTTATCATATAGTGCATGTTTCCATGCGAGGACTCGAACCCAGAACCTCGGGGTCAGGACGCCACTGCCTTTATCCAACTCACCCGTGCCCCGCATGAAAAAACGTGTTATTGGGTAACGAGGTATTGGGGAAGCCTCCCCACCCGTGCACCACACGTCCCCAACGAGGCCCACGGTGGTCAACCCTTGGTCTTATGCCAGTTCCCGATGGGGTAGAGGGTCCCATGAAAGGTTTGTTAGCATATAGTGTTCATTGCCTTGTGAAGGATTTTGAGGGTTTTTAGGGTTTTAGGGATTTTGAGGGTTTATAATTTTTTTTTCAGGGTTTAAATGATTTTTTTGTTTTGTATGATTTTTGGGTGTTTTTTAGTTCATTATAGTTTTTAATGGTTTTTAGTGTTTTTAATGATTTTAGGTGTTTTAAGGGTTTTTAGTTTTATTGTGGGTTTTTAGTTTTTTGTTATTATTTTTAGGGTTTTTAATGTTTTTTGTGGTTTTTATATTTTTCTACGTTTTTATTGTTTTTTACATCTTCAGGTATTTTTAGGGATTTTTTAGTATTTTTTTGATTTTTTGGGTTTTTAGGTTTTTAGGGGTTTTAGATGTGTTGACGATTTTTTAGTGTTTTTCTAGTGTTTTAAGGGTTTTTATGATTTCTTTTGGTTTTGAGGAATTTTTTGACTTTTTAGGGACCAAAAGGCTTTTTAGTGTTTTTAACATTTTTATTGGTTTTATGTTTTTTAGAATGTTTAGTGGATTTCAGTATTTTTAGGGTTTTCTAATGTTTTTTATTGGTTTTTATGGTTTTTAAGGGGTTTTAGGGGTTTTGAGGATTTTTTATGTTTTCATGGTTTTTAATGGATTTTTTAGGATTTTTATGGTTTTTATGGTGTTTTAGGGTTTTTAGGGATTTTGAGGGTTTTTATTGTTTTTCAGGGGTTTTATGGTTTTTTTGGGTTTATGGGTTTTTTCGAGTTTTTTAAGGGTTTTAATGTTTTTAGAGTTTTTCATTGATTTATGTGTTTTAGTGTTTTTAGTGTGTTTTTGTGTTTTTATGGGTTTTATGGTTTTTAAGGGTTTTATCTATTTTTATGATTTCAAGGGTTTTGGGGGTTTTTACGTTTTCAGGGAATTTTTCGTCCTTTTTTTTGATTTTTTATGATTTTTATATTTTTAGTGATTTCAGAGATTTTTAAGGGATTTAGGTTTCTTAGGGTTTTAGGTTATTCATTATTTTTATTTTTTAGCCTTAATCAGAGTTTTTAGGTGTTTTGATGTTTTTGGAGTTTTTTAACATTTTTAATGGTTCAAGGGTTTTTAGAGTTTTAGTGGTTTTTTTGTTTTTTTTTTCATGGTAAAAGTATGTATTAAAAATTATATGATGAATTATGTGGTTTTTTATGGTTTTTATTTGGGATTCTTTACTGTTAATATTTTTAGGGGTTTATGGTTATCAATGGTTTTTAGGGTTTTTTAGAGTTTTTTACATTTTTAGTGATTTTTAGTAAATTCTTAATATTTTTATGGGTTTTAGTTTTTTAGGGTTTTATTATTTTGATTATTTTTATGGGTTTTCAAGGTTTTTAGGGGTTTTTTGGTTTTTTTGGGTTTTTAGTGTTTTTTATGGGGTTTTGGTGTTTTTTATAGTTTTTATGGGTTTAAAGGGATTTTAGAGTTTTTAGTGATTTTTTATGGGTTTTATGGTTGTTTATAGTTTTAGTGGTTTTTAAATTATTAAGTGTTTTTTAGTGTTTCTATGGGTTTTTTACATTTTTAGGAATTTTTATGATTTTTATGGATTTTAGAGATTTTATGGATTTTTGGAATTTGTGTGTGGGGTGGGGGGGGGGGGTTAGGGGGTTTTAGGGTTTTTAGGGGTTTTTAGGTTTTTAGGGGTTTTAATGTTTTTAGAGTTTTTAGTGGATTTTTAGGGTTTTTACGTGTTTTAGGGTTTCAAAACAATTTAGGGGTTTTTATGGTTTTCAGGGGGTTTTAGGGATTTTAGGGTTTATATGTTATTATTTATTTTTATGGGTTTTAGTGTTTTCAAGTTTTTTAGGGATTTTGGGGGGTTTAAGTGTTTTCAAGTTTTTTAGGGTTTTTAAGAGTTTAAAGGGTTTTTATATTTTTTAATGCGTTGTTAAAAATTTATGGGGTTTTAGGGGGTTTATGGTTTTTTGGTGGTTTCATGGTTTTCAAGGGTTTTCAAGGATTTTAGGGTTTTTTACATTTTAAGGGATTTTAGGTGTTTTTTATGATTTTTAGGATTTTTAGGTATTTTGAGGGATTTTAGCGGATTTTAGTGTATTTAGGTTTGTTAAGGTTTTTATGGGTTTATTGGGGTTTTTGGGTTATTTTGTGTTTTTTTGGGATTTTAAGTCTTTTTAGAGTTTTTTTTAGCATTTTAGGGGTTTAAAGTGTTTTTATGAGATTTTAAGAATTTTTTATGGTTTTAGGGGTTTTATGGTTTTAGGGGGGTTTTAGGGTTTTTAGGATTTTCACGTTTTTCAGGATTTATATGGAGGTTTTTAGGATTTTTATTGATTCTAGGTTCTTTTGGTGTTTTTGTGGATTTTGAGGGGTTTTAGGATTTTCAATGACTTTTCATGGTTTTTAGGGTTTTTATAGGTTTTTAGTTTTTTTTTAGTTTTGTTTGTTATTTTTAATCTTTTGAATATTTAGGAGTTGTATGAGTTTTTAGAGTTTTTAGTATGTTTTAGGGTTTTTAGGGGTTTTATGGGTTTTTATGGTTTTCTGGGTTTTTTATGATTTTTATGGATTTTAGGGGTTTAGGGTTTTTAGGGATTTTGAGAGGTTTTTAGGGGGTTTTAGGGTTTTAGAGTTTTTAGGGGTTTTTACTCTTTTTTTTTGAGTTTTTGAGTTTTTTTATGTTTTTTAACATTCTTATGGGGTTTATGGGGTTTTTCAAGTTTTTCATGATTTTTAGGGGTTTTATGGTGTTTTAGGGCTTTTATGGTTTTAGGGCGTTTTATCGTTTTCATGGTTTTTTCAGGTTTTTTGAGTTTTTTTCATTTTGATGGATTTTTGGGATTTTTGGATTTTTTTAGTGTTTTAGGGTTTTTAGGGATTTTTATGGTTTTTACAGGATTTTTTGGGATTTTTTGGGTTTTTAGGGTTTTTATGGTTTTTTAGAGTTTTCTAAAAATTTTAAATGTTTAAAAGTTTTTAGTGTGTTTTTAGGGTTTTAATGGGGTTTAAGGATTTTTAAGGATTTATGGTTTTTAGGGGGTTTCAGGGGTTCTTAGTCATTTTTATATTTTAATGGATTTTTAGGGGTTTTTTATGATTTTTAAGGGTTTTTTTGGGTTTTGGGGATTTTGAGGGTTTTAGGGTTTTTCAAGATTTTTGATTGTTTGTAGGGTTTTTAGGGTTTTTACGTTTTTTAGTGTTTTTTTCTAGCTAAATGTATGTATTAAATAAATTAAAATATGACCTACAATCAAAATCACCCAACGTTGAAATGAAAAATAACCCAAGAAACAAAGATCAATGACTAAAAAAGAACCAAGGCACTAAGGAAGGAACCCCAAAAAACAACCAAGATACCAAGAATGCATCACCACCGTGAAAGCACAACAACACACCCCCCAAGGCAGTAAGAGGAAACCCAGTAGAACGTGAGCCCAACATGCATCAAAACCCAAAAGAATCCAACAACAATGAACACTGTAGCACCGTAACGAGCATCGCCAAACACCCAATAAGTGAACATGAACTGACCAGAACAATAACTAGTATCCAACAGTGATTGATCCAAGTAGATGAGCCCCCTCTAAACCACTATAAGTAAAAACAATATCTCTAGGAACCAAACCGGAAAGTGCATAAAGTGAATGAAATTCCAAGGACTGAAGATGGACTAAAGTAGAAACAATAACTCCCATAAGGAGAATAAAAACACATGGACACACTCACTCACCCACCACAATGAACAGACACATGCACCACCATCAAGACACACACAAGGAGGCACATATATCCCACATCACTAGAAACATCCCCCCCCCCCCCCGCAGCTATCCAACTTCACTCCTACACTAGCCCCATCCTAATGAGCATCCCACTAGTAGTATCCCAAGAAAGAACCAGTGCCAGCCCCTCCACCATCCAACAAGACCATGAAATCCCCATAGAAAAAGGCCACCTTAGCACCCCATGAACCACCTCCAAGACAGAACAAAACTAGTCCCACAAAGGAAGCAACCAAGTAAACCACTAGTATCACCAAAAACCATTCCACCAACACTAAAAAAGCTACTTCAGTATGCATGAACAAGTACCACCACATTTTCTACTAAGCTAGCCTGCATTAGACTAGAAACTATCCCCCACCACCAAAAAACATGAAAAATGTGAACAACACATAGCCTAAGGAGAGTAACATGAGTTAGCATCTCCATGAACTTTTTTGACATAGTAATCTTGAAAAAAGATGCCCAAAAGTCTGACACAGCATCATCACATCACATGAATCCCCTCCTCTAAGCATCATTCACCTCCTCCTAAGTATCTCATACACTAATGTGTTACACTACCACCTGTATCCCTACACAAACCCAGAAAATTAGGGCCCACACAAGAACAAGGAAACATCTATTGGTCCACACTGCCATGCATTCCTCCTTCAACCAGGGAATCCTCAAGACCCTAAGAAGATCCCATCCCCAGTCACTTGTAAGTCACCATAAAAAAAATCCAACCTCTATGTTCATTAAGAGTCATCCAGCACCACAAGCCTTGCAGCTTCTCGTACCAACAATAGAATCTATAAAAAAGATAAAGCAACCACCAAAGACCAAGTAGTTATATCCCATCAACCCCCCAAACAAATAAAACAACATCCCTGAAACCACAAAAACCGGAAACAGCTCATGTCAAAAGTAGAATAAACAATACATCCTACCACTAAAAACCCTAGCACATCTCCATCCAACATCCCTAAAAGAAGAAACTTTCTGAAAAAACTAGCCATATAACCATTATAAAACACCATCTCTAAAAAAACATCCCAATAGACTCAAATCATGACCCAAACAGTACTAGAATCTAATCTACACTCCAACTAGGCAACAAAACAAAACCAAAATCAAGAACAACACAATATACATGGAACATCTCATAGTATACAGGACAATATGTAAAGAATAGAATAACATAGAAGACCAAGAGATCCAATAAAGTATACCGATGCTAAAATAAGGATACAATATAGAACAGAAAGATACAATTCCAAACCAAGAAAAAAATAGAAGTTTCCTATTTCAAAGAAGAGAGACTGGAAAATTACATCTTTTAGAAAGCTACATATTAACCTTTTTACTGGAAAAATCCCTGCAAGAGGAGAGTTTGGATCTAATAACTAATTAAAAATTTAGAAAAACATAAATTCCACTATGATGGGGGGACCATGTAGTTAAGAATTCTTATCCTTATAGATAAGATACACCATTTTATCCACCCCAATCCTACCTAGGTCAATTGTCAAATAATCCCCAGTAAACATGCCAACACACCAATAAATAATGTCTAAAAAGGATCTATAATAACATACCACATTTAACATGCCCTGAAAAGATAACCAAATCATCCAAGATAAATCAAAATTGAAGAAAAAATGTTCAATATTTTTGGAATCCACATCACAAAGAAAACACCAATTAGGAAAATACAGACCGGTATGATGCATTCTTTCATTGGTAGGTAGGCATTTGAGGATCACTAACCAAAAAACAATGGAGAATGCGTCTAGTGAAAACCATCTCTACATCAAGGAGAACCAAATAACCGAAAAAAAAAATCAATAATCGGTCCTCCCAAACCATGAATAATGAGAAAGAATAATTACCATTCTAAATAATCTTGTCCCCACAACCACGAGGTTCTAGAACTGAGAGAATATATTTCCAAATATCCCAATTCTTTTCAGAAATAGCATGTCACTGATTCCAATTTCCATATGAAATAATACATGAAACTGAAGAAAATTTAGAAATCCGAGAATCATAAATAATATGGACATCAACTAAGGATAAAATAGATCCCTAGGGAAGAAAAGAATAAACCAAAAAGTGATATTTGATCTATTTCTAATAGAAAATGAAATTTTAACTCTGAGAAAATACTGAATGCATAATAACTTCTTCCAAGTCCATGATAAATTCCTAGGAACATTAGCCATCCAAAACATAGAGTAATCAAGAAGAAAGTTATGATATTTCTCTTCCTAGATTTAAGAATAATAAAGATTACACACAAGTCCCAAATACGTCTCACCATAAAATCTTTATTCCAATCACCAACACACTTGATCCCCAAACCTCCCTCCTCATTCATTCTTACCACCAAATCCAAATCCTCCTTATCCCCTAACATATTCATATAAGGAACTTTACATAAAACCACCTAATATTGGATTAAATAGATTTAATAACATTCTTAGGAAAAATAATGTGGTAACACCAACAAGATTTGATACTAAATAAATTAGATTGAACCAATTGCAAGCTTCCTACAATGGAGATAAATTTATGGGTCCAAAACTCGATTCTCTTAATGACTTTATCCTCCAAGATGACAGAATAATATGATCTTAATATGGAATTAATGAGGGGTACTCCAAGATAACAAAGCAGTAAGGAACCCCTTCTAATACTAATTACATCCTCAATGTTGTCCTGATCTTCAATATAAATACCCACCGATAACACAATGGATTTTTAATATTGAAAACTATTATAAAAAAAGAAGAGAAAAGATCCAAAAAAAAGTTTCAAGAGATGAAAAAATACATATCCCCAAAATAAAAAATAAAATATCATTCACAAATAAAATATGGGGAATAGAGGTCTTACCACATCTCTAGTAAAATTTAAAGGAACCAGAAGTAGTAATGGGAGAATAAAAAATGCAACAGAACACCTCCATTAAAATCAAAAAGAGGAAGGGGGAAAGGGGACCCCCTCTGATCAACCCTCTCTTCCTAGGAAACGAAACTTACAAACAACCAATAATGTTCTTAGTAAAAATATGAGAGGTGTCACACCTCTTAATCAAAGAAGATAACCTATAAGGAAATCCAAAAATATTCAAGGTATTCAAGAGGTACTATCACCTAAATAAATCAAAATATTTGAATTAATCAATTTTTAATGCTCAATGAGGGGCCCTGTAATCCAAATGATATCCTCATATTAACTCCTAGGAAATATGGATATTTTTAGAGATTTTTATTCAATAAATGAATGCATATTGGACCTTATTAATGAAAATAGGGAGAATCATTCTCATAAAGGCCACTAAAATCATGGAAATTCCTTTATAAATAGTGTTTCAATAATAAATAGCTCTAAAATCAAAAATAGATCTATAATTGGAAACCTTAGGAATCATGGGGATAATAGAACCATTAGCTTCTTGCAACAACTTCCCAGTCCTAAAAAACTCTTACATTTCTTTGGTCACATCATAACTAATCACCATCTTGGACCTATAGAAGAAAAGGGAATTAAAACCATCTTTCCATAATGATTTGTTGTGATAAAGAGAAAAAAGCAACCTTATGGAATTGCTCCGGCTCAACCATCTTATCCATAACTTCACAAAACCCATGATCAATACAATTATATAGAAAAGGCTCCTAACATGCACTACTACCAATAAGAAAAATCATGAAGAGATATAACCAAATATTGGAAGAAATCAACTATTTCAAAAATAATTACTCCCAAATCCATGATAATAGAACGATATGTGCTCCAGAGAAGGTCCAATAAGGAAGAATTAAATCTGGTTGTCACAGGATTGAAAAAGAAAGTTGTGTTAAGGTTCCTTTCCTTAATCCATTGAGGCCAACTATTATGAATAGCCGAAATAGAACCCTTCAAGGTCAATACATTTAACCTTTTCTTGTACCTAGTAGCTATTTGGAACCTAGATTTAGAGGGACCAATACTAACAAATTAATTTTGGAAGTCTGAAAGCTTCTTATTTTGTATGGAAAACTCAATAGAATACTAGGTAGAAACCAAGGAATGTATGTTCATCAATATTTTAGGGTTTTTTAAAAATATTTATGGAAATTTAGGGAAATTTATGTTTATAAGGTTTTTTTTATGGTTTTTAGAGTTTTGAGTTATTTTTAGGATTTTTAGGAAATTTCATAGTTTTTAGGGTTTTCGGGTTTTTTTTTGAGTATTTAGGGTTTTTAGTTTTTAGGGTTTCAAAGGTTTTTTATAGTTTTTATCATTTTTAGAAGTTTTATGGTTTTTTAGATTTTTTAGGGGTTTTATGGGTTTTTATGGTTTTAGGGGTTTTTATGGTTTTCAAGGGTTTTTAAGGGGTTTTAGGTTTTTTTTACCTTTTCGTGGATTTTTGGAGATTTTTTATGTTTTCTTAAAAATTTTAGGGTTTTATGGGGTTTTGAGGGGTTTTAGGATTTTTTAGGATTTTTACTGATTTTAGGGGTTTAAGGTTTTTATAGTTTTTAAATTTATTTTGGGTTCAAAGTGTTTTTACAGATTTTAGTGGGTTTTTAGGGGGGGGGTTTGTGTTTTGGGGTTTTAATGGGTTTCAGGGGTTTTTCAAATTTTTTAGGGTTTTTACATTTTTAGGTTTTTTAGGGAATTTAGTATTTTTATGGTTTATAGGAGTTTATAGGGATTATAGGAATTTTGATGGTATTTTTGGTTTTTAATTTTTTTTGGGTTTAATGGATTTTTTTTAGTTTTTAGGGGTTTTATGGGTTTGTATATTTTTCTAGCATTTTAGGTGGTTTAAGGGTTTTTATATGTTTAGTGTTTTTTTAAGATTTTTATGGGGTTTTAAGGTTTTTAATCTTTCATGTGGTTTTTTGGTTTTTAGGGGATCTTCAAGGTTTTTAGGGTTATTTACAATTTCATGTATTTGTATGTATTTTTTAGGATTTTTATGGTTTTTAGGGGTTTTTAGTTTTTTGGGGGATTTTTAGGGGTTTATTGATTTTTAGGGTTTTTAGGGACTTAAGGGTTTTTATTATTTTTTGGGATTTTATGTTTTTCAGAGTTTTTTTAGTTTTAAATTTTTATACTTTTTTAATGTTTTATGCATTTAAATGGTTTTAGAGTTTTTGGTGGGTTTTAAGGGATTTTATGGATTTTAGGGTTTTTTAATGTTTTTATGGGTATTTATTGTTTGGAGGGGGGGGGGTAGTTTTTTTAGTGTTTTTTATGCTTTCAGGTATTTTTAGGGATTTTTTGATTTTTATTGTTTTTGGGGTTTTTATGTATTTTGAGGGGTTTTCAGATTTTTAGGGGTTGTATGGGTTTTTAAGTTTTCTTGAGTTTTTTGGGTTTTTAAAAGACTTTTATAGTTTTTTAATGTTTTTAGGGGTTTTAAGATTTTTTATTGTTTTTAGTGTTTTTAGGGTTTTTAAGGGTTTTTAGGGTTTTTAAGGTTTTAAGGTTTTTTATGGTTTTTAGAGGGTTTTCAGGGTTTTTAGTTTTTTTAAAATTTTAAGGATTTTAGGGTTTTTTAGGATTTTTATGGTTTTAGGGCTTTTAGGGTATTTATGTATTTTGAGGGTTTTTAGAGATTTCCTAGTTTTTTGGGTTTTTAGGGGTTTTTTGCGTGTTTAGGGTTATCTTGGTTTTTTTGAGGTTTTAAGGTTTTTTAATGATTTTTAACATTTTTAGGGGTTTAATGTGTTTTAGAGTTTTTAAAATTTTTAGTGTTTTATAGGGTTTTAGTGGGTTTAAAGGTTATTTGGGGTTTTTATGGTTTTCAGGGGGGTTCTCATGGTTTTTAGGTTTTTTACAGTTTCAAGGATTTTTAGGGATTTTTAGGATTTTTATCCTTTTAGGGGTTTTGAGTGGTTTTTTTGATTTTGAGTGTTTTTAGCGGCTTTCAAGGTTTCTAGTGGTTTTAGGGGTTTCAGGGGTTTTTTGTTTTTTTCTTGGGTTTTTAGGGTTTTTTGAGTTCTTAGGTTCTTTAGTATTTTTTAGAGTTGTTAAATATTTTTATGGTTTTAAGGGGTTTTAGAGTTTTTATTGGTTTTTAGGGTTTTTTTCTCTTTTAGTGTTTTTACGGTTTTTATGGTTTTTATGGTTTTATGTGGTATTTCATTATTGTTAGGTTTTTTAACATTTTTTGGAATTTTTATGGTTTTTAGGGATTTTGAGGGTTTTATGTTTTTTATTTTTAGTATTTTTATGGTTTTAAGGGATATACGGGATTTTAGGGCTTTTGGGGGGTTTTCGGTTTTTAGGGTTTTTAAGAGTTTTTATAGTTTTTCATGTTTTTATGTGTTTTAATGGTTATTGGAGTTTTCAGTTGTTTTTAGGGGTTATTCAGGGTTTTGGGGGTTTTATGGTTTTTTGTGGGTTTTGTGGTTTTTAGGGGTTTTCATGGGGTATAATGGTATTTATATTTTTAGAGATTTTTCAGGATTTTTTTGGTTTTAGGGTTTTTTTTTGTGTTTTAGAAATTTTGATGGATTTTCGGGGTTTCTAGGTTTTTTAGAGTTTTTATGGTTTTAGTGTTTTTATGGGGTTTTAAGGGTTTTTTAGTTTTTTAGGTTTTTTATAGTTTTTAATGTTTTAGAGGTTTTAAGGGTTTTTAGAGTATAAGTGGGTTTTTAGGATATTTATGGGGTTTTAGGGTTTTTCAGGTTTTAAATGGGTTTTTGGATTTCTTGGGGGTTTTTTTTTTGTATTTTTAGGGTTTTTTATGTTGGAAGGGTTTTTATGAATTTTTTAATATTTTTATGGGTTTTTAGAGTTTTTTGGTATTTTGAGGGTTTTAGTGATTTAAAGGGTGTTTATGGGTTTTAAGGATTTTAGGGTATTTAATGTTTTCAGTTTTTTGGGTTTTAATGTTTTTTGAGTTTTCTATGGTTTTAATGGTTTTTAATATTTTTCTATTTTTAGGTGTTTTAAGGGTTTTTTGAGTGTTTAATGGTTTTTAGGGTATTTGAGTTTTTGGGGTTATTTATGTTTTTATGGTTTTTTACATTTTATCAGATTTTTTTGGATTTTTTTGGATTTTTAATTTTGTTATGGGTTTTAGGGTTTTTATGGATTTTGAGGTGTTTTAATGGTTTTTAGAGTTTTGGGAGGTTTTTCTAGTTTTTATGATTTTCTTTTTGTTTTTTGATTTTTTAGTTTTTAGCAGTTTTAAGGTTTTTTAGAGTGTTTAACATTTTTATGGGTTTGAGGGTTTTAGTGTTTTAGTGCGTTTTTTATGGGTTTTATGGGTCTTTAGAGGTTTTAATGTTTTTAGGGGGGTTTTTTTTAGGGAGTTTTCATATTTTTTAACATTTTTAGGTAGTTTTTGGTATTTTATAAGGCTTTTTATGGATTTTATGGTTTTATGGATTTTATGGATTTTGAGGGATCTTTTGTTTTTAATTTTTTGGGGCTTTAGGGTTTTTTGTTGAGTTTTTAGGGGGTTTAGGTTTTTTTATAGTTTTGAGTGAGTTTTTATGGGTTCTTAGTATTTTTAGGGATTTTAGAGGTTTTTATTATTTTAAGAGGGCTTTATGGGTTTTTATGGTTGTCTACATTTTCAAGGATATTTTTTTTGTACTTTTTGGGATTTTTATTGGGTTGTAGGGTTTCCAAGGATTTTTGGGGACTTTAAGGTTTCTCGGGTATTTTAGTGTTTTGCGAGTTTTTATGGTTTTTGGGTTTTTTTTGAGTTTTTACAGGTTTTAAGATTATTAGTGGTTTTAACATATTTAGGTGTTTTAATAGGTTTTAGGGTTTTTAGTGGGGTTTTAATGTTTTTAGGGGTATTATGGTTTTCAATGGTTTTCCAGGCTTTTGTGGGTTTTTATGATCTCAGGGATTTATAGGGATTTTTATGATTTTTATGGTTTTTAGTATTTTGTAGGGATTTTTGGGATTTTGAATGTTTTTAGGGGTTTTCAAGGTTTTTTTATTTTTTGTAAGATTTTTTGGGTTTTTATGGGTTTTTAGGGGTTTATTTTGAGTTTTTTGTGTTTTATGTTTTTATATTCTTATAACATTTTTAGGGGGTTAAAGGATTTTTAGAGTTTCTAATGGTTTTAAGAGGTTTGGGGGGGGGGGGTTTAAGGTTAATAAGGGTTTTATGGTTATCCGGGTTTTTAGAGTTTTTTACATTTTCATGAGATTTTATCCATTTTTTTAATTTTTATGGTTTTTAATATTTTTAGAGTTTTTTTGAAATTTTGAGGGGTTTTTTGGGTTTTTTGGGTTTTTTCGGGTTATTATGTATTTTTTATACGTTTTATGGTTTTCTAGAATTTTTTTCATCAATTTTAGAGTTTTTAGGGGTGTTTAGAGATTTTAGTTAGTTTTAGTGGGTTTGTGGGGTTTTAGGGGTTTTAGGGGTTTGTATGGTTTTCATGGGGTTTTATGGGCTTTTAGTTTTTTTACATTTTCATGGATTTTAGTGTTTTAAGGGTTTTTCATTATTTTGAGGGTTTTTATGGGTTTTAGGGATTTTGGGGTTTGTATGGGTTTTTGTGTTTTTTTAGTTTTTTTGTATCTTGATTGGTTTTTAGAGTTTTTTTAATGTTTTTGGGGGTTTTAAGGGATTTTATAGTTTTTTATTTTTTTAGTATTTTATGGGTTTTATGGTTTTTAAGGTTTTTAGGTGTTTTTTTATTTTATGGTTTTTTCTGGGATTTGAGTTGTTCATGTTTTTAGGGATTTTTAAAGCAAAGAAGATGCGAGAGACAGGATATTCATGTCCCCCCCCCAAATTTATATAGAATGAAAAGGAGACACGGCAGACAAGGGAGGGGAGGGGTCGATTGACCCACACCCAAAAGCCCCTTACAACCCACGCCAAAAAGATAAAAACAAAGAAAGAAAAAGACTCAAAAACAGACACAACAACAGCTGCATCACGTCACTTCTAGCCAGTACCAACCTCCAACAGTACCACATCCAATCCTCTCATCTCCACAACAGTAGCATCCAACATTCAGCAGCCCACAACCAAGAAAAGACCAGCTTCCAACCTCACATATACCATCATCCAGCACCTTCTCATCAAGGCAAGCCATCACCAGCGCATAACCATCAGCACCCGAATCATTCAAGGACCAGCAAGCATAGTACACTTCCATACAGCAGCCATAATCAAATTTCGTAAAATCCAGCATCCAACACCTCCTCACCATGAAGGTCCCCCGCAAGCAGCATAGATCCAAAAACATCAAATTCCAACCCACAAACATCACCACAGTCCAGCCAAACACCAAGGGAGGGGCGAGGTCAATCAACCCACACCCAAAATCCCTTAACAAACACACACCCAAATACCGCAAAAAAGAAAAGAAAACCCAAAAGAAGCAACAAGATTCCATCAGCAACCCACCCCTTCACAGGACCTGCCAGTCTTCATCATCCTCATAGTCTGCACCAGGGGGGTCTCCCTCGGCACCATAACCAAAGTCCTCATCAGATACTACTGATTCCCATTCAGAAGAGTCATATTGCTTCATGAAATTGGCATAATACTCCCTTAACCTCACCTGATCCACATTCAGCTGTTTCTTGACAGCCCTTTCACCTCTTCCAGAGCCATTTTCCTTGGCTTTGCAGGATTCTCTTGTGGACACAGTCTTTATCAAGGAAGAGTAGTCCTTCCTCGGCTTCCTCCTTTTTGGATCAACATGTATCCCAACATGCTTTTTTTCCTTCCCGGTGGCCTCCTCAAGCATGGCCCTCTCTTTAAGAACCATATCCATGTTGTGATCTATCCTACTATTATCCACCCGAACTTGATCGGTAATGAAGGAGGATTCCTGGTTAAGTGGATACCCCGCAAGAACCCCACAAAAAACTGGCTAGTCCACCATTTTCAAAGTCATCTCATGAGCATGTGCAGGGTTGCCCTTCCAAGGACCTAGGTGATCCGAGATGAAGGGGTCCTCCTGATTCAGGGAACAGTCAATAAGAATAGGTTCATCAGAATCCATACCAAGAGGGGACACCACACCGGCCAAGGCCAGCTGCAAATTCCCCTCATCCAATGGAGTCTCCAACACATGATTTTCCCTTTTCCCCTTCTTGCTAACATCGTTCAAGGGGTCAATAATGTCTAGAATTGACTCAGCATTTAGAACATCATTCTGCTTCTCACTCAGCATCTGTACAGCAAGCCTTACACTCCCATCATCAGCAACCAGAACCCCTTTCCCCTCCTCTCCATCAATATTTCTTACCTTTCCCTTATCCATATCAAAAACATCACAGTTGTGTCCAAGAGACATTAACTCCCTAATCTCCTGCTCATCAACACCACCCGAGTGCCTAGTGTTGTCCAGCAGTGGCTCAACTTCACTAGCCTGCTGGGCCATACCCCTTCCACCCCTCTCAGCAACAACAGCCTGCACCCTTCACTCCTGAGCCTCGGACTTCTCACTCCCAGCATCAAAAAGTGGAGATCCTTGCACCTCCTCCTCAAGCTCCAGCCCTTCAGGATTTTATGGGTTTTTGGGTTTTTTTTGGATTTTTAGTGTTTTTATGGTTTTTTAGGGTATTTAGGCTTTTTTATGTTTTATTTTTTATTTTTAGGGGTTTTCAGTTTTTTAACAGTTTTCTAACTTTTGTGGATCTGATAGTTTTTTTTATATTTTTAGTGATTTTTGGGGGTTTTATGGGTTTTTCGTGTTTTTAAGGTTTTTAGGGGGTTTTATAGTCTTCAGGGGTTCTTCAAGGTTTTTAGTGTTCTTAACATTTTCATAGATTTTTTTTGACTTTAATATTTTTATATTTTTTAGGGTTTTTGATATTTTTAGGGTTTCTAGGGGTTTTAGGGGTTTTAATGTTTTTATGATGTTTTTTGGATTTTCAAATTTTTTTTGAGTTTTTTATGGTTTTTAATTTTTTAGTGTTTTATTTTTTTAGGTTTTTAAGGGGTTTCAGAGTTTTTAGTGGTTTTTATGGGTTTTATTGGTTTTTAATGTTTTTATGGGCTTTTAGGGGTTTTTTGGTTTTTAGGGGTTTTAGGGGTTTTTATGTTTTTATGGATTTTTAGGGATTTTTTAGGATTTTTATGGTTTTATGGGTTTTAGGATTATTTTCATTTTTAGAGTTTTGAATGTTTTTTAACCTTTTTAGGGGTGTAGTTGGTCCTTATGATTTTTATTGGTTTTTAGGGTTTTAAAGGTGTTTTGGTTTTTGGAGGTTTTTGGGTTTTTGGGGTTTTTTTATCTTTTCAAGGATTTTCATGGCTTTTATGTATTTTTTTGGTTTTTAGAGATTTTTAGAGTTTTTTGGGGTTTTCATGGTTCTTCTAGGGTTTTAGGGTTTTTATGGTTTTTTTTTAAATTTTAGGTTTTCTTAGAGTTTTTTAATTTCATAAAATTGTTAAGGGTTTTTAGTGTTTTAAGTGGTATTTTAGGGTTTTATGGATTTTTAGGGATTTACTGGTTTTATGGGGTTTCATTATTTCCAGGGGGTTTTCAGGGTTTTTAGGGTTATTTAGGTTTTTAAGAATTTTAACAGGTTTTTAAGAGTTTTATGGTTTTTAATGGTTTTCGGGGATTTCATAGTTATTTTTGAATTTTTAGTGTTTTTATAGTTTTTTTAGTTTTTAAGGTTTTTGAGTTTTTAGGGGGTTTAATATTTTTTATTGTTTTGAACATTTTTACGGGTTTTAATTAATTTTAATGTTTTTAGTGAGTTTTATGGTTTTATGGGATTTTATGATTTTTAGGGTTTTATGGTTTTCAGTGGGATTTCATAGGTTTTATGGGTTTTTATGCTTTTAGATATTTTTTTGGATTTCTAGGATTTTTTTAGTTTTTTAGGGTTTTTATGGTTTTTAGGGACTCTAAGTGTTTTTGGGGTTTTTAATATTTTTATGGTATTTAGGGTTTTTATTTTTTTTGGGTTTTAAGTGTTTCTTGATTTTTTACATTTTTCTATGTCTTTATAGTTTTTTAGCATTTTAAGGCATTTTTAGAGTTTTTAGTGTTTTTTGGGATTTTATGGGGTTTTAACATCTTTAGGGGTTTTTATAGTTTTTATCAGGTTTTCATGGGTTTTAGGGTTTTTTATGTTTTCAGGTATATTTGTGGGTTTTATAGGATTTTTAATGTTTTATGGGTTTTAATGTTTTTATGGATTTTGAGGTTTTTTAGAGGTTTAGGGGTTTTTTAGTTTTTAGGGTTTTATGATTTTTTGTGTTTTTTAATGTTTTCATCTTTTTTAAATATTTTTTAGTGTCTTTAGTTGGTTTTATGGTTATTATTGGTTGTTTAGGGTTCTTAAGTTTTTTTAGGGTTTTTATGATTTTAATTGGATTTTAGTTTTTGTTTTAAATTTTTGTGGGTTTAATTTTTTTGGTATTTTTAGGGTTTTTAGGTTTTTTAGTGATTTTTGGGTTTCAGGGGAATTTTAGTTTTTTTTAATGTTTTGGCATTTTTTGGTTTTTTAGGGTTTGTTTAGATTTTTTGGGGTTTTAAGAGATTTTAGGGTTTAGGGATTTAAAGGTATTTTAGGATTTTTTTAGGTGTTTTAGGGTTTCTAAGTGCACTTTGGGGTTTTATTGTGTTATTTAGGGTATTTTAGGTTTTTAATATTTATTTTAGGTTTTTATGTGTTCTTATGAATTTTAGGTTATTTTTAGTGTTTTAGGGGATTTTTTAGGTTTTTTGGGGTTTTGTGGTCTTTTAGGGGGGTTTTGGTATTTTAACTGTTTTTAATGGTCTTAAAAGATTTTAGGGTTTTTAGGGTATTTAAAATTTTTTAGGTCTTTAGGGTTTTTAAGTGTTTTTAATATTTTAAGGGTTTTCAGTCCTTTTATGGTTTTTAACTATTTAAGGGATTTTGGGGATTTTTAATGATTTTTATTTTTTTTAATTTTTTTTATGGATCTGAGCTTTTTTAGGGAATAAGAGGGGTTTTAATGGATTTTAGGTGTTTTAAGGTTTTTTGGTTTTTTAGTTTTTATAAATTTTTGAGTTTTTTAGGGGTTTTAAGGGTTTTTAGTCCTTTTTTCATTTTTAGGAGTTTTAGAGTTTTTAGAGGTTTAATGGTTTTTATGGGGGTTTAGGGTTTTTTTGTTTTTAGGGGGTTTTATGGTTTTCTATAGTTTTAGGGGTTTTTATGTTTTTAGGAAATCTTAAGGCTATTTTAGATTTTTTTGGAATTTTGGGCTTTTAGGGTTTTTTGGGTTTTTGAGGGTATTTAGTATTTTTCAAGTTTTTAAGGGTTTTAGGGTTTTGTGGATTTTTTGGGTTTTTGTATTTTTGGGGGTTTTTAGTTTTTTAGGGTTTTTAAAACTTTTTATAGTTTTTTAACATTTTTATGTGTTTTAAGGTGTTCTAGAGTTTTTTGTAGTTTTTTTTGTTTTTATCGGATTTTATTGTTTTAAGGTTTTATGGTTATTATGTGTTTTTAGGGTTTTAAAGTTTTCAGGTATTTTTATGTTTTTTTATGATTTTAATGGTTTTTAGGGTTTTTTAATATTTTTACTGATTTTGAAGGTTTTTAGGGGTTTTCAGGGTTTTTAGTTTCTAAAGGATTTTTATGGTTTTTTGGGTTTTTAGGTTTTTTGGGGTTTTGGGTTTTTTGTTTTAGAATTTTTAAGTTTATTAGGGTTTTAAATGTTTTTAGGGGTTTTTAGGGTTCTAGGCAGTTTTTGGGTTTCAGGGGTATTTTAGGTTTTCTGGGATTTTCTTGTAGTTTTATGGGTTCTTTAGGTTTTTTAGGGTTTTTATGAGTTTTGAGGGGTTTGGGGTTTTTATTTTATTTAAGGGTTTACAAAAGTTTCCAAGGATTTTGGGTGTTTAATGAGTTTTTAGGGTTTTAGTGTGTTATTTAGGGTCATTTATTTTTTGATGGATGTTTTTGGGTTTTTATGACTTTTATGGGGTTTTTAGTGTTTTGAGGGGTTTAAATATTTTTGGGGTTTTCAGGGAATTTTAGGGGAGTTTTCATGGAATTTATGGATTTTTTATAATTTTTATGTTTTTTTGGGTTTTTAGAGTTTTTAGGGGTTTTAAGGATTTTGATGGGTTTTAGGGTTTTTTTGAGTTTTAGGTAATTTTTTAGTTTTTTAGGGTTTTAAAAGTATTTAAAGATTTTTTAGCATTTTTTGGGCCTTTTGAGTTTTTAGATTTTTTTTAACGTTCTAAGGGTTTTATAGTTTTTAGTGGATTTTATGGTTTTTATGGGATTTTAGGGTTTTTAAAGGTTTTGGGGGATTTTTATTGTTTTCAGGGGTTTTTACATTTTTCAGAGGTTTAATGATTTTTTAGGAATTGTATGGGTTTTATATTTTTTTAGGTTTTTATGTATTTTGAGGGTTTTTAGGGGTTTTCAAGGGTGTTTAGTGTTTTTAGAGTCTTTTGGGGGTTTTTACAGTTTTAACCATTTTTAGAGTTTTAAATTTTTTTGTGGATTGTATGTTTTTTAGAGATTTCATTGGTTTTTTTGGGTTTTTATGGTTTCTATGGGTTTTTAACATTTTTATGGGTTTTTATGGTTTTAGTGTGTTTGCATGGTATTTTGGGTTTTTTTATGTTTTTGGGAATTTTTAGTGGTTTTTTGGTTTTTTATGGTTTTTGGGTTTTTGGGGGTTTTTGGGTTTTCAGAGGGTTTTAGGGTTTTTAGTATTTTTTAGGGTTTGTTTGGTCTTTTTGGGTTTTTAGGGTTTTCATGATTGTTTAGTTTTTTATAGGTTCTTTTTTATTTTTTTTAATGTTTTTAGGGGTTTCAAGGGTTTTTTTATAATTTTCACATGGTTTTTTGGGTTTTTTATTTGTTTTTAGGTTTTTATGGTTTTTATGTTTTTCAAGGGTTTTAATGGTTTTTATGATTTTTTACGTTTTTTCTGATTTTATGGCCTTTTTAGGACCTTATGGTTTTTAGGATTTTAAAGGGTTTCAGGAATTTTAATTATTTGAGGGGTTTTAAAATTTTTATGGGTTTTTAGGTTTTTAGGGTGTTTTGGGATTTTAGGGGTTTTTATGAGGTTTTAGGGTTTTTATGGTTTTTTGAGTTTTTGAAATTCTTTTGGATTTTATAGGTTTATAGAGTTTTTAGTGGTTTTAGGATTTTTATGGCTTTTTAGGTTTTTATAGTTTTCAGTGTGTTGTATGGTTTTTAGAGTTTTTAGGGATTTTTTTTGTTTTTACATATTTTTAGGGCCTTTATAATATTTTTATGGATTTTATGGATTTTTAGGGGTTTTATGGATTTTGAGGGGTTTATGGGTTTTTAATGATTTATTTTGGGTTTTAGGGTTTTAGGGCATTTTTAGGTTTTTTTGGGGTTTTAAAAGTTTTATAGATTTTTAAGGTTTTTAGTATTTTTTAAAATTTTTGATGGTTTTAAGGGTTCTTAAAGTTAGTGGTTTTTAGTGGTTTTAGGGGGTTTTATGGGTTTTTATGGGTTTTTATGGGTTTCATGGGGTTTTCTGTTTTTTAGGGATTTTTACATTTTCAGGGACTTTTATGGATTTTTTAGGCTTTTATTGTTTTTGGGGTTTTAGAGATTTTTTGTGTTTTTAAGGTTTTTATTGTTTTTAGGGTTTTAATGGTTTTTTTTGTTTTTAGTGGTTTTTATGAGTATTTAGGGTTATTTAATTTTTTAGAGTTTTTTTAACATTTCTAGAGGTTTTAAAGGTTTTTAGAGTTTTAACTATTTTTAACGTTTTCATGGGCTTTTTCATAGTTTTAGGGATTTTTAAGATTTCATGTTTTTTAGCGATTTTTTAGTATTTTATGTTTTTATGGTTTTTGGTATTTTAAGAGTTTTTAGGGTTTTTTAATTTTTTAGGTTTTTAGTTTTTAGGTATTTTGTGAGTTATTTGGGCTTTTTAATGTTTTTAGTGTCTTAAATATTTTTAGGGGGTTTAAGGATTTTTGGAGTTTGTAGGAGTTTTATGGTTTCTTATGTTTTCACGTATTTTTATGGAATTTTTTTGGTTTTCTATTTTCTTTGGGGTTTTAGTTATTTTGATTGTTTTTAGGGTTTTTCATGGTTTTTATGATTTTTTGGGTTTTTTGGAATTTTAGGGGCTTTTTGAAGTTTTTAAGGGTTTTAAGGTTTTTTAGAGTTTTTAAATGTTCTTAGGGGTTTAAAAGGATTTTAAAGTTTTTAGTTTGTTTTAGTGGTCTTATTGGGTTTTTAGGGTTTTTAAGTTTTTAGGGGTTTTGTTGTTTTTAAGGGGTATTATAGTTATTTACCTTTATAAGGATTTTTAGGGATTTATTGGATTTTTTTATAATTTTGAGGGTGTTTATGGTTATTAGGGATTATTAAGGTTTGAGGTGGGGGTTAGGGTTTTAGTTTTTTTTTGTTTTTTTGTTTTTTTATGTTTTTATAGTTTTTTTGTGTTTTTATGGTTTTTAGGGTTTTTAATGTTTTCTAGGATTTTATGGGTTTTTAGTGTATCTAGTATTTTTTTAATTTTTTTTCTAGGATTTTTAGAGTTTTTTTGAAGGTTTTTAGGGTTTTATGGTTTTCTTATGCTTTTCAAGGTATTAAGGTCTTTTACGATTTCTCAGATTTTATGAATCTTTTAGGATTTTTATGTTTTTTTGAGTTTATAGGTTTTTTAGTGATTTTGAGGGGTTTTATGGTGTTTTATGGTGTTTTATAGTTTTTAGGGTTTATATGGTATTTTGTTTTATTTTGGGGTTTTAGGGATTTTTTGGATTTTTTCTGAGTTTTAAGAATTTTTATAGTTTTTTTAACGTTTTAGGGGTTTAAAGGGGTTTTAAGGGGTTTTAGAGTTTATATTTGTTTTTAGTGTTTGTTAAGGTTTTTGGGGTTTTCTAGGGAAAAGAAGGCATGGACCAAGCTGGGATCTTAGTACTTTAAAATAAAACTAAAAGTAAAGTACAATGAATTACAGGGGGACTTATGCATTCGGGTACTTGTAGTACCCTTAATGTTAGCGTCAACATGGGACGCACAAAGAGGAGCAATAAAGGACCACCACGAATAGCATTCTTCAATAGACATTTTGGAGAGGACAACAACAACCATATTGAATTCCCGGTATGCGTGAGTGATCCTGAGAGTTGGATTCTTGGATAAGCTAAGACATTCAACCCATTGAGGTAGAAGCTGCCATGGAACCTTCCTGGAATTTTGACGAAGAGCCTCCACCGCAAGCATTGAGTTAGATTCGATCCAGAGATGCAACCACCCAAATTGGTTTGCATAACATACAACCTTGATGATAGTCTAGAGCTATGCCTCATAGGCTCATCCATTCCCAATGAAAGGATAAAAATTCCCTTCACAAAGCCTCGAAAGGTGCGAAAAACACCACCACAACCAGAAGGACCTGGTGAACCTGCAACCGCACCATCAACATTAAATTTGATCCATGACAGGATTGGTGGGATCCATCGGATGAACTTCATCAACATTGGTTTTTTTACACTGCCAGAAACACGAAGAGTGCGGAGGGTGACAAGGTCATTAAAATAGATGTTCATAGTACCTGTTTGGATACACCCAGCCATCCGAACAACACTATGCATGGAAGTAATACCCTCATGTATGGAACATGGTTTATTCCGAAACATAGCAGAACTTCTCACAGCCCATAAGAAGGCAAAAATTGCTGCAGAACCAGCAAGAATAAGGTTATGAATTTGCTCACTGCAACTGAATTCTGTAATAAAAATCAACCTTTGAGCAAAGGTTCCAGAGGGAAAGAAGAGACCAGAGAAATCTTGTATGTGGTTCAATAATCTGTGTGCAAGACTGCATTCAAAAAAGAGGGTTTTTACACTTTTAGAATCCTTTAAACAGAGGCTGCAGACCGAGACAAGATGCCATCCAGCTCTTTGCAATTGCCTATGCATAGGCAACCGATTTCTCCAGATATTCTAATGGAGAAGGAAGTATCGAGGGGGAATGAATTTACACTTAAATTTCAGAATCCATGAGGGAGAGTCCAGACCTTTCTAGAATTTGTGATTATAGAACACCCTTGCAGTGAGTTGACCAAGAAGATTTGGCTTCCAGGTGATTTTATCATAATCAATAAAGTTGTAGCGCTGAATCTGGGAAGTGATGTGCGCTGGTAAAATTCCATCCAGCTCTATCAGCCTTGCATTAAGATCATTGATGGACATGTGCTGGAGGCATTGAGGTACCCACATGATTTCATCAAAAGGACATTTGAGCCATAGAGTTATCCAACAGTTCTAATTGGAATGATTTGAAACATCCCAAATCGACTGAGAGATAATTTCCTTATATGATGATTTAACTGTGGACCAAACAGAGGAGAGTATGTATCCAGTATAGCCATTGCACAAGTGGGAAGTAAACCTTTCATTAAGAAAATCTAGTTCCCCTTCTTTGTGTGTGAAGAGATTCCAGGTGAATTTGGAAAGCAAAGCCTCATTAAAAACCATGAGGTCCTTATTTCCAAGACCACACATTTTAGTGGGTTTGATGCAGTCCTTCCATGCAATAATTACGAAAAAAAATTCATTAATACATCCTTCCCATGCAAAATTCTGAATCTTGGATTGAAGATATTTAATCAGGATTGCCGGCCATCTATATATGGAAAAGACATGAACAAACATCAAGGTGATGACAACGTTGATAAGACATACTATTCCTACTTGAGACAGGGAATTTCCCTTCCATTTACCTAGATGTTTTGTGATGTTGACGGAGATGATTTCTAAGTGGAAACGTTTTTTCTTCCCCCAAAAAAGGGGAGCACCAAGATAATTGAATGGAAAGGATCCTTTTTTGACACCAAGGCGTCTGGAAATTCTATTCTTCATCACGGAGGAAGTTCCTTTCCCAAAGACAATAGATGATTTTCTCCAGTTGATGGCCTATCTGGAAACATCTTCATAGTGAGTAAAGATTTTTCGGATAGATGATATAGTTCTCATATTAGCATGCCCAAAGATAAGAATATCATCATCATAAAAAATGTGTGAGGGTACAAAAGAGTCCTTCCCAGCTTTAAGGGGACAATAGAATCCAACCATCATTACATTCATAACAAAGTGACACAGATAATCTTCTACAGGTGAAAATAGGATTCTAGAAAGGGGATCCCCTTGTCTGACCCCTCGTTTACGTTGATATTCCAGCACTCTCCAAGATGGTAGAGATCAGAATGATAAATTTGACTGAAAACCCATACATGCTCAAAACCTTGAATAGAAAGTGCCATTTGATGGTATCAAAGGCTTTGGATATATCCAATTTTAGAGAAAAAGTCCCATGCTTGTATTCCTTCCTCGTGATGTTCACTCCTTCAGAGGCCATATATAGGCAGTTTTGGATGCTTCGCCCAGAAACAAAGACAAATTGATTGGGTGTGATCATGTTGCCAATAATCTTCCCCAACCTAAGAACAATAATTTTCCTAATAATCTTTGGGATGGTGTTTCCAATGGAAATCGGTCTAAAATCCCCAATATCAATTGCAGCTTCCTTTTTGGGAAGCAGTGCAATAAAATATGAGTTGGATCCAAAAGTAATTGATCCTGAGACAATGAAATCCCTAACAGCATTGGTAATTTCTATATGAAAGATATCCCAATAGAAAATGAAGAACTTGTTGGTAAATCCATCAAGGTCGGGGGCACTTTCAGAATTGAGTGAAAAAAGACCAGATTTGACTTCATCCTTAAGAGGCGGAGAGATCAGATCATTATTCTGTGAGGCATCCACACATTTCTCAACAAATTCAGAAATTGAGGTAGAAGGAATCATGTTATCATCATTATAAAGAGCTTTGAAGTGATCAAAAACCACTTCAGTGATCGCTTTCTCCTCATCCAAGGTTTTACCATTGATATAGATACGATTGGGTCCTTTATGAACCCTTTTCTCCCATTGAAAATGGTGGAGGAACATTGAGTTTCTGTCACCATATTTGATCCGTCAAATATTGAATTGATTTTTTTCTAGATTTTCTTTAAGAGCAAGAATATCATCCAGCTATTTGTGAAGCTCAAGTTCTTTATGAGGAGGAACATCCCCTTGTTGATTATTTTCCTAAAAAGATTCCAGCTGATATTCTGAATCCTTGATCTCATCATCAATTCTTGAGAAAGAGAGTTTACTCCAAACTTTTAACAGACTTTTAATTTTCTTAAGCTTTTAAGATACTACAAAATGAGGACTACCATAGAAAATTGAGTTCCAACCATCCAGAACAACTTCCCTGCAACCGGGAATTGCAAGACAGGCATTGTTGAACTTGAAAGGTAAGGGGGTGATTCTCTTGCTTCCCTCACAAATGTCAAAAACAATGGGGTTATGATCAGAATTAAATTTGGGAAGAGTAAATCATGAAATTTCATATGGAGCACCAACATCATTAACTTCAATAAAGCACCTATCGATTTTGCTGGCTTGCCTCCCATTGATAGTGAATCTTTCCCAAGAGAATTTAGCACCTATAATAGAGACTTAAATGAGATTTCATTGATCCACACAGCAATGAAACTCATTTTAGCAGTTCGGGAGAAGTGAGGGATAATTTTTTCATCTGGGCAGAGAATAACATTGAAATCACCAATGACGACCCAATTATGAGCCATATTCTCACTGAGAGTAGATATATCACTCCAAAGATCTCTTCTTCTGATGCAAGAGAAAGAAGCATAGAAAAAAGAAAAAGATAAGGAGATATCTTGCAGATGAGTTTGGACTGTGATTAGTTGTTGACTAATCTCAATATTATCAATTTGAAAGTCAATGTGTTGCAAAACCTATAAGATTTCATGATTGGAAGAACCTCTGTTATTTGCAATAAATGTATAACCTTGAGAGTCCCAGTAGAAACTCTTCCAATTTTCAAAACAGATTAACGGCTCAGTAACGTCCACGAGGGATGGTTTGTGAGAAATGAGAAAGTGCCGAAGGGATGCTACAGTGGGAGAATTACCAATCCCCTGGCAGTTCCAGAATAATATCTTCATTGATTAACATTGCCCCTCATGTGAGGCAGAGCTTGCATATATTTGGGAGCTCCTTTGGACTTTCCACCCTGCTTGGGGGGCATGCCAGGAGGTTTCTTGACGATTTTCTCAGTTTTTGGAGCCTCATGGGTAGAGACAAAAGGAATCACATTAGAGATGATATCAATCTCTAGACTGTCATCTGCCTGGACAGCCCAGAATTTTCCATATATAGGAGAGAATGCATTAGTTACTCAAATCCCCTTGTTTTGAGGAATTGCTATCGATTTAGCCTTAGTGACATGTCCTGCAGGAACAGGTATGAAAACATCAGAATTGGGCATGTTCATCTCTACAGCCTGCACTTCAAGGGTATCTGCAAAAACAGGTGCAGGTGTATCATGCATCTTGCCAGCAATTGCAAGACTAGGTGCATCATGAGAATTTGTCATGTTCATTTCTGCAGCCTGCACTTCAATGGTATCTGCAAAATCAGGTGCAGGTGTATCATGCATCTTTCCAGCAATTGCAAGACTAGGTGCATCAGGATAATTTGGCATGTTAATTTCTACAGCCTTCAATTCAATGGTATCTGAAAAATCAGGTGCAGGTTTATCATGCATCTTTCCAACAATTGCAAGACTATTTGCATCAGGAGAAGGAGAGGGTATCTCATAAGCCCGGGAGGCGTGTGCAGATGCTGCAAGGGAGGGACTGCCAGGTTCAGAGTCTCCTAGGGGAACCGGAACACATGTAGTGTCCTTGGGCTGCTCAAGAGGGACTGTTTTCCTTGCATTATCAGGAGCTGAGCCACTAGGCTCAAGGGGAACCAAAGAACTAATAGCATCCTTAAGTTGTTCAAGAGGAGCAACTTGATCGGCATGAATAGGAGCTGTGCCATTCTGCTCAGGAATGGCCGAAGCACTTGCAGTGGCCTTGAGTTGTTCAACAGAGACAACTTGTTCAGCATTATCAGGAGCTACACCACTGAGCTCATTATCCAGTTCCAACGTAACTGGAGCACCAGTTTGGATGTTTTCATTGCCTTGCAATGGTAGAGATGTATCTTTATGGGTCATTTCTTTCTTTATGGAAATTGGACACGAACTGTCTTCATGGCCTTTTTCCTTGCAAATGCTACAAGTCTTCAACCTCTTGCATTCATTGATGGAGTGTCCATGAAATAAGAAATTACTACAGAACATGGGTCTCCTTTCATATTGAATTTCCAGTATGATGTTGTCATCTAATGTGTTAAGCACTACTTCTTCAACTAGAGTATTGTCCATATCAACTTCAGCAAGGACTCGAGCATAATGCCCAAATCTTGGGTTGTCTGTTTCCTTGTCAATACGGATAGGAAAACCTATAAAAGAAGCAATGTACCACAAAATCCGGGGATACCAATAAAACCAATTCAATTTGCAGATGCGGATCCAAACTTGAGTGAAGGTATTCTTTTCACTTGCTGGATCAAAATTGTGATCCCCGTCTTGAATCCGTAGCAGACCAAGCATGTGAGAAAGTGATCCGAAACTCTAGGCGCATCATTTGTGATCATTCGATGGAAAAACAATGTGATAAAAGGCTCATCCCATGGCTGTCATTTTCCAGTCCGAGAAACCCTAGATCTCAGCAACTCGCTTAACAAGCTCTGAGAATCTCCATAGTCTCTCTCCCTTGCGTATGACCAACAGAGAAATGATCGAGAATTTATAGAGCTTAGTTCTCTCCTCAATAGCCTCCCAATTGGCAGACACATGAGCTCTTTTTCCTTTCTTAATAACACAACCAGGTGAGGGAATGCCAAAATAAGAGAAAGAAGATGAAGTCGCAGATTTGAAAACTGCTACAAAGTTCTTTTTCGAAACATCCAAGTAAGAGTCTACTGGTTGATTAGGTTTAACAACATGGGGATTGAAAAATTAGTAATGAAAATTATGCCAAATAAGCTCAAAATCAGTTTTTTGCACGGGATCTACCACTTCTCGATTCAAGGGAGTCAACGTGCACACAGGTTCCACAGAATCGCCCAAGCCCCCTGCTTGAGTAGCCATTCTCTCTTTTTCTAGAGTTTTTATATGGTTTTCTAGGTGTTTTCATGGTTTTCTATGTTTTTGTGTATTTTTAGGTGTTTTTAGAATATTTATGGGTTTTATGGTTTTTAGTGTTTTAGGGTTTTTATGGATTTTGAAGATGTTTGGGTTTTTTGGGTATTTATGGGTTTTTGGGTTTTTGGGGATTGTTAGTTTTTAGGGTTGATATGTGTTTTAGGGTTTTTAACATTTTAGAGGGTTTTTAGAGTTTTAGTGGTTTTTAGCGTTTTAGGATTTTTAGGATTTTGAAGGATTTTAGAGGGTTTTACATTTTAATGATTTTTAGGGATTTTTTTATGATTTTTATGTTTTTATGGTTTTTAGGTATTTTAGGGATTTTTGAGGTTTTTTATAGTTTTTAAGAGTTTTGAGTTTTTAGGGTCTTTATGGATTTTTGGGTTTTAGGGTATTTATGAGTTTTTTAGTTTTTTATGGGTTTTTAGAATTTTTTTTTGTTTTTAGGGTTTTCATGGATTTTTAGATTTTGTAATGGTGTTTAGGAGTTTTATGGGTTTCTAAGGTTTTTTTGGGTTTTTTATGTTATTCAAGGTTTTAAAATTTTTTAATCTTTAAAGGATTTGTTGGGATTTTATGGTTTTAGGATTTTATTTTTTTGGGGATTTTTAGGAGTTTTATGGGTAATTAGTGTATTTAGGGGATTTATGGTTTGACAGTTTTTATTTTTTTTTCAGGGTTTTACGGATTTTTTAGTTTTTAGGGGTTTAATTTTTTTATATTTTTTAAAAAAATTTATGTATTTTGATGGGTTTTAGAGTTTTTAGTGGGTTTTTAGGGGTTTAAAGGTTTTTATGTGCTTTTATAGTTTTTAGGGTTTGTAAGGTTTTTAAAATTTTAAGGTATTTTTAGGGATCTAAAATATTTTTATGGATTTTATGGATTTTAGGGATTTATAGGGTTCAGGGTTTTAAGGTGTTTTAGTGTTTTTATGGTTTTTTGGTTTTTTGGGTTAGTTGAGTTGTTTAGAGTTTTTAAGGATTTTTAGGTTTTTTAAATTTTTTGGGGTTTTAAATATTTTTAGATTTTTTTGTGCGTATTTAAGGGTTTTTTGGGGTTTTAGGGATTTTGATGTTTTTAGGGGTTTTTATGGATTTTAAGGGGTTTCAGGGTTTTTAGATTTCTAATGTTTCTAGTATTTTAGGGCTTTTTAATGTTTTTTTGGGTTTTTAGGGTTTTTAATATTTTTATGTATTTTGAGGTTTTATTAGGCTTATTTGTGTTTTTATGGTTTTTAAGGATTTTATGATTATTATGGGTTTTATGGTTATTTATTTTTTCTCAGTTTTAATTCTTTTTAGTGTTTTCTAAATTTTTTAGGGTTTCAATGGTTTATAGATTTTTTAGTTTTTAGGGTTTTAATGGATTTTAGGTTTTTTTTATGGTTTTTATGGGTTTTTAAGGATTTTTTTTTTGGAAATTTATGGTTTTATGGGTTTTAGGGGTTTTTTGGTTTTTTATAGTTTTTAGTTTTTTTATGGTTTTTTGTTTTTAGGGGTTTTTTGATTTTTTATGGGTTTTGTGGTTTTTTTGATTAATTATTGTTTTTAATGTTTTTTATAATTTTTAGTTGTTTTTTAGGTTTTTTAGGATTTTTATGGTTTTAGGGATTATTATAGTTTTCAGGGGTTGTTTAGGGTTTTTAGGGTATTATATGTTTTCAGAGTTTTTTTTGATATTTTAGGATTTT
This sequence comes from Viscum album, assembly GCA_963277665.1. Classification (NCBI taxonomy): domain Eukaryota; kingdom Viridiplantae; phylum Streptophyta; class Magnoliopsida; order Santalales; family Viscaceae; genus Viscum; species Viscum album. Next base: position 123,621,092 of record OY728156.1, read on the forward strand.
TATGGATTTAGGGTTTTAGTGTTTTTAATAATTTTAAGGGGTTTTAGGTTTTTTATAGTTATTTTTGGGTTTTAGGTTTTTTTTATTTTCTTGGTATTTTAATGGATTTTATAGTTTTTAAATTTTTAGGGGTTTTAAGGTTGTAGGGATTTTTATGGTTTATAGGGGTATTTTAGTTTCTTTAGTTTCTTTAATGTTTTAAGGGGTATTTAGGTATTTTTTAGGATTTTTATTGTTTGTATGGTTTTTAGGGTTTATAAGAAATTTGATGGTTTTTCGGGGGTTTCAGGGATTTTAAAGGTTTTAGTGGTTTTATGGTTTTTTGGGGGGTTTAGTGGTTTTTTATGGTTTTAAGGGGTTTTTGAGTTTTTAAATATTTTAGGGTATTAAAGGGTTTTAGAGTTTTTAGTGGGTTTTTAGGGTTTTATCAATTTTAGGGTTTTTTATGGTTTCTAGGGGTTTTAGGGTTTTCTGGGTTTTTTGGGGTTTTTTTGTTTTTAGTTATTTTTTGGGATTTTCTTTTATTTTTATGGGTTTTTGTATTTTTTATGGGTTTTAGGATTTTGAGGTTTTTTAAGGATTTTTTAGAGTTTTAGGCTTTTATGTGTTTTTGCGGTTTATTGGGTTTTAGGGGGTTTTCCTTTATTTAGGGGTTTAAATGTTTTTTGTAGTTTTTTAATATCTTTAGGGGTTTTAAGGGCTTTAACAGTTTTTAGTCGTTTTTAGGGGTTTTATGGGTTTTAGGTGATCTTAGGGATTTTTGAGGTATTTATTGTTTTCCGGGGTTTTAAGGGTTTCTATTGTTTTTTTTATTTTTTTTGGTATTTTTAAGGATTTTTTGGATTTTTATGTTTTTTATGTTTTTTAGGGTTTTGATGGATTTTGAGGGGTTCTAGGGGTTTTCAATTTTTTTGTGTTATATGGTTTTTTTTGTTTTTTTATGGTTTTATATTGAGTTTTAAGGTTTTTAAAGTTTTTAGAGTTCGTATCACTTTTAGGGGTTTTAAGGGTTTTTAGAGTTTTTAGTGGTTTTAGGATTTTTATGGGGTTTTAAAGGGTTTTATGGGTTTTATTATTTTTTGGATTTTTAAAGTATTTTAGAGGTTTTTACATTTTCATGGGTTTTTAGTTCTTTTTTAGGATTCTTATGGTTCTTAAAATTATTTACGGTTTTAATGTTTTTTAAGATTTTTAGGGTTTTTAATTTTTTAAATATTTTTAGGGGTTTTTAGAGTTTTAGAGTCTTTTTTGGTTTTTAGGATTTTTTGAGTTTTTAGGAATTTTAATGTTATAGAGTTTCTAAAACATTTTATGGTTTTTATGCATTTTAAGATTTTTTAGAGGATTCTTTGTGTTTTTATGGGGTTTGGTGTTTTTAGAGGATTTAGGGGGTTTTATGATTTTCAGGGGTTATTTAGGGTTTTTACGATTTTTTACATTTTAGGGGTTTTTAATTATTATTTAGGATTTTTATGGGTTTCAGTGTTTTTAGGAGTTTTAGGGATTTTGAGGGGTTTTAGGAAGTTTTTAGGTTTTTTTGGGGTTCTAAAATCTTTTGGGGGTTTTGGGGGGTTATTTGGTTTTTGTGGTTTTATGGGTTTTTAGAGTTTTTAAAAGTTTTAGGGGTTTTAAGGGTTTTATATTTTTAGTGGGTTTTATGGTTTTATGAGGTTTTAGTTTTTTTTGAGGTTTTTAGCATTTTTAGGGTTTTTATGGTATTTTATGGGTTTTTAGAAGTTTAGGGATTTCTAGTGATTTTTTATGTGTTTTTAAGTTTTTAGGGTTATATGGGATTTTTATGCGTTTTCAAGGGTATTTAGGGTTCCTAGGGATTTTCTGGATTTTTTTTGGGTTTTTTGGGGTTTTTTCCCTTTTTTTGGGATTTTAATGTTTTTATGGTTTTTATGTGTTTTTAGGGGTTTTTAATGTTTTTAGGGGGTTTTATGGTATTTAGGAATTTTTTAGTGTTTTTAGGAGTTTTTGGATTTTTTTCGAATTTTAGAGAATTTTTTGGTTTTTTATTGGTTTTAGGGTTTTTAGGATTTTTACGAATTCTGAGGGTTTTTAGGGTTTTATATAATTTTTGGGGTTTTAGATCTTTTTTTATTTTTTAGGGATTTTGTATATTTTTAGAGTTTTTAATGGTTCTTGGTGCTTTAATGGTTCTAATATTTTTTACTCGGTTTTTAGGGTTTTTATTAGGTATTAGGGTTTTTATGATTTTAGGGGGGTTTGTGGTATTCAAGGGATTTTACATTTGTTGTGATTTTTAGGGATTTTTTTCGATTTTTTATGGTTTTTATGATTTTTTAGGGATTTTAGGGATTTTGGTGATTTTAGGGATTCAGAATGTGTTTAGGGTTTTCAATGTCTTTTGGGGTTTTTATGGTTATTATAGTTTTATGGGTTTTACGTTTTTTTATTTTTTAGGGGTTTTAATTTTTTTAACATTTTTAGGGGTCTTAATGGTTTTTATGTTTTTATTGGGTTTAGGGTTTCTATTTTTCTTAGGGATTTTAAGATTTTAAGTTGTTTTTATGGGTTTTTAGGTTTTTAGAGTTTTAGGGATTTGTACATTTTCATGGATTTTAGGTATTTTTAGGTTTTTATGACTTTTAAGGGTTTACGATTTTAGGTATTTTATGCATTTTAAGGGTTTTCTGGTTTTTTATGGGTTTTATAGTTTTTTTGAGATATTAGGGTTTTTGTTAATTTTTTTTGGGTTTTTAATGTTTTTATAAAATTTTAACACTTTAGGGTTTTAAAGGGTTTTTAGAGTTTTTTGTGGTTTTTATGGGGTTTATGGGTTTTGGGGGGTTTTTATGGTATTCAAGGATTTTAATGTTTTTATGTTTTTAAGGATTTTTAGGGATTTTTAGTTTTTTTTGTGGTATATATGTTTTTTTGTCTTTTGAGGGTTTTAGGGTTTTTAGGGTTTTCAGGGATTTATGATTTTCTTGAGTTACTTGGGTTTTTCATAATTTTTATGGGTTTTAGGGGTTTGAATAGTTTTTAAAGTTTTTAATGGTTTTAGGGTTATATATATATATTTTCTTTTAAAGGTTTTTATGGGTTTTTATTTTTTTCATGGCTTATATGGTTTTTTTGGTTTCAGGTATTTTTAGGTATTTTTTTAGGATTTTAATGGGTTTTAGGGTTTTTAAAGTTTTACGGTTTTGTGGATTTTTGGTATTTCTTTTGTTTTTATGGGTTTTAGGGTGTTTTAGGGGTTTTTTGGGTTTTTGGGTTTTTATGGTTTTTTTAGGTTTTAGGGTTGACATATGTTATTAGGGTTTTTAAAGGTTTTTAGGGTTTTAATTTTTTTGTGGGTTTTAAAGGATTTTATATTTTTAGTGTTTTTTAGATTTTTTATTGGGTTTTAGGGTTTTTATGGGTTTTAGGGTTTTTCGGGTTTTATCAAGGGGTTTGGGGTTTTTTATGTTTTCAAGTATTTTAGTGGGTTTTAGGATTTTTATGTTCTTATGGATTTTAGGGTTTTTAGGTATTTTTTGGGTTTTACGTTTTTTTTTGGGTTTTTTAGGGATTTATTTTTGTACGGTTCTATTGTTTTTTTGCATTTTTAGGGTTTTTTTTAGTTTGTAGGGATTTTATGGTTTTTTTGAGTTTTGTAACGTTTTAAGGGTTTTAAGGGGTTTTAGATTATTTAGTGTTTTTTCTTGGTTTTATGGGCTTTTAGGTTTTTTAAGGGTTTAATTGTTATTTGTGGGTTTCATAGGTTTTCTTGGTTTTTTTGGGTTTTTTACATTTTCAGCGATTTTCAGGGATTTTTAGGATTTTTATGGGGTTTTAAGGTTTTTTTGGTTTTTAGGTATTTGGAGGGGGTTTTAGGGATTTTTATCGTTTTTAGCGTTTTTAGGGATTTTGGGGTTTTATGGTTTTATTGGGGTTTTTAGGGGTTTCTTGATTTTTTAGGGGTTTGAATGTGTTTTTGAGTTTTTTAATGTTTTTAGGGTTTTGGGGGTTTTATGAGGTTTAGGGGTTTTAATGATTTTTAGGGGTCTTTATTATTTTCAAGGTGTTTTCAGGTGTTTTGGGGGTTTTTACGTTTTCGGGGATTTTTAATTATTTTATAATTTTTCTGGGTTTTAGGGGCTTTATATTTTTTATTAATTTCGAGGGTTTTTAGGGTTTTTATGGGGTTTTAGTGTTTTCCATGGTTTTTAGGGTTTTAGGGGTTTTCTGGTTTTCTAGGTTTTTTGAGGTTTTTGAATTTTTTGTGTATTTAATATTTTAAAAGTTTTTTTAACATTTTTAGGGTTTTATGGTTTTTTGGAGCATTTAGTGGTCTTTTTGGTTTTTATGGGTTTTAGGGTTTTTAAGGTTTTAGGGGGGGTTTTATGGTTTTTAAGGGTTTTTAGTGATTTGGGGGTTTTTATGTTTTCATGGATTTAAGTAGTTTTTAGGATTTTTATGGTTTTTATGGGTTTTTAGGGTTTTTAGGTATTTCATTGGTTTTTAGGGGTTTTTATCGTTTTTTGGGTTTTTTGGGGTTTTCATGGGTTTAATGTATTTTGTTTGGTTTTTGGGTTTTTATTTGAGTTTTTTAGGGTTTTAATATTTTTTAGATTTTTTAATGGTTTTAGGGGTTTCAAGTGTTTTTATAGTTTTTAGTGCTTTTAGGGGATTTATGGGTTTTAGGGTTTATAAGGTTTTTAGGGGTTTTGTGGTTATCTGGGATTTTCATGTGTTTTGGGGTTTTTTTTGTGTTTTCAATGATTTTTATGGATTTTTTAGGATTTTTATGGTTTTTAGGATTTTAGGGATTTTGAGGGATTTTTGTGGTTTTCAGGTATTTTCTTGGTTTTTAGGGTTTTTTGGTGTTTGTGGGCTTTTTTGAGATTTTAGTGTTTTTTATGTTTTTTATAGTTTTTTAACTTTTTTATGGATTTAAAGGATTTTTAGCATGTTTAGTCATTTTTATGGTTTTTATGGGTTTTTCGGGTTTTTTGGTTTTTTGGGGGTTTTATGGTTTTTAGGTGTTTTTCATGGTTTTGAAGGTTTTTAGTGGTTTTTATGTTTTCATGGAGTTTTAGGGATTTTTTGGTATTTTTTTTTGATGGAAAAGTATAGAGTATATATATATATATGAATATGAATTAAAAATATATTCAACCAAGGGGGAAACTATGATTAATCCATAAAAAAGATTCCAAGACCAACCCAAACACAAGACCACCAAGGAATTCACATAAGAACGACCAAGTGAACAAGTAACCTGAGACGACTCAAGATTCTCATGAAGCCCCTCCATATGGAAATCAGATGCAAGCAATCACCACCACCAAGTTGGAATAACACAACACCCACAAACTAGAAGTAGTCATGATATAAATAAAAGTCACTATCAACCATCAGCACATGAGCCCAGAAAACATCCAATCCTAAAACATGCCAGGAGTTGAGAATACTACAACCCACACGACCAACTAGATGCCAATATCTAATGAGAATCAAGGTGCACTTATGCATCGAGGAGTCAAGAAAAATCATGACATGGATGGTGGAATCATCATAAATTCACAAAACCCATTTCATGAGATTGGTGGCCCAAGGAAATGTGGAAGAATGTAAGGGATGAAAGAGGCTTTACATGGCCTCATTTTGAAAATACAAGTGGAGGCCCAACATGCGGGCATGGGAGGATCAAATGGGCCATTAATCACTCTTATTAAATCCCAAAAGTGAACATAAATGGTCCATAAAATGATGCTATAAATATAAATCCACTTACATGAATAAAACCTCCAAGGTCAAAAGTAGAAGGCCTCTTATAACCAAAGTCATGGTGGGAATCTCCAAAGACTTTATGGTGATTCCAAAAAGTTTTCTAGGTTGATGTATTTTCCCCTATATCCATGGACATGTTTAAACAAAGTCAAAATCATCTGGTAGGATTTATAATTTTTTAGGATCAATATTTTGACATGTATACCTCTCATTTTTCTATAAATAAATACCTCATTGTACCCTTTGAAAGTTAATTATGAATTTTGATAATTTATGGCATTATTATGATTGTATTTATTATGTTCATAAGTGAGTTCAAGTAAGTATTATCAAAGGGGTGATAAATTTTTTTGGCAGTTTATAATTAGATTTTTAAGGGTAAAGCGTCCTTGGGTTCCTAATTAATCATCCCAATTCCCCTTTTATCACCTTTTCAATTATTTTAATTTCAATTTTTCCCAATTCCATAACTTTTTTTTTCTTATTTTTTCCAATGAATATTGCATTTCCATATGGTATCATATAATTTTGTATCATAGTTCGAAAATAGAAACTAGGTTATTTCATTTTTATATTTCTTCCATACTTTTCTTCTCCGCTCATTTTTATTCATCACCAATTATGCATATAACTTTCTTCTACTATTTAAATTTTTTTTCTTCAAATTCCTAGATGTATGATATTCCATTTTCATAGTTTGGAGTCTCTTCTTTCTTCTGGATTTGAAAAAATATAATATGAATCATACTTTTTAGATATATCCATTTTAATTCGTACTAGATATTTACTCTTGTGAAATATTACAATCCTCAAGATGGAATTCCAATCAAGTTTAATGTTTTCATTTAAAGGATATTTACTTACAGAAATTACATAAATTCCATTCCTTATCCTTTTGGAATCAGTTTGATTAGATTTTGTATTTTTTATAAGTTTATATTTCTATAATCTAAACAATGACATCAACTCTTTATGAACTCTCTCTTGGTTTAATTATTTTAAAAAATAGAGCTGAAAAAAAGAAAAAAAATATGTTGAAAAATTATTGCACATTGTGTTTGATCTTGAGTAAAAGTTATGTGGATTTTTTTATACTATATGTTTCATCTATATTCTTTTAATTATCTATATTCAACCTTAAACCATAACTATTTATCCAATTTCTTTTTACCTCCCATATTTATTAGACTCCATTGATTTAAGACCATTTTAAAATTTATGATTTTTAAAGTTTTCCATGGATTAATTGTTTCTCAATAGTTTTATTCTTAATTCTATTTAAGAAAACTTGTAGGAAAACATTTGTTGTGATACAAAGTCATGAGATATTCACAAGGTGTATTGATCTTCATGACATCGGGTGGAATATTACAGATACAGTTTTGGGTTAAGTGGTGGATGATAGTTATGGATAGTGGATGAAAGTAGTCAATCAAACCTATAAAGAGGGAGACTTACCACTCAGACAAAACATACAAAGGAGGTATGTGATGACTAATCCACACAACAATTCACTTGGGTTAGGCATTCAATTTGGTGATTTTTTATCTTGGATCACTAATCTTACTTATGTATTGATAAAGAAAAAATGTATAAGATCAAGTGGGAAACCATAAAAATCCTCACAAAAGGAAGATAAACAATGCATCACCACTCTATTACAATCTTTAATTCCATACAAGTTCCATGGGGGTGGCTATTTATATAGAAAGGGTGATACAATAGACAAGGTTATAATACCCTAAAGCCATAAAGTCTAAACCTACATTATTCCCTTAAAGTCAAAAATATAATGTATCCAAATGAATTTTTGGAAAAGTAGCACATAACATTCCAACTATAGCCCATCAGATTATATTTTGAGTACCTAGCCCAATGGAATTCACTATGGTGTCCAAAGAGGCCATTATAAAACTCTTCATGTGGGAAAGGCTTCCAAAATTCATGCAACCATGTGGGATAATATTTAAACAACTTGTTTGGGCATGAATAAGTGAGATAATAGGCCCATTTTCTCAATCCATGCAAGGAGAGATCCATTGGGCCTTTAATGAGGTGATATGGGTGCCCATTATAGAGTTAAACCTCTTTAATATCCCTTATGTCATAGGTCGTTGAAAATCCAACTCCTCCTCTCAGGAAATTGACTCGGTATATTCAACCTAGTTCTCATCATTCTCCCCATTTTTAAAAAGAGTAATCTTAGACTCTTCATCCTCTACACCCAAAAAAGGAGAGAGATTAGAAACATTCAAAGTGGCACTTCCACTATACTGACTAGTAAAATATATCTTGCAAGAATTGTTGTTAAATTTCTCAAGTACTCAAAAAGGTTTTTCTCCTTATGGAATGATTTTTTATTTATTCTTTTCAGGAAATATCTCCTTTTGAAAACGAATCTAGACTATGTTAGTAGGATCGAACAACACTTTCTTGTAACCGTTGTTTACAAGACGAAAATATTTCGGGGTTATTAACTTTATATTTTTCATTTCCTTTTCATGGAGTTTCTTGATTAATTTTACACGACCTTTCACATCCATATTATTTGATTCCTACGAAGGAAAAAGTATTAGATCAATAGGGTTAAGGGGGTTAAATACATAAAAAATTTCAAATAGAGAACATTGAGTAGTGTAATTATGTCCCTGTTATATGAGAATTCAACATGTAGCAGATAATACTTCCTATTTTTTAGATTTTTCATAACAATTGTATGAAAAAGGGATGACAGTGACTGATTCACCACCTCTGTTTTCCCATCTTTTATTCGATGACAAGTTGTGGAGAATAGTAACTATTTACCGAGTTTTCTCCTTAAGGTCACCCAAAAGTAAATAAGGAATTTTGTGTCTCTATCAAACATAAACATCCTAGGAATTCCATGTATTTTAACTACTTCTTAAAAGAAAAGAGTTGAAATGTTGTTGACGTCATCTGTTTTTGGATAAGGAATATAATTTTCCATTTTATAAAATCGGTCTACCACAAAAAAATATAATATCTCCCATTATTAGTCCTTAGGAACCCCAAAAATAAATTCCACTAACATGTCCTCCCCCAAGGGGTTTTAGAGATTAGAATAGGAAGATATACTCCATGTGGTTTCAATTTCAATTTGGATTTATGGAAGATAATGCACTTTCCCACAAATGTTTCAACATCTCCAGACATCCTTTGCCAGTAAAACTGATCACTATGAACACTTAGTTATTTTGGAACACCAAAATATCCAATTAACCCATAATAATGTGACCCATTTAGTAAAATTAAATGGATTGATCAATTTGTAATACAAATCTTATCAATATAGAATATGAATCCTTTATATAAATAAAAATTTTCCCAACTACCACAAGGTTTATAATGACCATAATGTTCCCCAAAATCACTATCTGTGGCATATAAATCATTAATATACTCAAAACCAAGGTGTTTAGAATCCATCATGGACAAAAGATAATATATTCATGAAAGTGAAAAATCCACATTATTTTCACTACCCTTTTATTCATTATTATATATATAAACAATTTAATGAATTCCATCCATCTATAATATCTCCAATTCAGTTTTTATGGGCTCTTAATGTATTTAAGATCCTTGTGATCAGAATGCAACACAAATTATTTAGGCCAAAGACAATGTTTCCATGTTTATAGTATCCTAAATAATGAATAAAACTATTTATCATATTTATAATAATTTAGAGTTTGTCCATTTAAATTATCACTAAAGAAAGAAATATACTTACCTTCTTATAAGATTACTCCTCCTATTCCAATTCCTCTTACATCACATTCAATTTCAATGTTCTTACAGAAGTCTGAGATATAAATAAGGGGTGAGTGAGGGAGTCACTCTTTGAGTTCTTGGAAGCCTTATCTTGAGTTTTTCCCCATTTGAATGGAATTTTATTCATTTCTAACTCATTTAAAATCACTGATATTGTTCTAATGTCCATCACATATTTCCTATAAAAAACTAGTAATCACATCGAAACTTATTACTTTTCTAATGGCGGTGGGATTCAATCATTAATGAATGGCCTTGATCTTCTCAATATCAACATTAAATCCATCACCTCTTACCAAAAATCCAATGAAAACAATTTTATCATGGAAAATTTATCAATTTTTAATGTTTCCAAACAATATTTATTTTCTTAACACCTCTAGGACTTTTCTTAAGTGATCTACCAGTTCTTGTAATGTTATACTATACAACAAAATATCATCAAAGTAAAGTAGAATTTTCTTCCAATATATTCATATAATACACAATTCATTACACTCATAAATGTTCTACGTTCATTTGTGAGACCAAATGGAATAACTAGCCATTCATAACGTCCATGTTTTTTCTTAAATGAAGTTTTCCACTCATCTCTTTCTTTTATCCTAATCTGATGTTAGACACTTCTTAAATCATTTTTTGAGAAAATAGTAGATCCATTTAACTCATCTATAATACCATTAAACCTCCTTATAGTATGATGACAGCAGACTGTGATGTTAATTATAGATCTAAATTCAATGCGAATTCTCTATGTTTCATCCTACTTGGGCACTAGAAGCTTTGATACAACAAAGGGGATAAGGGTCTCCCGAATATGGACCACATCTAATAAAACCAAAACTTTACTTTGAATTTATTTTATCTCTTTCAGGTTGGTGTGATAAGCGGGGTTGTTCGGTAGTGATGCTTTGGGAATGAGTTTAATTTGATTCTCAATACCTTTAATGGGTGGAAAACCTGGTGGAAACTCATTAGGAAACAAAACATCAAATTACTGTAATAAAGACTCAACAACATGTCAAAAAGGAGATGTTAAGTCATTAGTGTTCAATATAAAATAGTTGTACATAAGTATTGAAAGGGTTTTCCTTAAAATCAAAGCTTCCTTAACCTCACTCCTTTTTTACAACAACACACTTTTCTATCCTCTCAAATATTATTTCCATATTGATTTTTATTTTCTCTCAAATACGTTTCTTCTTTGATTTTCTATTTACCTCTCATTCCCTCATTTTTCATTTTCTCTATTTTTTTCTTCATCTCTCATTTTTTTATTTTCTCTAAAAATGTTATCTTCAAAAAAAATTTGGTGGACATGGGGTTGAGGTTTATGGGTTCCCCTCAAAGTAAAAAAGTGTGATGGTTCAAGAACCCATCACGAGTAATAAGTTGATCATACTTCCATGGTCAACTGAACAACAAGTGGAACGACCTCATAAGAAGAACATTGAATAATAACTCATCATTTTATTTAATAATTTAGAACAATTCCTTCACCTATTTTGTAACCTTCAACACTCCATAATCATTCAACTACTGAAGTTGATATGGATCCTGATGCTTCAAAGTTGGAAGTACCAAGTTTTCTACTAAATTAGTGATTGGTACATTGATACAAATTCCTCCATTAATAATATCAGTATATACATTCCCATGGATCTTTAACCATGTATGTAAAATGTTATCTTGATGCTACTTCTTTCCAATGTTCATTTGTTCACTTAGAACTCTCTTAATGACAAGAATCATGCAATATTATAAAAATTATCTATTCTCAATCTCGGAGGATTCCTCCTCTTCCTCCTCAGAGATATCTCTATTGGTATCTCATTATCCAAACTTATTGATGGTCATGGTGCTCTAGTTTTAGAATTCACTAGAAATGTGACCCCTTTATTGACATTTGAAACATCGAATATCCCAATTATTTTTTTGGTCAGTTTCAATAGTAGGTTTCTTAAGTGGAAGAACTATCTTGTCACTATTGTGATCAATTACTTAATTTTCCTTTTATGGTTCTCCAATATCTTTCATTGAAATTCTCTATTGAGTGAAAGGGGTAGTGGGTTTCCTCATGTTTCTACTCATTTTGATTTTTTTCTCGATCTTGGTATCTTGGTGGATTATATCTTGTATCTCCACATGGTGGAACATCTCTACTTGATAGAAAAACCCTTGATTGAGTCCTTGTAAGAACCACACTATGGTTTCCTCTGGATCCTCCTAAATGTTTTCTAGAATCATGGAAATTTTCATCTCCTTTATTAATATCTAACTCTATTACTCCCTTGTGTAAGGCTTTGAAGTTTTTTGGGGAGATCTATATGGTAGTGTGAGGGTACAAATCACCTCCTAGAAAACTTTTTTTCTTCAAGAATTATGGATATAACATCCTCCATATTAGGATCTCTCATTTTGAACAGGAAAAAACCATATTAATGCATAATAAATTAATTCAATGGATGAAAATTTTACATTTTTTCCTCATAATAGATATGTAATGATAAGTCTTACTCGATTTTAATCTCCCATTCCATATGCTTCTATATACACTTCTACCTTGAAATTGAGGGACCTTTACCTTGATACCTCTATGGATTTCATCCTCATGTTGTCTCCTTTGGCCTCTTATAGATTTTCGGAACCTTATCCTCCTTTGTGTGACATCCTCAAAATCATCATTAATGTTCTCTATCTTCTTCTCTATGATGTGGGGGTGATGTGGAGCTAGAGTGCATCTTGGGATATCATGGAACATCCTTAGGATGGGTTTATTATTATAGTTTTTAAAACACTCATTTAGAAACTTTAACTTCTTTTCAAGAAGCTTCTCGAAAAGGATCACCAAATTGTTAATTAAGAGTGGCTCAGCTTTTGATGTTGGAGATATAATTTGAATTATTTTATCACTAGCATGAGAAATTCTCTTCCCATAATCTGCTTCCATGATATATAACACAAATAAAAACACACACAGTGACACACACACACACAAAGGAAGATACATACAAAGAAAATATGCACACAATATGTACACACTCACACAAACAAGGACACATAGTCACACATTCAAGATAAATTCACTCACACACATAAGGGTACACACTCACACATGAAAGATATACACACTAAAGAAAACAAGGATACACACTCACACACACAAGATATACACACCCATGCATGTAAGGATACACACTCATGGGTTTTTTTCTTATTTCTCTCCCCTCTCAACACTCAATTCCAATCCCAATATCTTATGAAATCTAATAATTTTTTTGAGGTGATCAATTGCCCCAAATTATTCCCAAATCAATATAGTTTTGGGGGATGTTTTAACACAACCGTTTGAGTGGTAAAGGGTTATGAAATGGTATAGGGTGGAAAAGAAGGTATAAAATATTTTTTAAATGGGGAAAATAGTGGATGGGAGTATTAAAGGGGATTTTCCAGATTTGGTAGGAAATGAAAAATCATTAACAATATGATCCATATATGATATGGTGATGATGTAAAATGGTGTAGAATGTAATGTATGGAATGGAATGTGTTAATAATATAAATAATGAAGAAATAATTTTATCTTCTTTTTTTTGTCAAATATCCCCAAAAATGTTTTACATAGAGTTTTAAATCATAAGACGATGAACATCAGTAAGATGATTTTTTTTGAAATCTATAAATGAAAGGATATGCTTAGTTTTGAAAATAAGAAGATGATGAGGTGAGAGATTTTGATTTTTTGCGATACAAATCACATATATATAATTAAATATTAAAAAATATGGATGAATAATTGGATTAATGTAAAATTTTTCAATAATTCACAATATAGAAAAATTCTAGAGGATTTCAAAGAAAAAAGGGTTTTTTAGTTTTTGAATAGGTGGATAATATGGAATGATAAGAATGGTATTAGGTAAATAAAAGTAAATAAAGGGATAGATACCTGCCTTGTCAATCAGAGTCTCTAATGCCAATTGATGCGAGATGCATGGGGTGACCCAATCTTCACAGCATAGAGAAGTGGGTGAAAAATAGTATTCAGGGATAAGTTTAATATGATGGTTATGGATAGTGGATACAAGTAGTAAATAAATTCTATAAGGATAATGATCTACTACTTATACAACACACTCAATGGAGGGATGTGATGACCAATCCGCATAATAACACACTTGATTTGAGGCATGAAATTGAAGGATTAGTGATCTTGGATCACCAATCTAAATTTTTGATTAATAAGGAAATAATGAACAATATCAATAGTAAAACCTGAACAATACTCACATAATGGAGTGAAATAAATCATAATATCTCTATTAAAATCTTGAATTCAATAAAAGTGCCATGGGGGTATCTATTTATATCCAAGTGGTGATAAAATAGTCAATATTCTAATAAAAAAATTTCATAAACGCTAAAACTACTTTGATCCATTAAAGAAAAAAATATAATGTCTAACAAATACTTTTTTGGAAAATTAGCCCATAAAATTATAACTATATCCTACCATATTTGGATTTGAGTGCCTATCCCATAGGATTTAACTTTGGTGTCTAAATATGTCATTCTATAATTGTTTATGTGGGAAAGGCTTCCAAAATTCATGAAAAAAAGTGGTCTATGATTTAAAAATCATATTTGGGATTAAATAAATGAGATAATATGCACATTTTCTCTATCTATGCAAGGAGATATCCATTATAACTTTAATTAAGTGAGATGGGTGCCCATTGTATCATTTAACCTCTTTAATCTCCATCATGTCATCAGGCCTTGAAAATCCAAATTCTCCTCCCAGGAAATTGACTTGGGGTCTTTAATATGGTTATCATCATCCTACCACTTTTGAAACTGATTGATCATTGAATCTTCATCCCCTACACCCAAAAAAAGAATTATCAGAGACATTTTAAGTGGAACTTACACCATACTCATCAGTAAAATATATCTTGTAAGAACTGTTGTTAATCTTCTCAAAAACTCAAATAGGTCTATCTCCTTATGGAATGAGTTTTGATTTCCACTTATACAAAAATATATCCTTTCTCATATGAATAAAAAATAAGTCATTGGGCTCGAAAAAAACTTTATTGTGACCCTTTTTTGCATGATCAATATATTTATAGTTCATTCACTCAATATTTGTCCTTACCTTTTTATGAATTTTCTTGATGAATTATACAAGCCCTTTCGCATCCATATTAGTTGATTCATGCACATGAAAAGAGACTAGATTAATAGGGGTAAGTGGTTTAATGAAATAAAAATTTTCAAATGGAGAATATTGTGTAGTGGAATACTTTTCCCTATTATATGAGAATTCTAACCGTGGTCGACACTCCACCCAATTCTTGAGATTCGTCTTAACAATTTTCAGGAAAAGGGATGATAGTTTTTGATTCACCACCTCTATTTTCCTACCATTTTGTGGATTAAAATTGAGTGGATAATATTAAAATTCTACCAAGATTTATACATAAGTTCATCCAAAAGTAATTGAGGAATTTTGTGTCTCTTTATAACACAATAATCCTAGGTATTATGAAGAGTTTTACTACTTCCTGAAAGAAAAACATTGCAATGTTCATTGAATCATCTATTTTGTGACAAGTACTAAAATGTGAAACTTTAAAAAATCAATCCACCATAAAAAAAATGGAATCTATCCCTATATTTATCCTTGGTAAACCCACATTATGTTCCATTGATATTTCCACCCTAGGGGTGTTAGGGATTGGGGGAGGAAAATATAATCCCCATGGGTTTAGTTTCGATTTTTCTTTATCGAAGAAAATGAACTTTACTTCAAAATTTTTAACATCTCTAGATTTCAAAGGCCAATAAAAATTCCCACTAAGAACACTTAATGATTTTTCAAAACCAAAATGTTACATTATCTGTCCAGAATGTGAATCCTTTTGTATATGTAAATAGATAGATAAATTGAGAATACAAATCTTATCAATTATAAATAAAAACATATCATGTAAATACAACTTTTCCCAACTATCTACAGGTTTAAAATAACTATAATATTCACCAAAATATATATTAGTGGAATATAAATCCTTAATGTATTAAAAAAGGAGTTCAGAATCTATCAAGGGTAAAAGAGAATATCTTTATTAATGTTCATCAGGGACAATATTTTATTTACCCTTTTTATGGTTGATAACATATGGAGATGATTCAATGAATTATATCGATTTATCATGATTTCTATTTATTTTATTTTGTATATTAAGTTATTTAAGGGCCTTGTGATGATAATGGATCAAAAATTATTTAAGATAAAGATAATTATTCCATGTTTCTAGTACTATAAATAGTGCAAACAACTCTTTATCATATGTGACATAGTTTAGAGTTGGTACATTTAACATATCACTAAAGAAAGTAATAGGCTTTCTTCTTGAATTATTATTTCTAATATTCCAATATTCTTGAATCACATTCAATTTTAAAGGTCTTACTGAACTCCTGGAGAGTAAGCAGGGGTGTGTGTGTGAGTCTCTATTTGAGTGCTTGGAAATCCTTCCCTTGAGTTATCCCCCATTTTAAATGAATTTTATTTTATGTTAACTCATTCAACAATGCTTCTATTATTTTGAAGTACTTCACAAATCTCCTATAAAATTTAAAATCCCACGGAAAATTCTCACCAATATGATAGAGGTGGGAATCAGCCACTCCTGAATAGCCTTGAACTTCTCAATATCTACCTGAACTCAATTACCACATACAAAAAATGAAAAGAAAACACTTTTATCCTGAAAAAACAACAATTTTTTATGTTTCCAAACAAATTTTATTTTCTAAACACCTCAAAACTTTTTCTTAAGTGATCTACATTTTCTTGTAATGTTCTACTACACAATAAAATATCATCAAAGTAAACTACCACAAATTTTACAATATATGAACATCAGACATGATTTATCAACCTCCTAAATGTGTCAGGTGCATTGGTGAGACCAAAGGAAAATACTAACCATTCATAAAGTATATGTTTTTTATTAAATGAATTTTTCCACTAATCTCTTTATTTCATTCTTATCTAATGGTAGCCACTTATTAAGTCAATTTTTTTAAAAAATTTATATCCATTTAACACATCTAGTGTGTCATATAACTTAGAGATATGATGAAGATACATGAACATGATGTTATTGATGGCTCTAAATTCAATTAAATTATCCATGTTCTATCATTCTTTGGCACCCGAAGAACATGTAAAAAATAGGGGCCAAGGATCTCTCTGATATGGAACATATCAAAAATATTATAAACTTTCCATTGAATTTATCTCGTCTCCTTCAGGTTGGTGTGATATGAAGGGAATTTCTATAGTGATGCTCTAGGTATGAGTTCAATTTGATGCTCAATACATCTAATGGGTGGAAAACTGGGTGGCACATATTCAAGAAACACATCATCAAATTTTTGTAAAAATTACTCAACAACATGTGTAAAATGATATGTTATGTTTTAGTGTTCAATATCACCTATTTGTATATAATTAATATTTGTTTTCCAAGAATTCAAAGATTCCGTAACCTCACTCTTTTTTTACAACATTACACTTTTATCTCCTCTAAAAAATTTTCCCTTCTGCTTTTTCGTTGCTCTATATTTCATTTTTTCTCTCATTTTCTACTTTTTCCTCATTCTCTCAATTTTCATTTTCTATAATTTTTTCCTCATCACTAATTATTTTATTTTCTATCAAAATATGATCTTACAAAAAAAATTTGTGGGACATGGGTTGAGGGTTATAGGTTCCCCTAAGAGTAAAAAAGAGGGATGGTTCAAGAACCCATCATGAGTAACACACTGATTATACTTCCATGATCGAAAAAATAGTAAGTGTCATGCCTTTATAAGAGATAGATCACACAATACCTCATCCTTGTATTTTAATATGGGAAACAATACCTTTAACTATTTTGTAAACTTCATATGTACATAATAATTCAACAACTATAGCCGATATGGATGTTGATGCATCAAATTTGGAAGTCCCAACTTATCCACCAAATCAGTGATCACTAGGTTTCTACAACCTCCTCCATTAATAATAACACTAAATACCTTCTCGTGCATCTTTCACCATGTATGGAAACGGATATCTCACTTATCCTTCTCTACAATGGTCATTTCTATTCTTATAAATCTCCTAGTGATAAGAATCTCACCATATTATATAAATTATCCATTTTCAATCTTAGGGGATTATGCATATTCCTCTTCTAAGATCTATACAACAATATCTCATTTTCCATACTTATTGATGGTCATGGTGTTTCAGTTTGGGAATTCACTAGTGATGTGACCCCTTCCTTTACATTTTAAACATCAAATATCTTGATTCCATGTTTTGTTAATCTCAATAGTTGGTTTATTAGGAAGGATAATTACTTTTTAATATTATTATCAATCTCCTCTTTTTCCTTTAATGGTTTTCCAATATCTTTCCGTGAGTTTATCTATGGAGTTAAAGGGGTAGTGGGTTTCCTAATTTTTCTTCTCCTTTTTATTTTTTTCTTGATCTCTGTGTCTTGGTTGATCATATCTTATATCTCCACATGGAGGCACATATATACTTGATTGTAAATCTCCCAATTGATCCCATATTAGAACTAAACATTAGTTTCCTTCAGGTCCACCTCAGTGTTTTCTCTAATCATTGAAATTTTAATCTCCTTTATTAATCTTCCACACTCTTACTCCCTTGAATAAGGAATTGAGCCTTATTGTGGAAATATCTATAGTAATGTGATGTAATAAATCACTTACTCATGGAAAACATCATGTCTAACCAAGTATGGATAGGATGTCCTCCATATCAGGGTCTCAATTTTAGAACATGATCCCACCATATTAATGCATAATCAATGAATTATAGGGAACCAAGTGTTACCTTTTTATCCATATAATATGTATGGCAGGAGAATACTTTCTCAACATGCATTTCTGATTCTAAGTATTCTTCTAGATCACTTTTCCCTTGAAACAAAGGGACCTTAACCTTGATACCTCCATGTATTTCATCATAATGTGGTCTCATTTGGCCTCCTCTAGGTTGTTGGAACCTCCTCCTCCTTTGTGGTACATCTTCAAAATCATTATCAAATTTCCCCATCTCCTCCTCCATGATGTGGGGGTGACATGGAGCCAGAACGTGCCATCAGTTATCAAGGATCATACATAGGCTTGGTTGATTCTACATGTTTTCAATACTCTTATGTTGCACTTCAAACTTCCTATCATGAATCTTCTCAAAATGGATTAATAATGTATTCATTTGGAGTGGCATAACTTCTATTGTGGGAGATCTAATTCAACTTCCTTCATCTCTAGCATGAGAATATTTTTCCCATGTTCTTATTCCATGATATATAACACGAACACAAACACACATCGGTTGAAACACAAATAATGACACACACACACACTCACACATGAAAAGATACACAAACACAAACAAGATGTACACACTAACACAAAATATATATATACATCACTCACAAAAGGATACACACTCACAAATTAAAGATAAAAACACTCACGCACACAAGGATACACAATCACACACACAATATATACACACTCATGCACAAACGGATACACACTCACGCAAGCAATATATACACAATCACACACATAAGGATACACAGTCATGAATTTATTTTATTATTTATCTCCACTCTCAACACTTAATTAAAATCTAAAACTCTTATGAAATGTTATAAATTGTTTTGGGTAGTCACATTACAAAAATACTTCCTAAATAAATATAGTTTAGGGCATGGTTTAACATTTATCTTTTGGGTGGTACATTGTTAAGTAATGGTAGAGGAAGTAAATGGAGGTCGAAAATATGGGTAAATGGTGGAAAATGATGGATGGGTGTAATAAAGGGGGTGTTCCTAATTGTGAAAGATAATAACAAATAATAACACTATTTGACAAATTTGATATGGTGAAGAAGTAAAATTATTTAAAAAGTGATGTATGGAAATGAATAGCGCTAATAATTTAAAGCATGAATAAGTAATCATATCGTATTTTTTTCTTCTTCCTTTTTTAATAAAATCACCCAAAAATATTTTTTCTTAGTTTTTAAAAGCACGATATGATTAATGGGAGAAAGATTTTTTTAATCACTCAAAAAAATGATTTTCTTATTTTTGGAAAGAACAATATGATGAGGTAAGAGATTTTTTTTTCAAATACCGATCATATAAAACAAATTAAATGTGAAAATAATATGGATGAATAATTTGATCAATGTAAAATATTTCAGTATTACACAAAATAGGATAATTATAGAGTCTTTAAAGAAAAATAATTTTTTATTTTTTTAATGGGCAGATAATATTGAATGATAATGAGGGTAATGGGTAAAGTTTAGTAAATGAAGGGATAGATTCTTGCATTGTAAAGATGAGCTCTGAAACCTACTAATGAAAGATTAATGGGGTGTCCCAATATTAATGGTGTATGGTGGTGGATGAATAATATCGTTCTAGGATAATAGGAGGATGATGGTTATGGATAGTGAATGCAAGTATTCAATTAACACTCTAAGGAGCATGACCTTATACTTATAAAAAATCATCAAGGGTGACATGTGATGAACAATCCACAAAAAATGCACTTGGTTTAAGGAAAATAATTGGGGGATTTATGATCATTGATAACCAATCTAAATTATAGATTTAAAAGAAAAAAATGCATAAGATAAATGGTGGAAACAAGAAAAATCATCACATAATGGAGAGAAACAAAGCATAATCTCTCTATTATAATCTTGATTTCCATAAAAGTGCGATGTGGTGGTTATTTGTAACTAAGGTGTGATACAAATTTCAAGGTTCTAATAACCTAAAGTCATTAAGGATAATCCTACTCTGTTCCCTTATGGGTCTGAGGGTCTTTTTTGAGTTTATTATGGGTTTTAATGTTTTTATAGTTTTTAACATTTTTAGAGATTTTAAGGGTTTTTTTATTTTTAGTGGGTTTTCAAGGTGTTATAGATTTTTAAGGTTTTTAGGAGTTTTTATTATTTCTAGGGGGTTTTATGGTTTTTATGGGTTTGTATGTTTTTAAGGATTTTAGTGTTTTTTAGGATTTTTATAGTTCTTAGAGTTTTTAGGGTTTTTAAGGATTTTGATAGTTTTAGGGTTTTTTATGATTTTTAGGGTCTTATTGGGGTTTTATGGGTTTTAATGAAATTTTTAGGGTTCTAAGTGATTTTAATGTTTTTTAATGTTTTTAGGGGTTTTATGGGTTTTAGAGTTCTTTTTTGGGTTTTTATGGATTTTAGGAGGTTTTTAGGTCTTTAGGAGTTTTATAATTTTCATTGGTTTTTATGGTATTAGGATTTTATACATTTTTAGGTGTTTTTAGGGGTTTAAGGTTTTTTATGGTTTTCAGGGTTTATGTAGATTTGATGGTTTTTCAGGGTTTTTAGTGTTTTTAGTGTTTTTAGGGGTTTAGGGTTTTTACGGTGTTTTTTGGGTTTTATGTTTTTTGGGTTTTAAAGATATTTTAAAGGTTTTCATGTTTTTAGGTGTTTTAGGTGTTTTTATACTTTTTACTTATTTTAGGGTTTTTATGGTTTTTAGGGATTTTTAGGGTCGTTTATGGATTTTTATGTTTTAAAGGGGCTTTCAGGATTTTCAGTGGTTTTAGGGTCTTATTGGGGTTTTATGGTTTTTTTGAGTTTTTTTGGGTTTTATGTTTTTTAGAGTATTTATCATTTATATGGGTTGTAGGGGTTTTTATAGTTTTTAGTGGGTTTTAAGATTTTTATGGGTTTTTAGGGTTTTATGTCTTTAAGGGTTTTTATGATTTTTATTGTTTTTTATGGGTTTTAGGATTTTATATTTTTTTCAAGGATTTTTAGTTATTTTTTGGGATTTTTATGGTTTTAGGATATTTAAGGATATCGATGGTTTTTAGGGTATTTTAATAATTTTAGGGTTTTTCGGGTTTTAGGGTTTTTTGAGTTTTTAGGGTTATTAACCTTTTGTAGAGTTTTTAATGTTTTTAGGGGTTTAAAGTGTCTTTAGTGTATTTAGTGAATTTTTAATATTTTTATGGGTTTTATGTTATTCAAGGGGTTTTCAAGGTTTTTAGGGATACTACGTTTATAGGGATTTGTAAATATTTTTATGGTTTCTATGGTTTTTATGTATTTTTAAGGATTTTATGGTAATTCGTAGATTTTAGGTGTTTTCAAAATTTTAGTGTCTTTTTAGTTTTTCAATGATTTTTTGTTTTTTTATGCATTTAATGTGTTTAAACGTTTTTATTGGTTTAAAGTGTTTTCAGGGTTTTTAGTGGGTTTTTAGGATTTTTATGGGTTTTAGAGTTTTTAGGGTTTAAAGGGGTGTTTATGGTTTTCATAGATTTTTAGGGGTTTTAGAGGTTTTTTCATTTTTAGGGATTTTTAAGGATTTTTTAGGATTTTTATGGATTTTAGGGTTTTTAGTGTTTTTAGATATTTTGATGGGTTTTAAGGTTTTTCAAGGTTTCTCAGGGATTTTAGTTTTTTTAGGGATTTTTTTGTTTTTATCAGTTTTATGTCTTTTAAGTTTTTAAGGTTTTATGGGTGTTTATGATAATCATAGTTTTTATTGGTTTTTACATTTTTCGGGAATTTTTACGAATTTTTTATGATTTTTATGATTTTTAGGGTTTTCTAGGGTTTCTAGTGCTTTCTAAGGTTTTTAGGGTTTTTAGTATTTTTAGGGGTTTTCATGGTTTTCTAGGTTTTTTCAGGTTTTTAGGGTATTTTGGGGTTTTAGGGATTTAATATTTTTTATGTTTTTAAAGGTTTTTGAGAGTTTTTTAACATTTTTATGGGATTTACTAATTTTTATAGTTTTTGGTAATTTTAGGGTTTGTATTTATTTTTAGGGTTTTTAAGGTTTTAGGGGTTTTATGGTTTTAAGGGGTTTTGGGGTTTTAGGGTTTTTACATTTATAGGGTTTTAGGAATTTTCATAATATTTATGGTTTGTACGAGTTTTAAGATTTAATGGGTTTTGATGCGGTTTCAGAGGTTTTTATGCTTTTTAGAGTTTTTCAAGGATATTTGGTTGTTTTAGGTTTTTATCATTTTTGAGTTTTTAGGGTTTTATGGATTTAGAGAGTTTTTTAAATTTTAATGGGGTTTTAATGATTTTTAGAGTTTTTTGTAGTTTTTTGGGATTTTTATAAGTTTTTATAGTTTTAAAGGTTTTTAGATTTTGTTATGGTTTATGGGGCCTTCAGGGTGTTTATTGGTTTTTTGAAGGATTGTTATGATTTTTATGTTTTTAGTGTTTTTAGGGATTTTGAGGGTTTTTTAGGGTTTTCAGATTTTTTTAGGGTTTCTAGGATCTCTTAGGTTTCTTAGGGTTTTTTGTTTTATGGTTTTTTTAGTTTTCTAGGGTTCTTAAGGGTTTTAGGGTTTTTAAAAAAACATTTAGGGTTCTATTTTTTATTGTTTTTAGTGGTGTTTTTTGGATTTTTATGGGTTTTTATAGTTTTTGAGGTTTTTAGGAGGTTTTTTTATGTTTAGGGGTTTTCTTATATTTTTAGAGTTTTTTACATGTGTTTTTATTTTGAGGGATTATTAGGAATATTATGGTTTTTATTGGTTTTAAGGATATTTTTTTGGATTTTTGGGTTTTAAATGTTTTTAGGGTTTATATAGGTTTTCTGGGATTCAAATTTTTTTGGGACCTTTTGGGTTTTCTAAGGTTGTTTGAGTTTTTTGGGGTTTTAATGTTTTTTAGTGTTTTTCATGATTCCTACGATCTAAAGATTTTTTAGAATATTTAATGGGTTGATGGGTTTTATGAATTTTATAGGTTTTTATGGTTTTTATGTGTTTTATGATTTTAGGGAGGTTTTAGGGTTTTTACAAATTTTTAGGGTTTTAATAATTTTATGGTTTTTTAAGGTTTTTATGGTTTTAGGGATTTTGAGGGTTATTATGGTTTTTAGGGTTTTTAAGGGTTTTCAGGATTTTTATAGTTTTTATGGTTTTTTGGTTCTTAGGGTTTTTTGTATTTTTTAGGGTTTTATATTTTTCTAGCATTTTTAGGGATTTAAGGGTTTTTAGAATATTTAGTGGTTCTCTGGTTTTTATGGGTTTTTAGCATTTTAAATTTTTTCAGGGTTTTATAGTTTTCAAGGGTTTTTAGGGATTTTATATATTTTTAGGGATTTATAATGAGTTTTCGGTTTTATGGTTGTTAAGATTTTTAGAGTTTTAGTGATTTTTGGTGTTTTTAGGGTATTTCACGATTTTTAGGGTATCTTGGGGGTTTCAGGTTTTTCTATGATATTTAGAGTTATTATGCGATTTAGAGTTTTTTTTAACATATTTATGATTTTAATGATTTTTAGAGTTTTAGTTGGTTTTTAGGGTTTTATGGGTTTTTAAAGGCTTTTATGAGTTTTTTGGTTTTCAGGGGTGTTTTAGGGGTTTTTATTTTTTTTTTGTTTTTTTTTTGAATTTTTAGGATTTTAATGGTTGATAGGGTTTTTATGTTTTTTTAGGAAATTTGATGGTTTTTTCTTATTTTTCGATGTTTTAAGGATTTTATTCTTTTTTTCCTTTTAAGGGTTTTATAGTTTATAATGGTTTTAGGTATTTTACGAGTTTTTAGATGTTTTGATTAGTTTTATGGGTTTAATGTGTTTTAAGGCTTTTAGTATTTTTTGGGTTTTTAGGGTTTTTAGGTTTTTATGGGTTTTTTACTTTTTTAGGTATTTTAGTTATTTTTTAATATTTCAATGGTTTTTAGGGTTTTAGGTGTTTTATGTATTTTGAGGGTTTTGTGGGTTTTTATGGTTTTTAGGGGTTTTAGGGTTTTCAGATATTTAGAGTCTTTTTGGATTTTATGGATTTTTTTAGTATTTAGTGTTTTAATGGTTTATAGATTTTTTAACATTTTTGGTGTTTTGAGAGTTTTTTTTGTGTTTTTAGGGGTTTTATGGTTTTTATGGGGTTTTAAGGTTTTTAAGGTTTTTATGGGTTTTTATGCTTTTTAGGGGGTTTTTAGTTTTTTAGGATTTTTTACATTTACAGGTATTTTTAGGGACTTTTAATATTTTTTGGTTTTTAGGGGTTTTTAGGTTTTTAGGGATTTTGATGGTTTTTCGGGCATTTTAAATTTTTTAGGGTTTGTTGGGGTGTCCATGGTTTTTTGGGTCTTTTGGATTTTAGGGTTTTTTTTGAGTTTAAAGGGTTTTTAAGGATTTTAGTGTTTTTACTGTTTTTTGGGTTTTAACGGTTATTTTAGTTTTTAATGATTTTTAGTGATTTTATCGGTTCTTAGGGTTTTAAGGGTTTTGTGGTTTTTTTGGTTTTTTACATTTTTGTGGATTTTTAGATATTTTTTAGGATTTTTATGGTGGTTAGGATTTTTATAGTTTTTAGTGATTTTGGTGGTTTTTAGTGTTTTCAAAGTTTTTAGGCCTCTTTGGGGTTTTATGGTCTTTTGGGGTTATAGGTTTTTCTGAGTTCTTTAGGGTTTTACGGCCTTTAGAGTTGTGTAATGTTTTTGGGGTTTTTAGAGTTTTTAGAGTTTTCTGTGGAATTTAGGGTTTTTATGGGGTTTTAATCCTTTTGAGAATTTTTGGGGTTTTATGGTTTTCAAGGGTCTTCATGGTTTTTAGGTGTGTTTATATTTTTTTTGGGATTTTATAGGATTTTTATTTGTTTTAGGGATTTTTTTGGTTTTTATGAATTTTGAGGGATTTTAGGGTTTTCTAGTCTTTCAAGTGGTTTAGTGTTTCTCGGGTTTTTAGAGTTTTGTATGTTTTTAGGGTTTTAAGGGTTTTTATAATTTTAAATGATTTAGGGGTTTTAAAGGGCTTTAGAGTTTGTAGTCCTTTTTAGGGTTTTTTGGGATTTTTGGATTTTTAAAAGTGTTTTGTGGTTATATGGATTTCATTGGGTTTTCAGAGATTCAGGATTTTTTACATTTTCATGGGTATTAGGAAATTTTAGGGTTTTAGGGTTTTAGGGTTTTTATGGTTTTTATAGAATTTATGGGTTTTGTGAGTTTTTAGCTATTTTTAGTGTTTTTAGAGGTTTCTGGGTTTTTAGGGTTCCTTAGGCGTTCTAGGTTATTTTTGGGTTTTTGGGGTTTTTTAGTTTTTGTGGGTTTTAAGTTTTTAGATGTTTTTAATTTTTTTATGGGTATTAAAGGAATATAGTGTTTTTAGTTATGTTTTGGGTTTCTACGGGTTTTTTTTGGATTTACGGTTTTTATGGTTTTTATTTTTTTAGAGGTTTTTTGGTTTTTTAGGTTTTTTTTAAATTTTTTAGGATTTTTGGGATTTTTTAATGATTTTTATAGGTTTTATGGTTTCTATGGTTTTTAGATATTTTGAGGATTATTTATTTTCTTTTAGAGATTTTTGGTTTCTTTTTATTTTTATGGTTCTTTTTGAGTATCTTGGGGTTTTAGGTTTTGTAAGTGTTTTTAACATTTTTAGGGGATTTAAGGGATTTTAGATTTTTTAGTTGTATTTCAATATATTTATTGGTTTTTAGAGTCTTTACAATTATTAGTGGTTTTGTGGCTTTCAAGGGGTTTTTTACATTTTTAGGGATTTTTACGGCCTTTTTGATTTTTATGGTTTTAGGGTTTTAGGGATTTTTAGGGGTTTTATGGGTTTTTAGGGTTTTTAGGGTTTTATGGTTTTCAAGGTTCTCAGTATTTTCTATGGTTTTTATGAGTTTTTAGATTTTTTAGCATTTTTTGTGGTTTTAAGATTCTTTATTGATTTTTAGGGGTTTGATGGGGTTTTAGGTGTTTTTATGGTTTTAAGGGGTTTTTATGGGTTTAAGGGTTTTAAGGGTTTTTAATGGTTTTTATGTTTTAATATATTTAAAATTATTTTTTACGGTTTTAATGGTTTTTAGGGTTTTATGTATTTTTTAGGGTTCTCAGGGTTTTTATTATTTTAATGGATTTTTGGGTTTTTAGTGATTTTAGTGGGTTTTCTATGGTTTTAAGGGTTTTTATGTTTTTTTTGGGAATTTCCAGGGATTTTTAGTGTTTTTTATTATTTTCATGGTTTTAGAGATTTTAGGGTTTTTAGAGATTTTGATGAATTTTAAGGGTTTTTAGGGTTCTAGGGTATCTTCTGATTTTTTGTGTGTTTTTTCAGTTTCTTAGGGGTTTTATGATTTTTAGAGTTTTTTAACATTTTTAGGGATTTATGTGTTTTTAGGGTTTGTAGTGGGGTTTTAATGTTTTATGGGGTTTTAGGGTTTTTTTAGGTTTTAGGGTGTTTAATGGTTTTTAGGGGGTGTTTTCAGGGTTTTAGGGTTTTTTTTTATATTTTTGTGGATTTTAATGTATTTTTATGGTTTTTAGGGATCTTGAGGGGATTTAGGCGATTTCATGGTTTTTAGGGTTGTTCGAGGGTTATTAATGTTGTTTCGGTTTTTATGTTTTCTTTTGAGTTTTTAGGGGTTTTATGGGGTTAGAGAGTTTTTTTAACTTTTTTAGGGGTTTAAAGGGTTTCTTGAATATTTACTGGTTTTAGGGGTTTTAAAATGTTTTATGAGTTTTTATAGTTTCCATGGGTTATTTATGGTTTTTAGGGTATTTATATTTTTAGGTATTTTTATGTTTTTAGGGGTTTTTAGGGATTTTAGAGATTTTGAATGGTTTTAGGTTTCTTCAGGGTTTTTGTGGTTTTCTGGGTCTTTTTTGGGTCTTTTGGGGTTTCTATTATCTTTTTTTAGTTTTTTATTTTTTTAAGGTTTTTTAAAGTTTTAATAAGTTTTAGGGGTTTAAAGTGCTTTTGGAGGTTTAGTGAGTTTTTAGGGGTTTTAATGGTTTTAGGGATTTTATAGTTATTCATGTTTTTAGGTATTTTTTAGGATTTTTATGGTTTTTAGGATTTTAGGTATTTTGAGGGGTTTTAGGTGTTTTAAAGGTTGGTAGGTTTTAAGGATTTTTTACGTTTTTAGGGTTTTTAGGTTTTTTGTGAGATTTTTTTTAACTTTTTAGGGGTTTTAAGGGGTTTTAGAGTTTTTATTGGTTTTAAAGGGGTTTTATGAGGTTTTTCCTATTTTTATGGGTTTTATGTGTTTTTTTATTGTTTTTAGGGGGGTTTTAGGGTTTTTGTGTTTTTAACATATTTAGGTATTTTATGTATTTTTTATATTTTTTATTATTTTTCGGGTTCTCTAGGGTTTATATAGTTTTTGAGGGTTTTTAGTGTTTTCTAGGTTTTTGAAGGGTTATATGGCTTTCAGAATTTTCAGGATGTTTTCTAATTTTTAATGTTTTTATGGTTTTGGAGAGATTTTTAGTGTTTTTAGGGGTTTAAACAGTTTTTAGTGTTCTAGTGGGAATTTAGGGTTTTAAGGGATTTTGAGATTTTTAATGTTTTTATGGTTTTTATGGTTTTTGGGGGTTTTAGGGTTTTAAGGTTATTTACGTTTTATGGATTTTTAGGTATTTCTTATGATTTATATATATTTTTATGTGTTTTATAGTCTTTATGTATTTTGAGGGTTTTAGGGTATTTCACTATTTTTAGTGTTTTTTCTAGGTTTTTGTAATCATTAGGGTTTTTTTGATTTTTTGATTTTTACGTTTTTTAGTGTTTTATGACATTTTAGGGGTTTTATGGGGTTTTATAGTTTCGTTGTGGGCTTTTAGGATATTTAGGGGGTTTCAGTGATTTTTAAGGTTTTTAGGGGTTTTATGGTTTTCATGGAGTTTTTTCAAGGTTATTATG
Source organism: Viscum album (assembly GCA_963277665.1). NCBI lineage: Eukaryota > Viridiplantae > Streptophyta > Magnoliopsida > Santalales > Viscaceae > Viscum > Viscum album. The sequence goes on from OY728156.1 coordinate 123,649,411, forward strand.
ATTTTTTTCCATATTTAGGGATTTTTGAGGACTTTATAGGATTCTTATTGTTTTTAGGATGTTTAGGTTTTTATGGATTTTGAGTGTTTTTAGAGGTTTTCTGGTTTTTATGGGGTTTAGGAGTTTTCGGGGCTTTTAGGGTATTTTGGGGTTTTAGGGGATTTTTGCAGTTTTTTTGAGTTATTATGGTTTATAGAGTTTTCTAACATGTTTAAATTTTTTTAGGGTTTTTAATGATTTTAGTGGGGTTTTTATTGTTTTATGGGGTTTTAGGGTTTTCAAAGGTTTTAAGGGAGTTTTATAATTTTCAATAATTTTAGGGATTTTATGGTATTTTATGTTTTCTGGGATTTTTACGGTTTCTAGGATTTGTATGGGTTTTAATGTTTTTAGGTTTATTGTAGATTTTGGGGGTTTTAGGTTTTTTATAGTTTTTAGGGGTTTTCAGTGTTTTTAGGGTCTTTTGGGTTTTTAGGGGTTCTTTGAGTTTTTTAGGGTTTTTAATATTTTTATACTTTTAAAAGCGTTAGGGGTTTTTAGGATTTTTTAGAATTTTTAGTGGTTTTAGGGTTTTTATGGGTTTTTAGGTATTATTTGGTTTTTTTGGTTTTTATAGTTTTCAGGGGGGTTTTGGGATTTTAGGGTATTTTACATTTTTAGGTATTTTATAGGGGTTTTTAGAAATTTTTTTGGTTTTTATGGATTTAATCATTTTAGGCTTTTTATAGTTTTTAGTGTCTCTTAGGGTATTTTATGTTATTAGGATTTTTTAGTGTGTTTAGGGTATTTTTGTGTTTTTAGAGTTTTTTTTATGATTTTAGGGTTTTAAAGTTTGTTTAGTGTTATTTAATATATTTTTTAGGTTGAAGGGTTTTTAGATTGTTTTAATGGTTTTATGGTTTTATAGTTTTTATGAGGTTTTAGGGGCAAGGAAGATGCGAGGGTCAGGCAATTCCCATCCCCCTCATAATATATTAGAGAAAAAAAGACACATCAGACAAGGGAGGGGCGGGGTCAATCAACCCACACCCAAAATCCCTTAACAAACACACATCCAAGACCAAAAAAAAAGAAAAAACAAAAAAAACAAAGACACAACACCAAACTCACAGAAGCTTCAGCACCTTCTCAGCCAATTCCAGCGGTCGGCAGCTCCATCACCCCTTTATCACTTCCCAACCAAGCAAAAACAGCATCCAAGGCTTACATCCAAGCAGCGACCAACGTCTAATCTCACATGTTCTAGAATCCAACACCTTCTCAGAAAGAAGCTCTACCATAAGAAGCTTTATCATCCAGCATTCACCAGCAGCCAGCAGCTCACAACTAACCAAAGACCAGCATCCAAACTCACAAAAACCAGCATCCAGCACCTTCTCACCAAGAAGATCCACCGCCATCAGCACATAACCATCAGAACCAAAGTCATAAATCTCACCTTCATCACTTCAGGACGAAGCAGAAGCTCCACAGCACCCAAAGGCAGAGCAAAGTGAAGCACCACTCAGCAGAACCAAAAGCCCGCATCCACATCGAACCACATCCAAACCAGATTCGCCACCACGCAGCAGAACAACAACCATGACCAAGCACCTGCATCCATAACCAAAGACCAGCACCCGCAAGGAATCACAACAAAACCAACCATAGAACAGAAAAATACAGATAACAGCCAAACCGCATCACCGAAGAAACTCCCTCTCAGAAAACCAAGCCAAACTCATCAGCCCAAGAAACCAGCAGCAACCTCTGACAAACAACATCACCAAAACACCAGCATTAACAACAAAAACACCACCACCTCCAAACCAACAAGCTCCAAAAAACTTTCAGCAAAAAAAAACAGCAACCAGCACATCCGATCCCATCATCTCCCAAGTAATCGCAGCTCAACATCCAGAAGTCAAGGCCGTCAGACCTGACCACATCCAGCATTCTACACCTCATAGAAAAATTAACCGCATACCACCAGCAAGTGCGCATCAAAGAACATCTATCCCATATCATCAAAACTAGATGATTCATAACCAACATCTCAACCATGAAATAGGAGGACATGGAATTCCAAAAGGTCTGATCGGATCTAGCACCAACAGCATGGAGAGGAGATGAAGCTGAGAGGTTAGAAAGAACACACACCCGCATCTGCTTCACGACCCAAGGAAAGGATTGAACCAGAACAAAAAACAAACCTTCAACAACATGGGATCAGGAATCGGGGAGCTGAAAGCAGAAAAAGTCGTCACTGCCGTTCGCCTTTTAGACGGAGAAACCCGTTGAAGACTTCTGTTTCCAAGATCTCCCCCTAAGAGCAAGGGCCGAGAGGGGATCCGGTTCTAACACACCAGTCAATGTCATCACTCGGCGAAGCCGAGGGGTACCTTTCACCTTTGATCCAGAGAACGCAGCCGAGGCCCTCCGTCGCTGAAACCCCAATCTGTGTTGAGATATCCCTCTAAATGCATGATAGGGAAGGGCCAGGAATATTGAAGAATCCTTGATCTGTGCCGCCCCATGGAAACACCGATGAGAAACTGCCGAACCGAGAGACTCTGCACTAGCGGGCCACCACCACAAGTGCCCCCGCAAGGCCGAGGGGAAGGGGAAAATGACCAGCACTGTCATCTTAATGGAAACTCGATGGAAACCCTAGAATCCACCTTGAGGGGGAGAGAGAACCAAGAGAGTGCGTTTCCATCTAATCTTTAAGTCTTCTTATGGGGTTTAAAGGATTTTTGGATTTTTTTGGTTTTCATGGGGGATTCAAGGATTTAGGGTTTTTGATGTTATTAGAGATTTTTAAGGATTTTTTTGGATTTTTATGAATTTTAAGGTTTTTTATTTTTTTTTTGAGATTTGTATGGTCTTACGGGGTATAAAGGTATTTTTTATTTTTAGGGGTTTTAAGGGTCTTTTGGGTTTTAGGGGTATTTTTTGAGTTTGTATGGTTTTTATTATTTTTAGTCTTTTTAATGGTTTTAGGTGTTTTATGGGGTTTTAGTGTTTTTAGTGGGTGTTTTGGGTTTTTATGTGTTTTATGGGTTTTAAGGTTTTTGGGGATTTTATTGGTTTTAGGGGGGGGGGGTTAAGGTTTTTATGGTTTTTTATGTTATTATTGATTTTTAGGGATTTTTATGGATTTTTATGATTTTTAGGTTTTTTATAGATTTGGATGGTTTAATAGGGTTTAGGGGGTTTTCATGGTTTTCAATGGTTTTTTGGGGTTTTAGCATTTTTTTAGTTTTTTTAGGGTTTTAGAGTTTTATAGTTTTTTTACGTTTTTAGAGTTTTTAAGTGTTTTTAGAGTTTTTGGGGATTTTTTGGGGTCTTATAGGGTTTTAGGTTTTTTATTGTTTTAGGATATTTTTATGATATTCCTGGGTTTTTATATTTTTTATTGTTTTTTAGGTTTTCAGTGATTTTTAGGGATTTTTAGGATTTCTACAGTTTTTAGGGTTTTAGGGTTTTTTGGGATTTGAGGGTTTTTTGGGTTTCTCAGGGTTTTTTTAGTTTTTTTGAGTTTTAGGTTATTTTAGAGTTTTTAATGTTTTAGGGGTTTTGATTTTTAGAGTTTTTAGTGGTTTTATGAGTTTTAGGGATTTTAGGAGTTGTTTGGGTTTTATGGGGTTTTTAGGGTTTTCTTGGGTTTTTATGTTTTCAATGATTTTTGGTGTTTTTTTTATTTTTAGGGATTTTATGGTTTTTAGGTATTTTTGGGGTTTTAGGGATTTTAATGGTTTTTAGGGTTTGTAGGGTTTTAGGGTTTTTATGATTTTTAGTATTTTCGGGATTTTATGGGGGTTTTGGGGTTTTATTGTATTTTTTATGGTTTTTAAGGGTTTTTTTGATTTTTTAGTGTTTCTATGGGTTTTAAGGGTTTTTATTATTTTTATTTGTTTTTAGTAATTTTATTGGATTTTATGGTATTTTAAGGGTTGTGGGGTTTTTATGTTTTTCAGGGGGCTTCATGGAATTAGGGGTTTTTAGATTTTTCGTGATTTTTAGAAATTTTTTTATCATTTTTATGGTTTTGGGGGTTTTATGATTTTTTGAGTTTTTGAGGTTTTTTAGGGGTTTTAGCTTTTTTCACGGTTTTAAGAGACTTTTTATTTTTAGGATATTTTGGGTTTTTTAGTTTTTATGGTTTTTAGAATATTTTAACATTTTCACAGGTTTTAAGTGTTTTTAGATTTTTTAATGGGTTTTTAGGGATTTTATTTGTTTCTTGGGTTTTAAAGGTTTTTATGGGTGTTATAATTTTAGGTATTTAGGGATTTAGGTTGGTAAAGTTTTCATAGGTTTTTAGGGTTTTTTAGGTTTTTTAGGATTTTAGAGTTTTTTAGGGTTTTTACGGATTTTGAGGGTTTTTTGGGGTTTTTTGGTTTCTATAAGATTTTATAGGGTTATCATTATTTGGGGGGGGGGGGGGGGCGTTAGGTTTTTTCCGTTTTTAGGGGTTATTTTTTTAATGTTTTTTTTAACATTTTTGGATTTTAATGGTTTTAAGATATTTTAGTAGTTTTTTGTGTTTTTATGGGATTTTAGGGTTCTTAGGGTTTTTTATAGGGATTATGGGTTTTAGGGGGTTTATTTTTTTTATTCATTTCTATTATGTTTTGGGTTTTTTTATATTTTTAGGCATTTTTTGGTATTTTTAGGATTTTTAGGTATTTTTGGATTTTTTGGGATTTAGGAGACATTAAGGGTTTATATATGGGGTTTCAAGGATTTTATGGTTTTTAGGGATTTGGGATTTTATGTTTTATAGAGGTTTTAGGGGTTTTTGGTTTTTTAGATTTTTGAAGGTATTTATGGGTTTAATTTTTGTAGTTTTCTTGGGTTTTTAGGGTTTTTTGTGTTTTTTGGTTTTTTTTAGATTTTTAGGGGATTTTATGGATTTCATGGGTTTTTAGGCTTTTTATTATTTGGTATGTTTTTAGGTATTTTTATGGGTTTTTATCATTTTTATGGTTTTATTGGTTTTTAGGGTTTTAGGATTTTTTAGAGTGTTTTGGGGTTTTCTGGGTTTTTAAGGTCATTTGGGTTTTTAGGATTTTTATATTTTTTTTAGGTTTTTAAAGGTTTTTAGAGTTTTATAACATTTTTAGGTGATTTAAGGGTTTTTATAATTTTTCATGGTTTTTCGGGTTTTATGGGTTTTTATGGTTTAAATTTTTTTTAGGGGTTTTTGTGATTTTAGGCATTTTACATCATTTTTATGGTTTTTTTACATTTCATATATTTTTAGGACTCTTTTAGGATTTTATGGTTTTTAGGGTTTTTATTATTTTAATTTTTTAATGTGTTTTAGAGTGTAAGTGGGATTTTATGGTTTTATGGGTTCATTAGGGGTTTAAGGGTTTAGGGTTTTTAGGGTTTTTTTTACATTTTAGTGTTTTTATTGATTTTTTATGTTTTTAGGGTTTGTTATGACATTCATGGGGTTTTCAAGTTTTTAGGGTTTGTTAATTATTTAGGGATTTGGGAGGGGGGAGGGTTTGTATTTTTACAGTTTTTAAGGTTCTTTACATCATTTAGATTTTTTGAGGATTTTTAGGGCTTTCACTGATTATTATGGTTTTTTGAGTTTTTCAATGTTTTTAGGGCTTTATGTGTTTTTCATAGTTTTATTATCTTTTTCAGTTTTTATGGTTGTTTAATTTTTTTTAGCAATTGTAGGATTTTAAGGGATTTTATAATTTTTAGTGGTTTTTAGGATTTTATGGGGTTTTAATGTTTTATAAGGTATTTAGGGGTTTTAATGGCTTTCAAGGGTTTTCCAGGGTTTTCAAGGGTATAGGGTTTTTACATTTTGAGGGATTATTTGGGGTTTTTTAGTATTTTTTATAGTTTTTAGTTATTTTATGGATTTTCACGAGTTTAAAGAAATTTTTAGAATTTTTCATGATTTTTAGGGTATTTTGGGGATTTTAGGGTCTTTTAGTGTTTTTAATGATTTTTATTTTTTTTATAGATATTTTTAACATTTTTAGGGGATTTTAGGGTTTTAAGAGAATTTATAGATTTTAGTGATTTTTTTTGTATTTTTATAAGCTTTTAGGTTTTTTTAATGTTTTTATAGGTTTTATGGTTATCAATGGTTTTTTCAGAGGTTTATGGGTTTTTACGAATTCAAGGATGTTTAGGGAAATTTTATGATTTTTATAGATTTAGGTTTTTTTGGGTTGCTAGGGATTTTTAGGGTTTTAAGGTGTTTTTATGGTTTTTATTATTTTTCATGGTTTATTGTTTCTTTTGGGTTTCTATGGTTCCATGGGGTTTTTTATGGTTTTATGGGGTTTTAGAGTTTTGAGCACCTTTAGTGGATTTAAGGGTTTTTAGAGTTTTTAGGGTTTTTATAAATTTTTAATGTTTTTTTGGTTTCTTGGGGTTTTAGGATTTTGTTGGGTTTTAATGTTTTTTAGGAATTATCACATTTTCAGGGATTTTTAGTGATTTTTAGGATTTTTATAGTTTTAGGGTTTTAAAGGATTTTGAGGGTTTTTAGGGATTTTAGGGATTTTAGGGTTTTGGGGGACTTTTGGGTTTTTGTGGTTTTTTTGAGTTTTTAGGGGTTTTAAGGTTTTATAGATATTTGTTTACATTTTCTAGGGTTTAAAGGGTTTTATAACTTTTAATAATTTAGGGGTTTTTGGGTATTAATGGGTTTAAAGGTTTTTAGAGGGTTTTATGGTTTGCACTAGGTTTTTCAGGTTTCTGGGTTTTTTACATTTACAGATATTTTTAGTCTTTTTTTAGATTTTTATTTTTTAGGGTTTTGAGTGTTTTTAGGGATTTAAGGGTTTTTTGTGGATTTCTATATTTTTTTGTGCTTTATAGTTTTCAAGGTTTTAGGGTCATTTGGGTTTTTTGATCTTCATTTTTTTAGGGGTTTTAAGTTTTTTTAATATTTTTAGTTGTTTTATGGGTTTTTAGTTTTTAGTGGGTTTTTATGGTTTTATGGATTTTTAGGGGTTAATGGTTTTTAGGAATTTTTATGGTTTTCATTGTATTTTTAGGGGTTTTAAGGTTTTTATGGTTTTAGATATTTTTAGGGGATTATTAGTATTTTAATGTATTTTTATGATTTTTATGTTTTTTAGGTATTTTTTATTTTTTTAGCGTTTTTAAGGTTTTTTTGGAGGTTTTATGATTTTTATAGTCTTTTTGTATTTTAAGTTTTTTCTTGAGTTTTTATTAGTTTTATGGTTTTCTAGATTTTATTAAATTTTTAGGGGTCGTATGAGGTTATAGTGTTTTCTCCGGGTTTTTAGGTTATTTATGTTGTTTAGGGTTGTTTAAGGTTTTAAGGGGGGGTTTTTTTACGGTTTTTAGGGTTTTTTATGTTTTGAGGGATTTTATGGACTTGTTTTTTATTTTTATGGTTTCAATTGTTTTTTAGGGAATTTGAGGGTTTTTATGTTTTTTTCATGTTTTAGGGGTTTTCAAGGATTTTTGGGTCCTTTTGAGATTTAGGGGTTTTTTGAGTTTTTTAAGGTTTTAAGATTTTTTTAATGTTTTCAGTTTTTTATAGTTATAGAGATTTAATTGGTTTTATGGATTTTATGGGGTATTAAGATTTTTTGTGGCTTCATTGGTTTTTTGGGTTTTTTGGGTTTTTTAGGTTTTCTAGTATTTTAAAAGAATTTTAGTATTTTTATGGATTTTAGGGTTTGTTAGGGTTCTTAGGGATTTTGAGGGTTTTATTTTATTAGGTTTTAGGGTTTTTAGGTATTTTTTATGGGTTTTAGAGTTTTATTTTTATATGTTTTTGGGTTTTTATGTTTTTAGGGGTTTTCAGGGATTTTAGGGTCTTTTTAGGTTTGTAGTGTTTTTTTGAGATTTTTTAGATTTGTATGGTTTTTTAGAGTTTTTAACTTTTTTAGGGCTTTTGACGGTTTTTTGAAGTTTTTTTGTAGGTTTTAAGGATTTTATGGATTTTTAAGTGTTCTAATATTTTTAGGGGGTTTATGGTTTTCCAAGTTTTTTAATGTTTTTATGGAATTTGTATATTTTAAGGGATTTTTATTGATTTTTTAGGATTTTTATGATTTTAATGGTTTTTAGGAGTTTTAGGTATTATTTGGGGTTTTAGCGATTTTAGAGTTTTAGGGTTTTAAAGGTATGTTAGTGTTTTATATTCTTTTTTAGGTTATTTATGATTTTAGGGTTTTTAATTTTTATTATAGTTTTTTATATTTTTAGGAGTTTTAATAGGTTTAGAGTTTTTAGTATCCTTTACGGTTTTATGGGTTCAGGGTTTTTTATGGGGTTTCATGGATTTCATGGGATTTTTAGGATTTTTAGGGGTTTTGATGTTTTCATGTATTTTAATGGTCTCTTTTTTTTTGTATTTAGGGATTTTAGGGTTTAGTGATTATGGGGGTTTGGGGGTTTTTAGGAGTTTTTTGGTTTTTATGGGTTTGCAAGGTCCATTTGGTATTTTTCAGTTTTTTTTGTTTTTTTTAATTTCTATGTTTTTAAAGGTTTTTAGACTTTTTAATGTTTTTAATGGTTTTAGGGTTTTTTATAGTTTTTAGTGGGTTTTTATGTTTTTATGGGTTCTTAGGTTTTTTGAGGTTTTAGGGGTTTTTTTGTGTTCAGGGGATTTTTAGGGTTGTTAGGATTTTTTTACATTTTTAGGGATTTTTAGGATTTCTAGTATTTTTATGTTTTTTAGGAATTTTGATGGTTTTAGGGGGTTTTAGTGTTTTTTGGGGGTTTAAAAGGTTTTTCTTGGTTTTTTTGGTTTCTAGGGATTTTTTAATATTTTTTCATTTTTAAGGTTTTTTAGAGTTATTAACATTTTTAGGTGTTTTAAGGGGTTTTATTGTTTTTTTGGGGTTTTATGGGTATTATGGTTTTATAGTTTTTAGGGAGTTTTTAGGGTTTTTAGGGTTTTTTTTAATTTTTTCATGGATTTAAAGTATTTTTAGGAATTTACTATTTTTAGGGGTTTTAGGGAATTTGATGGTTTTTAGTGGTTTTCAGTGTTTTTATGGTTTTTAGGGGTTTTCAGAATTTTTATGGTCATTTTTTGGGAGTTTAATGGTTTTTCTGGAGTTTTTAGTGGTTTTATGGTTTTTAGAGTTTTTAAAATTTTTAGGGGTTTTAAGGTTTTTTAGTTTTTTTGTGAGTTTTATGGTTTCTATGGGGTTTTGTGGTTGTTTCACAGTTTTTAAAAGTTTTTATGGTTTTGAATGGTTTTTCCAGGTTTTTTGTATTTTTCACATTTTTAGGGATTTTAGGGTTCTTAGGATTTTTATGGTGTTTTGTAATTTTTAGAGGTTTTAGTAATTTTGAGGTTTTTTAGAGATTTGAGGATTTTTAGGGTTTTCATTATTTTTAGGTCCTTTTGGGGGTTTAGGATTTATTTTTATTCTTTTAGGGTTTTAAGGTATTTTTTAGGTTTTTAAGGTTTTAGGAGTTTTAATGGATTTATATTTTTAGTTATTTTTAGGTTTTTTTTGGGTTTTTATGGTTTTTATGTTTTTATAGTGGTTTACATTATTTTTAAAGATTTTTATGTTTTCATGGAATTTAGGGTTTTTAAATTTTTTTAGGGTTTTTAGAGTTTTTTATGGGTTTTAAGGGTTTTTAGATTTTTGAGTTGTTTTTAGGTTTTTATGGGGTTTTAGGGATTTTACAGTTTTTAGGGGGTTTTATTATTTTTAGGGTTTCTATGGGTTTTTTACCTTCTCAATGATTTTTAGGGATTTTTTATTATTTTAAGGGTTTTAGGGTTTTGATTGTTTTGGGGAATTTTGAGAGTTTTTTGTTTTTTCTGGGGGTTTTATGGTTTACAATGGTTTTAGGGCCATTTGGGGGTTTTTTTGAGTTTTTTAGGGTAAGGTTTATTTGAGTTTTTTTTAACATTTTTAGGGAATTTAAGGGTTTTTAGAGTTTTTGTGGGTTTTTAGGATTTTATGGGTTTTAGAGGATTTTATGGTTTTGAGGGGGGGGGGGGGTTACAGGGTTTTTAGGGATTTTTTACATTTTTAAGGAATTTTTTAGATTTTTTAGGATTTTATGTTTTTAGAGTTTTTAGGGGTTTTTTAGATTTTGAGGGGTTTTAGGGTATTAGATTGTTTTTAAGGAATTTAGTGTTTTCAGGGCTTTAGGGTCTTTTTGTGATTTTAGGATTTCTTTAGTTTTGGGCATTAAAGGTGGTCTAGAGATTTTGACTTTTTAGGGCTTTAAGGGGTTTTGATATTTTTTAGTGGTTTTTATGTTTTTTATGTTTTTAGCGGTTTTTATGGTTTTCAAGGGTTTTCAGGGTTTTTAGGGTTTTTATGCTTTCATATATTTTTATGCATTTTTTAGGATTTTTATGATTTTTATATTTTTATAGTTTTTAGGGATTTTGAGGAATTTTAGGAGTTTTCATTATTTTCATGGGTTTTCGGGGTTTTAACATTTTTAGTGTATTTTTGGGGTTTTAGGGATTATTTTTAGTTTTTATGGTATTAACATTTTTAGTGTTTTTCAACATTTTTAGGGGTTTTAATGGTTTTTAGAGTGTTTCTTTGTTTTTGGGGTTTTTATGTATTTTTTTGGTTTTTAGGGATTTTATGGTTTTTAGGGTTTTAGGGGTTTATGATTTTTAGGGAATTTAAGGGTTTTAGGGGCTTTCATGGTTTTTAAGGATTTTATGGATTTTATAGGGTAAAGTGACTTTTTGAGTTTTTAGTGTTTTAGTGAGTTTTTACGATTTTTAATATTTTTTATAGTTTTTTTATCATTTTTAGGTGTTTAAAAGGTTTTTAGAATTTATAGTGTTTTACGGTTTTTAGGGGTTTTATGGTTTTATAGGTTTTTATGGTCTACCATTTTTAGGTTTTTGGGGACTTTTTAGGGTTTTATGGTTTTTAGCGTTTTACAATTTTTAGGTATTTTGATGGTTTTTTGGGGATTTTATGTTTTTTCTGGTTTTTTGGGGTTTATCGATTTTTTTGAGTTTTTATGGGTTTTTAGAGTTTTTTTTGATGTTATGGGGATTTAAAATGTTTTTATAGTTTCAAGTGGTTTTTTGATTTTTATGGGTTTTAGGGGTCTTTAGGATTTTTTTTGTGATTTTGATGGGTTGTAGTGTTTTATTAAATTTTTAGGGTTTTTATTATTTTTTTAGTTTTTTAATATTTTAGGGGTTTTACGTGGTTTGAGAGTTTTTTATTGGTTTTAGGGGTTTTGTGGATTTTTTGGTTTTTAGGTGTTTTATGGGTTTTAGTTGTTTTTTTGGGATTTTTGGGATTTTTATGTATTTCAGGGATTTTAAGGGAATTTAAGAAGTTTCATGGGTTTTAGGGAATGATTTTAAGTAATTTGGATGGTTTTTAGTGGTTTCCTTGCATTTTGGGTTTCTTAGGGGTTTTCATTGTGTTAGGGTCATTTTGATGTTTTAGGGTTTTTTTATTTTTTAGGGTTTTTAACTTTTTTGGAGTTTTTTTTTTCAATTTTAGGGGTTCAAAAGGTTTTTGGAGTTATTATTGGGTTTTAAGGGCTTTTAAGAGTATATCTGGTTTTTATGGTTTTCAGGGGGTTTTTAGGGTTTTTAGGTGCTTTAGGAATTTTTAGGGGTTTTTTGGGGGTTTTGGGGTTTTTTGGGTTTTACTGTTTTATGGGTTTTAAGGTCTTTTGGGGTTTTTAGGTTTTTTTAGTTGTTTAAGGTTTCTAAAATTTGTATATTTTTTAAAAAAAAATATGGTTTTGTTGTTTTTTTAATGTTTTTATTGGGTTTTAGGGTTTTATGGATATTTAAAACTTTTGATGTTTTTGGGGGTTTTTTATGGTTTTAGGTGTTTTTAAGTGTTTGATGGTGTTTTACATTTTAGAGATTTGTAATAATTTTTTATTTTATTTTTATTTCTATCCTTTTTAGTTTTTTTATGGATTTTGATGGTTTTTATGTTTTTTCATGGTTTTTAGGTTTTTTTGTTTTTCTCATCTTTTGGGTGATATGGGTTTTTTTTGAGGTTTTAGGGATATACGGTTTTTGGAGTTTCATAAAATTTTTAAGTGTTTAATGGTTTTAAATGTTTTAGTGGTGTTTAGGGGTTTTATGGGGTTTTATTAGTTTTTAGTGTTTTTAAGGTTTTCTATAGTTTTTTTATTATTTTGAGGGTTTTGTACTTTTTTTTTGTTTTGTCAGGATTTTTTAGGATTTTTTAGTTCTTCAATTTTTTTGGGTTTTATGGGTTTTTAGGGTTTTTAGGGTCTCTTGGGGTGGGGGTTGTGTTTTTTTGGTATTTTTATTTTTAGATTTTTTTATCATTTTAAGTGGTTTTGAGGGTTTTTAGTGTTTTTTTGTGATTTTTAAGGTTTTCTGGAGTTTTATGGGTTTAAAATATTTTTTTTTGTGGTTTTATGGTTTCTAGAATGTTTTCAAGGATTTAGGTGTTTTTACATTTTTAGGTATATTTAGGAATTTTTTATGATTTTTATGTTTCTTAGGGTTTTTATGAATTTTGAGGTTTTTTAGGGATTTTTAGGGTTTTTAAAGATTTTTTTATTTTGTATTAGTTGTAAGGGTTTTCTATTTTTTAACATTTTTAGTGGTTAAAAGGTCTATAGAGTTGTAGGGGTTTCAGGATTCTTATTATTATTAAAGGTATTTAGGGATTTTTATGGTTTGCAGGTGTTTTTCCTGGATTTTAGGATTTTTTACATTTTCAGTTTATTATTTTTTAGTATTTTTTTACAGTTTTTTGGGATTTTGAGGGATTTTAGGGATTTTTAGGGATTTTTAGATTTTTTTTGGATTTTAAGTGTCTTTTCGGTTTTTAGGGGTTTTTCAGTTTTCTAGTAGTTTTAAGGTTTTTGGAGTTTTTAATCATTTTTAGGGGTTTTAAAAGTATTTAGAGTTTTTAGTGGTTTTTTGTGTTTTGGGGTTTTTAAAATTTTAAGGTTTTTTTTTGGTTTTCTGGGCGTTTTTTAAGGTTTTTACCTTTTTATGTATTTTTAGAGATTTATTAGGATTTTTATGGCTATTATGATTTTTTAGGTTTTTTAGGGATTTTCAGGGTTTTTAATATTTTCAAGGGTTTTTATGGTTTTATGGTTTTTTAGTGTTATTAGGGTCTTTTTTGATTTTATGGGTTTTTTTAGTTTTATAGTTTTTATGTATTCTTTGATTAATAACAATTTTTTGGTTTTCATGGGTTTTTAGATTTTTTATTGGTTTTTAGTGTTTTTTTAGTTTTAAGGATTTTTATTTCTTTTTCGGTTTTTTGGGTATTCAAGGGTTTTGGGTTTTTTTATGTTTGCAGGGATTTTTAATGATTTTTATGCATTTTTTAATTTTTAGCATTTTTAGGGTTTTTATTGATTTCATGGTTTTAGGGGTTTTCATTATTTTTGGAGTCTTTATGGTATTTAGGGCCTTTTATGGTTTTTAAATATTTTTTTAGTTTTTAGGGGTTTTATGGTTTTTTAGAGTTTTTTAATAAAATTAGGGTTTTATGGTTTTTAGTTTTTTAGTGGTATTTTAGGGTTTTATGTGTTTTTGAAGGTTTTAAGGGTTTTTATGGATTTCATTGGGTTTTTAGGTTTTTTAATTTTTTTTTCAAATTTTAATGGATTTTTATGTTTTCTTAGGATTTTTATGGTTTTAGGGATTTTGGGTTTGTTCAGTATTTTGTGGGTTTTTCAGGGGGTTCACGAGATTTTTAGGTTTTTAGGGTTTTTGTGTGTTTTTCAGTTATTATGGTCTTCTGGGATTTTTAGATTTTTCTGAGTTTTTTAGGGTTTTAAAGGTTTTTTTGATTTTTTTAATGTTTTTAGAGGTTTTAAGGGTTTTTAGAGTTTTTATATGGTTATTTGGGTTTTTGTGTTTTTTGGGTTTTAAGGTTTTTATGGTTTTCATGCGTTATTCCAAATTTTTATGGTATTTTATGTTTTTATGTATTTTTAATTACCTTTATGATTGTTAAGGGTTTTATGGTTTTTTAGTGATTTTAGGGATTTTTGGGGTTTAGGGGTTTTCAGGGTTTTTTATGTATTTAGGATTTTAAGGGACATTTTAGGGATTTAGCATTTTTTATATTTGTTTTTTTAAATATTTTTTAGAATTTGTTAGCTTTTCTAGGAGATTTAAGGGTTTTATAGTTTTAGTGGGTTTTAGGGTTTTCAAAGGTTTTCAGGGGTTTTTCTGGTTTTTAAGGTTTTTATCGTTTTCGGGGCATTTCAGGATTTTCTAGGTTTTTTACGTTTTCAAGGATTTTAGGGATTTATTATGAATTTCAGGGGTTTTTAGGTTTTTTATGGAGTTAAAGGCATGTTAAGATATTTTAGGGGTTTCTATGGATTTTAGGATATTTTAGGGTTTTTATAGTTTTTTTTGGGATTTATGGGGCTTTTGAGATTTTAGGGTTTTTTAGAGTTTCTTAATGTTTTTATTGGTTTTAAGGGGTTTTAGAGGTTCTATTTATTTTTAGGGTCTTATGTGAATTTTATGTCTTTTTATTTTTTAATGGTTTTCATATATTTTAGGTAAATTTATTGTTTTTACGGATTTTTAGGTATTCTTAGGATTTTTAGGGCTTTAGGAATTTTATAGATTTTGAGATTTTTTAATGTTTTTAATTAGTTTCTGGTTTTTGAGCATTTCATGGATTAAGGGTGTTTTTGGGTGTAGTGGTTTTTAGTATTTTTTATAGGTTTTATGGGTTTTATAGTTTTTAATGGTTTTTGAGGTTTAAAAGGTTATTTGAGATTTTATTGTTTTTTGTGTTTTTATGGGTTTTTAGGCTTTTTAAGGTTTTAGGATTTTTTGTTATTTTCATAGGGTTATAAAGGTATATTTTTTATTTTACATTTTTAGCGACTTTTAGGGAATTTTCAGAAAGTTTATAATTTTTTGGGTTTTTATGTGTTTTAGGGATTTTAATGGGATTTGGGGGTTTTCTATATTTTAAGGGTATTTTGGGTTTTTATGGGTTTTTTGAGTTTATTCAGGTTTTATGTTTTATAGTGTTTTATAATGTTTTTCTGAGTTTTTATGGGTTTTAATGATTTTTAGTGTTTTAGTGGCTTTTAATGGGGTTTTGGGGTTTTTGTGTTGTTTAGTGATTGTTATTGTTATCTGGGTGTTTTAGGAATTTTTGGGTTTTTTGGGGGTCTTGGGATTTTGAGGGGTTTATACATAATCAAGGATTTTAAGGTTTTTTTGTCTTCAGTTTTTTAATGTTATTTTTTTAGGGTATTTCTGTTTTTTAGAAATTTTAATGTTTTTTAGGGTTTTTTTTATCATTTTTGGGGTTTTAAGGGATTTTAGAGTTTTTATTGTTTTTGGGGCTTTATGGGGTTTTAGGGGTTTTATTGTTTTTATGAGTTTTTTATGGCATTTAGAAGTTCATTAAGGTTTTAAGGGTTTTATTATGATTTTTAGAATTGTTAGAGATATTTTAGGATTTTAATGGTTATTTTGGGTTTTTTTGGGTTTTTCGGGATTTTGAGGGGTTTGGGGTTTTCAAGGATATTTTGGGTTTTTAGGGTTTTCAGAATTTTAATCAGGTTTTAGGGTTTTGATATGTTTTTATGGTTTTAGGGTGGTTTTAAGGTTTTTAGGGTATTTTAAATTTTTTGGATTTTTTTTTGATTTTTTTGGTTTTTATGTGTTTTTGGGATTTTGAGGGTTTTTAAGGTATTAGGTTTTTTTTTATTATTTTTGGGTTTTTTAATTTTTTGGGTTTTTAGGTTTTTTTAGTTTTTAGGGGTTTTAAAGATATTATAGTCTTTTAACATTTTCCGGGTTTTTAGAGTTTTTGTGGTATTTTGGTGTTTTAGGATTTTTAGGATTTTTGAGGGTTTCATGGTTTTTAGTGGTTTTTAGGGTTTTTAGGGTTTTTAAATTTTCAAGGATTTATAGGAAGTTTTAGTATTTTTTATTGATTTAGGGTTTTTTAGAATTTTTACGGTTTTAGGGTCTTTTGGGGTTATCAATGTTATCCGGGATTTATAGGGTCTTCGAGGGTTTTAGGGTTTTATTTGATTTTTTAGGATTTTAATGGGTTTTTAGAGTTTTTAGTGGTTTTTTGTGTTTTATGGGTTTTTAGGGTATTTTATGGTTTGGGGTTTTATGGTTTTCATGGGTTTTAGGGTTTTTTACATTCTTATGGATTTTTAGGGATTTTTTAAGATATTTATAGTATGTAGGATTTTTTAGGGTTTTTAGATGTTTTTAGGGTTTTTAGGGGTTTTAGGTTTTTTAGAGGTTTTTAGGGTTTTTGGGTATTTTTTGGTTTTATGGTTTTCTTAGTTTTTTAGGGTTTTAAGGTATTTAGTGTTTTCTTTCCTTCTTAGGTTTTTTAAGGGTGTTCAATGTTTTTAGTGGTTTTTAGGGTTTTAAGGATTTTTTGGTTTTCAGGGGTTTCAGGGATTTTTTACATTTTCATAGATTTATAAGGAATTTTTAGAATTTTTATGGGTTTTATGGGTTTTAGGGTTTTTTGAGATTTTGATTTATTTTATGATCTTTTAAGGGTTTTTATGTTTTTAGGGTTTTTATAGATCTTTGGGATTTCAGGGGGGTTGAGATTTTATGGTTTTTAGAGTTTTTATTGTTTTTAATGATTTTTAGGGGTTTAAGGGTTTTAGTGGCTTTTATGGGTTTTTTGGGTTCTAATGGTTTTTATAGTTTTTATGGTTTTTAATGGTCATTCAAGGATTTTATTATTTTTTAAGTTTATAGGTATTTTTAGAGATGTTTTGTATTTTTATTTTTCTAAAGGGTTTTTATTGTTTGTATGGATTTTGAGGATTTTTTTGGTTTTTTTAAGGGTTTGTAGGGGTTTATGGGTTTTTGAGTTTTTAGAGTCTTTTTGGGTTTCTTGGGGTTTTTTTTGAGTATTTAGGGTTGTTAATTAGTTTTAGAATTTTTTAACATTTTTAGTTTTCTTAAGTGTATTTAGAGTTTTAGTGGGTTTTTTGGGTTTTTCTAGGTTTTCATGGTTTTCAGGGGTTTTTCAGGATTTTTGGATTTTTATATTTTCTGGGATTTTAGGGCCTTTTTAATATTTTTATGTTCTTTAGTTTTTTAGGTTTTTATGGATTCTAAGGGGTTTTAGTGGTTCTCATGTTTTTTTGGGTTTTAGGGGTTTTAAGTGTTTTTTATGGAATTGTTAGGTTTTTTTGAGTTTTTTAGTGTTTTATAATTTTTCTAGATTTTTTACTGTTTTAGGGATTTTAAGGGGATTTAAGGGTAATTAGATTTTTAGAGCTTTTTTAGGATTATAATTTTTTTATTTTTTATGGGTTTTAAGGTATTTAAAAAATTATGATGTTTTTAGGGGGGTTTTAGATATTTTAGTTGGTTTTATGGTCTTTATTGGTTTTTAGGGTTCTAAGATTTTGGGGGGTTGTTGTGGTTTGTAGCAGTTTTTCATGATTCTTAAGGTTTTTTATGTTTTCATAGATTTTTTTGGGATTTTATTATAATTTTTATTGTTTTTAGGTTTGTTGGGGTTATTTTGGACTTTCAGGGGTTATATGGATTTTCAGGGTTTCTAATGTTTTAGGGTTTTTTGGTTTTTTCGGTACATAGTATTTTTTTATTTTCTCTTCTATTTTTTGGGTTTCTAGTGTTTTTTAATATATTTAATGGTTTTAGTGGTTTTTTGAATTATTAGTGTGTTTTTATGTGTTTTATTAGTTTGTAATGTTATTATGGGGTTTTAGAGTTTTTATTAATGTTATTAGGGGTTTTATAGATTTTTTAGGGTTTTTAGTGGTTTTTATGTTTTCATGGATTATGGGGATTTTTTAAAGAATTTATGGTTTTTATGGGTTTTTAAGATTTTACTAATTTTGAGGGGTTTTAGGGGTTTAGGGTTTTTAGATTTTTTAGAGTTTTAGGGTGTTTTTCAGGGTTTTAGTGTTTTTAAGAGTTTTAGTGTCTTTTGGGATTTACTTTTTTTTTTATTTTTTGGGTTTTTTATATTTTTAACATTTTTTGGGTTTTAAGTGTTTTTATAGTTTTTAGTGGTTTATTAGGGTTTTTTTTGGGGTTTTAGGGTTTTCAATATTTTTAGGGTTTATTATTACTTTCTTGGGGTTTTCCAAGTTTTTAGGGTTTTTTAAGTTCTTAGTTATTTTTAGCAATTTTTATAATATTTATGGTTTTTAGGGTTTTTTAGGTATTTTGATTCTTTTAGGGTTTTCATGGATTTTTAGGGTTTTTGGGATTTTATGGGTCTTTTGGGTTTTAGGTTTTTTTTTAGATTTTAGGATTTTTGATGTGTTTTATACTTTTTAATAGTTTTGTGGTTTTTTAATGTTTTATGTGTTTTAGTGGGTTTTATGGTGTTTGGTAATTTTTATGGTTTTAGGGATTTTTTATAGTTTTCAGGGGGTGTTCATCTTTTGGATGGATTTTTTTTGACATTTTTAGGTAATTTTTGGTAAATTTAGGAATTTTATGCTTGTTATATATTTTATGACTTTTTAGGGTATTTAGGGGGGGGGGGTTTCATGGTTTTTTGTTTTTTAGGGTTTCTTATGTTTTTACGGATTTTAAAGGTTTTTATAGTTTTTAATATTTTTAAGCGTTTAAGAGTTTTTAGAGGATTTTTATTTTTTCAGATATTTTTAAGGATTTTTAGGATTTTTAGGATTTTTATAGATTTTATAGTTTTTTTTGGGTTTTTTATATTTTTTTTATTTTTTAGGGTTTTCGATGTTTTTTAGATTTTTAATGTTTTAGGTGTTTAATGGGTTTTTGGAGATTTTAGTGGGTTTTTTAGGTTTTAATATTTTTAGGTTTTTATGGTTTTTTGGTGGTTTCCAGGGTTTTTAGATTCTTTTACATTTTTCAGGAGATTTAAGACATTTTCCTGATCTTTATGGTTTTAGAGTTTTTAGGGATTTTGATGGATATTAGGGGTTTTCAGGGTTTTTTAGTGTTTTTATGGTTTTAACCATTTTTTGGGTTTTTAGGTTTGTTTGAGTTTTTTGGGTTTTATGCCTTTTTAGTGTTTTAAATGTTTTTAGTTTTTTAAGAGTTTTTAGAGTTTTTAGTTGGTTTTTAGGAGTGTTATGGTTTTTATTGGTTTTAGAAGGTTTTCAGTTTTTAGGGTTTTTTATGATTTTATGGGTTTTAAGGATTTTATGGATGTTAGCCTCTTTTAGGGTTTGTTGGGATTTTAAGGGTTTTTTGGGTTTTTTGGGTTTTAAGTGGTTTTCTGTTTTTTTTCTTTTTTACAGTTTTTGAGTTTTTGGGGTTTTTAATTTCTTTATAGGTTTTGATAATTTTTAGGTGTTAAAATAGTTTTTAGAATTTTTAGTGGGTTTTAGGTTTTTTATAGGTTTTAGGGTGTTTATGGTGTTTAAGGTGTTTTATTGTTATTAAGTGTTTTTTAGGGATTTAGGGTTTTCTAAATTTTTAGGGTTTTATAGGTATTTTTAGGATTTTTGTGTTTTTAGGGTCTTTGGGATATAAGGGGTTTATTGGGATTTTAGGGTTTGTAGGGTTCTTAATGTTTTTTATTTTTTTTGGGTTTGTAAGGGTTTTTTTGAGTTCTTATAGTTTTAAAGATTATTTTTAGTTTTTTTACATTTTTAGGGGTTTAAAGGGTTTTTATATTTTTTTTGGTTATTAGTGATTTCAGGGGGTTTTAGCATTTTAAGGGTTTTCTGATTTTCATGGGGTTTTCAGTATTTTTAGTGTTTTTTATGTTTTCGGGGATTTTTTGGTCTTTTTTATTTTTATGGTTTTTAGGGTTTTTATGGTTTTTAGGGATTTTGAATGGTTTAAAGGTTTTAAGGATTTTTATGGTTTTTAGTATTTTTTGGGTCTTTTGGGCTTTTATGGTTTTTTATGATTTTTCTATTTATATTTTTTTTTAGATTTTTTAACATTTTAGGGGTTTTCCAAGTTTTTAGTGATTTTTAGAGCTTTTATGGTTTTTAGAGTTCTTAAGTATTTAGGGGTTTTTTGGGGATTTTAAGTGTTTTAGGTTTTCTGGTTTTTTGGGTTTTTAGGGATTTTTAAGATTTTTATGGTTTTTAGGGGTTTTAGGAATTTTGGGGGGTTTTAGGGCTCTTCTCGGTTTTTTAGGGCTGTTAGGTTCTTTCAAGGTTTTAGGATATTTTTTTTGATTTTTATGTTTTTTTGAGGTTTTTAATGTTTTAAAGGTTTTTAGAGTTTTTAACGTTTTAAGATATTTAAGGGGTATTTTAGAGTTTCTAGTGGTTTCAGGGTTATTATGGGTTTTAGAGATTCTATGGTTTTAGAGTTTTTTATTATTTTCAAGGTTTTTTAGGATTTTTAGGGAATTTATTTTTTCCAGGATTTTTTTGGGATTTTTATGGTATTTAGGGTTTTAGGGGTTTTCAAGTTTTTTTTGGGTTTTTAGGTTTTTTATTATATTTTGGGATTGTACGTTTTTTTTTTTGAGTTTTTAGGCATTTTAGTTTTTTAGAGAATTTATAAATTTTTATGGGTTTTGGGGGTTTTTAATGTTTTTAGGGGGTTTAAATGTTATTTTGGTGTTCTAAAGTTTTTTATTTTGTTTTACAAGTTTTTATGGGTTTTCGTGATTTTTTGGGTTTTTAGGTTTTTAGGGATTTTTAGGGCCATTAGAGATTTTTAAGGCTTTTATTATTTTGAAGGTTTTAAGGATTTTCAGAGTTTTAAGGATTTTTAGGGTTTTTCAGGGTTTCAATGTTGTTAGGGTCTTTTGGGGTTTTTTGAGTTTTTTATGGGTTTTATGGTTTTTAGAATTTTTATCATTTTTAGGGATTTTAAGGGTTTTTTTATTTTTAAGTGTTTTATTTGTTTTTATATTTTTTAAGGCATTTAGTGGTTTTTATTATTTTTTGTGGGTTTTCTCAGTTTTTTATATTTTGGGGGATTTTAAAGGATTTTTATGATTTTTATGGATTTACTGGTTTTTAGGGATTTTGAGAGTTTTTAGGATTTTTGGGGGATTAAAGGGTTTTAAGCTTTTTAGGGGTTTTTCAGGGATTATAGGGACATTTTAGGTTTTTCGGTTTTTCATGACTTTATTAGGGTTTAAATGTTTTTTAAATTTTTTAGCATTTTTAGGGTAATAATGGTATTCTTTCTTTTATTAATTTTTTAGAGTTGTTATAGGTTTTACGGGTTTTTAATGTTTTTAGGGATCTCATGGTTTTCAGTTGGTTTTAGGATTTTCTTATATTTTCATGGATTTTTAGTATTTTTAAGTATTTTTATGGTTTCAGGGTTTTTTTGGATTTTTGGGATTCAAAAGGGTTGTAGGGTTTTTAATTTTACACTTTTATGGGGTTTTAGACTTTTAAATGGGTTTTTATGGTTTTTATCGATTTTTAGGTCTTTTATGGTTTTTAGGGATTTTTATGGTTTTCAAGTGTTTTTACAGGTTTTTAATGTTTTTTACATTTTCATGGATATTTAGGGATTCTGTAGGATTTTTTATAGGTCTTAGATGTTTTTATGGTTTTTAGGGATTTTGATGGTTTTTAATGGTTTTAGTGTTTTTAGGGGTTTTAGGGATTTTACGATCTTTTTGGGGTTTTATGTTTTTTTATGGTTTTCATTTTTTTAGTGTTTTTAACATTATTATTGGTTTAATGGGTTTAGAGTTTTTAGTGGGTTTTGGGGGTTTTATTTGTTTTTAGGTTTTTTAGATGTTTTTAGGGATTTTATGGTCTTTAGGGTTTTTAGGAGATTTTACATTATCTGAGATATTTAGGGTTTTTTTTTATTTTCATGGTTTTTGGGTTTTTAGTGATTATAGGTATTTTGAGTGTATTAAGGAATTTTTTGGGATTTTAGGGCTTTTAGGGAAAAGATGGATCGACACCAAGTGAACCTTGTCCCCCAAAATTTATTAAAAAATAGCAGGAACCAACAAAATGTTACAAGGAGGGGTTGCAAACCCAGGTGTGCAGATCACCCCTCATGTCAAACTCCACAAACCAGAGGTAAGAGGATGGTGCAACAAAATACCACATCGAACACCTTGCTACGATCGCCTGCTTGGAAAGGGCATTCACAACCAAGTTCACCTCTCGATAGGCATGTGTGACATGAAAATTGTGGCCTTCATAATGTGAAAGGTATTCTTTCTATTGTGTTTTTATGTTTTTATAGTTTTTTTAATAATTTGTAGGAGTTTTAATGGTTTTTTCGAGTTTTTAGTTGGTTTTATGGTTTTTATGGCGTTTTTAGGATTTTTAAGGTTTTTAGAGGTTTTTAGGGTTTTAAGGGGGGTTTCAGGGTTTTTAGGGTTTTCATGTATTAAAGTATTTGTATGGATATTTATAATATTTGTGGGTTTAAGGGATTTTTATGGTTTTTAAGGATTTTCAGGGTTTTTTGGCTTTTTCAAAAATTTGTAGTTTTTAGGTTTTTTGGGTTTTTATGGTTTTATTTTTTTGGTTTTTTAAAGTTTTTGGAGTTTTTTAAAGACTTTGTAGTTATAATTATATATTTTTTAGTGGGTTTTTTATGGTTTTTATGGGTTATTAGTGGGTTTTGAGTTTTTTGTGGCCTTTATGGTTTTGAAGTGGTTTTCATTATTTTTAGGTTTTTTTGCGTTTTTAGGGGTTTTGGGTTTTTATTTGTTATGGTTTTTTGTTATTTGGGATTTTGAGTGTATAGGGTTTTTAGAGTATTTTAGGGATTTAGGGTTTTAGGGGTTTTTTGGTTTTTTGGGTATTTAGGGTTTTCTTTAGTTATTTAAGGTTTTAAGGTTTTTAAGATTTTTTATGTTTTAGGGGTTCTTAAGTGTTTTTACTGTTTTTAATGGGCATTAGGGTATTTATGTGGTTTTATGATTTTTAAGGTTTTTATAAATTTTATGATTTTTAGGGGGAGTTTAGGGTTTTTAGGGTATTTTTGTTTGTCAATTATTTTTATATATTTTTATGTTTTTTTTGATTTTTTCTGGTTTTTGGGATCTTTACAGTTTTTACGATTTTTGAGGGTTTTATGGTGTTTTTTAGATTTATGTTTTTTTGTGTTTTCGGGGTGGGTTTGAGGGTTTTTTTATATTTTTTTAACATTTTTATGGGTTTTAGTATTTTTAGTGGTTTTAGGGTTTTAATGGGTTTTAGGGGTTTTTATGTGGGTTTTCCTTGGATTTTTAGGGGTTTTTGGGTTTTTTATGTTTTGAGGTATTTTAGGGGTTCTTTATGATTTTTATGGATTTAGATTTTTTTTATCCATTTAGATATTTTTAGGGTTTCTTGATGTTTTCAGGGTTTTAGGGATTTTATGGGTTTTTTGGGTTTTAGGGGGGGTTTATTTTTATAGGGTTTTATGGTTTTTTAGATTTTTGTAACATTTTTATGATTTTTTTGAGGGTTTTTAGAGTTTTTAGTTGTTTTTAGTGTTTTTATGGATTTTTATGTTTTTATGTGTTTTTATGGTTTTCAGGGGGTTTTTAGGGTTTCTTCATTATTTTATGTTTTTACGTATTTTTAAGGATTTTTATGGTTTTTATGTTTTCAGGGTTTTTATGTATTTCGAGATTTTTTATGATTTTCAATGATTTTAGGGTTTCAGGGTTTTTATTTTTTTTATGGATTTGTAGTGTTTTTTTAGTTTTTAGCCATTTTAAGGTTTTTTAGATTTTTTATATTTTAGAGGTCAAGGTAAGTATAGGGCCAGGATATTTCTGACCCCCCCCCCCCACAATTTATTAAAAATAACACGAAGCAGACAAGGTAGGGAAGGGGTCAAATGACCCACACCCAAAAACACTTAACATCCCCAAACCCATAGAAACCCAAAACCCAAAAAGCAAACAAAATCTAGACATTGCATAAATTCACAATCATCTCCATCCGCACCTCCCAGCAAATCAGCAACCAACATCCCGCAACATGGATTCAATCATCTATCCCCTCCAACATATCCTTTAATAGTTTCTAGGGATAGGGTATTTCTCCCAGCCAAGCAGCAACAAGCATCCATCAGCATAAATTTCAGCATACAGTACCACATAAACAATCATATCCAATTATTCCCCATCTCAGATTCCAGCAACCATCACCCTCTAAAAAAATAGCTCCCGACCTTTCAAAGCTCAGTTTCTAGCATCCAGTACCTCCTGAGCAATCATCTTTCGGCAATTGGCACACAGAACCACCATTCCATATCACCGCGCACCCCTTAGAGTGCCAAACATCCCCTTTAGCAGCCCGGTAATCACACATCATCCTCAGACATTTCCCATCATCTCTCATTGAACCCAAGAGCTAGTTCCTGCAGTATCTCATGACCAAACCAGTCACAACCAATAAATATAAGATCTTAAAATGAAAAATACTCCATCTAAAACATTCAACAAGAAATGCAGTTCCAATGAATCAGTTTGGCACCACAAGAAAAACACAAAACATCAACAGAAACAGACTGCACCTCCCCTTAGACAGTTCTGCATCAATATAGTGAAACGTAGGTGAAGCCAAGGAACCAGATCGAGCATGAACCCGAATCAGCTGTGTGAAATGGAAACCAGCCCAAGGAACCAGATCACAACACAAAAATTCATCAACTTCATGACACAAGGATGAACTTGAGGAAGGACACCCAATCACACAAACTCGCATGTCACCTGATGAACCAATCCGATCCAAAACCACGATGCTCTATGCGTCTTATAGAACCAAAAAATCCAAACCATGCCACCACAAAATACATCTTGTGATTATATCTACGACCAAAGGCCCAAGAAATGCCTTCGTGTGGAGAATACGAAGCTGCCAAAGGAACCTTGAAACACCTGCCACCATAAATCCACAGTGCACCACTGAATCCCATCGCCACCAAGAGTTCCCCTTCCTTGAGATAAAGGACAAATATCTGCAACGCCACATGCCAGAATGTTCAGATCTGACCAGCTCCTCCATGGATCTGCAATGCCGCACTCCGAAAATTCTAGATCTGAGCAGCTCCTCCATTGATCTGCAACACTGCACGAAGGAAATACCAGCGCCGAACCACTCTACCATGAAACTACAGTTCCACACACTGGAGAGACTAGATCACATGAGGAGGGAGAATTAGTGCTGAGAAGGCCAACACCAGAGCATCCAAACCCACAATGAAGGCACTGCCACACCGGAGAAGACACACCGTGAGAGGAGGCAACATCCCATTAGAACCCAAGCATGAGTGGAGCTCGAAGACTCATCAGCCATCTTATTATGGTTTATTATGGTTTCTAGAGTTTCTTATCTTATATGTTTTAGGTATTTTAAGGTTATTTAGAGGTTTTAGTTGGTTTTTGGGGTGTTATGGGTTTTAGTGTTTTATGGCTTTTAGGGGGTTTTATATTAGAGGTTATTTCATGGTTTTTAGGGTTTTTTACATCTTCATGTATTTTTAGGGATTTTTTATCATTTCTATGGTTTTAGGGATTTTGATGGTTTTAAGGTTTTTTTGGCGGTTTTAGGTTTTATATTGTTTTTTGTGTTTTTAGGTATTTTTTGGGTTTTCTGGGGTTTTAAAAGATTCTTAGAGTTTTTAAAATTTTTGTGGTTTTATGGATTCTAATAATATAATTTGTGTTTCTAGGGAGTGTATGGGGTTTTAGGAGATTTTAAGGTTTTTAGTGGTTTTAAGGATTTCAAGGGTTTTTAGGTTTTCATGGATTTTTAGGGATTTTTATGGATTTTTAGAATTTTCATGGTTTTAACGTTTTTTAGGGGTATTAGGTTTTTTTGGGGGGTTTGGGGGTTTGGGGGTTTTAAAGGTTTTTTAGAGTTTTGGGTGACTTTTATTTGGGTTCTTAGCTTTTTAAAAAAAATTATAGTTTTTTTATGTTTTTAGAGGTTTAAAGAGTATTATATTTTTAGTGGTTTTTAGTGTTTTCATGACTTCTTTGGGTTTTTAAGGTTTTTATGGTTTTTAATTATTTTTAGGGGATTTTGTAGGTTATTTAGGGATTTTTACATTTTCAATGATTTTTAAGTCCTTTTAGGATTTCATGGGTTTTAGAGTTTTTATGTATTTTCGAGAATTTGACCAGTTTTTAGTGTTTATCAGGGATTTTCAGGTCTTTTAGGGTTTCTAGGGGTTTTATAGTCTTTTTGTGTGTTTACGTTTTTCTTAATTTTTAGCGTCTTTAAGGGTTTTTATAGTTTTATAATGTTTATAGGGGTTTTAAGGGGTTTTAGAGTTCTAAGTGGGTTTTAGGGTATTTATGAGTTATTAGGGGTTTTAAGGTTTTAGGGGTTTTAATATTTTTAAGTTGGTTTTGGG
Source organism: Viscum album (assembly GCA_963277665.1). Classification (NCBI taxonomy): domain Eukaryota; kingdom Viridiplantae; phylum Streptophyta; class Magnoliopsida; order Santalales; family Viscaceae; genus Viscum; species Viscum album. The sequence goes on from OY728156.1 coordinate 123,675,620, forward strand.
GATTTTATGAATTTTTATGTTTTTAAGATCATTTAGGGATTTTTTTTTATTTTACTTTTTTACAGTTTTTCGGTTTTTAGGTATTTTAGGGGTCTTCAATTTTTTTTGGTTTTTAGGGTTTATAGCTGTTTTTTTGGTTTTTTGGGTTTTAAGTTGTTTTATATATAGGGTTTTTAATTTTTTTTATATGATTTAATGTTTTCAGGTGTTTTTAGAGTTTTTAAGGTTCATATGGGTTTTAGTGTTTTTTAGGTTTTCATTGATTTTTTTGGGATTTTTTTTGGGATTTTTATGGTTTTTATAGTTTTTAGGTTTTTTTAGGGATTTGAGTGTTTTATGGGGTTTTATGGGTTTTTATTGGTTTTAGTTGTTTTCAGGGTTTTGGGGATTTTTTGGGGGGTTTTAGGTTTTTTTAGTTTTTGTGGTTTTAATGATTTTTAGAGTTAATAAAGTTTTTATGAATTAAAGGGGTTTTAAAGTTTTTATTTGTTTTTAGGGTTTTTATAGTTTTTAGTGTTTATAAATTTTTATTGGGGTTTTCTAGTTTTTTTGGGTTTTTTATGTTTTCAAGGAATTTTATAGCTCTTTTTGGATTATTAAAACTTTTTGAGTTTTAGGGATTTTGAGGGTTTAATGGGTTTTTAATGTTTTTTACAGTTTTTTGGTTTTTAGGTTTTATGTGTTTTTTTAGTTCTATAGGGTTTTAAGGGTTTTTATAGTTTTAAAATGTTATTAGGGGTTTTAATGGGTTTTAGAGATTTTAGTGGGGTTTTAGGGGTTTTATCTGTTTTTAGTGTTTTTAATGTTTTTAGTGTTTTTTTATTATTTTTAGGGGTTCTTCATGTTTTTAGGCGTTTTTATGTTATTGGGTATTTTAATTTTTTTTTGAATTTTATGGTTTTTAGGAATATTTAGGGATTTTAGGGATTTTGAGGATTTTAAGGGGTTTTCTTATTTTTAAGCATTTTAGGGGTTTAAAGGGCATTTAGGGTCCCTGAGTTTTTAGAGTTTCTTTTGATGTTTTTAGTTTTTTAAGGTATTTTTTGAGTTTTTAACATTTTTATGGGTTCAATGGGACTTTATATTTTTGAGTGGGTTTTAATGTATTTCAAGGGTTTTTATTGGTTTTTTGGTTTTTAGCTCTTTTTATGTTTTTTTGGGATTTTTACTTCCTTTTTTTAATATTTTTATGGGTTTTAGGAATTTTTTTGGGAGTTTAGGGTATTTTGAGGATTTTTCAAGGTTTTTCATGGGTTTTTAGTGTTTTAGGTATTATTAGAGTTTTTATGGTCTTTGGGGGTTTTAAAATATGTTTTTGCGTTTTTTAGGGTTTTAATGTTTTTTAGATTTTTTAATCATTTTTATAAGTGTTAAGGGTTTAGATTTTTTGTTTTTTTAGGATTTGTATGGGGTTTTAAGGTTTTTTCAGTTTTATCATTTTTAGGGGTTATTCAGGGTTTTAATTGTTTTCTACCTTTTTATGGATTTAAATCCTTTTATTGATTTTTTATGGTTTTTAAAATATTATGGATTTTGAGGGGTTTGATGGGTTTTTAGGGTTCCTAGGAATTTTAGGGGTTTTCAAGGTTATTTGGATCTTTTGGGTATTTATGATTTTTTTGAGTTTTTATGGGTTTTAGAGTTTTTTTAACATTTTAGAGTTTTTATGGGGTTTTATAGTTTTTTGTGGTTTTTAGGAGTTTAATGGTTTTTAGGGTTTTTTATGGTTTTCAGGGGGGTTTAGGGTTTTTATAGTTTTTTATGTTTTCATGGATTTTTATGGATTTTTATGATTTTAGGGTTTTTATGTTTTTAGGAGTTTTTTTGGATTTTGAGGATTTTTTTTTGTTTTTAGGGATTTTTCGGATTGTAGGGGTTTTTAGGGTTTTTAGGGTCTTTTGGTTTTTTCATATTTTTTTAGTTTGTTATGTTTTTAAGAGTTTTTAGATCTTTTCAATTTTTTTGGAGGTTTTAAGGGTTTTTTAATTTTTTTAGTGGTTTTTATGGGTTTTAGGGTTTTTTCATGTATTTAGGGGTTTTAATGTTTTTAGGGGTTTTATGGATTTCATGGGGTTTTCAGAATTTTTTAGGTTTTTTTACATTTTTTGGGATTTTTTAGTATTTTTATGGGTTTTACAGTTTTTAGGGTTTTTATAGATTTTAAGTTCTTTTAGTGTCTTTCATGTTTTTAAGTGTTTTTTTGTTTTCAAGGTTTTTAGGATATTTTGGGGGTTCTAAATAATTTTTTGAATTTTTTAGGGTTTTTAAGGTTTTTTCGATATTTTTAACTTTTTTAGTGGTTTTAAGGTTTTTAGAGTTTTTTGTGGTTTTTAGGGTTTTTATGGGTTTCAAAGGTTTCTAGGGGTTTTATGGTTTTCAAGGGGTTTTCATGGTTTTTATGGTTTTTACCATTTTCAGGGATATTTATGGAATTTTTATGATTTTTATGGTTTTTAGGGTTTTATGGATATTTATTTGTTTTAGGTTATTTTAGGATTTTTTAGGGTTTTTAAGGGTTTTATGATTTTTTTTGGTTTTTAGGGTTTTATGTGTTATTTAGGAATTTATGGCCTTTTTTTATAAACATTTTTCTAGGTTTAAAGGGTTTTTAGAGTTTTTAGTGGTTTTTAGGGGTTTTATGGGTTTTGGGGTGTTTTATGTTTTTAAGGGCTTCTATGGTTTTTAGGGTTTTTTTAAGGATTTTTGAGTTTTTTACATTTTCAAGTATTTTTAGGGCCTTTTTAGGATTCTTATGGGTTTTAGGATTTTAAAGTGTTTTTAGGGATTTTGAGGGGTTTTAGGTGTTTTAGGTGTTTTCTCTATTTTTAGGGAATTTAGGGTTCTTCAGGGTTTTCAACATATTTTTTCTATGGTATTTTTAGGGGTTTAATGGTTTTTATGGATTTCAGAGTTTTTTAACATTTTTTGGTGGTGTTAGGGTATTTAGTGTTTTTAAATTTTTTTGGGATTTTTGGGTTTTTTGGGTTTTTATGTTTTTTGGGGGTTTTTATGGGTTTTAGGGGGGTTTTTAGGTTTCCGGGTTTTTTACCTTTTCATGGATATTATATATTTCTTAGGAATTATTTTATTTTTAGCGGTTTTTAGGGTTTTTAGGAATTTTGGGGGATTTTAGTGTTTTTAGGGTTTTTCAGTTTTTTTATTATTTTAGGGTTTTTAGATTTTTTAGTGTCCATTATGATTTATGGGATTTTAAAGGGATTTTATATATTTTAGTCTTTTAGGGTTTTTATGGGGTTTTAAGGGTTTTTAGAGAGTTTTATGGTTTGTAGTGGTTTTATCAAGGTTCTTAGGAATTTTTATTGTTTCAAATATTTTTATGGATTTTTTACGATTTTAATGGGTTTTAGGCAAAGAAGGCACAGGTCCAGGCTATTCCCGGAACCCCCCAAAATTTATAAACAAAGGATACAGATACTGCAGACATGGGAGGGGACGGATCAATAAATCCACACCCAAAACCCCTTACGACCTCAGCCCGAGGGCCACAAAAGGAAAGAATAAAAGAAACAAAGCGCAAGACCAAAAAGGACACAGTGGCCAAAAGAAAATCACACACAGAGAAGGTCAGTCAACATCGCCGCCAAAATCCTCCAGCTCCGCATCACGAAACCCCATGCCAACACCAAAGACGCCACCATCATCAGCAACGCTAAAATCTGATTCATCACTCTAGTCCATTGAGTCCCATCCAGAGTCAAAATCTTCTTGCATGCCAAGTCTGGACCGCAGATTCTCCATAGATTTTACCTGCTCAGCAGAAAAATAAGGCCTCTCTCGCTTATTCACCTTCAGATTCAGTTTGACAGCTCATGAGGAGGCCCTAGTTGCCATTGGACATGGGAGGGCAGAGTAATCCCTCCTCCTTCTTCGCCTTGGTGGGGCAGAGGAGGTTCCCGCAGAAGACATCTTTGTTCCATTGCCACCATCACTAGCGGCTAATGGTGCCTTTCCCTTCTTTCTTTTTGCCTCAGGAGTTTCAGCACCTCCGCTGATTTTTTTCTCCCTTGATGTGACCATAGCAGCATTTATCCATCGATCAGCCTCAGCAAGCCTCTCCCAAAGCCTTCTTGCCTCACCTTCAAGAAGGAACCTTTCCCTTTCAACCCATACCATCTCATGGAGCTGCACACAAAAGTCTTCAGCCGAGGGAACATCATGAAGGATCATCACCCTCTGCAGGTCCATGGAAGGACCACCAGCATCACCAGCATATCGGAGCTGGTCACTAGGAAGGTCCTCAGCACTGCCGTCAAAGGGGGATGATAACCCAGGCCCCATGCCAGGTCCCCCCACGCTAGGATACCCATGCAGGACCAGCAGGGCATCACGCCAGTCTATATCCCCATCCAGTATGGGCTTTTCCTCAGCTGAGCATGAAATCCAGTCATCTCCAGACCTGGTTTCCTGAGAAACAACATCCTCCTTTGCAGCATCTTCCACCCATACCCCACCCATAGCAGGCTCATCTGATCCTGTAGCCTTAGAAACATTCACAGGAGTCGCATCCGTTAGAGCAGATCCAACAGCATTCTCATCAACCTTTAAGCCAGTTGTGTCATCCCATCCCAGATCCTTGCAGGAATTTTTCACATTTCCTGGCCAGACATCCATCTCAATTGTCCTATCTATCTCAGTTTGCTTCCTAATATCTTCACCAGACCCGTGAACACCTTCAGCAGAGCCATGAATTCCTCCCTCAGCGAGCATGACTTCATCCTCAACAGCATTCCCTGAGACACCGGCGCTTGCTTCCTGACTCACCAAGAAGCCACCCGAATGCATCAGAGAGATTTCTAACCCATTACCAGCCAACAGAAGAGACGAGTAGGGCACATCGGTAGCCACAGAGTGGGAAACCTCCCCAATATTCCCCTTCATCTCCACCCGAGGGAGGCCGCTCCCACTAGCAGGCAGAGATTCACCACCCCTAGAAGAGCCAGAACAAATTCTAGAACGGTCACTGTGCCCAAAGATCCAGAACGAAGAGCAGAAGACTGGCCATTGCTTTAAGAAAACAGATTTTCCACATCCAGTTGTTAGTGGGTTTGTTTATTTTGTATTGTTTTCAGAGTTTTTAACATTTTTACGGGTTTTAAGGGTTTTATGAATTTTTAACAATTTTTGGGTTTTTATGGGTTTTTATGGTTTTTATTGGTTGTTGGGGTTTTTACTGTTTTCATGGGGTTTTAAAGGATTTTAGTATTTTTATGTTTTCAACTATTTTTAGGGAATTTTTAGGATTTTTATTGGTTTTAGGGTTTCTAATGATTTTTAGGGTTTTTAGGGGTTTTAGGAATTTTTAAGGTTTTAGGGTTTCTCAAGGGGTTTTAGGGTCTTTTGTGTTTTTAGGGAGTTTTTTTACCTTTTAAAATATTTTCTAGAGGGTTTTATCATTTTAGGTATTTTAAGGGGTTTTATATTTTTTAGTGGTTTTAGGGTTTTTATGGATATTTAAGGGTTTTAAGGTTTTCAGGGGTTTTTAATTGGTTCTATGTCTTTTTTAGGGTTTTTAAGGATCTTTTTTACATTTTCAAGTATTTTTTAGGATTTTTTTATGATTTCTTTGGATTTTAGGGTTTTTTAGAGTTTTTAGGGACTTTTAGGGGTTTGGGGGGGTTTTGGGATTTTTTGGGTTTTTAGGGATTTTAGGGGTTTAGGGTCCTTTTGGGTTTTTATGTTTTTTCTGAATTTTCTAGGGTATTTATGGGTTTCAGAGTTTTTTTATCATTTTTACGGGTTAAATGGGTTTAAGTGGTTTTTTGGATTTTTATGGGGATTTATGGGTTTTAAAGTTGTATGGGTTTTTTATTGATTTAGGGTTTTTGGGTTTTTTACATTTTTATGGATTTTAATGGATTTTTAGAATATTATGTTTTCTATGATTTTCTAGGGGTTTTGGTAATTTTTATGGTTTTTGTATTTTCGGGTTTTTAGGGTTTCTGGTTCGTTTGGGTTTTTATGAATATTTTTGAGTTTTTAGGGTTTTTGTTGTTTTTAGAGTTTTTAAAATTTTTAGGGGTTTTAAAATTTTATATAGTTTTTAGAGGTTTTTTGGGTTTTATGGGTTCTTAGTGGTTTTCATGGGTTTTAGGGGGTTTTTAGGGTTTTTTACATTTTCAGGTATTTTGGGGAACTTTTTATTATTTTTACAGGTTTTAGTGAATTTTAGGGTTTTTAGGGTTTTTGTGGGTTTTTAGGGTCTTTCTGGCGTTTTGGGGATTTTAGGGTTTTTATGGTAGTTTGGGTCTTTAGTAATTTTTTTTAGGGCTTTGAGGGTTTTTATAGTTCTTTAACTTTTTAGGGGTTTTACGTGTTTTTATAGTTTTTAGTGGTTTTTAGGATTTTTATGCGTTTTTCTGGGTTTTTAGGTTTTTAGGGCTTTTTTGGATTTTGGGGGGATTTCTGGGTATTTAGGGTCTTTTATGTTTTTGTGGATTTTTAAGGATTTTTTTATTTTTATGATTTTTAGGGTTTTAAGGATTTTGAGGGTTTTTAGGGGTTTTAGGGTTTTTAGTGTTTTTAGGGGTTTAAGGTATTTTAGGTTTTTTAGGAGTATTTTATTGTTTTTTGTGGGTTTTAATATTTTTTTGGGTTTTTAATGTTTTTAGGGGTTTTAAGGGTTTTTAGAGTTTTAGTGGATTTTGGGGTTTTATGGTTGTTTAGGGTTTTAAGGTGTTTTATGGTTTTCAAGGTTTTTAGGTTTTTATAGTTTTTAGGTTTTCTTTTGTTTTTTAGATATTTTTAAGATTCTTATTATTTTCAGGGTTTTTGGGATTTTGATCATTTTAAGGGGTTTTAGGCTCTTTTGGGATATTATGGTTTTAAGGGATTTTTTGGGGTTTTATGGTATTTTTATTTTTTATGGTTTTTATGTTTTTTTATAGTTTTTATCATTTTTATGGGTTTAAAGGGGTTTTTAGAGTTTTTAATGGGTTTTTAGGGGTTTTAGGGGTCTTACTTACTTTTAGGGTTTTTATGGATTTCAAGGAGGTTTTCAGGGTTTTTTATGTTTTGAAGGATATTTAGGGGGTGTTTAGGGTTTTTAGGGTTTTAATTATTTTTAATGTTTTAGGGTTTTTTTGGGGGTTTTAGTGTTTTTAGGGGTTTTAGGGTATTAGGGTCTTTTTGGGTTTTTTTTTTGTATTTTTAGTGTTTTTTATGGTTTTTTAGAGTTTTTAAACTTTTTAGCGGTGTTAAAGGTTTTTAGAGTTTTTGTATGGTTTTTAGGTTTCTATGGGGTTTTAGGGTTTTTCACGGTTTTATGGGGTTTTATGGGGTTTTATGGTGTTTAGTGGTTTATTCACTATTTTTCTGGTTTTTACATTTTCATGGATTTTTATGGTTTTTTGGGATTTTTATGTTTTTTAGGGATTTTGATGGGTTTTAGGGTTTTTAGTTGTTTTTGGATTTTTAAGGGGATTAGGGTCTTTTAGTGTTTTGGGGTTGTTTTTTATAAAAATCATGGTGTTCGGTGCAATTGATTATGGAGTATTTGAATATTTCACAATAATTTAAGTCCATTTGACCATTTTCGAACAACTTCTATTGCGTTGTTCATGGAGTCAGAAAGACAAAATAGTTCCCTTATTAAATTTGTTTTAGGAACATTCTTTCCCAAGGCAGATGGATATTCAAAAATGGACCAACCACAATAAGGGACTCACATTTGTTGGGAGGATGACTGGTTAGGCTCATCACTCCCTTTTAGGGTGAAACTATATCCTATTATGGGACTCACTTATATATTTCATTTAGTACATGTTCTTGAATCCTCTATTCCTTCTCAATTATAACATGGTTCACTTTTTAATTAATGATCAATTATTAGCATGTGTTACTTCTGAATGATCTGTATGTATCTGAGGTTCTCCATCAATGGAGAGATCTGTATGTATATAAGGTTATCCATCAATGGTATCTTTTGAAATTTAGAATAGAAATTATTATTTTTTCATTATTATGAATATGGTTTTAACCATATAGTGGGAATTCTAGAGTTTACAGTCTTTCGGGGAGACAAGAGTTTTTTGATATCAAGAATGAACCCATAAGATGGGCTTCCAATGTCTCCTCATGAAAGGAATTAGAACCCATGTAGTTCAGTACCAAATAATAGGAAAAAACCTTTTAAGGTTGTGTGATGAGGACTAAACCGTGTAGTTTAACATCATGTGACATGGATTCCAAGGTGGAAGGTTCTTAGTCAAATATTGGTGTAGGAATTATGAAGAAGCAAGACAAGGGACCTGGAAGAGATGTGATCTTCTGAGTGGGGTGTGATATTATCAAGAATATAGACCAATAAATATGGTAATGAAAGGGACCTATAAGAAGTATGGACCTTTGGGTTTGATATGACCATACAGAAAATATAGCACATTGAATATTCAGGTGAATTTGGTTGTTGGGTTTGGACCTTAAGGAGGCTTAATATGTATCCTAATTAGTCAAGAATCATATCCCACATTGTTTGGAATGGTTTGGGTTTACACCTATGGAAGAGGCCCAAGGGTGTTTCTTCATTGGGAATATGACCCTTTGATGGTTGAGTCATGGTTTTGGGTCTTACAACATATAGGAGGCACATGTTTCTATAACTTCAAGGAACGTCTCGACTCATGGTGATGTTGAGGTTCAGTTGGGGATTACACTCAGAAGGATTCCCATTTGAGTTTTTATGGTTAGGGATTACACCGAATATGAGGCATACTCAAGTATTTTTTGAGATTATACTGATTAGAAGGCCCATTGTTTCTTGATTATGGTTGGGGATTATACCGAATATGAGGGCCATAGGTACTTAGGATTGCATGGATGTCATGATCACCACTAAACTATAAGACCACAAGAGTCATGCTCAGTTTGAGAAATAATAGGAAGTAATAGATATTAAGATCACACAATCCATTTTGTCCACTAGTGGATAGATTCTAGGGCCCAAAGGGAGGGGGAGAGCTCTGGTGCCTGTCTCCTCTCTGTTTTCCAGAGCCTGGGCCCAAAGGGAGAGATAAAGGGAATCACATTTCCATCTCCTCTCTTATTTTTGTTACCTAGATATTCACATATAATGATCTATCAGGTTATGTCATAGAAGATAAGGAGGAGGAGGATCCCCTCCTCCAGCAAGAAATACTAGGGGATTACTCTAGGAGGGGTGTCCTACTCTCAATTTCAGAGAGGATGAGGGTAGGATCCAACAGTGGGCCTCATCAAACAGAAAGGTGGGTGGTTCTAAACAATCTATGAAATGGGGAGGTCCACATTAGTATCTCCAAGATCTAGACCCTCATTACCATGGGGATTTCCACTTGAAAACATTCTAAAGATCCCCCTTGTGAAGGAGGTTACCAATAGGACCCCACTTATCGGATGTATGTATGCTCGAGAGGACACATTGATGTGTCCAATGATTTGATCATATACATCGTGTGGATTTGGAAGAGGAATTGGCATGATACCACTAGAATGGTTCTTGGAGGGGCCAAAATGGGGCCCAATTTTATGTCGGAGGGAAGAAATGCGAGGAGAGAAAGTTTTTCATTCTAGGATTCCCCATTCTGTATAGCGTGTTTCTATGTGTTATGTGGTTCCCTCGGCATAGAATTTTTCACTATGATCTTGGGCTACGTCTGTGTGAAATTTTATTATGTGGGCACATGTTTCAACTTCATAGAACGTTTCTATGGGGGATTGAGTTCCTCCCACCTAGAAGTTTTCTACATGGGGAAAGGATCCCTCTCTATAGCTATTTATAATGCAGGGTTATGGGCCGCAAAGGGGAAATCCATTTTATGCATTATGGAATACAATTTGAAAATAGTTTTGGGTATGTAGTTATCTAGGTAAATTCATTTTCCTCCATAATGTTATGAGGTAGGGTTACCTTCTCAAGATCAATGGCTCTCGCTCTTTCTTTAAGTTTTCCTTACATGTTTCCTCTCTTTTTTTCAGTTCCCCTCTTGGGTTTTTTATAGGTATGGGGAAACTAGTTACCGGATGGTTGGTTGTCTGTCATGGACTGCAGGGATTTAATTTGTGGGAACCCATTAAGGACATCACATCCCACAAATGATTTCATTTTTGTGGTATGGAAAATACCATCCAAGCCTGAAAATGATTTATCATGTGTGGGGAATAGTTATTTTGAAGGGATGAAAATCACCATCCAACCCCAAAAATGATCTATTTTATTCATGGTCACCGAAATATATTAGTGCATCCTATAAATGATTGCATTTGTGGGAATCCATGCATATCGGTGGTCCGAATAGAGAGTTTTTCTATGAAGAACCACACCTTCCGTCACAGTTTCACATCCTTTAACATTTTTTTCAAACTCTTATTTTGTTTTATTTTACCCTTAAAAAAATACATAAAAGTATTTTGATCTTCCATGTAGAGTTTTAAGGAAGAAAAAATTTCCCCCATCAAAATGGGATCTGATCGGGGTGAAGAGGAGGTGGTTCCGATGAATAACTTGGTCTTATTTAAGCTGCTTTTCGGTAATCATGTGGACCTTCAATATAGACCATGCCTATAAAAGTGGGGAATTGTCTCATTTTTACTTTACCATACCTCACTTCAAACTAAGCTTTAGTAAAACTCTTATCACTCACTACTCTCATGCACAATGTTATCCTTTGGGGACTAAATCTCCATGAACTCAATGTTGTCACCCATGAATAGGAATTTTGCACTCCCACATAATTATGTGGACTTCCTCATGGTGGATGGATGATTCACATATCAAGAATCTCATAGACCAAGCACCTCATGGATTAATCACCTCATGGATCAAGTACCTTGTGGATCGAGTGGCTCATGGATCGAGCACTTACTATATGGTTTACATATATTTTTCCATGATTTTTTTAATCTTTATAAAGGGATAAAATGGATCTTTTCAAAAAAAAAACTCTAACTTCCACTTCTATGTTTAAGATAATAACATATATTGATGAGAATGTTGAAAATGATCTTCATCATCAGATCATTCCTCATGATGGTATTCTGAAGCATCTATTTTCACCAGAGCTTCATAATTACCCATTTTGAAATAGATTATGATTGTAAAACAGTGGAATTAATGATGATGGTCAAATTCCATTGACTGATCAGAACCTTCCATCTTATTGGATTAAGGAATCATTTCACTGCATTCAAGTGAACATATCCATTTTGGGGAATATAATTTCCAAATCAGATTAATTGAAGGTCTTTGTTCTGAATGTATCCCTATGGACTCAAATAAAACATCATAATGATAATATATACTTTTCGTCTGCTATGTAATATTACTCATCCATTCTTTATATCTCAAGAGATGATCCCTGTGGGGGATGGAGTTCTAAGTGGGATTTGCGATCCATAAGAATATTTTTTGATTAATGAGATTCGTCGTTCTTGGTGTGCCAAAACTGCATAGAATTTCCTGAATGATTGTAGGTATTTTTCCTATACTAGGAAATATAGATCTCTCAGTTTATATTATATTCACCAACCAAAATCGTACCTAAATTAATTGTTCATTTGTGTTTGAGCACCAACACCTTTCATTAAACACATGGAGAATTTGGGATCATTCTATGGGATATTTATCAATTAGGAGTTCCCATTCTTGGAAACCTGTACGATGAATTAATTACAACCATTAATACTTGAGAAGATACTAAAAATGTTTATCCATTATAAATGGATTTATTGATTGTGGAAGATAAATTACTAGTTTATTCTCTTAAACCCCATTCACTTATTCTATTCAGTGACTAGATAGAGCCATTTTTGTAGGCTAGTCGTTTGAGGCCGAAGGTTTAGCATACCAGGACTCACCGAAATCAATAATCATGATGCACTCTAGGTTTATACTAGGATACTCTCGAGGAAGGCCACCATACTATATGGGGCTACCAGATCCAGACATATGTATCCCTATAATTTAGGTAAGTGGGATTTTTTACCATGATTCTATGTGTACGGATCTTCCCATCTCATTATTCCTACCATGATGTCATGGTCTACACGTTAATAATTGTGGATATGATGGTGAAGGGAAAACCCATTAACCTAGTTGTTACCACTATTTATTGAAGTTATGATTTTTTTGTCCATATAAAAGATGGTAGATCCCCACATCATTTTTTGGTCATTCCAGTTTTTAAGTGGCTAGGGGGAAGAACACTTTTGATTCTATGAATATTAGTATACTGCAAAAATCCATCATTCCAACTTTCACCACACACTACTCAATGTATCTTCAGTTCTACTAACATCCCTAGGAATCAACAACACCATTATGTTTTTAAATTATTTCTACCAATTTTATTTCATTCCTTATAAAACACCTTGTGGATCGGTGGTAGATGCTGGAAAATATTATTTAGAAGTATGCTCTTACATGATCTCATTGTGATATGGGATTCAGACTGCTCGAGTAGATGGGGTAACCATTTGAGAACCTTAGTATCCTTATAGGTTTGAAAAATAATTTGGATTCTTATAATATGTTTCTTCTTTAACCCTAACCAAGATTCAAAAAGGAATCAAATCTAGTCATCCTTTATGAATTATGGTTGATGATGATGCATGGGGATTCTAGAATGAAAATTTCTTTACCTACCATGATATCTCCTACTAACTTATCATGGGGTTATGCCAAAATGTGGGTGGAATACTATCTCAATGGGGTGATGGTTAGACTAGTTTGAAAGGTGCGTAAACCACTATCCACTCTTGGTTATTTTCCAATCATTCCATATTTACTTACTTATGTAGGAGTAATTTTCTCATCTTGTCATTATAAGCATTATGAGGGAGTTTCAACCTCAATTTATCCTTTTGTAGAGAGTGGTGAAGACCCCATACTTTTTACTAGAACCATTGGAAGCCCTAATGAGGTTATTCCCAGTGTGAAAATATCAGTCATTCTACTGATTGATTCTAAACATATCAGCTCAGTTCCTGGGATTAAATAGGAAGTAGATATAAAGTAATTTCCCAATTTGATGTTTTAATTTAGAACAATCTTGTCCATAGTGAATTCAATTCTTGGTTATATATTCAATGAAGCAGGTGGATAGAGTTTGGATCCTATTTCTTCTACCAAACATCAGGCTTTAAAAAAAGGGGTATGGCAAAAAATTTACCTTATCAGCAAAAATACTCCTTTGGAAAATATTGAATATAAGATAGACAATATTCTTCAACTTTTCCTTGGCTTGGGTTCATGTGTGTTTGATAATTAGAACATGAATTTCCTCAATCACAAAGTTCTCATTTATCAAGAAGAGTTGGATTCCTTGGAATGTGAACTTATCTAGTTTAATTTTTCAATCATCATTCAGAAGATTTAAAGTATACTACTGGTGAACATAATCACCTTGTTGCTGGAGAAGCACAATTTTATGATCATATGGTTGCAAAAACTGTAGAGCTATGAGAATATTAGGCTTTCATAGCTTGGATAAAGGTGAAACTTTCATCGAAAAAGGTGGGACTCAAATATGTCAAACAAATAGGTCATGATCTAAGGTGTATTATTGAACAAATGCATCCATTTTCTGAATCTAAATATGGTAAAAGTACTATTCTAGAGTAGGCCCATGACAGCTCATAGTAGGCGGTAGATGATCTACTAAATAAAGCAATTCAAGTGTCTCTATATCCATTCCAATTGTTTTTAATTATTGGTAACACCATTGAGAGACTCAAGGGTGTAGATTCTCTTCCTTTGTTCCCATTAAGTGGATAAATGAAAACTTGTTTTCCCTCTAGTACATATCATTTATCTTAGCCTTCAGTTCCAATCAATCATAATTTGTCATTTTTTGAAAGATTATCTCCCAAATAACCTTAATGGTTTTATCACTAGATATTAATCTCAATCACAACCCAGGATAACCCAGTTGAAACAATATCTTCCAATGAATTTATAATAGATGGGAGAATCATAATTACAATCATTGTAATACCAAAGTCAGCTCATTTGGATGAAAGATTACGTGATTCTCTAATATTTGGGTGCACCAAGGAACCCAGCTGGCATAGTTTTTACTATTTATTGGGTTAAATGGAAAACTATTCCAACTTTTCGTTTTCTTACTACCCTAATTTTTTCCTAATTCCAGTATGGTGTGGTCTTAGTGGGCATGATTTCAATACTTCTTAGGTCAGCCTTTTTGGATTTTCGACCTTACAATTTTTTGCCTATTTACTTTCATTTCTCGATTTTTTTCCAAAATCATGAAAAGCATAGGTATAGCAAGTTGGGAATCAAATTTTAACTAGGGTTCCCTTTGTGGGTTTTTAAATTGGAACATATTATGTCTATTTACATCATAAGTTTATATTACTACAAGATGAACTAATGTGACTATTATTTTTGGTCGAAAAACTTTTAATATTAATTTTGGGGTGATGAACCCAGTAGGGATTATTGGTCAAGAATGTCCCAATATTTTTCATACATATGAAGGGGGTTTTAGGCTCACGTTTTTTTTTGTTTTTTGAATTAGACGCATGATATAGGAAAAGTACATGAGGAGTAACCGTAAATAATTTTTAAAATTTGGTTTCTAGAATGATGTTTTTGGGGTGTATGGAGATAGAATATGTCTATCATGGGGATGAATTTACCTTTGGTTGACGTTCCTATTGTGTGTGGGAATTTTATGAAAAGATGAAAGGGGAATATTATGCATATTAAAACAAAGGTTTCCTTAGGTCACTGACCTTCCATTTTAAATGGCCATGTAATTTTTGAAAATTTGGATTTCCCAAGACCAAAAAAGGTTTATTTTCAAGATAATATGTCTGAAAATGACGATGGAATCTATATCGGCACTGACCATTAATGAGAAAGCACTCCTGGACAAATTTGTCTTGTGTAAAGGAAGTTTTTTGCATAGTGAATTTTAACTTCATGATATAGGACACGAAACATGTATTTTAATGTCTTACAATAATGATATATGAGGGATATGATTTAATTTCACTTATCTTTAACAGAAATATAAGTGATGTCCATTTTCATAGTAATTTGTCCATTAATATTCCATCATATTCAAGCATGAAGGGGAAAGTTTGTAAGATATAATGGGTTTATAAATCCAAGGACTTATATTGGTTGAAAACATCATTGGGGGTGTATAGAGATAGAATAGTTCTCTCATAAGGATGAATTTTCCTTTGGTTGATAGGCTTTTTTGGTGGGAGATGTAGGTAGAGCCAACTAGGGAATATCATGCATATTCAAACAAAGGTGTCATCAGGGCACTGAAAATAAATTTTTGATATCCAAATAAAGATTGTGGAGATTCATACTTCCTCAGATGTAGAGTTTGGTATATTTTTGCAATGTGCTTGGATAAGAAATAAGCATTTCAAATTAATATTACTATAGAATGGGTAGAAATATTTTCCTCAGACATTTCTAACCCATACATTTGAAAAATTTATTTTTTCCATTATGGATAGGCCCAAGATATAAGGTCTTGGTGTTACTATGTATCTCATCAAAATGAGAATCAATCCATACATAGTTTCGAGATGGTTTCCCAACACATTGATCAAACTCATGTGTGAGGAAGGAGAATTTTTCATTGAATACAAGATCACAAGAAGTGTGATATGAGTAGTAGACCTTCCTATGTAGGTCTATCTCGTATATATGAGAGTGGAAGAAATTATTATTTTTGTAGAGAGATCAGGATATAGGATTTGAGATTCACTACTAATATCATCAATGCGAGAATCATGCCATAAATAGTCCTTTTTTGAAAGTCCCTTTTGTAGGTCTAACCCATACACAATATAGGGGGAAATTTTTATGTTTATGTTGGACCCAGAATTGGAGATTTGGCCATCACTATGTATTCTATGATAATAGTAATAAATTTAAAATTAGTTATAGGAAATAATACATTTTAGTGTCATGTAATAAAGACATAAACCATGTAGTTTAGATTCATGTTTTAAGGATGATATGGGGTCTTGTAGTTTAAAGTCATGTGGTTAGAACCATATTTCATGAAAATGGAGAGTAATAAAAGTTTCCTCATGCCAAGATTTTTCAACATTCCTCCAATGATTCTAGGGGTTCGTGGATCTAGAGAAGTGATATGGGACAAAAATTCCATTGGGGATTACGGAGATGGAAGAGGAATCCTGTTGGGAAAATTTTTTCCTCTGGTTGATAGACCTTTTTTATATATGATTTATACATTACCAACTGGGGAATATTACTCGTAGTCAACCAAATTTGTCCTCATGACACCTACACTCCATTTTTTATGGCCGAGGAAAGACTGTGAAGATCCAAAATATTATAGTACACAGAGTATGATAAGTGGATGGGATGTTTTTTAGTATTAAAAAATCATTTAAAACATTATTGGACATGGAGTGTGAACTTCCCTACATATATATGACTCGTATTTAAGAGGGGACAATTTTGTTTCCATGATGGACCCTTGAATGAGGGAACCCAAATTTAATATCACCTATATAGGTATTTGTTTGTATATAGGAGACAGGGACATTAATTTTTATTTTCCCCAGATTTGATACTAGGACATGAGGTCTAGGCATTACGACACGTATCATTATAATGAGAATCAATCCACAAGTAGTTCTTGAGGAACCATATAGTTTAATGTTATGTAATAAGTAAATATGGTGTTACTTTTATGGTCTTGCAACCAGGACCACAGTAACCTAATGTGAATTGATATTCCTTGATCGTGTGGGTAATCCTATGCTAAAACTATTATTCCCATATGAAATAATCTTAGTGTGATAAAAAAGGGTGGAGAAGGTATATTCCATTGCACAAAGAAAATAGAAATGAAGGATAATGGAATTTTGATTTTGTGGTGGATGGACCAGGATGTAAGATCCATGCATCGATATGTATCTTATTAGAGTGATAATGTAGCCACACATAGTTCTAAATGAGAAACACTCTATGCAGGTTTGATTCATATATAGATGGGGGAATTTTTCCCATTGATTATTGCAGATGGACCTAGGATTAGAGATCCAGGTGTGACTATGTATCCTGTGATAACCAAAATCAATCCACATATTCTTCTAAAAAAGATTCCCTACATAGATTTGACTCATTTGTAGAGAGTGAAATTTTTACTTAAAATATATCTATAAATAATATAAATCTCATTGGAGTTACATATATCAATTTTGTTTGTATGCAGTGGAGGGGTATTTTTCCATACATTGTAGTTGGGACTAGGACCTAGGGTATGAGTGTCACTACATATCCTTTTGGAATAGTAATCAAGCCACATGTAGTTCTTAAAGGATCCCTATATAGGCTTGACCCATATGTGGGGATGGGGATTTTTTTTGTGTTGATTGTTGATGTTGGACTTGGGATTGGAGATCTATGTGTCACTACATATCCTATGATAATAGAAATCAATAAACATGTAGTTCTTGAAATTTGGCATTGTAGAAGGCCAGTGCTAGGGGCAGTGTCTTCTATGGTGAAGACCTTTAAATATCTTTATTTTGTGATAAGAGGTGTCCCATGTTAATTATAGGGGAAATAACTACATTTTAACATCATGTTCTAAAGACATTCACCATGAATTTTAATGTCACATGGGAAGGACTTATCTCTTCATTTTAACATTATTAAGTCAATAAGAATATGTTATTTTGTTTAACATCATACAACGAGGATATTGGTGTCATGAAATTTATCATCATGCGATATGTACATTGTGTCATTCATTTAATGGTCATGTGAAAAAGATCAAATACAAATTTTAACGTAGTGTAGTGGATACAATGCATTCTTTTATCAGATGAAGTATTTCTTGAGAAACCTTTCATTTCTGGGGGATATAGTAAGTTGTATTTCCATAAAAGTCCTGGAATAATATCCATTGGATTAGAAGTTTTTTATATCATTGGGTCCCTCCCACCTTGGCTCTATATTTACAGGTTTATTTTTTGGTATCATCATAGTTCTGAAGAAAACTACAATATCTCCATCAAGGAATGATTATAGGTGAATTTTTTTGTTAAAGGCTCACAAAATCTAGTTTTTGTGTTCTTAAAAATGATTCAAGGTATGAAATCTCTTATCATCTAGTCTCTCTAATTAATCTAGCCATTTATGGTATTTATCATCTATGGATAGCTGATCACATATGGAAACACGAAGTGAGGGAAATTATACTTCACTGGGTAGGAACACCTCTATCTTGTATGTCAATGGTTATGGGGTCCCCTATGTGGAAATATGGTTCGTAGTCTAGTAGCCCACATGGAATATAAGATCTTGTCTAGCCAAGGATTTTTATCCTTATCTGCCATATTCCAGAGTATATTCATTATGGTCATGTTAAAGGCCTCTATCTGTCCACTAGCCACTGCATGAGCATGAGACAAATGGTTAGACTTGATGTTATACTCATGATATAAATTTTCCAACTTAGTGGAGTAGAAATTGGTGTTGTTGTCCATTGGTATTGTATGAGGAACACCAAATCTAGTAATGATTTTGGCTTTCACTAAGCTAAAAATATTTATTTCAAATAATTATTTGATGGGTTAAGCTTCAGCCCACTTGGAGAATAAGTCAGTTTCAGTGAAAATGTTCTTGAAATACTTTGTTTTGGTATGTGGATATGGTCCCACGATAGATATTCCCCATATGGAAATGGCCAGAAGTATTTGGATGTCTACAGCAAATCCAGGGGTTGGTTAATGAAGTTGGAATGAACCTAAAAGTAATGGTACTTTTTGGTGATTTTTTTTCAATCTTATTTCATAGTGGTCTAGTATTACCCAAGCCTCTATATTTTATGGGAGAGATTGACCCCTGATTGGTGGGGGACTCAGGTTCCATGTGCAATTATTTCATGACTACAATGGTCTCTCATCTATAAATACATATAAAAAGGATTCCATCACGGTCCCACTTATAGAGGACCATTTGATAATTTTTGTTTTCATATAGAAAAATTTTAAATGGTCATCTTTGGATTTTCTCTTTCCATGTTCTTTCCAATGAGAGTACTCAATTTTGATGTTTTTTCATAATGGGTGTATTCTAGGTGGTGTTAGGACTATGTGGTTTGGGTACAAGACTAACTTCATTAATTTATTTTGTGTCAGCTTGAACAAAATGGGAGGCCATATGGCAGTGTAGAATGATAATGATTGTTTCATCCCAGTATGGATTTTCTAGAGTAGTAGATGCATTTTTTTGGGTGTCTTCCTAGGAATTTTGTGAGTGTGGTACTTGAGTCAATATCAGTTCCAAAGGTAATTCCACTACTTTTCATCAGATGTGGTCTAGCATAGGGATTATCTCTTCCTTTTTGATGGCATAATCACCATTGAGCTTCTTGATTATAAATCACCCTTTTTTAAGTGGTTTAATTGTACTAGAAGTGACATCTTTATCCCTAAAATGAGATCATAATACTCTACTTCATTGTTCCTAAAACCTTATGATACTAGGAACTGGTAAGGTATTAGTTCCTTTAATGGGTAAATAAGAATGACTCCCAACCTGAATTTGTTGATATTGGGGTCTACAATCCTCTTCCCTATTGGTATTTTGGATGCACGGTCAAAATTCATCTCCCATATTTGGTGGCCATCTTGTATAGAAAAGTTATCTTCATCTTATAATTATGTATCTATTGATATCATTTGTTCCAAGGGACTCTATTCTAGAAATTTTTCTAACACCTATCCTTTCACCACCTTTTGAGATAGGAACTTGAAGTTAAACTATTGTAGGATGACCGACCATCATGAAAGACACTCGGTCAACATCAGACGACTATGAATGTATTTGAGTGGCTTTTATGAGTGACCAAATGGACTTCATAATGTTTTAGGTTGTTCCTCGGTTTTATGAATGAAAATATTAACACCAAAAATCTCTTCCCTATATCTGAATAATGAGTCTTAGCATTGTGAATCTTTTGATAGAGGTAATAAAGTATTTTTTTTCTTATCAAGTCATTATTTTGTATGAGGAAGTCATCCAATGACTACTCTAATATTTTCACATAAAAAATAAGAATCCTTCCTTCTAAAGGTGACCTTAGCATTGGCAAGATCAAGATATATTTCATTAGATTGTAAAATTATTACAAAAAATCATTAGTCTACTAATATGTAACCCCCATTTTCATCAACTTACTAAAAGGAAAAAAATTATTTGAACGTTGGATATAAAGAGAAAAATGTGGGACAAGAATCCTTGAAGTCCCATACACTCTTTGAAGTTTAGAGGAGGTGAAATTCTAAGTATGGCCTTTGTCTTCTCAGTGTTTAATTCGATACCATGATGAAATATGATGAATTTGAGATGTTTCCTTCATGAAATTCTGAATGAACATTTCAAGGTGTTCATTTTTAGGTCATTCTTTTACAGTTTTTTAAATATGTTTCCGAGATCATCTAGGTGGTCATAACATTGTCGTAACTTAACCACTATATCATCATCGTATCATTCTAAAAACATACCTTTAAATTGTTTTAATATGTGATTCATTGAATGTTGTTATGTAGTTCCATCATTCAAGAATCCACAGCGAATTACCTAATAGAAAAATAATCCTTGAGGGGACCCAAAATGTTGTGGCTTCCTCATCTTCATATGCCTTTAATATTTTACTATACCTTTAATATCTATCCATGATGGATATGTCTTGATATCTAGCTATCTTATAAATCAACAATTTTGTGATCGGGACTAGGAAATCATCCTTCAAACAGTGCCAATTGAGATCTCTGAAATTGATACAGACTCTGATTTTTATACTATTCTTCTTGAGATGGACTATATTATCCATCCATCTAGGATATTAGACTTTTCAAATGATGTTATCCCTAATGATCTTTTCAAATTCTGCTTCAATTTTGGTATTGTGTGTCATATTTTTCCTTCTAGATGCCTACTTATATCCCTAATGGTCCTTTAGAAAGACTAGGTGTTGAGTGGACACCTTATAATCAAGGCCCAACATTTTTATGTAGATAAAGGTGAATATGTCCCAATTATAATTCAAAAATGAGGCTATACATCTTGTTATTTGGAATACATGGCTACACTAATTAAAGTGGTTCATGGTTTTTATTTTTTACCAAGATTTATTTATGTGAGTTCATCAATTGTGGTAGATACAACATCCTAAAATGATGGAGGGGCATCCTTGAGGTTCTCCTACTCTTATAACACCTATTTATCTTTGTACTCATGTTCCACAGGGAAGAGAAAATAATGGGTTAAGCTCTATAGAGTTATGAGTGGAGCTGATATTTTGACAATAAAAAGATGAAGCAACTTCTTCTAACCTAGATGAAAATTTGGGGTCTATTTGAAACTCTATAGGGGACAGAGTGAGGGATGAAGATGGAATATATTCTTCCTCTTAGGGTGACAAGACAACCTCTTCTATCTCAGCTGATGAGGTAGAGATTTTATGAATATATAGTGGTGGAATGAGGGTACTTTCATCTGATATTTTACTCCCCTCAGTAGAGTCAATGACCTTTTCAAAACTAATGGAATCATTTGTTCTGTTTAATAGCATGGAGGTCATTGAATATGCTCATGAATTTGGAATCATACTCTCAAACTGATTGATGGTTAATATGTACTCTTCTTTGATATGTTTTAAGGGGTTGTCTATGATCATTTCTAAACTATTCAGGGCAGTGACCTAAGCAGCGTCACAAATAAGGGGCTGTTTCCTATCCCTCTGATAGAATCTGGCATTGATATAATGCATCTCATAGGATTTGAATGGGTCTTTATCAGTGTGAAATGTCTAGAGTTTTCCATTACTATAGTATTTAACGTTTTGATTGTATGATGGGGGGATTTCCATGTATTGATGAAACCAAGGGCTTCCTAGAAATTCATTGATGTTCATGTCCTACTGAACAACCATAAATTATTAGTTGGATATGAGGTCTCCAAACCGATCCTTGAGATTAATTTTTTCAAGTGGATTTTTCTCTATTTTTAATAGCCTTATAGTGTTATAGAGTAGGTATCTAGGTTATCATCACTGTATCTCAACTGGTGAAGTTTCTATACTGGAATGAGATTAACTCTAGAGCCATTTTCAATTAAAGCCCTTTTAAAATTGACACCATTTATCTTTCCAGTCATGTACAAGGGTTTGATGTGTCCCTATATAACGATGTCTTTACCTTTATATGTAATGGAGATAATTTTGTGACATTATATAGGATCGGTGTATGTCTGATAGACCTCAGCATTGGAAACCATAGCTTTAAACTCCCGTGGGAATAAAAAAGCCTCTACAATTGCTTCCCTGAGGTCTTTTGATAAACTTAGGGCATCAATGATTGATAACTTGGCCGACACTAGGGATAATTGTTTCTAGATATAATAATTGTGGGAATATTTCATGTGCTTCCCAAAATTCAGATTCTCTTTCATAGGAACTCTAGGTGATGGCATACTTGATGTGGATTGATCATCCCTTAGAATAGGAGTTGAAGGTGCTCATGTCCATTGTGGGTTAGGCCGAACATTCATGTGTTCCTACCGAGGGTGATCAAACACCCATAAAATTGTGAATTATATTATATAATGATTATGTTAGTGTGGATTTTGGAATATGTAGGAGGATTCCCCTACACCTATTGTACTCACTGAAGAGATCTTCTATGATTTTCTACAAAATTGACTGTCCGAGAAGGGACATGGCTGGAACTTTTGATTCTACCATGATTTTGTATTACCCTATAACCTCATCTCCTATGTAATATTCCTATGGTTCCCCATTTTGTGCGAGGAAATATTTTTGATATCCATACTCATCATTAGATAAGAGATCCATTAAATTAATGAAAATAATAGAATCAAGGATTAATTCCTCACCTGATGATGATTTTGTCTAGATGGAAATTTTTGGTGGTACCTTCAGTTGTGAAAGTTCACATAGTTTCAATCCTGAAGGATTAAAATATGATAGTGTCAAAGAAAACTTTTGAATTGTCATAAGTTCATCTTCATACATTTTCTCCCTACCTAGATAGGGAACTTTTTTAAAGACTATCTCTATGATGTAGACAAAGTCAGTTGTGTCATGGTAGGAGCGGATGGGGGTACTGTTGGTTGCTTCAACTATGATTCGATAATACGATGAGTTTAGTTGATTAAATATCAATTAATCCAACCATAAAAATTCTATTCCATTTTTCTAACAACTTCTTGCCACTCAACTCTTTCCACAGGTAGTAGTAGAAATATACGCTACTTGTGTTGGTAGTTTTCCCATCCTCACTTTACCATAGTACACGATTTTTTGCAGGATTTAATTGAAGAAAAATCATTCCTAAATGGTGTTCCCCATCATCCTATGGAAGGGACAATAATATGGATTGTCATCGAGACCTACTTTGTTGGGCCTTTTAGGCTTTGACAGGTGGAGTAAATTATTTTCTATAGCTGCTATAAAGTAGTTGCGGACTTGACCATCTTAGATTGAGTAATTTTCTTCTCTTTAATCCTCAAATTGATTTCTCTCAGGTCACCTCCACTCATCCAAAAGAAGAAGGGGTTTCTGTTGATTCCTAAGGGGTTCCACACAATATGTTGTGGGTTTTGGGGCTGGATATGGTGTATATAATTGCTTTAGTGTGATAGTTGTGGCCTCTACCTTTCCCATTATCTTCCCTGAGTCTGAAGGAATCATTTAGTACATGAGTGTAGTTCACTATAAGGAATCTTCCATTCTATTAGATATCACATTGAAATCCTAGAACCCACTCGTATATCATACCAAGATGAAAAAGTGTCACAATTTATCATGAAGTTTCTCTATACAAATAGAAATAAGATCTCCTTAGGAAAGTGATAGGCTTTGGAAGTAGGTTATACCCTTTTATCTAGAAATTAAACCGGATAACCTCTCATTATCTCATTGATTTTAATTAGACAAGTCAAGGATCATTGTATTTTTCTATGTTGAGTTGAACTGAAATTGAAATTGTATGTTGGAGGTATTTCAGTACCATGATTGACCGAGATAGAAAACTACCATACCATATGATACCTATCCCTCATAAGGTTTTCAAGAATCATATATGTTTCACTACTTCTTATTGAGTATGAGTTCCCATCATGGAATAAAAATGGGACAAAAAGAGTGTTAGATATTATTCTTAGTATACTGAGTCATTGAATATTAGAAACGTAGGACTCCAAAAACATTTCAGTGGTGGGATGTCAGTCACCCATTCAGGGTAAGGTTTTCATTCTGATTATACTACTACATTTCGTTCCTACATGTCTTCCAATAGATATTTCAATTACTCGATGGTGTAGATAATCCCATGATGATTATTTAGTTGAACATGAACTTGAGTTGGGGAAGTAGTATGCAGGGCATAACGTGATGTCTATACCAATATTTTCAGATGATATTTTATAGGGGAAATATTTTTGAGGGTTTTCTTGAATTCATTCTGATTGTTTCCCTAATGTAGGAAAATATTGATATTTGTCCATGATCGGGTCCAGGTAAACCAATGGTCTAGGCATAGAGTTGGGTGGATGTCCTGACCCAACATCAGCAACTAGGGTAAACACTTTTTATTGAGTTAGATTGATTGGAAGAGTATGTTGAGGCTCTACTCATGGAGAATATTTGGTAGGAATGCTTCCTTAGAGAAATTCTACATTGAGTCTTCTCAACCCTTTTATTTATTTCTCCCACCGAGTGAATATTTCTTCAAATTTGAGTGGATCAATCTCTTCAGGAGGAGGAGGAAAGTTGTATATAGACTTAATTTTAACATTTTCATCAATAGATGTTTTCTAATGGGGAAGTTAATGATTGGTTGATGGAACTCCCAAATGCAGGGTGAGTATTTGGTTATGGGTATGAACACCTCTATTATTTTCCATAGTGTGGACCACATTCTGAATGGAACCATCCTCTCCTTGATCCTCTACATTTTAATCACTTTTAGTTCCATTTTCATGATTTAATTATATGAAATTTACTGATTCATAATTCATAGAAGGTGTATTATTATCCACATAATGATAGGAGGGTTTTTTGATCCCTTTATTAGACCTCTTACTTCTTTTCCAGCGTCCAATTCATGTTTCTTGGAGATGAGTGAATTAAAGGGAACCACGAAACAACCTTGTAATACATGTTCATTCATGGGGAAACAAGATGTGAGATGGGAGGCATTATGAGACCTCATTTCATGTTGTTCATCCAAATGGTAAAATACTGATTTATGTTGAAGGGGAGGTTGAGGAAAAAATTACCCCATCGCTATGGGATGGGGTTTATCCCATTTATTCTTTTTTATGCCTTGATCATAATTTCTTGGCCTTAGAGGAGCATATGGTGTTATAAATTTCCCTATCCCTATCGTATGGGGTTGTTCCCATACTGTGGTGGCTATTGCTACTACTGCCACTCTATTTTTATCATGAATCCATATTTTCATGTGAACCAGTTTCAATACATGATCTGTATGAAAACCTTATACTTCCAAGAACATCAGGAGTTCCTAATGATTGAATTCTCTTAGGTGATAATCCTTCTTAATGTTCCTAGTTTCCTAGTTTTGGAGTTTTTTGGTGGATTTCTCTCATTAGGCCTAATGCTTTTGAGACTTATTGATGGATGGAACCTAATGATTGTTCCATATTTCTTGAGTGTGGGTCTTACTTAATATCATCCTTATAGTAATGTAATTACAAGATATCATTTCCAGTGGGTTTTTCTGATCGGGCATGAGGTGAAATACAAATCTTCATGTTCCCCTGTCCTCAGATATGAGCACCAGATAGGTCATTGATAATTAGATGATATAATTCATGAAATTCACTGATTCATGCTAATTAAGGATCATTATAAAACTTCTATGATCATAGACACATTGTTGGTGAGAGGTATTTCAAGTCAATTTTCTGAAGAAGATCTCCCAATACCTTTACATTATCTGCATACCCATTATAAGGAAATAAATTTGCTTTCAGTTGGTAGAGAATTTTCCAGAGATTCAGGTTGATGTTCTGTATGAACACATCGGAAAATACCTATGGAATTTTAAAATGATAAGTGGATAAGGTTCAAGAAATTATGTGTATATAATCCCTATACAATTTTATTCTCACATGTAATGTATATTTTTATTCTTTTTCAAGAGATTTCTCCACTTTTTAGCCCCACATGAGTGCTTCTTCGTTTTTTTCATAAGCAGTGGGAATAATGGGGATCTCATTGGCATGAAAATAGTCCTGAGGTAGATCAAAGTATGATTGTTTCCCTATGATATCTTCCAGTTGAGAAACGATTTCACAATTCATTGATAGGGTATCTTGCATGATAGGACTCATATTTCCAAGAACATAAAAATATGAGGCAATTCTCACATTTTATCTAGTAAGGGGATGACCATCTTGTTGAATAATATTATAGCCATGAGGAGGTATGTCATGGTGCTTATCAATATATGGGATCTCATGATCGATCAGATTATTCCCATGAAGAAATTCCTCATGGGAATCATTCTGGGGAGGACCTCAAGAGCTACTAGTATACATACTACAAGGAGGACCTTCTTGAATTCTACTTCCACTTAATTAATTTAGTAACATATTAGAATGATCATGGTCCACCATTGATATAGATGTTTGATGGCCTCTATAAATCTAATATTCAAAATATCAGGGTAATAAGACTACTCCATAATTTTGAACCCCCTGGGTGGAATTCATTTTTTGATGATCTCTTGTAGGAATCTATCACCACATGTTGTGAATGGTGATTCCTATGCACGGGAGTGAGTTCATTCGACTCCTATGTTTTTATTGGAGTATGTTGTTGAGTTTATGGATTTTTAGTAGGTATGTATGCCTAACATGGAGTATCCAATGAAATTGATCAGTAATTCCTAGTTGGAATGGGTATTTTTGGTTGAGCTAGTTTTCCATTTATCACAAAATATTGTCAATGACCCTCATGGATAGGATAAGGGATGTATGTATTCTCCTGAGTTACCATCCTCTTTTATGGATGAGTCACCCCACTTGAGGAGGGGTCATGGGCCTGAATCCTACCTATTATTTATGTGATTAAATCTTATAAGGCTTGTAGGATACGACCAGTAATTGATGTCCAGCCTTCCATCATTTATAGGACATGATGAAAAAACATCCTTAGTTAGAATGTTAATGTACACCCATTTCAGTGTTAGGGAAGGAATATGTTTCTAAAACTGATTTATAGATGAGGTATATCAACTAGATCCTCTAATTGATGTTGTATTCACATGGAGGTCTTGATATACCGGAGCCGGGATTTTCATATGCCCATGGTTTGCCGCCATTTTTCCTAGTATGCTTCATCTGCAAGAGTAGGGATTTGCATATACTCATTGGTTGATTCCATATTTTATATATGTTATTGATATACCTGAGAATATATTTTCATTTTCTCATTGGTTTTATTTATATTTGACTGATGTTCTTTATGTGAGTGAGAAGTAATTTTCATCCACTCATTGGTTTCCACTATATTTGACTGATGAGATTGATATTCATGAGTAGGTATTTTTATCTTCTCATTGGTTTCCATTTTATTTGTCTAATAAGAATGTTATGAGTGAGTAGGTATTTACATATTCACTTAGTTTTCCACTATATTTACCTGGAAGTCATGATATGAGAGAGCAGGTATTTACATATACTCGTAGTTTGTTGTTGTATTTACCAGGAGGGATTGATATGATTGAGAAGGGATTTTCATTGCTTGTATTTTTCTGTTTAATTTACTTGGTGGGATTGATATGAACAAGGGTGGATTTGAATATAGTCATTGGTTTAAACCATATTTTACTGATGGGATCAATATTCATGATCTTGGATTTGTATCGGCTCATTGGTTGATTTGATATTTGACTGACATGCTTGATATGAATGGGCAGTGATTTTCATCTGCTTGTTTGCTGCATTTTTTTACCGGAGGGATTCTTCAAAAGGAACAATAATTATGGCCTATTAAAAATTGTGCAATTGATTCCCTCTTTGGGACACCATGGGAACATCAGTTTGCATTACCTAATTTGGGCCTCATGGGTGGTATCCTCTTCATGGTGAGGATGATAGAAAACACAACATTCACAGTGATTATTTCTAGTAGGAGACATTGGGTAGGACTCTAGTGTCTTCAGGATGAAGTTGTTGGTGATCTCTTCATCATCCTCCCTAATGTAAGGGAGGAAATCATTATCGCATTCTAGGGATAGGCTCATGAAATTTTTTGAGACTACTATTGGGTCCATCTAGTTTGGGACTACCGACCTTTGTTGAGAGGACGACTGGAAAGGATTCATAAGCTAAAGTGTATTTTGAGATGCCTATAGGGTTGGAAGAGTACCTTTTTTGTGGAAATACTAAACCAATGTGTTTGAAAACCAATTATGAATACACTAGGTGGGTGATGCATCCTTCTTTTGGTTGAGGACCTATCTTGTGCAGTGGCTAATGTGAACGTCTGTGAGAACTAGGGAGAATCCATTAGATTGAAGAGTGTTCTGGTGACAATTTCATTCAATATATATTAAAAACACACACACACACACGAATATCCCATCACAAAATCATCTTTATAAATATTCACATGCTTCATTAATCATTTTTTGGCCCTTTTCATTTTGAGAGTGAAAGGGTCCTAACTAGTGGGTAACACCATAATCTTGGTTAAGGATTCTTATTGGGTTCACCATTTTTGTATTTGATGAAAATCACAGTGTCTGATATGATTTTTATGGGAGATTTGAATATTTCAAAATCATTAAATTTGGGGTAACCATTTTCAAATGGATTCAAATAGGTTTTTTGTGTATCCATAAACACACATAAGTTCCCTTATTCGATATATTTCATGGACTTCCTTTCCAAAGGTTGGTGGTTGTTGATAAATGTCACGAAAACACTTAGGGACTCACATTGGTCAAGAGGGTGGGAGGTTGGGCATATCACACAATATTGGAAGGAGACTATTTTATATTTAAATACTCTCTTATAGATTTTATTTAATAAATGTTCATGAATCCCTTGTTCATTCCAAAGTGTAACATGGTTCACCATTGATTTAACGATCAATTATTAGCATGTGTGAATTTGAAATAATATGTGTATACATGAGTTTCTCCATCAATGGATGGATCTATATGTATCTGAGGTTATCAAAAAATGGTACCTTTTTTACATGTGTATTAGAGATCCTTATTTTTATCATTATTATGAAACTAGTTTTCAGCCACGTAGTGGAGTATTCTGGAGTTTACCATCATCTAGGGAGATAGAAGTTGTTTTGATATCAGGATAAAACCCATAAGATGGACTTCCTATGTATCCTTATGAATTCACTTAGAACCCATTTAGTTAGATAAAACATAATAGGACACATGACCTTTTAAGTTCATGTGATGAGGAACAAACCAAGCAGTTTAATGTCAAGAACCGTGGACACCTAGGAGGAAGGTTCCCAGTCAAAGCATGGAGTGGGACTTATGCCAAAGCATATCATGGGACCTGGAATATATCTGATCTCCTAGGTGGGGTGTGATCTTATCGGGGATATGGCCATATAAGTATGGTAATTAAAGGAACCCTAAAGGATTATGGACCTCCATGTTGGATATGAATCTACTGGGGATATAGCCCAGAAAACATTAGGGTGAAGTTGGGTGTTGGGTTTGGAACTTAAAGAGGCTTACTAAGTGTCCCATTTAGTCAGGAATTAATTACCACATAGTTCAAAATGGTTTGGAATTTTTCATATAGAGGATACCCAAGGGTGTTTAATCATTGGTAATATGGCCCATTAATGGTTGAGGCATGGTTACGGGGCTTACTCCATATAGGAGGCCTATGTTTCTAGAACCATGAGTAAATTCATAGATCATGGTGATTTAGAGGTTTTTCTGGAGATTAAACTTATTAGGATGTCTATTTGAGTGGGTATGGTTGGGGGTTACACTAAATAGGAGTCCCATTCAAATATTTTTGGGGCTTATACCGAATAGGAGGCCCCTAGATTCCTGAGTATGGTTGGGGCCTATACCAAATAGGAGGATCATAGTTACTTAGGTTCATGTGGATATCATGATTTACAATAACATATAAGACCATGTGAGTCATGATTGGTGTGAGAAATAAGAGGAAATGGTAGATTTGAAGATCACGAAATCCACTTTTTCCACTAGTGGATGATGATGTATCCCATAGGGAGAGGGAGAGGGAAATCTCTGGTGCCTGTATCATCTCTTGTTATCATTCCCTAGGCCAAAAGGGAGAGATAAAAGGTGTTGGGTGCTTATATATTCTCTTATTTTCATAACCAGGATACTTACATATGATGATAAATCTGACTAGGGATCGGTAGATAAGGAAGAGGAGGATATCATCCTCCAATAAGAAAGACTAGGAGCTTACTATAGTAGGGATCCCCTTATCCCGATTTCAGAGAGGATGAGGGAAGGATCTAGCATTGGCCTTAATCAAAGGGAAAGATAAGTGGTTCCCCTCAATCCTTGAAATGGGGAGGTACATGTGAGTACATCCAAGGTCGAGACCCTTGTTACCATGGGAATGTATTTTTGAAAACATTATGAGGATATTCCTTTTAAACATGGTTACCAATAAGACCCCACTTATGATGGTTATGTACACTCGATAGGACATCCTGATGTGTCCATGGATTTTATCATACACATAGGGTGGTAATGAAAGAGGCCTTAGACTAATATGACTAGAAGGGTTTAGGGAGGGGCCAATGTGGGGCCAAATTCAATGCTAGAGGGAAGAAATATAAGCATGAAACTTGTACATAAAAGGATTCCCCATTCCATATATCTTGTTTCTATACAGGAAGTGTTCCCTCTGTATAGAATTTTTCTATGTGGGCTTGGGTTTTGTCTACTTATAATTTTTCTATGTGGGCCCGGGTTCTACCCTCTTGGTGCTTTGTTATGCGGTCTCGAGTTCCTCCTGCGTATAGTTTTTCATCACATGATAGGGATACCCCCGCATCATTGTTTACAACCAAGGGTCATGAGAATAAAGGGTCCATACATTTTATTATTTTTTAAATTGTGTACTTAAAGGGATTTAGGTTTTTAGATGTTTGGTTATATTCATTTTCTACCTTAATGTTATGTAATAAGTTTACCTACTCAGGATCAATGGCTCTCACACTTCCTTTGAATTCTACGCTCGTGTTTACTCTCTTTTTTTTCTCCCTTTGTAGTTTTTATAAATGAATGGGGGGACTAGTTACTGAGATGTATGATCATCCATGGTGGGATATGGGGATTTAATTTGTGAGAACCCCATTAAGGAAATCCTTGACTACAAATGATTTTGTTTGTGGGGGATGGAGAATACCATTCAATCCCACAAACAATTTATCTTTTACAAAGGATGGTCATTTGTGAGGGATTAAGATCTCTATCTGACCTAGAAAACGATATAGTTTTATTCACGAGCACTAAAAAATACCACTATGTCCTCTAAAAAATTTAATTTTTGGGACTCCATGTAGAGTAGTAGGCCGCATAACAATATTTTCTATGAGAAACTGCACCTTCTTTCGCAGCTTCACATCCTTTAACATTTTTTCCAAACACTTCTTTGGGTTTATTTTACCCTTAAAAATATCATGAAAGTATTTTCATATTCCATGTGATGTTTTCAGGACCCAAAAATGGTTTTTTGATTTTTTAGGGGTTTTTAAGTTTTTTTAGAGTTTTTTAAAAAAATTAGAGGGTTTAAGGGGTTTAAAAGTTTTTAGTGGGATTTTATTGTTATATGGGGTTCTAGTTTTTTTAAATATTTTTAGCAGTTTTTATGGTCTTCAAGGTATTTTTAGGGTTTTTAGGGTTTTAAATTTCTCAAGGATTTTAAGGGATTTTTATTTTTTTTTGTTTTTTGTGTTTTTATTGATTTTCATGGATTTTAAGGGTTTTCAATGGTTTTTGGGTTTTTTGGGATTTTAGGGGGGTTTTTGTGTTTTTTATGTATTTAGAGTTTCTTTAACATTTTTAGGGGTCTAAAGGGTTTTATAGTTTTTACCAGTTTTAGGTTTTTTTTGGTTTCTTGGTTTTTAATGGTTTTTTGAGGTTTTTATGATTTTCATAGGTTTTTAGGGTTTTAGGGTTTTTAATTTTTTTACAGATTTATAGGTATTTATAGGTATTTATGGGTTTTAGGGTTTATTAGTGTTTTTAGGTATTTTATGTATTTCATGGGGTTTTGGGTTTTATTCCTTTTATGATTTTGAGGGTCTTTTTGGGTTTTTAGTGTTTTTTAAATATTTTGAGGGTTTTTAATGATTTTATAGTTTTTATAGAGTTTTAGGATTTTATTAGTTTTAGTGTTTTTGATGGTTTTTAGGCGTTTTAATGGTTTTTGGGGGGTTTTAGGTTTTTAGGGTTTTTAAAATTTTTAGGGATTGTTTGGGTTTTTATGGTTTTTATGGTTTTGATGGGTTTTTGGGATTTTCAAGGTTTGTTAGTGTTTTCATGCATTTTACTATTTTTATGGATTTTATGGTTTTTAAGGGTTTTTTGAGTTTTTAGTGTTTTAACGGATTGTAGGCTTTTATCATTTTTGGAGGGTTATGTTTTTTAACATTTTTGTGATTTTTTAGGGTTATTATGCTTTTAAGGTTTTAGGTGTTTTATGGTTTTATGTTGTTTTTCAAGGTATTTAGGGGGGTTTTACATGTTCTAAGGTCTTTAGGTTTTTTTTTGGTTTTTTATGATTTTTAAGGGTTTTAGGGTTTTAGGGATTTTAAGGGTTTTTTGGGATTTTTAGTTATTTTTATGATTTTTATGTGTATTTTGGGTATTGTAGGATTTCTAGGGATTTTTTAAGTTTTTATATGTTTTAAGGGTTTTTGGAGTTTTTTATATTTTAGGGGGTTTAAGTGTTTTTATAAATTTTAGTGGGTTGTAGGGGTGTTATGGTTTTTAGGGGTGTTTATGGATTTCAGGTGGTTTTTAGGAGTTTTAGGGTTTTTTATGGTTTCAAGGATTTTAGGGGTTTTTAGGATTTTTATGGTTTTTGTGGTTTTAATTTATTTTGGGGGGTTTAGGGATTTTTAGGTTTTTATAGTTTTTAGGGTTTTTAGGGTTTCAGGGTTTTTACGATTTTTTAGTGGTTTTGGGTTTTTATTGATTTCTTCAGTGGTATAAAGGTTTATTATATTTTTAAACATTTTTTGGGGTTTAAAGGATTTTAGTGTTTTTAGTGATTTTTAGGGTTTTAATGGGTTTTAAGGGTTTAAAAGTTTTTTATGGGGTTTTAAGGTTTTAATGGGTTTTCATGGTTTTTAGGTTTTTTACATTTGAAGGGATTTCTAGGGATTTTTTAGGATTGTTTTGGTTTTAAAGGATTTTGGTGATTTTTAGTGTATTTTTGCTTTTTTGGTTTTTCATTAGGTTTTTCATTGTTTTTCCTAGGTTTTGGAGACTCTTAGGGTTTTTTGGTGTTTTTTTAGTTTTTAAGGGTTTTAATGTTTTTAGATTCTTTTAATGTTTTTAGGGGTTTTGAGGATTTTATGGGGGTTTCAGGGTATTTAATGTTTTTAGATTTTTTTACAATCTTCATGGGTTTTCATGATTTTAAGGATTTTATTATTTTTAGGATTTTAGGGTTTTTTTTATTTCTATGGTTTTGGGGGTTTTGGGGATTTTGGGAATTTTTATGGTTTTTAGGGCTTTTCTAGAATTTTAGGGTTGTTCGTAGTTTTTGGGTTTTTATTGTCTTTTGGGTTTCTAAAGTTTTTATTGTTTTTATGGGTTTTTAGGTTTTTTTTATTTTTTAATGTTTTTAGGGGTTTAAAAGGTTTTTAGAGTTTTTAGTGGGGTTTTAAGATTTTATGGGGTTTTATAGTTTTTAGGGTATTTATGGATTTTTACATTTTTAGGAATTTTTAGGGATTTTAGGGTTTTTAGAGGTTTTGAGGTTTTTTTGGATTTTTAGAGGTTTTTATTGTTTTTAGGGTCTTTTGGGGTTTTGGGGTTTTTTATAGTTTTTTATAATTTTAGGGGGTATTAGGGTTTTTTAGAGTTTTAGTGGGGGTTTAGGGGTTTTATGGGGTTTTATGGGGGTTTAAGAATATTATGGGTTTTAAGTGTGTTTTTAGGGTTTTTAGAGTTTGTTACATTTTTAGGGATTTTTACAATCTTTTAAGGAGTCTTTTGGTTTTTCAGGGTTTAGAGTTTTTAGTGACTTTTTGGGCTTTTTGGAGTTTTCATGGTTTTCAGGGTTTTCACGGTTTTAGGGTCTTTTGGGTTTTTAGGGTTCATTTTGAGTTTTTATGGTTTTAAAAGTTTTTATATATTTTTTTTATCATTTTAGGGGTTATAACAATTTCTAGAGTTTTAGTCAGGTTTTATGGGTTTTTTTCGAGATTCTTCGGTTTTAGGGGTTTTTATGGATTTCAGGGTTTTTTTGGGTTTTTATGGTTTTTAACATTTATACGGATTTTAAGGGCTTCTAGTATTTTTATGGTTCTTAGCAGTTTTTTAGATTTTTTTGTTTATTTTGACGGTTTATAGGGTTTATAGGATTTTAAGGGGTTTTCATGGTTTTAAGATCTTTTTTAGTTTTTTGGGGTTTAAATTTTTTTATAGTTTATTAACGTTTTAGGGTTTTAAAGGGTTTTTAGAGTTTTTATTATTTTTAGTGTTTTTATGGGTTTTTACGATTTTTATGGTTTTAGGGGATTTTATTATTTTTAGGTGTTTTTAATGTTTTTAGGGTTTTTACATTTTTAATGATTTTTATGGATTTTTATGTTTTTGTTATTTTTGGGTTTTATTAGGGTTTTATGGATTTCGAGGGTTTTTAAGACTTTCAGGGTCTTTTTGGCATTTAGGGTTTTTATAGTTTTTTGGGCCTTTTGGGTTTTTAGGAGTTTTTTGAGTTTTTTGGTTGTTGAAGGTTTTTTTGATTTTTTACATTTTTAGGGGTTTTAGTGTTTTTATTGGTTTTAGGGTATTTATGGGTTTTTAGGGTTGTTAAATGTTTTTATGTGTTTAATGGATTTTACGGGTTTCTCACGGTTTTAGGGTTTTTTATGTTTTTTGGGAATTTTTAGCTCTTTTTTCATATTTTTATGGTTTTTACGGATTTTAGGGGTTTTAGAGATTTTTAGGGTTTTAGGATTTTTATTCTTTTTAGGGGTTTTAGGGTTTTTAGGGAATTTATGAGTTTGTATGTTTTTTTTGAGTTTTTAGGGATATAATTTTTTTTATAGTTTTAAACATTTTTTGGGGATTTATGGGTTTTTAGAATTTTTAGTGGATTTCAGGGTTTTTATGGTTTTAGTGATTTTTATGGTTTTTAATGGGTTTCAGGGTTTTTAGGGTTTTAAATGTTTTCATGGAATTTTATGAATTTTTATAATTCTTATGGGTTTTAGTTTTGTTTAGGGTTTTTTTAGAGTTTTTAGTGTTTTAATGGGTTCTCAGGGTTTTTAGAGTATTTTTTGGGTGTTTTGGAACATTTATGGTTTTAGGGGTTTCTTTCGTTTTCAGGGGGTTTCAAGGTTTTTAGTGTTTTTTGTTATTATAGTTATTTTTAGATATTTTTTAGCATTCTAATGGTTTTCAAGGATTTTAGGGTCTTTTGGGTTTTGAGGGATTTTTTTGAGTTGTTTATAGTTTTTTATGGTTTTTTAGAATTTTTAACATTTTAGGTTTTCAAAGAGTTCTTAATGTTTTTAATTTTTAGGGTTTTTATATTTTTAGGGTTTTTTGGTTTTTATGGGTTTTTCTTGTTTTTAGGGTTTTTTTGTTTTTAGGTACTTTTAGGGTTCTTTTAGGATTTCTGGGGTTTTTATTTTTTTAGGGATTGTGAGGGGTTTTCAAGGTTTTTAGGTTTTTTTTGGGGGGGGGGGGGGGTTGGGTTTTATTATTTTTAGGGGTTTAAGGTTTTAAGTGGGTTTTTAGGATTATTTGGATTTTTTTGGGGTTTCTATGGTTTTAGGGGTTTTATAGTTTTCAAGGGTATTTCTCAATTTTTACATTTTCAGGGACTTTTTGTGCTTTTATAGGATTTTTATGGTTTTTAGGTGTTTTAGTTATTTTGATGGGTTTAAATTTTTTCAAGGTTTTCTATGGATATATGGGTTTTCAGACTGTTTTGGGTATTTTTGGGTTTTGTAAGGTTTTCCTGAGTATTTAGGGTTTTATGATTTTTTTATTTTTTAATTTTTTTTGATGTTTTAATGGATTTTATTGTTTTATAGGGGTTTTATGTTTTTTATGGGTTTTATGGTTTTTATGGTTTTAGGGATTTTTATGGTTTTCAAGGGGATTTCAGTTTTTTATGTTATTTTTAAGACTATAGGTATTTTTAGGTTTTTTATGGTCTTTAGGATTTATTAGGATTTTTAGGGATTTTGGGGGTGTTATTATTTTTAGGGGTTTTAATATTTTTATGGTTTTTGGGGGTTTTCTGGTTTTTTAGAGTTGTTTAAGGTTTTTACATTTTTTTAATGTTTTGAGTGATTTTATTGTTTTAAGGGGGATTTTTTAAAAAAATTAGTGGTATTTTAGGGTTTTATGGGGTTTTGGGAGGTTTTAAGGTTCTTTGGGTTTTTATTAATTTTAGAGAGTTTTAGGGTTCATTACGTTTTTAGGAATTTTTAGTGCAAATTTTAGGTTTTTTATGTTTTTTGGGATTTCTTGGGTTTTATGGTATTTTAGGGTCTTTACGGGCTTTCAGGGTTTTTATGGTTTTTTTGTTTTTCCTTTTTAGGGACTTTTTGGGTTTTTATGGTTTTCTGATTTATTTAGGGTTTTATGGTTTTTAGAGTTTTTATCTTTTTGGGGGGTTTTAATGGTTTTTAGAGTTTTCAATGGTTTTTATGGTTTTTAGGGGGTTCTAGTATTTTTGTATGGTTTTTAGGTTATTTTATAGTTTTTAGGGGCATTCCTGTCTTTTATCATTTTTTATGTTTTCATGGATTGTTATGGATTTTTTAGGATTTTTATGGTTTTTAGGGCTTTAGGGATTTTGTGGGGTTTTCATGGTTTATAGGGTTTTAGGGTTTTTCATCGGTTTAGGGTCTTTTTTGGGGATTTAGGGTTTTTTAGTTTCTTAGGGGGTTTAATATTTTTAGAGTTTTTAACATTTTTAGGGGGTTTAAGTGTTTTTATTGTTTTTAGTGGTTTTAGGGTTTCTATGTATTGTAAGGGTATTTAAGGTTTTTAGCGGGTTTTATTATTTTCAGGGTTTTTTCAAGGTTTTCATTTTTTTTTCATTTTTATTGATTTTTAGTATTTTTTTAGGATATATATGGTTTTGAACAATATTGATGGATTTTAGGTTTTTTAGGGGTTTTCACGGGTGTTAGGGTCCATTGGGGTTTAAGTATTTTTTTTATTATTTTTTTAGGGGTTTAAGGTTTTATATAGGTTTTTAATGTTTTTATGGATTTTAAGGGTTTTTAGAGTTTGTACTCTTTTATGGTTTTTATGGGTTTTCAGAGTTTTGATGTTTTTAGGGTTTTTATGGGTTTTAGGGGATTTTTAGGGATTTTAGGGTTCCATTTCATTTTCATCAATATTTAGGGAATTTTTTTCATTATTTTTATGGATTTAGGGATTTTGAGGATTTTTAGTGGTTTTTAGGGTTTTTTATATATTTTTGGGATTTTTTATGGTTTATCGGGGTTTTAAGGGTTTTTGAGTTTTTGGGGTTTATGGTTTTTAATGTAGTGTAATGTTTTAGCGGATTTGATGGATTTTAGAGTTTTTAGTGGTTTTAGGTTTTTTATCGGGTTTTAGGGTTTTTAAGGTTTTAGGGGTTTGTATGGTTTTCATGTTTTTAGGGTTTTTAGTGTTTTTTATGTTTTTAGGGACATTTGGGGTTTTATTATTTTTATGGGGTTTAGGGTTTTTTGGATTTTTTAGGCGTTTTAAGGATTTTTCCATGTTTTTAGGGGTTTTGAAGTTTTCCGGATTTCTAGGTTATTTATTGGGTTTCTAGAGTTTTTTGAGTTTATAGAGAATTAAGGTTTTTATAGTATTTTATTGTTTTAAGGGTTTTTAGAGTTCTTAGTGGTTTTAGGATTTTTATGGGTTTTATGGTTTTTCTTTTTTTAGTGTTTTTATGGTTTTTTGATGTTTTTAGATATTATTACATTTTTAAGGATTGTTAGGTAATTTTTTAT
Source organism: Viscum album (assembly GCA_963277665.1). NCBI lineage: Eukaryota > Viridiplantae > Streptophyta > Magnoliopsida > Santalales > Viscaceae > Viscum > Viscum album. The sequence goes on from OY728156.1 coordinate 123,713,884, forward strand.
GATTTTTAGGTTTTTTTTGTGTTTTTAAGGATTTTGAGGGGTTTTTAGGGTTTTTAGGATTTTTAAGGATTTTTGGGGTTTTAGGGTTTTTATGTTGTTTTAAGAGTTTGTTTTGTGTTTTTTTTGGGGTTTAGGGTTTTTAGAGTTTTTTAATGATTTTATGGGCTTAATTGGGTTTTAGAGTTTTTAGTGGGTTTTATTGTTTTAAGGGGATTTAGGGATTCAAGTGGGTGTAAGGGTATTTATGGTTTTTTTGGGATTTTCATTCTTTTTAGGGTTTTTACATATTTAGATTTTTTAGTGATTTTTTAGTATTTTATAGTATTTAGGATTTCTAGGGGTTGTAGTTATTTTGAGTGTTTTTAGGGGATTTCGAGGTTTTTAGGGTTTTTGGGGTTTATAGGTTTTTTTGGGTCTTTTGAGTTTTTTGAGTTTTTTAGGGTTTTACACTTTTTTAGAGTTTTTATATTTTTTTGGTGATTAAATGGTGTTTAGTGATTTTAGGGTTTTTATAGGGTTTTAGGGGTTTTTATTTTTTTAATGGTTTGTATAGTTTTCCGATGTTTTTTAGGGTTTTTAGGGGTTTTATGTTATTAGATATTTTTAGTGGGTTTTTAGTATTTTTTTGGTTTATATAGTTTTTAATGGTTTTTAGGGTTTTTAGAGTTTTTAGGGTTTTAAGGGGTCTTTAGGTGTTTTATGTGTTTTAGGGTATTTAGGGTATTTTTGGGTTTTTAGGTTTTTTTGAGTGTATAGGGGTTTTTTGGTTTTTACGGTTTTTAGGGGTTTTATGGTTTTCAGGGGTTTTAGGGTTTTTTATGTTTTCAGGTATTTTTATCAAATTTTTAATATTTTTATGGTTTTTAGGGTATTTCAGGATTTTGGTGTTTTTTTGGGTTTTTAGGGTTATTTAGGTTTTTTGGGTTTTTTTTGGCTTTTTGGGGTTTTACGGTTTTTTAGTTATTTGGGGTTTTAAGGTTGTTATAGTTTTTAACATTTTCAGGGGTTTAAAGGTATTTTATTGTTTTGGTGGGTTTTTATGAGATTCTAGGGTTTTTTTGTGGTTTTTTGAGGTTTTTATGGGTTTAAGTGGGGTTTTAGGTTTTTTTTAAATTTTTTATGTTTTTTAACTTTTTAAGGGAATTTTAGGGCCATTTATTATTTTTATGGTTTTTAGAATGTTATATGGTTTTCAGGGAATTTGAGGGGTGTTATGATTTATTAGGGTTTTTATTATTTTTCATGGTGTTAGGGTCTTTTGGGGTTTCTAGGGTTTTTGAGTATTTTTGGGGATTTTATGGATTTTATTGTTTTTTTATGTTTTAGGGGTTTTTTAGGTTTTTCGGGATTTAGTGGATTCTTAGGGTTTTTATTATTTTTATGGTTTTTAGGGGGGTTTTAGTGTTTTGAGGGGTTTTTTACATTTTTTGGATACTTAAGGCATTTTTAGGATTTTCATAATTTAAGAGGTTTTTAGGGATTTTAAGGGTTTTTAGGTTTTTAATGGTTTTTGGGTTTTATAGGGGTTTCTTGTGTTTTTAGGGTTTTTATGATTTTTTGGAGTTTTGAGATTTTTAGTGGTTTAAAGGGTTTTTAAATTTTTTATTAGTTTTATACTTTGTATATGTTTTTAGGGTTTTTTAATGTTTTTAGCTGATTTTATGGTTTTTAGGGGTCTTTTTGGGTTTTTAGTGTTTTCTATGGTATTAGGGATATTTATGAATTTTTGGGATTTTTATTATTTTTAGGTTTTTATGTGTTTTAGGGATTTGGATAGGGTTTCTAGTTTTCTTTAGGTTTTTATGGGTTTTTTGGTTTTTTGGTTATTTATTGTGTCTTTATGGGTTTTTAAGGTTTTTCTAGATTTTTATGGTTTACAGGGGGATTTTTGAATTTTTTGGTGTTTTTATGTTTTCAAGGATTTTAGATATTTTTAATTATATTTATGGTTTTTAGGGTTTCTTATGGTTTTGATAGATTTTTAGTGTTTTTACATGTTTTCATTGTTTCATAGGGTTTTTAGGATTTTTCAGAGTTTTTAGAGGCTTTTTAGGATTTTTATTGTTTATTTTTTTTAGGGTTTTTAATTTTTAGAGGTTTTTAAAGTTGTTTTGTTGTTTTATGGGTTTTTAGGGTTTTTAGTGGGTTTTGGTTTTTTTTATAGGTTTTAAATATTTTTGGGGGTTTTCAGGGTTTTTAGGGTTTTTTTGTTTTCTTATATTTTTAGGGATATTTTTTTAGATTTTTATGGTTTTTAGAGATTTTTTATATTTTTTAGGGATATTATAATTTTCTTGGGTTTCTAATGGTTTTGAGGTCTTTTGTGGTTTTAAGCGGTTTTTTTAGTTTTTTAGGGGTTTTAAGTTTTTTTATAGTTTGTAAATTTTTAGGGGCTCTTTATGTTTTAGATGGTTTCTAGGGTTTTTATCGGTGATTAGGGGAAAGGAAGGTGCGAGGTCTGGCTATTCCTGGACCCCCAAATATATTGAAAAGAGAAAACTACAACAGACAATGGAGGGATGGGGACAAATGACTCACAACCAAAACCCCGACAACCCCCACAAAACAAAAGGCCAAAAGTCCGAAGAAGCTAAAGGAAAGACAACTATGGAAAAAATCACCATCCCCAAAGACGTCCCCATCAACGCCATAGCACGAGGACGCATCCGAGTCCACCAAATCCCATTCAGAAGATTCATATTGCTTCAGAAAGGCATCACAATACTTCCTGAGTTTCACATCCGGCTTCACTTTGGTAGTCCGTTCTTCCCTGCCATATGCGCCTCCATTACCTTTGCTGGCCTTGGAGGAGGCCCTAGTAGCTATTGGCCTAGGCAGGGAGGAGTAGTCCCTCATAGCCCTCTGTTTCACTGGAGGGTCACTCATCATCTTGGCCTTCCAGTGAGCAGTGACAGTAGGCACAACCAAGTCACCTTTCTTGCTATATGTAGGGTCAGATAGTGGTCTTCTTTTCTGATTACTTCCATAGGAGTCATAGAGGCCCATCTTCTCCTAATCCCTCTTGATTCTATTCAATATGGCATGCATAAGGCCATCACAGTCCCCATGGATTTCTCCTAGCTGTATGTGTTCATAATTCTCATCCCCGAGAAAGATCACCAGCTGCAGGTCTAGCTTTTGAAAGATATCATATATATGTTTCTCAAGCGAGATTTCCAAAACAGTCCAATATAATCGGGTCAGAAAATTCAACATAGGGATGCAACTTCTCGAACAAAACCAGAGCCGAGTTCCTATCAGGATGCTCGATGCTCCTCTTATCAACATGAGGAATACCAAAATATAGCATGGGTTGAGGGGCATCACTCAGGACAAGTCCATGCACAGTAGAGACCAGTAGTGCTTGCTCGAAAGAGGGCACAATGGGTAAGAGTGGTTCCACACCCAAGGCCCATAGACCATCATTGGGGGAAGGGAGATCTACCTCCTAGAGGACATTAGCATCCACCGCCTCCTGCAGTTCCAGTCCTCCCTGACCATCTTCCTCAATTCCCATAGATTCCAGAGGGTCCAGGCCATTGAACCGATTCGAGAACAAAACAAGCTTGGTGCCACTTCCAACATCCACTAGAGGGATTGGAAAAGGCACCCTCTCTATGCCATGACAATCTATCTTTAATGCCAACTCATGCCCCAAGCAGGAATAAACTGCAAGACCACAACCCCAAATCCACCAGGAGTTTCATCCCCCACTTCAGAAGAGGCATCACCCCCTAGTCCTAGATCACCCTTCATACGAGTAAAGATGTCCCAGACCAATATTTGTTTGTTCGCACCTAGTCGGGTGGATGATCTCCCTTCATCCATCTTTCCACCCCTCCGATCATCCAGAAGATAATCCTGATTGGTGTCATTCTTCACCTCCAAGTCCCCTATTGAGCTTACCATCTAAGAGATGACCTCCTTGCCAAACCTAGACTCCACGCCATCCCTACATCTGCAATCCATTTTCATATGACCAAGAGTAAAGCACTAGGTGCAGTAATTCACCAGTGATTTGAAAACCACCAGCTTCTTCCATCGAAGCTCTTCACCAATTTCAATCCAGAAAAATTAAACTGGTTCCGTCGATATATCAATTTCAACAAAAACCCTGTGGGCAACTGGATGAAAAAGGGACCTGGTTTGACTATCCACACATAGAAACCGTCCAACGAAATTTCCCAGCATAGTTATAATGGAAAATTTTTGAAAGGGTAGGGGGAGTTCATGGTACCTTACTCAGAATGCCATTAGTAGGGAGTCACAATTTAAATGGAAATAAAAGTTCCATCGGAAATGGGAGAATTGAGCGACATTACACCTGCAAGGAGCTGTTGACCAGTCCTAGATAAGGTCATCCTCCGATGAGAACTGAATCAAAATGTTACTGGAGTCAACCAAACCATCAGTGGCACAGTCCCTGAGGTCCCAATGCTTGAACACAAACTTGTTAAAAACATCAACTGGGGGATTCCAGTTTGAGAACTTGGCTACAAGGGTCAGGATATGGAGGGAAGGTTCCTTTTTGAACTCCACAATCGATAGAGGAAGCTTCGTCAGCCCTTCGTGCAAGCCCGACACCTTAGGGCAGAGATCAATCCGTTGGAAAGCAGGAATTGAATTTGGATCCGAGAAAGGTTAGAACCTATATTTAATAGGGGTAGCAGCGACCCCTTTCCCATAGAGGGGGGAGGCCAAGATGCAACCATGTCATCATCTTCAAGCCAGCAATTAAGCAGCATGTGTGCCATCATGGGGGCAGAGTGGAGAAACCATCATCTTCCTTCTTCTATGGGTTATTAGGGGTTTTAAGGTTTTTAGGGGTTTTATAGGTTTTAGGATTTTTTATAGTTTTTAGAGTTATTTATGTTTTATGGGATTTTTATGGATTTTTTAGGATTTTAATATTTTTAGGGATTTTGATGGTTTTTCGGGATTTTTAGGGATTTTAGGGTTTTTAGGTGTTTTTTAGGGTTTTAGGGTTATTTGTGTGTTTAGGGTTTATTTTAACTTTTTTAGGGATTTTAAGGGTTTTTAGAGTTTTTTAACGTTATGAGGGGTTATAAGTTTTTAAGAGTATTTAGTGGGTTTAATGATTTTTATGGGTTTTTATAATTTTTTTTGTTTTTAGGGGGTTTTCTTGAGTTTTATGTTTTTTATGTTTTTAGGTATTTTTAGGGTTTCTATGGGCTTTAATGATTTTAGGATTTTTAGGGATTTTGATGGGTTTTTTGTGTTTTTATGTTGTTTATTTTATTAGGGATTTTTGGGTTCTAAGTGACTTTTTGGTTTTTTGGAGTTTTTAGGATTTAAAAGTATTTATGAGTTTTTTATTTTATTTTGGTTTTTAATGGACTAGAAATTTTTGGGGGATTTTAGGTGTTTTATGGGTTTTTAGTGTTTTTTCTCTTTTTCTTGGGGTTTTCAGGGTTTTCAGAGATTTTTTCGTTTTTAAGGGTTTTAGGCCATTTCATGATTTTTATGGTTTTGGGTGTTTATGTATTTTGAGGGTTTTTTGAGATTTTCTATGTTTTTATTATATTTTTTGGTTTTATAGTTTTTTTTATTATTTTATGGGTTTTAAGGATTTTTTATTTTTTTAACATTTTTCTAGGTTTTTCTAGATTTTAGATTTTTTAGTGTGTTTTTAGGGAAAGGAAGATGTGAGGGTCGGGCTATTCCTGGCCCCCCCAAATTTATTAGAAAGGAAAAAAGGAGACATAGTAGACAAGGGATGGGAGGGGTCAAATGAACCATACCCAAAAAAACCCCTTACGACCCATGCCAAAAAAAAAGAAAAAAAGAAAGAAAAAGACTCAAAAATAGACACAACAATGGCATCATCATGTCACATCCATCCAGTACCAACATCCAGCAGCACCACATCCAATCATCACAGATCTTCCGCAGTAGCAACACATCCAAACCAACCAGCCCTAGAAACCAACAACACCAAATATGACATCATAGTCAATCACAACCAGCAGCATCAAACCACAACACAAGCACCACAACCAAACGTAGCCATCGTCACCTCCCAACAAATAGCAACCAATAACTAGAAGCACAACAGCAAACTCATCCGCAGTAACAGCAAAAACAAAAAACCCACACCTCATCTAGTATTCACCAGCAACCGGAAACTCAAAACCAACCAATGACCAGCATCCAATCTCACAAGGTCCAGAAACCAGTACCTTCTCACCAAGAAGGTCCATATTCAGCATCATAGAACCATCAGCATCAACAGAACAAAAATCAGCACAACCCAACTGAATCGATATCCAACATCCATATCGAAACCGAAACAGCAGCCAAAACATAGCACCTAGCCTACCCTCCAACAATAGCTTGGGGGAACACCAGCAACTCGATATCCAACCAAAATTCAGTAGCAAATTATGAAAGGACCAACAACCAATAGAAATCGAAAGATAACAACATAAAAACGAAAAATCATCTCTTCATGGGCAGAATAATTCTAGCATCCCGTCATAACCAAAAACAAAAGACCACCTGCATCCATGCGTGAACCCATTCCTCCACACCCACAACTCCTTAACCTCATCATTCATCATAAACAACAACTCAAAACCAGTCCAGCCACTGGTCAAGAACATGTAGACCAACAAATCAAAGCGAACACAGCATAGTGTGACCATACCTTCATCAGCAGCAAGATCCAAGAACAAGAAAGCATAACTAGAAAAGAAAACCTGAATCCTCTCCCTTTTCATTCACCATGACCCATCGAGAAGCCAGAGAATCCAGGAAGACCCTCATCGGGTCCAAACAAGCAGCGCAGAACTGAGCATGGAGCCGAAAACACCATCGCAAAGAAGATGCGAGACCCGTAGAATCTGCATATCACCAAGGGGAATCCAGATCCCCCCCTGACAAAACCACCAGAGCATCTTTCCACACCAAAGATCCACCAGGCCAAGCACACCTCTTTCCAATCGTCAAAACGCCTACTTTGACTTCACCTTCAGCCTCTTCGACTTCATCCCGATCACTGGAAAGGCATCACCGCTGCCGCCAAGAAGGAATAATGATGACACCTGAGGAGGATCCGAAACTAGATCTAAAAAACCCGATCAAAATTGAAGCAAAAACCAGATCAAGCCGTCGCAGCCACAACTTGAAAAAACGCACCAGATCTCAGTGTCGTCAACCATCCACCTCGAAAACCACCATCGTGCCAGGGTAAGCCTCTCGAACAGCAACCCATTCACATCACAAATCCTGAAGAGGGAGAGATCATCGAAGCCACTGAAGAGGATTCCAAGGTGGAACCCTAGAGATCGCCGCATCATAAGAAGCCCGGGAGAGAGCGGCGACATCTTAGTATGTTTTTAGGGGTATTAGGGGGTTTATGGGGTTTATGGTTTTTAATGATTTTTGGGTTTTTAGGGTTCTTTATATTATTAGTGATTTTTTAGGATTTTTAGGTTTTTTATTGTTCTATGGGTTTTATTATTTTTAGGTATTGTTGGGGTTTTAAGGGGGTTTTAGGGTTTTTATGGTTTTAGGGGTTTTTAGGGGTTTTAGGGTCTTATGGGGTTTTAGAGTTTTTTTGAGTTTTTATTGTGGTTAATGTTTTTTAGTTTTTTTGGTCGTTTTTAGGGGTTTAAAGTATTTTCCTAATTTTTAGTGGTTTTTAGGATTTTTATGGTTTTTAGTGTTTTTTATGGTTTTAGGGATTTTTATGGTTCATAGGGGGTTTTTTTGGGTTTTTTGTGTTTTTTATGTTTTCAAGTATTTTTAGGGATTTTTTTAGAAATTTTATGATTTTTAGGGTTTTTATGGGTTTTAGCTATTTTTTTTTGTTTTTAGGAGTTATTAAGTTTTTTTATGGTTTTAGGGTTTTTCAGAGTTTTTAGGGTCTTTTTGTATTTTTAGGGTTTTTTTTGAGTTTTTTGGTTTTTATAGGTTTTAACGTTTTAGGGGTTTTAAGGGGTTTTCAAGTCTTTAGTGGGTATTTAGGATATTTATAGGGTTTTAATGGTTTTATGGGTTTTAATGGTTTTTAGGAATTTTTGTAGTTTTCAGTGTTTTTTAGGTTTTCAGGTATTTTTAGGATTTTTTGGGTTTTTTGGGGTTTTTGGGTTTTTTGGGATTTTTATGGATTTTAGGGGTTTTCAGTGATTTTTTGGGGTTTTCTGGGTCATTAGGGTCTTTTAGGGTTTTTTAGTTTTTAGGGTTTTAATGGTTTTTATTTTTTTAAATGATTTTAGGGGTTTTAAGGGGTTTGAGAGTTTTTATTGGTTATTTGGAATTTTATGGGGTTTTAAGTTTTTTAGGGCATTTTATGGTTTTAAGAGGTTATTTAGGATAATAGGGTGTTTTATGTTTTTTAATATTTTTTTTTCATAAATTTTTATTTTTGTAGTGTGTTTTTTATGATTTTTAGGTATTTAGAGGATTTTTTAGGGGATTTAGATTTTTTTAAGGTTTTCTAGGGTCTTTTGGGTTTTAATTTTTTTAGTTTGTAGGGCTATAAGGTTTGTAGAGTTTTTAACATTTTATGTGTTTTAATGGTTTTTAGTTTTTTAGTTGTTTTTAAGGTTCTTATATTTTTTAGGGGTTTTACGATTTTTAGGGGTTTATGGTTTTCTGTGGATTTCATGGATTTTAGGGGGGTTTTACATTTTTAGGGATTTTAGGGATTATTTTGAAAATTTTATGGTTTTAAGGGTTTTTTAATGTTTAAAGGGATTTTAAGGAGTTTTATGGGTTTTCAATATTTTTGAGCATTTTTAGTGATTTTCAGGGTTTATGGGGTATTTTCTTGTTCTAAGGTTTTTCATAGTTTTTAATGTTTTTACGATTTTTTAGAGTTTTTTTACATTTTAGGGGTTTAAATATTTATTTTGAGTTTTTAGGGGGGTTTATGGGGTTTTAATGCCTTTAGGGGGTTTTATGGTTTTCAGTGGCTTTTTAGGGATTTTATGGTTTTTATGGTATTACGAAATTTTAGATCTTTTTTATGAATATTATGGTTTTTAGGGTTTTTTCATATTTTTTATGGTTTTAGTTACTTTGATGGTTTTTATGGTTTTTAGGTTTTTGTTATGGATTTTTAAGGTTTTTTTACGTTTTTAGGGTCTTATTTGGGTTTTTTGGGTTTTTTTGTGAGTTTTAGGGTTTTAATGGGTTTTTAGTGTTTTTTAATGATTTATGGATTTTAAGATTTTTTTAGATTTTTTAGTGGATTTTAGGGTCTTTATGGGGTTTTTGGTTTTTTAATGGTTTTAGGGTTTTTTATGCTGTTAGGTGTTTTTTGGGGGTTTTAGGGTTTTTAAGTATTAAGGGATTTTTAGGATTTTTTTGATTTTTTGGGTTTTTTGGGGTTTTTTTGGTATTTTGATGGTTTTAGGGTTTTCATTGTTTTTATTGTTTATATGGTTTTATGGGTCTTTTGGATTTTTAGGACTTTTTTTTACTTTTTTAGTGTTTTAAGGTTGTATTGTTTTTTAAACTTCTTAGGGGTCTTATGTTTTTATAGTTTCTTGAAATTTTAAATGTTTTATATGTTTTTTTAGTTTTCTAAGGTTCTTATGAGTTTTTATGGTTTTCATGTGGTTTTCTGAAATTTAGGGGGTTTTATGTTTTCAAGTATTTGTTAGGTATTTGTCAGGATTTTTTTGGTTTTTAGGGGTTTTATGGTTTTTAGGGATTTTGAGGGGTTTTAGGGCTTTTAATGAGATTTAGGGTCATTTTGGTTTTATAAGTTGTTTTTTGAGTTTTTAGGGGTTTTAATAATTTTTAGAGTTTTTTAACATTTATAAGGGTTTTAGAATTTTTATTGGTTATTAGGGGTTTAAAGGGGTTTTAGGGTTTTTATGGGTTTTAGTGGTTTTATAGTTTTCAGGGGGTTTTGGGGTATTTATGTTTCTAGATACTTTTAGGGACTTTTTTGGATATTAATTGTTTTTAGTATTTTTAGGGATTTTGATGGTTTTAGAGGTTTTCAAAGGTTTTTAGGGTTTTTAGGTTTTTAGGTTTTTAGGATATTTTGAGGTTTTAGGGTTTTTTTATATTTTATTGTTTTAAAAATTTTAAGGTTTTTTATTTATTTTTTACGGTTTTTTTGGTTTTTAGAGTTATTAGTGAGTTTTAGGGATTTTATGGGTTTTTAGGGGTTTTAATGATTTTAGGGGTTTTATGGTTTTCAGGGTTTTTTTTGGATTTTTTAAATTTTCAGGGATTTTTTATGGATTTTAATGTTTTTTATGATTTTTATGGTTTTTAGAGTATTTAGGGATTTTGAGGGTTTGAAGGGTTTTTATTATATTTTAGGGTTTTTATGGTTTTCCAAGGTTTTTAAGTTAATTTTTTTTGTTTTCTAGTGTTTTTTGAGTTTTTAGGGGTTTTATGTTTTTTGAGCTTCTTAACGTTTTTGGAGGATTAATGTTTTTCATTGTTTTTAGTGGTTTAGGGTTTTTATGTAATTTTAGGGTTTTTAACATTTTTAGGGGGTTTTATGGATTTCATGGGGGTTTTCATGGTTTGTTGGGTATTTCATGTTTTCATAGAATTTTATGGTTTTTTAGGGATTTTTGGTTTTTAGGGTATTTTAGGGGTTTTATGGATTTTGTGGGATTTTAGGATTTTTAGGGATTTCCAGGTGTTTTTATGGTTCTTATTAGTTTTATGGTTTTTTTATTTTTCAATGTTTTTATGGGTTTTTAAAGTGTTTAGTGATTTTTTTGTGTTTTTATTAGTTTTTATAGTTTTTTTAAGGTTTAGGTTTTTTATGTTTTAGGGATTTTCAGGGTATTTAGGAATTTTATTTTTTTGAGGATTTTTCTAAATTTTTTGAATTTTTATGTTTTTTTGGGGTTTTAGGTTTTTTTAATGATTTTTAGGGTTTTGAGGATTTTTTATGATTTTTTAGGAGTTTTCAGGGTTTTTAGGGTCCCATTAGGGTTTCAGTGTTTTGAGTTTATAAGTTTTTTTATAATTTTTAATGTTTTTAGTGCTTTTAGAGTTTTTATTTAGTTTTATTGTTTTAGGGGTTTTAGGGGTTCTAGGGGTTTTTATGGGTTTTATGAGTTTTAGGGATTTTTTGGTTTTTTACCTTTTAATGGATTTTTTGGCCTTTTTATGATTTTATGGGTATTAAGAGTATTTATGGTTTTTAGGGGTTTTATGGGTTTTTATTGTTTTAAGGGTTTTTAAGGTTTTTTATGGACTTTTTGGGGCTTTATTTTTTTAGCTTTTTTAGAGTATTTTTTCATTTTTTCTCTAAATGGGTTTTAGAGTTTTTAGTGGTTTTAGGGTTTTTATCGGTTTTAGGCATTTTTAATGTTTTTAGGATTTTTGATTGGTTTCAAGGGGTTTTCTAGCTTTTAGGGTTTTTTTATGTTTGTAGGGATTTTTAGGGCCTTTTTAGGATATTTATGGTTTTTAGGTTTTATTTTGTTTTTAATGATTTTGTGAGTTTTTAGCAGTTTTTTGGGTTTTTTGGGTGTTTCAAGGTTTTTTTGGGTCTTTTTTGGATTTTAGGGGGTTTTGAGTTTTTTGGTTTCTTGATATTTTTTAGGGGATTTTTAACATTTATAAGGATTTTTAGGGTTTTTTAGTTTTTAGTTGTTTTAGGGATTTTTTTTGTTTTTAAGGGGTTTATAGTTATTAGGGGTTTTATGGGTTTCAAGAATTTTCAGGATTTTTAAGGTTTCTTATGTTTTTAGGGATTTTTAGGGATTTTTAGGGATTTTTTATGATTTTTAAGGTTTTATGGTTTTTCTGTATTTTGAATTTTTTTGTGTTATTTTCATGATTTTCAAGATTTTTCTGGTTTTCATGGTTTTTAGGGTTTTTAGGGTTTTTAGGTTTTTGGGGATTTGTTTTTTTTAATTTGTTTGGGGTTTAAAGGTTATTTGTAGTTTTTTAATTTTTTTATGTGATTAAGGGATTTTAGTGTATTCAGTTGTTTTTAGGGTTTTATGAGTTTTTACTATTTTTAAGAATTTAGGGGATTTTATGATTTTTAGTGCTTTTTGGGGTTTTTTGGTTTTTTTAGGGGGCTTTTAGGTATTTTTTGGTGTTTTTATATGTTTTGAGGTTTTTAGTTTTTTTAAAAAATTTACTGGTTTTTTATGGTTTGAATGGTTTTCATGGGTTTTCAGGGTATTTAAAATCTCTATGTTTTTTGGGATTTTTAGGATTTTTTTATAAATTTTTTGGTTTTATATTTTTATCAGATTTAGTTATTTTTAGGGGTTTCGGTATTTTTCTACATATTCAAGTTTTCAGATTTTTTTGTGTTTATATGTGTTTTTAGGGATTTAGGGTTTTTTGAGTATTTATGGATTTTATGGTTTTTAGAATCTTTTAACATATTTACGTTTTTATGGGTTTTTAGAGTTTTTAGTTTTTTTTGAGTTTTTTAGAGTTTTTAAGGATTTTAGAGGATTTTATGGGTTTTAGGTGGTTTTCAGGGTTTTTTTGTTTTTTACATTTTTATGTATTTTTAGGGATTTTTTGGGATAATTATGGCTTTTATGGTTTTTAGGGTTTTAGGGGTTTTAGGGGTTTTAGTGGTTTTCTGGGTTTTTTACGGATTTTATGGATTTTTATAGTTTTTAGGGTCATTAGGATTTTTAGGTTTTTGGAGGTTTTTAGGGGTTTTAGTTTGTTTAGTGTTTTTCAACATTTTTAGTGTTTTAGATTTTTTATGGGATTTTAGGTTTTTTATGCGACTTTTATATTTTTAGGTGATTTTATGGTTTTCAGAGGTTTCCATGGTTTTTATGGGTTTTTACATTTTTAGGGACTTTATGGATTTATTATATTTTTATGGTTTTTTGTGATTTTTTTTGGGTTTTATATATTTTGATGTTATTAGGGTTTTTAATGGTTTTAGGGGTTTTCTGGGTTTTTTTCTATTTAGGTTATAGGGTTTTATTAAATTTTTAGGCATTTTATGGTTTTTTATAGTTTATAATATTTTTTGGAGTTTTAAGAGTTTTTTGTGTTTTTTTGGGGTTTTAGAGTTTTATGGGGTTTCATTAGGTTTTTAGGTTTTTAGGCATTTTTATTGTTTTTGGGGTTTGTTTAATGTTTTTTGGGTTTTTTGTATTTTCATAGGGTTTCATGGATATTATAGTATTTTTTAGGGGTTTAAATGTTTTTTAATTATTTTTTAGGGTTGTATGGTTTTTAAGGTTTATAGGGGTTTTAATGTATTCTTTATTTTATAGTGGATTTAAGGTTTTATGTGTTTTTAGGTTTTCATAACGTTTTTAGTGTTTTTTATGATTTTCTAGGGGTTTTCACGGTTTTATGGTTATTTATGTTATTAGGGGTTTTTAGGGGTTTTTTCGGATTTTTATGGTTTTTAGGGGTTTTTAGGGACTTTGAGACATTTTAGAGTTTTTGGGGGTTCTCAATGTTTTTTGGGTTATTAGGATTTTTCTATTTTTTTGTTTTCTTAATGATTTCATGGTTTCTTACGATTTTATGAGTTTTATGTTTTTTTAATAATTTTTATGTGTTTTATGGGTTTTTATAGTTTTTAGTGGTGTTTAAGGATTTTATGGGATTTTAGGGTATAAAGGTTTTTTGGGGTTTTAGAGGATTTTTAGGATTTTTATCTTTTTATGGATATTTAGGGGTTTTTTAAGGATTTTAATGGTTCATAGGGCTTTTAGCATTTTAGGGATTTTGATGGTTTTTAGGGTTTTCAGGGTTTCCAGGTTTTTCATGTTTTTTTGGGTTTTAGGGGTTTTCTTAGTATTTTAGGGGTTTAAAGGATTTATAGAGTTTTTTAAAAAATTTAGTGGGTTTTGGGGTTTTATGGGTTTTTAGGGATTTTATGTATTTTATGGTTTTTTTAATATTTTCAAAGATTTTTAAGGGTTTTTACATTTTCAGTGATTTTTAGTGATTTTTTAGGATTTTAATGGTGTAAGGGTTTTTTAGATTTGAGGGTTTTTAGGAGTTTTAGGGATATTTAGGGTTCTAGAGTTTTTATGGCCTTTTGGGATTTTCATGGTTTTTTAGTTTTTTTATGGTTTTAAGGGGTTTTAGTGTTTTTAAATTTTTTAGGGGGTTTAAGGGTTTTCTGAATTTTTAGTGGTTTTTGGGGTTTTATGGGGATTTAATATTTTTAGGGGTTTTAATATTTTCAGGGGTTTTTCAAGGGTTTTAGGGTTTCTTATGTTTTCGGGGACTTTTGGGGTTTTAGTTTTTTTATGGTTTTTATGAGTTTTTAAGGTTTTTATAGATTTTCTGGGTTTTTGGGGGTTTCAAGGTTTTTTTTGTTATTTTGTGGTTTTCAGTGTTTTTAGGGTCTTTTTTGGGTCTTTAGGGTTTTTTTGATATTTTTAGGGTTTAATGGTTTTTAGAGTTTTTAATATTATTAGAGGTTTAAAGGTATTTTATAGTTTTTAGTGTGTTTTATGGGTTTTACAGAGTTTTATGGGTTTTAAGGGGTTTTATGATTTTTAGGTGGTTTTTAGAGGTTTTAGGGTTTTCTACATATTTAGGGATTTTTTTTGGAATTTTTAGGAGTTATAGTGGTTTAAGGGTCTTCTAGGATTTTGAGAGGGTTTAGGGGTTTTTGGGTTTTTGAGGGTTTTTTTGGGTTTTTTTATAATTTTAGGGTTTTATGGGTTTTAGGTGTTTTAATGTATTATTATGTTTTTCTTTCTTTTTTGAGTTTTTTTTCCATTTTTAGATTTTTTAAGGGTGTTTAGAGTTATATTTTTTTAGGGTTTTATGGATTTTTAGGGTTTTTATGTATTTAGGGGGTTTTCTAGTTTTCAGGGTTTTTAGGGATTTTATGTGTTTGGGGATTTTTAGAGCTTTTAGGATTTTTATGGTTTTTAGAGTTTTATGGATTTTGATGGTTTTTAGGGGTTTTAGGGTATTTTGGGTTTTTATGGGTTTTTTTTTGAGTTTTTAGGGTTTTAATGGGTTTTTTAGAGTTTTTCAATATTTTTAGGGTTTTTAAGGATTTTCAGATCTTTTAATGGGTTTTAGGGTTTTTTCAGGGTTTTATGATTTTTTAAGGTTTTAGGGTTTTATGGTTTTCTGGGGTTATTAATGGATTTTAGATTTTTTTGGTTTCCATGGATATTTAGGGTGTTTTTAAGATTTTGTTTGTTTGTTAGGGTTTTTATGGTTTTTGGGAAATTTGAGGGATTTTATGAGTTTTTAGGGTTTTTATCATTTTTATGTTTTTTCAGAGTTTTTAGGTTCTTTTTGAGTTTTAGTTTTTTTATTTTTTAGGGATTTTATGTTTTTAGAGTTTTTTTATGTTGTTAGGGGTTTTGGATTTTAGTTTTTTTTAGAGTTTTTAAATGTTTTAAGGTTTTTAAGGGTTTCAGGGATTTCAGGGTATTTCAGGGTTTTTTGGGTTTTTTACATTTTCAAGAATTTTTATGGATTATTTGTATTTTTTGATTATTAAGGTTTTTAGGGATTTTGAGGTTTTTGGGGTTTTTATGATTTTATTGGGTTTTTAGGGTTTTTAGGATCTTTTTAGGATTTTTTTTATGAATTTAATAGTTTTTAGAGTTTTTAATATTTTAAGGGTTTTCAGCATTTTATTGGGGTTTTTAAGGTTTTTATTCTATTATGTGTTTTAAGGTTTTAGGGGGGTTTTGGGTATTATGGATTTATGTTTTTAGTGATTTTTAGGAATTTTATTATTTTTAGGGGTTTTATAGATTTTGAGGGTTTTAGGGATATTTAGTGTCTTTAGGGGTTTTAGGGGTTTTCTTGGTTTTTTTTTGTTTCTGGGTGTTTATGGTTTTTTTGAGTTTTTAGTGTATTTAAGGTTTTTAGAATATTATTAAATTTTTAGCGATTTTAAGTGTTTTTAGTGTTTTTTTGGGTTTTGAGGGGTTTTTAGGTTATTAGGGGGTTTTATGGTTTTTAGGGGGTTTTTAAGGTTTTTAAGGTTTTGTACATTTTCATATATTTTTAGGGATTATTTAGGATTCATTTAGTTTTATGGGTTTTTATGTTTTTAGGGATTTTGACAGATTTTAGGGGGTTTTAGTGTTTTTCAAGGTTGTAGTGTTTTCTTGTTTCTGGGGGGTTTTCGAGTTTTCATGATTTTTCATGGTTTTTATAGTCTTTTAATTTTTTTAACATTTTACGGGATTTAAGAGTTTTATATATTTTAGTTTTTTTTATTTTATGGGTTTTATGGCTTTAAAGGGTTGTTCTGCATTTTTAGTGTTTTTTATGTTTTTAGAAATCCTGAGAGGATTTTTGGATTTTTATGATTTTTAGGGTTCTATGGGTTTTTCGGATTAGAGTGTTTTTAGGGTTTTTATGGGTTAAAAGGTTTTATGGTATTTTTGTATTTTTATGGTTTTTTGTGTTTTTAGGGGTTTTATGATTTTTTATAGTTTTTAACGATTTAGGAGTTTTAAGGGTTTTTAGGGTTCTTATTAGGATTTTTAGGTTTTTATGGTTTATATGGGCTTTTATGTTTTTCAATGGGTTTTTAAGGTTTTTAGTATTTTTTTTATTTTCTAAGAATTTTGGGGATTTTTTTGGCTTTTATGGTTTTTATAATTTTGAGGGTTTTTAGGAATTTTGAGGGTTTTGTGATTTTAAATGTTTTTAGGTATTTTCCGGGTCTTTTGGGGTTTTATGGATTTTTTTGAGTTTTTTGGGTTTTATGAATTTTTAGAGTTTTTATCATTTTTAGGGGTTTTAAGGGGCTTTAGAGTTTGTATTGCAGTTTTAGGGGTTTTATGATTTTTTAGGGATTTATGGGTTTTATAGGCTTGGATTTTTTTCAGAATTATTTATGATTTTTTAGGTTTTTTTATTTTTTCTTGGATTTGTATGGATTCTTTATGGGTTTTTTTGGTTTTTTGGGTTTTTAGGGATTTTGAGGGATTTCAGAATTTTTTTTCGGAGTTTTTTCGTTTTTAGCGGGCTTTAGGGATTTTAGGTTCTTTGGGGGGTTTTTGGTTTTTTTGATTTTTTGGGTCTTAAGGGTTTTAGAGTTTATTAATTTTTCTAGGGGTTTTAATGTTTTTTATCATTTTTAGGGTTTTCATGGGTTTTTAACATTTTGTAATGTTTTTAGTGGTTTTTATGTTTTTAGATGTTTTAGTGTTTTCTACGTTTTCTAGGATTTATAGAGAGTTTTAGAATTTTAATTTTTTTAAGTGTTTTTAGCGGTTTAGGGATTTGGAGGGGGTTTAGGGTATTTTAGGGTCTTTACTATTTTTCATGATTTTTATGGTCTTCTGGGATTCTAGGGTATTTATGAGTTTTTATGGGTTTTAAGGTTATTTATAATTTTATAAGGTTTTAGAGTTTCAAGATTTTTTTTTGTGTTTTTAGTGTTATTTAGAGTTTTTAGTGGTTTAGGATTTTCTTAATGTTTTAGGGGCTTTTTTGGTTTTCAGTGCCTTTCATGGAATTTAGGGGTTTTTCTGTTTTCTTGGATACTTATTATTTTTCAATATTTTTATGGTTTTTAGGATTATTAATGGTTTTTATGGATTTTGATGTTTTTCGGGTTTGTTAAGTTTTGTAGGGGTTTTCAGGGTTTTTAGGGTGTTTTTTGGTTTTTTGGGTTTTTTTTAGTTTTTAGGGATCTTAAGGTATTTTTGTGATTTTAAGATTTTTCATAGTTTTAAGGGTTTTTGAGTTTTTATTATGTTTTAAGGGTTTTTATGGGTTTAGGGTATTTTATGTTTTTAGGGGTTTTTATGGTTTTCTATGGTTTTCTATGGTTTTTAGGGTTTTCTCTGTTTTTTACATTTTAATGGAATTTATGGACCTTTTTTGATTTTTATGGTTTTTAGGGTTTTTAGGGATTTCAAAGTTTTTAGGGTTTTTTATGGTTTTTATGTGATTTTAGGGTTTTAAGGGGTTTTTGTGTTTTTAGGGTTTTAAGGGTTTTCTAGAGTTTTATATCATTTTTAAGGGTTTTATGTTTTTCAGAGCTTTAATGGTTTTTATGGTTTTTTATGGTTATTAATATTTTTATGGGATTTTATGGATTTCAGTGGGTTTTTTAGGGTTTTAGGTTGTTTTTAATTTTTCAAGGATTTTTCAGGGTTTTTAGTATTTTTATGGTTTTGGGGTCTTTTAGGGGTTTTATGGGTTTTGGGAGGCTTTCATGGTTTTTATGGGTTTTAGGGTATTTAGGGAAATTTTGGTTTTTCTGGTGTTTTTTTTATTTTTAGGGTTTTTATTTAATTATTTTATTTTTTATTTGTTTGAAGGGGTTTTAGTGTTTTAGTGGGTTATTTGGGTTTTTATGGGGTTTCGGGATTTTTTATGTTTTTAGGCACTTTTATGCATTTTATAATATTTTCTGGAGTTTTGGGGGTTTTTTATCTTTTCCTGGATTTCTTAGGGTTTTTGTAAGTTTCTTGGGTTTTAGGGTTTTTAGGTGTTTGTTAATTAGTCGGTTTTTATGGGTTTTCAAGGATTTTATGGCCTTTTGAGGTTTTAGGGGTTTTTTGAGTTTTTAGTGGTTTTAATTATTTTAGAGTTTTAAATTTTTTTTGGGGTGTTAAAGGGTTTTAGAGTTCTTAGTTCGTTTTTACGGTTTTTGCGGTTTTTAGTTTTTAACAGATTTTATGGTTTTTAGTGGTATTTTAGGGTTTTATGTTTTTTAAACTGTTTATGATTTTTTGGGATTTTTTTTCAGATTTTTACGGTATTTATGGTTTTATGGATTTTTAGGGTTTTAGGGTTTTTATGGGTTTTGGGGTTTTGGTGTTTTGGTGTTTTTTGGGCCTTTTGGTTTCTTAGAGATTTTTTAGTATCTTAGGGTTCTTAAGGGTTTTAGAGTTTTTTTAATATCATTTATGTTTTTAAGGGTATTTTGTGGTTTTAGTGGTTTTATAGATTTTAGGGTTCTTTAATATATTTATGGGTTTTATGGTTTTAGTGTTTTTTCATGGGTTTTAGGGATTTTTACCTTTTCATGGTTTTTTAGGGTTTTTTAGGTATTTAGGGATTTTTATGATTTTTTGGTTTTTTCTGGGGTTTTAAGGGTTTTTTAGATTTTTACTATCTTTCTCATTTTATAGGGGTTTTTATGTTTATTGAGTTTTTTAGAGTTTTTTAACGTTCTAGGGGTTTTAAGTGTGTTTAGGAATTTTAGTGGGTTTTAGGGTTCTTCTTGTTTCTAAGGTATTTTGGGATTTTTATTGTTTTCAAGTGTTTTTCAATGTTCTATGGGTTTTTTTCCTTTTTAGGTATTTTTAGAACTTTTTTTATTTTTATGTTGTTTAGGGTTTTCCATGGGTTATAGTAATTTAGAGGGGTTTTATGTTTTTCAAAGTTTTTAGGGTTTTTAGTAGTTTTCTGGTTTTTAGGGATATTTAGTGTTTTAGGATTTATCGATTTTAGTGATTTTTATGAGTTTTTAGAGTTTTTAGTGTTTTTAGGATTTTAAAGGGTTTTCTAGTTTTTAGTGTTTTTAATTGTTTTTTGAAATTTCTGTGATTTTAATGTTTTTTGTTGTATTTTTTTTCAAGGGGTTTTTAGGGTTTTTACATTTTTAGGGATTTTAGAGATTTTTTAAATATTTTTATGGATTTTAAGGTTTTTAGGGTTTTTGTGGGATTTAGGGGTTTTTATGTTTTTTAGGGTTTTTAGGGTTTCTATGAGTTTTTGGGGTTTTAGGTTTTTTTTGTTTTTAGGGGTTTTAATGTTTCTTGGATTTTTTTCTATTTTTTGGGTTTTGTGGGTTTTCAGAGTTTTTAGTTGGTTTTTAGGGTTTTAATGGGATTTTATAGTTTTTGGGGGGTTTCATGGTTATTAGGGGTTTTAGTGGGTTTTACAATTTCAGGGATTTTATGTCTTTTTCGGATTTTTATGGTTTTTAGGGTTTTTAGGGATTTTGAGTGTTTTAGGTTCTTTTTTGGTTTTTAGGGGTTTTATGGGTTTTTAGGATTTATAGGGTCTTTTGGAATTATAATTTTTTTTTGTGTTTTTTAGGGTCTTAATTTTTTTTATAGTTTTTAATGTCTTTAGGGGTTTGGTGGGTTTGGAGGGGTTTTTTTTGGGTTTTTACATTTTTTATTGGATTTTATGGTGTTTATGGTTTTATGGGGTTTAAAGGGTATCTAAAATATTATTGTATTTTTATGAATATTGATTTTATTTATTTTTTTTAGGATTTTTATGTTTTTTTGGGATTTTGAGAGGTTTTTAGATTTTTTTGGGGGGGGGGGTTTATCATCTATCATTTTAGGGTCTTTTAAGGTTTCTGTGGGTTTCTTTTTCGAATTTTTAGGGTTTTAAAGTTTTTTTAATGTTTTTTAAATAATATTATATGTTTTAAGGGATTTTAGAGATTTTAGTGGGTTTTTTTGGTTTTTTTGGTTTTTATGGGTTTTTGGGGGTTTTAGAGGTTTTTAGTGGTTTTCAGGTTTTCAGGTGATTTTGAAGGATTTTGATGGTTTTCAGGATTTTTTTTTCATGGGTTTTAGGGGTTTTAGGGTCTTTTGGGGGGGTTTTGAGTTTTTTATGATTTTCTGGGTTTTTTGTTTTTTGTAGTTGAAGGGTGTTTTGGGGTTATTAGAGTATTTAGTGTTTTTTCTGGGTTTATCAGGTTTTTATGGTTTTTAGAGGTATTTACTATTTTTTGGGTCTCTCAGGATTTTTAGGATTTGTAATGTTTTTTTGGGTTTTTATGGATTTTTTTTATTTTTATAGTTTTTATAATTTTTAGTGTTTTATGGATATTATTAGAGACTGGAAGCATGTTTATAGTGAATGAAGACATGCTAAACACTCTTCTCAACATAGAGGCAAAGGCAAAAAACCGAGGACAGATACTAGTCGACCTTCTTCATCTGATCATGCATAGGAAATCTATTACTCCAAATTTTACACAGTAGAAGATTATGTGAAAGTGGGATAAAATGACTCTAGAATTTTGGATAGCCAGGGAGGATGGTTAATGCCCTGTGCAAATTTAAACTGGTAGAAATCCCTAGTGGTAAGATGCCCAATAGGGTTCGGTTCCTATATGAGCATGTTAGTGTCAAGAAAATGATACCTCTGAATCTGTAGAATGATATCATCAGGTAATAACCCACAAAGCTATCTAATTCTATGGATGTGATGAGCAATAGTAAAATTATTTAATTTCTTTGGAGGCAGTATAGATTCAAATAGTGGTCGTTCAAGCCAGGTTGTGATCCAACATTTCAGGTTTGATTTCATCAAAATTGCCCATTTGAGTGAGATAATTTGTCATTGTATGAAGACCTAACTAAAAAAAATAGAAGAATGGATGTATCTCGAGATTCCATTGTATAATTCATGAGTTAACCATTCATTGAGAAAGTATAGGCTCCCTTCACTTAGATTCAAAAAATTATAAGTGAACTTTCCCAGAAGTGCTTCTTTGAATTTCCTGAGGTCCTTAATCCCCAACCCACCCATGTTAATGGATTTGGTGCATTTCCTCCAAGTTATAAAAACCATTTTTATCACACTAATACCACCCATCCAAGCAAAGTTATTGATCTTGTATTGAAAGATTTTAACAAAGAATTGTGGGTCATTTGTAAATAGAGAAAACAAGAACAAACATGGAAGTGATAATGGAATTAATGAGGCAAACCCTGCCCACTTGAGATAAGATCTTCCCTTTCCAGCTGGCCAGTTGATGAGTTATCTTGGAAGAAATACACTCAAGGTGGAAGAATTTAACCCTCCCCCAAAATAAAGGGATGCCCAGATACATGAAGGGTAGAGAACCCCTCTTCACCCCAAGAGAACTGGCTATACTACATTGCCTAAAAATTGAAATCCCTTTACCAAAAAAATGGTACATTTTTTCACTTGATTTATTTCCAATGAACATTTTCATAATGACTAAATATTATTCCGAATTTTTATGATTTTTACATTTTTATGGATTTTAGTGATTTTTTTGGATTTTTATGGTTTTATAGTTTTTATGTTCTTTAGTGATTTTTACGGTTTTAAAGGGTTTTCAGGGTTTTTTGGACTTTACAGTTTTTAGGGTTTTTATGTTCTTTTTTGGGGTTTTAGCAGTTTTATTGAGTTCAGATGGGTTTTATGGAATTTTAGACGGTTTTATAATTTTTAGGGGTTTAATGGGTTTTATAGTTTTTAGTAGGTTTTTCGATTTCTTATGGGGTTTTAGGGATTTTATAGTTTGTTTTTGTTTTTGTGGTTTTCCAGGTTTTTAGGGTCTAAGGGTGTTTTCTGTTTTATTTATTTTAAGGTTTTTTTTATTCATTTTTTTTCAGGTTTTAAGGGTTTTTATGTATTTTAAGGGTTATAGTGATTTTAAGGGTGTTTATGTTTTCTAGGTCAAGGAACATTCTGGGGTCAAGTCATTCCCTCCCCCGAAATTTATTAGAAAAATATGCAGCAAACAAGGGAGGGGAGGGTTCAAACGAACCACACCCAAAAACCCATTACAACCCCAAACCCACACAATCCCAAAATGAAAGACTAAAAAGCACACCAAGCCAAACAAAGCAGAAAAACGAAAAACTCTCCAACATCACCTCCCAACCAATCAGCAATAAGGATCCATCAGCACTAAAACCAGCAATCATTAACTATTTTCTAGAAACACCAAAACCATCATAATTAATTTCATAAACCCAACTTCAACACCATAATGTCACAAAAATCAACCTCCATCAGCCCCAAGTCAAACACCAACACCGCAGTACCCATCAAGCACCAACATATTTCAGTAATCGGCAGCCAAAAACCACCAGCAGCCACCACCAATGAACATACACCATATAAGATTACCAACAGCAAGAGAACAACAACATATGAAAGCAGAAAAAATGCAGGACCTCGGGCCTCCCCCCTCCAGGACACAGGAGCCGACCCCGAGAAGACATGATCACACCAGAACCACCATCGGTCCGAGAAATCGACACCACTCCAAGGCCACAACCGGAACCTAATGTCCTGGAGGATCCAACGACATCCTGCAACAATCAGCCTGAAAGAAATTGACGGATGCACGAAAGCCGTAATGAGATCCCGAGGATGGTGGAATTCCAAAACGGACACCAGGAATTCCACGCTCGATGCTGAGCTCTCGAAGCCACAAAACCCCCAGATCTGGAAAGGAAGACACCGAATTAGAAGAGTCGATGTCGACTCATTCCAGAAAAGGATCAAGAACCTAGAATATTTGGGGTTATCGTTGCACGATCTAGATCCTGTATAGAGTGAACTAATGCCGAATCTAGATATCGAGTCCACTAAGCATGATAAAGCCACCACCAGGACAATATTGAAGTCGTGGCACACAGGAGAAACCTCCATCGATGCAGATCTAAGAAGAATCCACAGTCACTGAGTACGGACCACACTAGAGGGAGAAGGAGGAAGAAACAAAGGGTAACCTTAGTGATGCGAGGGGAGGAGAA
This sequence comes from Viscum album, assembly GCA_963277665.1. NCBI lineage: Eukaryota > Viridiplantae > Streptophyta > Magnoliopsida > Santalales > Viscaceae > Viscum > Viscum album. The sequence continues at coordinate 123,737,271 of OY728156.1, forward strand.
GAGTCGGCCCTACGAGGCCTTTCTTGTTTTAAGGATTTTTTTCATAGGTTTTATAGGGGTTTTCATGTTTTTAGGATCTATTGGGTTTCTAGTTTTTTTGAGTTTATATGGTTTTTATGGTATTTTGGACTTTTACTGTTTTATGGGATTTAGGATTTTTATATAATTTAGTGATTTTTCGAGTTTTATGGGTTTTTGGGTTTTATGGTTTTTTTGGTTTTTATGGTTTTCAAGGGCTTTCATGTTTTTAGGATTTTCTACGTTTTTAGGGATATTTAGAGTTTTTTCATATTTTTGTGGATTTAGGGTTTTTATAGTTTTTGGGAATTTTAGGGGATTTAGGGTTTTCAATGTTTTAGGGAATTTAGGGGTTTTCATGGTTTTTAGGGTCTTTTGGGGGTTTTATAGTTTTTATCAGTTTTATCCTTTTTGAGGTTTTTAACAATTTTAGTGATACTGTAGTTTTTATAGTATTTTTTGTGATTTTTATAGGGTTATGTGGGTTTTATGTTTTTTGTGATTTTAATGTGTTTTAGGGGGTTTTCATGGTGTTTAGTGTTTATTGGGTTTTCATAAATTTTTATGGATTTTTTGGATTTTTATGGTTTTTATGGGTATTATGTTTTTTATGTTTTTTTTGTCTTTTTAGGGATTTTGAAGGGTTTTAGGATTTTTAATGTTTTTAGGGTTTTTAGAGTGTTCAGTATTTTTAGGATATTTTTTGATTTTAGGGATTTTTTGAGTATTTTAGGGGTTTTAATATTTTTTAGAGTTTTTAATATTTCTAATAGTTTAAATGGTTTGTAGATTTTTTAATAGTTTTTATGGTTTTATGGATTTTAATGTTTTTTGGATTATTTATTGTTCTCACGGGGTTTTTAGGGTTTTTATGTTTTTTATGTTTTTAGTGATTTTTTTGGGATTTTATAGAATTTTTATTATTTTAGGAGTTATTAGTGTTTCTAGGTATTTTAATGGGTTTTTAGTGTTTTTAGGGGGTTTTATGTGTTTTATAGGGTTTCGTGGTTTTTTGGGTCTCTTTGGGTTTTTAGGGTTTTTTGAGTTATTTATGGTTTTATATTTTTTTAGAGTTTTCTGCTTTTTTGGTGTTTTAAGGTGAATTAGATTATTTAGTGATTTTTAGGGTATTTAGGGGGTTTTAGGGGTTTTAAGGTTTTTAGAGGGCATATATTGATTTATGGTTTTTAGGTATTTTTTTTATTTTCAGGGATTTTTAGGGATAACTTAGGATTTATTGTGTTTTTCAAGTTGTGAGGAATTTTGATGGATTTTAGGGTTTCTCATGGACTTATAGTTTTTAGGGGATTTTAGGGGTTCTAGTGTCTATTTGGGTTTCTAGGGGTATTAATTTTTTAGGGGTTTTATTTTTTTTATAGTTTTTACATTTTTTTGGGATATAATGGGGTTTTATAGATGTTAGTGGGTGTTTAGGGTTTTATTGGGGTTTAGGGATTTTAAGGTTTTAAAGGGTTTTAATGGTTTTTGGAGTTTTCTGGTTATTTAGGGTTTTTTTATTTTTTTCAATTTTTTATGTGTTTTTGGGATTTTATTATTTTTAGGGATTTTGAGGGATTTTAGTGATTTTATAGGTATTTATGGGGTTTAATGGTCTTTTGAGTGTCTTATGGTTTTTTTTATTTTTTTAGGGTTTTTTAGATTTTGTTTTATCATTTTTTGGGGTATTAAGTATTTTTAGAGTTTTTTGTGGGTTTTATGGGGTTCTAGGGGTTTTTAAGGTTTTTAGGGTTTTTAGTGGTTTTTAGGGGTTTTATGGTTTTAATGGGTTTTTATTATTTTTAGATTTTTTAGGTATTTTTTTAGGATTTTATTGTATTTTGGGATTTTTGGAGTTTTTAGGTGTTTTAGTTTTTAGGGGGTTTATGGTTTTATGGTTTTTTATGTTTTAAGGTTTTTTGCGGTCTTTAGGGTTTTTTAGTTTTTAGGGTTTTTATGTTTTTAATGTTTTTAACATTTTTAGTTGTTTTAAGGAGTTTTAGAGTTTCTAGTGGTTTTAGGGTATTTAGGATTTTTATGTTTTAAGGTTTTTTAGATCTTTTTAGGATTTTTATGGATCTTAGAGTTCTTAGTATATTTAGGGATTTTGAGGGTTTTTAAGGGTTTTAAGGGTTTTCAAGGGTTTTAGGGCCTTTTGTGTTTTTGGGTTTTTTTGAGTTTTTTTGTCATATTTAGGGTTTTAGAGATTTTTAATATTTTCAAGTATTTTAGGTATTTTAGAATTTTAGTGGTATTTTATGGGTTTATGGGTCTTTAGTAATTTTATGGTCTTTAGGGTTTTTATGGTTTTCTTGGGTTTTCTAGGGCCTTTATGGTTTTTAACATTTTAGGGAATTATATATATTTTCATGATTTTTATGGTTTTTAGTGATTTTTATGGGTTTTAGGGGTTTTCGTGGGTTTTTAGGTTACTAGGGGTGTTCATGGGTTTTAGGGTATTTTTGGGGTGTTCGGATTTTTTTGAGTTTTTAGGGGTTTCTGGGGGGTTTAATGATTTTTGACATTTTTAGGGGATTGAAGGGGTTTTTAATGTTTTTCTAGGTTTTAGAGTTTTTATGGGTTTATAGGGAAAGGAAGATGAAAGGGTTTGGATTTTCCTGCCCCCCCCCCAATTTTATTAGAAAGAAAAAAAAAGCGACACAACAGACAAGGGAGGAGAGGGGTCAAATGACCCACACCCAAAAACCCTTTACAACCCAAGATGAAAAAGACCCCAAAAAAAGAAAATTCAAAAAAGAAAAAAGAAAAAACACACAAAAACAAGCAGCCACCACCATCATCTAGCATTAACCAGCATCCAGCAGCTCATAGCTAACCAACCACCAGCGTCCAAGCTCACAAAATCTAGCATCCATCACCTTCTCACCAAGAAGATCCACCACCGACAACGTAGAACCATCAGTACCATAGTCATAAATATCATTTTCACACCAATCCAAACTCATCCAGCATCCCACACCACCTTTAATCTAGTCAGCTTCCAGCATATCACCCCTTCCAACATCCAGTATCTTTTCATAAAGAAGAATCACCACCAGCAACATTGAGTCACTAGCACCAAAATCTCCAGCTTCCACATCATCCATCACCACCACGCCAAGAAGGTCCATTTCCAGCAGAGCAGAATATCTAGCACCAGAAAAAAAAAAGACATCATCTACAACACATCTCAACTAGAAAACAAACAACATTCCAGCATAGTGCACCCAGCAGTACAACCAAGGGTGAATAACCGCCAGCTCCTCAACCCAAAGGGCCCTCCCATCAACACTGTGACCGCAAAGAATGACCAAAATGCAACACCTCATATCACAACCACAAAACAAAACCAGCATCTCAGGACCAAAAAAAACTACTTTGGCACCATAGGAAAGCATAAAACAAAAAAAATTCGCAGAAGAATGCGAACCAACCAAGATCATCAGCAATAAACAGGCTCCAACCATGATTTTCAGCAGTATGCAGGGGACCAAAGGAACCTTTTTGGTACCCCGAAAAACCGTAGACCAGAAAATCATCCAGATCCTAGTACAGCATAAGCCACCCCATGTCAACAGCGAGAAATATAGACAGATCCAAGGGACCAGATATCCAAACTTGAATCTTCAATGCAAGTCATTGACCCCTAGATCTATCCGCGCACACCATCAGACCAAGAGCACCACCAACAGATTGACCCAGAGCCCTCTGTGTCCAACATCTTCCATCGCGAAGCTCGGAGCAATAGCAATGTTCGCCAGAAAACAGATATTCCTGAAGAGACGGATGAATAACCCGCATCTGAGATAACCAGAACATCGCACTACACCTTTACTGAATCTTGTCACCATAGAAACTGATCTATCGGGATAGATCCTTTACCCAGGTCTTTGCACAAAGAAGCCGATGAAGGAGCCATATGAATCCCCAGCCCTTGCCACCACAGACGAAGGCCCTCACCTCGACCGGCTCATAGATCTCCCGCCAAGGGAGAGAAAATGAGGGGGGTCTACTGAAGAGAAGAAGAAGAACGCCAGATTGAAGCCACGATGGAAGATCCAGGGAGGAAACCCAGGAAAGCACAGCGCTGAGAGGAGGAAACCAAGAGAGAGCGGCGACATCTTTTCTTAAGGCATTTTTTGTTGATGGTTTTATAGTGATTTTTAATGTTTTTAGCATTTTTTGGGTTTCATGGGGTTTTTTGTGGTTTTATGGTTTTTTACATTTTAGGTATTTTTTGTGGTTTTTTAGGTTTTTATGGTTTTTATGTTTTTTACGATTTTTAGGAATATTGATGGATATTTACAGTTTTTGGATTTTTTAGGGATTTCAGGGTTTTTTGGGTTTTTAGGGGTTTTTTTGGGTTTTTAGGGTTTTAAATGTTTTTAGAGTTTTTAACATTTTGGGGTTTTAGAATTTTTAGGGTTTAATATTTTTTGGGATTGATGTTTTTTTTCTTTTTATGAGGCTTTATGTTTTCAAGGGTTCTTCAGGGTTTTAGTGTTATTTATGTTTTTAGAGATATTCATGTCTTCTTCATAAATTTATTTCTTTAAGTATTTATGGATTTTGAAAAATTTTATGTGTTTTTAGTGTTTTATGGTGTTTTGGGGGGTTTGTGGTCTATTTGAGTTTTATGAGGGTTTTTGGATTTATAAGGGTTGTATGGTTTTTTGGATAAATTCATAAAATTTAAGGGTTTCAGGGATTTTAGTGTTTTTAGGGTATTTATGGGTTTTATGATTTTTTTAATGTTTTAGGGGTTTTATTTTTTCCAAGGTGTTTTCTGTGTTTTCATCTGTTTTTATGTTTTTTGGTATTTTTAGTGTTATTTAAGAAATTTTTAAGGTTAGTAGGGTTTTTAAGGATTTTTTGTTTTTTAGGGATGTTCATGGTTTTTGCAGTTTTAAGGGTTTTCACAGGTTTTAGTGACTTTTTTGGTCTTCTAGGGTGTTTTATTGAGTATTTTGGGGTTTTAAGGTTTTTATAGTTTTATAAAATTTTAGGGATTTTAAGGGTTTATAGAGTTTTGAGGGGATTTACAATTTTAAGGGTTTTTAGGGGGGTTTTAGATTTTGAGGGTTTTTTTATGGTTTTCAGGGGTTTTTCTAGGTTTTTAGTGATTTTTATGTTTTTGGGGATTTTGTTTTTGATTTTTAGGACTTTTATTGTTCTTGGGGTGTTAGGGGTTTTATGGATTTTTTGGGTTTTCAGGGGGTTTTGGGGGTTTTCAGTTTTAGTAGTTTTTTGGGGGGTTTTAGTTATTTTTGAGTTTTTAGAGTTTTAACAATTTTTAATGTTTTTTACATTTTTAGAGGTTTCAAGGGTTATAGAGTTATTAGTCAATTTTATGGGTTTTATGGGATTTAGGGGTCTTTATGTTTTTTCAGGGTTTTTATGTTTTTCAAGGGTTTTCCAAGGTTTTTAGGCTTTTTACGATTTCATGGATTTTATGGGATTTCTTTGGATTTTTATAATATTTAGTGTTTTTTGGTATTTTGAGGGTTTTTAGATTTATTATTTCTTTTAGTTTTTAATGGGTTTTAAATTTTTTTCTTCTCTTTTTAATTTTTAATGTTTTTAAGGGTTTTAGGGCTTTTAATGTTTAGGGGTTTTCAGGGTTTTTAGAGGGTTTTAGGGTATATGGGTTTCTGTAAAGTTTGTAGGGGTATTTATGGGATTCAGAGGCTTTTCAGGGTTTTTAGGAGTTTTTTATATTTTTAGGGATTTTAATGTATTTGTTAGTATTTTTATGGTTTTTAGTGTTCTTAGGGTTTTTATCGATTTTGAGTGTTTTGGGGGTTTTATGGTTTTTATGGTATTTTGTTTTTTTGGGGTTTTAGTGTCTTTTTTGGGGGTTTTATGGGTCTTTTCAATATTTTCAGCGATTTTAAGGTTTTTCAGTGATTTTGAACAATTTTTGGGGTTTTAGTATTTATATATTTTTTAGTTTTTATGGGTTTTTCAGGTTTTTATGTTTTTAGTGGTTTTATGGTTTTCAGTGGGTTTTAGTGTTTTTAGGGTTTTTAACGTTTTGATGGATTTCTTGGGATTTTTTGGATTTTTTTCATTTTATGGGTTTTTAGGGATTTTGATGGTTTTTTGGGTTTTTTGGGTTTTTAGGTTTTTAGGGGATTTTAGTGTTTTTTGGGACTTTTGGGGTTTTAGGGGTTTTTTGAGATATTTTGGGGTTTTATGGTTTTAATAGTTTTTATTGGGTATTTAAGTTTTTTATGTGATTCAGGTATTTTTAGGTTTTTAGGGGCTTTATTGTTTTTAGGGGATTTTCCATGTTTTTATTCTTTTTTAAATTTTCTGTGTTTATTAGATTTTTTTGGGATTTTATGGTTTTTTGGGTTTTTTGGGTTTTTATGGATTTTTAGGGTCATTAGGGGTTTCCAGATTTTGAGGGTTTTTAAAGATTTTTAGGGGTTTTATTTTCTTTTAGATTCTTTAACATTTTTGGCAGTTTGAAGGGGTTTAAGAGTTTTTAGTGGTTTTAGGTTTTTTGTGGGGTTTTATGTTTTTAAGGATATTTGAGGTTTTTATAGTTTTCAGGTGTTTTTCATGGTTTAGGGTTTTTTAATTTTTAAGGGATTTTTAGGGATTGTATATTATTTTATAGTTTTTAGGGGTTTTATGGTTTTTTTGAATTTTGGGTTTTCATGGGTTTTTTCAAATTTTTATATTATTAATTGTTTTTTAATTCTTTTATTGTTTTTATTAGTTTTAATGGTTTTTTCAATTTTTAGCAGTTTTATGGGTTTTTTTGATTTTAGGGTTTTAAGTTTGTTAGGGGTTTTTATTGTTTTTTGGTGTTTTAGTGTCTTTAAGGGTTTTATTTTTTGGGGATTTTTAGGGATTTTTAAGGGTTTATAAGGGTTTTTGGGTTTTTGGGTTTTTATCATTTTTCAGGTTTTTAGGGTATTAAAGTTTTCAGGTTTTTTTGGGTTTTTAGCGGTTTTTATAGTTTTTAGGGTCCTTTTTGGTTTTACGAGGTTTTTTAAGAATTTTACATTTTTTAGTCATTTTTAATGTTTTGGGGGTTTAAATAGTTTTTAGTGTTTTAGTGTGTATTAAGGGTTTTTATGGGGTTTTAGGGTATTTATGGTTTTGAAAGGGTGTTATGGTTTTTAGGTGGTTTTCATGGTTTTAGGGGTTTTTATGTTTTCTTGGATTTTTAGGGATTTTATAGTATTTTTATAGTTTTTTGGGTTTTTAGGGATTTTGAGGGATTTAGGGTTTTTTGGGGGTTTTAGGGTTTTTATGATTTTTCAAGGTTTTTAAGGACTTTTTGGGTTTTATTGTTTTTTATGTTTTTTATATATTTATGGTTTTTAGTGTTTTATACATTTATAGGGGTTTTATGGTTTTTAGGTTTTTTATTTTTTCTTATGATTTTTAAGTGGTTTATTGGGTTTTATGGTTTTTAATGGGTTTTATGTTTTTATATGTTTTCTAAGGTCTTAAGGTTTTTTTATATTTTTTGGGATTTTTAGGGATTTCTAGATTTTTATGGTTTTTTAGAGATATTGACGATGTTTGGGGGTTTTCATGACTTTTCAATACTTTTCAGTGTTTTTTGAGCTTTTCATTATTTTTAGAGTCTTTTGTGTTTTTCAAGTTTTTTAGTTTTTTAGGGTGTTATGGTTTTTTAGAGTTTTTCATCATTTTTAAGGTTTTTAAGATTTTTAGAGTTTGTGGTAGTTTTAGGAGTTTCTTTTGGTTTTTAGGGGGTTTAAGGTTCATACGGTTTTTACGTTTTCAGGGAGTTTTTAGGGTTTTTTACGTTTTCATGGATTTTTTGGACTTTTTATGATTTTTATGGGTTTTAGGGTTTTTTAGGTTTTCAGGGTTTTTCAGGATTTTTATAGTATTTTAGGGATTTAGGGTGTATTTTGAGTTTTTTAGTATTTTTAATTAATTTTATATTTTTTTAATATTTTAGGGGTTTAAATGGTTTTTATAGTTTTTAGTTGTTTTTTAGGATTTTTAGAGTTTTTGGAGTTTTTAGTAGTTTTATGGGTTTTTATGGTTTTTTAGTGTTTTTATATGTTTTTAGGGGTTTTATGGTTTTTAGGTTATTTTCAGGGTTTTTATGATTTTTTATGTTTTGAGGGTTTTTTTAGGAATTTTTAATATTTTTATAATTTTTAGGGTTTTATGGATTTAGATATTTTTAGTGTTTTAGGATTTTAGGGTTTTAGGGGTTTTTACAGTTTTTAGGGACATTTTGAGTTTTCGGATTTTTTTAGTTTCTTCGAGTGTTTAAGGGTTTTATAGTTTTTAGGGGTTTACGGTTTTTTAGTTTTTTAGTGGTTTTAGGGTTGTTATAGTTTTTTAGATTTTTTATTGTTTTTATGGGTTTATTGATTTTGGTGGTTTTTAGGGGTTTTTTTTGAATTTTTTTGTATTCAAATAGTTTTAGGGATTTTTAAGGATTTTAATTGTTTTTTGTGTTTTTGTTGTTTTATAGATTTTGAGGGGTTTTAAGTGTTTTTTATTGTATTTAGTTTTTTCCATGTTTATAGAGTCTTTTGGGTTTTTAGAGTTTTGTTTTAATTATTATGGTTTTATAGGTTCTTAGTGTTTTTAAACGTTTTAGGGTTTTCAAGGGTTTATAATGTTTTAGTGGGATTTTATGTAATTAATTGTTTTAGGGGGTTTTATCATTTTAAGGGGGTTTTATGGTTTTTATGGGTTTAAGGGATGTTTTATATTTACAAATAATTTTAAGGCATTTTTACAACTTTTATGTTTTTAGGGTTTTATAGATTTTTAGGATTTTAGGGGGGTTTTAGGGGTTTTTTTAGTGTTTTATGGGGTTTTTTAGTTTTTAGGGTCTTTTGGGTCTTTAGGTATTTTCAGTTTTTGATGGGTTTAGATGTTTTTTAGAGATTTTTAACATATTTTTGAGATCTAATATTTTTTATAGTTTTAGGAGTTTTATGATTTTTTAGGGTCAAATGTTTTTATAGTTTTTTGGTGTTTTTATAGCTTTCATGAGTTTTATGGGTTTTTCACTTTTTCAGGTATTTTTCAGGTTTTTAGATTTTTTCTGGTATTTGGGGTTTTTATGGATTTTTAGGGTGTTAGGGTCTTTTAGGGGTTTTCACGGGTCTTAATGTTTTTTATGGTTTTCTGGGTTTTTGAGTTTTTTAGGGTGTTCGAGGTTTTTTACACTTTTTAAAGATTTTTAGGGATGTCAAGGGGTTTTACAGTTTTGGGATAATTTTTAGGATTTTTAAAGGTTTTATTATTTTTATGGTTTTTATGGGAATTTATTTTCTTTTTTGGGTTTTTTGTATTTTTTTTTATTTTTTCAGTATTTATTGGCGATTATATAGTATTTTAATTATTTTTAGGGATTTTTAGGGGTTTTATTGATTTTGAGGAGTTTTGGGTTTGCAGGACTTTAGTGGTTTTTGTTTTTCAGGGGGTTTTGGGAATTTTTGGGTTTTTAGTGTTTTTTTGAGTTTTGTAGGATTTTAATGTTTTTTTGAGTTTTTTATCATTTTTTGGTGTTTTAATGGTTTTTAGATTTTTCAGTTTTTTATTATGGTTTTATGGGATTTAGGGTTTTTAATTTTTAATGGGATTATTATATATCTTTTAGAAGGTTTTCAAAAAATTTAGGGTTTTTTTGGTTTTATGGTATTTTTTGGTTTTATCATATTTTTATAGATTTTGTGGATTTTCAGGTTTTTTAAAATTTTGAGGGGTGTAGGGTTTTTTGGGGTTCTTTGGTTTATGGGTTTTCATGGTTTTTAGGGTCTTTTTTTGGTTTTAGGGTTTTTTGGAGTTTTTAGGATTTTTTAGATTTTTTATAGTTTTTAATGATTTTATTGGTTTAAATGGTTTTTTATGTTTTTAGTTGTTTTTAGGGTTTTTATGGTTGTCTAGTATTTTTCATGTTTTTCAAGGTTTTTATAGTTTTTACTGTTTTTAGGGTTTTAGGGGTTTTCACATTATTAATTTTTTAGGGATTTTTAGGATTTATTAGGATTTTTATGGTGTTTAGTATTTTTTAGGGTTTTATGAATTTTGTGTGGTTTTAGTGTGTTTTTGGGGTTTTTGGGATTTTTTCCATTTTCATGTATTTTTAATGATATTTATAATTTTATAGTTTTAGGATTTTTAGTTTTTAGTGATTTGGTGGGGTTTTAGTATTTGGTTAGGGTTTTTAGAGTTTTTCATGTTTTTAGGATCTTTTTGGGATTTTAGGGGTTATTTGAGTTTTTTTTTGGGTTTTAAGGATTTTAATTTTTTTTTAAAATTAGGGGTTTAAATTATTTTTAGTGTTTTTAGTGGGTTTTTTGGGTTTTAAGGGGGTTTAGAGATTTTAAGGTTTGTTGGGGTTTTAATGATTCTCATGGGATTTTTAAGGGTTTTAGGGTTTTTTATGTTTTCATAAATTTTTAAGGATTTTTAGGATTTTTATGGTTTATAGGGTTTTTATGTTTTTTTTTGTTTTTAATGTTTTTTTACTTTTTATAGGGTTTTTATATTTTTAGTGGGGTTTTTGGTTTTTGTGGGTTTTTAATTTTTTAATGTTTTTAGGGTTTTTATGGTTTTTAGGGGGTTTAGGGTTTTTTAAATTTTCAGGGATTTTTGGACTTTTTAGGATTTTTATGGTTTTTAGGAATTTTTTAGGTTTCTATGGATTTTCATGGATTTTAGGGGATTTTAGGGTCTTTATAATTTTTAGTGTTTTTATAGGGATTCAAAGTTTTTTTGATTTTTAGGGTTCTTTTTGAGTTTTTAGGAGTTTTAATGATTTTTAATGTTTTTAACGTTATAAGGGGTCTAAGAGTTTTTAGAGTTTTTAGATGTTTTAGAGGCTTTTAGTGGTTTTATGGTTTGTTTGGGTTTTTATAATTTTCAAGGTTTTTTTGGTTTTTTTACATTTTTAGGGTTTTTTGGGGATTTGTTTGGATTTTACGGGTTTTAGGGTTTTTAGGGATTTTGAGATTTTTTATGCGTTTTCATGGTTTTTATGGGTTTTGGGGGTTTATGGGTTTTTAGGAGTTTTATGGTCTTTTTTGGTTTTAATATTTTTTTGGGAATTTTAGGGGTTTATGTGTTTTTATATTTTTTTAAAGTTTATATGGGGTTTTATGGTTTCTATATTTTTTATTAGTTTTTATGGTTTTATCGTTTTTCAGGTTTTTATAAGTTTTTAGTGGTTTTCATTATTTAAAATGTATTTTAGGTTTTTAGTGTTTATTATGTTTTCAGGGACTTTGAGAGAATTTTATGTGTTTTTTTAGTTTTTATGTTTCATGGATATTTTGAGGGATTTTAGGATTTTTAAAGTTTTTAGGGGATTTTTAAAAATTTAGGATCTTTTGGGGATTTTGTGGTTTTTTTGGGATTATTGGATTTTAAGGATTTTTAGAGTTTTTTATTTCTTTTGGGGGTTAAAGGGGGTTCTAGAGATCTTAATGGGGTTTTAGGATTTCTATGGGGTTTTTTTTGGGATTTCAAGGTTTTTATGGTTTTTTGGGGTTTTATGATTTTTATGGGTTTTTTGGGTCTTTTAGGGGTTTTTACTTTTGAATTATTTTTATGTATTATGGGTTTGTATGGTTTTGGGGTATTTTTTGGTTTTTTAGTGATTTTTAGTCTTTTAGAGTTTTAATGTTTTTAGTGTTTTTAGGGATTTTTAAGGTTTTTATGGGTTTTAGGTGTTTTAATGTTTTTAGTGGTTTTTATGGTTTTTAGGGGTTTTCATTGTTTTTTGGGTTTTTACATTTTCGTGGATTTTGTTTTGGGAATTTTAATGATTTTTATGGTGTTTATTATTTGTTAGGGTTCTTAGGGATTTTGAGGGTTTTAGGGTTTTTAAGGTTTTTTAGGGCCTTTTGAGTTTTTGGGGATTTTGGGGTTGTTTAGTTTTTAGGAGTTTTAAGGTTTCTTATATATTTTTAGCATGATTATGGATTTTAAGGGTTTTGAGATTTTTCTGTTGTTTTAGGGGTTTTATGGGTTTTTAGGTTTTCTATTGTCTTTAGGTGTTTTATGGTTTTCAGGGGTATTTTTGGGATTTTAGGGTTTTTATGTTTTCAGGGTTTTCTAGGAATTTTGATGGATTTTTATAGTTTTTGTGTTCTTTAGGATCTTTAGATATTTTTATGGTTTTTAGGGGGTTTTAGGGTTTTTTCATTGATTTTAAAGTTTTTAAGGGTTTTTAGTGTCTTTTTGGGTTTTTAGGTTTTTTTAATTCTTTTAGGGGTTTTATGGTATTTAGAGTTTTTAAAAAAATTTAGGGTTTAATGTTTTTTTAGTTTCTAGTGGGTTTTGGGATTTTTTTTGGGGTTTTTTGGGTTTTTATGGGTTCTATGGTTTTTATGGTTATTATGGTTTTGAGGGGTTTTCGGGGTTTATAGGGTTTTCACATTTTCAAGGTTTTTTAGGGATTTTTTTTGGATTTTTTTGGTTTTAGGTTTTTTATGGATTTAGGGACTTTGATAGTTTTTAGGGATTTTTATGGTTTTTGGGGTGTTTTAGGGTTTTTAGGGTTTTTAGTGTCTTTTAGGGTTTTAGGGGTTCTTTACATTTGTTTGTGTTTTAAGGTTTTTTTGGAGTTTTTAACATTTTTAGGAATTTTAATGGTTTTGATAGTTTTTAGTAGGTTTTTAGTTTTTATGGTTATTAGGGGTTTTAATGTTTTATAGGTTTTTAGTGTTTCTAGGGGGTTTTAGGTATTTTTACATTTCCATGGATTTTTAGGGTTTTTCTAGATTTTTAATGTTTTTGAATTTTTATTGATTTTTAGAGATTTTGAGGGGTGTTAAGATTTTCTGGGTTTTTTCGGGGTTTTATTGTCTTTTTGGGGGTTTAGAATATTTTTTTTTTGACTTTTTAGGGTTTTTTTAGTTTTTTATGGTTTTTATTTTTTTTATTTTTTAAGGGTTTTTAGAGTTTTTATTGGTTTCAGGGTCTTTTAAGTTTTGATGGTTTTTATTCTTTTAAGGAGATTTTCATGGTTTTTAAAGATTTTAATGTTTTCAAGGATTCTTTAGTATTTTCATGGGTTTTAGGGTTTTAGGGAATTTTGAGGGATTTTCAGGGTTTTCCATGTTTTTATGGTTTTTATGGTTTTTATGGGTTTTATGGATTTTTAGAGTCTTTTTGGTTTTTTAGTATATTATTTCTATTTTTTCTATATTATTTCTTTTTTAGGGATTTTATGGTTTTTTGGAGTTTTTAAAATTTTTAGGGGTTTTCAGAGTTCTAATATTTTTAGATTTTTTAGGGTTTTTAGAGATTTTTTTATGTTTTTTGGAGTTTTATGGATTTTAATAGGATTTTAGGGTTTTTATGGTGTAGGGTCCTAAAAAATCCGCAAAATAAATTTTACCCAAATCCCCCCAAGGAATTGGGGCAAATAATCAAAGAAGAGACAAAAAAAGGACTGGTCTGCGAACCGGTCCATGGAAGCGCAACATGGCCAGGCACCGCGAGGCACCCCCTCCACGAACCATCGTCGTTCGCGAAATGGAGGCGGAGAGCCCCCTCGGTCGCGAGGCAGGATGGGCACCAGTTCGGCTCACCGTCAGGAACTGCCCCAACCGCGGACCATGTCGACCGGTTCAAGCCGCGCCCGCTGTCGTTCGTGGAATAGAGGCGGAACCCTCCGTAGCCGCAGAGCACTCCCTGAGTTAGCCTCGCAGAGGGGGGGGGGGAGTGTTCAATACCCACCGCGAATCGCGGATTGACCAAGTCAGCTGTGAACATGGTATTTGGTTATGGGACTCCACAAAAGGGTGCCACGTGTCCACAGATACATTCATTTCCCTACTCTATAAAAGGAGACCAAGGGGGAAAGAAAAAAAGGATCGGAGAACTGGAATCGGATTTGGAGGAAGGAGATCGGTTGAAGGAAGGCTTCAGATTTCTCAAACAGCGAAATTCCCATCCGCGAACCACAACAGGTATATGAATTAAGAAGGAATTGGAAAATGTATAATAATTTGGTGAACCATGAACCTAAAACAACAAAAAAAGGAGAACTGCGAACCATACCCCCTCCACGGATGACTTCCCAGCAGACCAAGGAGTTTATGCCTCTTTTCTCATCCGTTGTACCGCGTAGCACCCTCCTCCGCAGGCGAAGCCCAGACCGACGAGCCTTCGATCGGAGCAGCCCTCGACCGTCGCTGCCCGCCTTGAACCCTCCGCGAACCACCTTGGTTCGTGGATTGAACCTGAAGCCGCGAACCACCCTGGTTCATGAATTGAACATGAAGTCGCGGACCACCCTGGTTCGCGGGACGCCAATCATTCCGCGGACCACCATGGTTCGCGGACGGCTTCTCCAACCACTTGGCACTTCCCCACGCGATGGGCGCCACCACCCATACCTCTCAGTGGCTTTCCAAATACTTCGGTGTTCTCATTTCCCGAGCCAGGTAAAATCCTTCCGATCCAGACAGGTCCTTCACGACTCCCTCATTGACCTATTCATCGGCCCCAAGTCGAGGCCTCTACCGGAGCCACCAGATCTTCATGGTATAACATTCAGGCGCATCACCGCGCCATATTGAGTTCACATACCCATGACAAACAGGGGAAAAGGGGTTGCCCCGACCCTTGAGCAGATTCCCGAAGCATTCCTCGGTTCACATTCCCACGGTAATGTGGAGTATGAGCTCGAGAACCCCCTTTCTGCCCCTCCACTTGTTCAGGGCTCCTCGGGGGTATTAAAATACCCATCAGAATGAATCCCTCATGTACTGCAAGAGAGGTGACGGGCACAAGAGCACCCCCTTTCCTTATCTCGTTGGGCTTTGTCGCCCTATGCATCCATCTCGGAGTAAGCCCCGACCATCTGGGCCTCCTCAGAGTGTAAGCCCCAATTCATCACCCCGGTCCACCCTCATGTGTAAGCCCCACTCCGCTTCTCACAGACGCACCTTTTGCGACGTGATCCTCTGGTCCCTGCTACCTCTTGTTTCTCACACCGAGCATGACTCACGTGGGCTTAGAGTAAGCATCGACCATGACATCCTCCTGTGGGCCTCCTCAGAGTGTAAGCCCCAATCCATCATTTCGGGCTGCCCCAGAGCGTAATCCCCAAGCCATAAACAAACTACGGGGACTTTGATCCATGCCAAAGCATGGTACGTAGGAAGCCTCCATGAGGTTCAAGCCCACCACTCGGTCATTTCTTCACGTCGTGTTCCACCCTTGTCTAGCATGATGTAAAACTGTATATGCGAACTACATGGAATTTGATCCTTACCTCCTAAGCAAGGTACGTAGGAAGCCTCCCTGCGGGTCAAGCCCAACAACCGGTTGATCCGATCATCTCTACATCGGTTCACCGTACCACTCCTAGTGCCTCCTGAAGTGAGTTCCAACCCTTCGGGGTCATTAATGCAACAAGGTATGGTAAACCTCGGGCATAAATGATTCTGAACCCCTACACCCAGTTGACCGTTTCCCACCAAGGTTAAATCCATGGATACTATGTTTGGGTATAAACCAATGATTTGTGAACATATGAATACGTATTAAATCTATAAGGGAGTATCGGAACAGGCAATAATTCCACCCCCAAAAAAGGTGCGATGAGCCCGACTTCCCATCATCTCGACCAATGTGAGTTCTGAAGATTCGCTGGTCAGACCATCTGGTGAACGCCTGCCTTTGGAAAGCAGGTCTATCAATTATTGGATACGGAGCCGTTGGGCGTTTCGTGGCCGGAAAAACCAGAACGAAAAAAAAAATGTTGAACCCGACGTAAATATTTAACCAAACATGATAGATTCAACTTAATCCCACCATGTTCCCCCTTATGATCTAAAGGAGGTCAAGCAAGGTCATTAATGACGCCTGGGATTATGAGATGCTGTTTTGATGGGTTTGCTGCTTTTATTTGCTAAAATGTTTTGCAGGAACTACTTTCATAACTCCCTTTGATCTAATAGAATCGCAAAGGAACTCACAAGTGCGTGCTTCCAACAACACTAGGATGAGACTTACTCAACAACGGAGGACCCCGTCACCCACCTAGTGTCTTCAACGCTGGGTCTCGAACGCGCTGATCAGAGAGTACCACCTGAATGGTACTCTCCCAATGGTGGAGGTGGCCATGCACACCCTCTAATCTGTCAAGATTCGCTGGTCTCCTGCCCAGCAACGACTGCAAAGGCAGACCCAGACAGCCCTTGTCGCTGTCTCCAACCATTTCGGGAGCCTATCCCTAGAATGGGACAATGCATACCTCCCATATATTAGGGAGGCGGATGAGGTCGAAGTTGAGGACTTCATCCCGGTTGAACGAGGGTTCCTCTCTTTGGCCCCCGACGAAAGGTGTCATCGTTGTCACGCCACGACTCAACATCCTTGCGCCGAGGAGGATGTTTCCCCGAGGATTCAGGCCCATGCTTCCAGAGCTCCGACCACTCGGACCACCCGATGAGGGCGGCAGACGTACAATCAGGGACCGGTCATCACCTTGGTCCCTAAGGAGGAGCTCCGCTGCCCAGACACGGAGACGTACCACGAACAGGCACCTATACCTGTTCGCTCCTCCCAAGCCCGCCATCCAGACATGGCAGCATCATACGAGCTGGAGTGCATCCCCACCGAGCTCTATCAAGCCCATCACTCATGCAGGACGGCACTTACCAGGCATGCACCTCTCCCTGCCCAGCGTCGTGAAGCCCACCAACTTGACATGGTGGCGACCAGGCACCTGCAGGACCAGCTCCTGGTAGTTGCTTCAGATGCCCGCCATCCTCATATGGTGGTGATCAACAAATTTGCCTCCCATATGTGGCGAAAAATCATAGGCGTGCATGTATCCCCGCCAAAAAAGGTCACCGACTCGATACGGTGGGAAATCAATATATGCAGGGCCAGATCCATGTGGATGTATGTGAAGTCCACCACCCCGATGTGGCGGCAAACAGAGAGAGAAACCAGCGTATCCCAGTACAGGGAAAGACTCGTTCACCTTCCCCGACACAAGAGATTTGTCAGTACCCACTGACCACTAGGGGACCGAATCAGGATATTCATCCTCTGATACCGGAATGGGCCTTCATACACGTTCCAGCCAAAGATTTCTTTCTACATATCCTCGAAATGATGGATGAGCAGGAATCGATCCCAGATCATATCTTGGAGACTTTCCAGAATGTAATTGCATCAGCGGCAATAGCAAGGACTCGGTCTCGTGATCCCATATCCCCAATTGAGGCGACTCATATAACAGACGAGATAGCCGCCTCGGAGTAGATCTACATCCCTACTTCAGCCCAAGAGGTTCACCAGCTATATTCCACGATGCAAGGGAAACCGGATCGAGCAGATTCACTCGTTCCAACTGGGGGACACCCGTCCATCACCGTGGATGCTCCAGAGCAGGCATATATCCCTGCTAAAAGTCAAGATGTTCGTCGGCGTATTCCAGAAACATCACAGGACCCAATTAGATAGGGACCCAAAGGTGAAGGCCGTTGTCAACAGCAGACGGTCCCCACTGCCTGTAAAAGAGCGCCCCGAACGTGCCGAAGGAAACCGGAAAATAAAGAGCGGGTTCATGACTCCGCTCTACTGGAAGCTGGGGTTCCCAACGATTCTAAGCACACATCGAAGTCTCAAAACCCTGCCCAACCATTACCATATTATGGGAGTGGAAGTAGCAGTTGTGAAGGTCATCCCCGCAATGTCGCTACTAGCAGCTCTGAAGGTCCTCCCCAGAGCACCCGTGGGGGCCTACCCCACGGGCATATAATGATCGGTCATGAGATCTTATCTCTTAATGCGAGTCACGAAAACCCTCCACGTGACCATAAGATCGAGTAGCAAGAAGGTCAACCACTTACTGTGGTCCACCCTGAAGGTCCTCCCCGGGGTATACACTGCAATCACTCTCCATGCAGTGGGACCATAGATTATGATGGTAGTCCTCGCTATCATAGTCGCAACTACGGAGGTCCTCCCTGTAGTGACATCTCATAATTACAGGAAGTCCCTCCCCTTGTCTTAGCCTACCCTGAAGGTCCTCCCCAGAGGTTACGCTGCCACGGAACTCCATGCAGCCAGGCATCAGGTCACGGTGGTAGTCCTCGCCACCCTGATAATGGAGGTCCTCCCCATAGAGACGTCGAGCAGCGAGAACTCCCTCCCCTCATTGTGGTACATTCTGGTGGCCCTCCCTAGGATGTATCCCGCAGATATTCTCCCTGTGGAAGTAGTAATGGTAGTCCTCGCCATTTCCACAGCTGTGATGGTAGTCCTCACCACCATGTCTGCCATTGCGAAGGTCCTCCCCGCAATGGCCCCAAGCAACAAGAAGGTCCTTCCCTTCTTGCGGCATGTTTTGAAGGTCCTCCCCAGGATGCGCATCAAACGTTAAGCCATGATGGTCATCCTCACCATGATGGTAGTTGTTGTGAAGGTCCTCCTCGTAACAACGCCACGTAGCCAGAAGGCCCTCCCCTTGCTGCAACATGCCTTGGAGGTCCTCCCTAGGGTGTACACTACAAAAGTCCTCTATGCAGTGAAGCATCAAGAAGTAATGGTAGTACTCACCATTACGGCCGACATTGCTAAGGTCCTCCCCGCGATGACATATTATATCGACAGGAAGGATATCCTCCTGAATCAAGCACCGAAAAGCCCTCGTATGCTGAGGCACTGAGAAGGAAAGGATCGAGCATGTCAGATTCCCAGATTGTTGCTAACGACGCAATTCTTCGATCAGGAGCTATTCCAGGACCGCGTTCATCTTCTGAACCACCTCGGAATCACCCACAGGACAATTTGATACCTACCGGTACCACTACCTCCGACTGCAGTGAGAGCCTTAGTTGGGCTGACCAGGTGGATGAATCACTGGCAGAGGAGTATGCCAATATGCTGCACCTGAGGAAATGACTTGCTAGGAATGATATACCAGTTATGTTTTGTCCCACGACCACCTCTCAGTACGACATACCCAGGGATTTGTTAGAAGAATGCATTCATGGAATCCGCCATAATATATGGACGACCCTCTGTTGGCTGAAGTCAAGCTTCCTACCCTATGATGGGTATGTTGACCACATCAAGCCGATAGGGGACCTCATGCATCACATTGACCTGGATGCCATTTCCTCGATGCGACAACAACACCCCGAGAGGCGCAAAGGGAATATGAAGGCAACTTGCCTCTGTGCACTACATGAACTGCACCGCCTCATCGGTGACGCTTCGACGGGAGTCCATATTAGGGGATGGGGGGAACACGGAGATCTTCATTTCACTCTACTCCCCGCCCAGAAAAACCTATTCCGCATGGTATCGTGTAACGTCTTCACATCGAGATGGAAATCGGGTGGACCCCCTATTCAGGAAAGGCAACACTCCCAACAGAGTCGGGCCTCGAGTAAGTCCCAGGAGCGTCAGGCCCGGCGGGAATGAGCCATTCAAAAACTCCTGAATCAGGCCACCAAGAGCATATATCAGGCCTCTTTCCAAAGAGAGTCCAATAAACACTCTCTCCCTGCCTCCCCAGAAGGGACAGATCCATAGGTGAATTTGGCACCAGATCCGGTTCACCCCTGGATGGGGGCATACAAGATCAGGCGGGTCGCGATAGCCGCAGCCACTGCCACAATCCAGGGTCAACCCCATCCTACAAGGCTAGGGGAAATTTTAACAACAAATTCCCCTATAAGACCAATAAAACCGGGAAGAGACTCAACATCTAGGGAACGGAGCCAGCCCCAGCCCTCAGGGATGGGGGAATTATTACCCCCTCAACAACAACCTCCCCCATGAGAGTCAGTTTTCTCTCATCTAGGGAGGACAGTTAGAAGAGGATGTTCCCGTCCTATCCCATCATTCGAATCATCATCCCCGCCGAGAGGAAGGCGCACCATAAGGTCGCATCAAAGAACTCTCTGCGTCACCCTTCGTCAAGAAGTCCGAGGGTAATCCCAGGTCATGAAAGGGAAGGCCAACCGAAGATGCGGGATATCCTCTTCCTATTTGGAAGATGGCATCCCCTCCACCCTGCAATGTGCGTTCATCAATGCCATAGAGGCTAACCCCATGGGTGACACCGGAGAAAATGCAAATCCGGACAGATCGAGAGATGACGGTTCCGATCAGGCTGTGACTCACCATGAACCCCCAGGTGTACACACCCGGAACTAGAGGGTCTCTTTAAATATGGCCACCCCTTCAGCTAACCTCCCTCCACCTACCCTGTGAGATTCCAACAAGGATAAGAACAAATGAACAGTTACTCTTAACCTGTCCCCCTCTCTCGATAAAAACGATCCACTCACGCTCGAAGAGAGGTTCACTCGACAGGATGAAGAGATGAAAGAATTGAGGCGGCTTAACTCCGAGCTGGTCTAGAGGAACCGCCTTATTGAAAGTGCATCCCAAGAAAAGCCACGTCATTCACTCCCGGCATGTGCAACTCAAAGGCTAAGGCTTGCCCCGACAAACGAAGCACGATCAGGGCTCCTGCCCAATGAGGCGCATGGTTCATCCAACTACCTAAACGTGGATGATGAATACCAGGATTTACCTCAACTTAGGAGGCAACTGGAGCAAGTATGCCCGAACCCTCCGAGGGTACCCCGAACGGAATATGCACCCTTAGTGTCGGCTAATCTAGATCCTCATGCAATGCCTCGGGCTACGCCTGCCTAGGACCGGGCCCAACATGATGTAAACCAGGGACTCACCAATACTATCGAGGCACTAATAGCTTGATTGGACGTGATGGAAGGTCGATGCGCTCCGATACAGCCGGAGTAGAAACCCTACCCAGATTGGGTGACCAACACACCACCTCCACCCAATTTTGGGAGCCCTGTATTCCCCATCTTCAATGGATCAGGCGATCCAGAGCTGCATTTGATGCACTATGCATCCTATTGTGATCCTATGAAGGGGACTCCAGAATAGCAAGAAGTAGTGAAAATCAGATGCTTCATACGGACCTTGCAAGGATCCTCCTTCGTCTGGTATATGAGTCTACCATCCCAGTTGATAAAGAGTTGGGAGGACCTCCGGCAGTAGTTCCTATTCCATTTCAGCTCAACGCTGCATAAAACAACGGTCAACAATCTTATGAACTGCAAGCAGAGGGAGAATGAGAGGGTCTCAGATTTCATCGCCAGATGGAAAGGTCTGACCTATTCTCTGAACAGGATAATGCCTCAATATGAGACGCTAGCCATATGCATCGATAATCTTAGAGATGAGCTGCGAACACCACTCATACCGGTGGAGTGCACCACTGGCTTCCGCCATCTCTCGGCCATTGCCCAAAGAATCGAGGACTTCCTGGAGCAGACTAATTCAAAGTCATGAATAGCCTCGCAGGCTCCGGTGAAGTGATATCCTAGAGATGAAGCGTCCGCTGTCACACTCAAGCCGGCCCCTGTTCCCGCTCCGCCGCTCAGGCCTCCACCTAATCGTCAAGGCCCCCCTGCATATCAGTGGCCACCCCCGCCTAAACAGGATGATTAGAGAGGACCGAAGAAGAACCAGTTTGAGGAGAGAAGAGAAAAATTATACTTGTTACGAGACGATAAAGTCCGTGGCTACTTCATTGCCGCTATGAACTGCAACTTGCTCTGCCTCCCGAAGCTGAGGAGACCTGAAGAAGTCAGCCGCGATGATAGGCCATATTACTGCCCTTACCATCGGATGTTGGGGAATAGTATCTGAGAATGCTTCATCTTCAAAGACCTCCTCCAGAGGATGGTAGATTCCGGACAAGTCGAGCTGGGACCACCCCTAGCACATGTGGCATGTATCTCTACCACTGACTCTGACAATGAAGAGGAGTGGAAGAAAGACACTAGCAAGCAGGGGCAGAAATTTGACAACAGGATGACTCGGAAGACTATCAACTAAGCCCAGGGCATACTTCGAGCTCAACTACAGCAGCAGTTGTTTCCACCAGCATCCCCTAGAGCCGCAAAGTCGACCACATCGGCCTCACAACCCTCCAAAATCTGGTCATCTGGACGAATTCAAAGGAGGAAGAAATGACAAGAGGAGGAGTCCGCGACAGGGCAAAAGTTAGTCCCGACCCTGGTGGATTTCATGCCCTCGAATTTGGCACCACGGGCACCGACCCACCAAACGGAACCATCAGAGACAACCGAACAGGTTGACCTATCAGAGGATGAAGAGCCAAACTTTGGTTCTATCAATGTCATTCATTTCATGGAATCATCCCTTGACGAAGGGTATGATTACGAACCCGAGTTTCCTATATGAGGAGCTGAGACGAGGAATCATAGAGGAAGTGGATACCAGGGGAGGCACCGCCATGGCTGAAACCAACCCTATGGTTGGACCCCGGCCCAAACCGTTAATACCACAGAAACCCATGGGAGATCCCTTCAGCGGACTCAGCAGGAGAGCGAATGCCCCTCCACCTCAACAAGCAGCCACTATGGCCCTGTTGTTCTGTGATACCCACCAGAGGAGGAGAAAGTGTCTGGTCTCCTAGTGCGCACAAACAGACCGGCCAGGCCAAGTCCTCAAAACGCGGAAACACCATCGACATCCGTCCTCGCGGCTGGTACCTCCTCATCAAATGATCCATCTCCCAAAGCACCCGCTAAGACTCTACCGCTAACAGAGAAGTGTCGACCACTAGAGAAAAAATATGACATCCTTATGAAGTTAGAATCAATACCATCCATGTGGTTAATCCTGGATGCCCTACGTTTGTTAGCCTACCTTAGGGAGGTGCTTATCGATGCTTTGATCATCCCCCATGAATTTCAAGCCGAGGTAGCTGTCGCCGAGATTTACTGGACAGAGACTCGCCTGGCTGAATGCAATGCGGTGATTTCCTTCACCGATCAGGACGAAAATGCCATCATGAAAGGACACATCAGACTGCTATATGTTTCTGGCATGCTGAATGATATTGATATTTGAAAAGTCTTTATAGACAATGGCTCTGGAGGTAACCTCATTCCCCTACGGACACTCCATAAGTTGGGCTACAGTGAGGACGATCTAATTCCCTCAGCCACAACTTTGTTAAGTTACGACAAGAGTGAGCAGAAAACAATGGGACAGATTAAGCTAAAGACCCATTTTGGTGACCTGGTAGCCTACACAGAATTCCTGGTGGTCCGGCAGAGTATGAAATTCAATGCCCTACTAGGAAGGCCATGGCTCCATAAGAACAGGGTTGTTCCTTCATCCTACCACCAGTGTATCAAGTACTGCACAAATGGAAAAAGAGGGACGTTGCACGTCGAAAAGTCCCCTTTCGAGCTCTCTGAGTCACATTACATCGACGTTGGGTTCTATGAGAAAAATAAGAAGAGGCCTTTAATTGATGGCGTCGACTGGATACCTGCTCCAAATGGCCTGGAAATCGTCCCCGATGACCCCCTCAGACAGCTTGGAAGAGATTATGTCCTGCCTATCAACCATGTTGAGAGTAGGAGTTCAAGTCCAGACACACATTCAGATGTCCTCATGACTTCAGCCATGATGTCCGAGCACGAAAATGTGGGAACGTCTACCAACCCTTGATTTGGGGATGAATACTCAAGCGGAGATGCCCACGATGCCTCTCCCTCAAACCCTCGAAGGCTCAGACCGGAAACTCTCTCCTCGTCAGATCAAGAAGACGAGGACTTGGGAGAAGAAGAAGGGGAAGATCTCAGAGATGCACCTCCTGCATTTGAGGAGGGTATCTCCACCACTGTGGACGAGCTCAGGAAAATAATCCTGGGTACCAAAGAAGACCCGAGGCCCACCCTCATTAGCGCGGCCATGTCTCCCGTGGAACACGAGGTATATACCTCCTTCCTAAGACAACATCGGGATGTCTTTTCATGGAATTACACGGAAATTCTAGGACTCGATCCCGAGGTAGCTATGCATCACCTGGGTCTTCGAAAAGACCACCGGGGCTACAAACATGCTGCTAGAAGGACACACCCCTCACATGCTGCCATGATAGAGGCTGAAGTTGATAAGCTCATTAAAGCAGGCTTCATCAGGGAGGTCCAGTACCCCATTTGGTTGGCCAATATCATCCCCATAAAGAAAAAGAACCATCAAATCCACATCTTCATTGACTTTAGAGACCTTAATCCGCATTGTCCGAAATATGACTTCCCGTTTCCAATCACGGAGTTGTTAATTGATGCAACAGCTGGGTATAAGGCTCTATCCTTCATGGATGGCTATTCCGGATATAATCAAATTAGGATGGCCTGAGAAGATAATGAAGCCACTTCCTTCAGGTCCCCTCAAGGGGTATTCTATTACAGGGTCACGCCCTTTGGTCTCAAGAATGATGGCACCACGTATCAGCGTGCCATGCATCAGATATTTAATCTGTTCTTGGGGAAATTCGTTGAATGTTACGTTGATGACCTAGTGGTTAATTCCAGACAGTGCTCGGATCACCTGTTAGACCTTGAGACCATCTTCAACAAGATCCAACAGCATAGCTTGAAGATGAACCCCTTGAAATGCACCATTGGGGTTACCTCAGGGAAATTCCTTGGCCTAGTCGTACGCCATCGTGGCATCGAAGTCGACCCTGAGAAGACAAAGGCTATCCCGAGCCTGCCACCTCCTCGAAATCCCACTGAGCTGAGGGGATTCCAAGGACACCTAGCCTATATTAGGCGGTTCATAGCCAACTTGGAAGGCAAATGTTTTCCCTTCACCTTGTTGATGAAGAAGGGGGTCCCGTACCAATGGAGGAAATACTGTTAAGAGGCGTTAGACAACTTGAAGAAGTAACTCTTAATAACACTAGTGCTCATGCCCCCGGTCGAAGGAAGGCCTCTCATTCTATATGTGATGGCCTTAGAATGGTCATTGGGATCCTTCCTCGCACAGAAGAACGATGCCGGCAGTGAAAATAGTCTCTATTACCTCAGTTGAACCATGACTGATGCTGAGGCTCGATAATAAAATATCGAGAAGAGCTGTCTGGCCTTGGCCTTCGCAGTTCAAAAGATGCGACATTATCTGCAGTATCATGAGGTCCATTTGATGTCACTGAGTGACCCTATCAAGTACATCCTTAGTCGCCCGATGATAACCGGACGCCTATCCTGATGGGCGGTCATCCTGCAATAATTCGACATCCGGTTCATGCCTCAAAAATCCATCAAGGGCCAAGAATTAGCAGAATTTCTGGCAGAGAACCCTTCAACAGGGACCACTGCACCGGACGCTGAACTGCCTGATGAACATATCTACTCGGTTCAAGAGGAGGTCCTAGCATGGGAAATGTACTTTGACGGCACGTCCTGAAGCCCCATTGGGTAGAGGATGGAGAATCCCAGATTCAAAAAAGTGGGTCTTGGGATAATACTCATGTCCCCAGAAAAGTCAGTTTTTCCGTATTCCTACCTCCTGTTAGAGGGATGTACGAACAATGAAGTAGAATATAAATTCTTCATTGCAGGCCTGGAGCTCGCACTCTAGGCACAAGTACAACACCTTAAGGTTAAAGGTGACTCGGAGCTGGTCATCAAGTAAGTCAACGGTGACTATGCTATTAAAAAGGAGGAGTTGATCCCCTCATTTGACCATGTCCGATGGTTAATGGTCGAGTTCTCCACAGAACCAACATTGACTTATATTCCCTGGTCCCAGAATGCTCAGGCTGATGCATTAGCCAACACGGCCACAACCCTAGCTGACCCAGACCGGGATGAAACGGTTATTATTATTGCTCACCATCGAAGGGTATTTCCATTTGTTCAAGCTAAGAAGGAAGAGATCCACAAAGTCAGTCCTGTCCCCGAGCCGTATGCTCCTTCTACTGGCTGGATGACCCCCATCACGAACTACCTTCAACGGGGATATCTTTCATCAGACAGGGCTGAACAAGAACAACTACGGAGGAGGGTAATCAACTTTGTCCTATATGGAAGCGCCGGTCAGCAAGGGGTCTTCTAAAAATGAGGCCTCGATGGAGTGCTCCTCATATGCATTGACGGAGAAGAAACCACCGCTGTCATGACTAAAGTTCATGCAGGATCATGTGAAGCACATCAACCAGGGACCAAGCTCTCCCATCAGGTTCGAAGGCTTGGGTACTACCGGCCCACGGTGGTACAAGACTGCGAACATTTTACCATGAAATGTCACTCATGCCAGATTCATGCCAACTTCATACACCATCCCCTGGATTTACTTCATCAAGATAAGTACTCCTGGCCATTTGTCGTCTGGGGGATGGACGTTGTGGGACCATATCCTCCCGCCAGGGCCAAACAGCTGATGTATATCCTCACGGCGACCGACTTATTTTCCAAATGGGAAGAAGTCATACCCGTCAAGGAAATCGGGGGAAGAAATATTGTCATCTTCATGAAGACCAATATCATCACCAGATTTGGTGTCCATCATACTATACTGACATACAACGACACCAACTTCTGCACTGCTGAGTTGGAAAAGCTATACCACAAGTATGGTATCAGGGCTAACCACTCATCCCGCTACCATGCGGTGGCCAACGGAAAGATAGAAGCTTTCAACAAGACCCTATCCAACATCCTCCAGAAAAAGGATGAAAAATACAAGAAGTCATGGAAGGACAAACTCCTCCATGTATTGTGGGATTATCGAATTACAATACGCACCGCTACTCGGTCTACCCCGTACTCATTGGTGTGTGGCACGGAGGTGGTCTTGCCCATTGAACTCCAACTTCCCTCACTCCGTGTAGCCATCTGTGATCGATTATCTGATTATGAGAAGTTAAAAAAGAGGCTAGGTGAATTGGAATAGCTAGACGAGAAGCGGCTGCATACTCTGCACCACCTGGATGTGTACCATAACCAGATCGCACGGGCCTTCAACAAAAAGGTCTGCCTCCGGTATTTCTTGGAAGGAGAATTAGTGTTAGTCATTAGGACCCCAATGATACCTAACAAGAAGCCTCCAAAGCTGGTGCCCAAGTGGGAAGGACCATATGTTGTACAAAGTCTACTCCAATGGAGCATATACCCTGATCTCGATGGACGAGAAATCCACCACGGCTCCTACCAATGCAAGATTCCTGAAGAAGTATTTTTCATAGAGACATAGAACTCTTCGTCCGAGATGTATGACACTAAACTGCCAAGCACCTCATCCTCACCGCATGACGTTAAACTGCACAGAACCTAATAATTCCCCCTCATCCTAACCACAAGACATTAAACTGTATGGACCTCGTCCTCACCACATGATGTTAAAATGCACGGATTTCACAGAACTATGTATGGATTGATTCTTGCCCTTGCAGGATATGTAGCGATGCCGGGATACCCTATCCTGGCCCAGCCACTTCAAAAAAAAGTTTCTCCTTTCCCCCATGTACAGACCAGACCTGCACGGGGTGTATCATCTTTACAAAGAACTACATATGGATTGATTCCTGCCCTTGCGGGATACGTAGCGATGTCAGGATTCCCTATCATGGCCCAGCCACTTCAAAAAAAATGCCCCCTTCCCCTGTGTACGGACTAGACCTGCACAGGGTGTATCGTCTTTCATAGAACTACGTGAGGCTAGATTCCTGCCTTCACAGGATATGTAGTGACGTCAGAATTCCACACCCTAGCCTGGCCACCTCAAAAAGAAAAACAAAAAAATGACGATTCCCCCGTGTACAGACCATATTTCCACGGGGTGTATTCACGTCCTCACCGCATGACGATAAACTGAATGGATTCCGTCCTTATCGCACGATGCTAAACTGCACGGATTACAAGAATTAAGAATCCCCCCCCCCCGTGTATGGACCAGACCTACGCGGGGTGTACTCTTTCTATAGAACTACATACAGCTTGATTCCTCCCCTCACAGGATACGTAGAGACGCCAGGATCCCCAGTCTTGGCCCAACCCCTTAAAAAAATTCCCTTTCCCCCTGTGTGTGAACCAGACCGACACGAGGTGTACTTCTTGTCCTTACCGCACGACTTTAAACTACACAGACAATGATGTTAAAAATGCCCCTTCCCCCATGTACGAACCAGACCTGCATGGGGTGTATATCTTCATCCTTACCGCATGACATTAAACTGCACAGATGTTTTCCCCACCGCACGATGTTAAACTGTGCAGATCCCCTTTTTCTTTCACATTAGGTCTGCATCGTCCTTACCGCATGACGTTAAACTGCATGGGGTTTGTCCTCACCGCATGACGTTAAACTGCACGGACTTCGTCGCAACCCACCCAGGACACATGGCGATACGAGACAGAGATACTCTTTGCACATTTGGACACATCCTTTCCATACATCATACTCCACGACCTGGATAATTATGGATCTTCATAACCACTCATGGCCATCAGAGGTGTAAATTCATCGACCCGTGGACACCTTTGTACGACTATGCATACCATGCCCTCAGTGGCTCTGCATATTAATAGCCCCTGGCCCGTCTACCAAAGGTAATATTTCCACAGGTGACACTCTTCCTAGCTCTGTACGCTTACCGGCCTCACAGACCCATACCATACCTCTGGATCCAGATGTTTATGGGGAAGTGGTTTACAAGTTCATTCCTCTTTTCACATTCAGGTGTTGCCAGGATTTCCCTATCTAGCTAGCATGTGTGTCCTCCATTGGTTCACATAGCGACCTACATCAAAAAACATCAAGACATGACTAGACTACATTGACTCAATGGATAATTTCAGTGAAGATGTTTTCTCTATACACGAAAACCATTATCCCCACATGCCGAACTCTGCACTGGGAGAAATCACGGATTCTCATAATCATTCATGGCCATCGGAAGTGGAAAGTTATCGACTCAGGGACACCTTTGTACGACTATGCATACCATGCCCTCAGTGGCTCTGTATAATGATATCCCCTGGCTCGTCCATCAAACGTAATATTTCCTCGGGCGGTACTTCTCCTAGCTCCGTACACCTACTGGCCTCAGAGCCCCCACACCATATCTCTTTATCCGGGAAAGATCAAGGTTTCATTTTATGACCTTCATCCCCCGCCCTATTCTAAGTATATCAGAACATGTTGACTCAGTTATCCTTCGAGTGACTGTAGCAATAGTCACCAAATGGTCCGAGATCTATGACTGATAAACTAGGATTACCTCGTCCTTACTGCATGATGTTAAACTCCATGGAATGAAGGCACATCCCCATGTGAAAAAAAAGAAAAAAAGGGAAAAGTTCAGCGTAGGGGGCTCTTCGAAACTCAACAAGAAACCAGGGATGGATATCCCCGACATGTCCAGACATTCCCCTGCCAAATGACAAACTTCGTGGCTAGGATAATTGCGGATCCTCATAACCATTCATGGCCATCGGAAGTGGAAATTCATCGACCCATGGACACCTTTGTACGACTATGCATACCATTCCCTCAGTGGCTCTGCATAATGATGGCCCCTAGCTTGTCCATCCAAGGCAATATTTCCACAGGCGATACTCTTCCTAGCTCCGTACGCTAACCATCCTCAGAGCCCCCATATCACCTTTCCTAATCCAAGAAACTTTGGAACCATGATTTACACCATCAACCCCCCTTCCACGTCTGGGGAATGTTGAGATATTCAAGCCCAGTTATATTCTGATGAAGAGAATCCATAGAAAAAATGCCCCCATCCTCGCCACATGACGTTAAACTGCATGACGACCTTTAAAAATATCCTCGTCCTTACCGCATGACGTTAAACTGCATGGAATCCGTCCTCGCTGCATGACGTTAAACTGCATAGAAACCTTGATGAATTCCCCCGTCCTCGCTGCATGACGTTAAACTTCATAGCAACCTTCAAAAATGCCTCTCGTCCTTGCCGCATGACGCCAAATAGCACGGATTATGTCCCACCCACATGACGATAAACTACACGACCATACTCATCATGGGTTCAATGAGAAACAGAGGATTTTCTTCATATTTCAGTGCACGGGTTAGACCTGCACAAACCACCGCCTCACACCAGCGTGAGAAAGAATTACTTCACCCGTTTTCAGGATGTTTAGTCTAGATATTTCCCTCGTATTCAGGAACCCTCTCATCGTAAACCATACTCTGCACTCAGAAAAAAGCCTAACTCTCATAAACCACCCCTGGTGGATCCAAATCTCAACTTCCTTGAAGTTTCTCGGCTATCGGAAGTGGGTAGTCTTTGACTTAAGGACACTTCTGTATGACTATGAATACCATGCCCTCAGCGGCTCTGCATATTGATCTCCCCTGGCCCGTCTACCAAAGGAAAGATTTCCTTAGGCAATACTTCTCTATGTACGCCTCTTGGCCTCTGAGCCCCCATTTCTATCCCTGGATTCAGAAACCCTCTGAGCTACAGTTTACCAACCTCTTCCATAATCTTACCTGAATGCGGAGAAACGTCTTTGATGAGATTATAGAGAACCAGGAGAAGTCGTTCCATTTTAGATGATGTCCCAGCTGTATGACTTTAAACTGCGTCAAGTCTCAACCATCCCTTACACTAACTAAATGAATAGGGAGGTGGTCTCCGGACCATGATCCTGATTAGTACAGATGCTCCCAAAACCCTTTTAGATGTCATGCTCCCCTTTTGAGCCACCCCTGGTAGTTTTCATAATCTTCCATGCCACCCATTGTGGTTTCCATAAGCCAGACTTCCATGAAGTCCCCTGGCCATCAGAAATGGATAAGTCTTTGACTTAAGGACCCCTTTGTATGACTATGCATACCATGCCCTTAGCGTCTCTGCATATTGATTGCCCTTGGCCCATCTATCAAAGGAAATTTTCTCTTAGGCAATACTCTTCTTACCTCTGTATGCCGGCACGACTCCCCTACCCTAATACATGCCCTGAATGACGCTCAAATTCAAACATGTTTCTCCCACATGCGTCTGAAGGGTATTAAAACATCTTTTAATTCGGTGAACCCCATTAGGGCCCTCGCCCCACCATATTTGGTCAAAGATGTTTGACCTAAAACATCAGTAATGATATTCTTATCGGAGTGACTTTAAACCGCTCACAAAAAAAAGATTCACAAAGCCTGTGAGGCCGAAAACCCGAAAAGGGCGCCCTAAGAAAAAGCCAGGTTATACCTGCTGGGTCTATACCGAATGGGCCCAGGTAAAATCAGGGCATTAAAAGAAGAAAAAGTCAAAAATTTTGTGGGGTTTTCCTATAAAACCCTAGAAATAGTCAGACTATGCTCACTGGATCCCATGGTCCAGGAAAAAATTATAGCTTGTTTTCCTGAGTTATGATTAGTTCTGGTTCAATGAATTGTTATTTTTTACAACAATTGTTCTAAGTAACAATCAAATTCCACAGCAACAAGTGATTGACAGAGACTGTGTTTTGTTCAAACAAAAAAAGGGGAGGACGTCCACAAGGCAGGGTCTCTCCTTCAAAAGGGGGGGGGGGACAGAGGGGTAAGTAAAACAGGGGATACAAAAGTATCTCTGATAGTTATAAAGGAGCCTGACTTGCTCTCACCACCAGATCGGTGACTACGCGGCGAAGGTCGTTGCAGGATTGTTCCAACAATGCCTTCTCCCTAGTTTCAACCTCAGCCACCGGGCGGATACGCTCCACTACGGTTTGGAGATCGTTGATCCCTTTTATGGAAACTTCAAGACAACCAGTCATAGCTGATAATTGATCCCTCAGAATCGTGGCCCGTTCTTCGCATTCATGCAACTCGGAGGATAGGATGGCCGCCTAATCTCAAGAGATCGCCTCCTATGCTATCAGTTGATGGAGCTTTGTTGTGGTTTCCTCTAAGGTTCGGGCCCCACGATGAGTGGTCTTGAAGTGATAATTCTTGCATTCATTAGTGAAAACTTCCTCGTGGGCTTTGACAACTTTGCAAGTGAGAGAATGGAACTTCCGGTAGTCAAAGCCACTCGACCCCAAACCCAGGAAGAGCTGACAAAGAGCTTCAGTTTTCATTTCCATTTCAGCTAAGGGGGTTTCGGTGATGATTTCACATGTCTGGGGCCAGGCCCACCTGAACACTACCCGATGGTCCGCCATGGTACGAGGATCTTTGTTATCCTCATTGGATGACATGAGAACAAATTCTGGCATGGCAGCCTGCGCGGACATGTGCTCACTAGAAGTTGACTCTGAAGCTGGAAAGTCTGGAGCCCCTAACCCTGGTTCAGGCTTGGGGATCAAATTACTAAGCCCGGTATCAATTGGTAAAACTTCCTGGATTGTCTCGCTGGCACCCGGAACCACAGGTTCATCCTCATCCATGTCCAAGAAGGATGAAACCGTCTGAACTCAAGCCACTGCAGAGCTGGGAGAGGAAAATCCCCTGATCTGCTTTGATCGACGAGCCATCAGTCAATCCTCCCTTAGAGCTGATGAGGAAGGTGTAGTGGATGCATCAACCACCATACCCCCTGGTTTGGGAACCTTCCATACAGCCTTCCCTAGGATCCTATCAGGATAGTATTTTACCTATGTTTTTTCATACTCCATGGAAAGTTCGGCAGCCGCACCTGTATCAGGTAGGGGAATGCTTGTGTCAGATCCCTCCCGCGTGAGCATCATCCACTACTGACGAAGTATGGTTGGATGCATTCCTTAAGCCCGAGAAGGGGGAAGGGAAACTTAGACTTTCATGCACCTGAACTGGTGATAAAAGTGATACGGGACGTACAAATCGCACAAAGAAACACCATCGATCTGTGCAGATAGAAACCCATCCTGCAGGGAGACCATGTAAGAGCGCTCCCCCAGGCTCCCCTGGCGGTTGTCAACTAAGACGCCAGAAGGTGTGGGGTAGGGAGTAAAGATGAACTGGGAGATGTCTCTCAGGATCTTGAGGACCTCACTAGAGTTGAGGGACTTCAAGCGAACTCTGAATATATCCAGTAGGGTGGGCCGAAAGGTAGGAAGCAGGATGGCTGTGTTATGAAAATATTCATAACAGCGACAGTGATCTGCCACTAAGCCGTACAAAAATTAAAATAGACCGCTTAGATGGTAGGGTGACCCGCCCACCTTCATGTGGCTCAGTAGCTCATAGATATGGGCTAAAGTGGGCACGTCTAAATTTACCAAGCAGCCCTCTGCTGACTCTATCGCCATCATCAAAGTGCAGGCCCGGACACCTGGGTTAACATCCCTGGAAGGAAATAGCCATCCGCTAAAAAACATAGCAAACAGACTGGCCAACTGGAGTATAGGTGACACACCAGGGCGCACCTCGTAACCCCATGAAAGGTAGTCTCCTGCTTCCAGAACCACCCAGTAAGAACCTTGAATGGTTCATGACTGTTGGGAAGGACGAGTCCTGGGATGCTTACTCTTTGGCGTAGGAACAGTAGTGTTCAGAAATAACCCTATCCAAGTGCTATAAGGGATAAGCGTGTAGGCCCGCAAGGCCTGACCCAGTGACTGCTCCTCCATGGTCAGCAGCTCTTTCGCCAATAAAGGCACCTGTTCAATGTCATCCCATACATCGGGAGTGGGAAAAAATTTGTCATACATCTCGCCAGCAATCGACAGTCCTCTTATCTGGTAGATGTCCCCCAGACTAATGGTGACTTCACCATGGGCAAGGTGGAAAGTATTAGTACTTGAACACCAACAGCTGAACAGGTCGGGTAGGATCGATGATGGTGGGTAAATAGAAAATTGGGAAGCCCACACTGCGGAGTATAGGTTGACTGCTTCCCGTGAATTGGGAGACTCTCGACAATGTTGATGGACCCAAGAAAGCCCAAGCCCAATCATTTGAGAAGAGCCTACCGAACCGAAGATCCCACCTGGGATCCTACCTCGCATCAGGATACCTTCGAGCAAGGTTGATAATAGTAGGGTAGTCCTTAAGGATATCTTTCTGAGAAAAGTATTGAGTGCACTGACCACTTTAGTTCTAGACAGAGCCCCTCAGAATAAATGTTTCTTTCAGAACAAAATTAGATATTATCTCCCCGGATTGGGTATGGTTTTCCTGAATTCCTTTTGAAGGCGTTTCCAGGAAAGGAGAAGGGAGACATGCGAATGTAGGGGGGGATAGGGACGTAATTCTGAAGACCGAAGCCGTAGAGCGGGAGCCGAATGGATAATGGATAACTCAGAAGCTCCAGAGAGAGAAGGTTCTTCAATTCACCATCATCAGGAATGATGGACCGATTAGGGTCTTCTTTGACACCCTCTGCTCTGTGAATCATAAATGAACGTCTCTCTGAGCCAGTTAATATGGTCTCTGTAACATGCCTTGGTGCAGAATGAGGGGGAACCATATTTTCTCCCTGCACAATGAGAGAAATCAGTCCTGAATAATAATCTGGACAAAAATAACCAAATGATTGGTTAAGGAGCCTTCATAATCAAATCCACAAGGAGGCCTTGGAGGAGGGTTCACGATGACATCATCCCGTGAACTATCCCATCATGAAATCAGTCCGCGAAGCCCTGGCCTACGGAGCGTTGGCCAGGAGACGACGAACTATGTCTCCCCACATAAATTCAATCCCGTGTTTATTTGGAAGACTCAGATACTTTTTAAAGTTCCAGAGATATTTAGTCCGTGGAGCATCGAAACTGTGAAGCAAGTTCCTCTGCAACCCATCATCACTAACTTTTTAATTAATTAAGAGTAGTGGTTCGTGGTTGGGAAGTTGGTTCATGGGTGAAGGCGACCGCGAAGAAAGAATGGTTTGTGGAGGTTGCTGCCGGTTCGTGGACGAGGCACTTCGCGAAGGAGAAAACACGCTGAGGCGAAGGAGCTCTAGTTTCGTGAAGAATTTGGTAATGGAAAATTCAGGGCTCCCCGTATTTATAGGCGTGGTCCCCTACCAGGTCCACGTTTCTACTGCGAACCATCTCAGTTTCAGGACCACTTTACATCGGAATGGACTCCTCTTCGTTCCGATCGGACCCCATTCCGATGGGGGGCATTTTTAGGGTCCTGAAAAATATGCAAAGGAACTTTTACCCAAATCCCCCCAAGTAATTGGGGAAAATAATCAAATAAGAGACACAAAAAGGACTGGTCCACGAACCGGTCCATGGAAGTGCAACATGGCCAGGCACCGCGAGCCACCCCCTCCTCAAACCATTTTCATTCTCGAAGTGGAGGAGGAGATCCCCCACGGTCACAAGGTAGGATGGGCGCCAGTATGGCTCACCATCACAAACCACCCCAACCGCGGACCACATCGACCGGTTCATTCCGCGCCCGCTATTGTTCGCAGAATAGAGGCGGAACTCTCCGCAGCCATGGGGCACTCTCTGAGTTCGCCTCGCGGAGGGGGGGAGCGTTCAATATCCACCGCGAATCGTGGATTGACCAAGTCAGCTGTGAACCGGGTATTTGGTTATGGGCCTCCGTAAAAGGTTTCTTTGTGGCCACAGATACATTCCTTTCCTTAATCTATAAAAGGAGACCAAGGGGGAACGAAGAAAAGGATTGGAGAACTAGAATCGGATTCGGAGGAAGGAGATCGGTTGAAGGAAGGGTTTGGAATTTGAAAACAGTGAAATTCCCGTCCGCGAACCACAGCGGGTATATGCATTAATAAGGAATTGGAAAAAGCATAAAAATTCGGTGAACCGCGAACCTAAAATAACAAAAAAAGTAGAACCGCGAACCATACCCCCTCTGCGGATGACTTCCCCGCGGACCAGGGAGTTTATGACTCTTTTCCCATCTGTCGTACCACATAGAACCCTCCTCCACGGGAGATGCCCCGACTGACGAGCCTCCGATCGGCGCCGCCCTCAACCACCGTTGCCCGCCTGGAACCCTCCACGAACCACCCTGGTTCACGGATTGATCCCAAAGCCGCGAACCACCCTGGTTCACGGATTGAACCTGAAGCTGCGGACCACCCAGGTTCCCGGACGACTTCTCCAGCCGCGTGGAACTTCCCCACGCGAAGGGCTCCACCACCCATACCTCTCGGTGGCTCGCCAAATACTTCGGTGTACTCATTTACCGAGCCAGGTAAAATCCTTCTGATCCATCCAGGTCCTCCACAACTTCCTCATTGGCCTATTCATCAGCCCCAAGCCGTGGCCTCCACCGGAGACACTGGATCTGCATGGTATAACTTTCAGGCGCATCAGCGTGCCATTTTGAGTTCACATACCCACGATAAACAGGGGCAAAGGGGTTGCCCCGACCCTTGATAAGATTCCCGAAGAATTCCTGGGTTTACATTTCCACGGTAATGTGGAGTCTAAGCTCGGGAACCCCCTTTCTGACCTTACACTTGTTCAGGGCTCCTCGGGGGTATTAAAATACCCATCAGAAAGAAGCTCTCGTGTACTATAAGAGAGGAGATGGGTACAAGAGCAACCCCTTTCCCTCTCCCGCTGGGCTTTGTCACCCCGAGCGTCAATCTCGGAGTAAGCCCCAACATTCTGGGCCTCTTAAGAGTGTAAGACCCAATTCATCACCCTGGGTTGCCCTCATGCATAAGCCCCACTTCACTTCTCATGGACGCACCTTTCGCGACGTGATCCTCTGGTCCCTGCTACCTCTTGTTTCTCACACCGAGCATGACTAATGTGGGATTAGAGTAAGCATTGTCCATGACATCCTCCTATGGGACTCCTCAGAGTGTAAGCCCTAATCCATCATTCTGGGCTGCCCCAGAGCATAAGACCCCATCCATAAACGAACTATGGGGACTTTGATCCATGCCAAATCATGGTACGTAGGAAGCCTCAACGAGGTTCAAGACCACCACTCAGTCATTTCTTCACGTCGAGTTCCACCCTTGTCCAGCATGACGTTAAACTGTATATGCGAACTACGTGGACTTTGATCCCTTCCTCTTAAGCAGGGTACGTAGGAAGCCACCCTGAGGTTCAATCCCAACAACCGGTCGATCCGATCATCTCCACATTGGTTCACCGCACCACTCCTAGTGTCGCCTCAAGCGAGTTCCAACCCATCGGGGTCATTAATCCAACGAGGGATGGTAAAACGCGGGCATAAATGATTCTGAACCCCTGCACCCAGTTGACCGTTGCCCACCAAGGTTAAATCCGTGGATACTATGTTTGGGTATAAACCAAAGATTCACAAACATATGAATACGTCTTAAATCTATAAGAGAGTCCCAGAACAGGCAATAATTCCCCCCCCCCAAAAGAGTGCAATGAGCCCAACTTCCCATCCTCTAGACTAATGTGAGTTCTTAAGTGTCGCTGGTCAGACCATCCGACGAACGCCTGCCTTTGGAAAGCAGGTCTATCAATCATTGGATACGGATCCGTTGGGCATTTCGTGGCTGGAAAAACCAGAACGAAACATATTCTTATTTGAATTTCATTTATTTGTAGAGCTTTTTATATTTTTTTTGTTTTTAGGGTTTTTAGGGTGTTTCTGGATTTTGAGGGGTTTTAGTGTTTTTAGAGTTTTTCAAGGTCTTTAGGGTTTTTAGAGTATTTTTAGGTTTTAAGAATTTTTTTAGTGTTTCAGAGGTTTTTAGAGGTTGGTAATGTTTTTATGGTTTTATTGGGTTTTAGTGTTTTTAGTGGGTATTTAAGATTTTTTTGGTTTTTAAGGTTTTTAAGTGATTTTCTGGTTTTCAGGGTTTTTAAATTTTTTTGTGACTTTTAGTGCTTTTTTAGAATTTTTACGATTTTTATGGTTTTTATGGATTTTGATTGTTTTTAGGGGGGTTCAGGGTTTTTTTATGTTTTTTAAATATTTTGGGGTTTTGAGGTTATTTTTACATTTTTAAGGGTTTTATGGGTTTTTATATATTTTTAACGTTTTTAGGGGTTTTTAGGGTTCTAAGTGTTTTTAGTGGTTTTTAGAGTTGTATGGGTTTTATTGTTTTAATGTTTTTATGTATTTTATGGTATTTAGATGTTTCATTGTTTTTTACATTTTCAATTATTTTTTGGATTTTTTAGGATTTTTAAGGTTTTTATGGTTTTCAGTTTTTTTAGGGATTTTGAGTGTTTTTTGGTTCTTATATTTTTAGAATTTTTTTAAAAATTTTCATGGTTTTTAGTGGTTTTTGAATTTTTTAATATATTTTTTGGATTTTATGGGTTTTAGGATTTTTCAATTTTTTCATGGTTTTGTGGTTTTTAGGGGTTTTTAGGATTTCTAGGATTTTTTATGATTTCAGGGTTTTTACAGTTTTTTATTTTTTCAGATTTTTAGGGATTTTTTATGATATTTATGGTTTTAGTGATTTTTATATTTTTTATGTATTCTGATGGTATTTTGGGGTTTTCAGGGTTTTTAGGGTCTTAATGACTTTTTAGGTTTTTAGGGTTTTTTGAGATTTTTATGGATTAAAGGGGTTTTTAGAGTTTTTTAACATTTTTTGGTGTATAAAGGGCTTTAGAGTTTTTAGTGGAGTTTTAGGGGTTTTAGGGCCTTTTAAACATTTAAAGGGGGTTTTAGGGTTTTCATGAATTTTTAGGGGGTTTTTACCTTTTCGCGTATTTTTTGGGATTTTTAGGATTTTTATGGTTTTTTGGGTTTTGAGGGATTTTGATGGTTTGGGGGTTCTATATTTTAAGGGGTTTTTTCATGGTTTTAGGGACTTTTGAGGTTTTAGGGTTTTTTTATTGATTTTTTTAGTTTTTTTAAGATTTTCATAGTTTTTTACAGTTTGGGTGGTCCCGAACTGGTATACCCGTAACCTGTATCCAAAAGGACAGGGTTCAAATCCTAGAAATTCCTTAGGATATTTATGATGTAGGTGCTGATGAAGAATCTCACATTGAGGGTGGTTATTCATGCATGATGCTTGAAGGCGATTTTGTAGTCATGATGCAAAAAACATTTACTTGGACCTACTGGCTCTGTAATGGGTATCCCTTTACCGAGACAGAAATAGGAATTTTATTTCACAATAAAAATAGGCTTCAACGATAAATGTTTTACAAAAATATGGTTTTTATAAATTTTGAACATTTTTAGGTGTTTTAAGGGTTTATAGAGTTTTTAGTGGTTTTAGGGTTTTTATGGTTTTTGGGGTCTTTATGTTTTTTGGGGTTTTTTTGGGATTTTTAAGTTTCTCGGGATTTTAAGGGCTTTTTAGGATTTTTGTGGGTTTTTATGTTTTTAGGGATTTTGAGGGTTTCTGGTGTTTTCATGATTTTCTAGGTTTTTCAGGGTTTTGGGGTATTTTGGGTTTTTATGGTTTTTTTGAGTTTTTTGGGGGTTTAATGTTTTTTATAATTTTAAACATTTTTAGGGGTTTTAAGGGCTTTTAGAGTTTTTAGTTGTTTTATAGTTTTAA
Source organism: Viscum album (assembly GCA_963277665.1). Taxonomy (NCBI): domain Eukaryota; kingdom Viridiplantae; phylum Streptophyta; class Magnoliopsida; order Santalales; family Viscaceae; genus Viscum; species Viscum album. The sequence goes on from OY728156.1 coordinate 123,776,476, forward strand.
TGGTTATAGGGTTTTTATGTTTTTTTGAGGGTTTTATAGTTTTCATGGGTTTTTTTGGGACTTTATGTATTTTTATGGATTTTTTAGGAATTTTATGGTTCTTATAGTTTTTTGGGGTTTTTAGGGATTTTGAGGGGTTTTAGGGGTTTTTAGGGTTAGTTATGATTTTTTTAGATTTTTCAAGGGTTTTGGGGCCTTTTTGATTTTATGTTTTTTTAGTTTTTTACGGTTTTTATGGTTTTTATAAATTTTAACATTTCTATGGATTTTGATGGGTTTTAGAGTTTTTTGCGGTATTTTAGGGGTTTTCTGTATTTTAGGGCTTTCATGGTTTCTTGGGGTTTTATGTATTTTATGGGATTTAACGATATTTAGGGTTTTTTTATATTTTTATGGAATTTTAAATATTCTTTATGATTTTAATGATTTTAGGGATTTTTAGGGTTTCAAGGGTTTATGGGTTTTCATGGTTTTTATGTTCTTAGGGGGTTTCCATGTTTTTAGGCTATTTATGGGTTTTTAGGATTTTTGAGTTTTTTATGGATTTACGATTTATTGGAGTTTTTAATGTTTTCAGGGGTTTTAGAGGTTTTAGAGATTCTATTGGGTTTTATTTTTCATGGGTTTTTATTTTTATTTAATGATTTAGGTTTTTTATGGTTTTTAGGGTTTTCAGGGGTTTTATGGTTGTTATGATTTCAGGGATTTTTACTGATTTTATAGGTTTTTATGGGTTTTAGGGTTTTTAGGGTTTTTATGGATTTTGAGGGGTTTTAAAGGATTTTTATGCTGTTTATGGATTTTCATGTTTTATAGGGTCGTTATGGGTTTTGGGTTTTTGCTTGTATTTTTAGTGTTTTTTGATGTTTTTAGATTTTTTTTAATGTTTTGGGGGGTTTTAGAGTTTTTACTGGTTTTATGGGTCTTTAGTGTTTTTAATATTTTTAGGAGTTTTTATGGTATTCAGGGTATTTTGGTTTTTTATTTTTTTAGGGATATTTAGGGATATTTGAGGATTTTTATTGTTTTTTTGGGGGTTATAGGTTTTTAGGTATTTTTAGAGGGTTTAGGGATTTTTAGGTTTTTTTAGTTTTTTGGTGGTTTTCTGGGTTTTTAGTATCTTTTTAGGTTTTAAGGATTTTTTTAAGTTTCGATCTTTTTAAGGTTTTTTATAGTTTTTAACATTTTTAGGGGTATTAGGAATTTTTAGTGTTTTTTTTCGATTGAGGATTTTTTTGGTTTTCTTGGGATTTATGGTATTAGGAATTTTTATTAGTTTCATGTGTCTTTCATGATTTTTTAGGTTTTTATGGTGTTTTACATTTGCATTTATTTTTATTGACTATTAAGGATTTCTATGATTTTTAGTTTATTATAGGATTTTTATGAATTTTAATGGATTTTAATGATTTTCTAGTTTTTTATGGGTTTTAGGGTATTTCGGTTTTTTTGGTGTCTTCTTAGGTTTTTATTTTTTTCTTTTGTTTGTAGGTTTTTTTGAGTTTTTAGGGGTTTTATGGTCTTTGGTGTTTTTTAATATTTATAGGGGCTCGATGAATTTTTAGAGTTTTTAGTAGTTTTTGGGAGTTTTGGGCTTAAAGGGTCTTAAGGTATTTATGGGTTTTTATGGGTTCCAATGTTTTGGGGTTTTTAGGATTTTCTACATTTCATTGGATTTTAGGGATTTTTTAGGATTTTTATGGTTTTTACTGTGTTTTATGGTTTATATGGATTGGGGGGGTGTTAGGGTTTTTCAGGTTTTTGGTTCTTCTTGGGATTTTAGGATTTTTTAATGTTTTTTAGGGTTTTAAGGGATTTTATTTTTTTTAACGTTTTAGGGGATTTAGTGGGTTTTAGTGTGGTCTTTGGGTTTTTAGATGTTTTATGGTTTTTAGTTATTTTTCATGGTTTTTATAGTTTTTAATTTTTTTGGGGTTTTTAGGTCCTTTTTAAGACACTTAGGGGTTTTAGGGGTTTTTAGAGATTTTGAGGGTCTTTGGGGTTTTCAAGATTTTTTTGGGTTTTGAGGTGTTTAGGGAGTTGTCTGGGTTTTTAAGGTGTTTTTGAGTTTATTAGGGGTTTAAAGGTTCTTATATTTTTAAATAAAAATTTAGGTCATTAAAATATTTTAGAATTTTTGGAGGGGTTTTCGTGTTTTCATGGGGTTTTAGTGGTTTTTATGATTGTATGGGGTTTTATGGTTTTAGGGTTTGTAATGTGATTTTTGGGGTTTTTATGTTTCCAATTATATTTAGGTATTTCTTAATATTTTAAGGGTTTTAGGATTTCTATGGGTATTCGGGTTTTTGAGGGGTTTTAGTGTGTTTTAGGGTTTTTAGGGGTTTTTAGGGTCCATAGTTTTTTTTCTCAGTTTTTTTTGGTTTTTTATGAGATTTATGGGTTTTTAGATTGTTAATATTTCTAGGGGGTTTAAGGGTTTCTAGGATTTTTTGTTTTTTTGGGTATTTATGGGTTTTAGGGTTTGTAAAAATTTTATGGGTTTTTATGGTTTTTAGAGTTTTTAAAGTTTTTAGGGATTTGGGGGACTCTTTAGGATATTTATGGGTTTTTGTGGTTTTTTGGTATTTTTTGGGGTTTTAGGTATATTTATGGTTTTTAGGGGTTTTTAGGTTTTTTATGGTTTTTTGGGGTTTTCAAGGTCTTTTGGGTTTTTAGTGTTATTTATTATTTTTTAGGGGTTTTAAGTTTTTTGGAGTTTTTTAACATTTGAGGGGTTTAAAGGGTTTTTAGAGTTTTAGTGGTTTTTAGGGTTTTTATTGGTTATTAATTTTTTTTGGGTTTTCGGGGTTTTTTAGGGTTTTTTGAAGGGTTTTAGGGGTTTTAAAACTTTTTAGGGGTTTCCATGTTTTTTACTGTCTTCATGGGTTTTTAGGGTTTTTTTTTTGAGTTTTTATGGTTTTTAAGGTTTTTATAGTTTTTAATGATTCAGGGGTATTATAGTTTTTTAGAGTTTTTTGGGTTTTATGTTTTTATGGGTTTTTTGGGTTTTAGGGTTTTTTGGTTTTCATGGGTTTTTTAGTGATTATAGGGTTTTTCATTTTTAGGGATTTTTACAAATTATTCATTTTTTATGATTTTTAGGGTTTTTAGGGATTTAGAGGGGTTTTAGGGGCTTTTATGGTTTTTATTTTCTTTTAATATTTTAATTTTTTATTTTTTAGGGGTTTTAGATTTATTAATGATTTTATGAGTTTTAAGTTTTTTTAGATATTTTTGTAGTTTTAGAGGTTTTTTTGGGTTTTTAGGGTTTTTATGGTTTATAGGTGTTTTAATAGTTTTTATTTATTTTTCAGGATTTTTCAGGATTTTTATGTTTTCAAGGATTTTTAGGTATTTTTATAATTTTTATGGATTGTTTTTATTTTTAGGTAATTTAGAGCTTTTAGGGGATCTAGAGTTTTTTAGGGTTTTTAGAGTTTTTTTTGGGGGGGGGGGGTTTGGGCCTTTTGCAGTTTTAGAGGATTTATTGAGTTATTTAGTATTTTAAGGGATTTAATTACTTTTTAATATTTTTTGATGTTTTCAGGTATTTAAGAGTTTTTAGTGGGTTTTTATAGGTTTTAGGAATTTTTACGGTTTTAGGGGTTTTATGGATTTTAGGGTATCCTAATGTCTTTCAACATTTTTGTCATTTTTAGGTATTCTTATGGATTTTTTCATATTTTTATGGTTTTTACAGATTTATGGGATTTAGGTATTTTGAGGGGTTTTATGGTGTTTTGGGTTTTTTTGTGTTTTTTAGGGGTTTTAGGTTTTATTTTCTGGGTTTCTATGGTCTTATTTGGTTTTAGGGATTTATTTTGAGATTTTAGTGTTTCTATCATTTTTAGAGTTTTTATTTTCATATTTAGTGGGTTTAAGGGGTTTTAGTATTTTTAGGGTATTTTTAGAGTTTTATTGGGATTTAGGGTTTTTAAGTTTTTCAGTGGTTTTTTGATTTTCAGGGGTTTTTCTAGGTTTTTAGTGGTTTTTACATTTTTAGGGATTTTTAGGATTTTTATGGATTTTATATTTTTACAAGTTTTAGGGATTTTTAGGGATTTTGGGGTTTTTAGTGTATTTATGGATTTCAATGATTTTTAGGGGTTTAGGATGTTTTGTGTTTTTAGGATTTTTTGTGCGTTTTAGGATTTTTAGGGTTATTTAATTTTCTACAGTTTTTAGGGGTCTTAAGGTTTCTTTGGTTTTAGAGGATTTTAGAGTTTTTATGGGTCTTAGTTTTTTATGGTTTTTTGGTGCTTTCATGGTTTATTGAGTTGTTTAAGGTTTTTAGGGTTTTTCTGTTTTTAGGGATTTTTAGGGATTTTTGGTATTTTTGGTTTTACTGTTTCAAGGGATTTTGAGGGTTTTAGGGGGTTTAGTGATTTCTTGAGGTTTTAGGGTATTTTGGGTATTTAGGGATTTTTTAGTTTTTAGGAGTGTTTTGAGGTTTTTATAATTTTTAAACATTTTAATTGGTTTTTATGACTGACTGAAAATTATATTTTTATTTGATTTTTTGAAAACAACTTTTTTGGGTGAGCGGGAACCGGGCCATACAATAGATTACCAGATCACCAAAATCAAAAGGCAGTAAAGACAAAATCAAGTATCATACAAAATTTAAAATCACACAGGATGCCTTATGACACCGATCCTCGGTCAACAAGCCTCCTCAAGCCACGCCCTCGACATCGACCCACCTTGCCTACATCTTCACAACCTTCGTCACACATCGCCAACGAGAACCCACTAGCCATCATCGCCACAACTTCAAACAACATCAAAACCATCACCCTTACCATCATCCAGAACCATATCATTGTCGTCCCCATCCGAAGACCATCGTCAACATCGCCGTGCCATCATCAACATCGCCACGCTATTGTCAACTTCTTTGTGCCATTGTCAATTGAACACTGTTATGAGGAAGAAACACTGAACAGTCAAAAGAACCAGAAACACCATCAGCAGAACTCACCACTTCATCAAAATTAAAAATTCAAAAGATAACTCGGATAGAGTTCCTCCCGCGTCATGCATACTCAGTCGCGTCGCAGCCAACAACTGCCATCATCGTTGGAACCAAACCATACCTCGTCGGCACCAATTGATCATCTTTACCATAAATATCCCGAAGTCGCCCACTCAAACTCACTTCCCAAAGAACCGTGGAGACCACTGCCCAAATCTGTCTCAAATAGAATGATGGAAGCTTGGATCTAGAGCAGAGGAAAATGGTCTTTTACTGGACGAGGCATCGGTAAGACCATCTCTAGCCAGGATACCTCGAACAAGGGAATGCGATAACTAGAATAATGACCTGTCCACACACGATCCTGACAACTCCCACCTTTGTCACAGCCATCCTCGTCACATCACAATCCATCATAATCTATCACTGCAACATCAACACTCCAAAGTTGATCTGGAAAGAGAAGATCGAAAACCCCCAACAGATTGACACCGAGGGTGAGGAAGAAATAATGGGGATGAAACCCTAGGAATAAATAGGGAAAAGGCCTTAAAAAGAGATATGCAAGGGGTAAAACCCTAGAAAGAGACCGAGGGATGAAACCCTAAATGGAGAAGACCACTGATGTTGAGAGGATCCCAAATCACCAAACCTCTATCCCAAAACCATGATGTTTTATCCACTCCAAATCTGACCTGGATACGTGTGGTGGAACCGAAGGCCAGAGCATAGTAAGCCACTTGAGAAAGGCCTTCATAGAGATGGGGGAGAAGAAATAGGAATAGGAGACCAAGAACCATTAAATTATAAAGAGGATAGGACCATGAGAAAGAAAATCCAGAATGAAATATCAAAGAAGGGAGGGCCACGTATTTTGAGGGGTTTTAAGATTTTTTTGGTTTTTAGGGTTTTTAATATTTTTTATGGTTTTTTCACTGTTTAGCTGTTTTTAGGTTTTTTAGGGTTTTATGGTTTTTTTCATTTTTTGGATTTTGGGGGTATTTTTTAGGATTTTTATGACTTTTAGGTGATTTAATGTTTTTAGAGATTTCTAGGGGTTTTATGGGGTTTTTTTATCCTTCTTGGGTTTTTTTTGTGTTTTTTGATTTTTTTAGAGTTTTAAGTTTTTTAATGTTTTTAATGGTGTCAAGTTTTTTAGTATTTTTAGTGGGGTTTTGTGTTTTTAGGTTTTTAGGGTTTTTTATGCTTTATGGGTTTTATATTTTTCATATGTTTTTTTCTCGATTATTAAGGGTTTTTACATGTTCTGGGATTTTTAGGGGTTTTTATGATTTTTTTTGGTTTTTTGGGATTTTTTGGGTTTTTAGGGATTTTGTGGGGGGGGGGGGGTTATGGTGTTTAAGGTTTTTAGAATTTTTTAGGGTTTTTAGTTTCCTTTTACGTTTCTAGTGTTTTTTTGAGTTTTAGGGGTTTTATAGTTCTTTTAGCGTATTTAGGGTTTTTATGGTTTTTATGATTTTTTAGAGGTTTTTAATTTTTTTGCGGTTTTAATGGTTTTTAGAGTTTTTAAGTGTTTTTTTTGGAATTTTATGGGTTTTAGGATTTTTTATGGTTTTATAGTTAGTAAGAGGTTTTTATGGTTTTTAGGATTTTTACATTTTTAGGGATAAATAGGGTGTTTTAGGTTTTTTATGGGTTTTATGGGTTTTAGGGATTTTAAATGTTTTTTAGTTTTTTAAGGGGTTTCAAGGTTTTTATCATTTTTGAATTTTTTGGTTTTATTTGAGTTTTCTTGGATTTTTGGGTTTTTAGAGTTTTTTAATGTTTTTATTGGTTTTATGGGTTTTATGGTTTTTGAGATTTTTAAGGTTTTCAGGGGGTTAGGGATTGAATAATTGTTTACGTTTTCAAGGAATTCTAAGGTTTTTATGATTTTTTTAGTTTTCACGGTTTTTATAGGGTTTTATGGATTTTGAGGGTTTTCGAGGGTTTCTATGATTTTTAAGGTTTTGAAGGTGTTTTATAACTTTTGGGGTTTAAAGGGGGGTTTTTTGTGTTTTTAGTGTATTTTGGGTTTTTTAGAGTTTTTAATGTTTTTATTGGTTTTAAGGTTTTTTAGATTTCTCATTTTTTTTTGTTTTTTAGGTTTTAGGGATTTTTAAGGTTTTGGGAGGATTATATGGTTTTTATGGGTTTTTGGTATTTTTAAGTATATAGGGATATTTAGAGATTTTATGATTTTTATGGTTTCCTTGGAATTTTAGGGTTTTTATGGATTTTGATGTGTTTTAGGGTTTCTAGGGGTTTTTAGTGTTTTTAGGGTTTTTAGGGAATTTCTGGGTTGCAAGGTGATTTTTTCCAGGGTTTTTTGAGTATATTAGGGTTTTAGGGTTTTAGGGTTTTTATAGTTATTAATTGTTTTTGGGATTTTAATTTTTTTAGAGTTTTTAGTTGACTTTTTGGATTTTTTAGGATTTAGGGGTTTTAATATTTCTAGGGGCTTTTATGGTTTTCTAGGGGTTTTTAGGGTTTTTACATTTTCAGGGAATTTTACGGATTTTTAGGATTTCTGTTGTTTTTAGGTATTTTTGGTGTTTATGGTATTTTGATGGTTTTTAGGGGTTTTCTGGGTTTTTAGGTTCTTTCAAAGGGTTTTAGGGGTATTTATGATTTTTAGAGCATTTTAACATTTTTTGGGGTTTTAATGGATTTTTGAGTTTTAGTAGAGTCTTATGGTTTTTATGGGGTTTAGACAGTTTTATGATTTTTAGATGTTTTTTTGGTTTTCTGGGGTTTTTCAGGGGTTTTATCATTTTTCGGGATTTTTAAGTATATTTTAGGGTTTTTTGTTTTTATATTTTTAGGGTTTTTATGGATTTTTAGGGTTTTTAAGGATTTCAAGGTTTTTTTAGGATTTAGGTGTTTTAGGGACATTTCGTGTTTTTATGGATGTTTTAGGTTTTTATTGTTTTTGAAGGTTTTTATAGTTTTTTAACTTTTTTATGGGTTTTAAATGTATTTTATAGTTTTTATTGGTATTTAAAAGTTTTTGGGTTTTTTGTAATTTTAATGTTTATAGGGTTTTTATGGTTTTTAGGTTGTTTGAATTTTTTTGGGTTTATTATGTTTTCATTTATTTTTTTGGATTTTTACAGTATTTAGGGTTTTTACGGATTTCTAGGATTTTAAGGGGTTTTCATAGCTTTTTTATAATTTTCATGGTTTTTAGGGTCTTTTGGGGTTTTAAGGGGTTTTTTGTGTTTTTCGAGATTTTATTCTTTTTTAATGTTTTAGGGGTTTTAAGTGTTTTTAGAGTTTTTAGTGGTTTATGGTTTTTATGAGATTTCAGGGTTTTTCGGTTTTTAGGGTTTTAAGATTTTTAGTTGTTTTTATGGGTTTTTAGGGTTTTTTACGTTTTCAAGGATATTTAGGGATTTTTGGTATTTTTTTGGTTTTTAGTGTTTTTATGATTTTTATGGGGTTTAGGGTTCTCCATTGGGTGTTTTGGATTATAGGGGTTTTCAGAGTTTTTTAGGATATTTTTTGGATTTTTAGTGTTTCGTTGACTTTTTTAGGTTTCTAAAGGTTTTTACAGTTTTTATAGTTTTTATGTGCTTTAAGGGTTTTTATATATTTTATTTTTTTAGGTTTCTAGTTTTTTAAGGTATTTAGGGGGTTTTCATGGGTTTTTGGGTTTTTTTATGATTTCAAGTATTTTTAGAGATTTTTATGGTTTTTAGGTATTTAGGGAGTTTTATTGTTTTTAGGTTTTTTCTTTGTTTTTAGGGTTTTTTGTATTTTTAGAAAAAAAATTTGGGTTTTAAGGTTTTTTGAGTTTTTTAGGGGTTTAAGGTTTTTATTTTATTTTAACTATTTAGTGTTTTTTATGGATTCTAGATTTATTGGTGGTTTTTGTGTTTTTATGTATTTTTAGTATTTTTTTAATGTTCTTTTGGGGTTTTATGGTTTTTTTCTGTTTTTAGGGTATTTAGGTCCTTATTTGTATTTTTATGGGTTTTAGGTTTTTTTTAATTTTATGTATTTTGATTACTTTAGGTTTTTTCAAATTTTCAAGAATTTTAGTGTCTTTTTTGGGTTATTGGTTTTTTTAAAGTTTTTTTGTTTTTTTAATGTTTTTATATATTCTTATTGTTTTTAGGGGTTTTAGAGGGTTTTAGAGTGTTAGTGTGTTTTAATGTTTTAAGGGTTTTTTAATGTTTTAGGTTTTTTTAGAGATTTTAGTGGTTTATAGGGGTTTTATGGCTCATTTAATTTATTTTCTTCATGGTTTTTAGGTTTTTATGGGTTTTTAGTGGTTTTAGGGTATTTTTATGATTTTAGTGTTTTATGAATTTTTTAGGGATTTTAATTTTTTTGGGTTTTTACCGTTTTTCTATATTTTAAGGGTTTTTAGATTTTGTAGTTGTTTTCTATGGTTTTATGGGTTTTCAATTTTTAAGGGTTTTTATGGTTTTTTGAGGTATTTTTAGGGTTTTAGGGGTTTTTATGTTTTTATTTATTTTATAGGGAGTATCTATGTTATTAGGGATTTTAATTTATTTATGATTTTAAGATTTTTTCAAGGTTTTTAGTGGTTTTTAGGGTTTTAGGGACTTTTAGTGTTTTTTGGGAATTTTATGTTTTTAGAGTTTTAATGGGTTTTTATATATTTTATGGTTTTACTGTTTTAAAGGTTTTTTAGAATTTTAGTGGGTTTTTAGGGGTTTTAGGGGTTTTTAATGTTTTTATGGTTTTTTACGGGTTTAAGAAGTTTTTAGAGTTTTTAGGGTTTTTTACGTTTTCAAGGGTTTTTTTCGATTTTAAGGGTTTTTTTCGATTTCAAGGGTTTTAGGGACTTTTAATAAGTTTAATTGTATTTATTGTTTTTTAGGGTTTTATGGATTTTTTGGATTTTAGGGTCTTTTTGGGTTTTGAGGGTAGCAGTTTGATTTGTTTGGGTTTTTATAGGTTTTTAGAGTCTTTCAAAAATTTAAGTGGTTTAAGGGTTTTAAGAGTTTGTAGTGCTGTTTTTAAATGTTTTTGGGATATTTAATTTTTTTCATGGGTTTTTAGGAGTTTTATCATTTTTTATGTTTTCAAGGATTGTAAATATTTTTTAGGATTTTTATGTTTTTTAGGTTTTTTATGATTTTTAACAATTTTGAGGTCTTTTAGGGATTTTCAGAGTTTTCATAGTTTTTAGTTTTTTTTAGTGTTTTTAAGTCCTTTTGGGTTTTTTATGTTTTTTAGGAGTTTAAATGGGTTTTTGGATTTTAATCATTTCAATGGGTTTAAAGGGTTCTCGGAGTTTTTAGTGGTTTTTGGGTTTTATGAATTTTTGGGTTTTCTAGGGGTTTAATGTGTTTAAAAATTTTAGGGGTTTCAGAGTTTTTAGATTTTTATTTTATGTTGGGTTTTGATGAATTTTAAATATTTTTAAGGGTTTATGGTATTTATGGATTTTAGTGTTTTTAAGTTTTCTTGGTTTTTTGAATTTTTTTAGAATTTATATGGTTTTATGGTTTTCAGTGATATTTAAGGTTGTAGGGTTTTCAGCATTCTTATTGTTTTATGAGGTTTTTATGGTTTTTTGATCTTTTTTTGGGTCTTATCTTTTTTAGGGTTTTTAAACATTTTTAGCGGTTTTGTGGGTTTTTAATGTTTTAGTGGGTTTTAGGGTTTTTATGGGTTTTAGGGTTTTAATGTTTTTAGGGGTTTATTGTTTTTTTTACTTCTTAGGGTTTTCAGAATTTATAGGGGGTTTAAGGGTTTTTAATGTTTTTGTTGGGGTTTTAGGTTTTAATGGGTTTTTTGGCATTTTAATATTTTTAGGGGTTTTTTGATTTCCTAGTATTTTTAGCTTTTATTTATGATTTTTATGGGTTTTTGGGTTTTTAGTGGTTTTTTGGATTTTGATGGTGTTAGGGTTTTTAGGTAGTTTCAAGTTTCTTATGGTTTTTCATTGTTTTTAGGGTCTTCTGGATTTATGGTTTTTCATAGTTTTAAATCCCGTTACCCTGTACAAGGTAAGGGGTTTTTAGGGATTTTTATGTTTCTTAGGGTTAACTTAAAATATACTAAGGAAAAGTACAAGGTAAGTGATCTTTAAGGTTTTTGGGATTTTGGGTTTTACTGTTTTCATATGGGCTCAATGTCTTTAAATATATGTGAAGATTCAAATGCTTAGTGGCAGAGCATTTTCTTTTAGTTAGAAAGCATCGAGAGCCAAATTGTATAACATGGTTCCATTCTGAGGTAGTGTCCCTTTCCATTTCCCTCTTTACTTAAGAAATAATTAATTAATTAATTCCCCCTTTTGTGCCCTTATTTATGTTTTTCCTTATATAGTAGCTCTATCTTAAATAATTTGTATTTGTAAAATGGAAGAAAATTTTAAACGAGATAAATGATTTATTTATTAAACAAATTCATTATTTTTTTAATAAAACCCCTCCAATGATGGTTTGATGCCTTCAAGATAAAAATTTAGTGATTGAATTTTGTTTTCATACTTTGATGCCAAGATGTTTGTTTATTATTGAGATTATAATGGTTATACAACATTAAACTTTCCATGACCCCCCTTTCTATTGTATTTTTCCAAGAAGTCATGCCTTGAAGCATCGACACCACTTATTACACATGATCTATTGAAAAATAATTGCAATGTTTATCTATATTAAATAAAATGGTTAAGTTGAGTGGAATGGAAGGAATGACTATGGGAAGATTGTAGCATTCCTTAAGCATAACGAGCATGATACATTTGGAACATGACACATAAACCAATTTTCTATGTTAGAAAAACTGAGTTTTTTGAACCTTTAGTTGATGGTTAATCTAATGAAATGTTTTACATGAATGAATTAAATGTGATATAATGTGTCAAATTGAAATTTAGAAGGGGTTATGCATTATTTGTTGATTTTAAGATAATTTCCTCATGTATATGATATGACTGTGATCAATATGATCATGTTTAAATTGGAATACTTAAGATGGTTTTCCATTAAGTATAGTGTTATTGATGATTGCTAATATTATGAGTATGGTATGACTATGGGAAATGCATAAGAGGTAATTCCTTATGAATTATAATATAACTATGGTAATGATTGATGGCCAAGAGACTAAGGGATCCTGGACCTATGTTAGGGGAAGAATGTGATAGATCCTCTTTAATTTGGATGGTACTGGTATGGCCCGATATACCCTAACATATATATAATTCTTGATTTCCCAGAGACTAAGGGCTCTTGGACGTGGGTTTGGGGAAGACTATGAGAGATCCCATTTTATTTGGATGGCAGTGGTATGTCCCAATCCACCCCTACATATATCTAATGCTTGAAGGTAAAGAGACTAAGGGCTCATGGACATGGGTAAGGGTAAGACCGTGAGAGATCCCATTTAATATGGATGGAGGTTGTTTGTCCCGATCAAACCAAACTTATTTCTAATTCTTGAAGGAAGTGTTCTTTGACCTAGGTTTGGGGTAGACTATGAGAGCTCCCCTAGAATTCATATGGTAGTTGTATGTCCCGATCCTCCCCAAATTACATCTATCATTATATAAAAATCTATAATGATACTACATATATATATAAACACAAACACACACACATAATGTACATAATAATACATACTAATCATGGGATGAATCATGTATCACCATTAGGTGTCCCTTATGAACCTAGATGGGTGATGGTTTATTTTTTCATTTTTATTGTCATATCACCATACCTACACACTATTTAATTTATATTACATAATCTAGATAGGTCTAGAAACTGGTGGTACCAGCCTACTGATATTTATATATCACACCCTACTCATGCCACCATTGTATTGGTTACTCACATAGACCATTGTTGTCCAAAAAAATGTGTAACTTTTACTTTGATTGTTGTTTTATTCTCGACCTAGAGTTAGGAACAAAAGGTAGAGCTATAGCTCAGGATGCTTGTAGAGATTATTCTTATCATTTTTTTTGTTTTAATTATTTTTACTATATTTTAAACCAAGTTTTTGTCTTACAACATTCGAATATACATCTCCACAATGTATTACATTCATACGCAATATAACTGCATTGGCCACATTTATAAAATCATAATAATCAATCTACCGCTGTTATCAATAATTTCTATACTACTTCCACTATTATTGTAATTTATTGTTTTTGATCTCTGATATGAGGGGATAATCTCCCCACTATCACCTATCAAGACCCTTGTTTCTAGTCGACACCCTCTAGTATATTGGAAGATGGGCTTGTGGCCATGTAATACATCTGTTCGGTTTCCAGTTTTCTGGTTAGTTATGATGGGGCATTATAAATTGGTATCAAAGGATGTTTCATTTCCTTAATCTTACTATTTTGGGTTGGTAGATAGAAGATTAGGAATGTTTCAGTGCTTGTTTAATAGACGTGAAAGTGACTAATCACCCCATGATAGGTAAATGACCAAGTGGCCAAGGATGGGTTGTTTTTTATGCTATTCGATGTTACATTTGATATGATTTCACCTAGATTTTTTTTCATACTTTATAAAACATTATTTATGGAATATCTTGTATTTCTAACCTTGGACAATTACAGAAAGTATGTTTCATCTCATGAATCATACTAGGCACATATAAATTAACATGCCATGTATATTTCTAAGCAATGTAGTTGCATATGTAGGATACTAATTGGTTTGTAAATATTTCCATGAGTCATATGTCATGTTTTGTGTGTTTTATAACATTATTATATTTGTACATTGATAGAGAATTATTAAGAATTTATTGCTCAGTTATATTACATACTTCCAGGTAAGCTGCCTTTTATGCCACGTTTTTACCTTATTTAGCATACCTTCTTTCATTAAATCAAATGAAAACATTATTATATTTGTTATACGGGGTGTGATGGAATGAGAACTGGTTTAACCAAGATATTCAAACCATTTTGATCATGATAGTGTATACATACACAATAATTCTATTAATAAAATGTGACGAATTATAGGGTTTAAATACAATAGTCAAGTAATCTTAATTATACCATTGAAAAATTCCAAACTATATAGCATATGAGTGCTTTATTGGTTGGTATATGGAAAACCACTGTCCTGTACTGTTATATATATATATGTGTGTGTGTTCATGTGGTATTAATGAATGAGATCAGTAAATATTAATGGATGTAAATTTTCAATCAATGATGTGTATAGGTTCTCCAAGAGTTGGTAAATGACAACACATTTAATTGAAATATGTTATTTTGTGAAATTGTTATGAATGAAAAAGTTTTTTATTTTATTTTTTATGATTTGAAATGGATTAAAGGGACACTTTTAGGTTTCCTTTACTAATAAATTACATTTAGTATTATAAATATTATATTCATTATGAGAATTCATTTAGTGTTTGTAACGCCCTAAACCCAATTACATAGAGTCGGTGATTTATTACATAACATTGACATAATACAATGAATCAAGTCCCGAAGGATGACAATTTAGTAGTATTGGAAATAAGATACATACATAAGTTTGATATTACAACTTGAAAAGACATACAACACTAATTTATTCCATTAGAAACATCCAAGCCTCCTAGATTATGCCTGCGAGTCACTCATAACTAAATTCTTCATATCCTGGGAAAATGAAACATAAGAAAGGGGTGATCTCAAATGATCAGTAAGGGTAAGAAATAAAGGGGAAGATAACATAAACATTAGGAATGATGAATAATTCGAAACACATGTCTTTAAAGATAATAAACATAAACACTTTATGGCAGGAATATGAGTTGAGTAAATAATTCCACAATAAAACATAATCATGGGTATTCTACTAGTCAAATAACAACATGAACCATCATTATTATTTTCATAATTAGGGAATGTATAATTCCATACATTCTGAAACATTATTCAAAGGCCTCGGCCAAGACATATAAAAATGATTAAGGCCTCGGCCAAAACCATATATCAAATTGGGAAAGGCCTCATCCAATTCCATGTATAATTGTCTCATGAGACCTAACGATGCGCCGAGGAGCTATAATAGAATCCACCCTTCACATACTAAGTCCAATACATTCCTTATATGAATAGGTTGGAACATTACATAAATATTCATATTAAAACTAGCATACGAAATGTCAATACTTTATCCACGAACCATGAATGGTATAAAAATAACACAACCACAGTCAAACATAAATAATTCATAACAATATAAAAGATTTTATTATAATAAATCAACCTCAATTGAGAATAATGAATAATATTAACATATATTAAAATAATAATTAAAACATTTTAAGATAAATATCCCCCTTTTTCTTTAAAACATTTAATAGTCTCACTATTTATCAAGAAGCCGTTTAAAATTGATTTTTGAATAAAAGTGTCCCATACCACTATAAAAATTTTAAAAGGAATTTTAATTTTAAAACCTTAATGTCCATATAAATAAAAACTTAAAACATTTTCTTAAACGTGGACATTAATGATAAATATTTAGAAGAATTAATTTTAAAAAAATGATATTTTAGATAGAGTTCCCAACCAAATGAGAGACACTTGAAAAGAAATTGAGGTAATACAAACATAATAATATACTGAGAATTAATGGATTCATGATATACTATGTCAAAGAAAAATATATACACCGAATATAAGAGAATTGGTGCATAACAAAAAATAATTCTCAATGGAATATAAGATGAGATGAATCCGTTTACAACGACTGTATCCTTAGGTTAAGAATAAATAAATAAAATAATTATGTGTGAAAAATATAAATACACTCAATATGATTGGATATTAAGTGTAAATAAATTAGAGTACATTCACACATATTCATGTAAATACAACACCAATGACTTGGATATTTAACTCAATTAATAGAAATTTTGTTAAAATTACTCTTATCAAGTTTATATCAATGACATGAGAATTTATCAATGGTGTGATTATGTGCATCAAAATTATATAAACACAAAGGGGAGTTGAAATTAAAACATAATTAAACAAATAGTTATTTCAAACATAATCTTGGGGTAAAGCAATCAATGATGTTTGCGTAAAACCGAATGAGTGGAAATTAAAATTTGAAATTCCCTTACTAATTTGGTAACTTAGGAAACATACACCCCATGAAATACGGATCATCCAATGATGATGTAAATACCCATAAATAAAATTATATTATGCAAAAAATACAATAATGGGCAGTACATATACCACAAAAAATGTATTAGTGGAAAATATACCATGAATCTCACGGTAAGGGGTTTTAAAACCCCTAAAACCCCTCAAAATCCATAAGAAAACCCTAAAAACTAGGAAGGGTTTTGAAGAGTTTTAGGGGATTTCAGGGTTTTTATAGTATTTTTAGGTTTTTAGGGGGGGGGGGTTTAGTTCTTTACGATTTTTTAGTTTTTATAGAGTTTTTAATTTTTTAGGGGTTTTTGGGGTTTTTAGGGGTTTTATGGGGTTTTTGGATTTTTATGGTTTTAGGAGTTTTTATGGTTTTCATGGTTTTAGGGGGTATTTATGTTTTAAGTATTTTTAAGATATTTATGATTTTTTTTGGTTTTTGGGGGTTTTAAAGGGTTTTTTGTGGTTTAATGGGTTTTTGGGGTTTCTAGGGTTTTCGGGGTTTTATGGGGTTTTTTTGGCATTTTAGAGTTTTTTATAGATTTTTAGGATTTTAATGTTTTCAGTGATTTTTTGACGTTTTAAGGTATTTTGATGGTTTTTGAGTTTTTTGGGGTTTTTTAAGTGTTTTAAGATATTTAGGAATTTTTAGGGTGTTTATGGTATTATGGACATTTTATTTGGTTTTATGTTTTTTTCATGGGTTTTTAGGGATTTATTAGGGGGTTTATGGTTTTTATGGGTTTTAAGGGGTTTTCATGATTTTGAGGGGTTTTTAGGGGTTTTATGGTATTTAAGGTTATTAGGGGTTTTTAGGGTTTCATGGGTCTTTTGAGGTTTTCGGTCCTTTTTTGAGTTTTTTTGGGTTTTAAATATTTTTTAGAGTTTTTTAACGATTTTATGTTTATAAAGGGGTTTTAGAGTTTTTAGTGGGTTTTAGGTGTATTATGTGGTTTAGAGATTTTATGGTTTTTAGGAATTTTATGTTTTTCATGGGGTGTTGCATGTTTTTAGGGTTTTTTATGTTTTCAAGCATTTTTAGGGATTTATAGGAATTTCATATTTTTAGGTTTTTAGGGTTTTTATTGGTTTTTTGGGGTTTTCAAGTTTTTTTGGTATTTTAAGAGTTTTATAATATTTTTTGGGGTTTTAAGGGTTTTTTAAAATTTAGTAATTTTTAGGGTTTTATGGGTTTTAGGTATTTTAATGTTTTTAGGTTTTTTTTTGTTTTTAGGGGGGGGGGGTTTGGGTTTTTGAGGGATTTTAGGTTTTTTATGATTTCTATGATTTTTATGGTTTTTATGGTTTACAGGGATTTTGAGGGTTTAAAGGGGTTTTAAGGGTTTTTGGTTTTAGGTTTTTTAAGGCTTTTTAGGGACTTTTGTTGTTTTAGGGTTTTTTAGAGTTTTTAGGGTATTTATGTTTTTAAAATTTTTATGTAATTTTTGGGGGTTTTAGACTTTTTAGTGCTTTTCAGTGTTTCTTAGAGTTTTAGGGTTTTTTTGGTTTTAGAGGGTTTTATGGGTTTTAAGGGGTTTAAATTATTTTTTTGTGTTCATTCATTTTTTAGGGATTGTTAATGTTTTTTATGATTTTTATGGTGTTTACTTTTTTTTATAGATTTTAGGGATTTTTAGGATTTTAGGGATTTTATGGTTTTTAGAGTTTTAGTGGGTTTTCAAGGTTTTTAGGATCTTTTGGGGTTTTATGGTTTCTTTGTAATTTTTAGGGTTTTTAGAGTTTATAAATGTTTTAGGAGTTTTATGGGTTTTTAGATTCTTAGTGGATTTAGGGTTTTTATTGGTTTTTTTGGGGTTTTTAGGACTTTTGGGGTTTCTATGTTTTTACGGGGTTTTTTGGGATTTTAGGGGTTTTTACGTTTTTAGGGATTTATATGTCTTTTTAGGGTTGTTATGTCTTTTAGGGTTTTTAGGGTTTTAGGGATTTTGATTATTTTATGGTTTTCAGGGTGTTTAGTGATTTTATGATGTTATGGTATTTTTTGGGTTTTTAGGTATTTTCATTTTTTTAGGGCTTTATGGTACTTTTAGAGTTTTTAAACATTTTTAGTGCAATGTATATGTGGGAACCAGGCTATTCCTGGTCCCCCAAAAATTTATTAAGCAAAAAGAGGACACTACAGACTAGGGATGAGCAGGGTCAATCGAACTATACACAAAAAACAATCCCCAAAGGGAAAACAAAGAAATAAAAAGACACAAAAGACCAAACACAGTAGCAGATTCAGCCCCTCTCATCCAACAACACCATATCCATAAACAGCAACTTCATCAACATTCATCAACCCAATATCATCAGCACCATAAAAACCTTGTCACAGCACCACTAAATTTCATCACTACACCATGTTCGGCAACCATCAGCCAAAACTCCAAACTGAGCTTCACAAGACATCACCACTTAAAACCACCGCCCAGCCAAGACGTGCCCTTGACGCCAAGATGGACCACCAACACCATCCCAAAACCTTTAGTTTTTTAAAGGTTTAGGGGGGTTTTTGAGTTTTTAGTGGATTTTATGATTTTTAGCTGTTTTTCGGAGTTTTAAATGGTTTTATGGTTTGTATGGTTTTCAGGACTTTTTAAAGGGTTTTAGGGTTTTTTACATATTCAGGGATATTTTGGTGTTTTTATGTTTTTTTGGGGTTTATGAAGTTTTAGATAAATTGAGGGGTTTATGGTTTTTCTGGGTTTTTAGGGTTCTTTAGGATTTATGCTCTTTTTTGGTTTTAGGTTTTTTTTAGTTTTTACGGTTTTAGAGTTTTTTAATGTTTCTCGGGGTTTTAAAGGGTTTTAAAAATTTTAGTGAATTAAAAAGTTTTTAGGGGTTTTGGGGTTTTTATGGTTTTTAGTGATTTTTATTGATTAAAATTTTTTAGGGGTTTAAGGATTTTTTTTATGTTTTCAAGTATTGTTAAGGATTTTTGGGATTTTTAAAAATTTTAGGGTTTTTAGAGAATTTGATTGGTTTTAGGGATTCTTAGGGTTTGTAGGGGTTTTCAGGGTTTTCAGGGGTTTTGATGGTTTTTATGTCTTTCACGGTTTTTTGGTATTTTTGGGTTTTTATTGAGTTTTTTAGTTTTTGCAGTGCTTTAAATTTTTGTTTTCATTTTTATGTATTTTATCATTTTTTACCAGTTTTAGTGGTTTTAAGGGTTTTTGGATTTTTAAGGTTTTAGGGGATTTAATGGTTTTAGGGTTTTTTTGGGTTTTTAGGATTTCATTGATTTTAAGTGATTTAATAATATTTTGATGGTTTTGATGGATTTTAGGGTTTTTCGGGATTTTGAGGGTTTTTAGGGTTTTTAGGGGGTTTTAGAGTTTTTTTTGGTCTTTTGGGTTTTTAGGGGATTTTTTGAGTGTTTTAGGGATTTAAAGGTTTTTAGTGTTGTTAAATTTTTTGGGGTTTTTAAGGTGTTTAGATTTTTAATGGGGTTTTCTTGTTTTTTATGTTTTAAGGGTTTTAATTATTTTTAGTGGTTTTCATGGTTTTAGGGGTTTTTAAATTTTTAGGGATTTTTATGGATTTTAGGCAAGGAAGGTGCGAGACCAGGATTATCCTGCCCCCCCCCCCCCCAATTTATTAAAAGAAAACAAAGAAGACAAGGATGGGGTGAAAACAACCCACACCAAAAAACCCCTAGACCCCCTAAGACACCAAACAACCAAAGACCCCAAAATCCAAAGAGAAAAAAGTAGGAGCTACAAATCAACGTCTCCATCACCATATGGGTCCCCATCAGCACCATAAACAGAGAAAGAATATGACTCCACTGACTCGTATTCAGATGATTCATATTGATTTAGGAAGGCAGTGTAATACTCTCTTAGGTTCTTCTCCTCCACATTCAGCTGGGCCTTGACAGATCGGCCCCTGCAAAAGGCAATTTCCTTAGCTTTGAAAGAGGCTCTTGTGGACACTATTTTTGGAAAAGATGAATAGTCCTTCCTCGGCTTCTGATTTCAGGGGTCTGGAGAGAGCTCTGTAGGTTTTATTTCCTTCCCATCAGAAGTGGCCACCCCTAGAAATTACCTCTCCTTAATGATTATATCCATATTTTGATTCATCCTTCCATCATCCTTCTGGAAAAAATTTTGATCAGGGATGAAGGAGGCTTCCTGATTGAGGGAGCAGTCCGCAAGAACCCCACACTATGACACACAAGTGAGGGCCAGCTGCAGATCCTCATGCTACCTAGGATGCTTGCTGACTTTCCCCCGGTATGAGGGTATAATCCGCACAAGCCCCAACATCACCCTTTTCCCCTCCTCACTAGGACCAACCGAGTGCCCAATTGTATCCAACATCGTCTCTATCTCACTATCATTCAGGGCCACACTCCCTCCACCACGCCTAGCTGCAATGAGCTGCACCTCACTCATCATCTGTATATCCAACCTCACATTACCAGCATTAGAAACTGGAGACCCAAGCCCCTCATCCCCATGAGTCTTTCTTAGTTTCTCCTCATCCTCAACAATCTCATCACAGTTATGGCCAAGAACTTCCACGTCCCTTTTCACTTTCTCAACCACACCATCCGAGTGATTAGTAGTGTCCAACAATATCACAACTTCATTAGCATTCTGAACCACACTTCCTCCATCACACCCAGCATCAACAACCTTCACCTCACTCCCCTGTAAAACACACCTCACACTCCCAGAGTCAGTAAGTGAAGACCCTTTCACCTCCTCCTCAGTATCCAGACCTTTAAAGTTATTGAAATATAGAAAGGCTTCCAACCTTCTCATCATATTTTTATCAGAGGAAATCTGAATCCCATCAGAAACAACCTCCCTACATAAAGAACTTTCGGCATTTGAAAGCTGAAAGTCTCACCTTAGTCTCTTGAATATTTCACTCACCTTGGGATACAGTTGGCACTGAACAACCATTTTACCTAACCCTTGATCACCAATTGCAGGCCCATGGACCTCCAGCACAACCAGAAGAATAGCTCGTGCACTCATGCTCAGTGATCCAGAACCAGTACCAAATATAGATGTCACCCCATAGTGCCATTCCTTTCATGAATGCATGGAATAGCCGCTACAGCCTCCTTAACATGCACCCCACTCGAGCCAGACCCTCTTCACTAGACTCAACCTAAACCGCATTGAAGAGATGAGGATTTTTGTGCATAGCCTCCTGCATCTCACCCTCAGTCTGCCTCTCTTCGCTAGCCACATCCTGAGCTCGATTCAAAGCACCACAAGTCTTGCTGCCACACCTGCAAGCCCGATCACTATGTCCCAGTTGCCAATAGGAGGAAAAAATATCGGTCCATGACTCAGAAATCAAAGGTTTCATCCACCGAAGATCCTCACCAATAGAAATCCAAACAAATGCAATCAGTGCTTTCGATGCATCAATCTCAATAAAGACCCTTGGGGCTACGAGGTGATAAATGGACCTTGTTTGACTATCCACACATAAGAACCATACCAACATATTCCCTAACATGGAGATAATAGAGAAATTTTGAAAGTTAAGGGGATGTTCTGGAAATATAACCCAAGATTCCACCATCGGTGAGTCACAGTTCAAATGCAGATCAAAGATCCACCAGGAAAGAGAAAAATGAGCACCATTCAATCTTCTTAGAGTCGCAGACCAGGAATGAATCAAATCCTCTTCCAACGCAATGTGAATGAAGATGTGTCTTATATCAAAAATATCTATCATGGTACGATCTCGGAGGTCCCAATGTTCAAACACGAATATGTCAAAAACATCTATAGAAGGTCTCCAATTCAAGAAATATGCAACCAAGGTCAGCCTGTGCAGGGATGATCTCTCTTTGAACTCCACCATACATAACTGGATCCACATGCATCTTTCATGTAGATCATGAACCATACGGTATATCTCAACCCGAGGAAAAGGGGGGAGAAAATCAGGAACCGAGAATGGGACAAACGGATGCTCATCATCAAGAACTAGTGGGGGGCCCTCTCCTAAGGAGGGGGGAGGGCGAGGCACATGAATGGTCGTCGTCTTCAAGCTTGCCACATGAGAGGAGAATATCCATCACGAGAGAGCAGTGCCACCATCCTTATTTATTTTAGTATTTTAATTGTTTTTAGGGTTTTTGGGATTTTGTGGTTTTTTAGGCGTTTGTATTATTTTTTTTTCAGTTTTTAATGTTTTTTCAGTATTTTTAGGGACTTTTAGTTTTTGGGTGTTTTTTTGAGTTTTTATGGTTTAAATTTATTTATATTTTTCCAACATTTTTAGTGGTTTAAAGGATTTTTAGAGTTATTAATGGTTTTTTAAGTTTTTTATGGAATTTTAGAGTGTTATGGTTTTAAGGGGGTTTTATGATTTTCAGGTCTTTTTCAATGTTTTTTATGTTTTTTAGGTTTTCCATAATTTTAAAAGATTTTATACGATTTTTATGATTTTTAGGCGGATTAGGGTTCTATGTTTTTTGGGATGCTAGGTTCTTTTGAGTTTTTTACTGTTTATAGATTATTTAGAGTATTTAAATATTTTTAGTGGTTTTGAGTGTTTTTAGATTTTTTAATAAGTTTTTAGGGTTTTATGGGTTATAGAGTTTTTATTTTTTTTATAGTTTTCCATGGGTTTTCAGGATTTTAGGGATTTCTACATTTTCAAAGAATTTTTAGTGCTTTTGTTATGTTAATGTTTTTAGTTTTTTTAGGTTTTTTAGCAATATTGAAGGTTTTTTCGGGTTTTCAATATTATTTAGGGTTTTCAGGTTTGTTATGGTATTTTTGGGATATTTTTTTAGTTTTTAGAAATTTTAATCTTTTTATAGTTTTTAATGTCTTTTAGGGTTTTCAGGTGTTTTTGAGTTTTAGAGTGTTTTTGCGTTTTATGGGGTTTTATGGGATTTTATGTTTTTTGAGGATTTTATAAATGTCATGGGTTTTGGGGTTATTAGGGATTTTTATATTTTAGGTATTTTATTGTTTTTAGTATTTTTTTTGATTTTCAAGGGTTCTAGGGTTTTTAGGTATTTTGAGGGTGGTTCTCTGGGGTTTTTTGGGTTATAAGGTATTTCATGGTTTTTAGTGTCTTTTTGGGGGTTTAGTTAATTATTTTGAGTTTTTCTACGGTTTTTAGAGTTTTTTAGAGTTTTAAACATTTTAAGAAGTTTTAACGGTTTTTAGAGTTTTTAGTGGTTTTTAGGGTCTTTATGGGTTTCTAGGTATTTTGTGTTTTAGGGGTTTTTATGGGTTTTAGGGGTCTTACATTGTAATTATTGTTTTGTTCTATTTTCAAGGATTCGTTGATATTTTTTATAATTTTTATTATTTTTATGGTTTTACTAATTTTTACGATTTTTAGGGTAATTATTATTTCCTTGATTTTTTAGAGTTTCATGGGTTTTAGGTTTTTATAGTCTTTTTGGGGTTTTCGGGTTTTTTGAGTTTTTAGGGATTTTATTGGGTTTTAGAATTTTTATAACATTATTAGGGGATTTATGAATGTTTAGAGTTTCTTATTGGCTTTTAGGGTATTTAGGTGTTCTAAGGTTTTTAGGGGTTTTTATGATTTTTAGGGGGTTTCGGGTTTTTATGTTTTTTATGTTTTCTGAGTTTTTAGTTTTTTATAGGAATCTTATGGTTTTTTAATGTTTTATTGGTTTGTAGGGGTTTAAGGATTTCTTTTGGGGGGGGGGGGGGTTAAGGTTTTTATGCTTTCTTGGGTTCTTAAGGTTTTTTCTGAGTATTTAGTGTTTTAATGTTTTTTTATTTTTAACATTATTTGTGTTTTAATGGTTTATAGATTTTTTTTGGATCTTAAAGGTTTCTAGTGGTTTTCCTGGGCTTTAGGGTTTTTATGGGTTTTAAGGTTTTTTATGTTTTTCATGATTATTATGGTTTTTAAGGGTTTTTATGTTTATAGATATTTCTAGGGACTATTTTAGGATTTTAGGGGTTTTTTGGTTTTTTTTGTTTTAAGGGACTTTTAGGGGTTTTAAGGGTTTTAGTTTTTTATGGTTTTTTTTCCGTCATTTTGTGGCCTTTTTTGATTTTAGGGTTTTTTTGATTTTTTAGTTGTGTCAAGGTTTTTAGAGATTTTATAATTTTCTTGCGTTTAATGGGATTTTATAATTTTTAGTGGTTTCTAAGGATTTACGGGGTATTTGGGATTTTTATGGTTTTATGGGGTGTTCATGGGTTTTAGGGATTTTTATGTTTTCATGGTTTTTTGGGAATTTTTAGGATTTTTAATTTCTTTTACAGGGTTTTATATTTTTTAGGGATTTTGATGGATTTTATGGTTTTTCATCGTTTTATAGGGTTTTTATGAGTTTTGAGGCTTTTAGAGCATTTTTGGTGTTTTATGGGTCTTTTTCTTTTTAGGGGGGGTTTTTAAGGGTTTTAATGTTTTGTAATTTTTATGGAGTTTTGGTTTTTTTTAATATTTTAAGGATTTTAATGGTTTTTAGAGTTTTTAGTTGTTGATTGGGATTTTATGGGGTTTTACTATTTTTATGGTTTTCATGTTTTTTATAGTTTCCAATGGGTTTTCATGGTTTTTATGGTTATTTATTATTAATGTATTTTTAGGTATTTTTTAATATTTTTAATGTTTTTAGGATTTTTGGGGTTTTAGGGATATTTTTCATCTCATGTTTTTTGGGGTTTTCATACTTTTAGGGTTTTTATAAGTTATTTGGGTTTTGGGGGTTATTTTAGGTTTTCAGGGTTTCAATGTTTTCTGTTGAGTTTTTTTTAAAATTTTTAGTTTTTTAATGGTTTTTGATGTTTTTAGTGTTTTTAGGTTTTTCTGTGTTTTGGTGAATTTTTAAGGATTTTATGGGTTTTTAACGGGTTTCGGGTTTTTATGTTTTTAGGTATTTTCAGGTATTTTTAAGATTTTTATGGTTTTTAGGGTTTTTATGCTTTTTAGGGATTTTATGTGGTTTTTTTGGGTTTTTTGGGATTTATATTTTTATAGGGTTGTTAGGGTATTTTTTGTGTTTTTGGGTTTTTATGATATTTTTAGGGTTTTAATGGGTTTTTAGAGTTTTCATTTTTAGGGGTTTTTGATTTTTTTAGTGGGTTATTGGAGTGTTTAGGACTTTTTAGGTTTTCTAGTATTTTTAGGAATTTTTATGGTTCTTATTTTGTTATCACGTATTTTTTGTAATTTTAATGGGTTTTAGGTCTTTTGAAGGATTTTTGGGGTTTTAGTATTTATCTTCTGGATTTTCAGGGTTTTATGGGTTTTATGGGTTTTAGGGTTTTTAATGTCTTTCTGGGTTTTTATGGTTTTATTATTTTTTTATTGTATATATGGTTTTCAGAGTTTCTTAACATTTTTAGGGGTTTAAATACTTTTTTATAGTTTTTAGTGGGTTTAGGGTTTTTATGGGTTTTTAGGGGTTTTTAGGTTTTTAGGGGTTTTATGTTCTTCCTAGGGTTTTTAGGGGTTTTATAGGTTTTTCTGTTTTCTGGGGATTTATGGATTTTTTATGATTTTTATGGATTTTATGGTTTTTAGGGTTTTTAGGGATTTTGTGGGTTTTATGGGTTTTAGGATTTTAGGGGAGGGGGGTTTGGTATTTTCATTGTTTTTATGGTCTTTTAGAGATTTAGGGTTTTTAGTGTTTTTTGGGGGTTTAATGGTTTTTAGAGTTTTAATGTTTTTAGTGCTTTTAAGTGTTTTACGAGTTTTTAAGGGGTTTCTAGTTTTCTATGGTATTGTTGGGTTTTTAATATTATTTTTCGGGTTTTATGGTTTTCAAGGTTTTTTCAGGGTTTTTAAGGGTTTTTACATTTGTGGGGATTTTTAGGAATGTTTTATGATTTTTATGGGTTTTTGGGGGTTTAGGGTTTTTTATTATTTTATGGGTTTCAGGGAGTTTATATTATTTTTTGGATTTTTATGTTTTTTGGATTTTTAGGTTCTTTATTGAGTTTTTAGGGGTTTAATGGTTTTTTATAGTTTTTAAATTTTTTAGGGGATTTAAGTGTTTTTAGAGTTTTTAGTGGTTTTAAGGGGTTTTATGGGTTTTAGGGGGTTTTAATGCATTTATGGTTTTTATGGATTTTCTAGGTTTTTAGAGTGTTTGTATTTTTTAATGTTTTTTTTGGATTTTTATGATTTTTATGGTTTTAGGATTTTTAGGGTTTCTTGGGATTTTAAGGGGGTGTAGGGATTTTTAGGATTTTAGGGTTTTTGAGGTTTTTATGGGTTTTAAGGTTTTTTAGTGTTTTATCATTTTTAGGGATTTTAAGGGTATTTAGAGTTCTTAGTGGTTTTAAGGATTTTATGGGGTTTAGGTTTTTATAATTATTTTAAAATTTTTTATTCTTTTCATTGGTTTTTCATGATTTCTAGGTTTTTTAAATTTTTAATGAATTTTATGGATTTTTTAGAATTTTTATGGGTTTATTTTTTTTGGGTTTATAGGGGTTTTAGGGGTTTTAGTGTTTTTAAGGTTTTTAGGGATTTTGAAGGTTTTAGTGTAATTTTGGTTAGAGTTTTTTGATCCTCTAGGGGTTTACTGGGTTTTTAGAGATTATAATGTTTTAAGGGTCTTAGTTTTTAGTGGTTTTTAGGGTTTTTATATTTTGCGAGATTTTTTTTTGTTTTTTATGGATTTTATGGTTATTATGGTTTTTTATGGTTTTCAGGTATTTTGAAGGTTTTGGTTTGTTTTAGGGTTTGTGGTGTTTTTATTTTTTTGGGGGGAGGGGTTGTTTTTTTATGGTTTTTTTAGTTTTTTAGTATTTAAGGGTTTTGAAGGTTTTTAATTCTTTATGGGTTTTAAAGGTATTTAGAGTGTTTAGTAGTTTTTAGGGTTTTTAGGGGGTTTTATGGTTTCTTAATGTTTTAAGGGTGTTATGATTTTCTGGAGTTTGTTTTGTGTATTTAGGGTTTTTTATGTTTTCAAGGATTTTTAGGCCTCTTAAGATTTTATGGATTTTAGGATTTTTAGGGATATTGAAAGTTTTTTGGGTTTAGGGGTGGTAGTTTTTTTGGATATTTTTTGGTTTTAGGGAATTTTTATGTTTTACTAGTTTAAAGGGGTTTTAGAATTCTTTAACATTTTTATGGGTTTTATGGGATTTTAATGTTTTTATTATCCTTTATATTTTTTTGGAGTTTTTGGGGTTTTAATGCTTTCTTGTGGATTTATGGATATTTATTGTTTTTACAATCTTAGGGTTTTTAGGTATTTTAATTATTTTTGTGGTTTGTATAATTATATGGGGTTTTAGGGATTTTTAGGGGGGGGGGTTTAGGGGTTTTTAGGATTTTTAGGGTATTTTGGTGTTTTAGTTTTTTTCTATTTTTAGGTATTTATGGTTAATTTAATTTTCATAATATGTTTAAAGGTTTAAGGATATTTAGATTTTTTTAGCGGTTTTTCGGTTTTTTGGGTATTCTTAGGATTTTTTTGTCTGTAGGTTTTTTAGGGATTTTGAGGGGTTTGGGATTATTTAGGTTTTTGTAAGGTTTTTAGTGGTGTCTAAGGGTTTTAGGGTCTTTTTGAGTTTTTTTGTGTTTTAAGGTCTTTTTTTTGACATTTTAAGTGGTTTAAGGGTTTTTAGAGGTTTTTAGTTTTTTCATGGGGTTTTAGGGCCTTTAAGGTTTTAGGGATTATTATGGAATCCAATGAGTTTTAAAGATTTTATATTTTTTTATGTTTCCAGGGATTTTCAGGGGTTTTTAGGATTTTAAAAATTTTAGGGTTTTTTTGTGTTTTATGGTTTTTTAAGCTGTTAGGTTTTTTAGGGTTTTATGGTTTTGGGGGTTAGGGGTTTTTTAATAGGTTTTTATATTGTTTTTTATGTTTTTTAATGTTTTGAGGGGGTGTAAGTGTTATTATATTTTATAGTGGTTTAAATGGGTTTTATGTTTTTCAAGGTATTTATGGTTTTCATGTTTTTTCATGTTTTTATGGTTTTTTACGCCTTGAGGGGTTTTTAGGGAATTTTTATGATTTTTTTGTATTTAGGGTTTTCCGTGGTTTTACTTTATTTTTTGGTTTTATGGTTTTTTATTCTTTAGGTTTCTTTTGGTTTTTAGAATTTTTTATATTTTTAGAGATTTTAAGGGGTTTTGTGTCTTTAGTGGTTTTTAGCGTTTTTATGGGTTTTAGGGATTTATAATTATATAAAAGGATTTTGAGGATTTCAAGAGTTTTTCTGGATTTTCATGGGTTTTTACATTTTAATAGTTTTTTAGGGATTTTGTAGTATTTTTATGGTTTTATGGTTTTTAGGGGTTTTAAGAGGATGAGGAGTTTTTTAGGGTTTTAGGGTTTTAGGATTTTTAAGGGTTTAGGGGTTTTTATGAAATTTATGGGTAATTAGATATTATTTGATTATTTTATGGTTTTTAAGGTTTTATAGAGTTTTTTTTATCATTTTTAGGGGGTTAAAGGGTTTTTAGAATTTTTAGTGGGTTTTAGTGGTTTTATGGGTTTTGGGAAGAAGAGGTGCCGGACTAGGCTTTCCTAGCCCCCAAAATTTAATAAAAAAAAGAGGACACTGCAGACCGGGGAAGGGAAGGGTCAATCGACCCATACCCAAAAAATCAATCCCCAAAGGAAAAACCAAGAATGAAAAAGATACAGAAGACTCACACCCCCAAAGGTCCAAAAAGACACACAAAAGACCAAGTCTGTCAATGTCACCACCAAATCTATCCATGTCCACACCGTGGGGTCCAAAGATTTCACCAAGACCATTGCCCACATCAGTAAAGTAGAATTTTGAGTCATCTCCTATATCCATAGAGTCCCAACCCGACTCATAGTCCTCCACCATTCCAAGTATAGAAAAAAATCTTCTCTTTGGCCCTCTCTTGCTCAGCATTTTTCTGAGGCCGCTCCCATTTATTATCTTTGTGATTCAGCTTGATCACCTTGAAGGTGGATCAGGTCGCCATTGTTTTTAGAAGGGAAGAGTAGTCCTTCTACTTCCTTCACTTTGATGGGTTTTTTGTAATTCAAGTGTTTTTAGGGTTTTTAGGGTTTTCTGATATTTTTAGGGTATTTTTGGGTTTTTGTGGTTTTTTTTCATGTTTTTAGGGGTTTTAAGGGGTTTTCATGTTTTTTAAGATTTGTAGGGGTTTAAAGGGTATTTTTAGTTTTTAATGGTTTGGGCTTTTTTGGGGTCTAGGGTTTTTAAATGTTTCTAGGGGTTTTTACAGAGGGTTTTCTATGTTTTTAGCTTTTTTTAATGATTTCATAGATTTTAAGGGTCTTTATGATTTGTATTGTTTTTAGGGGTTTTAGGGTGATTCGGATTTTGTGGGATTCCAATGTTTTTTGAGTTTTTTTATTGTTTTATGGTTTTAAAGAATTTTAAGCGTATTTAGGGGTTTATTGGTTTTATGAGTTTTAATGTGTTCGTAATGATTTTATGAATTTTTAGGGTTTTAAGAGGTTTTTAGGGTTTTTAGGGTTCCAAGGGTTTTTTTGGGTCTTCTTGGATTTTTAAGGGTTTCTCAAGTATTTTAAAATTTTAAGGATTTTTAGAGTTTTTTAATATTTTTAGGAGTTCATGGGTTTTTATTGTTTTAGTGGGATTTATGTCGTTTTAAGGTTTTTATGTATTTTAGGGGGTTTTATGTTTTTCATTGGGATTTGAGGGGTTTTATAGTTTTCTAGGTTTTCATAGATTTTCTTAATTTTTATTATTTTTACTGGTTTCTTGGGTTTTTGGGATTTTGAGGTTTTTAGGGGTATTTGGGGTTTTTAGAGTTTTAAGGGGTTTTTTGGTGTTTTAAGGTCTTTTTGGGTTAAGAGGGTTTTTTTGAGTTTTTAGAATACTATGGTTTTTAGATTTTTTTTACATTTTAGAGGGTTCAAGTGTTTTTATGTTTTTCCTGGATTTTTAGGGATTTGTGGGTTTTTAGTTATTTTTGTGTTTCTATGGTGTTTTTGATTTTTATGGTTTTAGGGTTTTTTATGTTTTTATGGATTGATAATGATTTTTTATGATTATTATGCTTTTTATTATTTTTAGGTTTTTAGTGATTTTGGAGGTTTTTACGGTTTTTAAGATTTTTAGGGTTTTTAGGATTTTTCAATGTTTTTAGGGTCATTTTGGGTTTTTTGAGCTTTTATGGATTTTATCGTGTATAGAGTTTTATGATTTTTTTTGGGTTTTAAGAGTTTTTAGAATTTTTTATTTTAGGGTTTTTATGGGTTTTTAGGAGTTTTTAATGTTTTGAGGGGTTTATGATTTTCAGGTGTTTTTCAAAGTTTCTAGGGTTTTTCTCTTTCCAGGGTTTTTAAGGGTTTTTAGGATTTTTATGGTGTTTATGGATTTTTAGGGTTTTTAGGGGTTTTCATGAATTTCTATGTTTTAGGGGTCTTTAGGGTTTTTTAGGGATTTTAAGTATTTTTAGAGTTTTAGTCGTTTTTAGGGTTTTTTGGGGTTTTAAGGGTCTTCATGGTTTTTTGGAATTTTTTAGTTTTTAGGGTTTTTATGGTTTTTTATGTTTTTAGGGATTTTAAGTATTTTTCGAGTTTTAGTCATTTTTAGCGTTTTTATTGGGTTTTAGGGATTTTAATGGTTTTATGGGTTTTTAGTTTTTTTTAGGAATTTTTTTATTTTTAGGGATTTTTTTGGTATTTTTAAAATTGTTTTATGGTTTATAGGGTTTTTAAGTTTTTATTGATTTTGATATTACTTAAGGTTTTTTGAGTTTTTTTTGATGGTATAGTTTTTATGGGTTTTCTTGGCTTTTAGAGGATTTTTTGGGTTTTATGATTTTTTTTAAAAAATTTAGGGGTTTTATGTTTTTTAGAGTTTTTAAACATTTTTTGGGGTTTAAGGGTTTTTATATTTTTAGTGTCTTTTTAGGTTTTTATGGATATTTAGGGGTTTTGAAGGATTTGAAGGGTTTTTATGGGTTTATGGGGTTTTTTAGGTTTTTCCAAGTTTTTTATATTTTAATGATATGTAGGTATTTTTAATTTTTTTATTGGTTTATGGGTTTTTATGGTTTTTTGGGTTTTTTGGGTTTTGAGTGTTTTTTATGGTTTTTTGGGTCTTTCGGGGCTTTAATAATATTTAGGGTCACTTTCGGTTTTAGATTTTTCTATTTTTTTTTGTTATTAGAGGTTTTAGAGTGTTTAAAAGTTTTTAGGCCGTTAAGATATTTTATAGTTTTTAGAGGGTTCTTCGTCTTTATTGGTTTTTATGGATTTTATGGTTTTTATGGGTTTTGTGGTCTTCGGGGGTTTTATGGGAGTAAAGGTTTTTTAATGTTTTTAGAAAAATTTGGGGATTTGTTAGGATTTCTATAATTTTTAGGGTTTTTAGGATTTTAAGTGTTTTAGGGGTTTTTAGGGGGGTTTTAGGGTTTTAAGGGGTTTTCTTAGTTTATAGGGATTTTTGAGTTATTTGAGTTATTTTTATGTTTTTTAATAGTTATTTTGTTTTTTTAAAAAATTAGGGTTTTTAAGGGTTTCATGTTTTTGAGTGTATTTTATGCATTTTATGGGGTTTGGGGGTTTATTAGGTTTTTAGGGGTTTAATGGAATTTAGGGGGTTTTCAGGGATTTTTACATTTTCAATAAATTTTTAGTTATTTTTTAGTATTTTTTGGTTTTTTATGGGGATTTATGGGTTTTTTACACTTTAGAGGGGTTTTCAGGGTCTTTTTGGTTTTTAAGAATATTTGGGTTTTTATTTTTTTATTGTTTAAAATGTTTTTATAGTTTTTAACGTTTTTAAGAGTTTTCTAAAAAATGGTGGGGTATTTTTTTGGGTTTTTATGAGTTTTTTTAATTTTGAGGTTTTTAAGAGTTTTTTGGTTTTTAGGGGTTTTTTGGGTTTAAAGGGATTTTTACGTTGTTAGGGATTTTTAGGGATTTTTAAGGTTTGTTGGGTTTGTTGGGTTTTAGGGTTTTTTAAGTTCTTTTTGGATTCTATGGTTTTTTTTGGGTTTTTAGGGGTTTTACGGTCTTTTTAGGTTTTTAGGGTTTTTTCAGTTTTTTAGGGATCTAAGGTATATTGTAGCATTTTATCATTTATTGGGGTTTTAAAGGTTTTTAGAGTTTTTATTTGGATTTTTGGGATTTAGGGGGGTTTAATGGTTTTTAGGGAAAAGAAGATGCGAGGGTCAGGATATTCTCGACCCACACAAAATTTATTTGAATGAAAAAAGAGACACAACAGACAAGGGAGGGGAGGGGTCAAACGACCCACACCCAAAAACACTTTACAACCTAAGATGCAAAAGACCCAAAAAAAATGAAAAATAAGAAGAAAAAAATGAGAAAAAAACACACAAATCCAAGCATCCACCACCATCATCCAGCATCAACCAGCATCCAACAGCACAGAGACAATCACCAACAAGCAAAAATATAGACACAACATCTTCAACACCTCCCATCCCAACAACAACCAGCATCCAGAACCACTAGCATCCAACGTCACAGAACCACCGGCATTAAAATCACATGCCTCACCATCACCAACATTGTGCAGGTCACCACCACGCAGCAACCAACATCCAACCTCACAAAGACCAGAAACCAGCACCTTCACACTAAAAAAAGCTACCACCAATAGAACATTACCATTATCTCCAAAAGCACACAACCACCAGTGACCAAAGCTCACATCCATACAACAACCATCGTCCGTATTCACAAAAACCAGAAGCTAGAACCTCCCTACCAAGAAGGTCCACCGCAAGCACCACATAACTCACACGCCAAGAGAAGACAACATCCAATACCTCAAAACAGAACCAAAATCCAGCACCAATCCAATCCTGCCACAATCCATGAAACAACCACCATAGCCCAACAAAGAACCAAGAACGTAGCACTTGTCTAGACTGACAAAAAGATCATACCACAAAAAAGAAATCTTGAAAAGAACCTACCTCTGCACTGAGATCCAAGATGAAAAATTAGCCCCATCGCCTAACAGCCCAAGAAAAACAAAATCAACAGCTCCCCACACAGCTAACCAGAAGCATCAAGGCCAAGAAACTCCATGACACCGCATGGGAGAAAAATCCATCGATGGAACCAAGAGCCACCAAGAGAACCACACAATGAAAAGTACAGATCTGAGAGACTCCTCCATGGAAGTGCACCACCGCACCAAGAAAAGATCAGATCTGGCCCATACCTACTTAGATCTGAAGGGTCGCTTGCCAGAGGGACCAGGACTGAGCAGATCGACAGAGGAGGAAGCCAATATCCATAGCCGACATCCGAGAACACCATACTTTTTCATCATCAAAGAAGAGATCAGATCTGGAAACACAACAACATGATCCGCCGTAACCAAGCCAGACTGTCGGAAAAACCAAGCCACACCAAAGCCTTCTAAGTATGCCCAGCCCTTCCAGAACTCTCCGAATCACGCAACCATGGAAGAGACCCAAAAAAGGTTTCCAGATCTACCAGACCTGATCCAAACCACTGCAAGAGAACAACCAAGCCAAAGCATCTCTGAAAAGCGCCACGCTTCCAAACCGAAACATTCCAGAGTCGCATCGCACCACCAAAGATCACCATGGCCAAGAAGTTTCCATTTCCACCTCGAGCTCGAAGAGGCGGAGGCCCCATCTGTATCTCTAAGTGAGAACAAGGTGAAGCCTCCATGGGGGAGAAACGATTTCCGTGATATACTATAGGTTCTATGCGAGAGTGGCATCATTATCATTTGTGAATGGGATTTTCTTAATAGTTTTTAGGGGGTTTTATGGTTTTTAGGGGTTATTCATGGGGTTTTTTCCCATTTAGGTATTTTATCAATTTTTTGAGATTTTTTTTTATTTTGTGGTTTTTAGGATATATAGGAATTTAGAGTGTTTTTTGGGTTTGTTAGATTTTCAGGGTCTTTTGGTTTTTGGGGTTTTTACCGTATTTTGGGGGGTTTGGGGGTTTTCTATTTTTTAACAGTTTTATGGGTTTTTAGTGTTTTTTCTATTTTGGTGGTGCCTAAGTGTTAAACTCGTAATCCTAAATCCAAAACACTAGTGTTTGAATCTAGGAAATTCCTTGGAGGATTTATGATAAAGTTGTTATTGCTGACACTAACAATGAGGGAAGTGATATAGATATAATGTAGGTAGGTGGTGATACATTCATGATGAAGGAAAATTTTCCATATACCCATTGGTTATGTAATGGTTCTCCCTCTACCCAGATTGAATGATATATTTTCTATCATAAAAAAATAGGCTTCAAACATTTTTTTTTGAAAAATGGGTTTTTAATAGTTTTTATCATTTTTTTGGGGTTTTAAGGGTTTATAGAGTTTTTATAGGTTTTTAGGTTTTTATGGGTTTTTTGTTTTAAAGTGTTTCTATTGTTTTTAAGGATTGTTTAGGTTTTTTATGATTTTTTATGTTTTTATGGATTTTGATATGTTTTTTAGGATTTTTTATTTTTAGGGTTCTTAGGTTGTATAGGAATTTTTATTGTCTTTATGGGTTTATAGGGTTTTTTGCTTTATTTAGGGTATTTATGTTAAATTGTGTTTTTAGGGTTTTTTTGTGTTTTTAATGTTTTTTGTTGATTTTGATATTTTTTGTATTATTGTTTTTTAGAGTTTTTAGTGGGTTTTATGGTTTTATGGGTTTTTGGGTTTTTATGGTTGTTAGAGTTTTTCCAGTTGTTAGGTATTTTAAGGGTGTTTAGGGTTATTTAGGGTTTTAGGTTTTCTAATGTTTATGGGACTTTTTGGGTTTTTGGGGAGTTTTTGATATTTAAGGGTTTAAAATGTTTTTTAGAATTTTTTTATAGTTTTATATATTTTAATGGGTTTTTGAGTTTATAGTGTTATTTTTTGGGGTTTTATGGTGGTTTAGGAAATTTTATGGTTTTTAGGGGTTTGCATTTATTTCAGGAGTTTTCAGGGTTTTTTATAGTTTTTTTTAATTTTTAGTGATTTTTCATTATTTTTATAGATTTTAGTGGTTTAAGAGGTTTAAGGCTTTTTTGAGGGTTTTAGTGGATTTCATGGTTTTTAGGATTTCAGTATTTTTCTAGGTTTTAAGTGACTTTTGGGACTTTTTAGGTTGTTTTTTAGTTATTTATTGGTTTAATGCTTTGGGAAGTTTTTAATGTTTTAGGGGTTTTAAGGGGTTTTAGAGTTTTTAGTCACTTTTTAGGTTTTTATGGGTTTTTTGTGTTTTTATTTTTTTTAGGGGTTTTTATGGGTTTCATATGATTTTTTTAGGTTTTATGGTTTTTACATTATCAGGTATTTGTAGGAATTATATTGGAGTTCTATGAATTTTATGGGTTTTGGGTTTTAAGGGATTTTGAGGGTTTTGGGTTTTTAGGGTCTATTAGGGTTTTAGGGTTTTTTAGTTATTTAGGGTTTGGAGGGTTTTTATACTTTTTTAAAAAAATTACGGGGTTTTATGATTTTTAGGATTGTAGTGATTTTTTGGGTTTTTAGGCTTTTTATAGTTTTTAGGGGTTCTTATGGTTTTCAAGAGTTTTTTAGGGTTTTACGGTTTTTTACAATTTTAGGTGTTTTTTGAAGATTTTATGGTTTTGGTTTTTAGGGATTTTACTACCTTTTGGGGTTTTAGGGTTCTTTTGAGTTTTTAGGTGTTTTATGGGTTTTTAGAGTTTTTATCATTTTTATGTTTTTAAATGGTTTTCATTGTTTTTGGTGGGATTTAGAATTTTTATGGGTTTTTAGGGTTTTTATGGTTCCCATCTTTCTTCCAGGGTTTTTGGGGTTTTTTATGTTTTTAGGAATTTTTTGTGATTTTTTTGTATTTCTATGGTTTTTTAATTTATAATCATTTTTAATAATTTTCAGGGTTTTTAGGGGTTTTCTGGGGTTTTCAAAGGATTTAGGGGTTTTTTTGGGTATTCCAGGGTTTTAGAGTTTTTTTATGTTCTGAGAATATTTTTTTACTTTTATGATTTTAAAGGGTATTTAGAGTTTTTGTTGGGTTTTAGGGGGGGTTTTGGGTTTTTACCATTTTAAGGTTTTTAGGGGGTTTTATGGTTTTCACGATTTTTTCAGGATTTTTAGGTTTTTTAAACTTTTTAGTGATTTTTAAGATATTTGTGTTTTTTTACAAATTTTATGGTGTTTTAGGGTTTTCTAGATTGGGGGGGTATGGTTTTTCATGTTTTTACGGTATTTTGGGGTTTTATGGGTTTTTTAGCTTTTAGGGTTTTATGGGTTTTCATATTTATTAACGCTTTAGGGGTATAAAGGCTTTTTAGTGGGTTTTAGGGGTTTTATGGTTTTCAGTGTTTTAGGTGTTTTTTGGGTTTCAGTATTTTTTAAGGGTTTTATTGTTTTTTATGTTTTCAAGGATTTTTTAGTATTTTTAAGACTGGTGGTTTTTAGGGTTTTTAGGGTTTTAGAGTTTTTAGGTTTTTTGAGGTTCTTTTGGTTTTCAAAGTTTTTCTTAGAGTTTTAGGGTTTTTTCATGGGTTTAAGGTTCATTTTAAGGTTTTGGGGTTTTTTTAGATTTTAAGGGGGTTAAAAGTTTTTAGAGTTTTTCAAAATTTTAGGGGATTTAAGGGTTTCAGTGATTTAGTGAGTTTTTAGGGCTTTTGTGGTTTTAATGGTTTTTATGTTTTTATGGTTTTTATGGTTTTTGGGAGTTTTAATGGATTTTATGGGTCTTTACATTTTCATGTATTTTAGGAATTTTTTAGTATTTTTATATTTTTTATGGGGTTCAGATATTTTGATGGGTTTCAGGGGGTTGTATGGTTTTTAGGGTTTTAGGGTTTTTCAGGGTTTTTAGTGTCCTTTAGAGGTGCAAGGGTTTTATATTATTATGGTTTTGAAGGATTTATAGAGTTTTCTAACTTTTAAAGGGGGTTTTAGTGTTTTTAGGTTTTTTTGTTATTTTTATGGCTTTTATGGGGTTTTAGGGTTTTTAATGGTTTTAGGGGGTTTTATAAATTTTAGGGTTTTTTATGTTTTTAGGGATTCTTATGGAATTTCTTTTTTTATTTTTTTTATTTTTTTGTTATTTTTTATAGGGATATTTAAGGTTTTTAGGATTTTTTAGGGTTTTTATCGGTTTTCAGAGTTTTTAGGGTGTTTTTTTATTTATATAAATTTTTTATTTTTAGGGTTTCTATAGTTTTATAGAGTTTTTTTAACATTTTTTGGGATACAAGGTTTTTTATAGTTTTAGTGGTTTTTAGGGTTTTTATTGGTTTTTAGATTTTTTATGGTTTTTAGGGGCCTTTATGGGTTTCAAGGGTTTTTCATTATTTTTTTTGGTTTTTTACATTTTTAGGGATGTTAGAAATTTTTTTTCTATTTTATGGGTTTTGGTGTTTTTAAGGATCATGAAGGGTTTTCAGGGCAAAGAAGGCTCGGGTCCAGGTTATTCCTGGCACCCCCCGAAATTTATTAAACAAAAGGACACAAACACTGCAGACAAGGGAGGGGAGGGGTCGAATGACCCACACCCAAAAACCCTTACAACCCACGCCAAAGAATGAAAAACAAAGAAATAAGAAGACACAAAAACAGACAAAACCGCAGCATCATCACATCACATCCAGCCAGTACCAGCATCCAACAGCACTACATCCAGCGTTAACCAGCATCCAGCAGCTCACAGCTAACCAACAACCAGCATTCAGACTACAGCAACAAACAACATCCAGCAGCAGCAACCAGCCAACCAACATCGACAACAAACCAGCAACCTGCATCCTCATTTTCAGACAGCTAGCACCTCTTTCGACCACCAAACATTCCCCAGCATCCCACTTCCACTGCAGAAGCATTTTTTTCACC
Source organism: Viscum album (assembly GCA_963277665.1). Classification (NCBI taxonomy): domain Eukaryota; kingdom Viridiplantae; phylum Streptophyta; class Magnoliopsida; order Santalales; family Viscaceae; genus Viscum; species Viscum album. The sequence continues at coordinate 123,814,310 of OY728156.1, forward strand.
AACACCAACATTACCATCAACCACATCAAATCAAATCCTCCATTGTATGTCAAAAACCAGTGCAAAGAACCACAACCAAAGACCATAAGTAGCAGCAAGAGACAGAGAATTAGAAGAAACCAAAGCCTCCCTCCTCCAAGCAACAGGACTCGAACTTGAGCACACCAAGACATACCTACAGCCGACATCGAACCAGGGAGACATTTGAGGGTTCGGGAGCATGCCGGGGTTGACACCGCGCTCTCCAGATCTGGCGCAAGGCAAACGAAACGGAGGAGCCCTACAGACAAGCCGACATCGGTACCACCAGATCTGTAACTGATCAGGAGCTGGAGGGGGGACCAGCAACCGAATCCGGGTCTCGAACCAGGCACGCCAGAGGCCAACTGGTGACCTTGAGCCGGGAGGGGAACCTTCGCCGCAACGAAACCGGGTCCCGAAACAAGGCACTCTAGAAGCTTGAAACGAACCTGAAGAACGAGAGGGGAACCTTCGCAACATTTTGGAAACCCAAAACCAGGCACCAAGAAGCAAGATCCAGAGGTGGGACGCGCATCGGGAAAGCCGTGAAAGATCCCCTCATCCGAAGACCCAACACATCTGATCTGGAGCAAAATGGGCGCGGCCAAGCAACCACCGGACCGACCAGAACACGCAAATCCAAAACCAGTGGTTGCCGAGCCAAAGCGGGACAGGAAGCACCGAGGTCGGACCTCGCCGGAGGAGGAAGGGGGAAGAAAGTAGAAGAAAACCTAGGCGGCGCGAGGAGGAGAGGAGAGCCGCCGCTCAGAGGCCAAGGGTTTTCAGGGATTTTAGGGTTTTATATGTTTTTATGGTTTTTAGGATCTTCATGGGTTTTTAGTGGTTTTTATTTTTTTATATAGTTTTTACTTTTTTTAATGTTATAGGGGATTTTATGTTTTTAGTGATTTTAGTGAGTTTTATGTTATTATGAGTTTTAGGGGCATTATGTATTTTAGGTGTTTTTATAGTTTTCATGTGGTTTTTTCGGGGTTAATTAAGTTTTCATGGATTTTTAGGAATTTTTAGGATTTTTATGTTTTTATGGTTTTTAGGGATTTTAGGGATTTTAAGGGTTTTTAGGGGTATCATGGTTTTTATTTTATTTTTAGTTTTTAGTAATTTTTTTTTTGTTTTTAGTGCTTTAGGGTTTTAGTGGATTCTAACTTTTTAGGGGTGTTATGTTTTTTTAGATTTTAGTGGTTTTATGGTTTTTTTGGGTTTTATGGATCTTAAGGTTTATATGGGTTTTAATAGTTTTTAGGAATTTTTCATGATTTCTAGGGTTTTCTTATTTTGGGGTTTTTAGATATTTTATTATTTTTATGTTTTTTGGGATTTGTAAGGTTTTTTGTAGGTTTTAGGTTTTTTAGGTGGTTTAGAGTTTTTAGCATTTTTCAGGTTTTTTTTGTTTTCTTATGTTTTATGGAGATTTTTGAGTTATTTAGGGTTTTATAAGATTTTACTATATGTCAACATTGTTAGAGGTTTTACGGGTTTATATATTTTTTAGTGGGTTTTTATCAGTTTTAGGTATTTTATGGTTTTCAGTGGTTTTTCATGGTTTTTAGTATTTTTTCCATTTTATGAGATTCATAGGGATTTTTTTTATAATTTATAAGGTTTTTATGGGGTTTTATTGTTTTTTAGTATTTTTAGGGGTTTTAAGTGGTTTAAATTTTTTAAGGGTTTTTAGGGATTCTCTGGGTTTTTAAGGTTTTTTAGGGTTTTTTTGGGGTTCTTGAGTTTTTTAGTGTTTTTATGGTTTAGGAGTTATTTTTTGTGTTGTTTTGTTTTAATGGGTTTTAGAGACTTTAGTGGGGGTTATGGATTTTTATGGTGTTTTAACGTTCTTTATAGTTTTTAGGGGTTTATGGTTTTTATTGATTTTCTGGGATTTTTGAGGTTTTTATGTATTTATGTATTTTTTTGGTATATTTTAGAATTTTTATGGTTTTAATGATTTTTTCTGATATTATTGATTTTTTGAGTTTTTATCGGTTTTCTATGTTGTTGGGATATTTAGGGGTTTTCCGGATTTTTAGGGAATTTGGGGGGTTTGGGATATTTTTTTGAGAGTTTAAGGGTTTTAAGGTTTTTTTTAGTTTTTTAATGTTTTTAGTAATTTTTAGGGTTAATAGGTTTTTAGGGTTTTAATGGTTTTTAGAATTTTTATGGGTTTTTAGGTTTTTTAAAAATTTTAGGGAGTTTCATGGTTTTCATGGTTTTTTATAGGGTTTTAGAGTTTGTTGGGAATTTCATGTTTTTAGTGATTTTTAGGGATTTTTAGGTTTTTATGTATTTTAGGGGGTTTTGGTATTTTGAAGGTTTTTAAGGTTTTAGGGGTCTTCAAATATTTAATGGTATTTTGGGATTTTAGGTTCTTTTTTGAGTGTTTAGGGTTTAATTTTTTTTAGATTTTTTAAACATTTTAGGGGTTTTCAGGTTTTTTAGTGTTTTTAGTGGGTTTAATGGGTTTCTCTGGTTATTAGGGTTTTTAGGGTTTTTATGGTTTTCAGAGGTTTTTAAGTGTTTTTAGTGTTTTTACATTTTTAGGAATATTAGGTCTTTTTAGGTATTTTTATTTTTTTAGGGGTTTTAGGTTTTTTGGTATTTTGAGGGTTTTTAGGGTTTTAATGGGTTTTTGGGGATTTTGTATTTTTTAATTTTTTTAAAGTTTTAAGGGTTATAAGAGATTGTTATTATTTTAAGGGATTTGAAGGGTTTTAATATTTTTTCATAGTTTTTTATGGATTTCATGTATTTTTAGGATTTTTATGGGTTTTTAGGGATTTAAAGGGTTTATAGTGGGTTTCATGGTTTTTTTGGATTTTAAGGTTTTTCATTGTTTTTAGATTTTTTTGAGTTTTAGGGGGTTTTATGGGTTTTTTTCATTTTATAGCTTTTTTAGGGTTTTAATAGTTTTTATATTTTTTATTAGTTTTCATTTTTTATGTGTTTTAAATATATTTTGGAGTTTTTATGGTTTTCATGGGTCTCTAAGATTTTTTATGTTTTTAGGGATTTTTAGGTATTTTTTTATATTTTTTTGGTTTTATTGTTTTTAGGGGATTTTAAAGGTTTTAGAGTGTTCAAGGGTTTTAGGGTTTTTAGGATTTTTCATGGTTTTTTTGTATTTTTGGGTTTTTGGGTTCTTTTTGAGTTTTTTTATGTTTTTAAGGTTTGAGAGTTTTTATCATTTTTAGGGCGTTTAAGGGGTTTAGAGGTTTTAGTGTATTTAAGGGTATTTATGGGGTTTTAGTGTGTTTTTTTAGTTTTCAAGGGGTTTTTTAGGGTGGTGTATGATCTGTGTGTCACTGGGCCTTCAATGGTCATGTATTTGGACTAAGTTTCTATAAGCTAACTAACAATGTAAGGTTACCCTTCAACCCATTTAAAAAGGATAAATAAAATAACATCCTTAGGGATGGGGGGATTTTTATGGTTTTTGTATTTTTCGGGGTTATGGTATTTTGAGGGGTTTTAGGGGTATTCATTTCCTTTTTGGGTTTTAATGTTTTTTTGATTTTTTTTGCGTGTTAAATATTTTTTTGAGTTCTTAAACATTTTTATGGGTTTTGTGGGTTTTTTGTGTATTTATTGGGTTTTAGTGTTTTTATGAGTTTTTTGGGTTTTTATGGTTTTTAGTGTGTTTTTATAGATTTAAGGGGGTTTTAGGGTCTTTAGTGTTTTCACCATTTCATATATCTTTAGGGGTTTTATGGATATTTATATTTCTTAGGGTTTTTAGCGTTTTTGAGGGTTTTTAACTATTGTTAGGTATTTTATGGTTTTTAGGGGTTTTCAAGTTTTTAGGGTCTTTTAGATTTTAAGTATTTTTTGGGTTTTTAGGGTTTCAAATTTTTTATACTTTTTTATTGTTTTTGGGGTTTTAATAATTTTTAGAGTTTATAGTCGGTTCTTAGGGTTTTAAAGGGTTTTATGGTTTTTTGGGGTTTTATGGTTTTTAGGGAGTTTTTTGTTTTCTTTAGGTTTTTAGGGAGCTTTAGAGATTTTGTATAATTTTTTTGGTTTTAGGGTTTTAGGGATTTTAATGTTTATATTTTTTAGGGGTTTTATAGTTTTAGGGGTTTTAGGAGTTTTCATGGGTTTTTTGGTTTTTTATGTTTTTTAGGGTTTTTTTTGAATTTATGTTTTTTTATGGTTTTAGAGTTTATAAAGATTTTTGATTTTCTAAGTGTTTACGAGTTTATAGTTTTTTTTTGTTTTTATCAGATTTTTTCTTGGTTTTATTTTTTATGGGGTTTTATGATTATTTTGGTTTTTAGTGGTTTTTATGTTTTTAGGGATTTTTTGTTTCTTTTTATTTCATTATAGAATTTTGGATGTTTAGGGATTTTATATATTTTAATGTGTCTTTGTGGTTTTTGTGTGCTTTTATAAATTTTGGGGTTTTTTTGTGTTTTTTGGCACTTTTTATTTTTTTTAGGTTTTTTTAAGTGATTTAAAGGTTTTTTAATTTTTTAACAATTTTATGGGGTTTTAGGGTTTTTTCGTAGTTTTTGGTTCTTAGGATTTTTTATTTTTAAGTGATTTAATGGGTTTTTTAGAATGTTTAATAGTTTTTGGGGTTTAAGGGTTTTTATTGGTTTTAGTGGATTTTTGGGTTTTAAGATTTTTGGGGGTTTTTATTCTTTTCAAGGGGTTTTCAGGGTTTTTTGGGGTTTTTATATTTTTATGGATTTTTTTGTTATATTTTATAAATTTTTGGGTTTTATATTTTTTGGTGGTTCTAGGTAATTTTAGTTTTTTGTACAATTTTATGGGGTTTTAGGGTTTTTATGCATTTTTTTATTTTTCAAGGTTTTAGTGTTTTTTAAGTATTTTAGGAATTTTAAGGTTTTTTAGGTTTGTTAAATTTTTAGGGTTTTAAAGGGTTTTTAGAATTTTTAGTATGGTTTTAGGGTTATTATGGGGTTTTAGGGTTTTAAATGGGGTTAATGGATTTTTATGGTTTTCAGAGGGGGTTAAGACTTTTTAGGATTTTTATATTTTTGCAGATTTTAGGGTTTCTAGTGATTTTGAGGGGTTTTATGGGTGTTTTTGGGTTTTTTAGGGTTTTAAAGGTTTTTAGGGTTTTAGTTTCGTTTTGGTATTTTTAGGGGTTTTTTATAATTTATGGAATTTTTAGATTTTTTTGACATTTTTATTAATTTAAGGTTTTTTATATTTTTTTGATAGTTTTAATGTTTTTTAATTGGGCTTAGCATCATTAGGGATTTTAGGGGATTTTATGGTTTATATGGGTTGTTTAGGGTTTTTAGGATTTTTTATGTTTTCAGGGATCTTTTGGAAATTTTTAGGATTTATATGATCTTTATCAATTTTAGGGTTTTTAGGGGTTTTATGGGTTTTAGAGGTTTTTAGGGTTTCTAGGGTTTATCCTAGTTTTTGGTGTCTCTTTTTATTTTAATACGTTTTTTAGTTTTTTAGGTTTGTTATAGTTTTTAGAGTTTTTTTATGATTTTAGGGGATTTAAGAGTTTGTAGAGATTTGAGATGATTTAGTTTTTTTATGGGGTTTTAGGGTTTTTTTATGGTTCTTAAGTGGTTTTTATGGTTCTTAGAAGTTTTTTAGTGTTTTATGGTTTTTTACATTTTCAAGGATTTTTTGGATTTTTATGGTTTTTAGGGTATTTTATTTATTTTAGGTATTTTTTATGTTTTAGTGGTTTTTATTGTTTTTAGGGTTTTAGGGGGGTTTTTTGAGTATTTTTGGTTTATAGGACTTTTTATGTTGTTTAAAATTTTTAGACATTTTATGGGGTTTTTAAGAATATAGTGGGTTTTTGGGGTTTTATAATTGTTTTGGGTTTTTTATATTTTCGAGGTTTTATGGTTTTCATGTATTTTTTTGTTTTTTGTGGTTTTTTACATTTTCGTGGATTTTTTTTGTATTTTTTGGATTATTAGGGGTTTTATAGATTTTGATTGTTTTTTGGTTTTTTCATGGTTTTTTTTGGGTTTTAGTATTTTTATTTTTTTGGGTTTTTTGGGGTTTTCTTGGTTTTTTGAATTTTTTAGGTTTTAAGGGTTTTTATAGTTTTAACATTTTCATTTATTTTAAGGGGTTTTAATGTTTTTATTAGTTTTTAGTGTTTTTATTGGAATTTAGGGTTTTTAAGGGTTTTTTAGTTTTATGGATTTTTAGGTAATTTTTAGTTTTTTATTATTTTATGGTATTTTGGTTTTGGTGGTGTTTTAGGGTTTTTTGGGGTTTAATGGGGTTTAGTGTTTTTCGTGTCTTGTTTGGGTTTTTAAGGGTTTTTTATTTTTTAGGGGTTTAGGTTTTTTTAGATTATTATAATTTTTTAGTGGTTTTAAGGGTTTTTAGAGTTTTAAGTGGTTTTTAGGGTTGTTATGGATTTTTAAGTGTTTTAAGAGTTATATTTGTTTTATTGTTTTCAATGGTTTTTCAAGGTTTTTTGGGTTTTCTATGTTTTCAAGGATTTTTATTTTTTTAGTATTTTAATGGTTTTTAGGGGTTTTATGGATTTTATGGATTTAAGGGGTTTTGAGGTTTTTAAAGGGTTTTGAATAATTTTTATGGTTTTTTGTTTTTTTATGTTTTTTTAGCTTTATGGTTTTTAAAGTTTTTTAGAGTTTTTAATTTTTTTAGGGGTTTAAATTTTATTAGATTTATTAGTGGTATTTTTAGAATTTTTATGGGGATTTAGTATTTTTATTGTTTTTGGGGTTTCTGTAGTTTTTTGGGGGTATTCTGTTTTCAATGATTTTTAGCCAAATAAGGCTTGGGAACAAGAATCCCTACTCCCCCAAAATTTACTAAAAAAAATTAAAGACAAATAGTTATAAGAAGGGTCCACAAAAAGTAATAAAATTTTAGGGTTTTTTGGGGTTTTTGGAGGTTTTTGAGATTTTTTTGGGTCTTTAAGGTTTTTTAGATTTTTTAACTCTTTATTAGTTTTAAGGATCTTTTTTTAGTAGTTTTTAGGGTTTTATGTGTGTTTAAGTATTATTAAGGTATTTAGGGGTTTTTAGTGTTTTAGGGTTTTTTCATAATTTTTGGGGTTTTTTACATTTTTAGGGATTTATAGGTTTTTTATGATTTTTATGATTTTTTGGTTTTTTAGGGATTTTGAGGGTTTTTAGGGTTTTAATGGGATGAAATAATTTCTTTGGGTTTTTAGTGTGTTTAGGATCTTTTTTAGATTTTAGGGTTATTTTGTATTTAAGGTTTTAAATGTTGTTTTTCATAGTTTTAAAACCCCTTACCTTGTACAAGGTAAGGGGTGTGTAGGGATTTTCAGGTTTCTTTGGGTTAACATACATTATACTAAGGAAAAGTACAAGGTAATTGATCTTTAAGGTTTTTGGGTATTTGGGTTTTACTGTGCTCATATGGGCTCAGTGTCATTACATGTATGTGAAGATTCATATGCTTAGTGGCAGAGCATTTTCTTTTAGTTAGAAAGCATCAAGAGCCAAAGTGTACAACATGGTTCCATTCTTAGGTAGTGTCCTTTTCCATTTCCCTCTTTACATAAGAAATAAATAAATAATTAATTCCTCCTTTTGAGCCCTTATTTATGTTTTTCCTTATATAGTATCTCTATCTTAAATAATTTGCATTTGTAAAATGGAAGAAAATTTTAAACGAGATAAATGATTTGTTTATTAAATAAATTCCTGATTTTTTAATAAAACCCCTCCAATGAAGGTGTGATGCCTTCAATATAAAAATTTAGTGATTGAATTTTGTTTTCATACTTTAATTCCAAGATGTTTCTTTACTCTTTAGATTATAATGGTTAAAAAAATTCTAGTTTCCATGACCCCACTTTATGTTTTATTTTCCCAAGAAGGAATGCCTTGAAGCATGGACACCACTTATTAGACATGATTTATTGAAAAATAATTTCTATGTTTTTATAGATTAAATGAAATGTTTAAGGTGAGTGGAATGGAAGGAATGACTAAGGGAAGTTTGTATCATTCGTTAATCATAATGAGCATGATCCATGTGGAACATAATGCTACAAACATCCAATAGTTATTCCATCCATTCCACTCACCTTAACCATTTCATTTAATCTAGATAAAAATTGCAATTATTGTTCAATAAATCATGTGTAATAAGTGGTGTCCATTCTTCAAGGCATGACTTCTGGGGAAAATACAACAGAAATGGGGGGTCATGGAAACAAGAATTTTTTCAACCATTATAATCTCAATAATAAGAAACATAATGGAATTAAAGTATGAAAACAAAATTAAATCACTACATTTTTATCTTGAAGGAATCACACCTTCATTTGAGGGGTTTATTAAAAAATCAGGAATTTGTTTAATAAACAAATCATTTATCTTGTTTAAACTTTTCTTTCATTTTACAAATGTAAATTATTTAAGATATAGCTACTATATAAGGAAAAACATAAATAAGGGAACAAAAGGAGGAATTAATTATTTATTTATTTCTTAAGTAAAGAGGTAAATAGAAAGGGAAACTACCTCAGAATGGAACCATGTTGTACACTTTGGCTCTTGAGGCTTTCTAACTAAAAGAAAATTCTTTTCCACTAATCATATGCATCTTCACATACATATAAGGACAATGAGCCCATATGAACACAGTAAAACCCAAAAACCCAAAACCTTAAAGATCACTTACCTTGTACTTTTCCTTAGTATATTGTATGTTAATCCTAAGAATCCTGAAAATCCCTAAATACCCCTTACCTTGTACAAGGTAAGGGGTTTTATCATTCTCCTTTTTTGGGTATTTTATGGGGTTTTAGGGTTTTTTACAATTTTTATGTGTTTTAAGAATTTTTACTATTTTATGGGTTTTCAGGGTTTTTTAAGCATTGAATGTTTTTTATGGTTTTAAGTGGGTTTTATGGTTGTTAAGGTGTTTTAAATTTTTAGGTATTTTGAGTGGTTTTTAGGATTTTTATGGTTTTTATAATTTTTATGCCTGTTAGGTATTTTTAAGATTTTAAGGATTTTGAGGGTGTTTATGGGTTTTTATGTTTTTTGGGTCTTTTTGGGTGTGTTTTTTTAGTTTTTAGGTTTTTAAGTTTTTTAGAGTTTTTTACTTATTTAGGGGTTTTATGGAGCTAAAGAGTTTTTAGTTGTTTATATTTTTTGTTGTTTTTTATTTTTTTAAGTTTTAAGAGGCTTTTATTGTATTTGGGGATTTTTAAATGTTTCAGGGTTGATTACATTTTTAATTATTTTTAGGGATGTTTTAGGATTTTTATAGTTTTTAGGGTGTTTAGGGGTTTCAATTATTTTGAATGTTTTTATGGTTTTTCATTGGTTTTAGGGTTTTTAGGGGTTTTAAGGTTTTTAGGGACTTTATACAGTTTTAGGTTTTTTTGACTTTTTAGGGTTTTTGAATATTTTTTAGTTTTTGTTAATGTTTTAGGGGTTTTTAAAGATTATATAGTTTTTAGTGGGTATTTATAGTTTTAGGGTGTTTAAGCGTTTTATGGTTTCTAGGGGTTTCTATGGTTTTTAGGGGGTTTCATGGTTTTTAGGTGTTTTCAGGATTATTAGGGTCTTTTGGGTTTTTAGGGGTTTTTTTTGAGTTTTTTAGATATCTCAAGGTTTTAAGAGTTTTTTAATGTTTTTAGGGGTTTTAAGGGTTTTTATTAGTATTATTAGGTTTTTTGGTTTTTATTATTTTTAGTAGCATGTTTTGGTTTTTATGGGGTTTTATGGGTTTTTGGGTGTTTTAAGTTTTTCATGGATTTTTTATGGTTTTTAGTGTATCTAATGTTTTTGAATATTTTAATATATTTTTAATTAATTTTATTATTTTAAGGGGTTTTAAGAGGTATTAGGGATTTTTAGGGATTTAGTGGTTTTGGGGGTGTTTAGGGTTCTTAGGGGTTTCAGGGTTTTTAAAATATTTTTGGGCTTTTTTGTTTTTCTTGAGTTTCAAGGGGTTTTAATGTTTTTAGAGTTTTTTAATGTTTTCATAGGTTTTAATGGTTTTAGAGTTTTTAGTGTTTTTATTGTTTTTATGGGATTATAGGGATTTTATGGTTTTATGGGTTTTTATGGTTTTTACGGTGTTTTCATGGTTTTTAGGATTTTTTATGTCTTAAAGGAAATAAAATTATTTTTAATGATTTTTATGGTTTTAGGGGTTTTTTATAGTTTTTAGAGAATTTGAGGATTTTTATAGGTTTTTGGGGTTTTATGGTTTTTAATGATTTTTATGGTTTTTGGGGTCTTATCAGGTTTTTCAGTTTTTATGGAGTTTGTTAGGGATTTTATGGTTTTTAGAGTTTTTTTTTAGATTTTAAGAGTATAAGGGGTTTTGGAGTTTTTAGTCAATTTTTAGGGTTTTTATGGGTTTTTTGGTTTTTTAAAGTATCTAGGGGTTTTATGGTTTTCAGTGGCGTTTCAAGGATTTTAGGGTTTTTTTTATTTTTAGGGATTTTTTTGGGATTTTTTAGGCTTATACTATTTTTAGGTTTTTTAGGGTGTTTTTTTGGGGTTTAGGGGGTTTCATGGTTTTTAGTGTTTTTAGGGTTCTTTAGGGGTTTAGGGACTTTTTTGGGTTTTAGGGTATTTATTCCATGTTTAGGGGTTTTTTCATTTTTAGGGTTTTTATGGTTTTTTGGAGTTTTTAAATTTTTAGTGGTTTTTAGGGTTTTTAGTATATTTTTATTGTTTTTGTAGGTTTTTAGGCGTTTTATGGTTTTTTTGGTTTTCTTAGGTTTTTAAGTATTTATAGTGTTTTATTATGTTTTCGTGGATTTTTTTGGTTAATACGATATTTTAGTATTTTTAGAGATTCTTAGGGTTTTAGTGTTTTTCATGGTAATCTAGGTGTTTTAGGGGTATTAATGGTTTTTAGGGTCTTTTGGGTTTTAGGGTGTTTTTCAGTTTCTTATTATTTTTAAGGGTTATATATTTTTTTATCTTTTTTAAGGGTTTCAATGGTTTTTAGATTTTTTTTGTGGGGTTTCATGGGTGTTTTTGTGTTTTTAGTGGCTTTAGGGTTTTTAGGGGTCATCAGGGTGTTAAGGGCCTTTTGGTTGTAGGGATTTTTTTTTGATTTTATAGTTTTTTAAGTTTTTTAAAATTTTTAATGTTTTTACGGGTTTAAAGGGTATTTATAATAATTTTTTGTTTTTCAATTTATATTTTTTTTGGGGTTTTAGGGTTTTTAATATTTTTAAGGGTTTTGATATTATTTTGTGGGTTTAAAAGAGTTTTGGTTTTTTTTATGTTTTATGTTTGTTTTTGGATTTTAAGAGTTTTATTTTTTTTCTTTTTATGGGGTTTTAAGGATTTTGAGGGGTTTTGAGGGGTTTATTGTGTTTTTAGAGTTCTTCGGGTTTTTTTATTTTTAAGGTTGTTTATGAATTTTATAAGGTTTTTAAGGGTTTTTAGGGTTTTTTTAAAGTTTTTAGGGGATTTAAGAGGTTTAAGAGTTTTTAGTGGGTTTAAGTGTATTAATTAGTTTTTAGGGGTTTTTATGTTTTTATGTTTTTAGGGGGTTTTCAGTTTTTTAGGGCTTTTTCATTTTCAAGTATTTTTAGTGATTTTTATGATTTTTAGTGTTTTTATGGATTTTGAGGGTTTTTAGGGGTTTTCATGGTATTAAGGATTTTTAGAGTTTTTTAGGGTTTTAGGGACTTTTGGGTTTAATTGGTTTTTTCTATATTTAGGTGGTGTAAGGGTATTAAGAGTTTGTTAACATTTTTGGGTTTTTTTTGGGTTTTAGAGTTTTTATTTTATTTACTGTTTTAGGGGAATTTATTATTTTATAATGTTTTAAGGTGTTTTTTTGGTTTTCATGTTTTTGATGGTTTATTACGTTTTCAGCAAATTTTTGGGATTATTTCTATTTTTATTGTTTTTAATTTTTTTATGTATTTTGATATTTTTATGGGGTTTTAGGATTTTTATGGATTTGCAGGGGATTTAGGGTCTTTCGATTTTTTAGGGTTTTATTTGAGTTATTTGGTTTTTTATGGTTTTTATAATTTTATGATTTTCAGGGTTTTAAGGGTTTTTAATGTTTTTAGTGGGTGTGTAATGGTTTTATGGGTTTTAAGACTTTTTAAGGGTTTTAAAGGGTTTATTGTTTTTAGGGTCTTTCTGGGTTTTCAATATTTTTGTACGTTTTTATGGATTTTCAGGGATTTTCATGGTGTTTTTGGCTTTTTATTATTTTTATGATTTTTAGGGATTTTGAGGGTTTTAGTTATTTAGTGTTTTTTGGAGTTTTTTTTTGTTTATTTGGGTTTATATGATTTTTTGATTTTTTTAGTTTTATTGGTTTTTTATTTTTCTAATGTATTAAGTGGTTTTAAGGGTTTTTAGTGTTTTTAATAGGTTTTTAGGTTTTTATGTACTTTAAGAGATTTTGGTATTTTTATGGGTTTTAGGGAGTTTTTCCTGGTTTTTAGGGTTTTTTTACATTTTTATATATTCTTAGAGATTTTTCAAGATTTTTAATTTTTAGGCGTTTATGAATTTTGAGGGTTACATGGTTTTTGTGGGTTTTTATGGTTTTAAGGTTTCTAAGGGGGGTTTTTTGGGTTTTATGTGGTTTTTGAGTTTTTTAGTGTTTTATTTATTCTTAGAGTTTCTTAAAATTTTAAGAGGTTATAAGGGTTTTTAGAGTTGGAGTAGTTTTTTTAGTTTTTTTTTGGGATTTTAAGGGTTTTTAATGTTTTTAAGGGTTTTATGGTTTTCAGGGTTTTTTGGGGTTTTAGGGTTTTCTAGGTGTTTAGGGATTTTTTATGATTATTATATATTTTAGTATTTTTTGGTATTTTAGGGATTTTGAGAGGTTTAGGGGTTTTCATGGTTTTAGGGATTTTTGGGACTTTCATGGGTTTTATGGTCTTTTGGGTTTTTAGTGGTTTTTTCTGTTTTTATGTTTTTAAGGGGTTGTAATGATTTTAATTGTTTATGGGTTTTAGTGTTATTTTTTGTTTTTTTTGGTTTTTCTGGGTTTTTATGTTTTTAAAGGTTTTTAGAGATTTTGTGGGTTATATGGGGTTTTCAAAATTTATTGTGTTTTTATAATTTTCATTAATTTTTAGAGTTTTTTCTGATTTTATGGTTTTAAGGTTTTAGGGTTACTATGGATTTTTTTGGGTTTTTTGGGTTTTCTTGGTTTTTATGGGTTTTAGGGTTATTCAAGGTTTTTAGGGTCTTTTTTGTTTTATGATTTCTTGATTTTTTGGGTTTGTAAGGTTATTTAGAGTTATTTAGCATTTTTAATGGTTTTATGGGTTTTTTAATTTTTATGTGGGTTTAGGGGTTTTATGGGTATTTAGGGATTTTTATGCTTTGGGTGGTTTTAGGGTTTTTAGGGGGGTTGAGGGTTTATTACATTATCTGGAATATTTTTAGACTTTTTTATTATTCTTATGATTAAAAGGGTTTTTATTGTTTTTTAAAGTTTTTTAGAGTTGTTTACGGTTTTAGGGGTTTTTAGGGTTTTTATGGGCTTGTGGGTTTTTGGGGTTTTTTTCAGATTTTATTGGTTTTTAATGATTTTTAGAGTATTAATCATTTTTAGGGATTTTAAGGGTTTTTGAATTTTTAGTGTTTTTAGGTTTTTCATGGGATTTGGAGATTTTAATGGTTTTAGAGGTTTTATAATTTTTAGAGGGGATTCGGGATTTTTAATGGTTTTTATGTTTTCTGTTATTTTTAGATCAATTTTTGACATTTACAAATTGATAGATTTTTTATGAAATTTAAGGAATTCCGGAGGGTTTTTAGGGTTTTAGGGGGTTTTATATCTTTTGGTGTTTTAGGGTTTTTTGATTTTTTTAGGATTTTTAGTTTTTTATAGTTTTTAAATATTTTAGTGGTTTTAATGGTTTTATAGTTTTTAGTCATTTTTTGTTTTTATATATATATTTTTTGGTTTTTATGGTTTTAGGTGTTTTTTTATTTTTAAGGGGTTTTAGGGTTTTTTTGATTTTTTTTATATTTTCATGGATTTTTATGGTTATTTTGGGTTTTTTAGGGCTTTTAGAGTTTTTAATGGGAATTTTAGCAGTTTTAGGATTTTTATGAATTTTAGGGTTTTAGGATCATTGTTTAATTTAGGGGTTTTTAATCAATTTTATGGTTTATTAGATATATTAGTGTTTTAAATTTTTTTACAGTGTTTTAATAGTTTTTAGAGTTTTTAGTTGGTTTTAGGGTTTTTATATGTTTTTAGGTTTTTTATGGTTTTATGGGTTTTATGGTTTTCATTGTTTATCCAAGGTTTTTTGTTTTTTTAGGTTTTCCAAGATTTTTCTGATTTGTTATATTTTTTTATGGTTTTTAGGGTGTTTTTGGTTTTTATGGATATTGAGTGGTTTTATTGGTTTTCATGGTTTTTATGGTCTTTTTTTTATTTATGTTTCTTTTAGCTTTTAGGGTTTTAATGTTTTTAAGAGGATTTTAATGTTTTTAGAGTTTAAAGGGTTTTTAGTAATTTTATAGGGGTTTTTGGGGTTTTAAGGGTTTTGTGGATTTTAGGGGATTTTTTAGGGATATTTTCTTTTTCAAGGATATTTAGGAATTTTTTGTTTTTAGGGATTTTCAGGTTTCTAGAGATTTGAGGGTTTTAGGGTTTTTCATGGTTTTTTTGGGACCTTTTGTGTTTTAGGTTTTTTTGAGTTGTCTCAGGTTTTTGTGGAGTTTTAGTGTTTTAGATTTTTTACGAGGTTTTAAGAACTTTTCGAGTCTTCATTGTATTTTTATGGTTTTTAGGATTATTAGGGTTTTCAGGGTTTTTAATGTTTTTCAGGGTTTTAATTGGATGTTATATTTTCAAGGATTTATAGGGATTTTATGAGATTTTTATTGTTTTTTGGGTTTTTAGGGATTTTGATGTTTTTTAGTGTTTTCTGGGTTTTTAGGTTCTTTTTAGGGTTTATGGTTTTTTTGTTTTAATTGTTTTTTGGTTTTTAAGGGTTTTAAGGTTTTTAGAGTTTTTAACATTGTTAAGGGTTTCAGGGGTTTTGATTTTTAAAAGTTTTTTAGCGTTTGAGGGATATTTTGGGTGTTCAAAAGGTTTCTATTGTATTGAGGGGTCTTTATGGGGTTTTAATGTTTTTTAAATTTTAGGTGGTTTTTAGATATTTTTTATAATTTTTATGGACTTTTTTATTTTTAGGGTTTTTAGGTATTTTTATGGGTTTTAAGGGTTTTAAGAGGTTTTGGGGGGTTTATGGGTTTTCAATATTTTTAGGGCAGTTTTTGGGTTTTTTGTTTTTTAGTTTTTAGAGGTTTTAATGTTTTTTAAAATTTTAAGTGTTTAAAATGTTTATAGATTTTTCAGTGGTTTTAGGGTTTTATGGGTTTTTAGTGGTTTTAACGATTTATGAGGTTTTATATTTTTTAGGGGGTTTTAATTTTTTTTGTGTTTTTTTACATTTTCAGGGATTTTTTGGGATTTTTTATGTTTTTTATGATTTTAGGATTATTTATGGGTTTTATGGATTTTGAGGGTTTAGGGGGGTTTAGGGTTTTTATTGGTTGTTTAGGGTTATTATGATATTTTTCGGTTATTAGGGTTCATTTCAGTTTTTAAGGTCAAGAAATATGCGAGGGTCGGTCTATTCAGTTTTTAAGGGATTTAAAGGTTTTTTTAGAGTTCAAAAAATAATGGTTTTATGGGATTTTAGAGTTTTTATTGGTTTTTGGGTTTTTATGGGTTTTTAGGCATTTAATGGGTTTAGGGGTTTTTATGATTTTTAGGGTTTTGGGGTTTTTTATATTTTCAAGGATTTTAGGTATTTTTAGGGAATTTATTGTATTTAGGTTTTTTAAAGGTTTTTAGGGATTTGGATGTTTTTATGGGTTTTCAGGATTTTGTAGTGTTTTAGGGTTTTTAGGGTCTAGGGTCTTTTGGGTTTTAGGGTTTTTTTTTTAGTTTTTTATAGTTTTTATGGTGTTCTAAAGTTTTAATTATTTCTATGGGTTTAAGGGTTTTTAATGTTTTTGGTGTTTTTAGGGATTTTATGGGTTTTAATGTTTCTAAATGTTGTTAGGGTTTTTTATGGTTTTAGGCGGTTTTCATTGTTTTGAGGACTTTTGATGTTTTTTTGGATTTTATGTATTTTAATGATTTTTATGGGTTTTAGGTGTTTTTAAGGCATTTAGTGTTTTTCTAGGTTTTTTTTATTCTTTTAGGATTTTAGGGGTTTGTTTTATTTTTTAGGAGTTTTGAGGGTTTTTATATTTTTTTATGTTTTTAGGGGTTTTAAGTGGTTTTGGATTTTTTAGTGGTTTCAGGGATTTTATAGGGTTCTATTATTTTAAGTAGTTATGGTTTTTATAGTTTTTAGAGAAATTTTACGGTTTTAGGGTTTTCATGTTTTCAGGATATTTTTATAATATTTATGGTTTTTTTGGGGTTTTAGTGATTTTAAGGGTTTTAGGTTTTTTAGGGTTTTAGTATTTTTAGGATTTTTTCTATTTTTATTATTTTTTTGGTTGTTTTTGGTTTTAGAGTTTTTTTTGAGTTTTTTGGAGTTTTATGGTTTTTTAGAGTTTTAGAAATTTTTTGGGATTTTAAGGGTATTTAGAGTATTTGTGGTTTTTTATGTTTTTTGGGTTTTTTGGTTCTTTATGTTTTTAAGGTTTTTTATGATTTCTAATGGGGTTTCATGGTTTTTTTATGT
Organism: Viscum album; assembly: GCA_963277665.1. NCBI lineage: Eukaryota > Viridiplantae > Streptophyta > Magnoliopsida > Santalales > Viscaceae > Viscum > Viscum album. The sequence continues at coordinate 123,830,982 of OY728156.1, forward strand.
TTTTAGGGATTTTAAAGGTTTTTTAGATTTTTTATATTTTTTATGGTTTTTAGGGTCTCTCACATTTATTATGGTTTTTACTATTTTTCTATGTTTTAAGGGATTTCTGGGGTTTTTAGTTTTTTTTTGAGTATTTAGGGTTTTTAATATTTTTTAGAGTTTCTAACGTTTTTATGGATTATAATGGTTTATGGAGTTTTAGTAGTATTTAGAAGTTTTTGGAGTTTTATGGTTTTTTATTCTTCTTAGGGGTTTTATGGTTTTAGTAATTTTTTTGTTCTTTTTAAGGGATTTTATGTTTTCAATGTTTTTTGGAATTTTGTGTATTTTTATTGTTTTTAGGGTTTTTAATGTTTTTTGTGATTTTTGGGTGGTTTTGGGGGTTTTCATTATTTTTTGTCGTTTTAGGGTTTTTATGGTTTTTGGGTATTTTTTGGCTTTTAGGGTTTTTGGAGTTTTCAAGAATATTTTATATTTTTTAGAGTTTTTAACATTTTTGGGGGGTTTAACAGTTTTGAATTTTTAGTGGTTTTATGGTTTTATGGGGTTTTAGGTTTCTTAAGGTTTTTAGTGGTTTAACGGCTTTTAGGAGGATTTTGGGTTATTTATCATTAAAAGTATTTTTTTGGGTATTTAAGTATATTTATATTTTTAGGGGTTTTTATGGTTCTTAGTGTTCTTTAGTGTTTTTTGGGGTTTTCAAGGGTTTTCATATTTTTAGGATTTTTCAAGTGTTTATCTTCATTTTGGGTTTTTATGTTTTTTGTGTTTCTTAGGTTTTCAACATTTTTTTAGTTTTAAACTTTTTAGGGGTTGTAAGGGTTCTTTGTGTTTTTGATGGTTTATAGGGGTTGATGGTTTTTAATGTTTTTAGGTTGTTTTTGGTTTTTTTGGGGGTTTTATTTTTCAGTGATTCTTAGGGATTTTTTATAATTTTTTTGGATTTTTAGAATTATAGTGTTTTTATAGATTTTGAGTTTTTTATGTTTTTTTCGGTTTATAGGGTCTTTCAGTTTTTAGGGGTTTTGAGGTTATTTTGGTTTTTTTAGGGTTTTGTTTTTGATTTTTTAGGGTTTTTATGGTTTTTTAATAATTATAAATGTTTTATGGGTATTAAGTGTTTTTAGAGTTTTTAGTTGGTTTTTAGGGTTTTTATGAGTATTTGGGATTTTTAAGGTTTTGTTGATTTTATGGTATTCAAGGGGATTTCATGGGGTTTGCATAGTATTTATGATTTTTTACATCTTCTGATATTTTATAATTTTTTTATGAATTTTATGGGTTTTATGTTTTTTGGTTTTTTTGGGATTTTAAGTGTTTTGAGTGGTTTCTAGTGTTTCTCATGTATTTATCATTTTTTAGGATTTTTTTTGGGGGTTTTTAAAGTTTTTTAGGGTTTTAATATTTTTAGAGGGTTTTAACATCAATAGGGTTTCTAACAGTTTTTGTGGTTTAAGTGGGGTTTTAGGTTTTTTTTTGTTTTTAGGTTTTTAATGGTTTTTTTTGTTTTCATGGATTTTTCTTAGGATTTAAGGTTGTTTTTATTTTCACGGTTGTTTAGGAATTTTTAATAGTTTTAGGGGTTTTGGGTTTCTGGGGTTTTTGAGTGTTTTAGGAGTTTTTAGGGTTCTTTTGGGTTTTTATGTATTTTTAGATATTTTTAACATTTTTATAGATTTTAAAGTTTTTAGAGTATTTAATGGTTTATGGTGTTTTAAAGATTTTTAAAGATCTGAGGTATTTTTTAGTGGTTTTAGGGATTTTTATGTTAATAGGGATTTTTAGGGATTTTTTAGGATTTTCTCAATTTTAGGGATTTTAGAGATTCTGGTATTTCGAATGTTTTTTAGGGATTTTGATGGGTTTTTTGGGTTTTTACTGTTTTTTTGGATTTTTATATTTTTTTGAGGGTTTTAGAGATTTTTTTTTAGTTTTTTAGGTTTTCAAAATTTTTTATAATTTTTTAATGTATTTAGTGGTTTTATTTGTTTTTAAAGTTTTAATGGTTTTTAGGGATTTTATGGGTTTTAGGGTTTTTTATGTTTTTAAGGGTTTTTATATTTTTAGGGGATTTTAGGGTTTTTAATATTTTTTTTTATATTTCAGGGATATTTAGGTTTTTAAATATTTTTATAGTATTTATGGGGTTTTAGGGTTTTTAGAGTCTTTTTTGTTTTTTTTGAGGTTTTTAACGTTTTTTGGGATTTTAATAGTTTATAGAGTTTTTAATTTTTTTCTAGGTGTTTTATGGGTTATTAGTGTTTTTAAGGATTTAGGGGATTTTATGGTTTTTTGAGTTTTTTTAAGGTTTTAGGGTTCTTTAATGGTTTTTGGGGTGTTTATTTCTTTTCTAGGATTTTTATATTTTTTTAGGGATTTTGTGTGTTTTTATGGTTTTTATGATTTTTCTAGGTTTTTTGGTGGTTTCAGGGTTTTAGGGTCTTTTAGTGATTTGGGGGGATTTTTTTGGCATTTTTAGTTTTTAGTGGGTTTTTAGAGTTTTTAAATATTTATTGGTTTTAGGGTTTTTTTATATTTTTTAGTGGGGTTTTAGGGGGTTTAAATGATTTTATGGGGTTTATATGGTTTTAAATGGATTTTTAGTATTTTTAGGGTTGTCTACGTTTTTAAGGATTTTTATGTATTGTTTTATAATCAGTAGTGTATTTAGTGTTTTTAGGGTTTTTAGTGATTTTTATGATTTTTTGGGTTTTAGGATTTTTATGGGTTTTAGGGGTTTCTATATTCATATGTTATTTTGTGGTTTTTTGGGTGTTATGTTATTTTTTAAGGGGTTAATGGTTTTTAGAGGTTTTTAGTAATTTCAAGGGTTTAAGGGTTTTAAGAGTTTGTAGTGGGGTTTTGGAGTTTTTATAGGTTTTTGGTGTTTTAAATTTTTTTTGGGAGTTTTAATAAGTATTTCATGGGTTTTAGGGTTTTTAATGTTTTCATGGATGGTAAGGATTTATTAGGATTTTTATGGATTTTATGATTTTTTAGGATTTTTAGGGATTTTTAGGGGTTTATGGATTTTCAGGGGTTCTTAGAGGTTTTAGGGTTTTTCAAGGGGTTTAAAGTCTTTGGGGTTTTTTTTTGGGGATTTTATGTTTTTAGGGGTTTAAATGTTTTTAGATTTTTTTACCATTTTAATGGGGTTAAAGGGGTTTTTATAGTTTATAGTGTTTTTGTCGATTTTATGGGTTTTTTGGTTTTCTAGGGATTTTAGGGGGCTTTACGGGTATTTTGGTTTTTTATTGTTTTTAAACATTTTAAGGGGTTTTAGAGTTTTTATTATTTTTATTATATTTTGAGTTTTTTTCGGGGGGGGGGGGGTTTGGGGTTTTAATGGTTTTTAATGTTTTTAGGGATTTTATATTTTCTAGGAATTTTAGGGATTTTTTAGATTTTTTTTGGTTTTTAAGGTTTATAGTGATCTTGAAGGATTCATCATTTTTAGGGTTTTTTATGGTTTCAAAAGTTTTTGTATTGGTTTTTCATATTTTAGGGTTAATCAGTTTTTTGAGTACTTTTCTGTTTTATTTTTTAGTATTCTTAACATTTTTTTGGCCTTTTTGTGTTTTTTAGTGTTTTGTGGCTTTTTGGTTTTTATGTGTTTTAGGGATTTTATGGTTTTTAGGGGTTTTATGGTGTTCATGGGTTTTTCTGGGTTAATATGGTTTTTTAGGTAATCTTAGGATTTTTCATATTTTTTGGTTTTTATGGTTTTTGGGTTTTTAGGGATTTGAGGGCTTTTAGGTTTTTAGGGTTTATAGTGTTTTTATGGGTTTTAGGTTCTTTTTGGTTTGTTGGATTTTGTAATTATTTTTTATAATGTTTTTAGTGTTTTTAACATTTTTAGGTGTTTTAATATATTTGGTGAGGTTTTAGAGTTTGTATAGGGTTTTATCCATTTTAATGTTTTTAGGGGTTTTTTGGTTTTCTGTGATTTTTAGGTTTTTTATGATTTTTATGCTTTTTTGGGTTTTTAGCAGTTTTATGGATTTTAATGATTTTATGTATTTTCAAGGTTTTTAGGGTTTTTATAGGTTTTATGGTCTTTTGGGTTTGACTATTTTTTTGAGTTTTTGGTGATTACAATGTTTTCTAGAGTTTTTAATCATTTAATGTGTTTAAAGGGTTTTGGTAGTATTTAGGGGTATTAGTGTTTTTATGGGGTTTTATGGTTTTTATAGTTTTTTGGGGGTTTTATGTTTTTCATGGGGTTTTGAGTGTTTTTATAATTTCAGTGATTTTTAGGTATTTTTTAGGATTATTATGGTTCTTAAGTTTTTTTTGGGTTTTAAGGATTTAGAATGTTTTCATGGGTTTGAAGGGTTTTAATGGATTTTAGGGTTCTTATGGTCTTTTTATTATTTAGGGGGTTTTGAGTTCTTTAATAGTTTTTAGGTTTTTTAGTGTTTTTATCAACTTAGGGGTTGTGAGAGGTTTTAGAGGATTTTTTTGGGTTTTGGGAGTTTTATGGGGTTTTAGGATAGTCTATGGTTTTAGGGGTGTTTATGGTTTTCTAGGTTTTTCAGGGTTTTTAGTGGTTTTTTTTCTTTCAGGTATTTTTAGGGTTTTTTGGATACTTAGGTTTTTTGGGTTTTTTTTGGATTTTGAAAGTTTTTAGGGGGTTTAGGGGTTTTATGGTTTGTATGTTTTTTTTTGGAATTTTAGTGTTTTTTATGTCTTTTAGGGTTTTAAGGTTATTAGTGTTTTTAAATGATTTATGGAATTTAATATTTATTAAATTTTTAAAGGGATTTTAAGTTTTTTAAGGTTTTAAAATGTTTTTGTTGTTTTCTGGAGTCTTTCATGGGTTTTAGGGGTTTTTACATTTTCTCAGATTTTTAATAATTTATTAGGATTTTAATGTTTTTTAGGGTAATTAGGTTTTTTATGGATTTGGAGAGGTTTTATGGGGTTTTAAGTTATTTTAAATAATTTAGGGGGTTTTAGGGATTTTAACATCTTTTGGGTTTTCTAGACCTTTTTTGAGTTTTTTTTTTAGATTTTAAATATATTTTTTCAGTTTTTTTACATTTTAGGGTTGTAAATGTGTTTTAGTGTTTTTAGTGGGTTTTAGGGGTTTATGGGGTTCTAGAGAATTTCATGGTTTATAGGGGTTTTATGTTTTTTAGTGGGATTTTCACGGTTTTTTATTGGTTTTTTACGTTTTAAAGGATTTATAGGGTTGTATGTTTTTAGGGTTCTTAGGTTGTTAGGGTTTTTTATGGTTTTTTAGTTTTTAGAGTTTCTAGGGGTTCTCAGTATTTATTAGGTTCTTTTTGGGTTATTAAGGTTTTTTTTTAGTTTTATAGAGTTTTTAAGGATTTTAGAGTTTTATAAATTTTTAAGGGTTTTAAGTGTTTTTATAATTTATAGTAGTTTTTTGGGTTTTTGTATGTTTTGAGGTATTTTAAGGTTTTTAGGAGTTTTGTGGTTTTTTGGGTTTTTTAGGGTTTGGGGGTGTCTTATGTTTTTTTTGGAATTTTTAGGATTTTTATGGTTTTTATGCATTTTTTAGGTTTTTAGCAATTTTGAGGATTTTTAGGGGCCCTCGGGGTTTTTTTTAGTTTAGGGTCTTAAAAGATATTTTGGGACTTTTCTAGTTCTTAGAGGAATTTTATTAGTTTTAGAGGGTTTTCTTGTTTTTTAATTTTTTTGGAATTTTTTTTTGGGATTTTAGTGTTTTTAAAGGTTTTTAAGGTTTCTTAGGGGTTTTAAAGGTTTTAGTGGTTTTATGGGTTTTAGGGGGCTTAAATTATTTTAGTTTTTTAAGTTTTTCAGAGAATTTTATTGATTTTTATGATTTTTAGTGTTTTAGGGGTTTTAAGGATTTTAGTGATTTTGAGGTTTTTATGGTTATTTAGAGGTTTTCATGTTTTTTTGGGTTTTCAATGTTTTTAGGGTCTTTTGGGTTATTGAGGTTTCATTTATATTTTTAGGGTTTTTAGAGTTTTTAAAATTTATGGATTTTAAGGGGTTTTGGTGGTTTTAGTGGATTTATGGTTTATATTTTTTAGGGTTTTTATGGTCTATTTTGTTTTTTAAGTTCTTAGGGGGATTTTTGGGTTTTTTACATATTCTGGGATTTTTAGGGCTTTTTAGGATTGTTTTAGTTTTTAGGGTTTTTAGGGTTTTTGGATTTTTTTAGGGTTTCTCTGGGTTTTTAGGATTTTTAGGGTCTTTTTTGGGGTTTAGGGTTTTTTTTATTTTTTTAGGGTTTTATGAATTTATATATTTTTTTAGCAATTTAGGGGTTTTAACAATTTTTCGCGTTTTTAGTGGCTTTTATGATTTCTAGGGGCTTTGGGGTTTTTAATGGTTTTTATGGTTTTTAATAATTTTTAAGGGGTTTAAGTTTTTTTTACATATTCATGGATATTTAGGTATTTTTTAGTGTTTTTTTATTTTTAATGGTTTTTAGCAGTTTTAGGGAAGGTGAGGATCATTTATGATTTTTGGGTTTTAGGGTTTTTTAGGGTTAAGGGTCTTTTGGTGGTATTAGGGTTTTTTATTTTTTTAGGTACTTAGTGTTTTTCAACATTTTTTTAGGATTAAAGGGGTTTTAGAATATTTAGTGGGTTTTAAAGATTTTATGGGTTTTGGGGTTTTTAAGGTTTTTAGTGGGTTTTGTGTTTTCATGTATTTTTCAAGGGTTTTATGCCTTTTAATGTTTTTAGATATTTTTAGGTATTTTTTTTGGGATTTATACAGGTATTAAGTATTTTTTTGGGAATTTGAGGGTTTTTATGAATTGTGAGGATTCTTTTTTTATTTCAATATTTTTATAGTTTTTAGGGTTTTCACGGTTTTTTGATATTTTTGTGTTTTTAGAGAGTTTAATAAAAATTTTAGTTTTTTAAGGTTTTTTAAAGTTTTTGAACTTTTTTTCATTTTAAGGGTTTATATAGTTTTTATTGGTTTTAGAAGGTTTTTTAGGTTTTTAGGGTTTTAGGGTTTTTATGGTTTTCACGGTTTTTAGGGGTTTTAGGTTTTTAGTAACTTTTAGTTAATTTTCAATATTTTTATGGAATTTAGTGGTTTTTTGGGTTTTAGGGATTTTTAGGGGGTTAATTGGGTTGTAGGGGGTTTCAGGATTTTATAGGGTTTATTTGGGTTTTAGGGTTTTATGAGTTCTTTTAGGAATTTAATGGTTTTTAGAGTTTATTATTTTTTTTAGGGATTTAGGGGTTTTTAATAGTTTTTTTGGTTTTTAATAATTTTTACGGTTTTTATTGTTTTTAGGTGTTTCCAAAGTTTTTAGGTTTTTTACATTTTCAGTGATTTTTATGGATTTTTAGGATTTAAATAGTTTTTATGGTTCTAGGCATTTTGAGGGGTTTTAGGGATTTTCATCATTTTTAAGGGTTTTTAGGGTTTTTGGGACTGTTAGGTTTTGGGGGTTTTGTTCAGTTTTTTAGATTTTAAAGGGGTTTTAGTTTTTTTTTTACATTTTTAGTAGTTTTTTGGGTTTTTTGTGTTTTTATAGGGTTCTTAGGTATTTATGGGATTTTAGGGTTTTCAGGTTTAAAGGGTTTTTATGGGTTTTAAGTATTTTTCAGAGTTTTTAGGGTTTTTTTACATTTTCAAGATTTTTTATATCTTTTTTACGATATTTATGGTTTTTAGGGTTTTATGTTTCTTTGGGTTTTGATAATTTTTGAGTTCTTTATTATTTAAAAGTTTTTTAGAGTTTTTAAACCTTTTAGTGGTTTTTAGGGTTTTACAGATTATAGGGTTTTTATGGTTTTTATGGTTTTCAAAGTGTTTTCATGATTTTTAAGGTTTTCTACATTTTCCAGGATTTGTAGTTTTTTTTATTTTTATGTTTTTTGGGTTTTTTGGGTATTTAGGTATATTGAGGGTTTTTAGGATTTTTTAGGATTTTTAGGCTTTTCAGGGTTGTTATGGTTTATTTTTGGTTTTTGGTTTCTTTGAGTTTTTAATATTTTTTTATAGTTTTTAATGATTTCAGGGTTTTAAAGGTTTTATAGTTTTTAGAGGTTTTTGGGGGTTTTATGGGTTTTTATTGATTTTTAAGATTTTTTTATGTTTTTATAATTTTCTCGGGATTTTCAAGGTTATTAGGGTTTTTATATTTTTTTCTGGATTTTTATGGTTTTTTTTTTGCTTTTTTATTATTTTTAGGGGGTGTAGGGGTTTTAGGGATTATGACGGTTTAAGGGTTTTTTAGGGTTTTAGAGGGAATTTAGGTATTTTTAGGGTTTTTAGTGTCTTTTTGTGTTTGGGGTAATCTTTTTCTATTTTTCAGGGGTTATTAGGGGTTTTATAGTCTTTTTTGTGTTTTAGGGGTTTTATGAGTTTTGAGGAATTTAATTTTTTTTAGATTTTTTTAACTTTTTTGGGGTTTTAGGGTATTTATAGTTTTTATTGGTTTTTAGTGGTTTTAGGGATTTTAAGGTTTTTAGGGTTTTTTATGTTCTTTATGGATTTTTCAAGTTTTTAGGGTATTTACTTTTTCATTAGTTTTTTGAATTTTATATGACATTTAAGGTATTAATGGTTTTTTAGGTTTTTATGGATTATTTGGGTATTTAGAGTTTTTTTGGGTTTTTTGGGTTTTTACTGTTTTTTGTGTTGTTAGGGTTTTTTTTTGAGATTTTAGCATTTTAATGTGTTTTTAGTGTTGTTAGAATTTTTTGTTGTTTTTAGGGTTTTTATATTTTTTAAGTGGTTTTAAGGGTTTTTAGAGGTTTTAGTGGTTTTTAGGTTTTTTATGGGATTATATGGTTTTTAATGTTTTTTTGGGTTTTTATGGTTTTTATGGGTTTTTACATTCCTAGGGATTTTTAGGATTATTATGGGTTTTTTTGTTGTTATGGTTTTTAGGGAATTTAGGATTTTAGGTTTTTTTATTGTTTTTAGGGTTTTAGGTTTTTATAGCCTTTTCAATTTTTGAGTTTTTTAGTTTTTAGGGATTTAAAGGTCTGTATAGTATTTTATCATTTTTGGGGGGTTTAAATGGGTTTTAGAGTTTTTAGGGGTTTATTATTTTAATGGGTTTTAGGGTGTGTGGTGTTTTTATGGTTTTTAGTGATTTGGATTGATTTTAGGACATTTCATGGATTTTTAGGGTTTTGGAGTTTTCAAGGATTTTATGGAATTTTTGAGGTTTTATGGGTCTTTTTAGTTTTTAGGGGTTTTATGGATTTTATAGTTTTTTAACATTTTTATGGTTTTTTATAGTTTTTAATGTTTCAATGGATTTATGGGTATTTTGAGTTTTTAGTTGTTTCTAATGTTTTTATGGGGTTTTAGGTTTTTTAGTGGTTTTTATGGTTTTCATGTGATTTTCAACATTTTTATGGCTATTTATCGTTTAAGGTATTTTAAGGGATTTTTTAGGATTTATAATATTAATAGGGTTTTTAGGGATTTTCGGGATTTTTTGGGTTTCTAGGTTTTTCTGGGTTTTTTAGGGTTTTTAAAGATTTTAGGGTTTTTTAAGGTTTTTAGTTTTTTTTAGTTTTTTGGGTTTTAGGGTTTTCATGTTTTAATTTTTTTTTAACATTTTTAGTTTTTAAGTGTTTTGGCGTTTTTATTATTTTTTAAGATTTCATTTTTTTTAGTTGGTTTTTTATGATTTTATGGTGTTTATGGGTTTTAGGGTTCTTACATTTTCAGGTATTTTTATGTATTTTTAATATTTTTATAGTTTTTAGAGTTATTATGGTTTTTAGGGATTTTGTTTCATTTTCATGGTTATTTAGGGATTTATGGGGTTTTAGGGGTTTCAGGGACTTTTTTGTTTTAGAGGTTTTCAGGATTTTTTAGGGGTTTAAAGGTTTTTTTGAGTTAATGTTTTAGGGTTTTTATAGTTTTTAGTGATTTTTTAGAGTTTTTAGTAGTTTTTATGGCTTCAAGTATTTTTAATTATTTTAATGGTTTTTAAATGTTTTGATGGATTTTGGGGGTTTTAGGGGGATTCATGGTTTTCAAGGTTTTAGGGGTTTTCTGGTTTTTCGTGTATTTATGGCGATTTACGGTTTTTTGAGTTTTTTGGGTTTTAAGTTTTTCAAGTTTTTTTTCACATTTTTAGTGCTTCAAATTTTTCTTATAGTTTACAGTGGTTTTAGAGTTTTTATAGGTTTTTATGGTTTTTAGATATTTTTTTGTTCTTCCTGAATTTTCTTAGGGTAATTAAGTTTTTTTGGGTTTTAGGGTTTTTTATGATTTTTACGATTTTTAGGATTTTCAGGGATCTAATGGTTTTTGTGTTTTTTGAGTTTTGGGGGGTTTTAGACCTTATCGTGATTTTAGGGTATTTTTTAGTGATTAATGGTTTATTATTTTTTGGGGTTTTATGTTTTTTTTAGTTTTGATGTTTTTAGTGGTTATAAGGGGTTTAGTATTTTTAGTGGGTTTTAGAGTTTTTATGGAGTTTTAGGGTTTTTTAGGGGTTTTCAAGGTTTTTGTGGGTTTTTACATTTGCAGGAATTTGTAAAGATTTTTTTGTATTTTTATGGATTTTAGGGGTTTTAGGATGTTTAGGGTTTTTATTGTTTTAAGGGTTTCTGGGTACTTTATTATTTCCATGATTTTTATTGGTTTTAGGGGTTTTAGGGTTTTTTATATTCTTAGGGATTTTATGGTTTTTTAGAATTTTTTAACATTTTTAGGTGTTTGAAGTGTTTTTAGAGTTTTTAGTGGTTTAAAAGGTTTTATGTGCTTTTTAATGTTTTAATGCTTTTTTGGGGTTTATCTGGGTTTCTATGGCTTTTTATGTTTTCATGGATTTTTTTTTGAATTTTTAGGAATTATATGGTTTTCGAGTTTTTAGGGTTTTTTGGGAATTTGAGGGTTTAAAGGATTTTTATGATTTTTTAGGTTTTTATGGTTATTTATAGTTAATAAATTTTTATGGGTTTTAAGGGGTTTTTAGTGGTTTAGGGATTTTATGAGTTTTAGGGTTTTATATGTTTTTTAAACGGTTGTTTGGTTTTCATTTTTTTCATGATTTATAGGATTTTTATGTTTTCATTTATTTTTATGGATTTTTAGGATTTTTATGGTTTTATGTATTTTAGGGTTTTTAGGGGTTTTATGGTTTTATGGTTTTTAGGGGGGTTTTGGGTTTTTAGTGTCCTTTTGGTTAGGGTTTTTTTGAGTTTTTAGGGGTTTTAAGGGTTTTTAGTGTTTTTTTCATGTTTTTAGGGATCTTAAGGATTTTTAAAAAATTTAGTGTTTTTAATGTTTTATGGGTTTTTTTGGGTTTGGGGGTTTTTAAGGTTTGGATGGATTTTTATGTTTTCTTCAGCTTTTATAGTTTTTATATTTTTTTTATGTTTTTAGGGATTTATTTGGGTTTTTTAAGGATTTTATGGTTATTATAGTTTTTATGGTTTTTAGGGATTTTGAGGTTTTTCGGGGATTTGATGGTTTGTAGGGATTTTCAGTTTTTTGGGTTTTTTTGTATTTAGGGATTTTTGATTTTTTTTATTTTTAAGGTGTTTAAAAGTTTTTAATATTTTTTTGGGTTTTATGGATTCTTAGAGTTTTTAGTAGTTTTTAGGGCCCCTTAAGATTTCGAGGGATTTTTATGGTTTTCATGTGTTTTTCAAGGTTTTTATGTTTTCAAATATTTTTTAGGATTTTTATGACTTTTATAGTTTTTATGATTTTAGGGATTTTAAGAGTTTTATGGTGGGGTTTGGGGGGTGGGGTCAGAGTTTTTTGGGAGTTGGGGTTTTAGGGAAATTTTCATTTTTTTTGGGTTTTGAGGGTATTGAGTGTTCTTTAATGTTTTATGGGTTTTAAGGGTTTTTGGAGTTTTTGTTATTCTTTTGGGTTTTTTTGGATTTGGTGTTTTAATGGTTCTTAGGGATTTATGTTTTTTTATGGTATCTACATTCTCAGAGTTTTTTAGGGATTTTAAGTATTTTTTTTTGTTTTTAGGATTTTTTATAGTTTTTTCAGGGGCTTTTATGTTTTATATAGTGTTTTGGGTTTTTAGTTTTTTTAGTTTTTTTTCAATTCTTTAAAGTTATTTTTATTTTTTAAATGTTTTTAGGGGTTTTATGGTTTTTATATTTTTAGTTATTTTTAGATTTTTTATATGTTTTTATGGTTTTTTAAAGATTTCTAGGGTTTTTTTGGTCTTATGGGGGTTTCAGGGTTTATAGGGTTTTTATGTTTTTTGGGATTTTTTTGGAATTTTTTGGAATTTATTATTTTTATGGTTTTTATGGATTTGAGGGTTTAGGGATTTTTCAAGGGTTTGTCTGGTTTTTAGTGTTGTCCAGAATTTTTATGGTCTTTTGGGGATTTATGGGTTTTTTTTATTTTTATTGAGTTTTTTAGATTTTTTTGATGTTTTAAGTGTTTTATTGTATTTTTGTTGTTTTTAGGTGATTTAAGGGTTTTTATGAATTTTAAGGTTTGTAGGGGTTTTATGGTATTCAGGTATTTTTAGGATTTTTAGAGTTTTTTATGTTTCGCTTGATTTTTAGGTTTTTATGGTTTTTATAATTTTTATAATTTTTTGATTTTTAGGAATTTTTTAAGGTTTTTAGAGGATTTTATGTTTTTAGTGATTTTAGTGAGATTTATGTTTTCAAGAGTTTTAGAGGATTTATGGATTTTCGGTGTTTTTATAGTTTTCATGTGGTTTTTTGGGGTTCATTAAGTTTTCATGGATTTTTAGGAATTTTTAAGATATTTCTGGTTTTTATGGTTTTTAGGGATTTTAGAGATTTTGAAGGTTTTTAGGGAAAAGAAGGTGCAGGGGTCAGGATATTCCCGACCCCCTTAATTTATTATAATGAAAAAAGAGACTCAGCAAACAAGGGAGGGGAGGGGTCAATTGACGCACACCCAAAAACCCTTAACTTCCCAAGACAAAAGACCCAAAAAAAAGTCAAGTACGAAAAAAGAAAACACACAAGGCAAAGCAGCCACCACCACCATCCAGCATCCTAGCATCCAGCACCTCGCAGCATCCAAACTCAAAAAACCAGCATCCAGCACCTCCCAGCCAAACGATGATCAGCGCAGAAAACATCCATCAGCACCAACAACACCATTTCAAACCACCACAACTATTCACCAACCAAAAAAAACAGACCACAACACCATCCGGCCAACCAGCGCTAGCAGCCAACAACAGCATCTAGTACCAACACCAAAACATCACAGCCACACAACATAACCATCCCATCCAATCCAACTAACCCCAAACAACCATTCCATCGAACCAACTCGCCAGCACCCACATCAAATCAAATCCTCCATAGCATGTCAAAAAAACCAGCACACAGAACCACAAACAAAGACCATAAGCAGTAGCAAGAGATAGAGAATCAAAAGAATATCCAAATCCTCCCTCCTCCAAGAAACATGTCCCAAACCTGAGTGCACCAAGCCACACATGTAGCCGACATCGAACCAGGAAGACATGCGAGGGCCCGGAAGCATGTCGGGGTTGACACCGCACCCTCCAGATCTGGCGCAAGGAAAACGAAATGGAGGATCCCTGCAGATAGCCAGCGTCGGGACCACCAGATCTGCAACTGACCGAGAGATGGAAGGGGGAAGTAGCAATTGAATCCGGGTCTCGAACCAAGAACACCATAAGCTGACTGGAATGGACCTTGAACCGGGAGGGGAACCTTCGCAGCAACGAAAACAGGTCCCGAAACAAGGCACGCCAGAAGTTCAGAACGAACCTGAAGAAGGGGAGGGGAACCTTTGCAGCACTTTGGAACCCGGAACCAGGCACCAAGAAGCCAGATCATGAGGTGGGACGCGCAACAGGGTCGCCATCGGGCAAGCCGGACCAGATACCCCCATCCGAAGACCCAACGCACCAGATCTGGAGCAATCTGGGCACGACCAAGCCACCACCGCACCGACCGGATCACACAAATCCAACACCGGAGGTTGCCGAGCCGAATCGGGACAGAAAGCACTGAGGTCAGACCTCACCTGAGGAGGAAGAAGGAAGACAGCATAGGGAATCCTAGGCAGCGCGAGGAGGGGAGGAGAGTCGCCGCTCAGAGGCCTCTTCTTGGGTCTTTTCTTCTATTTTGGGGGTTTTAAGGTTTTTTCTGAGGGTTTTTCGTGGTTTCATGGTTTTTATTATCTTTTTAGTTTTTAGTAATTTTTTTTGTGTTTTTAGGGTTTTAGGGTTTTAGTGTTTTCTAACTTTTTAGGGATTTTATGTTTTTTTTTTGAGATTTCAGTGGTTTTTTGTTTTTTTGGGTTTTTTATGGATCTTAAGGTTTATAGGGGTTTTAATCGTTTTTAGGAATTTTTCATGGTTTCTAGGGTTTTATTATTTTGGTTTTTTTAGGGATATTTTAGTATGTTTATGTTTGTTAGGGTTTGTTAGGGTTTTTTGGAGGTTTTAGGGTTTTTATGTGGTTTAGAGGTTTTAACATTTTTCAGGTTTTTTTTTTATGTTTTATGGAGTTTTTTGAGTTATTTAGGATTTTATAGGATTTTAATATATGTCAAAATTGTTAGAGCTTTGATGGGTTTATAGATTTTTAGTGAGTTTTTATTAGTTTTAGGTATTTTATGGTTTTCAGTGGTTTTTCATGGTTTATAGTATTTTTTCCATTTTTTGGGGATTCATAGGGATTTTTTTATAATTTATAAGGATTATATGGGTTTTTATAGTTTTTAAGTATATTTAGGGGTTTTAGGGTGTTTAATTGTTTTTAGGGTTTTTAGGGATTCTCTGGGTTTTTCGGGCATTTTAGGGTTTTTTGGGGTTTTTGAGTTTTTTAGTGTTTTTGTGGTTTAGGAGTTGTTTTTTGGGATTTTTTAAGGGGTTTTAGAGACATTAGTGGGGGTTTAGGATTTTTATGGGATTTTAACCTTCTTTAAGGTTTTTAGGGGTTTATAGTTTTTATTGGTTTTCTGGGATTTTAGAGGTTTTTATATATTTATGTATTTTTTGATATATTTTACAATTTTTATAGTTTTTATGATTTTTTTGTGCTCTTATTGATTTTTTGGATTTTTATTGTTTTTCTATGTTTTTCGGGATATTTAGGGGTCTTCATGGTTTTTAGGGAATTTGGGGGGTTTGTGATATTTTTTTGACAGTTTAAGGGTTTTAAGGATTTTTTAGTTTTTTAATGTTTTTAGCGGTTTTTAGGGCTTTTTAGGTTTTTAGGGTTTTAATTGGTTTTTATAATTTTTATGGGTTTTTGGTTATTTAAAAACTTTAGGGAGTTTCATGGTTTTTATGGGTTTTAAGATGTCTTTAAGGTTTTTTGGGAATTTCATGTTTTTAGGGATTTTTAGGGATTTTTAGGTTTTTATGTATTTTAGGGGGTTTTGGTATTTTGAAGGTTTTTAGGGTTTTAGGGGTCTTCAAATATTTTATGATCTTTTGGGATTTTAGGTTCTTTTTTTTATTTTTTAGGGGTTTAAGATTTTTAGATTTTTAAACGTTTTAGGGTTTTTCAGGTTTTTTTATTGTTTTTAGTATTTTTTATGGGTTTCTCTAGTTATCATGGTTTTTAGGGTTTTTATGTTTTTTAGGGGTTTTTATGTGTTTTTAGAGTTTTTAAATTTTCAGGAATATTAGGGCTTTTAGGGCTTTTATTTTTTTAATGGGTTTTAGGTTTTTTGGTATTTTGTGGGTTTTTAGGGTTTTAATGGGTTTTGGGGTTTTTTGGGGTTTTTGGGTTTTTAATGTTTTTTTATGTTTTATGGGTTATTAGAGTTTGTTATTATTTTAAGGGACTTGAAGGGTTTTATGATTTTTTCATGGTTTTTTATGGTTTGTCACGTATTTTTTGGATTTTATCAGTTTTTAGGGATTTAAGGGGTTTATAGTGGTTTTCATGTTTTTTTAGGATTTTAAGGTTTTTCATTGTTTTTAGGTTTTTTGGAGTTTTAGGGGGTTTTGTGGTTTTTTTTGCACTTTATAGATTTTTTAGGATTTTAATAGTTTATAGATTTTTTATTAGTTTTCATGTTTTTATGGGTTTTAAATATTTTTAGGGTTTTTTATGGTTTTCATGGATCTCTATGATTTTTTATGTTTTTAGGGATTTTTAGGTATTTTTTCATATTTTTTTGTTTTAGGGGTTTTAGGGGATTTTAAAGGTTTTTGGGTGTTCAAGGGTTTTAGGGTTTTTAGGATTTTTCATGATTTTGTTGTCTTTTTCAGTTTTTAGGGTGTTTTTGAGTTTTTTTAAGTATTTATGGTTTTAGAGTTTTTATCATTTTTATAGCGTTTAAGGGGTTTAGAGGTTTTAGTGTATTTATGGGTATTTATGGGGTTTTGGGGGGTTTTTTAGTTTTCAAGGGTTTTTCAGAGTTTCAAGGGGGTTTTTAGGGTGGTGTATGATTTGTGTGTCACTGGGCCTTCAATTATCATGTATTTGGACTATGTTTCTATAAGCTAAGTAACCATGTAAGGTTACCCTTCAACCTAGTTAAAAGGGGAAAATAAATAAAAAATAACAGCCTTATGGATGGGGGGGGTTTTTGGTTTTTTTATTTTTCGGGGTTTTATGTATTTTGAGGGGTTTTCATGGCCTTTTTGGGTTTTAATGTTTTTATGATTTTTTTGTGTGTTAAATATTTTTTAGAGTTCTTAAACATTTTTATGGCTTTTATGGGTTTTTTTTTATTTAGTGTGTTTTAGTGTGTTTATGAGTTTTTTTGGGTTTTTATGGTTTTTAGTGTGTTTTTATATATTTAAGGGGGTTTCAAGGTCTTTATTGTTTTCACCATTTCATATATTTTTAAGGGATTTAAGGATTTTAATATTTCTTAGGATTTTAAGTGATTTTGAGGGTTTTTAGTTGTTGTCAAGTTTTTTTATGGTTTTTAGGGGTTTTCAAGGTTTTATGGTATTTTTGGGTTTTAAGTATTTTTTGGTTTTTTAGGGTTTTAAATATTTTATACTTTTTTAATGTTTTTGGGGTTTTAATAATTTTTAGAGTTTATAGTAGGTTCTTAGGGTTTTAAAAGGGTTTTTATGATTTTTTTGGGATTTATGGTTTTTAGGGAGTTTTTTGTTTTCTTTATGTTTTTATGGAGCTTTATAGATTTTGTAGAATTTTTATGGTTTTAGGGTTTTAGGGGTTTTAATGTTTTTATTTTTTAAGGGGTTATAGAGTTGTAGGGTTTTTAGGAGTTTTTATGGGGTTTTTGGTTTTTTAGGTGTTTTAGGGTTTTTTTTAGAATTTATTTTTTTTATGGATTTCGAGTTTATTAACATTTTTGAGTTTCTAAGTGTTTATTATTTTATAGTTGTTTTTTTGTTTTTATCAGTTTTTTTCTTCGTTTTATTTTGTTATGGGGTTTTATGATTATTGGTGTTTTTAGTGTTTTTTATGTTTTTTAGGATTTTTTGTTTCCTTTTATTTGTTTATAGATTTTTGGATGTTTAGGGATTTTATATATTTAATGTTTCTTAGGGGTTTTTGTGGGGTTTTAGAATTTTTGGGGTTTTTAGGGTTTTTAGGCACTTTTTATATTTTTTGGTTTTTTAAGTGATTTAAAGGTTTTTTAATTTTTTAACAATTTTATGGGTTTTTAGGGTTTTTTCACAGTTTTTGGTTTTTTAGGATTTTTTATTTTTAAGTGATTTAATGGGTTTTTATATTTTTTAATAGTTTTTTGTGTTTTAAGGGTTTTTATTATTTTTAGTGGATTTTAGGGTTGTAATATTTTTGGGGTTTTTATTCTTTTCAAGGGGTTTTCAGGGTTTTTTGGGGTTTTTATCTTTTAATGGAATTTTTTATTATTTTTAATGAATTTTTGGGTTTTATATTTTTTGGGGGTTTTAGGTAATTTTAGTTTTTTTTGTTTATTTTTATTGGTTTTTAAGGTTTTAAGCATTTTCTTATTTTTCAAGGTTTTAGTGTTTTTCAAGTATTTTAGGAATTTTAAGGTTTTTTAGGGTTCTTTAAATTTTTAGGGTTTTAAAGGGTTTTTAGATTTTTTAGTATGGTTTAGGGTTATTATGGGGTTTTAGGGTTTTAGATGGGGTTAATGGATTTTTATGGTTTTCATAGGGGGTTACAAATTTTTAGGATTTTTATATTTTTTTGGGGATTTTAGGGTTTCTAGTGATTTTGAGGGGTGTTAGGTGTGTTTTTGGGTTTTTTTAGGGGTTTAACGTTTTTTAGGTTTTTAGTTTCGTTTTCGGATTTTTAGGGGTTTTTTATAATTTATGGATTTTATAGAGTCTTTTGAAATTTTTATTAATTTAAGGTTTTTTAGATTTTTTTTCTAGTTTTAAAGTTTATTATTTGGGTTTAGGGTCACTATGGGTTTGAGGGGTTTTTATTGTTTATCTGGGTTGTTCATGGTTTTTAAGATTTTTTATTTTTTTAGGGATTTTTCAGAAATTTTTAGGATTTTTATAGTCTTTATCAATTTTAGGGTTTTTAAGGGTTTGATGGTTTTTAGGAATATTTAGGGTTTCTAGGGTTTATCCTAGTTTTTTGTGTCTCTTTTTATTTTAATAGATTTTTTAGTTTTTTAGGTTTGCAATTGTTTTTAGAGTTTTTTTTATGATTTTTGGTTTTTTAAGAGTTTTTAGAGATTTCAGTTGATTTACTGTTTTTATGGGTTTTAGGGTTTTTTATAGTTCTTAATGGGGTTTTATGGTTCTTAGATATTTTTTAGTGTTTTATGGTTTTTAACATTTTCAAGTATTTTTAGGATTTTTATGGATTTTAGGGTATTTTATTTATTTTAGGTATTTTTTATGTTTTAGTGGTTTTTAGGGTTTTTAGTTGTTTTTAGGGTTTTTGGTGTTTTTATTTTGAGTTTTTTTTTTGGTTTTTAGGACTTTTTATGTTGTTTAAAGTTTTTAGACATTTTAAGGGGTTTTTAAGAATATAGTGGGTTTTTTTGGGTTTTATAGTTGTTTTGGGTTTTTTAATATTTTAGGGGTTTTATGGTTTTCAAGTATTTTTTGGTTTTTGTGGTTTTTTACATTTTCGTGAATTATTTTTTGGATTTTTTTTTTGATTTTTTGGATTATTAGGTTTTTTAGGGATTTTATGGATTTTAATTGTTTTTTGGGTTTTTCATGGTTTTTTTGGGTTTTAGGATTTTTATGCTTTTGGGTTTTTTTTGAGTTTTTATTGGTTTTTTTAATTTTTTAGGTTTTAAGGGTTTTTATATTTTTAACATTTTTATTTATTGTAAGGGTTTTTATATTTTTTATTAGTTTTTAGGTATTTTATTGGGTTTTAGGGTTTTTAGGGGTTCTTCTGATTTATTGATTTTTAGGTAATTTTTAGTTTTTTATTATTTTATGGTATTTTGGTTTTGGTTGTGTTTTAGGGTTTTAGGGTTTTTATGGGGTTTAGTGTTTTAGTGTCTTGTTTGGGTTTTTAAGGGTTTTTTATTTTTTAGGGGTATATGGTTTTTTTAGATTTCTATAATTTTTTTAGTGGTTTTAAGGGTGTTTAGAGTTTTAAGTGGTTTTTAGTGTTGTTATGGGTTTTTAAGTGTTTTAAGAGTTATATGGGTTTTAGGATTTTCCATGGTTTTTCATGGTTTTTTGGGTTTTCTATGTTTTCAAGGATTTTTATTGTTTTTTAGTATTTTAATGGTTTTTAGGGGGTTTAGGGATTTTAGGGATTTAAGGGGTTTTTAGGTTTTTATAAGGTTTTCATTAATTTTTAGGGGTTTTAATGGTTTTTTGTTTTTTTATGTTTTTTTAGTTTTATGTTTTTTAAGGTTTTCTATAGTTTTTAATGTTTTTAGTGGTTTATATTTTATTAGATTTATTAGTGGTATTTTTAGGTTTTCTATAGGGATTTAGTATTTTTATGGTTTTTTGGGTTTCTATAGTTTTTGGGGGTTTCCAGGATTTTTTGGGGCTATTATGTTTTCAAAGATTTTTAGCCAAAGAAGTCTTAGGAACAAGAATTCCTCATCCACCAAAATTTACTAACAAAAATTAAAGACCAATAGCTGTAAAGAGGATCCACAAAAGGTAAAATAATTTTAGGGTTTTTTGGGGTTTTAGGGGGTTTTTGAGATTTTTTGGTCTTTAATGTTTTTTAGATTTCTTAAATCTTTATTAGTTTTAAAGGAGTTTTTTATTTTTAGTAGTTTTTAGGTTTTTATTTGTTTTTATGTTTTTTAAATGTTTTTAGGGTTTTTTAGGGTTTTAGGGTGCTTTCATAATTTTTAGGGTTTTTTACATTTTTAGAGATTTAGGCATTTTTTATAATTTTATTCATTTTTTTCTGTTTTTTAGGGATTTTGATGGGTTTTTGGGTTTTAATGGGATGTTATAATTTCTTTGGGTTTTTAGTTTGTTTAGGATCTTTTTGACATTTTAGGTTTATTTTGTTTTTAAGGGTTTAAATGTAGTTTTTCATAGTTTTAAAACCCCTTAACTTGTACAAGGTAAGGGGTGTTTAGAGATTTTCAAGTTTCTTAGGGTTAACATACAATATACTAAGGAAAAGTACAAGGTAATTTATCTTTAATGTTTTTGGGTATTTGGGTTTTACTATGTGCATATGGGATCGGTGTCCTTACATGTATGTGAAGATGCATATTCATAGTGGGAGAGCATGTGCTTTTAGTTAGAAAGCATCAAGAGCCAAAGTGTACAACATGGTTTCATTCTGAGGTACTGTCCTTATCCATATCCATATTTAAATAAGAATTATTTAATTAATTAAGTCCTCATTTTCCCCTTATTTATGTTTTTCCTTATATAGTAGCTCTATCTTAAATAATTTGCATTTTTTAAAATGAAAGAAAATTTTAAACGAGATAATTGATTTCATTATTAAATAAATTCCTGATTTTTTAATAAAACCCCTCCAATGAAGGTGTGACGCCTTCAAGATAAAAATGTAGTGATTGAATTTTGTTTTCATACTTTAATGCCATTATTTTTATTTATTCTTGAGATTATAATGGTTAAATAACATTCTAGTTTCCATGACCCCACTTTATGTTGTATTTTCCCAAGAAGGCATGCCTTGAAGCATGGACACCACTTATTACACATGATCTATTGAACAATAATTTCTATGTTTATCTAGATTAAATGAAATGGTTAAGGTGAGTGGAATGGAAGGAATGACTATGGAAAGTTTGTAGCATTCTTTAAGAATAATGAGCATGATCCATTTGGAATGGAATGCTACAAACATTCCATAGTAATTCCTTTCATTCCACTCACCTTAACAATTTCATTTTATCTAGATAAAAATATCAATTATTGTTCAATAGATCATGTGTAATAAGTGGTGTCCTTGCTTCAAGGAATTTCTTCTGGGGAAAATACAACAGAAATGGGGGGTCATGGAAACTAGAATGTTTTTTAACCATTATAATCTCTATAATAAAGAAACATCATGGCATTAAAGTATGAAAACAAAATTAAATCACTACATTTTTATCATAAAGGCTTCACACCTTTATTGGAGGGGTTTATTAAAAAATATGGAATTTGTTTGATAAACAAATCATTTATATCGTTTAAACTTTTCTTTTATTTTACAAATGTAAATTATTTAAGATATAGCTACTATATAAGGAAAAAAATAAATAAGGGAACAAAAGGAGGAATTAATTAATTATTTATTTCTTAAGTAAAGAGGTAAATAGAAAGGGAAACTACCTCATAATGGAACCATGTTGTACACGTTGGCTATTGAGTCTTTCTAACTAAAATCAAATGCTTTGCCACTAATCATATGCATCTTCACATACATGTAAGGACACTAAGCCCAAATGAACACAGTAAAACCCAAAAACCCAAAACCTTAAAGATCATTTACCTTGTACGTTTTCTTACTATATTGTATGTTAACCCTAAAAAACCTGAAAATATCTAAAAAAACCTTACCCTGTACGAGGTAAGGGGTTTTAGCATTCTCTTTTTGGTTTTGGGATTTTAAGGGGTTTTAGGGTTTCTTAAAATTTTTATGTGTTTTAAGAATTTTTAATATTTTATGGGTTTTCAGGGTTTTTTAATGTCTGAAATGGTTTTTATGGTTTTCAGTGGGTTTTATGGTTGTTAATGCGTTTTACATTTTTAGGGATTTTGAGTGGTTTTTAAGATTTTTATGGTTGTTAGGATTTTTATGGTTGTTAGTTATTTTTATGTTTTTTAAGGATTTTGAGGGTGTTTATGGTTTTTTATGTTTTTAGGGTCTTTTTGGGTGTGTTTTTTCAGTTTTTAGGGTTGTAAGTGTTGTGGAGTTTTTTATATATTTAGGGTTTTTATGGAGATTAAGAGGTTTTAGTGGTTTATGTTTTTTATTGTTTTTTATTTTTTTCAGTTTTAAGGGGATTTTATTATTCTAGGGGCTTTTTAAAGGTTCTAGGGTTTTCTATATTTTTAATTATTTTTAGGGATGTTTTAGGATTTTTATGGTTTTTAGGTCATTTAGGGGATTCAATTATTTTGAAGGTTTTTAGGTATTTTCATGGGTTTTTTGGGTTTTTAGGGGTTTTATGGTTTTTAGGGACTTCTTACAGTTTTATGTTTTTTTAGAATTTTTAGGGTTTTTGAATATTTTTTAGTTTTCATTAATGTTCTTGGGGTTTTCAAATACTATAGCGTTTTTAGGGGGTATTTAGAGTTTTTAGGGTGTTTAAGTGTTTTATGGTTTCTAGGGTTTTCTATGGTTTTTAGGGGGTTTCATGGATTTTAGGTGTTTTCAGGATTGTTATGGTCTTTTGGGTTTTTAGGGGTTTTTTTTGAGTTTTTTAGATATTTCAAGGTTTTTTATAGTTTTTTAATGTTTTAGGGATTTTAATGGTTTTTATTAGTATTAGTACGTTTTTGGGTTTTTATTATTTTTAGTAGCATGTTTTGGTTTTTATGGGGTTTTATGGGTTTTTTGGAGTTTTATGTTTTTCATTTGTTTTTTATGGTTTTTAGTGTATCTAATGTTTTTGAATATTTTAAGGTATTTTTAATTAATTTTTTTATTTTAAGGGTTTTAAAAGGATATTAGTGATTTTTAGGGATTTAGTGGTTTGGGGGGGTTTTAGGGTTCTTAGGGTTTTTAGGGTTTTTAAAATATTTTTGGGCTTTTAGTGTTTTTCTTGAGTTTCTAGGGGTTTAAATGTTCTTTATAGTTTTTTAATGTTTTTATAGGTTATAATGGTCTTTAGAGTTTTTATTGTTTTTTAGTTTTTATGGGTTTTTAGTGTTTTTATGGTTTTATGGGTTTTTATGGTTTTTAGGGGGTTTTATGGTTTTTAGGGTTTTTTATGTCTTCAAGGAATTTAAATAATTTTTAAGGATTTGTATGTTTTTAGAGTTTTTTATGGTTTTTAGAGACTTTGAGGATTTTTACATGTTTTTGTGGGGGTTTATGGTTTTTAGTGGTTTTTATGGTTTTTGGGGTCTTATCAGTTTTGAGTTTTTTTGGAGTTTGTTAGGGATTTTTTGGTTTTTTGAGTTTTTTCATATTTTAGGAGTATAAGGGGTTTTAGAGGTTTTAGTAAATTTTTAGGGTTTTTATGGGTTTTGGGGATTTTTAAAGTATTTAGGGGTTTTATGGTTTTCAGGGGCGTTTCCGGGTTTTTAGGTTTTTTTATATTTTTAAGGATTTTTTTGGGATTTTTTAGGCTTCTAAGATTTTTAGGGTTTTTAGGGTTCTTCAGGGGTTCATGGAATTTTTTTGGGTTTTAGGGTATTTATTTCAGGTTTAGGGGTTTTTTCTTTTTTTTTGGGTTTTTATGGTTTTTTGGAGTTTTTAAATTTTTTGCAGTTTTTAGGGTTTCTAGTATGTTTTTAGTGTTTTTGTAGGTTTTTTGGGGTTTTATGGTTTTTTTTGTTTTTACGAGATTTTATTATTTTTAGAGATTCTGAGGGTTTCAGTGTTTTTCATTGTTTTCTAGGTTTTTAGGGGTATTAATGGTTTTTAGGGTCTTTTGGGTTTTAGGGTGTTTTTTTTTGTTTCTTATTATTTTTAAGGGTTATATATTTTTTATCTTTTTTTCGTTTTTCAAGTGTTTTTAGATTTTTTAGTGGGGTTTTAAGGGTTTTTTTTTGTTTTTAGTGGTTTTAGGGTTTTTAGGGGTCATCAGGGTTTTATTGGCCTTTTGGTTATAGGGATTTTTTTTGAATTTATATTTTTTTAGGTTTTTAAATTTTTTAATGCTTTTACACGTTTAAAGGGCATTTATTATATTTTTTGGTTTTTCAATTTTTAATTTTTTTGGGTTTTTCGTGTTTTTTAATGTTTTACAGGGTTTTGATGTTTTTTGTGGGTTTAAAATATTTTTGGGGTTTTTTATGTTTTATGTTCTTTTTGGATTTTAAGAGTTTTATTATTTTTTGGTTTTTATGGGTTTTTAAGGATTTTGAGGGGTTTTTAGGGGTTTATTGTGTTTTTAGAGTTCTTCTATTTTTTTTATTTTTAGGGTTGTTTTTGAATTTTATAAGTTTTTTAACGGTTTTTAGGATTTTTTAATGTTTTTATGGGATTTAAGATGTTTTAGAGTTTTTAGTGGGTTTAAGTGTTTTAATTATTTTTTAGGGGTTTTAATGTTTTTATTTTTTAGGGGGTTTTCAGTTTTTTTAGGGTTTTTTCATTTTTATGTATTTTTAGGGATTTTTATGATTTTTTTAGTGTTTTATGGATTTTGAGGGGTTTTAGGGGTTTTCATGGTATTAAGGGTTTTTAGAGTTTTTCAGGGTTTTAGGGACTTTTGTGTTTAATTGGTTTTTTTCTATTTTTAGGTGGTGTAATGGTATTAAGAGTTTATTAACATATTTTGGGGGTTTTTTGGGTTTTAGAGTTTTTATTTATTTTTACTATTTTATGGTAATTTTGTATTTTTTAATGTTTTAGGTGTTTTTTTGGTTTCATATTTTTTATTGTTTGTTACGTTTTCAGTAAATTTTTAGGATTATTACCATTTTTATTGTTTTTAATTTTTATGTATTTTTAGGTTTTTATGGGGTGTTTGGATTTTTTATCGATTTGTTGGGGATTTAGGGTCTTTCGGTTTTTTAGAGTTTTTTTTTGAGTTATTTGGTTTTTTATGGTTTTTATAATTTTATAATTTTCAGGGTTTTAAGGTTTTTTAATGTTTTTAGTGGGTTTGTAAGGGTTTTATGGGTTTTAAGACTTTTGAAGTGTTTTAAGGGGGTTTATTATTTTTGGGTCTTTCAGGGTTTTCAATATTTTTGTTCGTTTTTAGGAATTTTCAAGGATTTTCAGGGTGTTTTTGGTTTTTTATTATTTTTAAGATATTTAGGGATTTTGAGGGTTTTAGTTTTTTAATGTTTTTTGGGTTTTTTGGCGTTTTTTGGTTTTTTGGTTTTTTTGGGTTTATATGATTTTTTTATTTTTTTTGTATTTCATAGGTTTTTTATTGTTTTAATGTACTAAGGGGTTTTAAGGGTTTTTAGAGTTCTTAATAGGTTTTTAGGTTTTTATGGACTTTTAGAGATTTTAGGGTTTTTATGGGTTTTAGAGAGTTTTTCGTGGTTTTAGGGTTTTTTTACATTTTTATATATTCTTAGAGATTCTTTATGATTTTTAATTTTTAGGGATTTATGAATTTTGAGGGTTATCATGGTATTTTACAGTTTTTTATGGTTTTTAGGGTTTCTAAGGGGTTGTTTGGGTTTTTTGGGTTGTAGGGGGGTTTTTGAGTTTTTGAGTGTTTTATTTCCTCTTAGAGTTTCTTAAATTTTTCCGAGGTTATAAGGGTTTTTAGAGTTATAGTATTTTTTAGTTTTTTGGGATTTTAAGGGTTTTTAATGTTTTAAGGGTTTTCTGGTTTTCTGGGTTTTTTGGGGTTTTAGGGTGTTCTAGGTGATTAGGGATTTTTTATGATTATTATATATTTTTGTATTTTTTTTTTATTTTATAGATTTTAAGAGGTTTATGGTTGTTCATGTTTTTTAGGGCTTTTGGTATTTTCAGAGGTTTTATGGTCTTTTGGGTTTTTAGGGGGTTTTTTTTCTATTTTTATGTTTTTAAGGGGTTTTAATGTTTTTAATTTTTTATGGGTTTTAGTGTTTTTTCTGTTTTTTTTGTTTTTATGGGCGTTTATGTTTTTTATTGTTTTTACAGATTTTGTGGGTTATATGGGGTTTTCAAAATTTATTTTGTTTTTATAATTTTAATTAATTTATAGTGTTTTTTCTGATTTTATGGTTTTAAGGCTCTAGGGTTACTATGGATTTTTTTGTGTTTTTTGGGTTTTCATGGTTTTTAGGGTTTTTAGGGTTATTCAAGGTTTTTAGGGTCTTTTGTGTTTTATCGTTTCTTATGTTTTTTGTGTTTGTAAGGATATTTAGTGTTATTTAACATTTTTAATGGTTTTATGGGTTTTTAGATTTTTAAGTGTGTTTAGGGGTTTTATGGGTATTTAGGGGTTTTTATGGTTTTGGGGGTTTTAAAGATTTTAGGGGGTTGAGGGTTTATTACATTTTCTGGAATATTTTGAGACTTTTTTAGGATTTTTATGATTTTAAGTGTTTTGGATGTTTTTTAAAATTTTTTAGAGTTATTTAGGGTTCTAATGGTTTTTAGGTTTTTTATGGGATGGTGGGGTTTTGGGGGTTTTTTGAGATTTTATTGGTTTTTAATGTTTTTTAGAGTTTTAATCATTTTTAGGGATTTTAAGTGTTTTTGAATTTTTCATGTTTTTAGGTTTTCAATGGGATTTAGAGATTTTTATGGTTTTAGGGGTTTTATAATTTTTAGAGGGGATTCAAGAATTTTAATGGTTTTTATGTTTTCTGTTATTTTTAGATAAATTTTTGATATTTACAATTTTATAGATTTTTTATGAAATTTAAGGAATTCAGGAGGGTTTTTATGGTTTTAGGGGATTTATGTCTTTTGGTGTTTTAGTGTTTTTCTGATTTTTTTAGGATTTTTAGTTTCTTTATAGTTTTCAAATATTTTACAGGTTTTAATGGTTTTAGAGTTTTTAGTCATATTTTGTTTTTATAGATTATTTTTGGATTTTATGGTTTTATGTGTTTTTATATTTTTAAGGGGTTTGAAGGTTTTTTTTGATTTTTTTTATATTTTCAAGGATTTTTAGGATTCTTTTGGGTTTTTTAGGGTTTTTAGTGTTTTTTGGGAATTTTAGCAATTTTAGGATTTTTATGGATTTTAGGGTTTAAGGATCATTATTTAATTTAGGGGTTTTTTTATCTTTTTTAGGTTTTTTAGATATATTAGTGTTTTTAATTTTTTTTAGTGTTTTAATAGTTTTTAGAGTTTTTAGATGGTTTTTGGGTTTTTATGTGTTTTCAGGTTTTTTATGGTTTTGGTGGTGTTTATGGTTTTCATGGTTTTTTCCAGGGTTTTGTGTTTTTATAGGTTTTCCAATATTTTTCTAATTTTTTATATTTTTTATAGTTTTTAGGGTGTTTTGGGTTTTTTATGAATATTGAGTGGTTTTATTGGTTTTCATGGTTTTTATGTTCTTTTGGGGATTTAGGTTTTTTAAGAATTTAGGGTTCAAATGTTTTTTAGATGATTTTAATGTTTTTAGAGTTTTAAGGGTTTTTAGTAATTTTAGATGGTTTTTAGGTGTTTTGAGTGTTTTAAGGGTTTTATGAATTTTAGGGGATTTTTTAGGGATATTTTATTTTTCAAGGATATTTAGGAATTTTTGGTTATTAGGGATTTTCAGATTTTTAGAGATTTTAGGGTTTTACGATTTTTCATTGTTTTAGGGTCCTTTTGTGTTTTTAGGTTTTTTTGAGTTTTCTCTGGTTTTTGTGGAGTTTTAGTGTTTTAGATTTTTTACGAGGTTTTAAGAACTTTTCGAGACTCCATTCTATTTTTATGGTTTTTAGGATTATTAGGGTTTTCATGGTTTTTAATGGTTTTCAAGGGTTTTCAGGGTTTTAATTGTATGTTATATTTTCAATGATTTATAGGGATTTTATACGATTTTTATTGTTTTTAGAGTTTTTTGGGATTTTGAAGGGTTTTAGTGTTTTCTGGGTGTTTAGGGTCTTTGGAGGTTTTATGGTTTTTTTTGTTTTAATTTATTTTTAGTTTTTAAGGGTTCAATGGTTTTTAGAGTTTTTAACATTGTTAAGGGTTTCAGAGTTTTTGATTTTTCACGGTTTTTTAGTGTTTTAGGGATATTTTGGGGGGTTCAAAAGGTTTCTATTGTATTTAGGGGTCTTTCTAGGGTTTTAATGTTTTTTAATTTTTAAGTGTTTTTTAGATATTTTTATAATTTTTATGTTCTTTTTTATTTTTATGGTTTTTAGGGATTTTTATTGGTTTAAAGGGTTTTAAGTGGTTTTGGGGGTTTTATGGGTTTTCAAGATTTTTAGGGCATTTATTGGGTTTTTTTAGTTTTTAGAGGTTTTAATGTCTATTTTAAAATTTTAGGTGTTTAAATTGTTTATCAATTTTCAGTGGTTTTAGGGTTTATGGGTTTTTACTGGTTTTCACGTTTTATGGGGTTTTAATGTTTTTTTTGTTTTTTTACATTTTCCTGGATTTTTTGTGATTTTGTATGTTTTTTATAATTTTAGCATTATTTATGGTTTTTATGGATTTTGAGGGTTTTAGGTGCTTTTGGGGTTGTTATTGGTTGTTTAGGGTTCTTATAATGTTTTGTGATTATTAGGGTTCATTTCAGTTTTTAAGGGCAAGAAAGATGTGAGGGTCAGACTATTCATTTTTTAAGGGATTTAAAGGTTTTTTAGAGTTAAAAAAATAGTGGTTTATGGGATTTTAGGGTTTTTAGTGATTTTAGGGTTTTTATGGGTTTTTAGGAATTTAATGGTTTTAGGTTTTTTTATGATTTTTAGGGTTTTCGGGTTTTATATATTTTCAAGGTTTTTAGGTTTTTATAGGGAATTTATGGTATTTAGGGTTTTTCATGGTTTTTCGGGATTTAGATGTCTTTAGGGGTTTTCAGGGTTTTTAGGGTTCTAGGGTCTTTTGGGTTTTAGGGGTTTTTTGAGTTATTTATAGTTTTTAAGTTGTTCTAGAGTTTTAATGATTTTTATTGGTTTAAGACTTTTTAATATTTTTTTGGTTTTTAGGGATTTTATGGGTTTTAATGTTTCTAAAGGTTTTTAGGGTTTTTATGGATTTAGGCGGTTTTCATTGTTTAGGGGACTTTTGATGTTTTTTTAGGATATTAATTATTTTAAATATTTTTATGGGTTTTCGGTGTTTCTAAGGCTTTTAGTGTTTTTCTAGGTTTTTTTTATTCTTTTAGGATTTTAGTGGTTTGTTTTATTTTTTTGAAGTTTTGAGGGTTTTTATATTTTTAATGTATTTAGGGGTTTTAAATGGTTTTTGATTTTTTAGTGGTTTTAGGGATTTTATAGGGTTCAATGATTTTAAGTAGTTATGGTTTTTATTGTTTTTAGAGAAATTTTACGGTTTTAGGGTTTTCATGTATTGAAGAAATTTTTATAATTTTTATGGATTATTTGGGTTTTTAGGGGTTTTAGTGATTTTAGGGTTTTTAGGTTATTTAGGGTTTTAGTATTTTTTTAGGATTTTTTTTGATTTTTATGATTTTTATGGTTGTTTTGGGTTTTAGAGTTTTTTGAGTATTTTGGAGTTTTATGGTTTTTTAGTGTTTTAATCAATTTTTTTGGATTTTAAGGGTATTTAAAGTTTTTGTGGTTTTTTTATGTATTTTGGGTTTTTAGGTTCTTTATAGTTTTAAGGTTTTTAATGATTTCTAGTGGGGTTTTAGGATTTTTTATGTTTTTAGGGATATTAAAGGTTTTTTAGATTTTTTATATTTTTTAGGGTTTTTTGGGTTTATCAGGTTTGTTATGGTTTTTACTATTTTTCTATGTTTTAAGGAATATATGGGGTTTTTAGTGTTTTATGAGTTTTTAGGTGTTTTAATATTTTTTAGAGTTTATAACGTTTTTATGGATTATAATAGTTTTTGGGTTATTTATCATTTAAAGGATTTTTTGGGTATTTTAGTATATTTATATTTGTAGGGGTTTTATGGTTCTTAGGTTTCTTTAGGGTTTTTTTGGGTTATTCAAGTGTTTTCATGTTTTTAGGATCTTTCAAGTTTTTCTCATCATTTCGGGTTTTTATTTTATTTTGTGTTTCTTAGGATTTCAACATTTTTTTAGTTTTAAACGTTTTAGGGGTTTTAAGGGTTCTTAGTGTTTTTGATGGTTTATAGGGGTTGATTGTTTTTAATGTTTTTAGGGGTTTTTTGGTTTTTTTGGGGGTTTTACTTTTTTAGTGATTTTTAGGGATTTTTTATAATTTTTTGGGATTTTTAGAATTATAGTGTTTTTATAGATTTTGAGTTTTTTATGTTTTTTTTCAGTTTTTAGGGTCTTTTAGTTTTTTAGGGGTTTTGAGGTTCTTTTTGGGTTTTTAGGGTTTTTTTGATTTTTTAGGGTTTTATGGTTTTTTAATAATTATAAATGTTTTTATGGGTATTAAGTGTTTTTAGAGTTTTTAGTTGGTTTTATGGTTTTTATGAGTTTTAGGGACTTTTAAGGTTTTTTTTTGTTTTTATGGTTTTCAAGGTGATTTCATGGGGTTTGCATGGTATGTATGATTTTTTACATATTCTGATATTTTATAATTTTATAGGAATTTTATGGGTTTTAAGTTTTTTGGATTTTTGGGATTTTAAGTGTTTTGAGTGGTTTCCAGTGCTTCTCATGTATTTATAGTTTTTTTTGGATTTTTTGGGGTTTTTTAAATTTTTTTATGGTTTTAATTTTTTTAGAGGGTTTTAACATCAATAGGGATTCTAACAGTTTTTGTGGTTTAAGTGGTTTTTTAGGTTTTTTTGTTTTTAGGTTTTTAATGGTTTTTTTGTTTTCAAGGATTTTTCTTGGGCTTTAAGGTTGTTTTTGTTTTCATGGTTGTTTAGGTAATTTTAATGGTTTTAGGGGTTTTTCGGCTTTCTAGGGTTTTTGAGTGTTTTTAGGAGTTTTTAGGGTTCTTTTTGGTTTTTATGTATTTTTAGATATTTTTAACATTTTTATATATTTTAAGGTTTTTAGAGTATTTAATGGTTTATGGGTTTTTAGGATTTTCTATGTTCTTAGGTATTTTTTAGTGGTTTTATGGATTTTTATGTTATCATGGATTTTTAGGGATTTTTTAGGATTTTCTCAATTTTAGGGATTTTAGAGATTATGGTATTTCGAATTTTTTTAGGGATTTTCATGGGGTTTTTTGGGTTTTTAGCATTGTTTTGGATTTTTATAGTCTTTTTAGGGTTTTAGTGATTTTTCTAGTTTTTTAGGTTTTTAACATTTTTTATAATTTTTTAATGTATTTAGTGGTTTTATTCGTTTTTAAAGTTTTAATGTGTTTTAGGGATTTTATGGGTTTTAGGGTTTTTTATGTTTTTACGGGTTTTTATATTTTTTTAGGGGATTCTAGGGTATTTAATATATTTTTTTATATTTTAGGGATTTTTAGGGGTTTTAAATATTTTTATAGTTTTTATGGGTTTTTTGGGGTGTTAGGGTTTTTATAGCCTCTTTTGTTTTTTTGAGGTTTTTTAACGTTTTTTTTATTTTAATAGATTTTAGAGTTTTTAATTTTTTTCTAGGTTTTTTATGGGTTCTTAGTGTTTTTAAGAATTTAGGGTATTTTATGGTTTTTTGAGTTTTTTTAAGGTTTTAGGGTTCTTTTATGTTTTTTGGGGTGTTTATTTATTTTATAGGTTTTTTATATTTTGTGGGATTTTGTGGGTTTTTATGGGTTTTAGGATTTTTCTGGGTTTTAGGTGGTTTCAGGGTTTTTGGGTCTTTTAGTGATTTTGGGGGATTTTTTTTCATTTTTAGTTTTTTAATAGGTTTTTAAAGTTTTTAAAATTTTAGTGGTTTTAAGTTTTTTTTATATTTTTTGTGGGTTTTTAGGGGGTTTTAATGTTTTTATGGGGTTTATATGGTTATAAGGGGATTTTTAGTATTTTCAGGGTTGTCTACATTTTTAAGGATTTTTATGTATTGTTTTATAATTGGAAGGGTATTTAGTGTTTTTAGGGTTTTTAGTGTTTTTTAAGATTTTTTGGGTTTTAGGATTTTTATGGGATTTAGGGAGTTTCAATATTCTTATGGTATTTTGTGGTTTTTAGGGTGTTTTTTTTATTTTTTTAAGGGGTTTATGATTTTTTAGAGTTTTTTTGCAGTTTCAAGGGTTTAAGGGTTTTAAGAGTTTGTAGTGGGGCTTTGAAGTTTTTATAGGTTTTATAGGTTTTTGGTGATTTAAAATTTTTTGAGGAGATTTAATATTTTTTTCATGGGTTTTATGGTTTTTAATGTTTTCATGGATTTGTAAGGATTTATTAGGATTTTTATGGATTTTAGGATTTTTTAGGATTTTTAGGGATTTTGAGGTGTTTATGGATTTTCAGGGGTTCTTAGAGGTTTTAGGGTTTTTCAGGGGGTTTAGGGTCTTTGGGATTTTTTTGGGGGTTTTTATGTTTTTAGAGGATTAAATGTTTTTAGAGTTTTTAACATTTTAATGGGTTTAAAGGGGTTTTTATAGTTTTTAGAGGTTTTATGGATATGATGGGTTTTTTGGTTTTCTAAGGGTTTTAGGGGGCTTTACGAGTACTAAGGTTTTTTGATGTTTTTAAACCTTTTATTTGTTCTAAGAGTTTTTATTGTTTTTATTATATTTTGAGTATTTTTGGGGGGTTTTGGGGTTTTAATGGTTTTTAGGTTTTTTATGGTATTTAGGGTTTTTAGTGTATTTATATTTTCTAGGAATTTTAGGAATTTTTTAGATTTTTTATGGTTTTTAAGGTTTATAGTGATCTTGAAGGTTTCATCATTTTTAGGGGTTTTATGGTTTCATAAGGTTTGTGTTGGTTTTTGGTATTTTATGGTTGTTCAGTTTTTTTGAGTTTTTTTGAGTTTTATTTTTTTAGAGTTCTTAACATTTTTTGGGCTGTATGTGTTTTTAGTGTTTTTGTGGATTTTTGGTTTTTATGTGTTTTAGGGTTTTTATGGTTTTTAGAGGTTTTATGGTGTTCATTGGTTTTTCTGGGTTAATATGGGGTTTATGTTCTTTTTGGGTTTTGGATTTTTTTAATTATAATTTTATAATGTTTTTAGTGTTTTTAACATTTTTAGGCGTTTTAAGGGGTTTTAATGTATTTGGTGGGGTTTTAGAGTTTTTATAGGTTTTGATCCATTTTAATGTTTCTAGGGGTTTTTAGGTTTTTCGCAATTTTTAGGTTTTTTATGATTTTTATGGTTTTTTGGGTTTTTAGTGGTTTTATGGATATTAATGTATTTATGTATTTTCAAGGTTTTTTAGGGTTTTTATGGTTTTTAGGGTCTTTTTTGGGTTTGACTATTTTTTTGTGTTTTTGGTGATTATAAAGTTTTTTAGAGTTTTTAATATTTTAATGGGTTTAAAGGTTTTTTATATTTTTAGGGGTTTTAGTGTTTTTATGGGGTTTTATGGTTTTTATAGTTTTTTGGGGTTTTTAGGTTTTTCAGGGGGTTTTGAGAGTTTTTTATAATTTCAAGGATTTTTAGGTAATTTTTATGGTTATTATGGTTCTTCTTTTTTTGGGTTTCAAGGATTTTGAATGTTTTCATGGGTTTGAAGGGTTTTAAGGGATTTTAGGGTTCTTATGGTCATTTTATGATTTTATGGGGTTTTGAGTTCTTTAGGGGTTTTTAGGTTTTTTAGAGTTTTTATCTATTTAGGGGTTATGAAAGCTTTTAGAGGATTTTTTTTGGGTTTTAGGGGTTTTATGGGGTTTTAGGATATTTTATGGTTTTAGGGGTGTTTATGGTTTTCTAGGTTTTTCAGGGTTTTTAGGGGTTTTATTGCTTTCAGTTATTTTTAGGGTTTTTTGGATACATTGGTTTTTTGGGTTTTTTTTGGATTTTGAATGTTTTTAGGGGTTTAGGGGTTTTAGGGTTTGTAATTTTTTTTGGGATTTTAGTGTTTTTTAATGTTTTATAGTGTTTTAAAGTTTTTAGTGTTTTCAAATGTTTTATGGAATTTAATTTTTATTAAATTTTTAGAGGAATTTTACGTGTTTTAAGGTTTTTAAATGTTTTTATTGTTTTCTGGAGCCTTTCATGGGTTTTAGGGGTTTTTACATTTTCGCTGCTTTTTAAGAATTTATTAGGGTTTTAATGGTTTTTAGGGTTTTTAGGTTTTTTAGGGATTTGGAGTGGTTTTATGGGTTTTCAGGGTATTTTAAAGATTTTACGCTGTTTTACAGATTTTAGCATAATTTTGATTTTATGGAAATTTTTTGAGTCTTTTTAGATTTTAAATATATTTTTTTGAGTTTTTTTACATTTTAGGGTTTTAAATGCGTTTTAGTGTTTTTAGTGAGTTTTAGTGGTTTTTGGGTTTTTGGATAACTTCATGCTTTATAGGGGTTTTATATTTTTCAATGGGATTTTCAAGGTTTTTTTTGGGTTTTTTACGTTTTTAATGATTTTTAGGGTTTTATGTTTTTATGGTGTTTAGGTTTTTAGGGGTTTTAATGGTTTTTTAGTTTTTAGAGTTTTTAGGGGTTCTCAGTATTTATTAGGGTCTTTTTGGATATTAAATGTTTTTTAGGTCTATAGAGTTTTTAAGGATTATAGAGTTTTATACTTTTTTTAAGGGTTTTAAGGGTTTTTAGAATTTATAGTAGTTTTTTGGGTTTTTATTTATTTTGAGGTATTTTAAGGTTTTTAGGGGTTTTGTGGTTTTTAGAGGTTTTTAGGGTTTGGGGGTGTCTTATGTTTCTTTTTGGATTTTTTTTGGATTTTTATGGTTTTTATGCGTTTTTTGGGTTTTTAGAAATTTTAAGGATTTTTAGGGGTCCTCAGGGTTTTTTATTTTTAGGATATTAATGTTTATTTTGGGAATTTTCCGGTTCTTAGAGTGATTTTATTAGTTTTAAATGATTTTCATGTTTTTAAATTTTTTTATTGATTTTTTTAGATTTTAGTGTTTTTAAAGGTTTTTATGGTTTCTTAGTGGTTTTATAGGTTTTAGTGGTTTTATGGGTTTTAGGGGAATTAAATTGTTATATGTTTTTTATTGTTTTCAAGGATTTTTTATGATTTTTATGATTTTTAGGGTTTTTAGGGTTTTTAAGGAATTTAGTGATTTTGAGGTTTTTATGGTTATTTAGAGGTATTTAGGTTTTTTGGGTTTTCAATGTTTTTAGAGTCTTTTGGGTTATTAAGGTTTCATTGAAATTTTTAGGGTTTTTAGAGTTTTTAAAATTTATGGATTTTAAGGGGTTTTAGTGGACTTAGGGTTTATATTTTTTAGGGTTTTTATGGCCTATTTTGGTTTTTAGGTTTTTAGGGGGATTGTAGGGTTTTTTACATATTCTGGGATTTTTAAGGCTTTTTTAGGACTATTTTAGTTTTTAGGGTTTTTAGGCTTTTGGGATTTTTATTATTTTAGGGTTTCTTAGGGTTTTTATGATTTTTAGGGTCTTTTTGGGGGTTTAGGGTTTTTTGAGTTTTATAGGGTTTTATGAATTTTTATATCTTTTAGAATTTTAAGGGTTTTAATATTATTTCGAGTTTTTAGTGGCTTTTATGATTTGTAGGGGATTTTAGGGTTTTTAATGGTTTTATGGTTTTTATGGTTTTTAATAATTTTTAAGGGGTTTAAGGTTTTTTCCATATTCATGGATATTTAGATATTTTTTAGTGTTTTTATATTTTTTTTATGGTTTTTAGCAATTTTAGAGAAGTTGAAGATCTCTTATGTTTTTTGGGTTTTAGGGTTTTTTTAGGGTTCAGGGTCATTTGGTGGTATTAGGGTTTTTTATTTTTTTTAGGGATTTAGAGTTTTTCCACATTTTTTGAGGATTAAAGGGGTTTTAGAATTTTTAGTGGGTTTTAAAGTTTTTATGGGTTTTGGGGTTTTTATGGTTTTTAGTGTGTTTTGTGTTTTCATGTATTTTTTAGGGGTTTTATGCCTTTTAATGTTTTTAGATATTTTTAGGTATTTTTTTAGATTTATACTGGTTTTATGTATTTTTGGGGAATTTGATGGTTTTTATGGATTGTGAGGATTCTGATTTTATTTCAAGATTTTTATAGTTTTTAGGGTTTTCAAGGTTTTTTGATATTTTTGGTTTTTTAGAGATTTTAATAACATATTTTGTTTTTTAAGGTTTTTTAAAATATTTGAACTTTTTTTTCGTTTTAAGGGTTTATGTAGTTTTTATTGGTTTTAGAGGGTTTTTTGGGTTTTTATGGTTTTAGGGTTTTTATGTTTTTTGGGGTTTTTTAGGGGTTTTAGGTTTTTAGTAACTTTTAGTTATTTTTCAATATTTTTATTGAATTTTGTGGTTTTTTTGGTTTTAGGGATTTTTAGGGGGTTAAATAGGATGTAGGGGGTTTCAGAATTTTTTAGGGTATTTTTGGGTTTTTAGGGTTTTTTGAGTTCTTTTAGGGATTTAATGGTTTTTAGAGTTTGTTATATTTTGAGGGGTTTAAAGGTTTTTATATTTTTTAATATTTTTTTCTACTTTTTTTTGTTTTTAATAATTTTAACGGTTTTTATTGTTTTTAGGGGTTTCAAAAGTTTTTAGGTTTTTTACATTTTAAGTTATTTTTATGGATTTTTAGGATTTTAATAGTTTTTAGGGTTCTAGGTATTTTGTTGGGTTTTAGGGATTTTCATCATTTTTATGGTTTTTAAGGGTTTTTTGGGTTTTTGGGACTATTTGGTTTTGGGGGTTTTGTTCAGTTGTTTGGATTTTAATGGGGTTTTAGATTTTTTCACATTTTTAGTGGTTTTTTGGGTTTTTTAGTTTTTAGAGGGTTCTTATGTATTTATGGGATTTTGGGGTTTTAAGGATTAAAGGGTTTTTATGGGTTTTAAGCATTTTTCAGAGTTTGTAGGGTTTTTTTACATTTTCAACTTTTTTTATATCTATTTTACGATATTTATGGTTTTTAGGGATTTATGTTTCTTTGGGATTTGAGGATTTTTGAGTTTTCTATTGTTTAATAGTTTTTTAGAGTTTTTAAACCTTTTTAGTGGTTTTTGATTATTTTTTCCATTTTTAGTGGTTTTTAGGGTTTTAAGGATTATAGGGTTTTAATGGTTTTTATGGTTTTCCTAGTGTTTTCATGATTTTTAAGGTTTTCTACATTTTCCAGGATTTGTAGTTTTTTTTTAATTTTATTTCTTTGTGTTTTTTTAGTGTTTTTAGGTATATTGGGGGGTTTTAGGGTTTTTTATGATTTTTTAGGCTTTTCAGGGTTGTTATGGTCTTTTTTTGGTTTTGGTTACTTTGAGTTTTTAGAGTTTTTAATATTATTTTTTTAATGCTTTCAGGGTTTTAAAGGGTTTTAGAGTTTTTAGAGGTTTTTTGGGGGTTTTATGGGTTTTTATGGATTTTTAATATTTTTCCTTGTTTGTATAATTTTCTAGGGATTTTCAGGGTTATTAGGGTTTTTTTTATTTTTTTTGGATTTTTATGGTTTTTTTGGTTTTTTATTATTTTTAGGGGGCGTACAGGTTTTAGGGATTATGATGGTTTTAGGGGTTTTCAGGGTTTTAGAGAGATTTTAGGTAATTTTAGGGTTTTTAGTGTCTTTTTTGGTTTTGGTTAATTTTTTTCTAATTTTTAGGGATCTCAAGGTTTTTTAGAGTTTTTA
This sequence comes from Viscum album, assembly GCA_963277665.1. Classification (NCBI taxonomy): domain Eukaryota; kingdom Viridiplantae; phylum Streptophyta; class Magnoliopsida; order Santalales; family Viscaceae; genus Viscum; species Viscum album. Next base: position 123,868,534 of record OY728156.1, read on the forward strand.
AATGTTTTTAGAGATTTTAAGGGTTTTTAGAGTTTTTATTAGTTTTAGGGTTTTTATTGGTTTCTAGGGTTTTGTGGTTTTTAGTGTTTTTATGTATTTTAGTGGTATTTATTTTTTGATGGTTTTTTTGGTTTTTTTGGTTTTCATGTATTCTTAGGTCCTTTTCGGGATTTTAATGATTTTTAGTGTTTTATGGGTTTTTAGGATTTGGAGGGGATTTTATTTTTATTTTATTTTTTGATTTTTAGAGTTTTCAAGGTTTATTAGGGGTTTTATAGTCATTTTTTGTGTTTTAGGGGTTTTATGAGTTTTAAGGAATTTAATTTGTTTTAGAGTTTTTTAACCTTTTTAGGGGATTTAAGGGTATTTAGAGTTTTATTGGTTTTTCGTGGTTTTAGGGGTTTAAAGGTTTTTATGGTTTTTTATGGTCTTTAGAGATTTTCATGTTATTAGGGTTTTTACATTTTCATTAATTTTTTGAATTTTATATGACTTTTAAGGTATTAAATGGGTTTTAAAGGTTTTTTAGGTTTTTATGGATTATTTGGTTATTTAGAGTTTTTTTTGGGTTTTTACTGTTTTTAGGTTTCTATGGATTTTTAAGATTATTATGGGTTTTTATTGTTGTTATAGTTTTTAGGGAATTTAGGGTTTTAGGTTTTTTCATTGTTATTAGGGTTTTTCAGTTTTTAGAGTCTTTTCCATTTTTTAGTTTTTTTAGTTTTTAGGTATTTAAAGGTCTTTATAGTCTTTTATCATTTTTTGGGGGGTTTAAATGGGTTTTATAGTTTTTACTGGTTTATGCTTTTAATGGGTTGTTAGGGTGTGTGGGGTTTTTATGGTTTTTAGAGATTTGGATTGATTTTAGGAATTTTCATGGATTTTTAGGATTTTGGAGTTTTCAAGGTTTTTATGGAATTTTTGAGGTTTTATGTGTCTTTTTAGTATTTAGGGGTTTTAAGGATTTTATTGTTTTTTTAATGTTTTATGGTTTTTTATAGTTTTTAACGTTTCAAAGGGTTTATGGGTATTTAGAGTTTTTAGTTGTTTCTAGGGTTTTTATGGGGTTTTAGGTTTTTTAGTGGTTTTTATGGTTTTCATGGGGGTTTCAACATTTTTATGGCTATTTATGGTTTAAGGTATTTTAAGGGATTTTTTAGGATTTATAATATTAATAGGGTTTTTAGCGGTTTTTGGTATTGTTTGGGTTTTTAGGTTTTTCTGGGTTTTTTAGGGTTTTTAGGGGTTTTAGGGTTTTTAGGGTTTTTAATTTTTTTTGTTTTTTGGGTTTTAGGGTTTTCATGTTTTCATTTATTTTTAACAATTTTTGTTTTTAAGTGTTTTGACGTTTTTATCATTTTTTAAGATTTTATGTTTTTTAGTTGGTTTTTAATGATTTTAAGGTGTTTATGGGTTTTAGGGGTTTTACATTTTCAGGTATTTTCTGGGATTTTTAATATTTCTATAATTTTTAGAGTTCTTATGGTTTTTAGGGATTTTGTTTCATTTTCATGGTTTTTTAGAGATTTATGGAGTTTTAGGGGTTTCAATGACTTTTTTGTTTTAGAGGTTTTCATTATTTTCTAGGGGTTTAAATGTTTTTTTGAGTTAATATTTTAGGTTTTTTATAGTTTTTAGTGGTTTTTTAGAGTTTTTATTACTTTTTATAGCTTCGAGTATTTTTATATATTTTTTTGGTTTTTAAAAGTTTTGATGGATTATGGGGGTTTTAGGGGGATTCATGGTTTTCAGGGTTTTAAGGGTTTTCTATTTTTTAGTATATTTATGGCCATTTAGGGTTTTTTGAGTTTTTAGGGTTTTATGTTTTTCCAGTTTTTTTCACATTTTTAGTGCTCCAAATGTTTTTTATAGTTTAGAGTGGTTTTAGAGTTTTTATAGTTTTTATGGTTTTTTGATATTTATTTTTATTCTAGAATTTTCTTAGGGTTTTTATGTTTTTTTGGGTTTTAGGGTTTTTTATGATATTTATGATTTTTAGGGTTTTTAGGGATCATAATGGTTTTTGTGTTTTTTGTGTTTTTGGGTGTTTTAGCGCTTTTCATGGTTTTAGGGTCTTTTTTAGGGATTAATGGTTTATTTGTTGTTTGGGTTTTAAGTCTTTTTTTAGTTTTTATGTTTTTAGTGGTTTAAGGGTTTTAAGATTTTTATTGGGTTTTAGGGTTTTTATGGTGTTTTAGGGTTTTTAGGGGTTTTCAGGGTTTTGTGGGTGTTTACATTTACATGAATATTTAAAGATTTTTTGTTTGTTTTTATGGGTTTTAGGGGTTTTAGGATGTTTAGGGTTTTTATTGTTTTAAGGGTTTCAGAGTGCTTTATTGTTTCCAAGATTTTTTTGGGTTTTAGGGGTTTTAGGGTTTTTTTATGTTTTTAGGGATTTTATGGGTTTTTAGAATTTTTTAACATTTTTAGGTGTTTTAAGTGTTTTTAGAGTTTTTAGTGGTTTAAAAGTTTTTATGGGCTTTTTAATGTTTTAATTGTTTTTTGGGGTTTTTCTGGGTTTTTAGGGCTTTTTATGTTTTCATGTATTTTTTTGACTTTTTAGGAATTATATGGTTTTCGAGTTTTAAGGGTTTTTTGTGAATTTTAGGGTTTAAAGGATTTTTATGAATTTTTAGGTTTTTATGGTTTTTTACTGTTAATAACTTTTTATGGGTTTTAAGGGGTTGTTAGTGGTTTATGATTTTATGAGTTTTAGGGATTTATATGTTTTTTAAATGGTTGTTCGGTTTTCATTTTTTTCATGTTTTTTAGGATTTTTATGTTTTCATTAATTTTTATGGATTTTTAGGATTTTTAGGGTTTTCTGTTTTCTAGGGTTTTTAGGTGTTTTAGGGGTTTTAGGGTTTTTATGGTTTTTAGGGGGTTTTGGGATTTTAGTGTCCTTCTGGTTAGAGTTTTTTGAGTTTTTAGGGGTTTTAAGGGTTTTTAGAGTTTTTTAATGTTTTTAGGGTTCTTAAGGATTTTAAAGAAAATTAATATTTTTAGGGTTTAATGGGGGTTTTTTGGGTTTTGGGGTTTTTAAGGTTGGGAGGGATTTTTATGTTTGTCCTCAGCTTTTATGGTTTTTATAGTTTTTATGTTTTTTTATGCTTTCAGGGAATTTTTTGGGTTTTTAAGTATTTTATGGTTATTTGGGTTTTTATGGGTTTTAGAGATTTTGAGGTTTTTTGTGGATTTCAAGATTTGTAGGGATTTTCAGTGTTTTGGGTTATTTTGTATTTAGGTATTTTTGAGTTTTTTTTGTTTTTAAGGTGTTTAAAAGTTTTTAATATTTTTTTGGGTTTTATAGATTTTTAGAGTTTTTAGTAGTTTTTAGGGTTTTTATTGGTTTTTTGGTCCCCTTAAGATTTCGAGGGGTTTTTATTGTTTTTAGGTGTTTTTCAAGGTTTTTATGTTTTCAAAGATCTTTTAGGATTTTTATGACTTTTCTGGTTTTTATGATTTTAGGGATTTTTAGAGTTTTATGGGGGGGGTTGGGGGGGTTCAGAGTTTTTTGGGACTTGGGGTTTTAGGGAATTTTCTATTTTTTTGTTTTTTGAGGGTATTTAGTGTTCTTTAACATTTTTATGAGTTTAAAGGGTTTTTAGAATTTTTGTTATCATTTTGGGTTTTTTTTTGAATTGGTGTTTTAATGGTTTTTAGGGGTTTATGCTTTTTATGGTATCTACATTCTCATAGTTTTTTAGGGATTTTAAGGATTTTTTTGTTTGTAGGATTTTTTATAGTTTTTTCAGGGGCTTTTATGATTTATATTGTGTTTGGGGTTTTTTTTTGTTTTTTCAGTTCCTTAAGGTTATTTTTATTTTTAAAATGTTTTTAGGGGTTTTATGGTTTTTATATTTTTAGTTATTTTTAGGTTTTTTATATGTTTTAAGGGTTTTTAAAGATTTCAAGGGATTTTTTGTCTTATGGGGGTTTCAGGGCTTTTAGGGTTTTAATATTTTTCAGGATTTTTTTGGAATTTTTTGGTATTTATTATTTTCATAGATTTTAGGGATTTGAGGGTTTAGGGATTTTTCAAGGATTTGTATGGTTTTTAGTGTTTTCCAGGGTTTTTATGGTCTTTTGGGGATTTATGGGTTTTTTGATTTTTTTGAGTTTTTTATATTTATTTGATGTTTTAAGTGTTTTATGGTATTTTTAGTTGTTTTTAGGTGATTTAAGGTTTTTAGGGGGTTTTATGGTATTCAGGTATTTTTACGATTTTTAGAGTTTTTTATGTTTCACTGGATTTTTAGGTTTTTATGTATTTAATAATTTCTAGATTTTTTTTGTTTTTAGGAATTTTTTAAGGTTTTAAGTGGGTTTTAAAGGTTTTGAAGTGTTTTAATGGATTTTATGGATTTGGTGGGTTTTAGGGTTATTTTTGAGTTTTTAGCGGTTATAAGGATTTTTAGGATTTTTTAATGTTTTACGCATCATAATAATACATTTTGAGAGGGTAGACTCTGTGATAGTGACTCAAAGATGGTCTCTCCAGATTCGTAATGGCAGCGACAAACGTGCTGGTCCCTCTCCCTCTACTAGGGGAGGGACCGTTGTCATTTTTCATGGATTTTATGGTTTTTGAGGGTTCTGAGGGTTTTATTGGGTTTTTAAGTTTTTACAGTTTTAAAATGTTTTTAGCAGTTTTAAGGGTTTATAGATTTTTTTGTGGTTTTTTATAGTTTTTATGGGGTTTTATATTTTTTATGATTTTATGGATTTTTATGGGTTTTATGTGTCTTTTAGGATATTTTTTGTTTTTTATGTTTTCAGGTTTTTTTAGGTATTTTCAGGATTTTAATGGGTTTTACGGTATTTTAGGGATGTTAGGTATTTTGAGGGTTTTAGGGTTTTTCAGGTTATTTTGGTTTTTTGGGTTTTTATGGGTTTTCTATGTTTTATGATTTTTTTAAGTTTTCAGGTTTTTATTGTTTTTATTGTTTTGTAATGTTTTAATGGATTTTAATGGGTTTTAGAGGTTTTCCTTTTTTTAGGATTTTTAATGAATTTTAGGTTTTATAGTTTTTATGGGTTTAAGATATTTTTTAAAAATTTTAGTGTTTTTATATTTTCATGGATTTTTGGGATTTCTATGATTTTTATGGTTTTTAGGGTTTTGGGGGATTTTAAGGATTTTGAGGGGTTATAGTGTTTTGTTGGGTTTTTAGGGGTTTTCCGGGTTTTAGGGTCTTTTGAGTTTTTAGGGGTATTTTGAGCTTTTTAGGGTTTAATGTTTTTTAGATTTTTTAGCATTTTTAGTGGATTTAGGATTTTTATAGTTTTTAGTGGTTGGAGGGATTTTTTTTGGGTTTTATGGTTTTGGGGGTTTTTATAGTTTTTAGGTGTTTTTAGGGTATTTATGGTTTTTAACATTTTAAGGATTTTAATGATTTTTTAGATTTTTATGGTTTTAGGTTTTTTTTGGTTTTTAGTGATTTTTAAGATATTTTGGGGTTTTCAGGGTTTCTAGGGGTTTTCGTGTTTTTCAGGGTTTTTAGTATTTTTTTTGGATTTTTGGCACTTTTGGGTTTTATAGTTTTTTTAGTTTTTAGATGTTTTAGGGTTTTTGTGGGTTTTTATAGGTTTAGATGGTTTTATGGGTTTTAGTTGGTTTTCATGATTTTTAGGGTTTTTTAGGTTTTAATAGATTGTATAGATTTTTGGTGATATTTATGGTTTTTAGAATTTTTAGGGGTGTTAAGGATATTGAGTGTTATTCAAGGTTTTTAGGGTTTTTAGGGTTTTAGGGTTTTTATGTTATTTTTGGTATTTAGGGGTTTTTAGGGTTTTTAGAGTGTTTTAACATTTTAAGGGGTTTTAGGGAAAGGACAGTGCGAGGCCAGGCTATTCCTAACCCCCCCCCCCAAAAAAAATTATAAATGAAAAGAAAAGAAGACATGGGAGGGTGGGGTCAAATGACCCACACCAAATCCCTAAACCCCCACACACCAAATACCATAATACCCAAAAGAAAAAACAAAGTGACAGCTACTAATCGACTTCTCCATACCAATAAGGATCCCAATTAGCACCATAACCAGAGGAAGCATCTTACTCTGCAAACTACCATTCAAAAAATTCATATTGTTTGAGGATGGCTGAACAATACTTCTTGACATCCACATCTGGATGCACCTTGAATGCCCGACCTTACCTACCATGGACATGTACCTTACCTTTAGTTTCCATGGATAAGGCTCTAGTAGCAATTGGCTTAGGAAGGGAGGAGTAATCCCTCCTTGTTCTTCACTTCACAGGGGGTGCACTAAGCCTCGTCGTCTTGCTTTGTATCACATCATCAGCACTCAGAACCTTGAGCTTGATATTTCCAACCTTTATTTGATATGTAGTAGTAGGCTCAACCACACCTCCCTGAAGACCATATCCAGAAACAGACCATGGCCTCCTCTTATGGTGGCATGAATTGAATCAAGAGGAACTAGGGAGACCCATTAAATCCTGCTCCATCTTAATCCTAGCCAAATTAGCATACAAAATGTCATCATGATTCCAAAAAATTTCCCCAACATTATATGTTCCTCATTCTCATCCCAAGGAAGATCACAGGTTGCAGGTCTGGCTTTTGTAGGATCTCTTTTTGATGCTTCTGAAAGGGAATTTCCGAACAGTCCAACATTATCTTTTTAGACAACTCAACGCACGACGGTAGAATCTCAAAAAGAACAAGAGTAGAGCTTGGATCATGTTTCTCAATAGTCATATCTATAGGAAGGCTATCCGACTATTTCCCAGGCTGAGGGGCATCACTCAGACTTTCCCCAAGCATAGAATCATCATCCAACACCTGCCCCGAAAATTGCATAGAAGGTAAAGGATGCTCCGCTCCCAATTTCCTCAATCAATCAAAAAAGGGAATAAGAGGTGCATCTTGAATATCATCAGGATCATCCTTATCCTCCACAACCTTCAATTCCAGACTCAAAAAAACCCCTCCTCATTTCCTACAAAATCTATATGATCCAAGCCTAAATATATATTAGAGGTTAAGACCAACTCTTATCCCTAGAATTTTCCATGCACAACAACTAATTAAGGATTTGGTAATGGATCCCTCCCCACCCCATCACCAATAAGTCTCAGATTCTCCCATTAATCCTTGATAGGATCAACCAGTAAAATAGAGGCTATAGTCCATTCTTCATCAGGAGCTTCATCTCCCACATCAATAGGGGGAGGGGCATCACCCACCAGTCCCAGGTCACCCTTCAGTTTCTTGAAAATGTCCTCAACTTTGGAATTCCCCTCAACACCATGCAGGGAGGTGGGTCCCCCTTCTTACCCCTGGAATCCATCCCAACGTCCAGCAGGGTCCCCACATAGATTCTTTCCTCGCTTCAAGCTCCATTGTCAATGCTATCTTCAGAGAGATGGCCTGTTGTACACTCCCATCCACAAGATTCTCAGTACCACTTTGTATTAAATCCTGTTTCACATGGGCAAGAGTAAAGAAAGATTCATAGTAGCTCGCCCATGATTCACACACCACTGGTTGCTTCCACTGAAACTCTTCACCAATTTCAATCCAGAAAAAGTCAATCGGATCTTTCAAAACATCAATTTCAACACTGACCCTCAGAGCAACTAGGTGGAAAAGGGCCCTAGTTCTGCTATCCACACACAGAAACTTTCCAACCAAGTTTTCCAACATTGTAACAATAGATAAGTTTTGAAAGGGGATGCGGAGCTCAGAAAACCAAACCCAAATTGCCATTAATGGGGAATCACGATATCAATGGAAGTTAAAGTTCCACCTGAAGAAGGAAAAACGAGCAACATAACATCCGCGAGGAGCTGCAGACCAGGTCTAGATAAGATCCTCCTCTTAAAATAACTGAATCAAAATGTTACAGGAATCAACAAAACCAACAGTGGAACAATCCCAGAGATCCCAGTGTTCAAACACAAACCTATCAAAAACATCAACCAAGGGAGACCAATTCAAGAACCTAGAAACCAGGGTTAGATTATGCAAAGTAGAATCCTCTTTGAACTCCACAATCGATAGTGGAATCTTCAAAAGACCTTCTTTCAATCTCAAAACCGTAGGGTAAAGCTCAATCCGTAGAAAAGATAGAAGCGAGTCAGAAACTGAGAAAGGTAAGAATCTATATTTACCAACAAGAAGTGAAGGTTTAGGGGTTTTTATGGTTTTTATAGTTTTTATGTTTTTTTTGTGATTTTAGTGTTTTTAGGGGTTTTCAAAGAATTTAGTGTTTTTGGGGGGCTTAGGGTTTTTTAGAGTTTTTATGGTTTTTAGAGTTTCTTAATATTTTAGTGGTTTTAAGGGTTATTCTAAGTTTTTATCATTTTTTGTGACTGAAATGTTTTTAGAGTTTTTAGGGGTTTTATTATTATTGGTTTATTAATATTTTTAGAGTTTTTTAATCTTGTTTAGGTGTTTTAAGGGTTTTTAATGTTTCTAGTGGGCTTTTGGGGTTTTACGGTTTTAGGGTTTTTATATTTTTTAGTGGTTTTTAGGACATTAATGTTTTCATGAAATTTTATGTTTTCATCTATTTTAGATATTTTTTAGAAAATTTATGGTTTTTATGGTTTTAGGGTTTTAGGTATGTTGAGGGTTTTGAGTTTTGTTTCAAGGTTTTTATAGGTTTTCAAGGTTTTTACATTTTTAAGGTTTTAGTGTATTTTGTGGTTATTTAGTTTTATTGTATTTCTAGAAGATTTTATGGGTTTTTTTGTATTTTAAGTTTTTAGGGGTATTAGGGGTTTTAGATTTTTTTAGTGTATTTTTAGATTTTTCATGGGTTTTACAGTTTTTTTATTGTTTTGGGGTTTTTATGGTATTCAAGGTCTTTACGGTTTTTAACTTTTCATGTATTTTAGAGAATTTTTACAATTTTTAGGGTTTTAAAAGGTTTTAGGGTATTTAGGTATTTTGAGGGTTTTAGTGTTTTAGGGGTTTTAAGTGTTTTTATGGGTTTTTAAGGACTTTATGGGGTTTTAGGGTTTTTAGGGTTTTTAGGTTTTTAGATTTTTTAACATTTCATGGGGGTTTTGGGGTTTTATTTGTTTTTAGGGTTTTTATTATTTTTCGGGGTTCCTCAAGGATATTTGAATTTTTTACATTTGTAATGATTTTTACATATTTTTAGGATTTTTTTTGGGTTTTGGAGGACTTTTAGGGTTTTTAGGATCTTTCTGGATTTTTAGGTGGTTTTAAGGGGTTTTCATGTTTTTTATATTCATTTTGGGTTTTCTAGGTTTTATTGAGATTTTAGGGATTTTTATGTTTTTTATATTTTTTAGGGTTTTAAGGATTTTGAGGGATTTTTAGGATTTTTATGTTTTTTGGTTATTTTTTCGTGTTTAAGGTTTATTTTTTTAGTGTTTTTAATATTTTTAGAGTGATTTATCAATTTAAGGTTTTAAAGGTTTTTTTATTTTTAGTGGTTTTTTGGGATTTTAAGGGATATGTTTGTTTTTATAATTTTTAGGGGTTTTTTTAGTTTTTAGTGGTTTTTACCTCTTTTGGGATTTTGGGGGGGGGGTTTAGGATTTTTAGGGTATTTTAGGTTTGTTAGGGTTTTTAGGATTTTTAAGGGTTTTCTGGGTTTTGGGGTCTTTTGGTGGGTTTTGGGGGTTTTGGGGTTTTTTTAATGTTTGTAGGGTTTATGGTTTTAGAGTTTTTAACATTTTTAAGGTATTTAAGGGTATTTAGTATTTATAGTGTGATTTTTGGTTTTTATGGATATTTAGGGTTTTTAGAGTTTTTAGGTGTTTTTATGGTGTTAACTAGTTTTTCTGGGTTTTAAGGGTTTTTACATGCTATGATATTTGAGATCTTTTTTATTATTTTTATGTTTTATAGTTTTTTTTAGTTTTTTAGGGATTTTGAGTGTTTTTAGGGTTTCTGGGCTTTCATCGTTTTTAGGGTTTTTAGCGTCTTTTGGGTTTTTAGAGGGGGATGGGTTGAGATTTGAGGGGTTTAGGTTTTTTTTTGTTTTCTGAGTTTTTAAGGTTTTTAGAGTTTTTTTTAACATTTTGGTGTTTTTAATGGTTTTTAGATTTTTTAGGGGGTTGGGATTTTATCGATTTTTAGGCTTTTATGGTTTTGAGGGGTTTTATTGTTTTTAGGGATTTTAAGGGTTTTTATGGTTTATTGCATTTTAATGGATTTTTAGGTCCTCTTAGGATTATTAATATTTTTAGGGTTTTTAGTTATTTTGAAGTTTTTTAGGGTTTTATTGGTTTTTAGGGGTTTTCAATGTTTTTAGGGTCTTTTAGGGTTTTTACTATTTTTTTTCATTTTTTTGGATTTCAATATTTTATAGTTTTTAAAAATATTTAGGGGTTTTAAAGGTTTTAGTGTGGGGGGTGGGGTTAGGGTTTTTATGGGTTTATTGGGTTTTTTAAGGTTTTATGGGTTCTATGGTTTTCAGGGATTTTTATGGATTTTTACATTTTCCTTTATTTTTAGGGGATTTTATAATTTTATGGTTTTTAGGATTTTATGGTTTCTGGATTTTATGGTTTTTAGGGTTTTTAGTGGTTTTATATATTTTTAGGGTTTTCAGGGGATTTAATTGTTTTTAGGGATTTTAGGGTTTTAGGGTCTTTTTTCGGTTTTGCAGCCTTTTTAGTTTTTTAATGTTTTTAATTTTTTCAGTGTTTTTTAGCATTTATAGGGTAGAAAAGGTGCATGACCAGCCTTTTCCTACCCCCCAGACATTATTAGAAAAATATAGAAGCATAAAAGGGAGGGTGGGGTCAAACGAACCACACCCAAAAACCCCAAATACCCTTAATAAACCCAAAACCCCAAAAAATCCATAAAAACACACAAAATCCAAACACAACAAAAACAAAAAATCAACACCTTCAGCACTTCCCAACCAAGAAACAACGAAAACCCAGCAGCACACATCCCCATCAAACCAATCTGAAGTACACAACACACAACATATCATCACCAATCACCAACTCATCCCAAATCACGAAATCATCACCATCAACCAGCATCCAGCAGCACAACCCCGAATCAACACAGCATCACCCTCACTGAGCTCTATTCCACATCAAGAACCTTGTCCCATTTTTAGGGACTTTTAGGATTTTATGGGTTTTCATTTTTGTAAGGGTTTTCAGGGTTTTATGTTATCTTATGATTTTTAAGGGGTTTCGGGGTTTTTTAGGTTTTTATGGTTTATTTGGGTTTTTTTGGTTTTTAGGGGTTTTCCAGGGTTTTTAGTCTTTTTATGTATTTAAATATTTTTAGTTATTTTTAGGGATTTTTTAGTGTATTTATGGTTTTCAGGTTTTTCATGGTTTTTAGGATATTTTGGATTTTTAGGGATTCTTTTAGTTTTTTAGGTTTTTAAGGGGGTTATATTTTTTCGAAATTTTTATGTTTTTATGGGTTTATAATTTTTAAGTGTTTTGGGTTTTATGGGTTTTTAATTTTTTTATGCTCTTTAGGGTTTTTTATAAGTTTCAAGGTTGTTTTAAGTTTTTAAGTTTTTTTAATTTTTTGTGGAATTTTTGGGATTTTTTATGATTTTTTAGGCTTTTTAGAGATATTTATGCTTTTAGGGGTTTGTATGTTATTCATATTTTTTAAGGATATATGGTTTTTAAATTTCACAATTTGTTATTTATATTTAATGTTTTTTATGGTTTTTAGGATTTTTAGAATTTTTATGGTTTTTTTCTGGTTTTCAAGGTTTCATGGGTATTTTAGTGTTTGTAGTGCTTTTAAGGGTTTTTAGAGTTTTTTAACAATTTAGGGGTTTTATGTTTTTAGAGTTTTTAGTGGTTTTTAAAGATTTTTATGGGTTTTATTGGTTTTAAATTTCTAGGGGGGTTTGTGATTTTTAATGGTTTTTATAGTTTTTAGGGTTTTTTATGTTTTAGGGGGTTTTTGGATTTTTTTTGGATTTTTATAGTTTTTAGTGTGTTTTTGGGTTTCTAGGTATTTTGAGTATTTTTAGGATTTTTTTGGAGTTTTTATGGGATTAGGTGGTTTTATTATTTTAACGTTCTTTTTGGTTTTAAGGTCTTTTTGAGATTTCTAGGGGTTTTAGGGGGTTTTTAGAGGTTTTAACATTTTGAGGATTTAAGTGTTTTTAGAGTTATTAGTGGGGTTTTAGGGTTTTTATGGGGTTTTTTTGTGGGATGTTTATGGTTTTATCATTTTTATGGTTTTTATAGAGTATTTATGGTTTTTATGGTTTTTTATGTTTTCAAGGATTGTAATGATTTTTTAGGATTTTTATGATTTTTTGGCTTTTTAGTGATTTTATGGAATTTTAGAAGATTTCATGGGTTTTTAGGGTTCTAATTTTTTTCTGGGTTTTTTTGGGTCTCTAGGGTTTTTCAGGTTTTTGTGTTTTTAGGGGTTTTAAGTATATTTTAGAAATTGTTTACATTTTATAGGGTTTAAAGGGTTTTTAGATTTTTTGTGGTTTTTGGGTTTTTACGGGTATTGTTTTTTAGGATTCTTAGGGAGTTTTATGTTTTTCAATGTTTTTAGGAGTATTAGGTGTTTTTTACATTTTTAGAGATTTTTATGGATTTTTATAGATTTTAATGGTTTTTATGGTTTTAAGGAAATTGAGGAGTTTTTTTTGGGGGGGGGGGGTTAGTGTTTTTCATTTTTTAAAGGTTTTTTCGAGGTTTTAGGATATGTTTGGGTATTTATTGTTTTTAGGGTTTTTTAAGTTATTTTAAATTTTTTAACATTATTAATGTTTTCAAGGGTTTCTATAGTTTTTATTGCTTTATTGGGGGGTTTTATGGAATTTTATGATTTTAATGGTTTTTAAGGGTTTTTATGGTTTTTTGTATTTTTACACTTTCTAGTATTTTTTTGTTTTTTTAAAAGAATTTTTGGTTTTTTAATGTTTTTATGGGTTTTTATGTGTTTTAATGTTTTTTGATTGTTATTCGGGTTTTTATGTTTTCTGATATTTTTAGGGATTTTTATTATTTTTACGGTTTTTCAATTTTGGGGTTTTGATGGTTTTTAGGGTGTTCAGGGGTTTTTAGGTTTTTTAGGGGATTTTCAAAAAATTTATGCTGTTTTTGGAATTTTTCGATTTTTTTTGGTTTTTTGGGGTTTTGACATTTTTAGGGGTTTAAATGAGTTTTAGAGTTTGGGGGGTTTACAGGTTTTAACGCGTTTTATGGTTTTTAGTGGTTTTTATGGTTTTTAGGAGTTTTTTATGGTTTCATGGTTTTTTCAAGGTTTTTTGGGGTTTTAAATTTTGTTTGGGATTCTTAGGGTTTTCTTAAGATATTTAAGTTTTTTATGGTTTTTAGGGGTTTTTATAGTTTTTATGTTTTTAGTGTTTTTAGGGTCTTCATGTATTTTTTAGAGGGGGGGGGGGGGTCGGTATTTTTGGGTTTTTAATATTTTTAGAGTTTTTAACGTTTGTAGGGATTTTCCAGGGGTTTTATGGTTTTAGGGGTTTTTATTTTATTGAAGTTTTTCATGGGTTATAGGGGTTTTTTATATTTTCACTGAATTTTAGATATTTGTTGGATTTTTATGGTTGTATGGTTTTTAGGGGATTTAGGGATTTTGAGGGGTTTTATGGGTTTTCAGGGTTTTCAAGGTTCTTAGGGGTTTCCAAGGATTTTTGGAACTTTTGAGGGTTTTGGGATTTTTTTGAGTTTTTTGGGTTTTTATTATTTTTTAGAGTTTTGAATATTTTTAGGGGTTTAAAGGGTTTTTAGAGTTTTTAGTGGGTTTTCATATTTTTATGGGTTTTTAGAGTTTTTAAGGTTTTTAGGGGTTTTCAGGGTTTTTTGGGTTTTTTAGTTTTACAAGGATTTATAGGGATTTTTATAATTTTTATTATTTTTATGTTTTTTAGGTTTTTTTGGGATATTGGGGTTTTTGGGTTTCATTAGTGTTGTTATATTATTCTATAATTTTTAGTTTATTTTTGGTTATTATGTGGTTTGTTTATGTTATAGAGTTTTTAATGATATTTAGAGTTTTTAAACATTTTTAGGGATTTTAAATTTTTAGTTGTTTAGTGTTTTTATGGGTTTTTAGGTCTTTTATGGTCTTAAGGTGTTTTATGGTTTTAGGGATTTTTCAAGGTTTTTAGGGTTTTATGGTTTTTGATGTTTTGGGGGGTTTTTAGGATTTTTATGGTGTTTAGGGTTTTTAGGGTTTTTACGGATTTTCAAGATTTTTAGGGTTTTCATGGGTTTTTATTGTTTTTAGGGGTTTTAGGGTATTTTTTGGTTTTAAGGTTTTTTTTGATTTTTTAGGGTTTTTATATTTTTTAATTTTTTAGTTGTTTTAAGGGTTTTAGAGTTTTTAGTCGGTTTTATGGTTTCCTGGGGTCTTAGGGGTTTTATGATTTTTAGGGGTTTTATGGTTTTAGGGGGTTATCATTGTTTTTAAGGTTTTATACATTTTTATTCTTTTTAGGTATTTTTATAGTTCTTAGGCTTTTTATTATTTTTAGATATTTTAAATATTTTTTTGGGATTTTCATGGTTTTTAGGATTTTCAAGGTTTTTAGGGTCTTTTGGGGGTTTAGGGTTTCTTTGATATTTTTAGGGGTTTAAAGGTTTTTGAGTTTTCTAATGTTTTAGTGGTTTAATGGGTTTTTATACTTTTTAGTTGTTTAGGGTTTTTATTGGTTTTTATGGTTTTTATGGTTTTTAAGGCCTTTTTAGGTTTTTATGGTTTTAAGTTGTTTTTAAGGGTTTTTTGGGTTTTTTATGTTTTCAAGGATTTTTAGGGATTTTATAATATTTATATGGTTTTTAGAGTTTTTAGATATTTATGTATTTTTATTGATTTTATGTTTTTTAGATTTTTTAGTTTTTTATGAATTTTGTTGTCTTTTTGTGGTTTTAGGTTTTTTTTGAGTATTTAGGGGTTTTATGGTTTTTTAGTGTTTTTAACATTTTATGGGATCTAAGGGGTTTTTAAAATTTTAGTGGTTTTTATGATTTTTATGTGATTTTAGTCATTTATAATGGTTTTAGGGGTTTTATAGTTTTTTGAAGGTTTTATGAGGTTCTAGGTTTTTTTTCCATGTTTTCAGGTATATTTATGGATTTTATCATTTTTAATTTGTTAGGTTTTTAGATTTTTTATGGATTCTGAGGGTTTTTATGTTTTAAGGTTTTTTTAGGGTTTTAAGGTCATTTGGGGGTTTTAGTGTTTTTTTAGTATTTTTATGGGTTTTAGTGTTTTTAAATGTATTTAGGGGTTATAAGGGGTTTTATAGTTTTTAGTGGTTTTCATATTTATTATGTGTTTTATGGGGTTTTTTGGTTTTTTGGAGTTTTTATGGTATTTTAGGATTTTAGAATTTTTTATGTCTTCAGGGATTCTTAGGGCTATTTTAAGATTTTTATTTTTTTTATTAATATTTAGGGTTTTTACAGAATTTGGGGGTTTTTAGGGATTTTTTAGGGACAGTAGGTTATTTAGGGTTTTTTGGGTTTTTATGGTTTTCATAGTTTTGCGTCTTTTTGGTTTTAGGGCTTTTATTTAGTTTTTTAGTGTTATATGGTTTTTTTAATGTTTTTTAACATTATTTGGGATTTTAAGCGTTTTATAGTTTTTAGTGGTTTACTGCTTTATGGGTTATATGTATTTTTATGGTTTTTAGGGATTTTTATGGTTTTTAGATTTTTTTTGTGATTTTTTGGGTTTTTCATATTTTCAGTGATTTTTAATACTTTCTAGAATTTTTATGGTTTTTTGGGTTTTTAGATTTTTTAGAGATTTTGGGAACTTTTTTGGTTTTTCTTAGGTTTTATAATTTTTTAGGGGTTTTTTGGTCCTTTTTAGGTTTTATGTGGTTTTTTATGTTTTTATGGATTTAAAGGTTTTTAGTGTTTTTTTAGTTTTTATGGGTTTTAAGGGTTTTTAATGTTTTTACTGTTTTTTTAGTTTTTTATTTTTTTAGGGGTTTTAAGGGTTTTCAAGGGTTTTTCACTTTTTGGGGGTTTTTTTCCATTTTTAGGTATTTTTAGGAATGTTTTAGGATTTTTTTGGTTTTTAGGGTTTTGTAGGGTTTCAGGGGATGTCCCCCTTCTCTGATGGTCCCCTTCTCCCTCTCTCGGCCCGCTAGGGTTTCCTTCTGAAACCTTTTCTTGGGGTTGGAGGTGCATCTGATCGCTGGTTCCTTCTTCCTCCCCCTTATCATTTCTTGTTCTCCCTTCTTCCTCTCCACCACTCTGTTCAGGGTCGGCGTCTCATCCAAGTATTTCTCTCCATCATTTCTTCTCTTCTTCCCCCTTCTTGTTCTTCTTCTTTGTGCTCATTTTCCTGTTTTGGTGGTGAGGTCTTATTCTGGTTTGCTTCTTCGCCGATGTTGGTTGTTGTTGTCGTCACCCTCGACCGACCCTCCCTAATATGTCAGTTACTTTCTCCATGCCTCTCCAGGTCGGATATGGATCGATGTGGCTTTGGTTTTGCGGTGTGGCGGGCAAGGGTTTCTTCCCCTTTCTTCTTCTTCTTCTTTGTGCTCATTTTCCTTATTCTGGTGTTGCGGTCTTCTTTTGGTTTTATTCACCAATGTTGGTCATTGATGTCGACGCCTTTAGTCGCCCCTCCCTTCTCTGACCATGATGTTCTTTGTGCCCCTCCAGGTCAGATCTGGTTCGATTAACTCTCAGTGTTTTTGGGTTTTGCGGTGTGGCGGGTGAGGGTTTCTTTGGCGTGCTCATGGCGTCGTGTTTTTGTTTTCAGTTTCGGGCTTTGGTTTTTTGTTTTGGCCGCTGCTCGGAGGCCATGGTTTTCCTTATCCCTGCCCTATCCTCACGAAATTTCACTCCTATCCGAGGTGGACCTGGAATGGTGTTTCTTCAAAGGGTTTGGGATTTGGGGTTTGGAAGATGATGGCACTCCCTATGCGGTTCGGTCCCTTTTTCAGCGATATATTGACAGTCGGTGATGTTGATGATGGTCGTGTTGAGTTCAGCTGGCGATAATGATGAGTTTTACAACAGTAATGCGGTGTTGGTTGAGGTTGTGTTGCATACGGTTCAGACAGTCGGTGAAGGTGGGTGATGGTCCTTAATCCAAAGAAGACATTTGTTCGATGAATTTGAGGGAAAGTTTCTGGATGTAGAGGGTTTATGTTTTGAATTTTGAATGTGGTGCAGATGTTTTGAATTTTGAATATGGTGCAGTGTGACAATGTGTTTTTAATGTTGTCGATTTTCTGAAGTGGGATAGGTTATGAAGAATTGGATTCAGTTTCACTTTACAAGGTTCAGCTCCAAAAATGGATTTAGAGCATGCAGATTTCATCTGGTATGACCGTTCAGATTTGAATGAATGAGAGGGTATGGCTTTGCCATCGGTACCAGGCCCGCGCAACTCTGCACGGTACAGCTTGCTGAGTGGTCATGTGAGGTGGGGTTTGTCATATCGAAGTAATTCCTAAGGAGGAGCAGTTTCTTTTAGCATTGATCTGGGTTTACTCTTGTATGACTGTTTTCGGGTTTCCCACTTTTTCCTCAAAAGTGCTTTTGAAATAAAAATTTAATTTTCAGTCCAGTAGGGTTTTATGGAATTTTAGGGTTTTGGCGGGTTTTCATCATTTTCCAGGTTTTTTAAGGTTCTCTAGGTTTTTAGGGGATTTATGGTTTTGGTATTTTTTTTTATTTTTGAAGGGATTTTATAGTTTTTTATATTTTATTAAAAAAAATAGTGGTTTTAAGGGTTTTTAGTGTTTTTAGTGGCATTTTTAGGTTTTTTTGGTTTTTTAGGGTTTTTAGGTTTTTAGGGGTTTTAATGATTTTCAGGGGGTTTTCATGGTTTTTATTTTTTTTACATTTAGAGGAATTATTAGATATTTATTTTTTTTAATGTTTTTATGGTTTTATGGGGTTAGTGGGTTTTAAGTTTTTTTGAGTTTTTTAGGGTATTAAAGAATTTTCGATTTTTTTTTTGAACCTTTTTAGAGGTTTTTTAGGGTTTTTAGAGTTTTAGTAGTTTTCTATGGTTTTACTGGAATTAGGTTTTTATGGTTTCTATGGTTTTTAGGCTATTTCAGGCTTTCTATATTTTCAGATATTTTCACTACCTTTTTAGGATTTTAATTGTTTTTTGTATTTTTAGGGGGTTTTGGGGTATTGAGGGTTATAAGGGTATTTTGTGTTTTTATGGTCTTTTTGATTTTAGGGCGGGGGGGGGGGGGGGGGGGTGGGTTTTACTATTTTTAATATTTTTTTAGAGTTTTTAATGTTTTTCAAGGTCTTAAGGGATTTTAGTGTTTTAGATGTTTTTTGGGGTTTTATTGGTTTTTAGTGTTTTTTATGGATTTTAAGGTTTTTTTTAAAATTATCAGGGGTTTTTATGGTTTATTATGGATTTCTATGTTTTTATATATTTTGTGTATTTTTTATGAATTTAATTATTTTTAGGTATTTTAGGGGTTTTATTGATTTTTCAGGGTTTAAGGGGTTTTCAAGGGTTTTTGGTTTTTTGGTTTTTTAGTGTTTTTAGCGATGTATTTGGTTTTAGGAAAAATTTTATGTTTTTCTGGGTTTTAAGGATGTTAGTATTTTTAAATGTGTTTAGGGATTTAAAGGGGTTTTGTAGTTTTTAGTGGTTTATGGATTTTTATGGGTTTCTAGGGTTTTTAGGCTTTTAGAGGTTTTTATGGTTTTCAGGGGGATTTCAATGTTTTTAGGGTTTTTTCCATTTTTAGGGATTTTTAGGGATTTTTTAGGATTATTATGATTTTTATGGTTTTGTTGTGTTTTTTTAATATTTTGAGGTTTCTTGGGGTTCTCCTTGATTTTTAGGACTTTCATAGTTTTTTTAAGTCTAGGGTTTTATGGGTTTTATAGTTTTTAGGTATTTCAAGGGTTTTTAGAGTTTTTAACCCTTTTATGAGTTCTAATAGTGTTTATAGTTTATAGTGGTTTAGGGTTTATAAGGTTTGAAGGGTTTTCATGGTTTTTAGGGTGTTTTAGGAATTTTAGGGTTTTTTACATTATCAGGGATTTTTAGTGATTTTCTGGGGTTTTTAAAGTTTTAGGGTTTTTAGGGGTTTTATGGATTTGGAAAATTTTCAGGGTATTATGGGTTTTTAGGTTTTTTTTGGATTTTAGTGTTTTTTAAATATTTAGTGTTTATATATATTTTTAGTGTTTTTTAACATTTTTATTGTTTTAAATATTTTTAGATTTTTTAGTGATTTAATGGGTATTTAGAGTTTCTGGTGGGTTTTTATAGTTTTTCTTTGGTTTTTGTAAATTTTTAACATTTTTTTTGGTTTTAGAGATTTTTCATGGTTTTTTTGGGTTTTTTTCATTACCGTGTATTTTTATGGATTTTTATGGTTTTTTGTTTCTTCACAGTTTTTGGGACATTTAGAACTTTCTGATTTTTTTGGTGGGTTTTAGGGGGTTTTCTATGTTTTTAGAGGAATTTTTAGTTATAGTGTTTTTTTATTCTTTTAGGAGTTTTAAGGTTTTTATGATATTTTAAAGTTTTTATGTATTTAAAGGGGTTTAGAGTTTTAAGGGGTTTTTTTGGTTTTTATGATTTTTTAAGGGTTTTGGGGTTTTGTAGATTTTGTGTATTGTTCATGGTCTTCAGGGATTTTTATACTTTCATGATTTTTTAGTGATTTTTTTTGGGGTTTTGTGGTTATTAGGGATTTTATAAATTTTATGGATTTTGATGGGTTTTAAGAGTTTTCAAGTGGTTTTATGGTTTTTCAATATTTTTTTGGAATGTTTGAGGTTTTAGGTGTTTTTTTTGTTTTCATTTTTAATGATTTTAAAGATTTTTAACATTTTTGATGTTTTTAAGGGGTTTTAGAGTTCTTTTAGGTTTAGGGGTTTTATGGGTTTCATGGTTTATTAAGGTTTCAAGATTTTTTTATGGTTTCTGGGAAGTTTTCAGGGTTTTTAGGGTCGTTTAAGTTGTAAGTATTCTTAATTATTTTTTATTATTTATAACATTTAATGGTTTTTAAGTTTTTTTGGGTTTTTGGGGTTTTGGGGTTTTTAGTGTTTTCTAGGGTTTCTGGTGTTCTATGATGTTTTTTGGGTTTTCGGGTTTTTTTGGGTTTTTACGGTTTTATGTTTTTTTTTTTGAGTTTTAATTTTTTAGTGTTTTAGGTTTTTTGTAGCTTTTAATGGATTTTAGAGTTTTATTCATATTAAATAGTTTTTTATGCTTATATGGGTTTTAAATATTTTAAGGGGGTTTGGGGTTTTATGTTTTCAAGGATTTTTAGAGATTTTTAGTGATTTTTAGGGTTCTTTAGATTTTTTATGGTTTTAGGGCCTTTTATGAATTTAGGGTCTTTGGGGATTTTTGGGACATAAATGATATTTTTAGGGTTTAAAAGGGTTTTTAGAGTTTTTAACATTTTTAGGGGTTTTAAGTAGTTTTTATTGTTTTTAGGTTTTGTTATATTTTCAAGAATTTTCAAGGATTTTTTTGGGATTTTATGGATTTTATGGGTTTTTTTTTATTTTTATGGATTTTTGGGTTTTAGGTTTTTTAATGATTTTTAGGGTTCTGTAAGGTTTTTTGTATCTTCCTAGGTCTTTAAGGATTTTTTTAGTTTTATGTGTTTTTATGGTTTTTAGCATTTTTAACATTTTTATGGGTTTCAAGGGTTTTTAGAGTTATTATTGGTGATTAGGATTTTTATGGTTTTTAGAGTTTTGGGGTTTTTAGGGGGTTTTTTGATTTTTTAGGGTTTTATGGTTTTTTATGTTTTCTAGGATTTTTTTGGATTTTTTTGGATTTTTTGGTTTTTTAGGTATTTAGGGATTTTTGGTATTTTAATGGTTTGAGGTTTTTTGGGGATTTAGCGCTTTTTTGGGCATTTAAATTACTTTTGGGAATTTATGATTTCTTTTATTTTTTCTGTTATTAAGGTTTTTTAGATTTTTTGACATTTTTAGTGGTTTTAAGGGGTTTTATAGTTTTTAGTGGTTTCCATGGTTCTTATGGTTTTTTATGGTTTTCAATGTTTTTTGTGTTTTTAGGGTTTTCAAGGGGTTTTCAATGTTTTTAGGGGTTTTATGTTTGAAGGGAGTTTTATGGATCTTTAGTATTTTAATGGTGTTTATGGGGTTTAGGTTTTTTATATATTTTAACGATTTTTAGGGTGTTCAGTTTTTTTATTATTTTTTGGGGTTTCATCATAGGGGTTTTGGGGTTTTTTTGAGTTTTTAGTGTTTTTGAGGTGTTTTAGAGTTTTTAAACATTTTCAAGAGTTTTATGTTCTTTTAATGTTTTTAGATTTATTTAGGAGTTTTTTTGAATTTAAGGGTTTTATTTGGTTTTTATGGGTTTCAAGGGGTTTTTATGGTTTTTTGGCATTTTTTTGCATTTTAAGGGATTTTTATGTACTTTTTATGTTTTTATGGTTTTAGGGTATTTTAGGGTTTATATGTATTTTTATGGTTTTTCTGGATATTTTGAATTGTTTAGGGTTTTATGATTTTCAAGGTTTTATGGTCTTTTTTATTTCAGTTATTTTTATTTTTTAGGGTTTTTATGGTTTTTAAGAGTTTTTTACTATTTCAAGTAGTTCTAAGTGTTTTTAGAGTTTTTAGTGGTTTAAGTGTATTTAATGGTTTTTAGGGGTTTATAAGGATTTTAAATTTTTTTATACATATTAGGGGTGTTTCATGTTTTTTGTGTTTTTTAACTTTTCTCATGTATTTTTAGGGGGTTTTGTATTTTTATGGTTCTAGGGGTGTTTAGGAATTTACGGATTTTTGGATTTTTGGGGTTTTATTGGTTTTTATAGTTTTTTGGGTTTTTTTGGATTTTCAAGATTTTAGTGGCCTTTTTTAGTTTTATGGTTTTTGGGTTTATCAGTGGTATTAATGGTTTTTATAGTTTTTAACATTTTAAGGGTTTTCATATTATTTAGTGATTTTTAGGGTTTTATAGGTTTTTGCGTTTTTATGTTTTTAGGGGGGTTTATGTTTTTCCATAGATTTTCAAGGTTTTTATGGGTTTTTATGTTTTCATATATTTTTTGGTTTTTAAGGATTTTTATATTATTTATTCATTTTAGCGTTTTTAGGGATTTTAAAGGATTTTAGGGGGTTTTGGGGTTTAAGGGTTTGTAGTGGGTTTTCATCAATTTTTCATGTATTTTGGGGTTTTAGGGTTTTTAGAGTTGTTTTTAGTGTTTAATGGTTTTTAATGTTTTTTACATTTTTATGTGTTTTAAGGGGTTTTAGATTTTTTTATTGGTTTTTAGGATTTTTATGGGTTTTTATGTTTCTAAATGGTTTTTAGTGGTTTTTATAGTTTTCAGGAGTCTTTCATGGTTTTCAGGTTTTATATGTTTTCTAGTATTTTTAAGGTCTTTTTAGAATTTTTGAGGTTTTTAGGGTTTTTTAGGGTTTTAGGGATTTTGAGAGTTTTATGGTTTTTTATGATTTTTTGGGTCTTTTGGGATTTTGGGGAATTTTGGGGTTTTATGGTTTTTAATATTTATAGTGTTTTTTATTTTATTTTTTTAATGGTTTTTAATGGTTTTTAGGGTTTTTATTAGATTTTAGTGTTTTTTAGGTTTTGGGGTTTTAATGGTTTTATGGGTTTTTATGGATTTTAGGGGTTTTTAGAGTTTTAGGGATTTTACATTCTTAGGTATTTTATGGATTTTGAAGTATTTTTATGGTTTGAAGGAATTTTTAAGGGTTTTCAGGATTTTGAAGGGTTTTATTTATTTTTATAATTTTTTTTTTGTTTTTAGGGTCTATTTGGGATTTTATGTTTTTTAAATGATTTAGTGCTTTATTCTTTTTTTGAGTTTTTAATGTTTTAGAGGTTTAATTATTTTTTTAGAGTTTTTAGTGGTTTTGAGTTTTTTATGTGTTTTTATTGTTTTTACGATTTTTAGGTGTTTTATAATTTTCCAGGGTTTTCATAGTTTTTAGGGTTTTTAATGTTTTCATGGAATTTTTGGGATTTTTTAGAATTTTTATTGCTTTACAGTTTTTAGGGACTTTTTTGGACTTGGGTTATTTTTTTATTTGACTTGGGTTTTTGAGGATTTATATATTTTTTTATGTTTTTAGTGGTTTTAATAGTTCATTGTGTTTTTAGTAGTTGTTACGGTTTTTATGGGTTTTTATGATTTTTATGGTATTTAGGGGTCTTAGGGTATTTAGGGGTTTAGGGTTTTTTTATGTTTTCATAAATTTTTAAGGGTTTTTTGGATGTTTATAGTTTTTTTGGGTTTTGGGCTTTTAGGTATTTTTGATGGTTTTAGATTTTCAGGGTTTTATGGGTTTTGTGGTTTTTATAGTTTTTTGATATTTAGGTTTTTTTTGAGTTATTAGTAGTTTTTTGATTTTTTGGAATATTTAATGGTTTTAAGGGTTTTATGTTTTTAGTGTTTTATGGGTTTTGGTTTATTTAGGTGTTTTATTTTTTTATGGTTTTCATGGGTTTTTTCAGGGGGTTTTTTGATTTTTTTACATTTTCAGAGATTTTTAGGGTTTTTTAGGATTTTTAATTTTTTTTTGTTTTTAGGATTTTTATTGATTTTTATGGTTTTAGGGGTTTTAGGTTTTTAGGGTTTTAGGGTTTATATGGTTTTTCGGGATTTTAGGGCCTTTTCAGATTTAGGGTTTTTTGAGTTTTTAGGATTTTTATGTTTTTAGAGTTTTATAAGTTTTTAGGGGTTTTAACAGTTTTTAGAGTTTTAGTGGGTTTTAGGGGTTTTGTGGTTTTATTTGGTTTTAATAGGTTTTTATGTTTTTCATGGGTTTCATAGTGTTTTTTTGGTTTTTTAGGTTTTCATGGATTTTACAGATTTATTTGGAATCTTATGGTTTTAGGTGTTTTTAGGGTTTCCAGGGGTTTTTTGTGTTTTGAGGGGGTTTTACGGTTTTTAAGGGTGTTATGGGTTTTTAGGGTTTTTATGGTGTTTATGAGTATTTATGATTTCATTAAGATTTTTAGGTTTTTTAAGATTTTTTTAGACTTGTTTAACCTTTAATGGGTTTTATGGATTGTTAAAGTGTTTAGTGGTTTTTAATTCATTATGGTTTTTCGGGTTTTGAAATTTTTTTGGGGATCTACTGTTTTACCTGGTATTTTATGGTTATTTTTTTCATATATTTTTTCGGCCTTTTAAAGATTTTAATAGTTTTTAGGGTTTTTTGGGTTTTTAGGGTTTTATGTGTTTTCAAGGATTTTTATGGTATTTGGTTTTTTATAGTCTGTTTGGGTTTTTAGGGTCTTTTGAGTGTTTATTGTTTTAATGGTTTTTGTAGTTTCTTATATTTTTAGTGTTTTAAACTTTTTTGAGTTCTTAGTGGCTTTATAGTGTATTTATGTGTTTAATGGGTTTTTATGGGTTTTAGGGGTATTCAGGATTCTTAGGGTTTTCTCATTTTCAATGTTTTTTGGGTTTATATGAAAATTATGGTTATTAGGGTTTTGTAGGATTTTGAGTGTATTAGGGGTTTTAGGGTTTTTAGGGATTTTGGGAACCTTTTAGGGTTTTGTGGTTTTTTTTGTTTTCAGTGTTTTTATGGTTTTTTAGAGTATTTTCATGTTTTTTTAGAATTTTAAAGAAATATATTGTTTTTAGTGGTTTTAAGTGTTTTTATGGTATTTTATGGTTTTTAAGGATTCTCATGGGTTTTTTGGTTTTTATGGGTGTTTTATGGTTTTTTATGATTTTTTATATTCTCATGGATTTTTGTGATTTTTTAGGATTTTAATGGTTTTCTGGGTCTTTTAGTAATTTTATGGATTTTAAGGGTTTTTGGTATTTTTATTGTTTTTATGGTTTTTAGGGTTCTTAGGGTTTTAAGTCGTTTCAGGATAGTTAACTTCTTTTGAGGATTTTAAGTTATTTTTTTAAAAAAATTGGGGTTTTATTGTTTTTTTATATTTTTAAAGCATTTAGAGGTTTTAAGAGTTTTTATAATTTTTAGTGATTTTAGAGTTTTTATGTGTTTTTTGGGTTTTTAATGTTTTTTGGAATTTTTATGGTTTTCAAGGGTTTTTATAGGTTTTAGTGTATATTATGTTTTCATGAATTTTTAGGGTTTTTAGTATTTTTATTTTTGGTAGGGTTTTTATGGATTTTAAGGAGTTTTAGGGGTTTTGGGGATTTTAGGGTTTTTTAGGGTTTTTAGATTTTTCATGGTTTTATGGTCTTTTGAGTTTTTTGGATTTTCTCATCTTTTAGGGTTTTTAAGATTTTAATGGGTTTTTAACATTTTAGGAGTTTAATGGTTTTTATAGTTTTTAGTGTTTTTATGGGTTTTATGGGTTTTTAGGGTTTTAAGGATTTTTATGGTTTTTAGGGGGGTGTTGGGTTTTTAGTGTTTTTATGTTTTTTGGGATTTTTGGGAATTTTTGGAATTTTATGCTTTTATGGGGTTCTATGGTTTTAGGGATTTTGAGGGTTTTTAGATTTTTTAGGGTTTTTAATTTTTTAGGGTTTTCATGAGTTTCAGGGCCTTTTGGGGATTTTAGGGTTTTTTATGTTTTTTAGGTTTTTAATGGTTATTAGAGTTTTTTATATTTTTAGGGATTCTAAGGGGGTTTGAGTTTTTAGTATTTTAAGGGGTTTTTTGGGGTTTTACAGTTTTTATGTTTTTATGTGTTTTATAGGTTTTAGGCGTTTTTAATGGTTTTTAGGGTTTTTTATGTTTTCATGGATTTTTAGGAATATTTATTGTTTTTATCATTTTCATGTTTTTAAAGGTTTTTTGGGATATTAAATGTTTTTTAAGTTTTATGGGTTTTCATGGTTTTTAGGGTTTTGTTGTTTTTTGGTATTTTATGGTTTTTTAGTTTTTTAGTGTTTTAAATCGTTTGTAGTGTTTTTATTGATTTTACGGATTTTAATGGTTTTACAGTTTTTAGTGATTTTTATGGTTTTTAGGTGTCTAAAAAAATTATGATTTTTTGGTGGTTTTAGGGTTTTTAAGGATTTTTAAATTTTCATGGATTTTAGGGAATTTTTTTTAATTTTATGGTATTTAGGGTTTTTAGTGTTTTTAGGTATTTTGAGGTTTTAGGGTAATTCATGGGTTTTAGGATTTTTAGGGATTTTAGGGTATTAGGGTGTTTTTTTGACTTTTTAGGGGTTTTTTGTGTTTTTATGAATTTTAAGGTTTTTTACAATTTTTTACGATTTTTAAGGGTTTTAAGGGTATTTATAGTTTTTAGTTGTTTTGTGGGGTTTTGTGCGTTTTTAAAGGTTGTTGGTGTTTTTACATTTTTCATGTGTTTTTCTGTGTTTTTAGGGTTTTTTATGATTTCGGGTATTTTTTGGAGTTTTTTAGGATTTTTATGGCTTTTAGGTGTTTTAGGTTATTTAGGGATTTTAAGGGTTTTTTGGGTTTTTTGGGTTTTTTGGGTTTTTTTGGGTTTTTATGTTTATTAAGAGTTTTTTTATAATTTTAGATACTTAAGTTTTTAGTTTGTTTTTAGGGGTTTTATGGATCTTTAGGGGGTTTTGGGGTTTATTAGAGTTTTGAGGTGGGTTTTAGAGGTTTTTGGGATTTTTGGGGTCTTCTTTTGAATTATGGGTTTATGTGTTTTTTAGAGTTTTTTAATAATTTTTGGGGTTTTAAGGGTTTTTAGTGGTTTTAGTGGTTTTTTAAGGATTTTGTGAATTTTTAGGTATTTTAGGGGGTTTATGGTTTTTAGGGGTTTTTATGGTTTTCTGGGGGTTTTCATGGGTTTTATGGTTTTTTTTTGTTTCTAAGGATTTTGATGTACTTTTAGGATTTTTTGATTTTAGGGGATTTTCTGGGGTTTTGGGGAATTTGTTTTTAGAGTTATTTAGGGTTTTATGGTTTTTATATGTTTTCATGGTTTTTATGGTTTTTATAGTTTTTAGTATTTTAGAGGGTTTAAGGCATTTCATAGTTTTTCATGTGTTTTAGGGGTTTTAATGTATTTTGGTTTTTTTATAGTTTTTACAGTTTTTCAGGGTTTTTAGGGTGTTTACATTTTTAGGGATTGAAAATGATTTTTAGAATTTTTATGCTTTTTATGTTTATTAGGGTTTTATAAATTTTGAGGTTTTATATGGTTTTTAGTGTTTTTTGGATTTTTAGTCTTTTTCAGGTTTTTTAGTGATGTTTTGGTTTTTAGGGATTTTTTTTTTGAGTTTTTATGGTTTCTAAGGTATTTAACATTTTTTTAATGTTTTTTTGGTGTTTTATGTTTTTTTAATGTTTTAGTGGTTTTATTTTTGTAATGGGTTTTTATGTTTTTATGGGTTTTCATGTGTTTTCAAGTGTTTTCATGGTTTTTTGGGTTTCTTATGTTTCCGGAAATTTTTATGGTTTTTAATATTTATATGGTTTTTTGATTTTTCGGGATTTTAAGGGATTTTATGGGTTTTCGTGGTTTTATTGGTTTTATAGGGTTTTTAGGGTTTTAGGGTCTTTGGGGTTTTTTAGATTTTATTAGTATTTTACGGGTTTTAATATTTTCAATGTTTTTAGGGTTTTTAATGGTTTTTTGAGATTTATGGGTTTCTAGGATTTTTATGGGTGAGTTTTAGGGATTTTTATGTTTTAATTCATTTTTAGGATTTTTATTTTTTTTAATGTTTTTAAGGTTATTTGGGTTTTAGGTATTTTGAGGTTTTTTATGGTTTTTGGGGTTTCAAAAGTTTTTAGTGTTTTATGTTATTTTTACGTTTTTTAGTTTTTTTTTAAATTTTTAGGGTTATTCATGTTTTTTAGAGTTTTCTTTTAAGTTTTTAGTCGTGTTATGGATTTTATGAGTTTTAGTGGTTTTAAGGTTTTTAAGGTTTTTAGGGTTTTGAATGTTTTAGTTGTCTTTATGGTTTTTAGGGGTCTTTCAGGGATTTTTGGGTCTATTATGTTTTTAGGGAATTTTAAGGATTTTTAGTACCTTATGGTTATTAGGTTTTCTAGGGATTTTTATGGTTTTGGGGGTTTTCTAGGGGTATTAGGGTTTTTAGAGTCTTTAGGGTCTTTTGGATTTTAGGTTTTTTTTATTTCTTTAGGGGTTTATGTTTTTTATAGTTCTAATTATTTTTAAGGGTTTCAATATTTTCTTAGAGTTTGTAATGGGTTTTAGGGTTTTATAGGGCTTTAGGGGATTTAATGTTTTTTGGTTTTTTTAATATTTTCGGGGGGTTTTTAGGGGTTTTAGGGATTTTTATGTTTTTATTAAATTTAGAGTATTTTTTGGATTTTTATGCATTTTTTTGGTTTTATGGATTTTTTTATTTGTAGGGTTTTTTTGGGTTTTAGGTATTTTTAGAGTTCTAAGGGGTTTACGACATTTTTTTGGGGTTTTAGGGTTTATTTGAGTTTTTGAGGGTTTTATGGGTTTTTAGCAAGATGAGTGACATGGTGCTAAAAGAAATCATTTAGAAGAACGAAGAAATAAATTTTATTCATATGAGACGACCAGGTCTGTGACTATTTCATTACCGCCATGAATTACATTCTGATCTGGTAGCCAGATTGAAAGAGAGCTGATGAAGTGGGTCTCGATGACCATCCAAATTATTGTCTGTATCACCGGATAATAGGACACAACATCCAGGAATGATTTTTTTTTTCAAGGATCTCCTTTAAAATGTGGTGGATTTTCGGAACGTCAAGTTGGGCATGCCACTGGCACAAGTATCATATGATTCCACCTCTATCAAAGAAGATGAAGAAGAGAGGAAAACAGTCACCAACACGAAGGAGAAAAAGTTTGACAGCCAGATGACCCGGAATACCATCAACCGAGTCCATGGAATCCTCCAGGCACATTTGAAACAACCTACTATACCCCCCAAATCATCTAATATAGCACAACCATCCTCCTCATCCTTGAGGTCCTCTAAAGGATATAAGGGAAGAAAGCAAGAGCAAGAAGATGAGCTGGTACCAAAGCTGAAGTCAGTTTTGACACTTTTGGACTTCATTCCAATAGTCTTGGTTCAATGGGAACTGCCCCACCAATTGGTTAGATGAGCATCGCCCTACCAAATGGTACCATCAGAAGGAGGCAATCATATAGGAATATTATCAGATCAATAACTGATCTTCAGCTCCATTAATTTCATTCACTTCATGGGCCCCTTATCTGATGAAGACTATAAAAACGAACCCTAATTCCACATGACCAACTGGAGTGCTGGAGGAAGAGGCCGCAGAGGTCGGAGGTTTTTCAGAAGGCATGATCACGACAGGAGTCAAATTACCATCCATACCATATTTAAAACCGTTAACATCGAAGAAACTCACGGAAGGATCTTTTGACATACACAATAAGAACTGAAATGCCCCTTCGCCCCCACTGGAACAATCCCAAGCCCAATTATCTCGGACTATCCATTAGGGGGAGAACAAGTGCTGAACTGCCCAAGGTATACTGGAAAACTAGTTCAGCCAAATGTGGAAGGGACTAAAGCACCACCGACCCCTGCTACAGAGGCCGAACCATCTATGTCCAACGATCAAACCCCTAAAGTGTCTATGAAAGAGAAACCCCAAGCTGGGAAGCACTGAACTTTAGAGAAGAAGTATGACATTTTAAAGCAGCTAGCCTCAGTACCAGCAAAGATTCCAATCCTTGAATCATTGAGTTTGTCTGAAGATCTTAGGGAGGTTCTCATCAAAGCCTTACTAAGTCCCTGGGAGTTCGAGGCTGAAGTAACAGTGGCTTAAGTCTACCAAATGAAGATCAGTCCCAATGAATGTCATGCCTTTATCTCCTTCATAGACAGGGATGAAGACGTTATCATTCAAGGGAACATAAAACCCTTATATGTGTTCGGATATATAAATAGAATTTATGTTCATAGGATATTCATCTACAACAGCTCTAGAGTTAATCTCATCCCACTGAGAATGCTTCATCGACTATGATATGATGAAGAAAGCTTGACACCCTACACTAGAACTCTGCTAGGATATGACAAAAGTGAGCAGAAACCGTTGAAAGAAATCAAGCATAAAACATGGCTAGGAGATCTCATATCAGATTTTGAGTTTCTTGTGGTGCGGCAAAGTATGGACTTCAATATTTTGTTAGGGAGGCCTTGGCTACATTAGTGTGATGCAATTCCATTCTCATACCATCAGTGCATTAAATATTGCACTAATGGGAAGATCGGGACATTACACGCTGATAAATCCCCATATGAGTTCTGTGAGTCACATTACATCGACCTAGGGTTCTATGATTCATATGAAAAACATCTTTTTCCCTGACAATGTTGATTGGATCAATGCCCAAAATGGATTCGGGATGGCTCCCGCCGACCCCTTCCAGCAGCTTGGGGAGGAGTACGTACTACCCATCGACCAAGTTGAATTTGTAAGTAAAAGTCCGGATACAGAATCAGTTTTCTGCATGGTCTCTGTTATGACTACCAAGTCCAAAGACATGAAAGAGTGGGATGACTCTCATATTTTCAGGAAAAGCCCTGTCGAAGATGCTCTAGGCCCATCCTTGGGACATCAAACTACCCTTTCCTCATACACTAATGAAAAGGATGATTTATTTCCTAATATTGGAGAAGTTATCTCAAAAATCATTTCTCCATCAGAAGAGAAAGATGATGAAGATGATAAAGAAGAAGAAGAAGAGAATGAATACCTCAAATATTCCCCTCCATCATTTGAAGAAGGTGTTTCCACCGCCATCGATGAACTTAAAGAGATAAATATGGGTAATTAAAATGAATTTTATCCCACTTTAATTAGTGTGGCCATTCCTGTTGTGGAAAATTAGGAATAAACCTCCTTCCTAAATAAGAATTGAGACGTGTTCGCTTGAAATTACATGGAGATGCCAGGCCTCAATCCTGAAGTCACCACCCATCATCTGGGCTTATTAAAAGATCACCAGGGCTATAAAATGCATCTAGAAGGACCCACCCGATGCATGCTACCAAAATAGAGGCTAAAATTAACCAATTGATCAAATCCAACTTCATATGGGAGGTCCAATATTCGATCATGATGGAAAACATAGTTCCTGTCAAAAAGAACAATGGACATATTAGGATCTTCATGGACTTTAGGGTCCTTAATTAGCATTGCCAAAAATACAACTTCCTGGTCCTGGTCATAGAATTGTTGATCTATGAAACAACCAGATATGAAGCCCTCTCCTTCATGGATGACTCTTCTGGATACAATCAAATATGGATAGCCCAAGGAGATGAAGAAGCTATCACTTTTAGGTCCCCTCATGGAGTGTTCTGTTATAAATTGATTCCCTTTGGTATAAATAATGAGGGATCCATATATCAGTGTGCCAAGCATCAAATCTTCAATCCCTTTTTGGGAAAATTCATTGAGTGTTATGTCGATGACCTGGTGTTTAAGTCATGACAGTGTTCAACCCACCTGGATTACCCTTGAAAATGTCTTCAACAAATTTCAACAACACAACCTAAATATAAATCCCCTGAAATAGGCCTTTGGCATTACCTTGGGAATATTCCCCAGCTTATTTGTATGCCATCGTGGTATCGAAGTCGACCATGAGAAGAAAAAAAATCCATTCTTATCATATCCCTACCATGCATCCTCCCCAAGTAGAGAGGTCTCCAGGGGCACCTCGCCTACATTCGACACTTCATAGCCAACCTAGCATGTAAATGTTTACCTTTCACCAAGATCATGAATAAAGGAGTTACTTATGAATGGGATAATGATTTTCAAGAAACATTTGGCAACCTCAGAAGATATCTCCTAAGACTGCCAGTGCTCATGCCACCAATCTAGGGGAGATCACTCATTTTATATGTAACTTCTCTAGAATGGTCATTAAGAGCCTTCCTTGCATAGAAAAATGATTTTGGTAGTGATAATAACCTGTACTACCTCATCCAGAAAATGATTTATATTGAAAATTGATATTCAAAGATTGAAAAGAACTACCCAGCCCTAATCTTCGCAGTTCAGAATCTTAGGCATTACCTGCAACACCTTGAGGTCGACCTGGTCTCTCGCTGCAACCCACTTAAATATATCATCAACCATACCATGTAAAATGGGCACCTATCACAATGGGTGGTCACGCTACAATAGTTTGACATATGGTGCCTTACCTATATTTCCACCCATGTCCATACATTAGTAGACATCCTGGCCGAGCACCACTTGGAAGAAACAATACTGTTGGATTCCAATCTTCTGGATGAAGAAGTATTTTTCATCCCAGGGAACCCCCAAACATGAGAAATGTACTTCGACGGTGCTTTCGGAAGCCTGACAAGGAAATGGATGGGGGATCTGAAGCACAACAATGGGGGGTTGGGATTCATACTCATATCTCCCTAAAAGTCCATATTGACATACTCTTTCCTACATTCTTAAGGGTGTACAAACAATAAAGAAGAGTATTAGGACCTCATTGCAGGCCTAGAATTGGATCTCCAGGTGC
Source organism: Viscum album (assembly GCA_963277665.1). Lineage (NCBI taxonomy): Eukaryota > Viridiplantae > Streptophyta > Magnoliopsida > Santalales > Viscaceae > Viscum > Viscum album. Next base: position 123,900,908 of record OY728156.1, read on the forward strand.
AAGTAAAACACCTAAAAAGAAAGGGTGATTTGAAGTTGTTCATCAAATAGGTCAATGGTGACTATGATATCAAGAAAGATGTATTGGTTCCCTTAACGAACCACATTTGAGCACCGATGGAAGAATTTTCATCAGAACCAATGTTGACTCATGTCCCCCGGTAACAGAATTATCAAGCCGACACTTTAGAAAATTCAGCCACGACATTGGACGATCCCAATTGGGGTGAAACAATCATTATCATTGCTCACCATCAGATGGTATTTCCATTAATCCAAAACAATACAGAAAAAATTGATGAAATTAGCCTCATTCCTGATCCTTATAGTCATACCACTGGTTAGATGAAACCCATTACCTATTACCATTGAAATAGAGAACTCCCACCTGTTAGGGATGAAAGGGAGCAGGTCTGATGACTGGTATTCAATTTTAACATGTACAATGGGGTGAACCAAGATAAGGTTCTCTACAAACGAGGCCTTGACACAGTCCTTCTTAGGTTCATTGATGGAGAAGAGACTAATTCTGTCATGAAAGAAGTGCACGTTAGTGCTTGTGGAGCTCACCAATCAGCAACCAAGCCCTCTCACCAAATCTAGAGGATTTGGTATTATTGGGCCACCATGATACAGGATTTTCCCATATTCACTAATAAATGTCATTCCAGCCAAGTTCATTCTAATTTCATAAACCGACCCCCGGAGTTGCTTTATGTGGATAAGTACTCTTGGACATTAATCGATTGGGTGATGGATGTTGTGGGACCTTATCCTCCCACTACAGCCAGACAATTCATGTTCATACTCACAACAAACAACTTCTTTTCTAAATGGTCTGAAGCCGTACCCCTTAAGTAAGACGGGGTGAAAAAACATCATCAACTTTGTGAAGGCCAGCATCATCACCAGATTTTGTGTCCCTCATACAATACTGATAGACAATGACACCAAATTCTTCTCTACTGAGATGGATAAGTTGTACCAGGAATATGGAATCCAGGACAACCTGTCATCCCACTACCATGTGGCGGCAAATGGGAAGATAGATAATTTCAATAAGACTATGTCCAATATACTTAAAAATATGGGTTAAAAGGATAATAAATCATGGACCGAAAATTTTATTCATGAATTATGGGCTTACCAGACCATGACATACACCACCACTCAGGCAACCCCGTACTCACTAGTATACGGGGCGTAGGCAGTGTTACCTATCAAAATCCAAGTGTTTTCAGTTCATCTGTCCATTTGTGATCAAATGTCCATGGACAATAAATCCCAGAGACATTTTGATGAATTGGAGTTGTTAAATGAAAAAAGGTTGCACACTCTTCACCATTTGGAAATCTACCAAAACCTGATTTCACGAGACTTCAAGAAAAAGGTTCACCTTCAATATTTCCTCAAAGGAGAAATAGTGTTGGTCCTCAGAACCCTAATGATACTAGGGAAGAAGCCCCTAAAATCTTGAACCAAATTAGGAAGGACCATATGTCATAAATAGATTCTACTCCAATGGAGCATATTCCCTGATATCAGTGGATGGAGAGCTCATCACGGCTCCAAGAAATGAGAATCTCTTGAATAAATAATTCACATAAAAATGCCCCTATGTATTGTTCTGAAATCAGTGACCCTAAACTATGAGTTATATCATCCCTACGTATAAGTCCAAGCTCTATGAACCTGAAATAAAAGTCATAAAGGATGCCTTTAATGCCATGGTACCAACACTAAGACCTTAAATTATGATTCAGCATCCTGGCCACATGACACTAAATTGTACGGTATTAGTCCATGAAACAAAAAATTAAACTAAAAATTCCCCATAATGTTTAGGTGCAATCTATACAACCCTAAACTATGACTAATAAAAAAAACACCCCCCATGTTATGGTCCAAACTCTGAGACCATAAACCATGAGTAACGATAAACCCCCCATGTTAAGGTCCAAGCTCAACGACCCTAAAATATGAGTAAAAATACCCCCATAATGTTATGGTAAAAAATATAAAAGACCTTAAACCATGAGTCATTGTCCTTTCCACATGACATTAAACTGTAAGGAACTCGTCCTCTGAACACGACAATAAATTTTGACTCATGTCCTTCAAATAAGATGTTAAAATACGTAGCGTAAAATGTCCTAATTGCATGACAATAAACTGCATGATATTTCGCAGAACTACATGCGGCTTGATTCCTGCCCTCGTAGGATACATAGAAATGCCTCGATCTTCAATCCCGGCCCAGGCACCATAAAAATATTCCTCCATCATTCCCCCCATATACCCATATTCGTAAAGGAAACCCTTATCACTAATTTTTTATCACATCTAGTAAAACTACCATGAGCTTAGGAAAAGTGACATAGATTCCCTTACAAATTCCAATTATGGGGTAACATGGTAGACTTGACAACCATGATAGGTAGATTCAAATTTACCCTACCCTTTTGACCGAGCCAAAATGGTACACATAGAATTACGTAGGGCTTGATTCCTGCCCTCGCAGGATACGTAGCGTTGCCTCAATCATCGATCATGGCCCAACCCCACTAGAAAATAAAATGAAAATTCCCCCATAATATTCTCTTCCACCTTACACTAATGAAGGAGACTCTATAACCACTCTTTGTTTCTCACATCGAGTATAACTCATGTGATCTTAGGATCAGGGTTTGGGATTATCTAACAAAAATAAACCGTATGGGAGTATGGTAGGCCTGGCACCCATATCATGTAAAACCAAAATGATCTCAAGTGTCCCTAACACATTTTAAAATGGTTTTTAGGAAAAATCGATAAGTATATGTGTCTTGATTCTTTCCCTTATAGAATATGTAGAGATGATCAGATTCGACATATGATCCTAGCCACCAACAAAAAAAATCCCATTTACCCCATGCATGCATCAGACCTTTGTGGAAGCTCCAAGAAGGAAACTGTTAATCATGGTCTGGGTATTCTCACATTCTTAGGAACACCTTTACCATTTGTCACACTCCATACATCAGGAAAACTTGGATCCTCATTATCATCCAAGGACATTTGAGTTAGAAGGCCAGTGTCCTGTGGAAACCATTGATTGACTATGCACATAATGCCTCAGTGGCTCTTCATATGTTTCCCACAAAAATGGCCATCAATCAAAAGAAAATCAGTCCCTAGGAGAGTCCTCTCCTGCTTCTATTTACCCAATGTCGTTTAAGCCCCATGTCATCCCTCCTGATTCAAGTCACCCCCAGGACTATGTTTTACAACTTTTATCACCATCCACATCTAAGGAACGTCGGAACACCCTGACAATGATTAACCTAATAATTTTGAAGACCTTTATATGCCCAAAATTTTCCTCACCACACGACATTAAACTGAAAGGAAAAAATCATCCTCACATCACGATGTTAAACTGCATGGCCAAAATCATCCTCATCGCACAATGTTAAACTATTAGGCCAAAATCGTCCTCACCGCACGACGTTAAACTTCAATGAAATGGATTTAGCCAGAATATTCCCCCTAATATTGAATTCACTATACTTAGAAGGTGAAATGGAACCCTTGTAATCCCTTGTTCCTCACACTGAGTGTATCTCACTTGAGCTTAGGGATATTTTCAAGAGATCTACCATGGAATTATGGAAAATGGCCCAGAAATTTGGTCCTAGAAGCACAAATCTAAAAGGCATGTCACGATTCCCTCCCCCAAGAAGAACCATGTGTCGTGGCCATGTGATGTTAAATGATCGGGTATCCCAAAGATAGAACGAATACCTCACCCTGCATATGGGTCGTATATACATAAGGGACACAATTCCACGAGTAAGTCACAACCCAAATGTCCTAAATATGTCCTGGTACACCCCGTCATTTTCCAAACTCCATGATTTGAGTTATCTTGAATCCCCATAACCCACCAAGGCCATCTAGGATTGATGGCCAGTGTCCTGTGGACACCTTTTATTGACTATTCACATCATTCCCCAGTGGATATGCATATGTCTCCCATAAAAAAGGTTGTCAATCAAAAGAAAATTCGTCCGTAGGAGCGTCTTCTCCTACCTCTGTATGCTCAACAGCTTCCAAAACTCATTCCATACCTTCTGACTCATGGGCCCTCAAAGTCATGGTTTACATTCTTCTTCTTTCACACATCTTGGATATATTAGATCATACATGACCGTATCATCTCTAGTCTATTTTAATGTTTATAAAAGATATACCATTTGTATGCATGAAGTTTATCTACATTCAAATTAAGAGTGACCCCACTCATTTCAGGGTTTCCCCAAATAATTTCATAAAAAAATAAAAAAATAAAACCCCTTTTTTGGGATTAGTGGAATCCCAGGTCGAAGGTCACGTACCGTATTCAGAAATTTCCCAATATCTATAATCCTCCAAGGCCATCAGAAATGGAAGGTTGGTGTTCTGCGGATACCTTTTTTTGACTATGAACATCATGCCTCGGTGGGATTGTATATATCTACCAAAAAATGTCCTTCAATCAAAGGAAAATTCGTCCCCAAGATAGTCTTATCCTCCTTACATACACTCAAATGAAGTTCACATCTTATCACAACCCCAGATTTGGAAAACTCTTGGATGACAGCTTATGTACCTTCTTCTTCCCAAGTGACCCTGAAATGGAAAAGAATCTTAACTAAAATAACCACTTATCATCTCTCCCTCAAAAAAGTAATAAATGTGCAGGAAAAATTTCCCACACAAGGACAATATGAATGTTCCAATTGTTCTCAGACAACTCTACTCAAGCCATCCACCTGTTGTGGCTCCCAATATCAAGATAAATCCAAATTGTTGAAAATCCTACAAGGCCATCAGAAATGGAAGTCTAGTGTCTTGGGGACACCTTCGATTGAATATGAACATCATGCCCTGTTGGCTATGCATATTTTGCCCACAAAAATGGCCATAAATCAAAGGAAAATTCGTCTCTAGGAGAGTTATTTCCTACCTCTGTACACCTAATGCAGCTCATGATCCTCATGTATGTCTAGAATCCAAAAATATAGGGTCATGAAAAATCCCTAACCCATGTTTGAATAATACTAGAACATTCCCAAATAAATGTCCTGAGTCGGGGCCCTACCCCATTAAATTTTGTCAAATATGTTTTAAATAAAACATCAGTATTAAGTTTGATTGGTAGGACTATGAACTTCCAGAAAAAAATACATTATACTCACCAGAGGGAAAATCTGCCGAAGGCACCTTTGGGTAAAAGTCAAGTATCGGTTCGCTAAAAAAATTTATTGAGCCATCAAAAAAGGTCAAAAGCTTGTTAGGTTGAAAATGAACAAAGGGATGCCTAAGAAAAAGACAAGCTATGCCTGCTAAGCCCATGTTAAGAAGTATTAGGAAAAAATTAGGGTAATAATGAAAATTAAAAAAATGTTTTTGAGGTATAACATTCAACCTTAGCAATAGTTGAACTATGCTCGTTGAGTCCCTTAGCTCAGGCAAAAATTAGAGCTCGAATTGATTATCTTAGTTTATTGATATCAAGTCATGGTTTAAAATTAAAACTTCCTTAAAATGATGTTTATAAGAAAAGGAAAAGAGAGGTAATTTAGAGGTAAATCTATTCCATCATATTCCATGAAAATATAGGGTGGTAATCCATAACATGGAGACTCTTCTTGAGAATAAGATATGAACTTTATAGGAGACATTCGGTGGAATCGCAAAGATGCATCAACGATTGGTGAGATTCCTCCATGGCTTGGAGAAGCTTCAATAATTTCAAAGTCTCCACTTCTTCACTCAATTGCAGCACCTCCACTTATCTCATGGCTTAGAGGCTGGTTCTCTCTCCCTCGTGCATTTTCCATCTCCCTTCCTCAATGGCAACTGTAGCCTGATCCTGTTCCTGTTTGATCCAGTCTAGTTTCTGGATTTGTCTCCACTTCTTGGTCAAGCTTCTCTATCAGAGACTCTTGCTTCATGAGTTAATTTTCCAACATCACAATTATCCCTGCATGAGTAGCATCTTCATCAATAAGAATTTTTCATGTAGCTGCCAGATAAGCCATCGACTCATCCATAGAGAGTCAAGAATCAAGTGCACCTATTTCATCCTAAGAAGAAACCAATTTCCATATTATATCATAAATTCCATGATAGTTAAATCCACTAAAACAATGGACTAAAAATTGGTAGTTTAACCTTGGAAATCTTACTGGAATATCTTCCAATGGAGTCTGGGAGATTAATCCCCAAATATTCCTCAAGGTTTTTTTCCATGTAGGAAAAAATTATGCTAGGATCTCTCAGTCAATCTAAAAATCACTCCCTAATGATGAAATGTAATCGGTAATGAACGTCACTAGATATGGACTTGGTTCGGAAGCTACAATAGGACTTGACACTACAACAACATCATCTCTGTTAATTATAATATATGGTCAGGAAGGGAAATCTGTCGTTGCTAAAGCATGTGGTTTTGATTCCGAGGATGGAGAGGATACGACAATACCTCCCACCCCAAATGTAGTACTGCTATCCAAAATAGTTGGCACTACATATTCAATCATCAGTCGCTCTCCATGGATATTAGAGAGTAATGAGGACCTAGAACCAGGATCGACCGGAAAAGAAGTCTTCATGACATCCCTTAAAAGTTCACTGGTTAGTATAAGAATTTTGGGGATAGTCATTCAGAATAAGGATATTGGTATCAAAATATTTGGGGTAGAAAACATAACACCTCTCAGAACTGGAAAAAATTGAGTGATAGCCTGCTCTAGATTTTCAGGGGATGGAACATCAGCCTCCTCGACCTTTATTTTCCAAGAGCCACAATGAGAAGGAAGAGTATTTACTTTTGAATGAATTCCCTCTGTGTGGACAAAAGTTGCTTGGTCGAGATTTACTAGCTTGAAGCCCCTCCAAAATCCGACAAAACCTGGTCCTCATCACTGGACATAGCCCCTGCCACAAGGACCACCATGTCCCTCTCTGTGATAATTGGTTCGGCATGATCAAATGAACCATCGACTTCTGGATGACCTTCCATTATTAGGGAAGAAATTGTTTGGGTGGGGACGAGAACATCCAAGGGATCAACAACACCCCCATTCTCTTTTAAAGGCAATACTTCCCTATTCTAATCAGCTATAAAAGATAGAGATCCTTCCTCTACCCTAAAAGGGACAGGGGCTATAGATGTCGGAGCGATCGTCGTCTGATCACCAATATGCCCAACATCAAAACACATATACACACTAGTGAGTCAACATGGTAAGGATATTTGGTTCAATCATCATGTGAGCAGACACTTAATTGTGACCCCCCCCCCTTTGAATACACTTCAATAGCTAGGAATATTGCTTACGTATCATTGACTATTGGGGAGATGGATCCTGGATAAGATCACCAAGAGGAGATGTTGGAGGAAACACCCTGAAAGGGTATGAAATCACCACCTCCATATGGTCTGGGGATCTGAGAGATCCATCAGTAGTACCCACTACAAGTTAATAGGTGTACTCCCCCGCTACAGTACCTCCGGGAGAATAATATAGGGAAAAATCCATCTCCTGAGACCCAGTAAGCCCCTAAAAAATAAGAAGGAAAGGGGGGAAGCTTTCATCATCTTTTCAATAAATTAATTTAATGCCAAAGGATATAGATAGTAGCACTCCCATTGTTCGTTGGAATACTATCATCAATGCCACATGGTTTGACCAGTAACACTTATCTCTAGGCGCATGAAGACACATGTCCATTTCAGTCAAGTGAGCCGCCACCTCATCAGGCTCTTCATCGTCTTAACTACTGGTAGGAATGATGGATCCCTCAAAACGAGGAAGATATAAGCGTTACCTATGAAGAATCCTCTATATATATTTATCTGATTCACTCACCCTCAACTCATCCCAGACTCTCCAAGCCTCTTGAAACGCAGCCGTAATTTGGATGGCCAATGCTAGATGGTTAACATGAGGAAGCAGGGTAGGCTTCGACTACCATAAAAATTTCCTAGGTGTTCTAGAAATCTGACTTCTTCGAGAAGAGGAGAATTTGTGAGATGATGGGGGTGAAGAAGAAACCTTTTTTGTTGCATCCATAGTGGGTGAGCCAACAACATCTTCATCCTTATTAGTGGTTCCTAGTCGCAGCATGGAAAGTACCCAATGTGAGTACCTATGGCGACCTCGTTGGGAGTAGATAAGGTTCTTCAGGTCCTTAATGTAGTAGCCCACATCATTTGGATCCTCATCGATAGAAATATCAGTTGGTGCTTACACTAAACCAACACTAATAAGGGGAAATTCCCTATTCTGGAGGAGTTTCCATAAATCGCCAAAGGACTATCCTTTGGAAGATTGATGACCATAAAAAATTTCAAGTTTCCTCCAAGCCAATAGAAAATTGGCATCATCAAAAGGAATGGATGATGGACTCCCAGCAGCAGCTCCAGTATATTTTTTGGCTGCCCGTGAGATTGTAACCCCATCTTTACCAACTTTCCCGGGTAGGGAGCGGAGAGACCTTCAAAGAACTTTTCCAAGATGATAGTGTTCATTAACGTCCATTTTCTTCCCCTTTCCCTTCACCTTGGATGTTATTGAAGTAGCCAAAATGGGTACCAAGTCGGCCAATCGTCCATTGGGATATGACCTAACCCATGCTTCAACATAATTATTAGTAAGGAATAGCACTGAATCTGTAGAACCCAGAAGTCTAGCCTGGCTCTAGGTGTCCTCCTGGGTGAACATTAGCCATAATTAGTAGCTATCATAAGATGTTTCTCCTGGAGATAATTTTTAAGATAATGAAGTAATAAATTCTAAATTCAATTGAAATGTTGGATAAACATGAAGGGTTCATAGCACTCGCAGATGAATTCCCCTCCAATATGACCAACCAAAACTGCTTCTCACAAAGAAAAGACGTAACCTCGATTGATGAAGAATTTTAATGCATTGTTCATAATGATACCAATGGGGGAATCATAATGGTGGTTATAAAAATGTTCATAAACAATGAGGCAAGCCATTATGTATTGCTAATTCCTTTCGGTCTGCTCCTCCTGCTTATCCTGTGAGGCTTAAGATGCTGGCATGACCCCGCTGGTTCTCTGAAGGTATGGTCGAAGGGTTGAATGAGGGATTGGTAAGGAATTGATGAAGGAATAACCCACTATATGGGCTCCCATCCATCCCTGAAGAATTTGAAAAGGGCCAACCATCCAGCAGGGTGACCCCCTTTATTGATTTGGCCCATCACGTGGTATATCTTGTCCAACATGGGGATAACCAAATTGATGCATTTTAAAGTGGCCAACTGAGCGACCATGATAAAGGTTGATTCTCTTAAACCACCAGATTCTCACACTAGTAGAATCCACTTGATCATGAACATGGACAAGAAATCCTCCAGTCGAAATAACCGATTGATGTCAGGGATGATACCCCATACCCATTTTCGAATACCCCCCTCTTCTAAGGCGGGACAATAATTACCTGCTCGCCTACAGGTGGATTTGGTAGGATAATCCCTGGGTATTTGCGGATCAGGATTGAGACCAATATTCTAAGAAAAAACACCAAACCATTCATCAAATGGGATGTACTACTTCAGACAGAGATCTCTTTCCTTCCACAACATCTTCTCTTGGATGATGAGTTTCCTAGCCAAGGGGGGGGGGTTCTTTCATCATAATTTGAAACAGTGGAGGGGGGGGGAGAAATTAATCATACATGTCTCCAACAATAGGGACTCCAAAAATCATCTAGATGTACCAAATACAGATTCCAACATCCTCATGGTTTAAATGAAAAGTGTTGTTATCTGGACTTCACCTGCTTAAATGCTATGAAATAAGGGTAGTAGGATTATGGGTGCATGTCTGAGAAACCCAAGCGGCCTCGTACAGTCCCATAGGCTGTAACTCGGATCGTAATTCTTCACAACTCTAGAAAAACCAAAAAGGCCACCCCAATCCAATCCAAACGAGCCTCCAGGATGAAGTTCCCATCGAGATGACCAACCATGTTGGTCATTCACTAGGTCCTTCCCAGTGATTCTCTGATAAAAGTGGGTCGTCTGATCAGGTTTCCACTACAACCCTTCTATGTTTTTAGGTGCATAATGCATCAAGGGACCGGAATTAGTCTCCCTCTAAAGGTTTATACCCTTGGAAGAAATCAAGGCCTCAGAATAGATGTATTAACAATCCAGGAAGAGGGATGACCGGTCAGGTTCGGCTTGAGGATCACTGTGTCAGAAAAAATACCAAACCTATAATAATTAAGACAGTCTTTGACAGGGTACTCTCATTGATCCACTATGAGTAGATTTGGAAAGGATTGGTGAAGTGGCACGACCAGAGTCTTTTCGTCAACCAAAACCACCATATCCCTTGATCTTTCATCAGCAGCAGAATGAGGAGTAGCAATAGTACCCTCAGAAGAATCAGTGATGTTATGATCAGCTTTTGAATCAGCCATTGTAACTTGCATAAGAAGTTTCAAAAGCTGGTGAGAAGTTATTCTGATAAAAAATGTTGGATAAAGTCTATGAAAAAATGGCTGAAGGACATAAACATGCCCATAAAAGTCTATTCCTACTCTTCCTAAAAGTGATATATGAAAAGAGAATTTTTCATAAAACATGACATGTGTAAGCTACTCCGCATAAAGCTATGGTATGCCAATGAAATTCACCTCATAAATCCATCATACAAGAAATGATCATGAGGTGTAGGCCCATGAACCATTGGATGGAAAATATAATGGTCTATGGAAGGAAGAAACTGCAAACCATGGCCTTGGTTAAGTTCACGTTCAGAATATGTAGATTAAAATTTAAGTCCATATTAATTGTTTTTGAGGTTTCGTTTTCCAATCCATGTTCGTTACACGATCAAGGCAGCCGCATAACATTATTCTATGTGGGCTCTAGATTTTATGTTTTAAATTTCCACAATCTCATTCAAAAAAAATGTGGTTCGTGAATGGGGAAATGTTAAGGAAATCAGTTCGTGGAATGTACATAGCAGTTTGCGAATGTGGTTTTTACAAGGATCACGGTACGCAAGACTGAAGGAGGATGTGAAATTAGAAGCACTTTTCTCCACGAGAAATGGTAAAAAGAAAATGAAATAGACCCCAATATATAGGTGTGGTCCCCTCCTACCGGCTCTACATGTTCTATCGTGAACCATTTCAGTTCAGGACTGATTCTACATCATAATAGTCCCATTTTCGTTCTGAACGGGCACCATTCCGATGGGGGGAATTTGAAGTGTCATGAAAATTTCACCAAGGAGAGGAAATACTAATCCAATCTCTTTACAGATGGAATCAAGCACTTATATAAGTCTATAAAGGAGAAGGGACTCAAATGGAGTTGAATTTCTCAAAAGGAACTTGAACGAATTCAATTTTTCATGTGGCACACATACCATCACTAGGAAAGGTATGCGAAGAAGATGGATCGTGAACTGCTAGGCATGCGGGGTAGTCTGCAAGCCACTAGATGGTAAAGCGATGGCCAGTGAGCAAGGAAAACCATGAACTGTGTCAAAAGAGGGAGTTTTGTGTTGAAGACCATCAATATACCATGCCGTGAACCCCTCAGGTCACAGATTGATTGAACGGGTAGGGTTCTTTGAATAATTTTCGCAAACCGGTGCCTCCACAAACAACAGTTGACCTAGTCTCCTGCCGGTCGGAATATTACTTCAATGGGCCTCTGTAAATGGTGTCACGTGCCCAATAGATACAATCACTCTAATGCTCTATAAAAGGATCACAGTATAAGTATAAGATATAGAGAGAGGGAGACAAATATAGAGAAGGACGAGAGATGAAATCTTAAGGGAGACTTAAAGGTTTCACTCTGGCTTCCATTTTGTTTCTTCAGCAAAACGTGAACTACAAAACACTTCCTCTGTAGGTATAACTGACTGAAAACCATAGAACCAGGGATTTGAATAATAATAATAGAACTGTGAACCCAACTAATAAAATATGAACCAAATGAATATCACTGATGAATTTTCCAGGAATGGTAATCCTCTGAACCTTCCTTTAGTATGTTTGTTCGTGTAGCATGCCACTATGTGGACAGAACTCGGAGCGACAAACCCAATAGGTACGCGGATATAACCCAAAGTGGCATGGTGAGCTGTGTACCACTTTGGTATGCGGTTGTTGATACCCATGATCATGTACAACACCGGTATGCGAATGGCCTTCCTACCCATATACCACCATAGTATGTAGAGCCTTCCCCACCCCGCATGAGAAACCAATACATGGAACGAGGTTTTTTCAGGTATTATTCCTTCTAGTTCCAAACTCACCCCTCCATTACCTTATAGTCCTCCATGATCCCTCTGTTAACCAATCCTCAGTCACTAGGCCAAATCCTCCTACAAAAACAACATACCCATATGATCAAGCCATCAGGTGCATTAGTGTGCCCCATTTAGTCTACATACCCACGGTAAGAGGAGTCACGAAGGCCCCCCCCCCAACAAAGGTGTGGGCTTCGGGAATGCCTGTGAGGCTACATTCCAATGGAAACCCGGAGTCTAACCTTGAGATGCCGATGTGAACCTACCTTCTCTCAGGATTAGGGTTGATCACATGCTTTTCCATTCAACGAGTAATAGTGACTATTCTAAGGGGTTATGTTCGCTCCCGATTTGATAAAGAAGAAACTCCTCCCCTTCACAGAACATTCTCAAGGGTCCTCCTAATGAGGTAAGTCCCCAATCTTCTGAGGCTGAGCTGTAGGACCTTTAAGGCCATCTCACATTGGAAGGAACATTACTCCACGCCCTCACATATAGTCGCCCCAGATTATCCCATCGCGGGATCTCCTTCCCCCACCAATAGGGGAGGATGCATGTGCAGTGTTGGATCTTTCAAATCCTCTTGTTTCTCACACCGAGCATGGCTCACGTTGGCTTTGAGGTTTGTGGGTATCACAACATTAGTACACCATCTGAACTACGAGAACTACAATTCCTGACCAAATTAGGATACATAGGATGCCTTCCAAAAGGCACGAGCTCAAAAAGGGTTCCCATCCAAAAGGGTTCACACAAAGATGATGTCTATCAAATGGGAATCTCCCATGCGTAATCCCCACACATTCCAGACTATGAGAACTGTTATTCCTAAAAAAATCAGGATACATAGGATGCCTGTCAGAAGGCCCGAGATCAAAATGGGTGTCCATCCAAAAGGGTTCACCAAATCATGATTATCAAATGGGCATCTCCCATGCGTAAGCCCCACACATTCCACTTTATGTGGGTTCTGATTCCTATCCTGAAGATACGTAGTAAGCCTTCCTTGAAGGCCCAATCCCAACATCAAGTCACCCTCTGTCCCCCCTGAATGATGATAAACTCTAGAGATACTTATAATATGGATAGGTCAGCAACGTCTCCGTAGAATCAAATATATATGTATGCTCACAATGATCTTTCAAGCTAAGGGTAACCCATGGAAACACTCTTCGGGAATGAACCAAGGATTCACAGACATATGAACATGACTTAAATCTATAAGAGAGTCCTAGAACAGGAAATAATCCTCCCCCAGAAGGGTGCAGTGAGCCTGACCTCCCATCCTCTCGACCAATGGAGTCCATAAGTGTCGTTGGACAAATCGTTAGCCGACGACCGCCTTCATTTGGAAAGAAAGTTCACGAATCATGGATACCAGGGTTGTTGGGCATTCATGGCTCCATGAATAAACTCGTTGGATACTATCCAAGGAATTTATATCCAAGAAGGACCGATTTCATGAGTGTTTGACCCCCACATAATCATCCACTACAACCAATAGCTCCCCAAAGGGTTTATTCAACCTTCTTTAAAGGATAATGACATTGAACAGGTCGAAACAAAGGAGTGGTAAACTTGATAGGAACCCATCTCTATGGAAAAAGGGACTGATGATGATCCTCATCGGTCCATTTCTGTATCCCCGTAAATGCGCCACCTCGGATACAGAATAATCCTAAAACCCCAAAAGACCATAACACCCCACTAACAACTCTAAAAACCCTTAAAACCCTTAAAAACGTTATAAAACATTAAAAAACCTATAAAAGCAATAAAAAATCCAAAAAACCCCTAAAATGAAAAAGCCATAAAATCCCTAAAACCCTAAAAACCTAAAAACCTTTAAAAATCTAAAAACCCTCAAAATCCCTAGATACCCTATATATCCTATAAACCATAAAAATACTAAAAAATCACTAAAAATACGTGAAAATGTAAAAATCCCTAAAAACCCTTAAAACACCTAAAAACCCTGAAAACACCTAAAAACCCTAAAAACCATAAAACCCCTAAAACCCCTCAAAATACCTAAAAACCCTAAAAACTATAGAAACCATACAAATCGAAAATGATTTCAAAAAATCCTTGAAAATGTAAAAAACCCAACAACCCACTAAAAACTATAAAAAAACTCAAAACCCTAAAATGTTTAAAACACTAAAATATATTCGAAAACCTAAAAATCTAGAAAACCGCTAAAACAAAAAAAAACCATAAAACCCTGAAAACCCTGGAAACCCTAAAACATATAAAAATTATAAAATCCCTAAAAACCCCTTAAAATGTAAAACCCCCAAAACACTGAAAAACCCCTAAAAACAATAAAAACCCCTAAAACCACAAGAATAACTAAAGATACCTAAAAAACCTAAAAACTGTAAAACCCAAAAAAATCCTAAGAAATCCTTAAAAACATTAAAAAAAATAAAAAACCCTAAAAAACCTGAAAACTTCAAGTAACCCATAAAACCCCGAAAATCCATAAAAACCAAAAAACCTATAAAAACCATAAACCACAAAAAACTATAAAAACCCTTTAAACCCTAAATATATTAAAAACTCTAAAAAACATTAAAATCCATAAAAAACCTAAAAATCACTAAAAACCCAAAAATTTCTAAAAACTATAAACACCAAAAATAACCCAAAAATCCAAAAAATGCATTAAAAATCCCAAAAAACATTAAAAACCCTAAAAACATTAAATATCACTAAAAATCCTAAAAACACTTAAAACCCTTAAAAATGTTAAAAACTCTAAAAACCATAAAATCCATAAAAACACAAAAAACCCCGTAAAAACACAAATAAAACCATGAAAACACTAAAAACCTAATAAATTCCTTGAAATCCCCTAAAACCCCACTAAATCCATAAAAACACTGAAAAACCCTAAAAATCATAAACATCCCAAAAATCCCTAAAAGTACCTAAAATTTTAGAAAACTATAAAAAAAATTTAAAATGCCCTAAAAACTATAAGGCCCCTTAATAACCTAAAAAAATACTAAAATCCCAAACAATACCCTAGGAATAACTAAAAATACTAAACACATTTAAAATATCCTAAACACGTTAAATAACTATAAAAACAATAAAAAAATAACAAAAATGAAAAACCCTAAAACCTAAAAAAACCACAACAACCCTAAAACCACTAAAAAACCCTAAAAACCCTAAAACCCTTAAAATACCTAAATATCTAAAAGAAATCCTAAAAACCGTAAAAATACCAATAAATCTATGAAAATTTAAAATACCCTATTACATTTAATAACCCCTAAAAACCTTAAAAACTGATAAAAATCTTAAACCCCCCAAAAAACAACATTAAACACCACTAATAACCCTAAAAACCCTTTAAAACCCCCAAAAAGTAAAACAAATAATGTCAAAAACCTTAACATCCCTAAAATACTAAACAACACCACAAATATAAAAAAACCCATAAATCCCCTAAAAACCATAAAAACCTGAAAACCCCTAAATTCCCTCAAAATCCCTAAGAACTATAAACAGCCTAAAAACCATAAAATGATAAAATCCCAAAAAATCCATGAAAATGTAAAAAATATTAAAACCTTGAAAACCCCCCTAAAACCCCTAAAACCCCTAAAACACATAAATCCTATAAAATCCCATAAAAATACTAAAAACACATTGAATACACTAAGAACCCTTAAAACACCTAAAAACATTAAAAAACCCCAAAATCATTAAAAACCCCAAAATCTCAAAAAAAACCCCTAACACCCCAAAAAACTATAAAAAACCTAAAACCCTAAAAAACCCTGAAAACCCCTAAAACCCATAAAATGCATAAAAATACAAAAAACCCTAAAACCAAAAAATTCCTAAATAGTCCCGAAAAATCCCTAAAAATGAAATAAAAAACTAAAAAGCCATAAAAACCATTGAAACCCATAAACCCCTAAAAACCATAAAACCCCATAAAACCCCATTAAAAACCTAAAATAACTAAAAAGTAAAAATTTCCAAAAACACCAAAAAATGTTAATCAAATCAAAAAAATCTATAAAGACCCAAAACACTTAAAAACCATTAAAACCCAGAAAAACCATAAAACACTAAAAACCCTAAAAACACTAAAACCCCCCAAAACCCCAAAAACCCTCAAAATCCCTAAAAACCCTAAAACCCTAAATTCATAAAAATACTAAAAATCCCAAAAAAATACCTTAAAATATAAAAAAACCCAATAATCATCTAAAAACCTTAAGGACCCATAAAACAAATAAAAATCATGGAACCCCACTAAATACTCAAAAAAACCAAAAAACCCTAAACTAATAAAAACCCTAAAAAATTAAATACCCTTGAAAAAACCTTATATCCCTAAAAATCCCCCAAAACCCTAAATACCAAACAAACCATAAAATTCTAAAAAAAATCTATATATTTACCAAAAAATGTAAAAAATCATTAATAAACCTGAAATGCATAAAACACCCTATAAACATTTAAAACCTATAAAACCCCCTAAAACCCCAAAAAAACAATAAAACTCTAAAAACCCTTTAAAACCCAAAAATATTTAAAAACATAGAAAAACATAAAACCCTAAAAAACTCAAAAAATCCCTCAATACCCCAAAAACCCAAAACCTTAAAAACCCTGTAAAACCCTAAAAACCCTATTAATAAATAAAGACACTAAAATCCCCTAAAATCCATAAAAATCATTAAAAATCCCTAGAAATCCCTGAAAATGCAAAAAACCTCTAAAAAACAAGAAAACCCACTGAAAACGATAAGCCCCCCTAAAAAACCATAAGAAACCATAAAAAACCATTAAACCCCCCAAAACCCACTAAAAAATCTAAAAACAAATGAAACCCCTCAAAACATTAAAAACATTAAAAACCTTAAAACCCAAAAGAACATAAAAAATTCTAAGACCACAAAAAAACCATAAACCCAAAAAATCCTAATAAGTCCTAAAAACCCTCAATATCCCTAAAACCACTAAAACCCTAAAACCCATAAAAATCAAACACAATCCCTAAAAATAAAAGAAAATGTAAAAACCCTAAAAACCCCTTAAAACCTTAAAACCCCTAAAAACTTTTATGAACCGTAAAATCCCATAAAACCCAGAAGCCTCTAAAAACTCTAAAAACACATTAAACCTGTAAAAATGTTAACAATTCAAAAAAAACTTTTAACCCCTAAAAAATCATAAAATACCATTAAAACCCTAAAACCCATAAAACAATGAGATACCAAAAATCCCTAAAAATCCCTAAAACCCTAAATACCAAAAAAACCACAAAAATCCCAAAAAAACATAAAAAATTATAAAAACTTGAAAGCCTTAGAAAACAAACAAAAACCACTAAAACATTAAAAACCCTAAAGACTATAAAAACACTAAACCCCTTTAAAACCCCTAAAATTATTTAAAAACCAAAAAAACCAAAAAAAACCCTAAAACAAAAATTGACCCCCCCCAAAAAACATAAAATCCCTAAATACCCTAAAAAATGAAAAACCTTGAAAACCCCTAAAAACCATAAAAATCATAAAAAACAATAAAAAATCATAAAAACTATAAAAATCCTAAAAATCTTTAAAAATCCCTGGAACATAAAAAACCATAAAGGCTATCAAAACCCCCTGAAAACCATACCCCCCCCCCCAAACATTAAAACCCACAAAAAATCCATAAAACAATAAACCACTAAAAACTCTAATACCCCTAAATACAATATAAAAACACTAAGAAAGCATAGATCCCTAAAAATCAAAAAATCCTAACACTAAAAAATCATAAAAAAACATAAAAACCATAAAAACCATAAAAACCGTAAAAATCCTAAAATCCATGAAAAACCTAAAATCCGTAAAACCACTCAAAACGCATAAAAAAATAAACACTCCTAAAACCGTTAAAATATTTAAAATCCCTTATAATTCCTGAAAATTTATGAAACCCTAAAATCCATGAAATCCCCTTAAAATTTACAAAACACCTTATAACCCTTAGAATCCCAAAAAACCCAAAAAACCTCTAAAAACAACTAAAAACTCTAAAAACACTAAAACCCCAAAAAACCAAAAAAAACATAAAACCTTAAATTCCCAAAAACATAAAATCCCCTATTAACCATCAAAGTCAAAAAATACCATGAAAAACCTAGAAAATATGAAAAATCTTAAAAATACTAAAAATTTCTGAAAACAAAAAAACCCCCTAAAATCCGTCAAACACCTAAATACTTTAAAAACCCTAAAAACATTAAAAACCATAAAAACCGTAAAACCCCTTAAAATTGTTAAAAAACTATAAAAAACCATTAATCCCACAAAAACACAACTAAACCTAAATCCCCAAAAAACCATAAAAACCCTTTAAACTTTAAAACCACTATAAACCCTGAAAAACCTCAAAAATGATCAAAATCACTAAAAAAACTAAAAACCCTAAAACCATAAAAACCCCAAAAAAATCCTTAAAAATTCCTAAAAATGTAAAAACCCTAACACCCCTGAAAGAACCCTTAAATCTATAAAAACCTTAAAACCCCTAAAACACATAAAAATCCTAAAATCATTAAAAAATCTAAAAGCCTTTAAACCCCTAAACACTTTAAGAAACTCTAAAACCCATTAAAATCCCAAAAATCTAATAAGAACCGCAAAAAAAATCTATAAACCCAGAAAAAACCTAAAACACTAAAAATCCAAAAAACCCTTAATGTACAATAAAGGCAATAAAAATCCTAAAAATTCCAGGAAATGTAAAAAACTCCAAAAACATTGAAAAACTAATAAAAACCATAAATATCCATAAAATTGTAAAAATACTAAGAAACACACAATAATTATAAAAAACCTATAAAACTCTAAAAACCCTTAATATACCTAAAAAATCATAGAAACATTAAAAATCATAAAAAACTAAAATACCCCAAAGAAGGAAATAAAATCAAAAATCTCATAAAACCCAAGAAGCACTAAAAACCCTCAAAATCCATAAAACCCTAAAAAAAATAAAACAAAAAAGAACCCTAAAAATCCATAAATACCATTGAAAACATTAAAACCCCTCGAAACCATGAAAACTCCCAGAAAACTATAAAAACCCAAAAAAACATAAAGATCCTAAAAACCCAATAAAACCCCACTAAAAATTCTATAAACCCTTAACACCTCAAAAAACTTTTAAAAAATAAAGAACCTTTAAACCTGTAAAAATTAAAAAAACCCATACAAACACTAAATAAACATAAAAATGGTAAAAACACTATGAAATCTTGAAATCCCCTTAAAAACCTAAAAATCACTAAAAATATTAAAAACCCCTAAAACACATAAATTCTTTTAAAATACCTAAAAATCTTGGCAAACATAAAAACACCTAAAAACACTAAAAATCATTTGAAAACCATAATAACTCCTAAAAACCTTTTAAAACCATAATCCCCATAAAACCCGTAAAACCAATAAAACTCTAAAAACCCATAAAACCCCAAAAAACATGTTAAAAAACTCATCCAATCCATAAAAAACTCAAAAACTCAAAAAAATTCCTAAAAACCCAAAAAAGCTATATAAACCCCAAAAACACTAAAAAACCTAAAAACCCTAAAAACCCTCATAAATCCAAAAAAACCCTCATAATTAATTAAAATAATAAAAAAATCTAAATACCATAGAAATCTTGAAAAATATCTAAACATTATGGAAAACATAAAAAACCTTAAGAACCCTTAAAAGACCAAAAAAAACCATAAAACCCCCGAAAACCATAAAACCACCTAGAAACACATAAAAAACCCAAAACTACTAGAAATACTAAAAATAATTTAAACCACTAAAAATGATAATAAAATCAAAATATCATTTAAACCCTAAAAATATTCCTTAAAAGTCCAAGAAAATAATAAAACCCTAAAACACTAAAAAACCTAAAACCCAAAAAATCCCCTAAAACACTAAAATTCCCTAAATTCACTAAAAAGGAAAAAACCCTAAAAATACTAATAATACCTGAAAACCATTGAAGAATTAAATAGCCCTGAAAACCCCCGGTAAAACATAAAAAACATTAATAACCATAAAAAACCAATAAACATGATAAAAAACCAAAAACTCTAAAAACCATTTAAAACCCTAAAAATGATAAAAACGATAAAAAACCTTAAAATACCTAAACAACCAATAAAATAATAAAAACCCTAAAAACCATAAAAACCCAGAAAAATAAAAAACCTCTCAAAATCCTAAAAAACCCTAAAACCCATAAAAATCCTAAAAAAGACATAAAATCCCTAAAAATGTAGAAAACCATAAAGAACCCTGAAAACCTCTTGAAACCAATACAAACCCCTAAAAACCATTAACTCCTAAATATCAAAAAAAAAACCTAAAACCAGTAAAAATTATAGAAACCTTAAAATGCCTAAAAATATTTAAAAACTCTGAAAACCATAAAAAACTAAATAACTCAGAAAACTCTTAAAAATCCAAAAATACCATAAAACCATAATCACCCTAAAAACTCTAAACAAAAAAACCCCTAAAATCCCCCAAAATCCATAAAAAACCAAAAAATTCCCTATAAGTCATACAAATCCTAAAAATTCCAAATAAATCCTTAAAAACCTAAAAAACCCTAAAAACCCTAAAACACAGTAAAAATCTAAAACCCTAAAACCCCTAATTGTTTTTTTAAAATCAATAAATCCTTAAAAACCATAAAAACTCGAAAAATATTAAAACCCCAAAATAATCCATAAAAAATCCTAAAATCATAAAAAACTCAAAATATCCTCAAAATCCTTAAAAATCATAAAACCCCTAAATACTAAAAATATCCTAAAAAAGAATAAAAATTACTGAAAACATAAAAACCCATGAAAAGCTCACAAAAACAATAAAGACACCTAAATACCCAACCCCCCCCCCCCCCCAAACCCCTAAAGATCCACTAAAAACACTAAAATCAATTAAAATCCCTAAAAATGTCAAAAAAAACTCAAAAAACCCATAAAAACCCTAATATTTTTTTTAAAAAATAAAAACACAATAAAACCATTAAAACACTAAAACCCTAAAAACCTAAATAAAACACCGAAAACCCCTAAAAATACCAAAATCCATAAAACCCTAAGAAACCATAAAAACCATAAAAACCATAAAAATACCAAAAAAAATCACTTAGAATGTAAAAAACCGTAAAAACCATGAAGACTATAAATACCCCTAAAACCGTAAAAACCCCTAAAAATGCATAAAAACCATATAATACCACTAAAAACTCAAAAAACCAATAAACCACTGAAAATGTTTAAAAACACTAAAAAACATTTAAAAGCCTATAACAAAAAAAGAATAATAATAATGTAAAATACACATAAAACCTGAAGACACTAAAAACCATGAAAACCCCTAAAACCCTAAAAACCACTAAAAGCTATAAAAAACTCAAAAATACTAAAAATCCAAAAAATCTTAGAAATTACTTGAAAACCTAAAAAACCTAAAGAGAAAAAAAACCCCCAAAAAACCACTAAAAACCATAAAATCAAAAAACTCATAAAATAACCTAAAATCTCAAAATAACCATAAAAGCAACTAAATACTCTTAAAACCCTTAAACCCCCAACACTGTTAAAAATTTTAAAAACCCATAAAACACTAAAAAACTAAAACATAACTTCAAACAAAAAAGACAATAAAAACCATGAAAACCCCTAAAAACTCTAAAAAACCATGAAAATCCATCAATATGCCTAAAAACCCTAAACCCCCATAAAACCATAAAAATCCATGAAAATGTAAAAAGATCCTAAAAAACCCAAACAACCTAGAAACCCATAAAAACCCATGAAAACCATAAAAACCCAATAAAACCTTAAATTCTAGAAAACCCATTAAAACACTAAATTTTATAAAACCCCTTGAAACCCTTATAGAAGTTAAAAAAACTATAAAAAACATTAAAACCCTAAAAAACATAAAAAACCCTAAAAACCCAAAAAACTACAAAAATATAATTAATCCTAAAAACCTAGAAAACCCCTAAACCTCTCAAAATCTTTAGGACCGTAAAAACCCCAGGAACCATAAAATTCATAAAAAAGGCCTTAAAAAGTTGTGAAAACGTCAAAAACCCAAAAACCTAGAAATACCCATGAAAACCATAAAAACTCCTAGAAACAAAAAAACCAAAAAAACCAAAAAAAAACCATAAAGTCCTTAAAACCAATATAATCTCTAGAAACCTTTTAAAACCATAGAAACGTTAATAAAATTAAAAAAACCTTTAAACCCCTAAAGACTAAAAATACCCTAAAAACAAAAACTTCCATAAAACCCATGAAAACCCCTAAAAACCATAAAAAAATAACCCTAAAATATCTTAAAAACCCACAAAATACATAGAATCCACAAAAAGAATAAAAATCCTAAAAAAAATCCCTAAATTAGAAAAAAACCTTAAAAACTCTGAAAAACCTTTGAAGTCCATAAAAACAAAGAAAACCTTATAAACACCGAAGAACACATCAAAACCCTATAACCCACAAAAAAACTCAAAAATCCCTTAAATCCCTAACAACCCACAAAAACCCCTAAAAACTCAAAATCCCAAAAAACCCCAAAAACAATAAAAATTATAAACACCCTAAAAATCCCCATAAACGTTAAAAACCCTAAAAGCCTTAAAAACCTTTTGAAAACCATAAAAATCCCTAAAAACATAAAACTTCTTAAAATACATAAATAACCATGAAAACCCACAAAAATTCAAAAAAATCATTAAACCCCTATAAAAATTAAAAAACTCTAAAACATTAAAAAACTTTAAAACTGAACAGCACTAGAAATAGAAAAACCATAAAACCCTAAAAAATAATAAAAACAGGGGAAAACTCAAACCCCCCCAAACCCTAAAAATACTAAAAACCCAAAAAACCATAAATATTATAAATAAGACCTAAAAATCCATAAAAACTATAAAAACCATAAAACCATGAAAATCCCCCAAAACCCACAAAACCCATAATATAATTAATAACACTAAAACCCCCTAAAATCCAAAAGTCGACTAAAACACTAAAAACCCTTAAAACCCATAAACTGATAAAAAACTCTAAAAAACATAAATACCCAAAAAAATAAAAAATAAACCCTAAACCCCCTGAAAACAATATAAACCATGAAACCATAAAAACAAATAAAAACCCAAAAAACCCCCAAAATACAAAAATAACCATAAACACCCCAAAAATGGAAAAAAATTTCTTAAATCCTTAAATTCTATAAAAATATAAAAACCCAAAAAACCCTTAAAAACGATGAAACTCATAAAACCCCTAATTAAATAAAAACCCCAAAACCAATAAAAAAACTAAAATTCATTAAATCCCTTAAATTATTGAAAAAATCTAAAAAGAACAATAAACACCCAAAAGAAACTCAAAAAACCCCCAAAAATATAAAAAAACGCAACAACCCTAATACCCTTAAAAAACGTTAAAAAAATAAAAAACCTTAAAACGCCTTAAAAACCCTGAAAACCTTAAATATACAAAAAATACCTAAAGACATTGACAACTTAATAAACCCTAAAAACCATTAGTAATAATTGAAAACTATAAACCCCCTAAACACCATAAAATCCCAAAAAATAGAAATGCCCATAAAAACAGTAAAAAATCTAAAAACCCTTAAAACCCCTAAAATTTATAGAAAATGTCTAATTTTTTTAAAGCCATAAAATATTAAAAAAAATCCCTAAAAATTCAAAAAATAAATAAAAACCCTACAAACCTTAAAAAACATGGAAAAACCCTAAAACCATCAATATAACTAGATCCTTAAAAAACTCTAAAAACCATAAAAACATTAAAAGACATAAAAACCAATGAATGCATAAAAAACCTACGAATCCCTGAAACCCCATAAAATCCAAAACAAACCCTAAAAACATTTTAAACCCTAAAAACCTTAAAAACCTTAAAAAATATTAAAAGATCTAAAAATTATTTAAAACCCTAAAATGTTCAAAAAATCTTAAAAATATTAAAACCCCTAAAAACTCAAAAAAACCCCAAAATAACAGAATCATATAAAATCCCTAAAAACCCTGAAAACCCCTAAAAACCCTCAAAATACCTAAAACGTTAAAAAATAAAATCCATAAAAATCCATTAATTCCCTAAAAAAATAAAACCCATAAAACCCAAAAAAAAACTCTAAATTCCATTAAAACCTGTTAAAAATGTAAAAAACTCTAAAAACAATTAAAATTATAAAAAAATCCCAAATAATAAAACACCTGTAAAAACCATAAAAATCCCAAAAAACCACTAAATCCATAAAAACTGTAAAATTTCCTAAAAACAATCAAAATCCTAAAAGGCTGAAAAAATAAAAAAATGTGTCAAAACCACGAAAAACCTCTGAAAACCATTAAAATCCCTAAAAACCTTTAAAACCCCTAAAAAAGTTTAGAAACTATAAAAACCTTAAAAACACTAAAAACTAAAAAACACCTTAAAACCCCAAAAGACCCAAAAACCCTGAGAACTCTTGATGTGTGATCTTCACACCCATGTTTTTAAACCCTCATAATGCTATGTACATTCATTTTGTTAATAAATTTGGTGGATTGGGAACATTTGGTCCAGATCCTTCTTTGTCCTAAAAACCTAAAAAACCCAAAAAGCACCTGAAACCCCCAAAAAAACAAAAAACCAATAAAACCAATAAAACCCATAAAAACCAAATAAAATTTTTATAACTTTTTAGACCCTAAAAAAAGTTCAAAAACTCTAAAAACCATAAATCCCATAAAAACATAGAATACCATAAAACCCAAAACACCCTAAAAACCATGAATAACCAAAAAACCCCTAAAACACTAAAAAACTAAACCCCTAAAAATCCTTTAAACCTATAAAAACCCAAAAAATAATTAAAATTCTAAAACATCACTAAAATTCCATGAAAACGTAAAAAACCCTAAAAACTCTGAAAACCCCCTAAAACCCACAAAAATCCATAATAACCATAAAAATCCTCAAATACAACAAAAAACCATAAAAACCAATTAAAACACAAAAAATTATTTAAATCCCTAAAAAATGTTAAAAAACATTAAAACCTTAAAAAACTAAAAAAACCTTAAAACCCAATATATAATAAAAACCCCAAACGTAAAAATGAAAAAAATCCCAAAAACCCTAAAAGGATAATAAAAAATCCCATAAAACCCATAAAACCCCTAAAAACCAACTAAGAATTATAAAAACCATTTAAACTCGTAAGACCATTAAAAAACACTAAAAAATTAAAAACCCTAAAAACTCAAAAAAACCCCAAACCCCCAAAAGACCCAAAAAACTCAAAAAACCCATGAAAACACCTAAAACCCCTCAAAATCCCTAAAAACCCAAAAAACCCAAAAACCCATAAATATCCTATAAAATACCTAAAATATATTGAAAACCAAAAAAATCCAAAAAAACCCTGAAATTCCATGAAATCGATAAAAACCCCTAAAAACATTAAAATAGCCTTAAAACCATAAAAACCCAAAAAACCATTAATGAAATATATGAATCCTTATATCCTTAAAAATGTTAAAAAACTCTAAAGAAAAATAAAATTCAAAAAAACTAAAAAACCCTAAAAACCCTAAAAACCCTAAAGACCCAAGAACCCCTGAAAAATGTAAAACCCTCCAAATCCCTAAAAACCTTGAAAACCATAACAAACATTGAAATGCTAAAAAACCTAAAAATCTCTAAAAACATAAAAAAACAAAAAAACACTGAAAACCTTGAAACCCCTAAAACCTTAAAAATCTATAAAACACATAAAAACCCTAAAAACCACTAAAAACATTAAAAATAATAAAAATAGTTAGAACCCATAAAAACATTAAAAACAATAAAACCATAAAAGACCTAAAAACTCAAGAAACCCTAAAAATCAAACACCCTATAAAAACCATAAAAACCCTAAGACCCTAAAAACCATAAAAAATCATTATAAATCCTCAAAATCTATAAAAACCTTAAATAACCATAAAAAGTATTAAAAACCTGATATAAATCACTAAATCCCTAAAAAATATAAACCCTTAAAATCCTTAAAAACCTCTAAGAACCATAAAAACCCTAATACTAAAAAAACAATAAAACCCCAAAAATCCCCAAAAATCCCTTAAAACATTTTAAACCCCTAAAAACATTGGAAAATATAAAAAACCATAAAAATCCCAAAAATATAAAAAACCCCAAAAAATCTATAAAAACCATAAAAAACGTGAAAACCCCGAAAATCCAGGAAAAACCTTAAAAACCCAAAAAATAATTAAAATCATTAAAACCCTAAAAACCATATTAATCGATAAAAAATACATAAAAACCAAGAAAACATAAAAAACCCTAAAACCTTGAAAAATCAGGGAAACTCAAAAACCCCAAAAAACCACTAAAAATATAAAAACCCTTTTAACCCCCAAAAACATTAAAAGTCACCAAAAACTATAAGAACCATAAAATGCATAAAAACCTAAAACCCTCAAAAACCTTAAATCACTAAAACCCTTAAAACCCTAAAGACCCTAAAAAATTCCTAAAAATCTTAAAAAACACTAAAGACCATAAAAATAAATAAAAATAACTGAAAATGTAAAAAAACCTAAAAACCCTTGAAAACCATAAAAACCAATAAAAATTTTAAATCCCAAAAACCGTTAAAAACAACAATGAATTATAAAACCCCTTAAAACCCGTAAAATTGTTAAAAGCCTCTAAAACCCTTAAAAATCCCAAGAAAACTCCAAAAAAACAAAAAGACGCCAAAAACCCCAGAGAAAAAACCTAAAACTCCTAAAAACCCATGAAAACCCATAAAAACTACAAAATCCCTAAAAACCCTAAAACATCAAAAACTAAATAAATACAAAAAGTTTGTTAAAATCTATACAAACTTAATAGACTCTAAAAACTCTAAAAACCCATAAAAACTATAAAGTCCACTAAAAACCTTAAACCCCCTAAAAACCAATAAAAACCATATAAAATCTCTAATATCTCTAAAAACTATTTATGCCCCTAAAAATTTTACGAACTCTAAATACACTTTAAACTCGTAATAAACCATAAAATACAAAGATACCCTAAAACCCTTAATATCCTAAAACATTGAAAACACCAAAAAACCCAAAAAAATCTCTAAAAACCATTAAAAACTATAAAAATCCTAAAAAATATCTAGAAATCTCTAAAAAGGTAAAAACCCCTGAAAAACCTAAAAACCCTTGAAAAACATAAAAACCATAAGACCCAAAGAACACATAAAACCCTAAAAACACAAAATACTATAAAAAACCATCCAACCCCTCCCAAAATTTGAAAACTCTAAATCATTAAAAATCTTAAAATTTTAAAAAATACAAAATACCCAAAATACCCAAAAATATCTAAAAACCCCCCTAAAAATCTAAAAAACCATATATCCCTAAAAACCATAAAAACACTAAAAACTCTAAAACCCCTTATAAACCAAAAAATGATAAAAAACTCAAAAATAATAAAAACCCATAAAAAAATCAACAAAACCAAAAAAACCCAAAAGGCTATAAAAACCTTGAAAACTCCTAAAAAGCCTAAAACCTTAAAAACCCCTAAAATCATTCAAAATACTTAAAAATTTGAAAACCCCTAAAAACCAAAAAAAATCTAAAAAATCACTAAAGACCATAGAAAATGTAAAAACCCAAAAAACATTGAAAACACCCTAAAATCCTAAAAAAATAAATAAATAAAAATACTAAAACCCTATGAAATCCCTAAATAACAACTAAAAAGTCTACAAAGTCTTAAAACCTATAAAAATGTAAAAAAACTCCAAAAAAATTAGAATTCCTAAAAATATAAAAATCTCTAAAACCGTAAAAACTCCACAAAAACACTAAAAACCCCTAAAAACCTAAAAAACATTGTAATATTCTAAATACCCTCATAATCCCTAAATACCCTTAAACCCCTAAAAACCATAAAAATCCTAAATAGTCCTAAAAATCCTTGAAACGGTAAAAAACCCAAAAATAAGGAAAAAACCTAGAAAACAATAAGTCCCATAAAAATATATACAACCAATATAAACCCATAAAATCCTAAAAACCCCTAAAAATTAATAGAAAAAAAATAATCAAATCCCTCAAACTCCCTAAAAATGTAAAAAGCCTAAAAGACTAAAAGCCCTCTAAAACCATAAAATTACAAAAACCTTACAAACCCCATAAATACCATAAAACAACTAAAAACTCTAAAACCCCATAAATCACCTAAAACATTAAAAACACTAAAAATCCATTAGAACAAAAAAAACTTAAAAAATCCAAAATCAAAAAAGACCCTAAAAACCCTAAAAAATACAAAAAACCCAAAAAAAATCCAAGAAAATGTAAACAAAACTAAAAAACCTAAAAACATTTTGAAGATCATAATAACCCCTTAATACCATAAAACCCCTAAATCCCAATAAAAACCTTATAAACCAATCAAAACTCAGAAAACCCCAAATGAAATAAAAAATTAAGAAAACTACAAAAAAACCCCTAAAAACCCAATAAAACCCTAAACCCCATCAAAATCCCTAAAATCATTGAAATCCCTAAAAACTATATAATTCGTAAAAATTCCCCAAAAATATCTAAAAAAATAAAAAACTACAAAATCCCTCAAACCCCCTTAAAGACCATAAAAATTCTTATGAACCATAAAGATCATAAAAACCCATAAAAATCCTAAAACCAATAAAGACTCGAAAAACCCTTAGAACGCATAAAAACAATAAAAAATATAAAAAATGTACAAACCCTAAAAAACTTGAAAAAACACAATTAAAAAATGATTCTAAAAACCCTGAAACCCCTAAAAAATCTGAAAAACACCGAAAAACATAAATACCCAAAAAATACCTAAAAACCATAAAAATCC
The DNA here is from genome assembly GCA_963277665.1 of Viscum album. Taxonomy (NCBI): domain Eukaryota; kingdom Viridiplantae; phylum Streptophyta; class Magnoliopsida; order Santalales; family Viscaceae; genus Viscum; species Viscum album. The sequence goes on from OY728156.1 coordinate 123,930,234, forward strand.
CTAAATACATTAAAATCCAAGAAATACCTATAAATATTTGAAAACGTAAGAGAACCCAAAAATCATGAAAAACCCTATAAAATAATAAAAAACAATAAAATCATTAAATACTTTAAAAAACCCATAAAAACCCTAAAACCCACTAAAACTCTAAAACAACTTAAAACCCATAAAATATTAAAAAATTGTAAAAATCCTAAAAAACCCGAAAATAACTCAAAAAACCATTAAAATCACAAAAAACATTAAAATATAAAAATCCCAAAAACTCTAAAATCCATAAAACCCCCTAAAATACCTCAAAATCCAGAAAACCATATAAAAACCTCAAAATGATAAAAATCCTATAAAATCCCTAAAAATCCTTAAAAATGTGGAATAAACTAAAACCCCTTGAAAACCAAAAAATCCCTAAAATCATTAAAAACACTAATATGAATAAAGACACTAAAACCCACTAAAAACTCCCAAACCCCTTAAAAATATAAAATTTTCAAATATATAAAAAAACATAAAACCCCTAAAAACTCAAAAAACCCTAAAGTCACAAAAGACCTTAAAATATAAATGAACTTTAACCCCTAAAAACTCTAAAAAATCCCATTAAACGTCAAAATACATAAAACCCCTATAACCCCTAAAAACCATAAAAATCCTAATAGTCCCCTAAAAAGATATGAAAGTGTCAAAAACCCTGAACACTCACTAAAAACAAGAGTACCCCATAAAAATCTTAAAAAAACCTAAGCCCAAAAATCCCAAAACACCACAAGAAACACTAAAACCACTTCAAATTCCATAAAATTTTAAAAACTCTAAAAAACCTATAAAAAATAAAAAATCCCCTAAAAACTCAAATAATCTTAAAAAAACCTAAAAATGTAAAAAAACACTGAAAACTCTAAAGACCCTCAAAATCTCTAAATCCCTAAAAACCATAAAAATCCTAAAAATCCGTAATAATCTCTGAAAACATAAAAAACCCTAAAAACCATGATTATCCCACAGAAATAATAAAAAACCCCATAAAAACCTTTTAAAAAAATAACTTCCAATAAAATCCCTAAAAATACTAAAAACTATAAAATGTTAAAACCCGTGAAATTTAAAAAATTTAAAAAACAATAAAACCCATAAAAACTCAAAAAACCCTAAATTCAAAAAAGAAACAAATACTATGAAAAACCCTAAAACCTGATAAACAATGAAAACCCCAAAAACACTCAAAATCCTAAGAAAATCCTTAAAAATCCGAAAAACCAAAAAATCCTAAAAAATCTTCAAAAAACCGCAAAACATAAAATATAGAAAACACCCAAAAAACTCTTGAAAACCATAAATACCCCTAAAACACTTAAAACCTATAAAAACCCTAAGAACCGATATAATCTAAAAATCCTTAAAGCACATAAAATGTTAAAAAAAGATGAAAAATCTTAAAACCCTATAAAAATTAAATAACCATAACAATAAAAAATACATAAAAACGATGTAAACCCTTCAAACCCTCAAACCCTAAAAAACCTAAAAACCAACATAATCCTTAAAATTTTTAAATAACTCTAAAAATAGTAAAAATTCAAAAAAAATCACCAAAAAACCTTTAAGATGTAAAAACCCTAAAAACCTTAAAACCCCCCTAAAAATCATAAAACCCTAAAAATAAATGAAAACCAAAAAAACCAAAAAACCCTAAAAATCAGTAAAAATATAAAAACTATTTAAACCACTAAAACATTAAAAAACACTAAAAACCCAAAAAACCCCTAAATAACTCAAAAAATCCCCAAAACTCAAAAGACCATTAAACCCCTAAAACCCTGAAAATCATGGGAAAACCTAAAAACCAGCAAAATCCCTAAACAAAAAAAACCCTAACTACCATATAAATCCTTAATAATCCCTACAGATATATGAAAATATAAATTACCATAAAAACCCTGAAAATATCCTAAAACACATACCCCAAAAAATCATTAAAAACCTTAAAACCATAAAAACCCTAAAAATCTACTAAAAATTCAAAAAACCCTAAAACACCTAAAAACATTAAAAAAATATAAAAAACCATTATACACTAATTTTAAAAAAAACTAAATTCTAAATTTCCCTAAAAAACTAGAAAACCCTAAACACCATTAAAATCCATAAAATCCTTCAAAATACCTAAAATAGTAAAAATCCCTAAATGACATAAAAATCCAAAAAATCCCTAAGAAACCTTGAAAACATAAAAAACCACAAAAAATAAAAAATCCTCGAAAACCATAAAAACCCCTAAAAACATCAAAAGACTAAAGCTGATAAAAACCCTAAAAAATTAAAAACGTCAAAAACCCTCCAACCCTGTAAAATGTTAAAAAACCCTAAAAATTATTTAAATCCCTAAAAATCTCAAAAAACAAAAATAACCATAAAAACTCTAAAAGACTTAAAAACCCTAAAAATCCCATAAAACACAAAAAAACCAACAAAATCAAAAAAAACTTAAAAAACTATATCCCATAAAAACCCTTAACATTAAAATCCCAAAAACCATGAAAAACCACTAAAAACCATAAAATCCCTTGAGACACTAAAACCCATAAAACCCAAAAACACTAAAAAATAAAATAATCCTTAAAACCCCTAAAATGTTAAAAAAATCTAAAAGCCAGTAAAAACCCTAAAAACCCATGAAAACTCCTAACCCCCATAAAAATACTCCAATAATGTTAAGACCCAAAAAAACATAAAAATCCTAAAAAGTCCCTCAAAATACCGAAAATAAATAAAATACCCTAAACCCCTAGAAAACCCACTAGAAACCATAAAACCCCTAAAACAATAAAATACATAAAAACACTTTAAAATCTATAAAAACCCTTAAAACCCCTAAAAGTGTTTGAAAATTCTAAAAACCTTATAATCCCAAAAACCTCAAAAAAATCATAAAAACTCAAAAGATCCTAAAACCTCTGAAAACTACTAAAACCCTTGAAAACCCTAAAAACACTCAAAATCCTTGAAAATCATAAAAAAATATAAATTACCAAAAAGCACTAAAAATCTCTAAAAATGTAAAAAACCCTAAAAAACTGGAAAACCAACTAGGAACCGTAGAAACTCTAAAAACCATAAAAGACCATAAAACCCCATAAAACATATATATCCAATAAAAAAATCAAAAAAAAATCAATCCTCTAAAAATGATAAAATTATCTAAAAATCATAGAACCCCTAAAAGACTCAAAAAACCATAAAAACCCAAAAAACCCCATAAACACTATAATACACAAAAAACACTAAAAATCATGAAGAACACTAAATCCCTCAAAATCCCTAAAAACCATAAAAACCATAAAAACTAAGAGAATCCTAAAAATCCCTAAAAATCATTGAAATATAAAATTACCCTAAAGACCCTAAAAACCTAAGAAAACTATAAAAACCCCTAAAAAACTAAAATCCCTAAAACTCTATAAAAACAATAAAAACCCACTATAAAATCTAAAAGTCCTAAAACCTTAAAAATGTTCTAAAAAACTCTAAAAAACCATAAAAAAATAAAAACTCAAAAAAAAAAACACTAAAACCCAAAAATGGCTCTAAAAGAGTTAAAACACTTAAAAACCTTAAAAATCATTGAAAACCCTTAAAATTGTAAAATTCCTTAAAAACCAAAAAAGAGCATAAAAACTATAAAATATTAAAAAAGGAAAAAAATCATGGAATACATTAAAACAACTAAAATAATTTAAAACCCATAAAATCCATAATAACCCCTAAAACCTTTTAACACCATAAAACCCCATAAAACATCCTAAAAACTAACAAAAAACTAAACCCCCTAAAAACGTTAAAATATCTAAATACATTAAAAACCCAAAAAAACTTAGAAACCCCTTAAAACTAAAATAAACATAAAAACCATGAAGGCCCCTAAAGTTACTAAAAACCCTAAGAAACCCTCAAAATCCCTAAAACCCCTAAAAACCTTAAAAACCAACAAAAATACAAAAAATAACTTGAAAAATCTATAAAAATGTGAAAAACAAAAAAACCATAAAAACCATAAAACCACTAAAAACCATAAAACCCTAAACACCCATAAATACACAAAAAATCACTAAAAAATTAATAACCCACAAAACCCCTAAAAAGATAAAAAACTCTAAAAACCCATAAAAATGAAAAAAACCCCAAAAACCTAAAAGACCCTAAAAACAATGAAATCCCCCAAAACCTTCTAGGACCCATTAAAATATTTAAAAATACACAAAAACCTCCAACCATAAAAACCCTAAAGTGCCCTAAAATCCTTGAAAATGTAAAAAAACCCTGAAAACCCCAAAAACGCTGAAAAACAAAAAACCCCTAAAAATATTAAAAAAATAATAAGAACCTCTAAAAACCAAAGAAACTAAAAAATATAAAACCCATTAAAATCTAAAAAAAACATTGAAAAACTCTGAAAACATTAAAAAACTAAAAACTAAGAAAAACCCCATAAAACCCAAAAAAAACAATAAAAACTCTAAAAACCATAAAAATAATAAAAGCCCTGAAACCCCTAAAACCCTCAAAATCCGAAAAAATTCCAATAGAACCTAAAAACAATTAAAATACAAAAAAATTACTAAAAATACATAAAAATACCAAAAAACATAAAAAACCTAAAAACCCTAAAAACCATATAAATGTATAAAAACCCTTAAAATCCATAAAAACCCTAAAACATATTAAGCACTATAAAACCACTTAGAACCCCAGAATTGTTAAAAAATAAAAAAACAAACCTTTAAAACCCTATTTTTTTAAAAAAATATATTCCCCGAAGACTATAAAAACCTAAGAAAACCCTAAACCCCTTTAAACCCCCAAACCCACAAAATCTGTAAACACGTTAAAAATAAAACCATAAAAATCCAAATAAATACAATAAGATTCCTGAAAACATAAAAAAATTAAAAACATAGAAAAACACCTAAAAACATTAAAAACACATAAAATCCCTAAATAACCATTAAAACCAAAAAATCACACAAAAACTCAAAAATCATATAAAACCCAAAAGACTCTAAAAACATTAATGAACCCTAAAAACCATAAAAATCAATGAAAAACTCTAAAAAAAATCAAAATCCCTAAAACCCCTAAAAACCTAAAAACTATAAAATTCCTAAAACCCCCTAAATATTTTGAAAACATTAAAAACCCTAAAACCATGAACTCTTTAAAACCATAAACATCCCTAAGAACCTTATAAACCCAAAAAACCCAAAAAACCCCTTAAAAAGATCTAAAAACTCAAAATCACTTATATTTCTTAAAAACATTAAAAAAACTCTAAAAAATATTCAAAACCCTAAAAAACTAAAAAAATCCCAAAAATAAAAAAATAACTTAAATAATTGAAAACCAATAAAACCCTAAAAAATACTGAACAAAACTAAAAACCCTCAAAATCACTAAAAACCTCATCAAATCATAAATACCATAAAAATTATAAAAGTACCCTAAAAATCCCTAAAAATGTTAAAAACTGTAAAAATGCAAAAAAAACTCTTAAAAGACATATAAATCGTTATAACCTTAAAAACCTTAAAAACCCAAAAAACCCAAGAAACCCAGTAAAAACTCTAAAACCTCTTAAAACCCCTAAAAACATTAAAAAACACAAAAATTCTATAAAACCCCTAAAAAACTAAAAAATAACCAAATAACCAAAAAGACCATAAAAACACTAAAATAATCCTAAAACCGTTAATAAACCATGAAAACCCCTAAACACCCCCAAAATCACTAAAATCTCGAAAACCCATAAAAACCTTTAAAATCCTAAAAAATCCCTAAAAATCCATTAAAATGTAAAAAACCTTAAAAATCTTAAAAAAATACATAATTACTATCTAATAGTTAGAAACCATAAAAATCACTAAAACCCATGAAACCGATAAAACCCCAAGAAACACTAAAAACTGTAAATAAATCTAAAACCCAAAAAATTAAAAAAACGCTATAAAACCATAAAACCCTAAAAAACTCAACCGCCCTAAAAACTAAAACAAAAACTCATTTTTTCATAAACACTAAATCAAATAAAAATCCATTAATACCCTAAAAACACTAAATACTATAAAAATCCAAAAATGCCCTAAAATCCATAAATATGTGAAAGCCCCTAAAAACCCAGAAAAACCCCTAAAAACCATAAAAACTCTAAAACCCATAAAAACCCTAAAATGCATAAAAACCTTACAAACACTAAAAAATATAAAAACTCATAAAATCCTTATAAATTTTTTAAACTCAAAATAACATTAAAACCCTAAAAAATAAAAAAATCCCTGAAACCCCAAAAAAACTAAGAAACCCAAAAATACCTAAAAACCAGAAAACCCCTAAAATCCCTCAAAATAAAAAAACCTAAAACCAAAAAAATACTAAAAAATCAATAAAAATCATTAAAAATATAAAAAAACCCTATAACCCCTGAAATCCATAATAACCAATAAAAACATTAAAACCATAAAAACCATAAAGACCCATATAGCCCTAAAATCAACTAAAAATCTAAAACCTGTAAAAAATTTAAAAATAACTAAAAAATCACAAAAATTCTAAAAAACTCAAATGAACCATAAAACCAAAAAATAAAAATAAAAACCCTAAAACCCTAATACCTTGAAAACCCCTAAAAACCCTAAATTTCCCCAAAATCACTAAAAAACCAAAAAATCATTAAAACCATAGAAAATCTAAAAAAACATAAAAATACCTTAAAAGGTTGGAAACCCTAAAAACTCCTTTAAAACTATAAAAAACTTAAAACCCATCAAACACCATAAAATCCTTAAAATCCACTAAAGTATATAAAAATGCTTAATACTCTTAAAACATTAAAAAACTATGAAAAACCTTAGAACCATAAAACACTAAATAACCCTTAATCTCCAAGAAACTCTTACAACCATTAATACCCTAAATAAAACAAAACCCTGAAAAACCTAACCCCCCCAAAACTCATTAAAAATCCAAAAAAATCTTAAAATCCATTAAAAACCAGAAAATCAACAAAAATCCATGAAACTATAAAAGGCCCCAAAATAATGAAGACCCCACGAAAACCATAAAAACCATTAAAAAAATTAAAATTCCCAAAATCCCATAAAACCCTAAAAACAATAAAAAATCTAGAACTCCATAAAACCCTTAAAATGACAAAAAAATATTAAACCTTAAAACCCAAAAAAATTAAAAAACTCTAAAAAAAATACCCTAAAAACCATTAAAACCCCTAAAATCATATAAAGCATGAAAAATCATAAAAAATCATAAAATAAATACATTTCAAAAACATAAACTAATAAAAATCAAAAAACGACTTAAAATTCCCAAAAAATGTAAAAAAACCTAACAACCATGAAAAAACCCTAAAATCTATAAAGCCCCCAAAAAATTTAAAACCATATAAGAACCCTAATAAAAATAAAATCTCTAAAAACATTTAAATCCACTAAAAAGTTAAAAATATATAAAAAAACCCTAAAAATCCTAAAAACATAAAAACCCCTAAAAACCCAAAAGTCCCTAAAACCCTAAAAACCATAAAACACTTAAAAAACCAAAAACCCCAAAATCCCTAGGCCCCTAAAAACACTAATAACCATAACAATCCTATAAAGCCCTAAAAATACCTGAAAATGAAAAAACCCCTAAAACCCCTAAAAACCCTTAAAAACAATAAAACCCATAATAACATTAAAAAAAACTAAAAACCCATAAAACACTAAAACCAACTAGAATCTCTAGAAACCCTTCAAAACACTAAAAACAATAAAAATCTCAAAAAACCATAAAAACCTAAAAACTAAAAATCCCCTAAAAATCGTAACATACCATAAAAACCCTAAAACCCCCTTACATCCCTAAAAACCAAAAAACCCAAAAAACCCTTCAAATTCTCAAAAAATCCCAAAAAACAATAAATCATAAAATATCCAAAAATCCCTAAAATGCCTAAATACATAAAAACTCCTAAAAACAATGACAGACCCTTGAAAACCATAAAAACTTCTAAAAACGATAAAAAACCTAAAATCCCATATAAACCCTAAAAACTACTAAATGTCTAAAACCCCTTATAATGTCTAATAACAATTAAAAAATCTAAAAGACCTTAAAACCCTAAAAAACAAAAAAACCTAAAAACCCAAAACACCCTAAAAACCTGAAAACCCCCTAAAAAACTAAAAATCCCTAAAAACCCTAAAATCCATCAAATTCAATAAAAAATAATAAAAACACTAAAAACCCTAAAACCATAAAAATCCTAAAAATCCCACAAAATCCCTGAAAACAGAAAAAATCTTAAAAATTCAAGAAACCCTGGAAAACCCTAAAACTCCAAAAGATCGTAAAAACCCTAAAACCCATAAAAAATCAACCCCACCCTAATAACTCTAAAAATCATTAAAACCATAAAACAATAAAAACTCTAAAAACCAAAACATCCCTAAAAAGATCAAAAAATCTCTAAAAACCCAAAAATATCCTAAAAACTCTGAAAAAACCATTAAACCCCTAAAAATCCTAAAAAACCTAAAAACTCTCAAAATACATAAAATAATTAAAAAATACAAAAAAAACCTAATAAATAATAAATATCCTAAAATCCCTAAAATTCCTAAAAACATAAAATCCCATAAAACACATTAAAACCTCGTCGAAAAAATACTCTAAAAACCTTAAAAAACTCAAAAATCCCATAAAACAAAAAAAATAAAAACTCTAAAAAATCATTAAAACTCATAAAAACATTAAAAACTCTTAAAACTCTTAAGGCCCCAAAAAACAAAAAAAATCATACTACCACAAATACCATAAATATAGAAAGAACCCTAAAAACCAAAAAAACTTGAAAAAAATAAAAACTGTAAAATTCCCTAAACACCAACCAAACCCCTAAAAACCATAAAAGTAATAAAAGGCCAAAAAAATCCATTAAAATTTTAAAAAACCCCTAAAAACCATGAAAACCCAATGAAAACCATAAAACCCCAAAAAACCTAAAAACCCAATAAACCTTCCCAAAACCACTAAATACTCTAAAAGTCCCCGAAACCCCTAAAATATTAAAAACTATAAAATACATCTAAAACCCTAAAACCTAAAGAAATCTAACAAAAAAACAATAAAAACCTTAAAGCAGTTAAAACCCCTTAAATAACCTAAAAAACCCAAAAACCACCAAAATTCCTAAAAACCATAAAAATCATATAAAATATAAAAACACAAGGAAATCTTAAAAATCACTGAAAACATAAAAAACCTAAAACCTTGAAGACGCCGAAAAACAATATAACCCCTAAAAACATTTAAAACCCCAAAACCCAAATTTGACCCCTAAACATTTAAGAACTCTAAAACCCCTTAATAACTCTTAAAATCCAAAATACCCATAAAACCATAACACCCAAAAAACCCCTAAAACCCCCAAAAAACCCCAAAACCCATCAAAGTACCAAAATACCATAAAAAATACTAAAACCTTAAAAAAGATTAAAAATTCCTAAAAAACTATAAAGACATAAATAGACCTAAAAACCTTGAAAACCCCAAAAACACATAAAACACATAAAAACCATAAATATCTTAACACACAAAGAACCCATAAAATCCTATAAAACATCGAAAAACATAAAAACAATAAAAAAAACATAAAAACCATAAAAAATAAAAAAACAACACAAAAAACAAAAAAGACCATAATAACCCTAAAAACCAATAAAAATCCTAAAACACCTTGAAAAACCTAAAACCCCCTCAAAATATATAAAAACCATAAAAAACCATAAATTCTGTAAAAATCCCAAAAATCCGTAAAAATCACTAAAAATTTAAAAACTCGTTAAAATCATAAAAAAACTATGAAAACCATAAGAAACCCAAAAACCTAAAAAATATAAAGATGCATAAAAACAATAAAAAAGTCTAAAAATAAAAAAACCCTAAAATCCCCTGAATAAGTTACAAAATCTAAAATACCGAAAAAACTCTAAAAAAATCAAAAAACTCAAAATGCACCAAAAACCCATAGACACTAAAAAACCCTAAAAAACCTAAAACCCCTAAAACATTGAAAACTACTAATACCCTCAAAATTCCTAAAATCCCTAAAACAAAAAAAACTATAAAAATCCAAAAATAAACATGAAAATTCCATAAAAAGTAAAAAACCATAAAACCCATGGAAAACCCTTCAAACCATAAAAATGCATAAATAATTTAAACCCCAAGAAACATATAAAAACCCTAAAACCCCACTAAAAACACTAAACATCCTTAAAAACTAGAAAAACAATTATATAATATAAAAACCATAAAAACCCTAAAAAATAAAAAAACAATAAATAACCTAAAAGAAAATGAAATCCCTACAAAACCATAAAATCCTTGAAAACCCCTAAAAACCATAAAAATAGCTAAAAATCCTAAAAACACCTAAAACCCAATAAAATAAAAAAAATCACTAAAAAGCATTGAAAATGTAAATAAAACTAAAATCCCGAAAAACCCCTCATAATCATAAAAATGCCTTGAAACCATAGAAAATCCTAAAAACCCATAACAACCATAAAAACCCACTAAAAACTATAAAAACCCAGAGATCTCATAAAAGAGTTAAAAAACACTGAAACCCTTAAAATCACTAAAAATAAAAAAAAATTAAAAACTAAAAAACCTAAAAACCTTGGAAACCCCTAAAAATCCTAACCCCCCCCCCAACCCCTAAAACCCTAAAAATCATCAAAACCCCTAAAACCATAAAAATAAAAAAAAAATCAATAAAAATAACTGAAAATGTGAAAAACCTTGATAATAAATTGAAAACCATAAAATCCTCTAAACACCATAAACAACACATAAAACCCCTAATACTAGTGAAATAGATAAAAACCCTTTAAACACCTATAATTTTTAAGAACTAAAAAACTGTCAACACCTTAAAAAAAATAAAAATCATGAAACCCCAAAAAGAACATAAAAACCATGAAAAAACCTAAAACACTAAAAATTATTGAAACCCACCAAAACCATCAAAATCCCAAATACCCTAAAAATACATAATATCATAAAAACCTATAAATCCTTGCAATTGTTAAAAATTCTAAAAACCCTAAAACCCCCCCTGAAAACCATTAAAACCCCAAAAAACCTTTAAAATCTATGAAGCCCTAAAAACGACTAAAAATCTAAAAAACTCTACAACATATAAAAACATTAAAAACTAAAAAAATCATAAAAACCTTGAACAAATCAAAAAAATCCCTAAAACCCCAAAAACTTCATAAAAACCCTAAAAACTCCAAAAAAACAAACCCCCTCAAAAACCCTAAAAATCCTAATAACCGTAAAAACAATAAAAATCCAAAAATTGCATAGAAATCTTTAAAAAATGTAAAACCCCCAAACCACCCTAAAATACCTCGAAACCCATAAGAATATCTAAAAACCAATAAAAACCATATAAATTCAAAAAATTACTAAAAAATCTAAAACCCCTTTAAACCCTTAAAATATTTTAAAATTTCTAAAAATCCATTAAAACTCTAAAAAACAAAAAAAAAGAACCTAAAAAATCAAAACACTAAAAACCCAAAAAAACCCTCTAAAACCGGAAAAAGGCCTAAAAACACAAATATCTAAAACCTATAAAACACCTGAAAACCATAAAAACCCTAAAAAATCCCTCAAAACCCTAAATTTTTTAAAACCCCTAAAATAACCACAAAAAAAAATAGAAACCCCTAAGAACCATGAAAACCCTAAAATACCATAAAATACCTAAACACCAATAAAAATGAAAAAAACCATAAAAACCCCAAAAATGTTTAAAAAACTCTAGAAACCCTTAAAACCCCTAAAAACTCAAAAAAATCCCTTAAACCCCTTAAAACCAGGGAAAACAATAAAATCATTAAAATCCATAAAAAACCCTAACCCCCCCCCCCCACCAAATCCCTAAAAACCCAAAAAAAACCTGAAAACCATAAATAACAATAAAAATCCTAGAAAATGTAAAACCAATAAAACATTAAAAACCCCCTTAAATGAATTAAAAACCCTTAAAAGCATAAAAAATCTAAAACGAAAAAACCCCAGACCCCGAAAAACTCTAAATACCCTTAAAACCCCTAAAAATATAAAAAATCAAAAATCCCTTAAAACCTTAAAAAACTAGAAAATTCCCAAAAAACCCAAAAGACCCTAAAAAAGAATGAAAACCCCTAAAACCAGAAAAACCCTTGGAAACCCAAAAAACTCCAAAATCCCTAAAAACCCTAAAAACACTAAAAACTATAAAAAACCTTAAAACCCCAAAAAAATCCTTGAAAACACAAATAACATAAAAACACTTGAAAAACATAAACCCCCTAAAACCTTTAAAAAGCCTAAAAATACATAAAACCCACTAAAACATATAAAATCCCTTAAAACCCTAAATATGATAAAAAAAACTAGTAAAATCCTTTAAAACCCCCAAACCCATAAAAATCATGAAAGTACCTAAAATCCTTGAAAACCTACGAATCCCTAAAAACCGTGAAAACCCCCTCAAAACCTTAAACCCATAAAGACCATAAAAGACCTAAAAACATTAAAAAACCCTCATACCACTAAATACGTTAAAAACATAAAAAACCCTTAAAACATGAAAAGAAACCTAAAACACAAAAGACCATAAAATAATGAAAACCCTATTACCCTAAAAAACACTGAAAAACATAAAAATGCTAAATTCCATAAAAACCCTACGAACCCCAAAAACCATAAAATCCTAAAAATAACTAAATTCCAGGGAATGAAAAAGACACTAAAACCCATGAAGGCCCCCTAAAACCCATAAAAACTCATAAAAAACATAAAGCCCTAAAACCCAAAGAAACAATAAAAATCCACTAAAAACTCTAAAAATCGTTAAAACCACAAAAAATGTTTAGAAACGCTAAAAATATTAAAATACTAAAAAAAAAACACTCAAAACCCATGAAATCCCATAAACTACTAAAAAAAATAAAATCCATAAAAACCCTAAAACCATAAAAACCCTCAAAATCCATAAAACCCCTAAAATCATTAAAATTCATAAAAATATTAAAAATTCCTAAAAATCCCTAAAAGCGTAAAAAACCTTCTAAACCTGAAAAACTGATGAAAACCATAAATTCCTAAATTTTTTTAAATAACCATAAATACCCTAAAACTTTCTAGACACATTAGAACCCATTAAATACTCTAAAAATGTTAAAACTATAAAAAACCTGAAAACCCATAAAAAATAAAAAAACACTAAAACCCAAAAAAACCCTGAAAGTCCCTAAAAAACTAAAACACTTGAAAACCCTAAAATCCTTTAAAATCATTAAAATCCCAAAAAATACACTAAAACACAAAAAAATTCAAATAAATACCTAAAAATCTATGAAATAGTGAAGAACCCTAAAAACCATGAAAACCCCATTGAGCTAAAAAACCCCTAAAATAATAAAAAAACCTAAAACTCGTAAAACTCATAAAAACCTTATAATGCACAAAAAAATTTAAAAACCCATTGAACCCGTGTAATCATTATAAAAACGATACAAAATAAAACCATATAAAACTCAAAAAACCCATAAAACACCCCAAAATTTATAAAGACCCTAAAACACTGAAAAACACCAAAAACTATAAAAATACATAAAAACCCTAAAACCCCTAAAAACATAAAATGTCTAAAAAACATGTAAAAATATCTAAAATCATAAAACCCCCTAAAGTCTAAGAAAACACCTGAAAACCATTAAAACCATAAAAAGATATAAAAAAAGAGAAAACCCTAAAAATCAATAAAATATATAAAACCCCTAAACCTTTAAACCCCTAAAAACAATAAAAAACTCTAAAACCCTAAATACCATAAATACTCAAAAAACATAAAAAACATAAAAAGTTCATAAATATAATAAAAATCCTAAAACCCTGAAAACCCCTAAAATAATCAAAATCCAAAAATACCATAAAAACCTTAAAAATCATAAAAATCCCCAAAACCCTAAAAACCTTGAAAATGTGAAAGACCCTAAAAACCCAAACCCCCCCCCCCAAACAATAAAAACCCCTAAAACCCTTTAAAACCCTAGAAACAAATAAAACCCACTGAAACTCTAAAAACCCTTAAAATCCCTAAAAGGATAAAAAACTATAAATACACTTAAAATTGCTAAAAATCAAAAAATACACTGAAAATAGAAAAGAACCTAAAACCGTAAAAACCCCTAAAAAGGTTAAAATAATAAAATACCCTAAAACCCCCAAAATCCCAAAAACCCTAAAAATTGTAAAAACCATAAAAACCATAAAAATCAATAAATTATAAAAACAAAAAAACCCCTTGAAAACCGTGAAAATTTTAAAAACCCAAAGAAGTACTTAAAAAAATTAAAACCCTAAAGTCCCATTAAACTATAAAACCTCTAAAAATGGTAAAAAAACTCTTAAAAAAATAAAAAATAGTAAAAAATTAAAAAACCGAAAAAATTATAAAAGAGGCTCAAAACCCTAAATACCCCAAAGACCCTAAATAACCCTAAAAACCCTCAAAATTCCTAGAAATATTAAAACCATAAAAAAATAAGATGACCAAATATCCATAGAAATCCCTAAAAATGTAAAAAAAACTAAAACACTAAAAACCATATGAAATCCCTCAAAACCTATAAAACCCTTAAAAAATTCTAAGAATCAATAAAAACCATAAAACCACTAAAACTATAAAAACCCTTAAAACCATAAAAATGTAAAAAAGACTCTAGAAAAATTCAAAACCATAAAGAACTCAAAAAACCCCTAAAATCATAAAAAACCAATTAAATACTAAAAAAATATAAAAACCCTTTAAAACCCTAAAATCCCCCTGAATCCCCAAAATTCATAAAAACCCTAAAATCATAAAAATATTTAAAAATCCCAAAAATTCTCTAAAAAGATTAAAACCACTAAAAACCATGATACCCCTTGAAATCCATAAAACCATAATACATTAAACCCCATAAAGACCTAAAAGAGCAATAAAATTGTAACAACCCTAAAAACTTTTAAAAAATTAATAAACTATAAAAAAATTAAAACAAAAAAAAACTCAAAAACCCCTAAAAACACAAAAAACCATAAATACCACAAAAATAAATAACCCTAATACCCTAAAAACAATAAAACGATCGAAATTCCTAAAAGCCATAAAATCCTAAAAAACCCATAAAATTTCCCGAAAACATTAAAAACCCACCAAAACCTTTAAAATACCATGAAAACCATAAAAAATATATATATAACATAAAAACCCAAATTACACATAAAAACCTTAAAAACCACTAAAAACTATAAAAGCCCTAAAAATCCCTAAAAACATTAAAAAACTCTAAACCACCTTAAAACCCATAATAAACATCAAAAATCCCAAAAAACCCAAAAAAACTCTAAAAACCCTAAATAACACAAAAAACTTAACAAAGTATCAAATCAATAAAATCCAAAAAAACCATAAAAATCGTCAAAAAACCCAAAAAATCCCTAAAAATACAAATGACCCAGAAAGCCATAAAAAGCCACTAAAAATCATAAAACACAAAAAATTTTGAAACCCATAAAAACTATAAAACCCTTAAAAACCACTAAAAACTCTAAAACCCATTAAAACCACTTGAAATGTTAAAAAATATAAAAAACTATTTTTACGCGAAAAAATCTAAAACCCCAAAAGACCGTAAAAAACAGTGAAAATCCCAATAATCCATAAAAACACAAAACAACCCCTAAAAATGTTAAAAAAACCTTAAAAACCATAACAAACTCAAGAAACCCTAAAAATCTAAAAAAACCATACAAATCCCAAAAACCATAAAACACTAGAAACCCATAAAAACCTAGAAAATCTATAAAACCCTAAAAACGCTAAACTCATAAATATCCTTAAAAAGCCCAAAATTTCCTAAAAACCTAAAGCAACCCTAAGAATCATTTAGACATGTGAAAACTATAAAACACATAAAATCCATAAAAAATCCTAAAAAGCCTAAAAACCCACTAAAAAATCTAGAACCACTTTAATCCCTAAAAATGTTAAGAAATTATAAAAACCATAAAACCCATAAAACCCATAAAAACTCAAAAAAACCATAAAAACCCTAAAAAATTATAAAAACACAAAAATATATTAAAAAAAAGAAAACTATAAGGCCCTTAAAATCCTAAAAAAACCCTAAAATCAAAAACCCCTAAAAATACTAAAATATCCCTAAAAATATTAGAAAATTTAAAAAATCAAAAATCGATGAAAAACCCATAAAAACAAAAAAAAACTAATAAAAACCTTGATAACCCCTATAAACCATAAAAACAAAACACACCACTAAAAACTAGAAAATAAACTAAAAAATTAAAAATAAATCTAAAAAATATTAAAATCCCTTAAAATATTAGAAAACCTAGAAAAAACCAAAAAACCATAAAATCCATAAAATCCTGAAAAATCCTAAAAACCCCGAGAAACCCTCCAAATCACTAAATCCCCTAACAAATAAAAATTCTTAGAAATATCTAAAAATTTATGAAAATTTAAAACATCCTAGAAACCCAAAAATACCAACAAAAACCATAAAACACCTAAAAACATTAAAAACCCTTAAAACCCATAAAATCCCTAAATCCCACTAATAGAATATCAAAACCCTCAAAAACGTAAAAAAACTAAAAACTATAAAAGTCCTTATATCCGCTAAAAACACCCAAAAAACCATAATAACCATGAAATCCTAAGAACCCTAAAAGAATCCTGATAAACTCTAAAACCCCTCAAAATCACTAAAGAGGCTTAAAACCCTAAAAACCATAAAAATACTAAAAACTCTATAAAAATCCCAAAAATGTAAAAAACCCTAAAAATCCTAAAATCCTTGGAAAACCATAAAACCCTTAATTTTTTTTAAAACCTCTAAATCCAATAGAAAACATAAAATCCACTAAAACTCTAAAAACCCTTGAATCCCATAAAAACACAAAAAACCCCTAAAATACCAAAATAATAATAAAACCCTAAAATCCCTAAAAACAACAAAAAAAACCATGAATCCCCCTAAAAACAATCAAAATCCAAAAAAAACTGTAAAACCAAAAGAAATCATAAAAACCAAAAAAAAATGATAATTAAATATCCCTTAAAACTTTGAAAAATCTCTGAAACCCAAAAAAAACAAACAAAAAAACACTAAAAATGCATAAAACCCCAAAAAACTCAAAATAAACATTGAGAACCCAAGAAAACATAAAAACCCTAAATACCATAAAACCCATAAAAATACACTAAAACACACCAAAAAACCAAAAAATCTATAAACACCCTAAAACCCCCTAAAACCCATAAAGACCCTAAAAACCATAAAAGGGAATAAAAATGTAAAAATCCCTAAAAACCCTTAAAACACCTAAAAATCTCATAAAACCACTAAAAACCAAAAAAATCTAAAAACCCAATAACCTACTAAAAACTATAAAAAACTTTTTAGCTACTCAAAACATTCAAAAAATCTATAATTTCATAAAACAATTAAAAACTCAAATAACCCCTAAAAACCGAAAAGGACCCTAAAAACCCCGATAAACCCTAAACCCCTAAAAATCATGAAAAATCACAAAAACATCAAAATCCCTAAAACCATAAGAAACAAAAAAACATTAAATTTAAAAAAGGAAATAAAAATATCTCAAAACATAAAAAACCCTAAAAACATTTAAAACCCTAGAAACCCATTGAAACCCTTAAAAACATAAAAACCGCTTAAAACCATGAAAACCCACTAAAATCTATAAAAACCATTTAAACCCCTAAAAATTTTAAAAAATATAAAATAATCATAAAATCCATCAAAAATACGAAAACCCTAAGAACCCCAAAAACCCTAAAATCTTGGAAACCCCTAAAAATTATAACCCCCCAAACCCTGGAGATCCCTGAAAGCCCTAAACCCAAAAAACCCCATAAAATCCTAAAAAAATTCTAAAAATAGATGAAAACGTAAAAAATAGTTTAAAACCCTAAAGATGGTAAAAATACCAAAAAATCTAATAACCCATAAAACCCCTAAAACCAACTAAAAGCTAAAAAATCCTAATTGGAAATCCATAGACCCTGCCATTTAAATTTAACAATGCCTGGATCACAATTTCTAGGTGCAGGGAGGATGTTTTGAAGTCATGGAACACCACCCTCACGGGAAGTCCTTATGATATTGTCATCTCAATGCTCCGTGAAGTTAAGCTCCACCTGAGAGAATGGAATAAGCAGTCATTTTCAGGGCTGGATGATGAAATTAAAGTGGTGGAATCGTATCTGGCTGCGTATCAACTCATGGATTAGCAGTAGAATTCGCTATCGGGGGAGGAGCTGCGTCTACATTCAAAGCTTGAGGAGTTTATAGCCCACAAGGAAAATCTTGTGAAAGAAAATATCAATGTTAATTGGTTGTAGGATGTAGACAATTTCTCTAAATTATTCCATGGATTACATAAGTAAAGGAAGGTCAAGAATACCCTGAGTGCTATCTGGGTTGGGGACACTACTTTCACCTCGGTGGAAGAAATTGCTAAATCTTCGGTGGATTACTTCGAGGGGTTGTATGCAGATGATGGTCGAGTATTTACCATATTCGCAGACTATATTTTCTCTTGTGTTACAACCATGCAGAATGAGACCCTCACGACAGCCCCACTGGAGGAGGAAGTTAGGGCATCTCTCTTCTCTTTGAATATGGATAGCGTTGCAGGACTTGATGGATTTGGAAACATGTTTTTTATGTTCTATTAGGAAATCCTCCATGTGGACATCACTAATGTTGTGAGAGAATTTTTCCTCTCGGGATCTATCCCGCATGGTGAAAATGCCAATTTTATTTCTCTAATTCCAAATAAGGACAATGCCATTGCAATTGGAGACTTTTACCTAGTTGATGTTGGTAACACCATCCTGAAGATAATTAGAAAAATTCTTGCCCTCAGGCTGGGGTGGATTTTACATGACATTATTACTCCAAATCAATTTGGATTTTTTTCTGGAAGGAGCATTAAAACTTGTATCTTCATCGCCTTAGAGGGGGTCAATATTATGTGGAGGAGGAAAAAACATGGCAGTTTTTCCTTGAAGCTAGATATTTTGAAGGCTTTTGATACTATAATGTGGAGCTTTATCTTCAAGATTCATAGTAGATATGGATTTTCTGATAGCTTCATCAATATGATTTCCTCAATCCTCCATAATTCTAGAGTTTCAGTTATGGTTAATGGCTCCCTGCATGGATTCCTTGCGTTCTCTCGTGGAGTTCAATAGAGGGATCCTATTTCTGGTTTCCTCTTTGCTATGGTGGAAGATTACATGATTTGATGCATCCTGGATCTTGTGCAGTCGGGGATGTACTCTCCAATAAAGCTGGTCGGGACCTTTTTGTTCCCTCACATCTCATGTATATGGATGATATACTTTTGTTTAGGCAGGCCGACATGAAAACCCTACTCACGGTCAAGCGCATATTTCATCACTATGAGTGTGTGGCTGGGCAGGCCATCAGCTAGATTAAATCTTCGATTATCTTTGGCAATGGTGTCTCTCTTACAATGACAGACCAACATCGCCAACATGCTGGGAGTGAAGAGAGGCTCCCTTCCCTTCACCTACTTGGGCGTGCCACTATTTTGGGGGAAGGAAAATAGATATTACTTTCAATACATAGCTTTTAAAATCATTCGAAAAATCTCAAAATGAAAGGGAAAATCTCTTTCACAGACTGGAAGGGTCTGCCTGATTAATTCTGTCACCACCTCGATGTTTTTCCATGATTTTGCAATCTATAGATGGCCGAAGAGTCTCATCAAAACTTGAATACATAAAAAAGTAAATTTTACCTGGACAAGATCTATCAATAAGCAGAAAATGGTCTATGTTGCATGGAAACACTGCACAAATTCGATTGATATGGGTGGACTTGCTATCAAAGACTTTAGGCATTTCAACGATGCCATGATTGGGAAATTTACCTGGGGTATTCCCAACCCTCAGGATGATGGCCTCAACTTCCTCAAGGAGATATTTACTCGTAGATTGTGTGATGGATTTACGGGGTACCTCGCATTCTTGTTCTGGCAGACCCTACGATCATCATACAAAGATACTATGTCTAAATCAAAATGGATTGTGTCCAGGCAATCTACTCTGAATTTCTAGTTTACACCTTGGCTGGGGAAACCCATTTTGGAAGTCTTGACGCCTCCTCAGGATCTGTGGAATTTAACCATTGCTGGTCTACTGAACAATGTGATGACTTAACTACCCCCTCCTAGATAATATTTCTATTCAAGTTCAACAGTATTCTTTTGCTGACATTGATACTCTCATTTGGATGGCCAACATGGTTGGTAAATTCAGTACCCATGATTTCTACCAGTTGAAGTGCCTGTCGGGTTTAGTCTCGCCATCATGGCTGCTTAAATTCAGGACTCCCTTCAATGCATTATCACATTTTATTTTAAACTGGAAAATATAGTGAAATAGTCTTCTGACCCATGAGAAACTCAAAATTGCTGGATGGAAACTTCCTTATTCATGTTTCTTATGTAGGAATGTGGAGGAGAGCTGCATGAATATTTTTTTTCATTGTTCCTTTGATGTAGAGCTCTAGCGTTATCTATCACAATGTTTTGGACTAGACTGCTGCTTGTAGGAGAAAATATGTGACTTCCTACGTAGACTGGCTATGCTGAATCATAGTGACTAGGTCAGGAAATAGCTGCTAGTCAGGGTGGCTGCGATGATCCATTACATTTGGGCTGCCCGAAATGCGGCTGCCTTGAACTGGAAGCCCCTTTTGCTGCATGGGGGTGTGGTGAAAATTCATAATGCAATCCACAGTGCCTCACAGATACAAAAAGGCGTGATGTTTAATGATGTTGATGAATTGACAGTTCTGCATTCGCTTGGAGTGGCTGGCAAGACCAGGACACCAATAGTCCTGAAGTACATCAGATGGATCCCTCCACTTCCATCATGTATCAAGGTTAACATTGATGGCGTGGCTCTTAGAGCTCCTGGCCCATCGGGATGTGGTGGTGTCTTCCACACCTCTCGGGGATTTATGAAGGGCTATTTCTTCGGGTTTCTTGGGGATGGTTGTGCTTATGAAGCAGAGTTGGGGTCTATCATAAAGGTGGTGAAGTTTGCGAGTCATCTCAATTGGACAAGGCTTTGGATTGAATCAGATTCGATGTGTGCGGTTGCTACCTTAAAGGGAATTTCCAGAGATGTTCCTTGGAGACTTCTACCGCAATGGATTGAGTGCCTTAACCTCTCTCAGACACTGGACCTCAATGTTTCGCATGTGTATAGGGAAGCAAACTCAGTCGTGGATGCCCTCTCTAAACAAGCGATTGAAGAGAGATGCTCGATGTGGTCCTTTGGTACCCCACACTTTTGTATTCCACTTTTGGATTTCGATCGGAAGGGAGACATTCACACTCGCCCTTGTAGGCCCATCTTGTAGCCATCTCTTTTATGTTTTTATTATATTTTGGGGAGCTAGCCTAGCCTAGCCCCGAGTCTCTTCTGCATAAAAACCCATAAAAATCATAAAAACACATGAAATCCCTAAAAACAACTAAAAACAAAAACAAATCCTTAAATAACCTAAAAATGTTAGATAACACTAAAAAACATAAAATCCAAATTAAAACTCAAAAACCCAAAGAGACCCTAGAACCCTAAAAAACCGCATGAAAACCCTAAAACCCTAAAAACATCTAAAACCCTTAACTACCACAAAAACCCTAAAATCAATAACATTCATAAAAATCACTAAAAAAACTTGAAAAACATTAAAAATATAAATAACCTAAAAGACCTATGAAAACCATTAAAAACCGAAAATCCTTTAAAACCTGAAAACCCCATAAAAACCCAAAAAACCACTAAAAATAGTAAATCCCTTAAAACTATTAAAAAAATTGAAGGACTTTTAAAATTTAACAACACTAAGTAACTTAAAAAAATTAAAAACCAAAAATCTCCCAAAAACCATGAAAAACACTAAAAACTATAAAAAAATTTAAAAACCCCAATATTAGTAAAATCCCTAAAAAACCCAATACCCTATAAAACACCGAAAACCCACAAAAACCCCTAAACTCATAAAAAATTTTAAAAACCATAAAAACAATATAATCCCACTAAAAAATATAAAAACCCAAAAAACAAAAAAAATACTATAAAAACCATAAAACCCTTAAAAAAATTTATTACACTGAAAACCCTCAAAATCATTAAAATCAAAAACAAAACTATAAACATCATAAAAACCTTACGAATCCATGAAAACTTAAAAACCCTTAAAACCTTGAAAACCCCTTAAAACCATTAAACCCCTAAAAAATACCATTAAAACTGAAAAATCCCTAAAAACAAATAAAAACTATAAACACCTAAAAATTAAAAAATATAAAAAGACCTTAAAACCCTGAAAAAAAAACCCCTAAAACCCCAAAAGAGCTCAAAAACGATGAAAATCCATAAAATACATGAAAAACCTAAAACCCCTTAAAATCCACCAAATCTCTAAAAAACCAAAAAACAATAAAAATTCTAAAAACCACTAAAAATCTAGGAAAACATTACAAACCCAAGTAACATCGAAAACCCCCTGAAAATCATAATCCAACTAAAACACATAAAATACACTAAAAACCAACAAAACCCCTAATATACACTAAAAATATAAAAACCCATGGATTCCTCAAAAATGATAAAAGAATCTAAAAACCTTAAGAAACCAAAAAACAAAAAAACCCTAAAAACCCCAAACGACCCAAAAAACTCTTAAAAACCCTAAAACCCATGAAAACCCATAAAACCCATCAAAATACCTAAAACCCCAAAAAACAAAAAAAAAATTAAAATACTAAAAAATACATAAAAAACATGAAAAAAAATAAAAAACCTAAAAATCATGAACCCCCCTCCTCCGAAAAACAAAAAAACATAAAAACCATAAAAACCAAAAACCCCAAAACCCCTATAATGCACTAAAATATATAAAAACACATAAAACCACTAAAACCACTAAAAACACTAAAAACTAGAAAAACCCTTAAAACCTAGAAAACCCCCCAAAATCCTTCAAAATCCCTATAAACAAAAAACAGTAAAATTATTAAAAGGCCAAAAAATCCATGAAAATATAAAAAACTCTAAAAACCCTAAAAACCCCAAGAAAATCAAAAAAACCCCTAAAACCCCTAAAAACTCTAAAAACTAAAAAATATATAAAAATTGTTAAAAATATTAAAACCATAAAACCCAAAAAAAACTAACAATAATTCTAAACTCACAAAAATACTTTAAAACCCCTAAAAATCCTAAAAACCCTATAAAACACTATAAACACATAAAAACCTTAAAAATCACAAAAAACCAAAAAAATACACCAAAAACCATAAAAATCCTAAAATTTCTATAAAAATCCATTAAGACATGAAAAATCATAAAAATCCTGAAAACCATAAAAAACACTATAACCCTTTAAAAACCCTAAAACATATAAAAACCCATAAAAACTAACAACTAATAACTCAAAAAATACTTTGAAACCCTAAAAATATTAAAAAACACTAAAAACCTTATTACCCTAAAAAACTCAAAAAACCCAAAAACCCCAAAAGACCCGAAAATCCCTGAAAACCCCCCAAAAATCCTAAAATTCCTGGAAAATCCATAATCCCCTCAAAATTCTTAAATACTCTAAAAACCCAAAAAAACATAAAAATTCTAAAACACCCTAAAACCACCAAAAAAAATAAAAAAACCACAGAAACCAAGAAAAGCACATGAAAACCATAAAACCCCTAAAATTTGATAAAACCTATACAAAACCTAAAACCCCTTCAAAAACTCTAAAAACCCTAGAACCCCAAAAAACATTAAAAAAATCTAAAAAATATTAAACCCTGAAAAACTAAAATGACCCTCAAAACTTAAAATGTTCCTAAAAATCATGAAAACCATAAATATTCAAAAACCCCCTAAAAACCATTAAACCTGTTAAAATCCCTAAAAACACTAAAGTCGGCGGTTCTCCTCCCCTCGTGTCGTTATGGTTTTCCTTTGGTTCTACCTCCTTCCCCCAATGGTGTGGTCCGGCCTTGGTGATCGTGGTTTCATCTTAGATCAGCATTAATGGAGGTTGCTTCCATGTGTAATGGCTTCGTTTTTACCTGGTGGTGGCTTCGTCACAGCTGGCGGCTTAAAAATCTTTCTTCGGCTTAGGATCGCTCGCTGTTGGCTTTGGTTTACAAAATGGTGACCCTGAATCTCCAAGCATTGGGATCCTTACCTGGCATCGGTCGACATCAGCTCTGTCTGGTCCAAATCTGGGTTGCCTGATCACCGTCTTCCTTTCCATATCTGATGTTTTTTTGTGGCTTTGAGAGCTTGGAGTCATGCATGTCATTCCTGGTGTCCTATTTGGCATTCCCATGTCCTTGGGATCTCGTTGCGACTTTGGCGCGCTCATCACTTTTTCGGGGTTGATCGTTGCCAGCTGCGGTTGGCTCCTGCTAGACTTTGGGGTCTGGTTGCGGCCTTAGTTTGGTGTCGGCCCTATTTCTTTCTGCTCCAAATTCTCATCCCATCTTCTTCTCGCCCTGACGATGGTTCTGGTGTTCTCTAGTCTTCTCGGAGTCGGCTCCTGTGGCATGAAGGGCGGAGCCCCAGTGTTCTGATTTTTCTGTTTTCCTACGTTTTTGTTTCCTTATTGTTGGTATTCTGTTGTGATGTGTGGTTTTTGTGGTGTATGCTGCAGGTTTTTGGCCGCTAATTACTGGAAGATGTTGCTACTTGATGGTTAATGCAGTGATGGTGTTTGGATTAGGGTTGCAGAAGGTTGGTGGTTGTGACATTGTGGTGCTGATGGATGCTAGTTGACTGATTGGATGAGAGGTGATGCTGGGGACAATTCTGTTTTTCTACTTAGTTTGGCATTGTGTGCTTTTTGGTCTTTCTTTTTAGGGTTTTTTGGGTTTTGGATTGTAAACGGTTTTTGGGTGTAGGTCATTTGACCCTTTCCATCCCTTTTCTTGTGTTTCTTTTCTATAATAAATTTGTGGGGGGGGGGATTGGGAATAGTCTGACCCTTGCATCTTCCTAGCCCTAAAAACTCTAAAAGTCCCTCAAAACCTTAAAAATACTAAAAAATCCCTAAAAATCCCTGAAAACGAAAAGAAACCCGAAAAAACACATAAAACATAAACCACCCTCTCCCCAAAACCCTAAAATTCCTAAGAACCCATAAAAACCATAAAAACACTAAAAATCTAAAAATTCTTTAAACCCATAAAACGTAAAAAAACCATAAAACCCTAAAACCTTAAAATGCCTAAAGAACTAAAAAAACCCAATTTTTTCCAAAATACCATAAAAAGCCTGAACCTCCCCCCCCCCAAATCCCAAAAAACCACTAAAAAACCTAAAACCCCTCAAAATCCATAAAAAAAACTAATAACCATAAAAATCATGAAATCCATAAAAATCCTTGATAATGTAAAAAATGCTAAAAACCCTGAATATTATTTAAAACTATAAAACCCCTAAATACCTTTAAAACACTAATATCCCATAAAACCCTTGAAAACCACTAAAACCATAAAATCAATCAGAACACCAAAAACATTAGAAAAATATAAAAAATATTAAAAACCCTAAATACTTATAAAATAACCCTAAAAAACCAAAAATCCATAAAAAACAAAAAACACAAAAAAAAAACATAAAAGCCCATAAAAACCCTCAAAATCCAAAAAAAACATTGAACAACCCAAAAACTCTAAAAATCATAAAACAATACCTAAAAATATCGGAAAATTTAAAAAACCATAAAAACCCTAAAAATCCCTGAAAACTAATAAAAACCCTAAATCCATTAAAAACACTAAATCCACATGAAAATCCTAAAACCCAGTAAAATTATTAAACCCCTTTAAACTCCTAAAAATGTTAAACCCCTCTAAAACCTAAAAACCAATAAATAACTAAAACCACCAAATTTCCTTAAAAATTATGAAAAATCCTAAACCCTAAAAACCTTAAAAAATCCTAAAACCACTCAAAATTAGGGAAAAACCCTAAAAATATTTACAAAACCTATAAAACCATAAAAATATAAAGACCTTGAAATACCCTGATTACACCATAAAAACCATAAAAACACCTAAAAACCATAAAACACATAAAAACATTAAGAAAAAGATGTCACCGCTCTCTCCTAGGCTCTCCCTCCCGACGCGACGATCTCCAGGGTTCCCTCTTGGAACCCATTTTATTGGATTCGTTGATTGTTTCCAGATTAAGCTCTGAGATACGGATGGAGTTCTGTTTGAGAGGCCTTCTCTCCTAGTGTGTTTGTGGAAATCGAGGCGGAAGTTTGTTGACGAGGGGATCTGGAGGGTCGTCTCAGGAAAAGGCGGCGACGGTTTGGCTTGGATTGTGAAACGTTTTGACTCGGCTCTGGTAGATCTAGATTCTGCTCCTACTCGGGCGTCATCTTTGTTACTCCTTCGTGGTGGAGGCAATGGCTTCCTGGTGGTATGGGTGTAGTCATAGAGGTTGATGGTGAAGTAGATGTTGGTTCCAGATCTGGGTTTTCGGTGGACTTTCTCTGACTTACTACTTCACTACCTGGTTTTATCCCTGATGGCTCTTCTATTTTGGAACATTTTCTCTCATTCATTATGGATCCCCAATTTTTTTGGTACACCGGTGGTTTGTGTCTTCCAGTTTCTCTAGTTTAATTTTTGTTTTTTCATTTTTGTTCTACGGTTTGTAAAGCTTGTGGAGTGTCTTGATGGTTGGGCTTACCTTTTGGTTAGAGGGCTACCCGAGTCTCTGGTTAAGATGGTTCTGGATTTTTTGATGTTTTTATGATGCTGGGGAAATCAGTGTGTACTGATGCGCGATATTGGTTGTTTGTCCTTGCCGATTTGTGTGGTGTGGAAGAAGATTTCCAGAAATGGTGGTGTTGGTTACTTCTTGCTGAAGGGCTGGGATGTGATGAAGTTATTTGTTATGAGTTTTGTTTGGGTGGTTCTAAGTTGTGGGTGGTGGATCTTCAAGGTGAGGAGGTGCTAGAGGTTATTGATGATATTGGGTTTGTGCTGTTGATGGATGATCTTCTTGGCAAGGAAATGATTAATGATGGTAACAATGCTATGGGATGGTTGTTGTTTGGCTGGAATGAGATGAAGCTTGCGGGTTGGAATTTGGAGATGTTGGTTTTGTGGTGCTTGCGGTGGACCTTATTGGAAGGGATGTGCAGGATGCTGGATCTTGTGAGAATGGATGATGGTTTCTACATGGATGTGCTGGATTCTGATTTTTGTGAGATAGAATGCTGGTCGTCGCTTGGTAGTGAGCTGCTGGATGTTGGTTGCTGTAGGATGATGGTGATGGTTGCTGCTTGTATTTGTGTGTGTTTGTTTGGTTTTGTTTTTACCTTTGTCTGTTTTGAGTTTATTTTTTGGTTTTTGGGGTCGTTAAGGGTTTTTGGGTGCAGGTCATTTGACCCCACCCTTCCCTTGTCTACTATGTCTTTTCTACTACGTCTTTTTATATAATAAATCTGGGGGGGGATAGCCTGACCTCTAGATCATCCTTGTCCCTAAAAACAATAAAACCACTTGAAAACATAAAACCACTTAAAAATATAAATCCCCTAAAAACCCCTTAAAATATCTGAAAAAATCTAAAAGGCATAAAAACAGGAAAAACATAAAATTCCCCAAAAACCCAAAAACAACATAAAAACCCTAAAACCCTAAAAACCCTAAAAACCCTGTAAACTCTAAAAACCACAAAATATTTAAAATATAAAAAACCATAAAACCCCTAAAACCAATAATAATCCAAAAAAATACATAACTATCATCAAAAATCATAAATACCCTAAAACCCTTAAAACCCTTCGAAAACCATATAAACCCGTAAAATATTAAAATACCTTTAAAAACTAAAAATCGTAAAATATTAAAAAACCACTAAAAACCTAAAAACCCACTAAAAAACATAAACCTCTTAAAACCCCTAAAAACATTATAAAAATCTAAAAACCCATTAAAACCCTAAAACTCAAAAAACCCTAAAACCTCAAAAACCCATAATAACCCTGGACACCCCTAAAAACCGTGAAAAACCTAAAAACCCTAAAAATACCTAAAAACCAAAAAAATCGTAAAATAAGCCCTAGAAATCCAAGAAAATGTAAAAAACCCTAAAAACCCTAAAAACCAATAAAACCCCTAAAAACATTAAAAAATCAGAAAACCTATAAACCCATAAAAATGTTAAAAACTCTAAAAACCTAGAGAAACCCTAAAAACTCTAAAAAAAATAAAAACACAAAAAATAAAAAACCCATTGAAACCACAAAACTCTAAAAAACCCCTAAAAATACCTAAACCCCACAAAATTCATAGAAAGCTTAAAAACCCCAAAAACTATAAAAAAACAAAAAACATGCCTATTTTTTTTGAAATAATAAAAAACCCTAAAAAATGAATGAAAACCATAAAAACTATGAAAACCCATTAAATGACCTAAAATCACATAAAAACCCTAAAGGCGACTAAAAACTCAAAAAACACCTAAATCCCTTAAAAATGATAATGAAATCTAAAAACCCATAAAAACCTTAAGAAACTCCAAAAATTCTAAATAAAACCAAAAGACCCTAAAATTATAAAAAACCCTAAAACCATTAAAAAACACAAAAAACCCGGAAAACCATAAAAATCCCTAAAAACTCTAAAACCATAAAAATCATTAAAATCCTTGAAAATATAAAAATCTAAAAAAACCCGAAAAAAACCTGGAAAGCCATAAAAACCCATAAAAACACTAAAAACAAATAAAAATAAAAAACCCAGTAAAATCTCTAAAAATACATAAAACCCATGAAATTGTTAAAAACTCTAAAAACCTAAAAACCATAAAAACTCAGAAAACCCCTAAAACCCCAAAAAAGAGACTAAAAACTACGAAAACCCCTAGAACCATAAAAAAACCCTGAAAACCTATAAAACTCAGAAAATCCCAAAAAACCCTAAAAATACCGTAAACAATAAAATCATAAAATAAACTAAAAATATATGAAATGATAAAATATCTAAAACACCAAAAAACCTCTGAAAACCATAAAAAAACATGTAAAACATAACAACACTAAAATCCAAATTAATCCAAAAAGTATTAAAAATCTTATAACCTTTTTTTTTTGAGAAACTCTAAAAATAATTAAAACCCTAATGAAATAATAGCCTAAAAAAATAAACCAAAAAACCCAAAAAAACCCTAAAAACCTTGAAAAACACTAAAACACTCAAAATCTCTAAAATCCATAAAAACCATAATAATCCAAAAAAGATATAGAATTCCCCAAACCTCTAAAAACCCCTAAAAACATTCAAATACCCTAGAAACCATAAATCCCCTAAAAACATAGAATAAATAGAAAACCACTAAAAACTATATAAACCCTTTAAACCCATAAAAATGATTAAAAACTCTAGAATACATTAAAACCCATAAAAAATAAAAAAACCCACAAAAGATCCAAAAAAACCCCGAAGAACCCTAAAACCCCTAAAAACCTATTAAAATCCCTAAAAACCCAAAAAAAATAAAAATCCTAAAAATCACAAAAAATATAGGAAAACATAAAAATCCCTAAAACCCTGAAAAACTGATTGAAAACCATAAAACCCCGAAAATCCTTAAAAACCCTAAAACCCATAAAAACTATAAAACCCTTATAATCCCTAAAAACCATTAAAACCTCTGAAAATCATTAAAAACATTAAATAATTAAAAAAACTAAAAACTCAAACAAACCATAAATCCCCAAAAGATAATAAAAAACATTGAAGAACCTAAAAACCTTAAAAATCACAGAAAAAGCCCTTAACCCCAAAAATATCTAAAACCTCTATAAACCCCTAAAAACTATAAAATTTTATAAAATCCCATAAAATACATGAAAACATAAAAAACCCTAGAAACCATAAAAACCACAAGAAATAATAAAAATCCATAAAATCATTAAAACCCCTAAAACCACATCAAAACCATAAAAACAATAAAAACTCTAAAAACCCCGAGAACCAATTTTTTTTAAATTACTATAAAATAATTAAAAATCCTAAAAAACCCAAAAACCCAAAAAACATGAAAAGATCCTAAAATCCTAAAAACCCTAAAACCTGAAAAATCTCTAAAAACCCTAAAACCCCTAAAAACAAAAAAAATCCTAAAAATCCATAAAAATTAAAACCCTATTTCCATAAAAATAATAAAAAATTCCTATAAATCCAAGAAAACATAAAAAATCCTTAAGTCTCTAAAACCCCCCTAAAATAATAAAACTGCCTAATCCTTATAAAACTCTAAAAGCCAATAAAACCCTAAAACCACTAAAAAAATCTAATGACCCTTAAAACGATTAATACGTTAAAAACTTTAACAACCCTTTAAAACCCTAAAAAACACAAAAAACCCCAAAACCCCCAAAAGACCCTAAAACACTGAATAAACCCTAAATTTTTTAAAATACCCTGAAAACCCCTAAAAACCCTCAAAATAACTAAATCTCTAAAACCCTGAAAAATAATTAAAAAACATAAAAATCCATGGAAATGAAAAAACCCTAAAACCCTGAAAACCCACTAAAAATATTTAAAGACCCTAAAATCATTAAATATCCAAAAAAAACAAAAAAATAATAAAACACAATAAAAATGCTACATAACCTAAAAAACACCTGGAAACATTAAAAAAGTCTTAAAATTTATAAATCACCTAAAAAATCAACCTCCCCCCCCCCATAAAACCCAAAACAGAAGCTAAAATCTTGGAAAACCCAAAAAACCTTTAAAAACATAAAAACCCCTAAAATCATCAAAGTACCTAACAACACTATGAAAACCGAAAAACATTAAAAATCCTAGAAAATATATGAATTCCTTGAAAATTTAAAAAACCATAAAACACTAAAAAAAATCCAAGAAAACCATAAAAACACATATAAACATTGAAAACACCTAAAAACCCATAAAGCCCTAAAACACCAATAAAAAATCTCAAAATAATTTAAACTCGTGAAAATGATAAAAACCCTCTAAAAACATTTAAAAGCCTAAAAAATCAAAAAAATCCCTAAAACCCCAAAAATTCATATAAACCCTAAAAACCCTAAAAACCTAAAAAACCGTGAAAAACACTAAAAACCATTCAAAACCCTAAATCCATAAAAATCATAAAAATTCATAAAAATCCCTAACAAAGTAAAAAACCAAAAAAAACCTTGTAAACTATAAATCCCCTAAAAAGATAAAAAAAATAAACACCCTAAAATCCCACTAAAAATTATAAAAACCCTTTAAATACCTAAAAATATTAAAAACTATAAAAAACATTAAAACTCTTAAAAACTAAAAAAACCATACAAATAAAAAAGGCCCTAAAACCCTAAAAACTGAAACGACCCCTGAAAATCTATAAATCCCCTCAAAATCCCTAAACCCCTAAAAACCATAAAACCATAAAAATCCTAATAAATCACACAAAATTCTAAAAAATGTAAAAAAACGTAAATACCCAAAAGAAACTTCAAAACCATAAAACCACTATAAATATTTAAAACACTTAAAATCCATTAAAACCCTATAAACAATAAAAATTCCATAAACTATTAAAACCCCTTAAAACATTAATTTTTCTCAAAAATCTTAAAAAATAATAAAAAACTCAAAAAAAACCCCTAATAACCTTAAAAAACATTAAAATCCTAAAAACCCTTAAAATACGTAAAGCCCTAAAATCCGTAAAAACCATAAAATAACCTAAAATCGTAAAAAACCTTAAAAATCCCCAAGAAACCCTGAAAACATAAAAACCCATAAAAATCCTAAAAAAAATAAAACCCCTAAAGGCCATAGAAATCCCTAAAACACATAAAACCCCAAAAAAGCAAATAAAAACTCTAAAAATTCTTTAAACACCTTAAAACATTAAAAAATATAAAAAACCTTATAAAACTCAAAAAACCATATAAACGCAAAAAGACCGTAAAAAGTATGAGAACCCCTATAAGCACTTAAAAACCTAGAAATCCTAAAACCCATAAAAATATCTAAACCCCATAAAACCATTAAGAGTCATAAAAATCCTTGAAAATGTAAAAACCCCATGTAGAGACCCGTATCCTGACGTACATTGACATTACATTACTTTTGCGGAATACTTAGTACATAACAAAAGTACACACACAAGGATCGTAATAGTTTAGTGTCTTTGGAAACTCGGAACGTAATCTTCTAATCGTGGTGAAAGATCTTCAATATCTCCCATAAAGATCTTCCCTTTTTTTTACCTAAAAACCTTTCTTTATATCCTGGGGAAAAGAAAACATAAAAGGGTGAGCTCAAATGCTCAGTAAGGGTAAACAAAAGAAATATCAATCACATCATATACATAAGAACATTGCTTTTGGAAATCTTAACCTGCAAAAGAGCTCATAATATCATAACATGGGATAAATCATAGAAGTGAAAATGAGATCACCATAATCATAACATGAAACTTGAAACTTTGTGGCATGCACACATAATCAGGGAAAATCATTTCTTGTTAGTCATGACTCATTCCCAAGACTATCTTAGTGGACAAAGTCCCTTTCTGAACCGAGTTCACTCCTCGTTTCAGTCCTGTATCACTGAACCGAAATAACCTTCCGTTCCATCCATGTCTATCTCATGAGATATAAAATCTTTACCCAATGCATTGGAGGGAGATATAGGTCCCACCCATATTATAATGAATCCATTCTTATGTGTGCCACATAATCATAAATCATACATCATCGCATAACCCATGTAATAAAAATGGGATTCTTAAACAACATGACATCATAAAACAATTCATATAAGATAACGGAATTCATAAAAATGTTTCCATAAAAACATAATCAAATCCATGTAATAATAGGGATAAAAACATAACCCTTTTATTATCTTAGATGGAAAATAATTTTGATAAAACACTTGAACTTCATTCTTGAGGAAAATAGCCTTTCTACTTCAAAAATATTTTTCCTTTCATAAAATGTCATAAAACTTTAAAATAAAAGAAGTTGATTGAAAATAAACTTGAAAACTTGTAAAGGAAGCTTCTTGGAAATAATGTTTTAAAAATCCATTCATGCCGTATAAGTTAAAAAAAACATTCTTCGTACTTTTGTCGGAAAAGTCAAAAATTACTTCGTATGAAAAAACGACAAAAGATTCCTTTCATTTCTTTTACTAAAAACTCACCGAAGGGTAAAAATGGATTTAAACAATTGTAGGTGGATGTAATTAATATTACTTATTGATGAAACATGGATGTGGATGATAAAATACACCCCAGTAAATACTTACGAATAAACAATCTCGGATAAAAATGAGATTGTGATATTTCCCTTACCTTAGGTCCGACTTGCTTTGTAAGTGTCCGAACCTCCTGTATAATGATTTAAATCATGTTATTGACTTATTACAGAATCATATTCATTGTTATGATATCATATATGGTTCACTTATGACATTATATTACCCGTTTTTTTGTGAATTCCATGTTAAAGAAGCGTTTTGGGTAAAATCGTTTCATTTATCGTAGGTGTTTTGACTTGTTGTTCTTGACATGATTATTACTTATATCATGATTTACTCACTTCCAGAATATAAAATATGATTTATATATCATATATATTCAGTATATATATATATATAATAGGTAGATAAATAAAATGAAAAACACCGTTCATGGAGACGGTAGTCCGTACGTACGCATGAACGCTGTTTTCCTTTCCTTATTGTCTTGAAATGGAAGTAAGTAGATGACATACATATGTATATATATACATAAATCCAGTAGCTTTATAATGTCATATATTTCATTATTATTTCTTATATATACATTATAATCATTCTTAAATGGTTAACATGGAGAATGAATCTCATCGCGTCGTGGAGACGGTAGTCCGTACGTACGCACGAGCGATGATATCATTTCTATAAATATTGAATTGAATAGGAGTGGATTATACAATATATCAGAATCAATATGATGTTGTAATAACTATGTATAGTTATTCTTTACACCATTATACCCATCCATGTAAGGTGGTGGTGGAAAATAGATTACACCACGGCGTGGAGACGGTATTCCGTACGTACGCACGCGCGGTGATTTCTTTTTCCGTAGGATGGATAGATGGTGAAATAGGGTTGTTTCATACTTATAATGACATATCAGTATATGGGTGATACTGATGTTATTACTACATAATGAAACAACCTAAGAAGAAGAAGTGGAAAAAGAAATAAAGATGAAAGAATTGGTAACGGTAATTACCTCTTCTTTGAAGTGCCTCTTTGAGACCTCCTCTTAGGGCACTAAAATTGGTCTTTGAGGAAGACCAGAACCTCTAGGATGTTGCTAGGGAAGTGGAGAGGAGAAATTGGCAGGGGTTGGCCGAGCTTGAGTGATAAAATTGGTGTGAGGAGGAGGGGGAGGAGGTGTCCTTTTATAGGGGAGGAGAGGGGCACCTTAGGAATATCTCAAAATATTATTTTATATTAAAGTCAAAATCGGTTTATAATGGTTCTAAAGGGTCTTATTTCGAAGCTAAAGTGGGGATGGGTCGAAATCCTATCAACCAATAGAATTTAGACAAGTTTAGGATATTATTTTAACCTTATCAATTAGATTTAACTCTAAGTTAAATAATTTAACTTTTACCATGTCTTTTTGTTTTCTTTCACTATATGGTTAATACACTTACTATAACATGCCAAACGAACCCCAAATTGTTTATTATTAATATATATATCCTTATCTAAGTCATTTGGCCGAACCTTAGATTTTTAGGAATAAAATAACAATTACTAATATAATATTTGATTTAAAAACTATTTTGTGTCAATTTTGACACTATTTGATATATGATTTGTTTGAGAGTCATAATAGAATTAAATGTTCGAACCAAGTTAATTAAATCAACATTAATATATCATAGTAACCTAGAAAATTAGTGGAATTCATAAAAAGTCTCAAATTACATTTATTTTGGTGTTTATAACATCAATTATGTCAATATTTTATTAATAAGATAATTACTGCATCATCATTGTGTCATAAATAAATTAAATTATTTAAAGTCTAAAAATTACAAATAAAATACCATCATGTAGGAAATCTTTTTATCTTTCTAATGAATATTTAAAATCGAATTTATCTTATGTATAACCCCATATTAAAAATGATTTACTTATTAAACATTGATTTTAACTATTTTAACCCTTCTTTAAATAAATTAATAATAAATGTCCTAATCTAATCCAAGTGGGCCTAAATGGTCATATTTTATTCCTAAGTTTGTTTTTGGTCGAATTACACTTGTCCAATAGAATTAGGACATGTGTTAGGGTAATATTAATATCATATTTACCCTTAGTTACCCTATTTACTATTAACCGTGGTAAAAAAAAGTAAAAAGTTACTATTCACCAAAAAACTATTTTCATCTCATTGAACCACATTTTAGTCCTTGATATTAACCGTGTCTCTCGGATTTTCGAAATTCCATTCACAGAAGCGGTAAAATTAAGTTTTATGCAAAATTCAGTTTTTAACCTACCACTTAGTAGTTTCACTATTCATCAAAAATTGATGTTTTTCAGAACAATGCCAAAATTTCATCCCAAGATATATTTCATATTCCGAATTCCAAAATGAAGTCTATTTTACCAAATTCATAACATAAAAGTTGCATTAATTAATTTTATAATTAAATCCCGCTGTTAAAACAAATAGCGTGTTTTTAAGAAACAATATCTATCAAAAGATTGACACTTGTTTATGTCTAGTTTAAATGTGAAATTACATCCAATGACCAACATTGTATTAAATTGTAAAAATATATTCTAAATATACTTTAAAACCACTCAAATTAATGATTTATCACTATTAATTATTTCGATTAAAAAAGTTGTTTTTAATTATAATTTAGTAATTTTCACTATTCATCAGAATATGAAAGTTATCCGAAAAGTACCAAAATTTCACCTTAGGCTAAATTCGATACTCCGAATCCAAAAATGAAGTCCATTTTGAGAGTTAAAATTTCTAAAATTTAAAAAGTGGTTATTACTATTCATAACGGCTAGTTTTAATAATATTTTAATAGCATATCATTGTTTCGTGAAACTCAGGATTACGTACCACACACGCTATCGAGGAAGGTTGCGATTGCGTGTAATGCAAGGCAAGTCAAGGATGCGTGTTGTGCAAGCTTCTTTTGGTGTAGCGTATAACACAAGACATTAGTAAAATAAAAAAGAATATTTTTCATAAAATCTCGGGCTATTACATTCTACCCCCCTTAAAATGAATTTCGCCCTCGAAATTCGTCGGGGTTATAAATGGTTTACTATTCAAAATTTTCTTTGATAGAAAGCCACATCGTAAAAAAGAATTCCAAAACATGGCTTTAAAAACTAAAGTATGAAATGTAACGATTACCCAAATAAACTAATCACTGGGTTTCCACATAGGTGAAAATGTGGATATGGAAGAAAAATCTAACCATCATGTTCTGATGGAGAGTGGTAGAGAACATGGCTATGGAAAAGCCAGTAATCACAAATCCATAAATTTGTGACGATCTAAGGTACCATCTGATTCATCAGGTATAAGAGAACTAGGACAACATTTTTGTTTTTTTTTCAAGATCATTTCCCTAAAGTTGAAAATTTGAATTAGAATAAATACTTACTTTATTTTGGTACAATCTCACTGTTGTTCGTGCCTTTGACAATTTCCACTTCATCTCTTAAATAAATGAAGTTGAATTTGTTATTCGTGGAGTATTAGCAGATAATGTGATAGAATGACGGGTCATTCCATCTGTCTGAAACAAAAGGTTAGCAAAATTATATACATAAGTCGATCTATAGTGAGATTAATCATATATGGTTCTTAAAATGAACTTATACTTCATATATCATACAGCTTAATAAAATAAAACTAGTTTCTACTAAACAGGGACTTCCTGTAGGTCAGTGGTAGGCGATAAACGCCAGTCGCACTTCGGTTGTGGGTTCGATTCCTACAGCCTTGTCCGAAGCGATGGGCTGTCACCCGTTCTGCAGGTTGTCCTTTTTTCTAAAACTACATTACTATAACATCCCATCAATAATATCGAGAAAAAAAAATTCTATCCTTAAACAATACTAACTTATGTCCAACATAATCCATTCCAATCTTTAGGCTTATTCATAATACTGCAGTCCACTCTCATAATATAGTGACAACGATTACCAGAGATTTAATACTGTCGTTGATCCCCACATATCATAAGATATGTCTTGTTGGTCACATTCCAAACATTCAAAGTCCTTAATCGTGTATTCTCTTGAATACCTTAGTGAAAACATGAGTGCAGTTAAAAGTTAACACTTTCCACATACCAAAATCCTCAAAATTCTATATACTCAAACCATGATATCACATAGTCCTTATATCAATCATGATCTCATGAATACTATTAAACATTTCATTTCCTCGTCTTCATTATGCGCATATCATCTTATTTCAAAAAAATATCTCAATCACTTTGAATACCACATCAATAAATATTGCAATACTCAATGATACAACATTACTTTGGAATCCCATTACATAAACACTTAATCATTCCACCACATCGTTGTCATATTCAACATTTCCAATAGTGATTGCATGTGATTTCCCTTTGTCCTTTTCCTTCGGTGGTTGCTCATGTTGATCATCACTAACCCTTGGATTACGGCAATTATTAGCATAATGCCCCATTTCCTTGCACTTGAAGCATTGAAGTGTTGGCGGTGCGTTCTCTGCAGTGTTTGCTTTATTCACATCATTAGAAACCCTTTTACCATTACTTCGACACTCAGCTGCTCGATGACCTTCTTTTCCACACTTAAAACATTTTCTAGTCCCTTTAAGACAATCTCCACCATGCTTCTTTCCACACTTTGTGCATAAGGAAACATTCATCTTCTTTTCACCATTATTCTGAGATTTCTCCTTGAACTCCATCTTTCGTTTCTTGTCAAAACCATGAGATGGATATGTAACACCAACTTCCATTTCTACCTTGATAGCACAACGCACAATTTCTTCATAGCTACTGAAGTCTCTTATAGCTAATGCCCTTCGAAGACTTGGTTTTAAGCCACTGAAAAATCGATCAACTTTACTTTCTGGTTGGATGATAATTCCAGAAGCATACCTTGCAAGTCTTGTAAAATTTGCTTCATAGGTACCAACAGATTCATCGTCCCTTTACTTCAGTTCAAGAAACTCTTTCTCCATCTTTGTTCGAAGAATACGAGGGAAGTACTTATTGAAAAATAAGTTCTTGAACTCGTCCCATTCCATAGACTCAATTTCATCCCTTTGCCTTGTATTCTTAATAAGATTCCAGCATTGATCAGCATCTCCTTCCAAACGATACACCGCTAGGATGACTTTATCATGTTCAGAACATTGAAGAACTGAAAATATATTTTCAGTAGTACTAATCCATTGTTCAGCAACTAATGGATCAGTAGACCCACTGAAAGAAGGTGGACGCTGCCTCGTGAAGGATTCAACAAAATGTTGCTCCTTCCTTTGCTCGTTTGGAAGTCCTACATGATTCATAGCTTGAGAAAGTTGTGGGAGCATGGCTACAAGATTTTTCATTCCAGCTCCTATATCGTTTGGTTGCTCAGGGGGACAATCATTGCATTTCCCATCACATTCCGCATTAACACGGTTCCTTCGGGTTCCAGCCATCGTCTAAAACCCCAAAAGAATAGTGTGAGAGGCAAAAATCATGCTTGGGAAAACAACATAATAAAGGAGGAGTAACTTAAATATCTATCATCTTTGGTTTAATCTAATATCGTTACCATAGTTCTAGGACTATATCCTATACGTATACTTATCCTTAGGGGCATCCCTAGACATACCTTAGAAATATCTCTAGGGATCTCACTAATGTTTTCGCATCCTAGTTTCCAAAGGTTGACTAAACCTTTCCTCTGATACCAACTGTAGAGACCCGTATCCTGACGTACATTGACATTACATTACTTTTGTGGAATACTTAGTACATAACAAAAGTACACACACAAGGATCGTAATAGTTTAGTGTCTTTGGAAACTCGGAACGTAATCTTCTAATCGTGGTGAAAGATCTTCAATATCTCCCATAAAGATCTTCCCTTTTTTTACCTAAAAACCTTTCTTTATATCCTGGGGAAAAGAAAACATAAAAGGGTGAGCTCAAATGCTCAGTAAGGGTAAACAAAAGAAATATCAATCACATCATATACATAAGAACATAGCATTTGGAAATCTTAACCTGCAAAAGAGCTCATAATATCATAACATGGGATAAATCATAGAAGTGAAAATGAGATCACCATAATCATAACATGAAACTTGAAACTTTGTGGCATGCACACATAATCATGGAAAATCATTTCTTGTTAGTCATGACTCATTCCCAAGACTATCTTAGTGGACAAAGTCCCTTTCTGAACCGAGTTCACTCCTCGTTTCAGTCCTGTATCACTGAACCGAAATAACCGTCCGTTCCAGCCATGTCTATATCATGAGATATAAAATCTTTACCCAATGCATTGGAGGGAGATATAGGTCCCACCCATCTTATATTGAATCCTTTCTTATGTGTGCCACATAATCATAAATCATACATCATCGCATAACCCATGTAATAAAAATGGGATTCTTAAACAACATGACATCATAAAACAATTCATATAAGATAACGGAATTCATAAAAATGTTTCCATAAAAACATAATCAAATCCATGTAATAATAGGGATAAAAACAGAACCCTTTTATTATCTTAGATGGAAAATAATTTTGATAAAACACTTGAACTTCATTCTTGAGGAAAATATCCTTTCTACTT
This sequence comes from Viscum album, assembly GCA_963277665.1. Lineage (NCBI taxonomy): Eukaryota > Viridiplantae > Streptophyta > Magnoliopsida > Santalales > Viscaceae > Viscum > Viscum album. Next base: position 123,970,401 of record OY728156.1, read on the forward strand.
CAAAAATATTTTTCCTTTCATAACATGTCATAAAACTTTAAAATAAAAGAAGTTGATTGAAAATAAACATGAAAACTTGTAAAGGAAGCTTCTTGGAAATAATGTTTTAAAAATCCATTCATGCCGTATAAGTTAAAAAAAACATTCTTCGTACTTTTGTCGGAAAAGTCAAAAATTACTTCGTATGAAAAAACGACAAAAGATTCCTTTCATTTCTTTTACTAAAAACTCACCGAAGGGTAAAAATGGATTTAAACAATTGTAGGTGGATGTAATTAATATTACATTTGATGAAACATGGATGTGGATGATAAAATACACCCCAGTAAATACTTACGAATAAACAATCTCGGATAAAAATGAGATTGTGATATTTCCCTTACCTTAGGTCCGACATGCTTTGTAAGTGTCCGAACCTCCTGTATAATGATTTAAATCATGTTATTGACTTATTACAGAATCATATTCATTGTTATGATATCATATATGGTTCACTTATGACATTATATTACCCGTTTTTTTGTGAATTCCATGTTAAAGAAGCGTTTTGGGTAAAATCGTTTCATTTATCGTAGGTGTTTTGACTTGTTGTTCTTGACATGATTATTACTTATATCATGATTTACTCACTTCCAGAATATAAAATATGATTTATATATCATATATATTCAGTATATATATATATATAATAGGTAGATAAATAAAATGAAAAACACCGTTCATGGAGACGGTAGTCCGTACGTACGCATGAACGCTGTTTTCCTTTCCTTATTGTCTTGAAATGGAAGTAAGTAGATGACATACATATGTATATATATACATAAATCCAGTAGATTTATAATGTCATATATTTCATTATTATTTCTTATATATACATTATAATCATTCTTAAATGGTTAACATGGAGAATGAATCTCATCGCGTCGTGGAGACGGTAGTCCGTACGTACGCACGAGCGATGATATCATTTCTATAAATATTGAATTGAATAGGAGTGGATTATACAATATATCAGAATCAATATGATGTTGTAATAACTATGTATAGTTATTCTTTACACCATTATACCCATCCATGTAAGGTGGTGGTGGAAAATAGATTACACCACGGCGTGGAGACGGTATTCCGTACGTACGCACGCGCGGTGATTTCTTTTTCCGTAGGATGGATAGATGGTGAAATAGGGTTGTTTCATACTTATAATAACATATCAGTATATGGGTGATACTGATGTTATTACTTCATAATGAAACAACCTAAGAAGAAGAAGTGGAAAAAGAAATAAAGATGAAAGAATTGGTAACTGTAATTACCTCTTCTTTGAAGTGCCTCTTTGAGACCTCCTCTTAGGGCACTAAAATTGGTCTTTGAGGAAGACCAGAACCTCTAGGATGTTTCTAGGGAAGTGGATAGGAGAAATTGGCAGGGGTTGGCCGAGCTTGAGTGATAAAATTGGTGTGAGGAGGAGGGGGAGGAGGTGTCCTTTTATAGGGGAGGAGAGGGGCACCTTAGGAATATCTCAAAATATTATTTTATATTAAAGTCAAAATCGGTTTATAATGGTTCCAAAGGGTCTTATTTCGAAGCTAAAGTGGGGATGGGTCGAAATCCTATCAACAAATAGAATTTAGACAAGTTTAGGATATTATTTTAACCTTATCAATTAGATTTAACTCTAAGTTAAATAATTTAACTTTTACCATGTCTTTTTGTTTTCTTTCACTATTTGGTTAATACACTTACTATAACATGCCAAACGAACCCCAAATTGTTTATTATTAATATATATATCCTTATCTAAGTCATTTGGCCGAACCTTAGATTTTTAGGAATAAAATAACAATTAATAATATAATATTTGATTTAAAAACTATTTTGTGTCAATTTTGACACTATTTGATATATGATTTTTTTGAGAGTCATAACAGAATTAAATGTTCGAACCAAGTTAATGAAATCAACATTAATATATCATAGTAACCTATAAAAGTAGTGGAATTCATAAAAAGTCTCAAATTACATTTAGTTTGGTGTTTATAACATCAATTATGTCAATATTTCATTAATAAGATAATTACTGCATCATCATTGTGTCATAAATAAATTAAATTATTTAAAGTCTAAAAATTACAAATAAAATACCATCATGTAGGAAATCTTTTTAGCTTTCTAATGAATATTTACAATCGAATTTATCTTATGTATAACCCCATATTAAAAATGATTTACTTATTAAACATTGATTTTAACTATTTTAACCCTTCTTTAAATAAATTAATAATAAATGTCCTAATCTAATCCAAGTGGGCCTAAATGGTCATATTTTATTCCTAAGTTTGTTTTTGGTCGAATTACACTTGTCCAATAGAATTAGGACATGTGTTAGGGTAATATTAATATCATATTTACCCTTAGTTACCCTATTTACTATTAACCGTGGTAAAAAAAGTAAAAAGTTACTATTCACCAAAAAATTATTTTCATCTCATTGAACCACATTTTAGTCCTTGATATTAACCGTGTCTCTCGGATTTTCGAAATTCCATTCACAGAAGCGGTAAAATTAAGTTTTATGCAAAATTCAGTTTTTAACCTACCACTTAGTAGTTTCACTATTCATCAAAAATTGATGTTTTTCAGAACAATGCCAAAATTTCATCCCAAGCTATATTTCATATTCCGAATTCCAAAATGAAGTCTATTTTACCAAATTCATAAAATAAAAGTTGCATTAATTAATTTTATAATTAAATCCCGCTGTTAAAACAAATAGCGTGTTTTTAAGAAACAATATCTATCAAAAGATTGACACTTGTTTATGTCTAGTTTAAATGTGAAATTACATCCAATGACCAACATTGTATTAAATTGTAAAAATATATTCTAAATATACTTTAAAACCACTCAAATTAATGATTTATCACTATTAATTATTTCGATTAAAAAAGTTTTTTTTAATTATAATTTAGTAATTTTCACTATTCATCAGAATATGAAAGTTATCCGAAAAGTACCAAAATTTCACCTTAGGCTAAATTCGATACTCTGAATCCAAAAATGAAGTCCATTTTGAGAGTTAAAATTTCTAAAATTTAAAAAGTGGTTATTACTATTCATAACGGCTAGTTTTAATAATATTTTAATAGCATATCATTGTTTCGTGAAACTCAGGATTACGTACCACACACGCTATCGAGGAAGGTTGTGATTGCGTGTAATGCAAGGCAAGTCAAGGATGCGTGTTGTGCAAGCTTCTTTTGGTGTAGCGTAAAACACAAGACATTAGTAAAATAAAAAAGAATATTTTTCATAAAATCTCGGGCTATTACACCCCAAAATACCCTTAATAACTCTAGAAGACCATAAAACCCCATTAAAACCATTAAAACTTGTAAAAACGCATAAAACCCTTAGAATCCACTTAAACTCTAAAACCCTTTAAAACCCTAAAAACATTAAAAAGTATAAAAACCCTTAAAACCCTAAAAACTAAAAAAATTAAAACCACAAAGTCATTTAAAAGCTTAATAATTCTGGAAAACCTTGAACTCCCACCCCAAAAAAACCCACTCAAAATCCTTAAAACCCTAAAAACCATAAAACCTATAAAAATCCTATAAAATCAATAATATCAAAATAAAATTAAAATCCCTTGAAATATCTTGAAAATCATAAAGAAAACTAAAAATTTAAAATCCCATAAAACCCACTAAAAATTATAAAAACTCATAAACCCCCTAAAAACATTATAAAACTCTGAACAACCATAAAAACCCTAAAAATAGAAAAAACCCTTAAAACCTCAAAAGACCCTTAATCTTTGATGAACAGTTATGACCCTAAGAAAGCCTGAATGCCCCTAAAAACACTCAAAATCCCTAAAAACCATATAAATACAAAAAATTACCTAAAAAAATTTGAAAACATAAAAAACCCTTTAAACCCCCAAAAAATAAAAAACCCATATAAATTATTCAAAACTACATAAAACCCCTTAAAACCCATCAGAAACACTAAAACCCTTAAACGCCATAAAAATTATAAAATATATAAAGAACCATAAAAACCCTAAAAACTAAAAAATAAAAAAATCACAAAAATACCATCAACACCCCCGAAAACCCATAAAAAATCTAAAAACCATGAAAACACCTAAAAACCTTAAAAATGACTAAAAAGCCTAAAAAATATATAAGTACCTTTAAAAAGATCAAAAAATCCTTGAAAACATTAAAAACCATAGAAACCCTTGAAATTCATAAAAACCCCTCAATACGTTAAAAACCCTAAAAACTATAAAATAATAAAACCCACAAAAAACTATAAAAACCCTTAAAACTCAAAAAATGTTAAAAAAAACTCAATAAAGCAATAAAACCCTAAAAACCCACGAAAAATATACAAACATTAAAATCCTAAAAAACCATAAAAACCATAAAAATCCAGAAATTTCCTAAAAATTTAAAAAAACCTTGAAACCCCTGAAAAACGCCTAAAAACCGTAAAACCCTATAAAAACCTAAAATTAACCTAATTCCCCATAAAAATAAACATAAAATCTAAACACATTTAAACCCCTCAAACATTAAAAAACCCCAAAACCACTTAAAAACCTAAAATATTCAATTGAACCCTAAAACCCAAAAGACCAAAAAGACCACTAAATACCCCTAAAAACATTAAATAACCAAAATAAACCAAAAAACCAAAGAACCATTTAAATGAAAAAAACCATTAAAAACACTACAACCATAAGAATTATAAAAAACAACTAAAAATACATTAAATCATACATAACCCTATAACACTGATAACCCCCTAAAACCATAAAACATCTAAAATGTATAAAAACCATAAATCCCATAAAAACCCTAAAAACCTAGTAAAAGCTCTAAAAATACATTAAACGCCTATAATAATTAAAAAATTCTAAAAACCCAAGAAAACCCTAAAACCTTAAAAAAAATAAAAAAAAACATAAAACCAAACAAGACTGTAAGAATGGTGGACACCCTAAACCCCTTAAAAACCATGGAAACCCATATAAACACTCAAAATTATAAAAACCCCCCACAAACCCCTAAAAAACCTACAAATCCTAAAAAACCCAAAAAACCACGAAAGAAAAAAAATCTAAAAAATATTATAAAACCCTAAAACCCTAAAAACAAAAAAACCCCAAAAACCCTAAAATCCCAAATAAAACAATAAAAACCTCTAAAAACTCGAAAACCATTAAAATTTTAAAAAATGTAAAACAATCTTTAAAACAATAAAGTCCCCAAAAAAATCAAAGAACCCCCTAAAAACCAATGAAATCCTAAAATATCCTTAAAAATCACTAAAAAAATAAAAACTCTAGAACCCCATGAAAACAATAAAAAACCACAAAAACATTAAAATAACCTAAAAACCCTAAAGAACCCATAAACCACGAAAAACTCTAAAAACTCTTAGACTTGAAAAAAAAATTAAAAAAATTTATATCATTTAAACCCCTAAAAACTCAACACCCAGCCCCAAACTCAAAGGACCTAGAAAACCCTAAAAGCCTAAAAAATTTAAAAACCTAAAAACCTAAAAAAACCCAAAAAAACATTAAAATCTAAAAAATCTGTATAAATAAAAAAATGTAAAGAACACAAAAACCCAAAACCCCCTAAATACCATAAAACCCCTTAAAATAAAAAAAATACTAAAAAAATAACAAACCACTAAAGACTCTATAAACCATTACATCCGGTAAAAATGGTAAAAACTCCAAAAACCCATAAAACCTCTAATAACTCAAAAAAACTAAAACGATAAAAACCAAAAAAGACCCTAAAAACATGAAAACCCATAAAACCACTAATAACTCTGAATAACTAAAAAAGCATAAAAATACAAAAAAAAATTGCCTGAAATTCAGTGAAAACATAAAAGAAACAAAAATCCCACAAAAACCCCTAAAACCACAAAACCCCTAAGAATAGTAAAGAACACTTAAACACATCAAATACCCAAAAAAATATTTAAAACAATAAAATCACTTAAACCCCATAAAAACATTAGGACTATAAAAAACATTAAAACCCTAAAAAAATAACAAAAAACACTAAAACCACCCAAAACACTTTAAAATCCTTATAAAACCTTGAAAAAACCTAAAAACCTAAACCCCCTAAAAACCCTCAAAATACCTTGAAACTTATTACCCTAAAAACCATAAAAAACCATAAAAACCCTAAAAATATCTGAAAATGTAAAAAACCCTAAAAAAATATTTATAACCTTAAAAACCCCTAAAAATCATAAAAAACCTAAAACCCATAAAAACGAAAAACTACTAAAAACAATGAAACCCCTAAAAACGTAGAAATACTCTCAAAACACAAAAAATCCATAAAAACACAAAAAGCCCCTAAAAGCTTAGAAAACCCTAAAACACCCAAAACCACCTAAAACAACAAAAAACTCAGAAGAACCATAGAAAGCTTCAAAGTATCTAAAAATAAAAAAATCCTTAAAAACCATTGACAACCTAAAAAACCCTAAACCCCCCTAGAAAAAATTTTAACCCTAAAAATCCTAACAAACCATGAATACCACAGTAACCCCTAAAAACCATAAATTTTTTTAAAACCCCATAAAAACCATAAAACTCTGAAAACTCTAAAAACCATTCAAACCCCTAAACCATTAAAAACTATAAAAACTAGAAGTGATAAAAAAATATTAATAAATCCTAAAAACCCAAAAGACCATAAAAAAATAAAAAATTAAAAAACCATAAAAAAATGAAAACCCCTAAAAACATTCAAAATACCTAAAAACCCTAAAACACCTAAAAGAAAAAAAAATACATAAAAAATCTCGGAAATCCCTAAAACCTAAAAAACCCTAGAAACCCTTAAAACCACATAAAAACCATAAAAACCATTAAAAACATAAAAAAACATAAAACCCATTAAACAATAAAAACCACTAAAAACTCTAAAACCCCTCAAAATTCATAAAAAAGTTAAAAACTATAAAAACTATTAAAAACCCTAAAAAAAATCAAAAAAGTAACTTAAAACCCAAAAAGACCCTAAAACCATGAAAACCCCAAAAACCCCAAAAAGACATTGAAACCACACAAAACCCCTCCAAATTAAAAAAACTATAAAACATTAAAAACCATAAAAATCCCTACAAATCCATGAAAAAATAAAAGACCCTAAAACCCCTAAAACCCCTAAAACCCCTAAAACCCCTAAAAACCATAAAACCCATAAAAACCCATAAAACACTAAAGAATCCTCTAAAAACTCTAAAATCCCCTAAAACCCCAAAAAATTATAACAATATCTAGAAAACATTTTAAACCCTAAAAAAAGAAAACAAAACCCCAAAAGACCTTAAAACCCATAAAATGCTAGAAAACTCAAACATTCCCAAAAAACCCTAAAATTCCCTAAAAACCCTATAAAACCCTAAAAAACCCATAAAACAAAAAAAAATACATAAAATCATAAACATACAAAAAAGTGTAAAAATTCTATGAAAATGTCAGAAATCCTCAAAACCATGAAAACCTCCTGAAAACCATAAAAACATCTAAAACCCTTCAAAACCTTGAAGAACCTAAAATCCATGAAAAAATATAAAAACACATGAACCCCCTAAATATGCCTAAAAAATATAATAAGCTTTAAAAATATAAGAATCTAAAAATAAATAAAAACTTGAAAGACCATATAATCCATAAAAACCCATAAAACCCTAAAACCCCTGAAAACACTAAAACTCTAAAATTCTTTAAAGAACCCATAAAACCATTAAAACCCCCAAAACCATTAAAACCCATAAAAATTTAAAAAATCCTAAATCCCCTAAAAATCCATTGAAAACCCCTAAAACCCCTAAAACCATAAAAGAACTAAAAACTCATAAAAACCCAAAAACCTAATAAAAACTCTAAAAACACTTTAAACCCCTAAAAATGTTAAAAACTACTAAAAACCTTAAAACACCTAGAAATATCAAAGAACCCCTAAAACCCTAAAAAGGCCTAAAATCCCTTGACAACCCCTAATACACGAAAAAACCCCCAAACCCCTCAAAATACATAAAATCCTAAATACCATAAATGCCAAAAAAATCCTAAAAAACATAAAAAATCCAAAAAACCCTAAAACCCTAAAAACTATTAAAAACAATGAACGTCCCCAAAAAAACTCAAAATCCTTAAAAAAACCTAAAAACCCTAAAAGCCAAAAAATCCTAAAAAATTTCTAAAAAACAATGAAAATGTAAAAAACCCTTAAAACACCCAAAAACCATAAAACCCCCTAAAAACCTTAAAACCCCATTATAACCCTTAAAACCTAAGAAATCACTAAAAACATTAAAATCCCTTATAATACCAAAAATTATTAACAATATAAAAACCTTGAAAACCCCTAAAAAACCCCTAAAAACCCAAGAAAACAATGAAAACCCTAAAAACCCTCAAAAACTAGTAAAAACCATATAATTCATAAAAAATCCAAAAAGCCTATAAATACCCTAAAATGACTAAAAACTCTAAACCCCCTTAAATACCATAAAAATGAATAATTTTTTTTGAATAAAATTAAAAACTCTAAAACTAAAATATACATTTTAAAACCCCAAACGACCCTGAACCCTTGAATAACCAAAAAACCAAAAAACCAAAAAACCCCAAAACCCCCAAAAAATCATTAAAATGCTTAAAAACATAAGAAAACTAAAAAATAGATAAATAAATGATCCATAGAAAACCTGAATACGTAAAAACCCTGAAAACATAAAACCCCTAAAATCCCTGGAAGACCGTTGAAAACCCTAAAAACCCACTAAAAACATTAAAAACCTCTATACCACATAAAACCCCTCATAAACCAATACAAAATACAAATTAATAAAGAATGACTCGATATGTAAAAAATCTCTAAAAAAACAATAAAAATACCCAAAAACTCATAAAAAACAAATAACCCAAAAAACCCAAAAAAACCCTAGAAAACCCCGAAACCCCCTAAAAACTATCAAAATCCCTAAAACCCCTAAATCCCAGAAAAATTATACAAAATCCCTAAAAATCCCTAAAAATTAAAAAAACTTTAAATACATTGAAAACCCCTAAAAACCTTAAAAATCCATAAAAACTTTAAACCCCTAAAACCCATAAATACCCTAAACCCACTAAAAAATCTAAAACCCCTTTAAATCCCTAAATTTTTTAAAAAACACTTAAAACCATTAAAACCAGAAATAACTCAAAATAATAATTATAACTCAAAATACCCAAAAAACCTAACAAATCCTAAAAACCTTAAAAACCCTAAAAACCCGTAAAAATCCTACAAAATCCAAAAAAAATCCGAGAAATGAAAAAAACCCTAAAAACCATAAAAACCCATTAAACCCATAGAAACCCATCAAACCTTCAAAAACTCTAAAAACCCTAAAACCATAAAAAAAACTAAAAAATATTAAAACCCATAATATGTTAAATAAATATAAAAAACCTTAAAAGTCTAAAAACATTGAAAAACTCTAAAAACCAAAAAGACATTAAAAACCTTAAAAACCATAAAAACAATAAAACCCATAAAAACCTATAAAATTACTAAAAATATATAAAAACATAAAAATAATAAAACCCTAAAATAATTTTGAAAACCATAAAAGCCCCTAAAACCAAAAAAACCCTATAAAAACCATAAAACCATAAATACTAAAAACAATTCTAAAAACCCTTCAAACCTTTAAAAAATAAAAAAATAAAGAAGACATTAAAAACCCTAAAAAATTAAAAAAACTCTTAAAAATCCAAAAGGTCCCAAAAAACTATGAAAACCCCGAAATCCTAAAAACCTTGAAAACTCTAAAAAACTAAAAATCCCTAAAAATTCTAAAACCTTTAGAATGCCTTTAAATCCATAAAACCCTAAAAATCATTATAAACACAAAACCATTAAAACCATTAAAAATGAATGAAAACCATAAAAACCAATAAAACCAAAAAAATACTAAAACCCCATAAAACTCTAAAAACACTAAAAAATATTAAAACCCTTTGCCCCTAAAAAGGATAAAAAACTATAAAAACCATAAAATCACTTAAAATTTCAAAATACCCCTTAAACCCAAAAACATCCAAAAAAACACTAAAACTCCAAAAAACCCATAAAACCACTCAAATAACCTAAAAACACTAAAATCCTAAAAAAAATTAAATCCCTAAACTCAAAGAAATTTTAAACATCTTAAAAACCAGGAAGAACCCCAAAAAACCATAAAAAATCCATAAAACCCTTAAAAACCAATAAATCCTTTTAAACCCACTAGATTATATAAAAACCCATAATCCCTAAACATTTTTTAAAAACTAAAAAACCATAAAACCCCTAAAAACTAAAATAGCCCTAAAACCATAGAAAGACCGTAAAAACCCCAAAAAATCCCAAAACCACAAAAAACCGAAAAAAAATACCAAAACCCCCAAAACCCCAAAATGATAAAAATACGAAAAGCCCAAAAAATTTCACCTGAAAAACAAAAAAAAACCTTGAAAACCTTAAAAACCCAAAAAATCTGAAAAATCCTCTAAAACGCTATAATACCCTTAACACCCCTAAAACATTGACAAATATTAAAAAATGAAAAACCATAACAAACTCAAAAATCCTAAAAAATTAAAAGACCGTAAAAATAGTGAAAATACCTAAAAACCCTAAAAATTCATAAAACCATTTGAAACCCTCATAATCCCCAAAAAACACAAAAAACCCTAAACCGATAAAAATCATAAAGATAACTAGAAATACATGAAAACCAAAAATCCATAAGAAAGTTGAAAGCCAAGGAAAACCAAGAAACCCCTAAAAACAAAAAATTCTTAAAAACCATAAAACCCTCTAAAAACTCATAAAACACCTTCAATTCCCGTAAAATATTAAAAAATATAAATGCCTTAAAAACATTAAAAACATAATAAACCCCTAAAAACCTAAAAGTCTTAAAAATTCTTGACAAACCATAAAATATATAAAAACCTTAAAGATACCCAAAAACTATAAAAATCCTAAAACCCTAAAATCCTTGAAATCCATAAAAAATATTAAAAACCTAAAAAATAATTGAGAACATAAAAAACCCTAAAACTCTGAATTCCATAAAACCCACTAAAATCATTAAAAAAATTCTAAAAACCAAAAAACCATAAAAACCCACCAAAAAATATAAAAACCCATAAAACCCCTACAACTATTAAAAACCCCAGAACTATAAAAATCTGAAGAACCAAAAAAACCTTAAAATCAAAAAAAAATACCCTAAAAACCTGGAAACCCAGTAAAAACACTAAAAACCATAAATAACCATAAAAACTCCCAAAATCCCTAAAAAAATAATTAAATCCCTTAAACCCTCTAAAAAATGAAAAAATAGCAAAACCCATAAAAATATAAAATCCTATAAAGATAATTAACTCCCTTAAACCCCGAAGACAATTTAAAAACAATGAAAATCCTAAAAATCCTTAAAAACTCAAAAAACACCAAAAAAGAAAACTATAAAAACCATGAAAACCTCTTAAAACCCAAAAAAAACTAAAATACCCTAAAACCCTTAAAATCCCTAAAAAACTGTGAAAAATTATAAATGCAATAAAACCATAAAAATCCCTAAAAATCCATGAAAACATTAAAAACCTTGAAAACCCTAAAACCCCCTGGAAAACATAAAACCCCTAAAACCATAAAATACCATAAAAACACTAAATCCACTAAAAAACAAAAAACCATTAAACCCCTAAAAACGTTAAGAACACCAAAAACCATAAAAACCCCAAAAAATAAAAAACACCAAAAAGACCATAAAAACACAAAAACCCCTAAAAACCCTAAAACCTGAAAACCCCCCAAAACACTAAATATCCTTCAAAACCTTAAAAACACTAAAAATCATGACAATCCTTAAAATCCCTAAAAATCCTTCAAAATTTTAAACATGTAAAAAAATCCTAAAACCCCCTCAAAACCATTAAAAACCACTTAAAACTCTAGAAACACATAAAACTATTAAAACATTAAAAACTCTAAAAACACATAAAAACCTACAAAACCACAAAAAACTCAAAAAAACCATGAAAACCCCTATAAAACCTTAAAAAACATTGAAATCCCCTAAAAACACGAAAAAATCTCTTAAATCCATAAAAACAAAAAAACCCATAAAAATCGTTAAAAAATCCCACAAAAATAGGAAAAACCATGAAAACCCTAAAAAACCAAAAAATTTATTAAAACTAATAAAAAAATTAAAAACCCCAAAAACTTATAAAATTATTAACAACCCACTTAAAACTATAAAACCCCTTAAAACCCTTAAAATGTTAAAAACTCTAAAACCCTAAAAAACTAAATAAAATCCCTAAAGCAATATAAAACCTTCAAAACCCCAAAACCCTAAAAACCCCTAAAATCCCTCAGAATATCTAAAAACACTAACAACCAAGAAGACCATAAAAATACTAAAAATCTATAAAAATTATTGATAAAAAAAACCCCAAAACCCTGAAAATTCCTAGAAACAATAAAATCCCTAAAAACACTAAAACCCTAAAAACCCCATAAGAACTCTAAAAACTAATAAAAAAATATAAAAATACTTAAACCCACAAAATATTTTAAAAACACTAAAACCTAAAAAAACTAAAAAAAAATGAAAGACGCAAAAAGGCCCTAAACCTCCTAAACCCCTTAAAAGTCATAAAAACCCTTATAAATACCTAAACCCCTTAAATACTCTAAAAACTATAAAACCTCCTAAAAAATAAAAATATTTAAAATATTTAAAACTCTTGAAAAAAATAAAAATAAAAAACCCCTAAAACCCCTAGAAAAAACATTAAACCCCTAAAAACCATTAAAACCCCTCAAAATCTAAAAACCCCACTAAAAACTATAAAAATCCCTTAAACACTTAGATACAATAAAATACTAAAATCCCCAAAAACCATCAAATCCTAAAAAGACCATAAAATCAAAAATGAAAATAAAAACCCTGAAAACCCCTTTAAAATGTTAACCAACCTAAATATCCTCCAAATCCCTAAATCTCTAAAAATAACCCAAAACTATAAAATCCTAAAAAATCCCTAGAAATCACCAAAATGTAATAAACCATAAAACCAATAGAATACCCTAAAAACCATAAAAACTTATAAAAACCATAAATACCAAAAAAACCATAAAAACCAATAAAAATACTAAAAACCACTAAATACTGAACAAAACCTTAAACCCCTAAAAATTATAAAAACACCACAATTCATTAAAACTGCTTAAAAATTCAAAAAAAAAATTTAAATACACCAGAAAACCATAAAATTCTTGAAAACAAATAAAAAACCTAAAACTCCATGAAAACCCCCAAAACCCTCAAACATATAAAAAAATCCTAAAAATCCTAAAAATGTAAAAATCCTATAAAATACCCAAAAATCATGGAAAATGTAATAAAACCCAAAAAAATATTAAAAACCCCATCGAAATCATAAAAACCCATAAAACATTAAAAAAATTCCTTAAAACCCTAAGAACATGCTAAAATCTCTAAAAAATAAATCCCCTAAAAAGAAAATAACCTCTAAAAAATAAAAACCTCAAATAACCTATAAAAACCTAAAATATTAAAAAACCAATAACCCTAAAAAAACATAAAATCCATTAAAGACCATAGAAACTATAAAAACTCTCAAAATCCCAAAAATACCTGAAAAACCATAAAACCCATAAAAATCCTAAAAGGCCTTAAAAATCCTAAAAAGATAAAAACCTGGAAAACCCACTAGATACCATTAAAACCCCTAAAAACATTAAAAAAATCATAAAACTCCATAAAATCCCTAAAGTCCATTAAAACTCTAAAAACCCTTAATAACCCTAAAAATGTTTAAAAACTCTATAAATCATTAATCCCCCTGAAAAAATCAAAAAACCCTAAAACCCCAAAAAACATTAAAAACCCTGAAAACCCCTAAAAATCAACAAAACCCTAAAAATATATAAAACCCTAAAAAACTCTAAAACCCCTAAAAAACTCGACAATCCATAAAAATCCTAGTAATTCCATAAAAACACAAAAAAATGTAAAAAAACCCTTAATATCCAATGATGACCATAAAACCCCCTAAAATTCTTTAAAAACATAAAACTCTAAAAAACCTTAAAACCACTTAGAACCATAAAAATATTTAAAAAAATAAATCCTTTAAAAAACTAAAAAATAACCTAAGAAACTAAAAAACCAAAAAAATCAAAAAATGATAAAAAAAAACCTGAAACCCATAAAACCCTCATAATTAATACAACCCTAATAAAACCTAGAAACCTCAAAAATCATAACATACCCTAAAAATGCCTGTATATGTAAAAACATGAAAACCTTGAAAATATCTTAAAAACCATAAAACCCCTTAAATCATTAAAAAACCTAAAACCCCCCTAATTACTCTAAAAACCCTAAAAACCCAAAAACTAAATATATATATATAAATAGGAAAACCCTAAAAAATAAAAAATAACACTAAAATCCCAAAAGGATCCTAAAAAAAGAAAACCCCTAAAATCCCTAAAAACCATGAAAACCCCCTAAAAACCACAAAATCGATGAAAAACCTAAAAACCACTAAATAACATAAAATTACTAAAATATAAAAAATAATTGAAAACTTAAATAACCTTAGAAACCATGAAAACCCCTAAAAACCATTAAAACACCTAAAAACCTTAAAAACACTAAAAAGACACTAATAATTAAAAAAACTAAACCCTTAGAAATGGTAATATACTCTTAAATCCTTTAAAAACCTAAAACAATCCTAAAAACCCTAGAAACCCAAAAAGTTCATAAGCCATCGAAAAAAACAAAAACCCTAAAAAATCCTCAAAATCCCTATAAACCCTAAAACCCATAAAAATCACAAAAAATACATGAAAATGTAAAAACCCTATAAACCCTCATATCCCCCTAAAAACCATAATAACCCCTAAACACCTAAAAAACCCTAAAACCCCAAAAAACTACTATAAACTATAAAAACCCATAAAAAATAAAAAAAAATGTAAAACCAAAAAAACACTAAAAACTCCAAAGACCCCCCAAAACCCAAAAGATTATAAAAACACTTCAAAATCCGGAAAATTCTTAAAAACCAAAAAACAATCCAATAGATCATAAAAAACTCAAAAAACATAAAATTAATATAAAATCCCTAAAAGCAATAAAAATCTAAAAAACCCTAAAAACCTAAAAACTCCCCCAAAACCGTAAAAACAAACAAAAATCCTAAAAAACAATAAAACCCCTAAAATAACTAAAAAAATATAAAAACCCTTTTAACCCCAAAAGGGTTAATAAATCTAAAAACATTAAAATCCCAAAAATCTAAAAATGCCAAAAAAATACCCTTAAAACCTAGAAAATTTTAAAAAAACTTGCAAAAATACCAAAATCCATAAAAACCCTCAAAATCTATAAAAACTTAAAAAACCATAAAATCCATACAAATCCTAAAGAAGCCCAAAAATCCATAAAAAAAGTAAAAACACTTAAAACCACTGAAAACCTTCTAAGAACTATAAAACCCTAAAAATCATAAAAACCAATAAAACCAATAAAATCCCTAAAACCCACTAAAAACTATAAATCCCTTCTAAACCACTAAAAACATTAAAAAAACTCTAAAAATCATAAAATCCCCAAAAAAACTAAAAATAAAACTAATACCACAAATGACCCTAAAAATTTTAAAACCCTCTAAAACCCAATACAACCTCTAAATATTGTCTAAGTCCTTAAAAACTCTAAACAAACCCTGAAAGCATAAAAATAAAGAAACCTAAAAATATCTAAAAACATATTAAACCCTAAAACCCTAAACACCTCCTGAAAACCATAAAAACCAATAAATAACTTAAAACCCCATAAAACTCCTAAATACCCACTCAAAATACCATTTAATGCCCTAAAAAGTGAAAATCTCAAAAAAAATCATAAAACCCCTAAAACACTCAAAAAAATATAATTACACATAAGGACCCTATAAACCATGAAAATGCGAAAAACCCTAAAAAACCAATAACCCCTAAAGATGCTCAAAATACCTGAAAACCCTAAACACCTAAAAACCATAAAAAACATTAAATGGCCTAAAAATATCAAAAAACATTAAAAACCATAAAAACCCTGAAAAATCATTCAAACCCATAAAACCCATAAAATCATTAAAAACAATAAAAACAAATAAGAACCCTAAAAACCAACAAAACCTTAAAAACTCCTAAAAACGTTAAAATACACTAAATATCCTTAAAACCCCTAAAATGCACAAAAGCAGTAAAACCCAAATGACCTTAAAAACTCTAAAAAACCCTAAAGACACTAAACGCCCTGAAACATTCTAAAACCCCCCATAATATCTAAAAAACCTAAAAAAATGTAAACCAAAAAATATAAATAAGACTTAAAAATACTTGAAAACATAAAAGACCCGAAAACACATGAAATATTGATAAAAACATAAAAACCATAAAACCCTATTAACTCATAAAAACCCTAAAAACCCATTGAAAATCTAAAAACCCTCTAAATCCTAAAAATTGTTAAAAAATATTGAAAACCATAAAACCTTAAAAAAATCAAAAAACACTAAAGCCCCTAAAAACCTTAAAACCCATAAAAAACCCTAAAACCCCTTGAAACCCCCAAAAACATTAAAACCCCTGAAACCCAAAAAATCCATAAAACCCTAAAAATCATTAAAATCCTAAAAAATCCCATAAAATCCAGGAAAATGTAAAAAACCTAAAAACCTGAAAACCCCCATAAAACCGTAAAAATACTAAAAACCCATAAAAACCCTATAAAACCTGAAAAAAATCTAAAGAACTTACACCCCAAAAATTATATGAAACCCTAAAAAACCTAGAGAATACTTAGGTAAAACTATGATTCTTCATCTCCTAATGATTCCTTGACGGCGTCAACTGTTACCCTCTCCCCCTGTGGGGGTGGTATCTTTGCTTGATAGTGAGTGGGAATTGGTCTTCATCTCTCCCCATGCGCATGATCTTATTCCCCCCTTCCCTCTTATTGAGCTCTTTTGGAAGGTCCCTGATTTATATGAAGGATAACTAAAATCATCTTTATCAGTCTTTGAGTTTCATGTGGCTTATGTTCTTCACTTATTAACCTTGGTTTTATGATTTTTGATGCATAGACCATCAGTGGAAGCTTCCGATAGATTCATTTTTTGATCATGGAATCTTCAAGATCAGGCAACAGTAGGGTTTCTTAATAGCCTCCACTTTATTAATCGTTTTTCAATAGAATATGAGTTGATCTGGGTATGGTCCATGGCCCCTTGAAGCTTTAATGGTTTCATATTCTTCCTCTTCAGGTGGAGTTTTGATCTGCACATGAACCGTGACTCACCGTTGATTGATTCATGGGTTATGTTTCTGGAACAACCCCTTCCTTTCCAAAACCCATGTATCATCTACATGTTAGGGAATCTGGTGGGTTAGTATTTGTGTTTGGAAAGCCAAACAAAAGTGGCCTGCCACTTGGTGGATCCTAGGGTTTGTGTTGAACTTTCCGTTTCAAAGCCTTTGATTGATTTTGTGTGGATTACTGTTGGTAAGGAATTTCGGTAAAAAAAATAAGTGGTGGTTGAGTCCTTTGTTGTGTTCTGTTCTCTATGTAAGAGATTAGGACATTCCAGAACTGATTGAAAATGCAAGGGTCGCAGCACAGGGGCTACGGAGGGGGCTCATTGGGAAGTTGAGTCAGTTTTTCATGAGTAGGGTAATGTTGTGATAGGGAATACCTCACTGAAGACAATGCCACGACCTACCACAGATCCGACAGTCTCTCAGGTGTTTGAGTGCCTGAAGAGTGATCTAAGTATTGTGTGTGATAAGGGAATGATGGAGATCGAGGAAGGTAATAAGACCTTGAGGGAAGTCACTATTATGAGGACTTGGCCAGTTCACAGGGTGCCTTGGCCAGTGCACAGGTTATCCAAGAGGTTGCTGAGGTTTTAGGTATGCAGTCCCTAGTGGGGGAATCATAGAAAGAGGATGGGCTATCATTTCACTTACTGGGCAGTGAGGAAATCTCAGAGAATAGGCGGGTTAGAATAATGGAGGTGAAGGTTTCAGGTGAGCGGGATAGTGCGGAGGTTTTTCATTATGACTGAAATTTGGAGAATACTATTTTCATGAGAGGGGTGGTTGAGGGGAAAGAAACCGTTAGCATTTCCATGGAGAAGGCTGGTATAAGGGAGGTGAAGGCTTTGGGTGGTGCTTCCTTGAGTAATCGTTCTGAGTGACATGGTTTGCTAGAGGCTGAGGGGGATGTAGAGGGGAAGGGGGGTTTGAAGGAATAGGGGCAGGTGGAGGAGCAGAGAGAAGTGGCTGATTAGGGGGGACCCCAATTTTCTTTGATGAAAGTCTCCATAAGGGCCCCTTAAAGTTAGTCTTGAGTTTTATAGGTAATGTGATGGATAATATACAAGTTCTTGATGAGGGAGTCGCTGATGAAGAGCTTGGTCTGTAGGTTTTTGCTGATGGGGTTATTACTGAAGAGGCTGGAATGATGGTTTCTACTGAGGGGGAACTTCCTAATGAGCCTGGTGTGCATGCCGCTGCTGAGGGGGGCACAGGTCTTCGACGAGTGGATGAAGAGGGGAAGGTATCTGAATAGGGGGGTAGTGAATGGGCAGGAGTAGGTAGTAGAAAATAGAAGGTCTTTTGAGAAAGGGGAGGGGTCTGAAAAGGGGGAGGTATTGGAACAGGGGGTAGCCGCCCAGGTTGGTCTTGTGTGAGGAGAGGTGTATGAGCAGGGGAGTTGGTGGAGAAAACTGTTGTTGCATGCGTTGAGGGTGTGGATAGATTCTCCCCACCTGGTCATGGGAATCTGGCTAAGGTTGTGGATGAGGGGACCTCAGATGGACCTGACTGTGTGGTATTGCATGACATGGAGGTGGAGGAAAGTTTAGGTGTCAATTGGAAGGACGGTCTCTAATATGTAGATGAGGTTGGGCGGTTATGCACTTTTTTTCGGAGGATAAAAGACATATCAACTCTAATATTAATTAAATAATGAGGGAGAGGTCCATGATTGGGGTTTCCATGCCTCCTGGGAGGGAGAATGTTTCTACAATAGCAAACTTAGCCTCCCATAAGCATAAACCGAGGAAGGATTACTCAACCTTGCCAAGGACTGTGTCTACTAGGTCCTCCTCTAAGGTAATCAATAAGAATGCCTTTGGAATGAATAGGATGTTTGATTCTCCCTCGGCATGTCTATATGATGAGCATAAAAGGCTATGGGACATTTATCATACCCTTTCCATGGATATAGACAATGCTAGGAAGGTGGTATCAGAGTGGGAGATGATGGACTCAGATAAATCCTCTGGGTATGGTGTTGTTGGAGACCCATATGGATATCCCTATGGAGATGTTGTTCCTTATGACATGTAGCTCTATTTGTGCTTTTGGGTTTGGGGTAGTTTTGGATTTGGGGTTGTTAAGGGTTTTTGGGTGTTGGTCGTTTGAATCCTCCCCTCTCTTTTCTGTTGTGTATTTTTCTAATAAATTTTAAGAGGGCCAAGGTAGACTGGCCCAAAACTTACCTTTCCCTAAAAATGATAATAATATAAAAAACCATAAAATCCAAAAAAAACAAGAAAACCCCCATAAAACCCAAAAGACTACAAAGCCCTTGAAAACCCTTAAAACCCCAGAAAAAACTATGAAAACCTTAACCACCATCAAAATAACAAAAAACCCTAAAAATAACTAAAATACATAAAAATCCTATACAATTTCTAAAATCAATAAATACACAAAGAACCTTAAAACCCCCTGAACAAACACTGAAAACAATAAAATACACAAAAAACCGTAAAAAGCCCTTAAAAACCTAGAAAACACTAAAAACTATAAAAATCATAGAATATCTAAAAATACAAAAGAAGCTAAAAAGTCTAAAATCCCTAAAAACAATAAAAATAATTAAACCCCACCAAATCTCTAAAAACCCTAATCCCTAAAAATTAAAAATCCCAAAAAATTTAAAATCCCAAAAAATTTAAAAAACCCTAAAAACACTATAAAACCCATGAAAACCATAAAATCCCTAAAAACATTAAAAACCCTGAAAACCATTAAAATACCTAAAAAGCCACTACAGACTCTAAACACCCTTTAAACCCCTAAAATCCTTAAAAAGTCTAAAACCCTTAAAATCCTCTAAAAACACAAAAAACCCTAAAACCCAAGAGACCCCAAAAACCCCTAAAAACCCAAAAAAAATACAAACACTTGAAATCCCCTAAAATCCCTTAAAATTCTTAAAAAATATAAAAAAACTAGAAACATAAAAATTAAAAAAATGCACTAAGAATCCTTGAAATTACAGAAAAACCCCTAAAACTCATAAACTCCCATAAAAACCCTAAAATTGCAAGAAATATTAAAAAACACTAAGAACCCATAAAAACTGTTAAAATCACTAAAGCTCTAAAACCCATTAAACCCCCCAAAATATAACAAAAACTCAAAACATTAAAACCACTAAAAACTTAAAAAAATCCCAAAAGCTATAAATGACCCAAAAAAACCCCTCAAAACCCTAAATACACTGAAAAACATTAAAAAGCCTCCAAATTTCTAAAAAAATATAAAAAACCATAAAATTTATAAAAATCCCAAAAAAATCCTAGAAGAGCATTAAAAACCACTATAAACCCCAAAAACCCTTGAAAAAAATAAAACACCTAAAAACACAAAAACACTAAAAACTTATAAAACCCTAAAAACAAATGAAAACTATAAAATCGATTAAAACACATATAAAAATTTTAAAACTCTAAAGAACATTGAAGACCCTAAAAACTCAAAAAAAACCTTAAAACCCCAAAAGATCCTAAAAACCTTGGAATCAAATAAAAACCTAAAAACAATGAAATCCCCTAAAACCACTCAAAATACCAAAAACCCCTAATAAATCCTAAAAATCTAAAAAACCCAAAAAACCACGGAAAATCATAAAAATGGGTAAACACCTTAAAAACATTAAAAACCTATAAAAACCCTAAAAACCTATAAAAATCCTAAAAACCCAATAAAACACCTAAAACCCTTAAAGTCCCAAAAAATATTAAAAAACAGTAAAAATACATAAATAGTTAAAAATTCATAGAAAATATTCTAGAAATTTAGAATACCATAAAAACCAATAAAAACCACTAAAAATAGTAAAAACTATTAAAACCCCTAAAAACATTTAAATGGTAAGGAGATGTTGCCGCTCTCTCCTGGGCTCTCCCACTCGACGCGGCGATTTCCAAGGTTCCCTCTCAGAATCCTTCTCTTTGGCTTCGTGGATCACTCCCCGATCAAGCTTTGTGATGCAGATGGATTTCAGAGGATTTCTCCCTAGGTGTGATGGTGGAAGACGAGGAAGATGCTTGATGGTGGTGGGATCTGGTGGGCTGCGACGGGGAAAGGCGACGACAACTGGGTCTGATTTTCACATGGTTTTGGACTGGCTTTGGTAGATTTGGGCCTCCCTCTTCCTCAATCGCTGTCTTTGCTGCTCTCTGGTGGCAGCATTGATTGTTTTCTGGTGGTTTGGGTGATGTCTATGAGGTTGATGGCGAAGTCAACCTTACCTCCAGATCTGATTTTCCAGTGGTTTTTCTTTGATTTGTTGTTTTGCTGCTCATCCCTGTTGGCGCTTCGTTCTCGGCGTCGGTCTGCTCTGGAGGTGCACTTATATCTGAAGAAGGTGGTCATATATGCTTGGTATAAGGCTACGAAGAAGATCCAGCGGTGTGGTGCACGCGCGACAGATCTGGAATCTGCATCTTGGGATTCATGATCCGTGGGTCTGACAGTGGCGGTCCTTGATCGGGGAGGAAAGGTTCATTTTCGTCTTGCTTATTTTCTTGCTACTATCGATCTTCTAGATTTTTGCTGCACGTTGGATGCTATGCTGGGATTTGGAGGTGATTTGTGTGTTCTTGTTAGCTACCGTAGTGATGATTCTTAGTTTGGTTGTGATTTATTGTTTCTGCTGGATCATGAGCTTGTTGCAAGACGTGATTTCTGGATTATCACGTGGTTTTCTGTGGAATGGTCTTTCGTTTTCCTGCTGGTGAGTCAATTACACGGGTTTTGCTGTTGGGTGTGAATTGATGGAATGTTGTGAATTGATGGAATGTTGGCTATTTTATGGCTGAGATGTAACGATGTTCTTGTTCCTGCTTCTGTTGGCGGGGGTTTTGGAAATGGGTATGCTAGAAAATGCTGGTGTATTATGTTTGTTGTCTTTTGTTCTATGCTGTTGGCTATGGATCTGACTGGCGTGGAGGTGCTAGCTACTGTGGAGGCTGGTGTTTATGGTGCTGGTGGTTTTCTATTGTTGGTTGTGAGTCGCTTTTGGGGGAATTTTTTGGGTGCTGGAAGGTGTACTGCTCATCTCTGGTTACTGCTTAGCTAGGAAGTGTAGAAGGGATGTGGCTCTATGACTCTGCTTGATGGTTGCTGGTTGTTGTTTGGATGGGAGGTGCTGGATGCCGATTTTTTTGAGTTTGGATGCTGGTCGTTGGTAAGCTATGAGCTGCTGGATGCTGGTTGATGCTGGATGGTGGTGGTGGATGCTTGGTTGTGTGTGTTTTTTCTTTTTTGGTTTTCCTTTTTTGATTTTCTTTTTTTGCGTGAGTTGTAAGGGGTTTTCGGGTGTGTGTCGTTTGACCCCTCCCCTCCCTTGTCTGATGTGTTTCCTTTTCCAATAATAAATTTTGGGGGGCCGGGAATAGCCCGACCCTCCCATCTTCCTTTCCCTAAAAACATTTAAAAACACTGAATACCCTTAAAAACCTAAAAAACTCAAAAAAACCCCAAATAACAAAAGAGACCATAAAATCCTGAAATCCCTTAAAAAGCCTAAAAACCCAAAACCCCCTAAAACCACTTAAAATACATAAAACCCCTAAAAACCTTAAAAACCATTAAAATCATAAAAACCCTTAAAGTACCTTAAAACCTAAAAATCATAAAAACCCTAAAAACACTAAGAACCCTTAAACCTTGAAAGATGTTAAAAACTATAAAAACTCAAAATGACAGCAAAATCCAAAAAAATTCATAAAAACCATGAAAACCCTAAATACTATAAAACCCCTGAAACCCATAAAACCCCTGAAAATCCCTAAAAAGCCTTTGAATCCCTAAAAATCACAAATATCCTAAATAATCCATAAAATCTTATAAAATGTAAAAAACCTAGAAAAAACCCCTCAAACCTAACACCCCCAAACCCTAAAAACCCTTAACCCCCATAAAAACACTAAACACATGAAAAACATTAAAAATATTTAATCACCATAATATGTTAATAAAACCCTAAAAACCCATAAAACTTTTAAAAACATAAAAAAGCGCTAAAAACCAAAAAAACCATAAAACCCTGGAAAACCCCTAAAAATATTAAACTCACTTAAAACCCATAAAACAATAAAAATCCATAAAATCATTAAAACCCAAAAAAATCATAAAAAGCTCTAAAATCCCAGAAAATGTAAAAAATGCTAAATACCCAGTAAAATTATTGAAAACTATAAAACCACTAAAAACCATAAATTCATTAAAAACCCATAAAACCCTAAAAACCACTAAATCTCTAGAAACCCTTATAACTCCTAAATCATTATAAAACTCTAAAAAATATTAAATAACCTAAAATTATAATGTAATAAGACTAAAAATCCAAAAAAACCATAAAAGACAAAAAAACCCTAGAAACCCCAAAAAAACCTCTAAAAATCCTCAAACTTCTGAAAATCTTTAAACAACCCAAAAAATCATAAAAAATTTAAAAAATTTCTAAAAAAATATGAAAACATAAAAACCCTGAAAACCCTAAACATATCTGAAAACCATAAAAGACCTAAAATCTATTAAAAACACTAAATCAACATATAAACCCTAAAAACCATTAAAAATTTATAACACCACATTAAACCCCTAGAATTGTTAAAAAAACTCTAGAATCCTGAAAAACCATAAAAAATAAAATAAAAACCAAAAGCCTCAAAAGTCATTGAAAATTATGAAAAACCCTAAAAACCTAAAAACCAATGGAAAACACTAATCCCCTCAAAATCCCAAAAAAATCCTTAAAACATAAAAAACCTAAAGATCCATAGAAAACTTAAACACCCTTAAAATCCCTAAAAACACCCTAAAACCCATAGAAAATCCTAAAAAACTAAAAAACCTTAAAACCATAAAACCAACAATAACTATAAAACCCCATAAAACACATAAAAATTTAAAAAATCTAAAAAGTCTTAAAGCCCTGAAAAACTTAAAATCCCTAAAAATCTGAAAGGAGACTAAAAACCCATAAAACCCAAAAACCTGAAAAGCCCCTAAAAACCACTGAAACCATCAAAATATCAAGAAACCCTAAAACCCATAAAAATCATTAAAAATCAATAACAATACTTGAAAATGATAAAAACCCTAAAAATCATAAAACCCCCGAAAAATCATAAAACCCCTAAAAGTGTAAAAAACACCTAAAAACCCACTAAAATCACTAAAACATGTTAAACACCCTAAAAATGATAAAAGATATCCAAAAAACCATAATAACCCCAAAAACTCAAAAAGAACCCTAAAACCCTCAAAAAACCATAAAAACATTGAAATCCACTAAAAATCCAAAAAACCCTCAAAATACCTAAAAATCATAAAATCCTAAAAAATCTTTAAAAATCCCCAAAAACATAAAAAACCATAAAAACCAGAAAAATTCACTAAAAAATAAAAAATCCTAAAAAACATAATAATCCTAGAAACAATAAATCCTCTAAAACCACTAAAAAGACTAATAACCCATAAACCCATAAAAATAAAAAAACACTAAAAGTCCTAAAAACCATAAAATAGAAAAAAAACATATAAAAACCAAAAAAAACAAAAAAAACACTAAAAACCCAAAAAATATCTAAAGATGTTAAAAACTATAAAAAACATAAAACCCTAAAAACTATGAAATACCTTGAAATACCTAAAAATCCGTAAACCATAAAAACCATAAAAATATTAAAAAAAGCCCAAAAATCCCTGAAAACATAAAAAACAATAAAAACTCTGAAAACCCCATGAAAACCATAAAAACCAAAAAACCCATAAAAAACCTATAACCCAAAAAACATAAAAATACACTAAAAACACTGAAAATCATTTAAACCCAAAAAAATGTTAGAAAACCCTAAAAACATGAATACCCTAAAAAACTAAAAATGTCCTAAAAACCTAAAAGAATATAAAAACCCTAAAACCCTTAAAATACATAAAAACCTTGAAAAGCCCTCAAAATCACAAAAAATAGTAAAAAACCATAAAATCCATAATAATCCTAAAAAATCCGAATAAATAATAAAAATATAAAAAATCATTTAAACCCTTTAAAACCCCTGAAAACCATAAAATCCCATAAAAACATTAAAAAATCCTTAAAAACATAAAATCTCAAAACCACTAAAACCCCTAAAGAACCACAAAAAACCGTAAAAACATTAAAACTCTAAAAACCACAAAAACTATAGGAAATGTTAAAATCTTAAAAAACTCAAAAAAACAGAAAAAACCTAAAACCCCTAAAAATCACAAAAAAATATAAAAACCCTCTAAATCCATTAAAACCTTAAATGACTAAAAAACAAAATAAATATCCTAAAAAATCCCTAAAAATATATCAATTTATAAAAACCCATACAACCCTACAAGATCCCTAAAACCATAAACATTCCTATAAATCTTAAAAACCATAAAAACCAATAAAATCACAAAAAAACAAAAAACTCTAAAAAATATTACATCAAAAAATGTTAAATAACTCTTAAAATATTAAAACCCCTAAGAAACTGAAAAAACCAGAATCCTCACAAGTTACATAAAAATTATGAAAAACATTAAAATATATAAAACACTGAGAAAATACTTAAAACCAATGAAAACACTTAAAATCACTAAAAACACTAAACCCCCCCCCCCCAAACCCAAAAAATACTAAAAATCTATGAAAATATAAAAACCCTAAAACCCCATGAAAACAATTAAAACCCTAAAAACATTAAAAAAACATAAAACCCCCAAAACCACCATAAACCACTAAAACCATAAAACTCTTAAAAATCCTAATTTTTTTAAAAAGAAAAAAAAACATAAAAACACTAGAAAATTCAAAAATACAGTAAAACATAAAAAACCTTAAAACCCTATAAACTCCTAAAAACCATAAAACCCTTAAAATCCCTAAAAACACTTTAAACACCAAAATCCATAAAAATCCTTTCAATCATAAAAAATTCATAAAAATAAATAAAAAACCTAAAACGTTAAAGAACACTCAGAACAATAAAAATCCCAATAAACATTAAAAGACCCATAAAAACCCTAAAACCTCACTAAAAGCTCTACAACTCCAAAAAATCCCTAAATAAGTAAAAAAAATCTAAAAAATCTAAAAACCATAAAAACAAAAAATACCCTAAAAACTCAAAAAACATAAATCCATAAAACCCATAAAACCCCTAAAACCCTGAAAATCCTAAAAACCCTCGAAATTTGTTAGAACCCAAATACCCAAAAAATCCTTAAAATCCTAAAAAATCCCTAAAAATACTTAAAAATATTAAAGAACATAAAATCCATGAAAACCATAAAAACCATAAACCCAAAAAATTTAAAAACCCTAAAACTCATAAAACCGCTAAAAACTCAAAAACAACTTTAAGCCCCTAAAACATTCATAACTTTTAAAACCATTAATTACAAAAATAACTCAAAAAATCAAAAAAATCAAAAAAATTAAAAATCCCATAAAAACCAAAAAAATCCCCAAAAATCATGAAAACCCATAAAAAACACTCAATATCCGTAAAAACAATCAAAAACCATAAACCCCAGAAAAATTATAAAAAATAACTAAAAATCCTTTAAAACGTAATAACCCCTAAAAACCCTCTGAAACCCCCTTGTAAACCATAAACCCCCCATAAATCCAAAAACAACCTAAAATCCCCTTAAAACACTAAAACCCCTAAAACACCCTAAATATGTTAAAAATACTAAAAAACATTCTAAAACTTAAAAACTCCCAAAAACTCCAAAAAACCAAAAATACCCTAAAAAAGCCAAAAAACTGTAACAACTCTAAAACCCCTAAAAATAACTAGAAAACCTAAACCCCCTAAAACCCTAAAAAACTCTAAAAACCGTAGAAAGCCTAAAGAATCCCAAAAAATCTCTAACAATTTTAAAAACCCAAAAAACAAATAACACCCGCTAAATAGCATAAAACCACCTAAAAACCATAAAAACCAAAAAACCCTATAAAAACCAAAACCCCACCAAATACCCTTAAACCCATAATTTTTTTAAAAACTATAAAAAATCCAAAAAAACCCTAATAGTTCAAAAAACCCAAAAAATACTAAAATATCCTAAAATCCCCAAAAACCATAAAAACCCTAAAACCTAAAGACCCCTAAAAAACCACAAAATACCAAAAATACCTAAAAACACTAAAAAATAAAAAACCTAAAAAAAAATATATATATATAAACCCCTAAAAACAATGAAAACCCTAAGAACCGTAAAAACCTCAATATTCCATAAAACCACAAAAAACTCAAAAGCCCACTAAAAACCAAAAAATCGATTACGAAATCTAAAAATTTTAAAAGACTATAAAAACATAAAACCCCTAGAAAACTCTACAAACCCTCAAAACACTGAAAACGCTGAAAATCCAAAAAACCCCTAAAAACCAAACAAATTCTTAAAAATCCCAAAAAATGGTAAAAATCCTTGAAACACCCAAGAAAACAATAAAAAATATGTAAATATTAAAAACCCTAAAACCCATGAAAACAATAAAACCCACTAAAAACTATAAAAACCTTAACAATCCTAAAATTGATAAAAACCGATAAAAACATTAAAACCCCTAAAAATAAAAAAAAACCTAAAAACTAAAGAAAAGACCCTAAAATCCTTGAAAACCCCTAAAAACTAGAAAAATCCCCAAAACCCATAAAATTCCTAAAAACCCTAAATACCATAAAACTATAATATTTTAAAAAACCCGAAAAAATCAATTAAAACATTAAAAAAATCCATAAAAACCTTTAAAACCCATGATAGCCTCTAAAATCCATAAAAACAATGCAAAACCCTAAAATCTTGAAAACCCACAAAACCCTACAAACTCTAAGAACCCATAAAAAACAATCACAAAAGGCCCTAAAACCCCCTAAATACACTAAAATCCTTAAAAACCTCAAAGTACTCAAAATCTTCAAAAACCCAAAAGACCACAAAAATCATAAAAAAGTCCAAAAAATCGAAGAAAATATAAAAAACCCTAAAAACACTAAGAACCTATAAAAAACACAAATCCCCAAAAAACCTTAAAAACATAATAACCAATAATATTCCTAAAACCAATTAAAAATATAAAAACCCTTAAACCCCTAATAAAATTAATAATATAAAAACCCATAAAACCCTATAATGCTAAAAAAAACAAAAAAAAGAGAATACCTTAAAAACATTGAAATACACTAAAACCCCTAAAACCACTAAAAACCACAAAAAATACCTGAAAATAAAAAAACACTAAAATTCAAAAAATTTAATAAAAGTCTCTAAAAATACCAGAAAGAGTAAAAAAACCCAAAAAATCTAAAACCCCCAAAACCATAAAAACCATAAAAACCATAAAATCTCTAAATACCTGTAAAAATATAAAAAACACTAAAAACCTTAAAAAACCTTAAAACCCATGGATGGTTAAAAACCCTAAAAATCGTAAAAACCCTAAAAAACGCAAAAGAAACCCAAAAAACACAAAAATACCATAAACCCCCATAAAATCCCAAAAAAATCTGAAGACCCCAAAAATCCCTAAAAACACTAAAAACCCTAAATCAAAAAAATCCTAAAAATACCTAAAAATACCTGAAAACATAAAAACCCCAAAAACCCATGAATGCCCCCTTAAAACCATAAAAATAAAAAACACTATTAAATCACCAAAAATCACAAAAAAATGTAAGACTCCTTAAAAACCCTAAAAATGATAAAAATCTAAAAAGCATAAAACCCTAAAAAACTCAAATAAACCAAAAACATAAAAAGATCCTAAAAACAATGAAAACCCATAAAAAACCTAAACAAAACTGGAAACCCCTAAAACACCTCAAAATCCATAAAAACCCACAATATCCCTCAAAACCATAAAAATTCTAAAGAATTCTTAAAAATCCAAAAAAACATAAAAAACAATAAAACTTTGTAAACCCCCAAAAAACCATAATAACCCTTAAGACCATTAAAATTCATTAAAACCCTAATAACTAATAAAAACTCTAAGTAAATTTAAAACATTAAAAAAACTCTAAAAACATAAAAACTCTAAAAACTCAAAAAACCAAGAAACACTAAATGTCCCAAACACCCTGAAAGACCTAAAATCTTTAAAAACCCTAAAAACCCATAAAACCCCTCAAAATCCATAAAAATCCCAAAAGCACCCCAAAACCATAAAATCTTAAAAAATCCCTAAGAAATCCTAAAAACATAACAAAACCTAATACCCTGAAAAACCCACGAAAATAAAAAAAAATTTAAAAACCATCAAATGTACTAAAAAACCTTAAAAAGTTGAAAACCCCATTTAAAAATCTAAAAACCCTTAAAAACCCTAAAAATGTTATAAAGTAAAAAATCATAAACAAACTAAAAAAATACTAAAATATCAAAAATACTAAAAAACCCTGGAAACCTATAAAAATCATCAAAATCACGAAGAACCCAAAAGACCCTAAAAGGCACAAAAATCATAAAAGAACTGTAAAAATACAATAAGATATAAAAAATAATAAAAGTATTGAAAACCCCTGGAAACCATAAAAAACATTAAAAACCTTAAACCCCCAATAAAATCCATAAAAATCAATAAAACAACTAAAAACCCTAAAAACTAAAAAAAATTCAATGAAACCCTAAAAATTATAGAAAATCTAAAAAACCTTAGGAACTGAAAAATCCCAAAAAACCAAAAGACCCTGAAAAACATTTAAAATCCAAAAATCCCAAAAATCCCCTGAAAAAAATTAATTCCATTAGAATCCCTAAAATCACTAAAAACCCTAAAAACCATAAAAATCCTAAAACCCCCTAAAATCACTATAATCTTAAACAACCCCAGAAACCCAAACAAAAACCTGAAAACCATAAAACCTCTAAAAATAAATTAAACCCCTAAAACCCTAAAACCCCAAAAAACAGTAATAACCCTTAAGCCTCTAAAGATGTTAAAAAAATAAAAACCATTAAACCCTTAAAAACTCAAAATGACAGAAAAATTCAAAAAAAATAATAAAAACCATGAAATCCCTAAATACTATAAAACCCCTGAAACCCATAAAACCCCTCAAAATCACTAAAAATCATTAAAATCCCTAAAAATCACAAATATCCTAAAAATCCATAAAATCCTATAAAATGTAAAAAACCTAGAAAAAACCCTTCAAACATAACACCCCGAAACCCTAAATAACCTTAACCCCAATAAGAACACTAAACACACTTAAAACATTAAAAATCCTTAATCCCCCTAAAATGTCAATAAAACTCTAAAAACCCATAAAACTTCTAAACTCATAAAAAATCTCTAAAAATAGAAAAACCATAAAACCCTAGAAAACCCCTAAAAACCCAGAAAACTCTTCAAAACCCTTAAAACACTAAAAATCCAAAAAAACACTAAAACCTAAAAATATCATAAAAATCCCTAAAATCCCTGAAAATGTAAAAAATGCTAAATACCCAGTAAAATTATAGAAAACTATAAAACCCCTAAAAACCATAAAATCCATAAAAACCCATAAAACCGCAGAAACCACTAAATCTCTAAAAACCCTTATTACTCCTAAATCGTTATAAAACACAAAAAAATATTATAAACCTAAAATAATCATGAAATAACATTAAAACCCCAAAAAACCATAAAAGGAAAAAAAACCCTAGAAGACCCAAAAACCACTAAAAATCCTCAAATTCCAGAAAAACATTAAACAACCCAAAAAATCTTAAAAAATTTAAAAAAGTTCTAAAAAATATGAAAACATAAAAACCCTAAAAACCCTAAAAATCCTTGAAAACCATAAAAAATCTAAAATCTATTAAAAACACTAAAGAAACATATAAACCCTAAAACCACTAAAAATTATAACACCCCTTTAAACCCCTAGAAATGTTACAAAAACTCTAGAATCCCAAAAAAACCATAAAAAATAAAAAAACCAAAATCCTCAAAAGTCCTTGAAAATTATGAAAAACCCTAAAATCCTAAAAACCAATAGAAAACACTAAACCCCTTAAAATCCCAAAGAAAAACCTAAAAATCATAAAAGCCTAAAGATCCATAGAAAACGTAAACACCCTTAAATCCCTGAAAATAACATAAAACCCATAGAAACCCCTAAAAACTAAAAAACCTTAAATTTATAAAACCAATAATAACTAAAAAACCCCATAAAACACATAAAAATTTAAAAAAACCAAAAAGACTTAAAGCCTTGAAAAACTAAAAAACCCTAAAAATATGAAAGGAGACTAAAATTCCTTAAAACCCGAGAACCTGAAAAAACCATAAAAACCACTAAATCCATCAAAATATCAAGAAACCCTAAAACCCATAAAAATCATTAAAAATCATTCACGATACTTGAAAATGATAAAAACCCTAAAACCCCTAAAACACCCAGAAAATTATAAAAACCAAAAATGTATAAAAAACACCTAAAAACCCCACTAAAAACACTAAACATCTTAAACACCCTAAAAATTTAAAAGATATTTTAAAATCAATAATAATCCTAAAAACTCAAAAAAACCCTAAAACCCCCAAAAAACCATAAAAACATTGAAATCAAATAAAAATCCAAAAAAAAACCGTCAAAATCCCTAAAAATCATAAAATGAAAAAAAAATCCTTAATATCCCCGAAAACATAAAAACCCATAAAAATCAGAAAAAATCCCTAAAAAAAGACCCTAAAAAACATAATAACCCTAAAAACAATAAAACCCCTAAACCACTAAAAACTCTAAAAACCCATAATCCCCTTCAAGCCAAAAAAAATTCAAAAAATCCAAATAACTCTAAAACCACTCAAGATCCATAGAAAACATAAAAACCATTAAAATCCTAAAAGATACCTAAAAATCTCTGAAAATGTAATAACCCAAAAAAATGATTGAAAACCATAAAAAACCATTAAAACCTTAAAACCATAAAATCCTATAAAAACCCTATAAGTCCACTAAAAACTGAAAAAATAAAAAAATCAAAAAAATAATAAAAAAACTAAAAATCAAGACACCCCCTAAGAAACTCAAAAAACCCAAAAACCCCTAATGACCCTAATTCTATGAAAAACCCTAAAACCCTAAAAACACAGAAAAACACTGAAAAAACTAAAAAACCATAAAAACCATAAAACCCCTAATACCATAAAAATACTAAAAATCCTTCAAAACATAAAAAACAAAAAAAACCCTAAAAAACCCCGAAAACCATAAAATACCTAAAGTCATAAAAATCCTAAAAACCCATAAAAACCCTAAAACATCTAAAAATATAAAAATCCTTAAAACCCATTAAAATGTTAAAAAATCCTCAAACCATCTAACCCATAAAAACTCAAAAAAACCCCTAAAAAAAGGAGACTAAAATCCTTTAAACCAATTAAAACTCTAAAAATCCCTGAAAACCCTTAAAAACTCTCCAAATCCAAAAAACCATAAAATCCTTAAAATCCTCATAAACTACAATAAAATCATAAAAACCCATTTAAACCGTGAAAACCCTAAAAACCCTAAGAAACCATGAAAACCATAAAAATCCTAAAAAATCCTTAACGTCGATGAAAATGTAAAAAACCCTAAAACACTAAAAAATTCATATAAAACCATAAAAAACATATAAACATTGAAGACACCTAAAACCCCTAAAGTTAAATAAAAACACTAAAAACCCTTTAAACTCATGAAAATTATAAAAACACTAAAAACCTTTAGAATCCTATGAACTCAAGAAAAAAACCAAAAATCCCAAAATACACTCAAACCCTAAAAACCTAGAAAACCCTAAAAACCATCCAATTCCCTAAATCCTTAAAAAATCATAAAAAATGAAAAATACTAAAAAATTGATAAAAATCCTTGACAATGTAAAAAACCCTGAAAGACCCCCAAAAACCATAAAACCCCTAAAAACATAAAAATTCAAAACACCCTAAAAACCCACTAAAAATCTAAAAACCCTTAAAACACCTAAAAACATTAAAAACTCTATAAAATAATAAACCCCTAAATAACTCAAAAAACCATAAAAACAAAAATGCCCTAAAACCCGTAAATTCCCTAAAAACCCTAATAACCCCTGAAAACACCTAAATCACCTCAAGATCCCTCGATACCTAAAAAACCAAAAAAATATTAATAAATCCTCTCAAATCCTAGAAAATGATGAAAAACCAAAAAACCATAGAAAAACACTTTAAATTCATAAAACCCCTAAAAACCATTAAAACAGTAAAAACCCATTAAAACATTAAAAACCCATTAAAACCCTAAACCCAATAAAAATTATAAAAAGATTAAAACACCTAAAAAACATAGATTTTTTTATAAATCCTTAAAAACACTAAAAAATGCAAAAAATCACAAAAAACCTAAGGGACCTTTAAACCCCTAAAAACAATAAAATACCTAACACCCTCAAAATCTATTAAAAATATAAAAAAACCTAAAATAATGAAATCCTAAAACTCCCCAAAAATCCCTAAAACATAAAAACCTATTAAAATCCAAAAATAAATAAAACCCTAAAGCCCATAAAAACCCTAAAAAACTAATAAAACTCTAAAAACCCTTTAAACCCCTTAAACATTAAAAAATCTAAAAAACCATAAAAACCTTATAAAACACAAAAAACTCTAAATCCCCAAATAGACCGTAAAAACATAAAATAACCCTAAAAACACAAAAAACCCCATAAAAATCCCTAAAACCAAATAAAATCGCTAAAAAAACCATAAAATTCATAAAAAATCCCTAAAAATGTAAACAACCCAAAAAACACCAAATAACTCTTGAAAACCATAGAACCACATAAAACCATTAGAACCCGTAAAAACCCATAAAAACATTATAAGACACTAAAAACTCTAAAACCCCTTTCAAACCCTAAAAATGTTAAAAACTCTAAAAAACCCAAAACCCTTCCAAACCGAATAAAAACAAAAAAAACCAAAAAAAAGTCACCAAAACCCCTAAAAATTATAAAAAACCATTAAACCTTCTCAAAATACATAAAACCACTAAATCCCACAAAACCCATAAAAAACCTATAAAATCCCTAAAAATACAAAAAACAAACAAAAAATACTCTGAAACCACTAAAAACCATAAAAATCACACAAAGAATTAAAAACCAATAAAATCCATAAAAACCCAATAAAAATTCTAAAAACTCTTAAAACCCATAAAAATGGTATAAAACTCTAAAAAACATATAAACCATAAAAACTCAACCCCCCCTTTAAACCCCAAAAGAACCTAAATCCATGACGAACACTTACAACAATAAGAAACCCTGAAACCCCCTAGAAACCCAGAAAATCCCTAAAAACCATAAAACCAATAAAATCCATAGAAATACTAAATAATCACTAAAAATAATTGAGAAAATAAAAAACATTAAAACCATTAAAACTATTGAAAACAATAAGAATTCCCAAAAACCTAATAAAACCCCTAAAACCAAATAAAAAATATTAAATCACATTAACACAATAAAAATGTTAAAATATATAAAAAATCTTAAAAACCCTAATAACTATGTTTTTTTGAAAAAACACTAAATTACCGTAAAAACCCTGAACACACCTAAAAACATAAAAACCCAAAAAACCCCTAAAACACTAAAATGACTAAAAACCCTAAAAACCATAAAAATACTTACAAATCTCTAAAAATAATTGATAACATAAAAACCATAGAACCCCATTAAAACAATAAAATTCCTTAAGACCTTAAAACCCCTAAAAACCTTTAAAATTCCTAAAACCCCAAAAAACATCTAAAAACCATTAAAACCCTAAAAATGTTAAAAAACAAAAAACAACTATAAACCCCCTAAAAACTCAAACACCCCCCTAAAAACCAAATAAGACCCTAAATCCCTAAGAACCCCTAAACCCCCTAAAACCCCATGAAAGACCTAATAATCCAAAAAATCCCTAAAAATATACAATCCATAAAAACCATAAAAATACAAAAAATCCAAAAAATATCTGAAAGAATAAAAATCCTTAAATCCCCTAAAAATCCACTAAAACCCATAAAAACCTATATAAACAAAAAACAAACCTAAAAACCCATATAATACACTAAAACACCAAACACATTTTAAACCACTAAAATGAAAAAAACAAACTCTTAATAACCTTAAAAACCTACAAAAATTAAATGAACCTTGACAACCCACAATACCCCAATAACCCTGAAAAACCTAAAAACAATAAAAACTCAACCACCCTCAAAATTCAAAAAAACCATAAAAATTATAAAAACCATAAAAATTCTAAAAAACCCCCAGAAATATCTAAAAGCATAAATAACCCTAACACACTGAATAACCTTGAAAACCATAAAACCCCTAAAAGCATAAAAACCATAAATCCCATAATCCATTTAAAACCCACTAATAACTCTAAAAAACCATCAAACCTCTAAAATCGTTTAAAAACAATAAAATAACATGAAAATCCTAAAAAATATAAAAAACT
The DNA here is from genome assembly GCA_963277665.1 of Viscum album. Taxonomy (NCBI): domain Eukaryota; kingdom Viridiplantae; phylum Streptophyta; class Magnoliopsida; order Santalales; family Viscaceae; genus Viscum; species Viscum album. The sequence continues at coordinate 124,006,410 of OY728156.1, forward strand.
CAAAATACCTTAAAATCCAAAAAGATCTTAAGAACCCTGAACCCCCCTAAAACCCCTAAGAATAGTGAAAATTCATATAAACCCTCAAAATAATTAGAAACAAGACTATTGATGCTCCTTTCCATCATAGAGTCTAAACGAATGAAAATGGAAATACCTTGAACCCAAAGTGGTTCATCCTTTGAAGAAACATAAAAAATTGACAAAGGCATGAACACAGATTCATTTGCACTTGGGTCATGAAAGTTCCATCAAGGTCGTGCAGGTATACTTGCGCACCGCATGTTCCTTGGTTTTCTTCTTTACCTCAGAGTCACATCCTTATTTCTTTGGGATCTAACTCTGAGGGGGGGGGGGGGCTTTTTTGACACTCTTTTCCATCACAGAGTCTAAAAGAATGAAAAGGGAAATACCTTGAACCCAAAGTGATTCATCCTTTGAAGAAACATAAAAAATTGACAAAGTCATGAACATAGATTCATTTTCACTTGGGTCGCACAAGTTCCATCAAGGTCATAAAAGAATACTTGTGCACAGCCTAGTGGTCGTGCAGGTGACTTGCATTACCTCTTTGAATTTCGCCCAGGGTCTTCACCAGCCTATAAATACCCCTGGTGGGCCCCCCATTTCAAGGAAGAAAAATTCCAGAAACTCAGATTTCAGCTCCCGGTGCCCTAGTCTCTTCTAGAAGCTTCATAACACTTATAAGGTAATTTATTACCTCAAAGGAGGATCTAAAGAGGGGTAGTAAGGCCTAAGTTTTGAAACTCATTAACACTTGCACGCCTAAGTGACCATCCCTTAAGGGAAATGGACACACTTTCACGCAGCCTTACCCCTTCAACAGAACTTGCACACCATCCTTCTGGAATCCCCTGTAGATAATACTAAGGGCTTGAGCCAAGTCTCACCCAATTATTACCTTAAGGGTTGACCGTTGTGAAAGTACCCATGTGTCGTGCAGGTACACCTGCGTGACCAGGACTTGCGCACCGACGCAGGACTTGCGCGCCCCTCTCTTTTTTTGGGTGCCCTTCTTTCCCATTTCACCTCTCTTATGCCTATCCACCTCTCATATTGAAGATTAAACCTTCAAAACCCTCTTCAAATCCATTTATGGCATGGTTTCTTTGTTGGTTTCCTTATCTGAAATGAATTCTATGGAACATCTCTAAAAACCTAGTGATTTACACATCTTTATGTCACTATGGTTAGAGATTTCATTCATTCAACCTCATCCTTTAAAGATGAGGGAATCCTTAACCAGGGCCTTTTTTTCAGGAGTAATCCCCAGTCCAAGTTCTCTTAATATGGGCATCCCCCTTAGGGGTGAGCTCCAAGTCCCCTAACCTAGGCATCCTCCTTAGGAGTAAGCCCCAGTCATAATTTCCCAAATCTAGGCGTCCTCATCAAGAGTAATCCCCAATCATAATTTCCCAAATATGGGCATCCTCCTCAAGAGTAAGCCCCAACTATAATTCTCTTAACCTGGGATTCCTTTTCAAGAATAAGCACCAGTTTTCAAATCCCTTTAACCTGGGCTTCGTTTTCAGGAGTAGGCCCCAGTCATAATTCCCCTTAACCAGTATTAATTTAATTTTGATTTTGGCCTTCCTTCTATGGAATAAAACCTAATCATAATCCATTATAATTTGGGAATCCTTCTCAGGATTAAGTCCTAAATGAAGTATCCAAATCTCCATAAAGCACATATTCCTTTATGGACCTTATTCCTGGGTTTCTTCCCTGAAGTAAAACCAAATCTTCATCTATTTTGGGAAGTCATACATACATAAGCCCCACATCATTTCTTATGATTGCATCTTTTGTGGAAAAATTGTCTGGTTTCACCAATACCTCTTGTTTCTCACACCGAGCATGACTCATGTGATCTTAGAGTGTAAAATAAATCATGAAATATATCTTTGAGCCATCAATCATGCATAAACATCATATTCTTTTACTCGAACTAAGTGGGTTTTGATTCCTTTTATAAATAAGGATACATAGGTATCCCATATGTGGTTATGATCCCAACTCTGAAATAATCCATGTCCTTCTGAATGACAATAAACTTCAAGTACCACACTGAGTGGATTTAGAAACAGTATGGTCATCATAATGACCAAGAGACTTTTATATAATGTATTGAAGGATACCATTGACCTATAATCTCTTAAGAAATACAGATGATTCTCTATCGATGAAGAACCTCAAATATATATAAAAGATTCTCTAAATCTACTACATACTAATCATTGACTGTTATATCTAAAGGAAAGATCATTTTATACTTGGTAATTTAATAAGGATTCAAGAACATAACTTAAATATATAAAGAGAGTCCTAGAGTATACAATAATTCTTCTAAAAAGGTGTGATGAGTCCGACCTCCCATCCTCTCGACTAATGAAAATTCTTAAGCCTTATCAGTTCACAACTAATGAGAACCTACCATTGGAAAGTAGATCCAAATGGATATAGAACCATTGGATGTTTTCGGTTCTATAAACAAACCCGTTAGAAACCGCTTGGAATGTTTAAAACATAAATCAATGAGGTCATCCCCAATTCCATAGGAAACCAAAAATGGTGAAACCAATGTGAATCCTTAACCAGGTTAAAATGATGTTTTACTTATTTGTTAGGCCCCTATTTAAGCTCAATGAGAGCACCAACAAGGCAACCAATAACATATGTGCTTATCCAAAAGATGTAGTGGCCGGACTTATCTTGATTACGTATGTTATATCAAACATGCACTCTTTTCCAAGATCTTCTGCGTTACCGAAATGGCTTCTCTTAAGGTCACACCCTTGAATACTTCTACTGTGAATACTTCTGCTGTGAATACTTCTGCTACTACTCCTGATGGATCATCGTCTGCTCTGAGGGTGAAATCACATACTCAGTGTCTTCAACGCTGGGTATCAAATGTGCTAGTTAAGGAGTACCATCAAAACGGTACTTTTCCGACTCTGGAGGCCGCTCGACAAGCCCTCCAAGTCAATAATTCACACTGGTCATCTGGACAGTGATGACCAGTGATCAAGAAGCAGGTGGTTCCAACCACCATGTCCAACCGTTTTGGGTCGTTATCCCCGGAATGCAATCACCATTCCCTTCCATATTCTAGGGAGGTGAATGAGTAGGTCCCTCAGGGCCTTAATTCAAGGAGACAGGAGTCCTTCCTATGGGCTCCCATTAACAATCTCCACCAGACTTGTGCAGCAGTGCACCCTCAACATGATGAGGGTATCATCACCAGGCGTTCGGGTCAGGTTCCTCAAACCCAAGTAGGCAAGACGAATCTCCAGAGGTGAAATCCGGTCAACAGTGAGAAGGTTCTCATCTCTGCCATCTCCGGAGAAGTCCACTAACCTAACTTGGTGGCAAGCAATGAACGGGTACACACACCCGTCCGTTTTAATTCTGTTGTCCATCAGACTCGTCTGGTAGCAGCACACCAATCCCGTCAAGAAATTTTGGTGGAGTACTATAGACAGGAGCATGCACCTGTTTATAAATCATCATCTAGTAAGCAGGCTCGTCTGACTACATACGATGCAGCCCACCAACCCAACGTATTAACAACTTGTAAACATACACATACACCTGCTTACACTCATCAATCCTACCAGCAACCTCTTCTGTCAATATTGAAGGAAGCTCGTCAACCACGTTCGGCGGAGTGAAATCAGTAGGCACATACACCTGCTAGTATTGATCAAGCCTACCAACAGTCTTTTTTGGTAGCATTCGGAGAAGTCAATCGGAAAGCTCTGGCGAAAAACAGGAGGCAGACTAAACTCTCTGCCCCCACACATGAGTACTTTCAGAATTCACTGACAGGAAAAGGAGGATAGGAGAAGGCACATACACCTACTCCAAGCATGGAATGAACGTATATTCCCGTTCCAGCAGTTGATGTCTCCAAGCCCATTTTGTCAATGGTGAAAGAGCAGAAGCAAATCCCTGTTCATATTCTGGATGCCTGCCAGGATATTATAACAGTTTTAGAAGCATCTCAGGGAAAGACACATAAATCTATCCCTACCAGTGGATTGACACATCAACAGTTCACTCTGGAATAGACACACACCTCTGTTCCAGTCCAAGAGGGTTGTGGCGCGTACTCCCCAATATCATACGGACAACCAAGTCAGGCACATACACCTGATTTGAGTGGAGATAATCAGAATAACCTGATCATTTCTCTTGATCAGTCACATAAACCTTCCCATAATAACCACTTTCATCAACAAGTGGTTCCCAAATTGAGTAAGAAGGTGTCTAAGAAGAAGACCCGCCCAGCACAATCAATAAATCAAGGGACAATCTGTAATAAGGCCTTACTCAATGCTGGAGTTATTGATGCACTCAGACAATTATATATTGCAACTCAAGATTATAATATCTCAGTTCCCAATAGTGGTAACATTAATTCCAAAGGTCTTCATCAGACACTTCCTCATGAAGGCTTGCTTCATGACAATTCGGTCGATCTCGATGTTTCGTCATCAGATGAGATCCACAAGAACTCTCTGTGTGGTCAGAAGACCACGGAGAAAAATGTTTCATCTTTTGTTGTAACCCACCATGGTGGTCCTCCCCATGATGATAAATTTAGCTGCGAAAGTTATCTCTGCATTAGTAATTCACATTGCCTGGAAAATGCTCCAATGGACAATGTAGTGATGAGAAATCCCTCTTATCTTGAGGCGGTTTAAAATGTGGAGCCAGTCATGTCTGATGCTTTTCTACTAGCAGGTGAAATAATTTCTCAATCAGAAGATAGCCTGCGGTGTAGGTCATTATCCAAACCACCCCTGGGTCGTTCATCTTCTAATTTGATCAGTGAATTCTCTACCGATCTTGTTGAATCCGATGAAGCAACAAAGAAGCACTGGCTCTGGTCTAATCAGGTAGAAGAATCTCCATTGAATTATAAAGATGAAATGCTGAATATGAGAAAACAATTGGTGAAAGGTGATGTTCCAGTCATGTTTTGGCCTTCATCTGACTCTCAATATAACATTCTAGAGATGTTGACGGAAGATGGAATTCATGATATTCATCTCAACATATGGAAAAATATTTGTTAGTTGAAATAGAAAATATTATCTTATGATGAATATGAAAATCATGTCAAGATAATAGAAGGGTTACAATGCCAAATTAACATGGCATCTCTCTCAGTTTCTCGATATCTAAAGACGGAAAAGAAACAGAGATCCCTTCAGCGTTCATACCTTGGCGCACTAAGAAGATTTCACCAGTTAATTTCTAATGCCCCATCTGGTATTCATATCAGGGGATGGGGTGCTCCGGGAGCACTACATTTCACTGTACTCTCTAGTCAGCAAAGCCCACAGAAAATAGTCTCATGCAATGTTATTTCCCATGGTCGGCCACAGTCAATTGGCTTTGTTTTAATCAAAGGCTTGCTCAAGAATAGGATTCAACTAGTTTTTATCAATATCAAGCATACAGAGAACAAGTTGTTGAATTACTCCTGCATCAAGCGAACGAGAATATTGAATAGGCCTCTCGTTTGGATCAAGAACATCATCAAGTGACAGAAGTGTCAGAAATCATCCAACGGTCTTTTGAGCCGGGTGATAAAAGTGGATGCAGGTTGATGCATCCAGGAAATTTCTGGACTAAAGTCCATAAGATCAAGAAAGATTTCAAGAAAATATTAGATATATCAGCTCAAGAACCACCCCATCTTGCCAGACTGGGGACTATTTTATCCCAACCCTTGGAATCAACAAATGGGATTCGATGAGTTGAGCAGGAATAGACCCAGTCCACCGGACCGGGGAATTTTTCAAATCCTCAATCTCTTCCTCATAGAAAGTTAGTCTTACCTCGATTAGGGAAGAATACCCAATAGGAACAAAGAGTCAATTTATCAGGATATTCCCTCCAATTACAGTTCGTCAAGAAGTTCTTGAGGGATCAAATCGATAAAAGGAAATGTCTCATCAAGGACATGGTAGAAGACATTATCATAGAAATGATGATAGACGGGATGTAATTCATTATGCATCAATTAATGTCATTAATGCTATTGTTGCTGATCCACCAGATGAGTCTCACTCAGAGGGATCAGATGAAGAGGTTCCTACTCTAGAAATTTTATGCACAAACACAAATGAAGAAGGTGTGCGTACACTAAATCAAAGGCTTACCCAGAATCTGGGTGTTCCTTCAAATATTTCAATTCCCCCTCTCCGAAAGGGAGCCAACAAGGGGAAAGGAATGAATAAGTCTACATACCCTTCATATGGAGAAGGCCAATCTCTCTAACTAGAGCAAAGATTTTCTCAAAAGGAAGAAGAAATAAAGGAATTGAGGAGGTTGAATACAGAACTAATTCAGAGTAGTCTTCCTCCTAAGAGTGATGGAGTCAGTCAGCCAAGGGAATTTTTTGTAGCTACTGATATGGATCAAGAGTATCCTCCTCTACCAATACACCCTCACAGGTCTAATCCTATGGGTCAAGTGCAACAACAATCAGCAGTGCTACCACCAGTTGCAGTACCAGCCACCACATATGTCCAAGATTTAGTCAGTGCACCTATTCAGGTCCAAGATCATCCAGATGTTTCTCATAAGTTAATAACTACTATGAGTCATTAACATCTTGGTTGGAAGCTATTGAGGTAAAGAGTGCTCAAATTCAACCAGAAAAGAGAGATTATCTTGAATGGGTTGATGCAGTTCCTCCCCCGTCAAATTTTTCAAGTAATACATTCCCAATATTTAATGGTTCGGGAGACCCAGATCAACACTTAACACATTTTGTTTCTTTTAGTGATCCTATTATGGGAGCCCCTTAGAAACAAGAAGCAGTTAAGCTCAGGTGTTTTGTAAAGTCATTACAATGACCTGCCTTTGTCTGGTACAAATGCTTGCAATTCCGGTCAATTACCGAATGGGAGGATCTCCGTCAATGATTCCTTCTTCAATTCAGCTCAACTTTTCCAAAGACAATAGTTTTTTATCTTACAAATTGTAAGCAAAGGGGAAATCAAAGTTTTTCTGATTTCATTGCTCGCTGGAAGTGATAAACATATTCCCTAAGCTTCGCACTCCCTCAAGAAGAATTGTTGCCAATATGTGTGGTAAATCTGCGTGATGAATTACGCACACCATTGATCCATGTGAAATACACAGGAGGGTTTCGAGACCTTACTTCAATCACTCAACATATTGAAGATTATCTTATGAAGACTAAGGATAAAACTCGTGTAATTCCATCAGCTCCAGGATGGAGAATGGGTAGAGCAGAGACTACTACAGTTATGCTTAAACAAGCACCTGTACCTGCTTCTACTTCAAAACCATCATCTTCTCAAAGGGCTCCGCATGCTGAGCATAAAAAACAGAGGTTGTTTCATCAAGATGATAAAAGAGATCAAAGACGAAAACAATTTGAGGATTTGAAAAGAAAAGTTTTCTCTTTCCTAAATGAAAAAGTTCCTGGTTACTTTATTTCGGCTCTGGAAAATAATTTGGTTCAATTACCAAGGCCCAAGAGGCAGAACAAGGAAGGAGATGAAGACCGTCCCAATTACTGCCCATTTCATCAGATGTTGGGGCATCCCATTCAGGAGTGTTTTGTCTTAAAATACCTCCTACAAAAAATGGTCGACTCGGTACAAGTCAAATTGAATGGTTTTTCATATCAGGTAGCATGTGTTACTTCTACAAATCCAAAGGAATAATGTGAGTGGCAAGAATTAAAAAGCAAAAAATGTATAGAAATATGATGATTGGATGGTCAGAAAAATGATCAACCGAACTCATGCCATTTTTCAAATGCAATTGAAGAAACCAATTGTGTATTTTTCTATGAATGCCACAGAAAACCCCTCTTCATCAGTGGGAAAATAATCAATGAAACGACATAATTCAAAGAAAGAGGAACAATCAGAAGAATATGAAATCGGGTTAAAGCCGAAATTATCTTTGACTTTGGAAGATTTTATGCCATCTACTTCAAAGTTATGGGAACCGTCCCACCAAATAGCACAGCCTAAATTGGAAAATTAGACATAGTCTTCATCGGATGAAGAATTAATCTTCGGTTCTGTTAATATGATTCACTTAACAGATCCTTATGCCAGTCACAGTTTTGACTTTGATGACCTCGAGTTCCCTATATCAAACAGAAGAATTAGAGGGAGTTCCAGAGGTCTGGGAAATAGAGGAAGACGTGGATATCCCAGAAGCCACTATTCTATTTCTACCCCTTCTAGAACTGTGTATGCGGCAGAAACTCATGGAAGATCCCTTCAACAAGCTCAAAAAGAACAAGAAAGTTCTTCCACACATGGAAAATTCAGTCCTGGCATAGTCATTCTGGAAGATTGGTTGGAGGTTCCACCTTCTTCCTATCAACAAGTAAATTGGCCTAATCGGTCTAATCTTCCAAATCCAAGAGTATTACTAACTCCTATCCTGGAACAAGATGCATCAACTTCCAAAGCATCAACTTCCAAGGAACCTGCTAAACCACATGTTCCCATTGGGAAACGTAGACCTCTGGATCAAAAAATATGATGTATTGAAACACATGGACCAAGTACCGGCCAAGTTATCAATTTTTGATGCCTTGAATCTATCAAAGGATCTTCGGGAGGCACTCATCAAGGATTCACTGATGGAAATTTGGGCTATAGCCACAGTTCAATGAACCACGGCTAGTATTGGCGTGGTTATAGGCCAAGCCTTATAACCATGGATGAAAACCGTGGCTAAATCCTTATAGCCACGGTTTGAAATTGTGGCAGAAGATAAAACAGAAACATGCCTTATATCCATGGTTAAAAATCGTGGCTATAGACTAAAGTTCAATAAAAACACAGCAGGCCTGTAGGCCTGCCTTCCACCCCCTGCCCCTGCTAGTCCCCCTGCCACCCCCCACCCTGCATGTCTCCCCACCTATTTTCCATCTGGATATGCCCCCAGCCAGTCCCCCTACCTATTTTCCCCTAGTTCCCCACACCCTGGCAGTCCCCCCTGTCTATCACCCCCCTGGACACACCCCCACCCCCTCCCCTACACAGACACCCCCCCTGAACGGACAAACTAGCCTTTAAACCCCCTCCCCTGGACAGAACCCCCCTGGAACTAACACCCCCCTGGACAGACAACCCTGGACACCCCCTGGACAGACCCCCCTGGACAGAAACCCCCCCACTTGGACAGACACCCACCATGGATAGACACCCGCACCCTGGACACACACCCCCCTGGACAGACAACCCTGGACACCCCCCTGGGCAGACCCCCCCCCCCACCCTGGACAGACACCCCTGGACACCCCCCTCCCCTGGACAGACCCCCCCGGACAAAAACCCCTTGGACACCCTCCCTTGACAGACACCTCCCCTGGACAGACTCCCCCCTAGAGACTCTCCCTCCATCCTAGACATCCCCCACTCGCCTGGACAGACACCCCCTAGACCCCCCCCCCCTCGGACACTCCCCTCTCTCCTGGACAGACACCCCCTGTGAGAGTAACCCGTTACCTAGACTGCTACTGCTGCAAAGGAGGAGCCTAAGGCTGGGTGCTATTGCTGTTAGGCTGGGTGCTACTACCCAGAATTTAGGGGGAGTGGTTCTCAGTCAGGGGTAGTAATGTAAATACAATAAATGGTTGTTAGTTTGTTAGTTTGTTAGGTGGTTTTTAGTTTGTTAGTTAGTTGTTGGGAGGAGGGGTTGTTTAGAAGCTTCCATGAACTTAAATGTTACTAATTTCTATTGGAAGTGATACAATCATAAGGGGGAGATAAAATCCATGAGTTGTATGCATTCCAAAGATATGGATGCATGGTGTGATTGTTCCAGAAAGGCACATATGTATAAACCTGGATGATAATCTTGATGAATCTTGAAATTCATGCTCTGATGGAGATATTCAAGTGGCGGAAAGTCAAAGATTGATCACCCAGTCACATTGAAAAACCAATTCCAGATTTTCTCACACATGCTTCAATAATTAAGTCCAAATATAACAAGCCTAATTTCGAGTAAGAAATGAGGTTCCAAATCCTTTCTTGGAACAAACAGTGGACTTATGTTGAATCTGGTGTACCATTAGTGATATCAAGCCATGTGACTAGTGGAATCAATCAACTAAGGAGAATAAGAAAAATTGAGAGGTTGTAACAACAACATGGTTGAATCTCATGCTTACTTATGTATAACGTAACAAGTGGAATCAGTTTTTTTGTGATTACATGATACTAAAAGCTACGGTAAAAGGACGAATTATTACCAAAAAGTGGTGTCTCAAATTGAATAATTTTCAAATATGTGGTGTTGAAATTCCAGGGTAACTAGTTATAAACACACAAAGACTGATAGGGGATTTAAGCCACCCATAGTCTATACTTACCAAAAGAAGGGGAATCATGCTGCTGCTATAGCTGATGTCCAGCTAGTGTAATTTCCTCTAGCTGGTGTAACTGCCTCTTATTTGTTTTAACATCTTCGGTGGGGGAAAACTTGTAATTTTCTTAGTTAGTTAGTTAGTTAGATGAAGGGATTATATGGGAGGTGTGGGGGATGTCTTGAGTGGATATCTGTATTTTTTGGAAGTTTTGGTTGTTAGAGAGAGGGGCTCTAGGAGGGAGAAACTCCCTTAGAGAAACTTCTTTTATTGATCGAAATCCTATTGAAATACCAAAGCTTCTTATCAATTTTGGTGTTTTCATTGAGACCATTTTCTGCCTAGAGATAGGAAAGGGAATTGTGGACTGTTGTATGCCCATGCGAATGGAAGGGCATGTGACAGGACTGAAATCGGTGATCGTCGAACTACAGAATGACAACAAACGATAACAGGCAGGGCAAATCCACCAGGACGAAGCTCAACTACGATAGGATGAAGTGCTTCGGCGATTGGAGATTCAAATGCGGGACTTGACCTTAAATGTGTCTCGCCTTGTAGTAAGTCAGAAGGATCGTATAGAACGAGGAGAAGAATGAGGAAAGTCTGTTGTTGCAGATGAAATCAGAAGTAGTTTACGAACAGAGGAAGAAAAAAAGAGTTCAAAATAGAAAGTGGTGGTAGATGCCAGTGGCGCACGCAGAACTGTTAAGGAGGTACTCTGTGAGCAGTTTGGCCGTGAGCGGACTAAACCTTTGGAGATGCCAAAAAAAATTTAGGAGAATATCTAGTGTCTAGGATCATGAGAGATGAAATGTATTTTTCAATTTACAGAGTTCGGGAGGAACTGAAGGTGCCACTTGCGCACCTTTGTATGGAAGGAATGGCACAATATTGGATAATATCTTTGAAAACCATGAAGTCAGAATTATCTGTTGCGTAATCATCGGGAGTCGCAATGAAGGAAAAGAGAAAAGAAAGAGAATGCAGAAAAAAGTAAAGCAATAAGAACACAACAATTTACGTGGTTCAGGAATAATCCTTACGTCCACGGAGAGGCAGAACATCACTATTTATGGAGCACAAAATTACAGAGTTTTTTCATTAGTAACCTTAGCCCGAAAATGGGATATAAAATGGAGAAGATGATCCATTGTTTGCAGAGTACTTGATTGAGGTTTTTTGGATCACAGGAGGTGGAACTACTTGATATGGTGATGTATTTGAAGCAGGAGAAGGTACATGGTCTTATTTAATCATAAATATAGTGGATTCTTCTCTCCCAACTATCATTTCATGAGTTGATAGAATCACTCCTTCCATGAATTTTTTCTCTCTGATGGAGGCTTCTCCCTTTGGAAAAATTCTATAAAGGTCCCAAACCCTACTTTTTTCTTAGAAAAGTTGCATGTGAATATTAGTGTGAGGATTCACTATATATATTGGAAACAACTCTTCTTGAGGGAGTGGTAGATTCAGTGAGTATATCAATAATGTCTACCAAGAAATGAAATATGATACCCTTTTCAATCTCCCATTAATTGTAGTTTTTATATTTAATACTATAGTCTTCTACAACATTGAGCTAAAATAGAATAGAACTTATGACACAGGTCTTCCCATCCAGTGATTAAATGATGATGAAAACTCATATACCACACAAAGGCTAGCCACTATAGTGATTATATGAAACATCTATGTTTTACTAACTCTTTTTAGTGGTCCCTTCATGGGAATTATAGTTAAAGACCAAATTCCGCTGTTTATTCTCTAGGTATACTGATCCATTGATCATTGGAAATGTAGGATTCCAAATATTTCATGGGGGGAGTTAGATCTATCAATTCAGGATAAGGAATATTTTCCTGCTATATAGGAACAATTCATTCTTCAATAGCATGTAATTGATCCTTTAGCCACTCTATTGTGTTCATAATAATTTCATGAATGTGTAGCTAACTAGGGACCTAAAGAGGTGTGGTTAAAAGACCATGAAAAGCTATGACAACTTATAGGGCCATCAGTGAGGGCAATGCTGGTCTCAATCATGGGTAACCAATACATGAAGGCCTGTAAGGATGTGTTAGACCCTATTTTTTATGATCTCAATGGAGGGAATTCCTGATCATCTATTGTGGGCTCTAAATATATTGGTGGTTGGTATCCCATGTTGAGTTAATATTCTAGATATTCTTCAGTTGCTAAAAACCCCTCTTGGTTGAGGTGTGCATGCTTAAAGTGTGATTTAATGATCTTCATATATAACTTATATAATAGGAAGGTTTTCTTAGTGTAGTTCTTCATTTAGCCTTCTCAACTCACTAATCTCTCCTTATCGCTATGTATATTATTATTCCAGATAAAGGGGATTAAACACTCTAGGAGGAAGGTGAGTTATAATTTGACCATTACATTTAATGATTTTAGTTTCCATTAAAGGAGGTAATGACTGATTGTTTAAGGGAGTTCACAAATTCATGGAAAGCCTTTGGTTCTAGGTAAGAAGCCCTCTTTAATTTTTTTCAGTGTAGAACACATTGTGAAATAGAACATCATATTATGAATCCTTAGAATTGGTCTCTAGTTCTAGAGAATATTTGAGGGTGGATTTGATGACATTCACTTAGATGAAATGAATTGTAGGAATTATATCAGTTTCATTATGTGAATTGATTATTCTACACCCTCTATTTGGCCTTTTCTTCTCCTTTTCTGACTCATTGGGAGCTACTCGGTAGATAGTAATCCAAATGGAATCTCCAGAAAATTCTATTTTTTACATCTATAATGAGGATACCAGATAATGTGATGTATGAATTGGGGTTTCTTATGATCTATTGTGGACGATAATTCCACAACTGCAGTTTTTATTTTATCAATTTTCTTCTAGACATAAGATGGGTTCATCATTTGATATTCCCTTGGATCAACCATTTATTAAGAAAATATAACTATTTCAGAAATTTTTACATTTCGATGGCTATAATACTATAAGATAGAGGCTTTTTCAATATATTCTTCATATTCCTGGAGCAGGGCCAAACCGCGGCGTGACCGCAGCGTGCCTGTGGCCTGACCACAGAGTGTTGGCCCGGTCCATCAACAACTGCGGGGCGGCATCTTCTGGCTAGGAGTGAAGGGAACGGGAGGAGGTGGGGAAACATTCCATTCATCGCCTTGCCAACAGAAATTGTGATTAGTCAGTCTCAACATTGATCACAAGACTCATGGAATACAATCACAGCAAATTGTCGCAGGGTGTCATCCTGGAGCAGGGCCAAACTGCGGCGTGACCGCAGCATGATCGCGGCGTGACCACGGTGTGACCGCGGCGTGACTGTGGCATGTTGGCCCGGTAAAGTGACATCTGCGGTGCAGAATCTTCTGGACAATAGCAAAGGGGCGGGAGGAGGCAGGGCACCATTCCGGTCGTCGCTCCACCGACAGAAATTATGATTAGTCAGTCTCAACATTGATCACAAGACTCATGGAATTCTATCACTGTGAAATGTCACAGGGTGTCATCCTAGAGCAGGGACAAACAACGGCGTGACCGCGGTGTGACCGCGGCATGACCGCAGTGTGACCGCAGCATGACCAGGGCGTGTTGTCCATGTTCAGCGACATCTGCGGGGCGACATCTTCCGGTCAGGAGTGAAGGGAACAGGAGTAGGCGGGGAAACATTCCATCCATCACCCCACCAGCAGAAATTGTGATTAGTCAGTCTCAACATTTATCACAAGAATCATGGAATACTATCTCTGTGAATTGCCACAGGGTGTCTTCTTGGAGCAGGGCCAAACCGCGGCATGACTGCGGCGTGATCGCGGCGTGACCGCGATGTGACAGCAGCATGACCGCAACATGTTGGCCTAGTCCAGTGACATCCGTGGGGCATGATCTTCTGTCTAGGAGCAAAGGGAGAGGGAGGAGGTGTGGAACCATTTCTGTCATCGCTCCACCGGCAAAAAATGTGATTAGTCAGTCTCAACATAGATCACAAGACTCACGGAATAATATCACTGTGAACTGCCAAAGGGTGTTGTCCTGGAGCAGGGCCAAACCACGGCGTGATCGCGGCGTGACTGCGGTGTGACCGCGGCGTGAACGCGGCATGACCACGGCATGTTGGCCTAGTACAGTGACATTCGTGGGGCAACATCTTCCAACTAGGAGTGAAGAGAGAGGGAGGATACGGGGAAACATTCCGGTCGTCGCCCCGCTGGCAGAAATGGTGATTAGTCAGTCTCAACATTGATCACAAGACTCATGGAATACTATCACTGTGAACCACCGCGGGGTGTCATCCTGGAGCAGGGCCAAATCATGGCATTACCGTGGCGTGACCGTGACGTGACCGTAGCGTGACCGCGGCGTGACCGCGGCATGTTGGACCAGTCCAGTGATATCAGTGGGGCAGCATCTTCCGGCCAGGAGCGAAGGGTGCGGGAGGAGGTGGGGAAACATTCGGGTGGAGGGATTTAGTAAACGGGGGATGAATTATGTGGTGTTCCAAAAAATCAATAGATAGGGCCACCAGTTAGCTATTATAAAGCACCATAAACGTATTAATAGTGATAGTGGGGGAGGGTTGGCTCTTGACTAACTACTAGATGGTTGATGGTTGGAACTAAAATGTTTGTGACCATTGGTCGGTTGGTGGTTTTCCACTTGGTAATCAATTCCTTCCATGACCTTGTTTTTCATAAGGGAAATTTATGCCATTTTGATCATGGATTTTGGAGGTGGATTAGACTGGAATCGGAATATCTGTTCCACGTATTTTCAAATAAGATGATATGGATGGCATGAGAGGATGTTTTCTCAGAAGATTTAAAGAAATGAATGCTAATCTGTGATGACTAGAGGATTGTATGACCCCTGATGTACCTAATTTGGTGAGGTTTAGAGATCTAGCAATATGTAGGAATACCTAGAGGAATACCCCATTGGATCAGGAAAATCACAGGTTACATAACATGTAATCTGACATTACTGGTACTATGGGACCCCTAGGCTGTGGAATTGGGCTTTTGGTTGGATTTAAATATCACATGCCATGTGACATGGTCACACAACATGGGACCCATCTTAAAAGTCTAACGGCACTTAAAGAGTGTCTTGGTTCAAACAACCATTTTAACAAAAAGAGGGAAATCCCCCTACAGGAATATAAAAAGGGTCAAGTACGATGTGTGATTTATGACTAACAATGACATCAAGTATAAGGAAAACATCAATGAAATAATGTTAAGCGTGGTATACCACTGTGAGTTTTCGCAGATAGTGCACCTCCATTGGGGGGTTTTATTAAAAAACCATGACTTATTTATCAAACGAAACAATTATCTTAACTAACACTTATTCAAGAATTGAAATTTAATATAAACATGCAGAATTAAGAAGGCAACTAAATGCAATTTAAAAAATTCTTGAATTAAAGAGGCTAGGAGAGGGACCCTACCTCAACCTCAAGGTGCGTTTGCTTTTGACGACGAAAACTTGAATCTTCCTTTTTTCTGCTTGAACACATATGCAAATTCACATATATATAAGGACACCTAGCCCATATGTACATATTTTCGTGGCCAAATACGCACAATGGGGTCCTTAGATATATGTTTATACTTGCATATACCCCTTTACACTTACACATGTATGCATTTTTCATATCCATATATAAGCACACCTATCCCCAATATATATATATTCATACTACCATGAGTGAATATATATAAAGGGGGAACTTATATATGTATATGTCTACCTATGCATACACATGTAATACTTCATAAATGGTGACTCGAATCCACCTCAACGAAATCCAAAACGCACTGCAAAAATATAAGGAACCCAAAAATCACAAATGCCATAATTAAAATTGGGCCAAAGAATAAAAATAGAATAAACCTTACCCAAACCCGTTGTTGAACTCATTGTCATTGATGGGGGTGGATAGAACCTCCCTCATCATAAGAAACCACCTATAAGAAAATAATGGGAAAAACGAGATATAACGACTTCTTATATAAATGTGATCGGTGTGTCAACTGTACATGATAAATGATACATGAATCCACAACCAACAATGAACAAATAATATTCAGATTGATATGTACATTACAATACTAAATAACATGATCATTAATAAACCTCTTTATTTTGCAAACATAACCATCAATTGCCAATTCAAAAATAAAAAATCACCAAAATATGGGAATAATGTAAACTTACATCAGCACTTAAATGTGAAAAATAGAGATTAGACATTGTTCTTAACCTAGAAAATCCATTCCTTGAACAAGAGTTTGTTGTTTTGATTTTCAAAAATAATACAATAAAACTTTTTTATATTTCTTTCACAATATAATTGTTACAAAAGAACATTCAATAAAAAGGTAGATTAAAATACTTGTATATTTATGGCTATTAAAATCCCCTAGAGTGATTGTATTGGGAAATGAGCAACATGGTAATCCTCTCATGATAACAGTGAAATGATTCAATTATTTAACTCCTAATTTTTTAAAAATAAAAAAGAGGTCTCCTGTTTTCATCAAAATCCCTTGCCGTTACAGTGACCTATAACTGACACAAAATATGTTCTCTCATAAATAATTGGCCAACCAAGGAAGATCCTTGCATTCACCAAGATTACATCTGCACCAATCACCCCTTCTAATACTTTTTTAGAAAATAATTTCATTACAAAATTAAAAATACAATTACTCACCCAATTCTCAAGGGTGCATCCCACCCAGAAATGCTCCTCCATTGCCTACACACATGCATGAGATGCTCACCACTAACTTCATTAAATTAACAAAAATCACAACCTTCTTGTAAGTGAGAAATTTTAATCAAAGACAAAAATTTTCCAAAATTCATATCATACTTCATTATGTAATCATTTCTCAACCAAACATGTCAAGTTCAATAACTCCACCTTTTCGAATGCAGTCTCCCCCATTCCTATTTTGTAAAGCTCACACACCATTGCCGTCAAAAATATTCTACCAAATTGGAAGCAATTTTTCATTACCCACATTAAAATCAAAATGACCGACAAGCAATAGGGAAAACTTATAATGAACCATTATCACAAGTGATCAGTGTTTTAAGAATTTTCAAAAGATTTTTTCAAATGGAGCCCAAATTATGTACATTCAAAACAAAAAAAAATTGGACAAACTTGTTAAAAATAGAACTAACTTGAATGTGGGGTTCCTGGAACATTTCTTTTATAGCTGATTCAACCTCTCCCATGCTCACAAAGGATTTTCCTGAGTAGGAAACATGAATTAGATCCATTTAAAAATGATTTACATTATAGGATGATTGATCGTGACATGATGTCATTCCATTACTGCTAAAAATGTTCTTTCATTAGTGTACTGATATGACATGAAAAAGCATGATGGCAGGTGATCTTTAACTAGGTTAAGTACAAAAAAGAAAGATAAACTCTCAGAAGAACTGAAATTTTTAGGAGATTTCAATTGGAATAAAAAACAGCAAGTTCGGCTATTTAAAATAAGGTATTCTACTAACAAGTTCAGTGTCAGCAACAGTGCCAGAATATTGAGAGAGTGATAGTTTTAACTATTGGGAAAAAGGAACACTAACAGGTTTCAATATTTTAACAACATGAGAATATAGGTAAAGCATGTTATTCATAACAATAAAAAATTCTTTAAATTTACTCCAGTTAAAGCCATGTTGCAGCATGAATGTATCAAATTTCTTATACCACTGTCGTGAATCATGTTTTAAGCCTTTGATTGGTTTATTAAGTAGGCATACTTGATTTGATTTAAATTCATTAGCAAAACCATGAGGAGGATTCATGTACAGTTTCTCATCAAAATCACCATGTAAAAAAGCAGTTCGAACATCAAGTTCTTTGATATGAAAGTCATGGTAAGTAGCAAAATCAAGCAATAACCAAATGAATGAGTGTTTAACTACTAGAGAAAAAATTTCAGAATACTCAACTTCTTCACATTGAAGGAATACCTTGGAAAATAGCCTAACTTTATACTCAAGTAGATTGTCGTGTTGGTGGCACTCTTACCCTAATGATTTGGTCAGACCCAAGTATGCATGCATGCTTCGGACCCGCTCAAGAATGCTTCGGACCCGATCAAGAATGTGAAGATAATTATATATTTTTCATTAGATGTAACAAACAAATTTGAAATCTAGCCTTATGGATATAGCATTAAAAACCAAACATCAATATAAATTTTGAAAACTAACCTGATGATAGCCTTCAATAAACTATTGCATGGAACGGTGAATCACAAAGCGAGCATCAGGTTTATTGATACCTGAAATAATATTGTGAGCACATGATTGTTAACTGCAAACAAGTAATAAAATTATTGTCAACAGAACCTATTCCAAATGCAACTATTGGGTATATTATATTAATCTCATCGTTGCTCCACTATTTCTGAAAAAATACCCTTCGAGCAGGATCCATGCTACCATGGAAAAATGCTGCTTTGTGACCACATTCATGAAATTTTAATATAATGTCTCAGCATCAGAAATAAATTATTTGGATTGTGATGTTATTAGGAGAGATACATTGACTGAGGAGGTTTTTGTTAGACCGCCATGAGGTAGATGGGGTCTAGGTTGTAATGTAACATGGGAAAGGAAAATGGGAATGTCTTGAGTGAGATAGTGGGTTCTAGATACTTTGAGGGATTGGATTTTTGGATAATCCCCCTTGAGTGATGTGGTATATCCTCAATTGATGAGATGAGACCAGATCCTAGACATAAGGTTCTACCCTGAAACATTGGATATTGTTCAGGTATTCAAAAATATAATAACCATTTTTTTATTAATTAGATGGTGTATATGGAAAATGGGGATAAGATACTACAATGGAACTAATGTAGGTATGGTCAGACATAATGGTTTTCTAGGTATCAAATTGATGTTCAACTAGTGCATGAAACATGTTGAATGTTGTGATTGTTAGGTTAATGAATTATGATCTAGTGATAATGTTTATTTACATTAATTTTTTTCCTCATGCATACACATTAATATTTCATTGTATATTAGAGGAGAATAGTGAGACCCTATAATTAATACATTTACACCTTACACAAGAACCTCAGTGTGAATGTAGACGTTTTCTAACATTTAAGGTTTATCAGAGGATGTACAATGGATAGGGATTGTTTCGTTCGATGTGGTTTTAGAGAACGGGATGGGATGATCCAAGACCATGGATTTATATATAATTCTTTATTTTTATTCCTTTTTAAATTTGAAATATGTGATTATTCCTTCATGTAATTAGTTTTTTTGTTTGGTTTTATGTTGTATCCCATTTTATATGGAATTTTTATAGATTTATTATGAATACAATGATATTAATAATTTTGTTGGATGTGTTTATTTTTTATGTTGTCTTACTTAGATAATATTGAATATTCATCCCAATGAATGTTTTAGGACCTCAATTCCAGTCGAAAGCAGTTGACATAAGAAGAGGTGTGCCCGAGGTCAAGAATCTCTGAATCAAAATATAAAATCATGAAATTTGGGAATTGCACATAATTTGTTACCTTCTAAACTGAAAGGATTTATATGAAAAAAATCAATAATAACACTTATTGATAAATCATCAAAAAATATTCTAATAATGGAAT
This sequence comes from Viscum album, assembly GCA_963277665.1. NCBI lineage: Eukaryota > Viridiplantae > Streptophyta > Magnoliopsida > Santalales > Viscaceae > Viscum > Viscum album. Next base: position 124,026,493 of record OY728156.1, read on the forward strand.
ATTAAGTCACTAAAAATTTCAGAGGTAGAACCAAATCCCCAAAATGAAAACTCCCAGCATTTTTTATATTGAAAATTAAGAAGAAATCCTCACATTAATTCATCAAAATGAGTCAAAATAGATGGATATATTGACTCAATCGCAGTAAGAATTTAACGTGAAATGAATCAATGTAATGGAATCACAAGGAATTTTGTTTTCCAGACATTGCATCCCATGTACATGGGAGAAAAATGATTCATTTGTATTTTTCTATATGATACATGAATATTAAAATAAGTATAAATAATCACCTATGTAGATCACTAATCTTAAGTAATTATGAGACACCAATGAAACAGTTTGCATGCCTCTATTATTCTGTAGTTAATCTAGTCACCTAATTTCACTAATCTTATGTAGTATTCCATGGATTGAACCAACCTCAAGTGTATTTAACCCTTATGAAATGTTTTCCATCAACATCCAAGTCCATATATTCCAAAACAATCGCTATTAACCATACTCCTACTACATGAGACCCTGATACGATCAACATCTTGGAATGTTATTTATAAAATAGTTATAATCAAGGAGGATCATCACTGGGAGGGGGATGCCACATCGGAGGCATGCCGGAGAGGAGGTGGGGAGGCCACCTATAAGCTGTGTCGGCCAGGGGAGGTAAAATGTCCCGCATTCAGTGGAAGAGTCGGACCGTCAGGGAAGAAGGGCCGTTGGGGAAGAAGGGTTGTGCGGGTATTGTCGGGGGATAAAGAAGGGTCGCGCAGGTATCGTTGGGGAAGAAGAGTCATGCGGGCACTGTCGGGGGAGGAGACACCGTCGGGGAGGAGGGATGCGCGGTGATAGGGCTGCAAATCGGGGGTGGATAAGAGGGCTGTGGGGAAGATGAGACGTCTTCGAGGAGGAGGGATGCGCGGTGATAGGGGTGCGAATCGGGGGAGGAGGAGGAGGGCTGCGGATCGGGGGAGGAGGAGGAGCCCGATACAAATTGGAAAAAAAATGATGCACCGTGTAATATTGATTTAGCCACATAGATAGAATTAAACTGTGGAAATAAATAAATCTATAGCCACGGACCAATAAAACCATAGCTATAGGTCCGTGGCTATAACCCAAATTTTTAGTAGTGATTTTTCAAGTCCTCAGAAGTTTGAAACTGAAATTTCTATAGCTGAAGCCTACCATGTTGAGAATAATCCTACAGAATGCCATGCAGTGATATATTTCACAAATGAAGATGAAGATGATGTCGTGCATGGACATATTAGACCGTTGTACTTGTCTGTCAAGGTCAATGGTATAGACGTTCGAAGATATTTCATTGATAATGGTTCAAGAGTAAACCCCATCCCCATTCGTACACTTCTTCGACTGGGCCTCACAGAATCTGATTTATCTACTTCTAATATGATGTTACAAGGATATGATAAAAATGAACAAGAACCATTTTGTGAGATTACACTCAGAACTCAGTTTGGAAATCTTGTATCAAATTAAGATTTCATGGTTGTTGATCAAGACTCATCCTTCAACATCTTTCTTGGAAGACCCTAGCTACGTCAACATGCAGCTATCCCTTCATTATATCATCAATGTCTCAAATATTGTTTCGATGGTCAAATTGGGACATTGTTTGGTGATAAGGCCTCGTTCAAGACATGTGAATCTCAATACATTGAGGCAGAATTTTATCACATGAAGGGAAAGGAGAAATCCACAACAAAGGAGATTACCAAAGTTAATGATCCATATGGTTTGGAAAAGATTCCAGTAAATCCATTTACACATGTGAGTACAGATTTTGTGTTTCCAATCAGTCAAATTGATAGGATAGACTCAAATCAAAATACTCTTATGGAAACTTCCATAATGTCGATTACCGAAATCAAGCAAGACAATATGGGAGAAATTGGTGATTCACCAAGCAATGATGAAAGCTCAAATGGGGCTGTCTTCATTTCATCCATCGAAATTCAACAAGTCTATACTTTTCCAACCTGGCCAGAAGAAGTTATAGAAATGTCAAAGGTGAATGATGATGTCGATTATCAATCCATTATCTCCTCTTTATTACCCAGGTAAGACCCTTCATCATCAATCTGTTCGGAAATGAAAGCTTCTTCTTTAAGATGTTCAAATTTTAACATCTCTTCTGATCATGGAAATTCTACTTCATCATCTACTATGCAAGTAGAAATAGAAGAAATAACACATGTTGAAGAAGAAGAGGAAGATCTCAGGGATGCTTCTCCAGCATTTGAAGAGGGTATCTCTACCACTGTGGATGAACTCATAGAAATAAATCTGGGTACAAAAGAAGATACACACCCCACTTTAATTAGTACGGCCATGAATCTCGAAGAGAAAGAGATGTATATTTCATTTTTAATGTAAAATCGAGATATATTTTCTTGGAACTATACAGAGATGCCAGGGTTTGATCCTGATGACGCCACTCATCGTTTGGGTTTTCCATAAGAACGTCAAGAATTTAAGCAAGCCGTAAGAAGAACACAGCCAACTTATGCTTCCAAAATTGAAGCTAAATTGGATAAGCTTGTCAAATCTAACTTCTTCAGAGAAGTTCACTATCCCAAGTGGGTGGCTAGTATTGTCCCTATGAAAAAGAATAACGGAAAAATTAGAGTGTGCATTGATTTCAGAGATCTTAATCGGCATTGTTCTAAGGATGATTTTCCAGTTCCGATTATGGAACTCTTAATTTATGCAAAAACCGGCTATGAAGAACTTCCCTTCATGGATGGATATTCAGGATATAATCAAATCTAAATGGATCTAGAAGATGAGGAATTTACATCCTTCATATCCCCTCAGGGTGTGTTTTGCTATCGGGTAATGCCCTTTGGCCTAAAGAATGCATACGTAACATATCAACGTGCCATGCATCGTATCTTCAAACCCTTTTTAGGGAAGTTTGTTGAATGTTATGTAGAAGATTTGGTGGTTACATATAGGAAACATTCTAATCACTTGGCTGATTTGGAAGTCATATTCCACAAACTTCTGCAACATAATTTGAAGATGAACCCTTTAAAATGTGCTTTTGGGGTATCCTCAAGAAAATTTCTCATCTTTGTTGTACACCATCGTGGTATTGAAGTAGATCCTGAGAAGACAAAGTCAATCCTTAGTATGTCACCTCCTCAAAATTTGAACGAATTGAGAGGACTTCAAGGACACTTATCCTATATTTGGCGTTTCATCGCCAATTTGGAATGAAAAAGTTTACCATTCACCAAATTTATGAAGAAGGGAGTCACTTACCAGTGGACTGAAGAATGTCAAGAAGCATTCAATATTCTCAAGAAATATCTCTTGAGTCCACCGGTATTAATGACACCTGTTGAAGGAAGACCACTTATCCTTTATGTGACAGCTTTAGAGTGATCATTGGGTGCCTTTTTTGCTCAGAAGAATGATGCTGGGAATGAAAAAAACCTCTACTATCTCAGTCAGACTATGCTTGAAGCAGAAACCTGATATTCAAGTATTGAGAAGTGTTGGCTAGAATTAATTTTTGCAGTTTAGAAGTTGAGACAATACCTGCAACATAATGAGTTCTAATTGGTATCTCGCAATAACCTACTCAAATTCATCCATAGTCGTCCAATGCTTACTGAATGTCTAGCAAGGTGGGCAGTTATTTTGTAGTAATTTGATATCCAATATGTGTCTCAAAAGGCAATAAAGGGCCATGATCTGGCTGATTTCCTTGCTGAACATCCTTCAGTAGAAGATACATCTTCAGATATTAAACTTCCTGATGAGGAAATATTCTTTATTCAAGATAGTCTTCAAACATGGGAAATGTACTTTGATGGCACTTCCAGAAGTCCAACAGGGAGGAAAATGGAAAATCCTAAATTCAACAAAGTTGGGTTAGGAATTGTACAAATTTCCCTAGAAAAGTCAGTGCTACCTTATTCCTTCTCATTGTTGGGAGTCATTACAAATAATGAAGCAGAATATGAAGATCTCATCACAGGCTTGGAGTTGGCACTTCAAGCACAAGTGAATCACTTAAAAAGGTGAAAGGTGATTCAGACCTGGTAATCAAACAAGTCAATGGGGATTATTCCATCAGAAAAGAGGAACTAATCCCTTTGTATGATTACGTCAGGATGTTAATGGAGAAATTTCCTTCAGAGACAACATTTTCTTATGTCCCGAGATCACAAAATGCCCAAGCTGATGCACTGGATAATATAGCCACATCTCTAGAAAATCCAAATCGGGATGATACAACCATAAGTATTACCCATCGTTGTACAATTTCACCTTATGTTCAAACTAAAACCAAGGAAATCAATGAAATTAGTCCCATTCATGAACCATATGGTCATACTGCAGGATGGATGAAACCTATTAGGGAATACCTTCAAAATGGAACACTTCCACCTGATAGAGCCGGGAAAGAACAAGTCTAGAGACATGTGGTCAATTTTACTCTTTATGACAGCCGTGATCACCTTGAAAAAATTCTCTATAAAAGAGTCTTTGATGGAGTTCTCTTCAGATGCATTGATGGTGAAGAGACAATGGTTGTCATGAAATAAGTGCATGCAGGAGTCTATGGTTCCCACCAGTCTGGACATAGACTTTCGGATCAAATTCAAAGGCTTGGATACTTTTGGCCTTCAATGATACAAGATTGTGTTGATTTCACAAAGAAGTGTCATTCTTTCCAAGTACATGCCAACTTCACTCATCAGCCCCCAGAGTTGTGTCATACAGTTAAATAGTAATGGTCATTTTCCATATGAGGAATGGATGTAGTGGGACCTTATCCTTTGGCTACATTCAAGCGGTTGAAGTATATTATTACTACTACTGACTTATCTTCCAAATGGGCAGAGGCAATACCCCTCAAATAAGTCAATTGTAAATCCATTGTTAGCTTCATCAAGTATAACATCATTACCATATTTAGTGTCCCTCATACCATATTGATAGACAATGGAACCAACTTCTGTTCATCCGAGGGGAGGAAGTTGTATCATGAATACAACATCAAATCCAATCATTCATCTTGGTATCATGCAGCGGACAATATCCAGATATAATCCTTCAACAATACTCTTTCAAACAAACTAAAAAAGCTGGTGGATAAAGATAAGAAATCTTGGCCTGATAAACTATTTCATGCTTTATGGGTTTATCGGACCAACACCCGCACTGCAACACGGTCAACTCCATATTCACTGGTATATGGAACGGAATCAGTCTTGCCCATTGAAGTTTAATTACCTTCGCTCAGAGTAGCCATATGTGACCAGTCATCTACAGATGAAAAATTTCAAAAGCGATTGGATGAATTGGAACGATTAGATGAGAAAAGATCGTGTACCTTTCACCACATGGAAGTCTATCAGAATCGAATATCACGAGCTTTCAATAATAAATTTCATCTTCGTTAATTCATTTAGGGAGAATTGGTATTGGTTCTCAGAACTCCAATGATACCAAGAAAGAAACCTCCCATGTTTGAGCCAAAATGGGAAGGACCTTATTCAATACATAAGGTCTACTCCAATGGAGCTTATTCTTTAATCTCAATGGATGGATAAATCATCCCTACTACAACCAATGCCATATTTTTAAAGAAGTATTTTTTATAAACACAAAACACACCGTCCACGGTCTATGCATATGACCTTAAACTATTTTCATTTCTCTCGTCCAATATGATGTTAAACTGTGTTATCCTTTTTTCACGACTTTAAACTGCATAGTCCCTTATATCCAAAAAGTAGTTAAACTGCACCATCAATGGTCCATGTATACGACCTTAAACTATTTTCATTTCTCTCGTCCAACATGACGTTAAACTATGTAGTCCTTGCTTCAAGACTTTAAACTGCATAGTCCCTTATGTCCAGCAAGACGTTAAACTTCACCATCAACGGTCCATGCATATAACCTTAAACTATTTGCATCCATTTCATCCAACATGACGTTAAACTGTGAAAAAATCCCTAATACGTCCAACATGACGTTAGAATATGTCCTTTTTGTCCTTACTACATGACATTAAACTGCACAGTCCCCCTTTCGTCCAACATGACGTTAAACTGTATTGTCCCCATCGTCTTAGCTACAAGACGCTAAATTGTACATCACCTTTATTGTCCAACATGACGCAAAACTATGTTCACATCCAACATGGCGTTAAACTGTGTCCCTATAATACATCATACATGACATCAAACTGTATTTTTTCCCTGCTATATGACATTAAACTATGCAGCACCAATAGTCCTCACTGCAAGACTTTAAACTGCATAGTCCGTTCATATATCCTACATGACATTAAACTGTGCATCGTTAGTGTTTTTGATACCTCTTGTTTCTCACACCGAGTATGAATCACGTGAGTTTAGAGTAAACTTCAACCATAACACCCTCTCTGGGCTGCTAACCATGCGTAAGTCCCAACACCTTTCTTATGTCGCTGTTCTCAAAAACAACTTGATCACCAATTCATTATTTAATTGAACTATGTGGACTTTAATCCTTGCCTTATAGGTTGGGTATGTAGGCAACCTCCTATGATTCAATCCCAAAAACAATATCTTCACATCGGTTCACCGCCATCTCATACGATGTTGATTCGTGAAACCGACCCCAGAATCAATATCTTTACATTGGTTCACCTTTGTCCTTGCTATATGACGTTAAATTGTACATCATTTTTGTCCTGTACAACAATAAACAACAATATTATTTGATACCCTCACCTGAGAGAGAATCATTATTTACGTTGATCTCCAATCATGTTATATTCCAAACACTAGGTACATACCTGGAAATGCTTGAGCCTTTTATCTTAGGTCAAACCATCATTACACTAAAGTCCCCTTTTCACCCTTCACTAGTACGAACCAAATCTGTACATAGGGTTTTTATAGAACTACATGGGCTTGATTTCCATCCTTATGGGATACGTAGGAACATTTGAGTGTCCCTCGAATCCAACCCCAAGTCTTTTAGTCCTAAACCCAAATTCCACTTTCAGTCCCCTGACTGAAAAGTCACTATGAAAACACACATTGTGTATTCATTAATATGGTCCGAGCTCTATGAATCTAAAATAAGATCTCTCATACTTTCATCCCACATGATGTTAAACTGTATTTCAAGAACTACGTATGGCTTGATTCCCATCCTTATGGGATACGTAGTGAAATCCAACATTTCAATTCAGGACCTAGCCACAACATGATTGTGGATAGCATTGAGCTGTGTATATCTACATACATTGGACAATACCCATTTTTTATGTGTCATAATTCTAACCTTAAATATTTTCAGATCTTCATAACTCTTTTATCAACTTCTAATCACAAAATGTCCAAAACCCGAGAATTCTTTTTCTTGACAGTGTAGCACATGCCCGTAGGCGGCCTTACATAAGTAGTCTACATAATAGACATGTCTGCCAAAATATACTATTATTTGACTATGTAGCCAATGTCCTTAGGTGGCCCCGCATAATTCAACCTCCTAAAGGGTTAGTTAAATAGTGGTAACTTCATTCTTGGGAACTACTTATTCTAATTCCTTTTAGTCCATTTTTCATATCATTCCCCATATTCAAAATTTCTTAAGTCATCGTTTACATTGTTTCCATCATACTTGAGTATGGTAATATGTTTTCAGATGAATTTTCATGGAATTGAGTCAATTTTAATCCATTCAGTCAAAGCTATTTTGACCTTAAACATTATCCTTTTTATGTCCGACATGCATGAATTTAAACTTCCCACAAAAGATACAGGAACTCTGAATAAAAGTCAAGTCCCAACTCACTAAACAAACATTTTGTATGATTTAGGTAATATTGATAAATTAAAAGTTTCAAAGTTTGTAGGGTTATTTATAATAATCCTAGAAAAAATCAAACTATTCTTGTTAGGCCCCTTGGCTTAGGTAAAAATTTAAATCAGATAAAAAAAGAGAATGCAGATAAAAATGATTGAAGATTAAAGTGTTTTTCATTTGCTGCACAAATATTAGAAGGACATCCACAGACTAGAGTCTCTTCTCTTTTTCAGGAATTCAAAAATACTTTAAACATAACTACTCATTTGATTTACTGCATCCCAATCTTCATCAGCAGCCACCTAGAATTAATTCATTCAACTGGATACAATAAGAGATACAGTAATACCAGATCTTCTTGGAACAATTGTAAAAGAATGTTCTTGAGTGTGGTTTGAGAAAATTTTCTGCTGATCAAACAGTGACTTGGTTTCTGTCCAAGAGACTTGGAAGATGGATACATGTATTTGAGAATGGATCATTGGAAGTAAAGAGCCATTTGTAGAGAGTACTATTTTAAGATATAGTTCTAATACCATGATAGTCTTCTCTCCACTAACCGGCAGTGGAAAACATTTTAGCCCATGGGTTTCCCATTTTCATATCTGCAAGTAAATGGCATGGAGGACAATTTTGAAAATTCACACCATTGTTGTTGCTCTTAATGCACAACATAATCGAAATAGAGGAGTATCGGTGCAGTTGCATCTCTGGAGTATAGTTATTTTCATCTAGAACGTTTACTCCTTGTAGATTTCCATGGCTATACAGAGCCAAGCAGATGCTCTGTGGAAAATTAAGATGATATTTCTTCAAGTACTTGACCAAATCTGGGAGAGTGTTGTCGCAGATATCAGTGTAATCATGGCCAACAACGTTCATCATGTCATCCATCCACTTGGTATCTAGTTCATTAGCCGTTCTGATCCTCTTGGGAGCCATTTAATCTGAAAAAAAGTTGAATAATTAACTCTTAATTAAGTTGATTTTTCATAAATTTTGTGAAGAAAAGTGAAACAATGGATTTGGCATTAAGGCGCGCAAGTCGAAAAATTGGCGTGCAAGTATCAGTGTGTCATGCATGTTTGGCACGTAGGTATCACCGTGCAATTCCAAATACCTCTACAGCAGCGTGAAATCAATGAAATAGTAGAAAATAGAGAAACTTGCATGGAGATTGCAACTTGTGCGGCGAGAGCTCGAAATTTTGAAATTTGGTTCTTTGTGTGAGGAATGGAAGAATATATATAGGCTAGGCCTCAACCCTAGGCACCTAAAGCCAGCACGTGCAACCCTATGAGCCGACGCCTGCACAAATTTCACTTGCACGGCGCCATCTGCGCGCTCAACACTTGTGCTCCGCATATTCCTTGGTTTTCTTCTTTACCTCAGAGTCACATCCTTATTTCTTTCGGATCTAACTCTGAGGGGGGTATTTTGTTGACTCTCATTTCCGTCGCATACTCTAAAAGAATGAAAAGGGAAATACCTTGAACCCAAAGTGATTCTTCCTTTGAAGAAAAATCAAAAATTGACAAATGCATGAACAAAGATTCATTTTCTCTTGGGTTGCACAAGTTCCATCAAGGTCGCGCAAGTATACATGTGCGCCGCATGTTCCTTGGTTTTCTTATTTACCTCAGAGTCACATCCTTATTTATTTCATATTTAACTCCGAGGGGGGACTTTTTTTGACACTCCTTTCCGTCATAGAGTCTAAATGAATGAAAAGGGAAATACCTTGAACCTAAAGTGATTCATCTTTTGAAGAAACATCAAAAATTGACAAAGGCATGAACAAAGACTCATTTGCACTTGGGTCGCGCAAGTTCCATCAAGGTCGCGCAAGTATACTGGTGCACCACCTAGTGTTCGGGCATGTGACTTGTGAGACCTCTTTGAATTTCTCCCAGGGTCTTCACCAGCCTATAAATACCCCCAGTGGGCCCCCCATTTCATGGACGAAAAATTCCATAAACTCAGATTTGAGCTCCCGGCGCCCTAGTCTCTTCTCAAAGCTTCTGAACACTTCTAAGGTAATTTATTACCTAGAAAGGAAGATCTAAAGAGGGGGAGTAAGGCCTATGTGTTGAAACTCATCAACACTTGCGCGCCTAAGTGACCAACCCTTAAGGGAAATGGCCACACTTGCATGCCGCCTTACCCATTCAACAGAACTTGTGTGCCACACTTCTGGAAGCCCCTATGGATAATAATAAGGGCTTAATCCAAGTCTCACCCATGTATTAACTTATGGGTTGACCGTTATCAAGTACCCATGTGTTGCTTAGGAACACCTGTGCGACCAGGACTAGCGCGCCCATGCAGGACTTGTGCGCCCCTCTCTTTTTTTGGGTGCCCTTCCTGCCCATTTCACCTCTCTTATGCCTATCCACCTCTCCTATTCAAGATTCAACCTTCAAAACCCTATTCAAAGACATTTACGGCATGGTTCATTTGTTGGATTCCTTATCTGAAATGAATTATATTGAACATCTCTCAAAACCCAGTGATTTACACATCTTTATGTCACTAAGGCTATAGATTTCATTCATTTAACTTCATCCTTTAAAGATGAAAGAATCCTTAACCTGGGCCTTCTTTTCAGGAGTATTCCCTAGTCCAAGTTATCTTAATATGGGAATCCTATTTAGGAGTAATCCCCAAGTCCCCTAACCTGGGCATCCTCTTTATAAGTAATCCCCAATCATAATTTCCGAAATATGGGCATCCTCCTTAGGAGTAAGACTCAACCATAATTCCCTTAACCTGGGATTTCTTTTCAGGAGTAATCCCCAGTCACAATGTCTACAAATATGGGAATCTTCCTTAGTAGTAAGACCCAAGTTCCTTAATTATAAAATTTCCTTAATTTGGGCCTTCTCCTTAGGAGTAAGCCCCAGTTTTCAAATCCCTTTAACCTGGACCTCCTTCTCAGGAATAAGCTCCAGTCTTAATTTCTCTTAACCAGTTTTTATTTACTTTTGATTTTGGGATTTCTTCTCAGAAATAAAACCTAATCATATGTCCTCTCTAATTTGAGAATCCTTCTCAGGATTAAGTCCTATGTTAAGTATCCAAATCTCTATAAAGCACATATACCTCTATGGACCTTATTCTTGGGTTTCTTCCCTAAAGTAAAACCCAATCTTCATCTATTTTGGGCATTCATCCATACATAGGCCCCACATCATTTCTTATGATTGCATCTTTCGTGGCACAATTTTCTGGTTTCACCAATACCTCTTTTTTCTCACACTGAGCATGACTCACGTTAGATTAGAGTGTAAAAGTAATGATGACATCTTTCCTTGAGCAATCAATCATGCATAAACTTCATACTTCTTTACTCGAACTACGTGGGTTCTGATTCCTTTTCTAAATAAAGGATATGTAGGTAGCCCATCTGCGGGTACGATCCCAACTCTGAAATAATCCATGTCCTTCTGAATGACAATAAACTTCAAGTGCCCCACTGAGTGGATTTAAAACCAGTATGGTCATCATAATTACCAAGATACTTTTATATAATGTATTAAAGGATACCATTGACTAAGAATATCTAAACAAATACAGGTGATTCTCTATCGATAGAGAACCTCGAATACATATGAACGATTCTCTAAATCTCCTAAATAATAATCATTGATTTTCAGATATGAAGGAAAGCTCATTTTATACTTGGTAATTTAATAAGGATTCACGAACAGACCTTAAATCTTTAAAGAGAGTCTCGGAGTAGACAATAATTCCCCTAAAAAATGTGTGATGAGTCTGACCTCCCATCCTCTTGACCAATGGAAATTCTTAATCCTTATCAGTTCACAACTAATAATAACCTACCTTTGGAAAGTAGGTCTAAATGGATCGTAATTCTCGGACCGAAACTAGTGCAGAATACAACAGAGATGGTTCAGGTGATTCGTGAGAGGATGAAGACATTGCAATATCGTCATAAATCATATGCTGATCAAATAAGTAGACCCTTAGAGTTTAATGTTGGGGATCATTTGTTTCTGAATGTGACTCCCCATCGTGGGAAGCGAAGGTTTGGTCGTGGGAGTATGCTTTCTCCCTGGTTTGTTGGGCCTTTCGAGGTGTTAGCTCATGTTGGAGCTATGGCATATCGGGTAGCACTTCCACCTCAGATGAGTCGAATACATGATGTTTTCGATGTATCACAGCTCCATCGTTATCTTCATGATGACTCCCATGTTATCGATTGGGGAGAGATCGATGTTGATGATGATGCAACCTTCGAGGAGTGACCTGTGGAGATCCAATACCGTAAGGATAAGGTGTTTCTTGGGCATTCTATCCCCTTAGTTCGTGTCTTGTGGTGACACGGTTGCATGGAGGAGAGTACCTGGGAGCATGAGTCACAGATACGTGCTCAGTACCCAGAGTTGTTTAATGTTTAACTCTTTTCATGTAATGATGTTCCCTTCATGGTTAGACCTTTCATGTTTTATTTATAAACTTCTTTTGTTCATTTTGTGGCTTGCTCTCTTTTGAGAGGTATCTCGATGTGTGGTTGTTCGGACCCTATTTCTTTTTTTGTCTCTTTAGGTTGGTTTTGAATTCTTGAGGATGATAATGTTTTGAGAGGTATCTTATGTAATGGCCCGGACCTCTATGGTCCATTACTTTGTGAAAATTTGGTGTTGGAGGTGTTCTGGGAGGTCAAGGTGACTTATCCCCAACACTTTTCCAAATTTCCAGTTCTGTGAACAATGTTTCTAGTTTTATAAACAATATTGGTAGGTGAACAATGTTTCTATCGGTGAGGTTCAGTGAACATTGTTTTTATTGGTGAGGTCTATCGGTAGACTTGTACAGTGTTTCCAGTTTTATGAACAGTATCGGTAGGTGAACAGTGTTTTTATCAGTGAGGTTCAGTGAACAGTGTTTCTATCGGTGATGTCTATCAGTATACTTTATAGTGTTTCCAGTTTTAAGAACAGTATCGGTAGGTGAATAGTGTTCCTTTTGGTGAGGTCTATCTATGAGGTCTATCGGTAGACTTGTACAATGTATCCAGTTTTATGAATAGTATTGGTAGGTGAACGGTGTTTCTATCGGCGAGGATTAGTGAACAGTGATTCTATCGGCGAGGTCTATCGGTAGACTTGTACAATGTTTCCAGATCGGTATAATTGTACAGTGTTTCCAGATCGGTAGACTTGTATAGTGTTTCCAGATCGGTAGGTGTACAATGTTTCCAGATCGGTAGACTTTTACAGTGTTTCTAGAATGGTAAAGCGGTGAGGCCTATCGGTAATCTCTAATGGTGAGGTGTATCAATAGCCTCTAACGGTGAGGTCTATCAGCAACCTCTATCGGTGAGGTCTAATGGTGAACTATTGTTTCCTTTTCCAAATTTTGAGTATGTGAATAGTGTTTCCAACTTCCTACAGTTTCGCCCCTTTGATGTTTCCTTTGATGTAAAATACATTTAAACCCTAATTTTAAGGACTTTAAGGCCAATTTAAATGCCATAAATCCTATATTAATTATCCCTATAGCTTGGGATTTTTTTACTTGGTCAAACCGCTTGGGATAATTCAATCCACTTTTAATGGAGAATTAAGCGCATCTTAAACCGTCTCCCCATTAAATCTTCAAAAGGAACAAGATATCATCCTCCCTTGTTCTTCCTCTTTGTTCTCGGCTATGAGATGCCCGTAGGAGTTTCATAATAAAACCCTACTCCTTTGATTGGTTTCTCTCTATTTAGGATGAAACCGAGCTGTGTCAGTCAATCATCAATATAAGGTATGTTTTATCGTCGTTCCTTTGGGGATCATCTTCTCTTATTTCTCCCTTCCATATTATAACATGTAATCTCCAATATTCTAATGGGTTTTTCATGGGGTTTGGTTGGTTCTGTTGTACCATGTCATCCTTCGGTGGATACAGTTGTCATGAGAGGAGGATTGTGACTCGTTGTGTAGATAAATAACATCATAAATTGTTGAGGTAGGGATTCGTTGCTTCTATTTTCTTTTACATTCAATTGTATCGTTAGCATATTTTATCCTAGTGGATAACAATGGAATTGACATAATAAATATTTGAACAGGATAAATAAATTAATATCTATTGTATGTTATTGCCTCTTCTTTTGCTTGATAGTGTGATATCTATGATTTCTTTGTTTAGATGTTTGTTCTCGATGGAAATCGGTAAGGAACGTAAACCAGGATTAATTATTAACTATTGGATAAATATAAAGAGGCATGAAAAAGAATCTGGTTCTTATTATAATTTGATGTTAATAAAATTATTACAGTAAGAATGATTATTTATTTTTGATAGCTTACTGATTAGGTTTCCCAAATTTTGGAACCTACATTTAATAAATCTGTTAATTCAAGATGGATTAAAGAACTTCTTGTTTGATAATTTCTAAAAGGGTTATGATTTACCCTCTTGATTGTTAAAGGGCCAAGAGCCCATTTCTGTGATGTTGTTTCCTGCTGCATGTGTTGTGATGTGATCATGGATGGCTGTTGTGATATGTGGAGGCATGGATACTTTTGGTGGTGGCAACAGATGACACCTAGAGTGGCGAGATGCATCAGTTTATGCATGTGGGTGTCAGGGAGGACACCAGGGGTGATGGAATGGGATGGATGTGATTGTTGGATGCTTTTTGATTCTTTGGTTGATTATATTCTTTACATTTCCCAACTGCCCAAGGCAGCTGGTCCAACTTACCCTTCATCCGAAAGAGGTCAAGACAAGCACGGTATGCCACGTGCTTTCCGTGTTAAGATTCTCAAGGAAGGATGGGTATATGCTCTTTCTATAAGCGGAAAAGACTCGACGGGTAGTACATCTACTCACCGTGTTGAGACCCTTTGTGTTAGTAGCATTGGATGTTTTTCTAGAATTCCTAGGAATATGGGAAATTAATTCTATAATGAATATTTGAATAAATGGTGTTATCTCATGGGGTTGGAGTTCGCTGGAACATAATGATGAAGTTGTAATTTTAAAGGGACAGTTGACTTTGGGTGTGATGCTAATGAATATTAATGTCAAATTGTTCATGGTTAATTAATGTTTAAAGAATTAATTAACGTGTAGTGGAACTGATAAAAAGGGAATGAAGTAATCTAATAATGATCTTCAAATGGTTGTGTCCTTATAGGATACCTTGTCTTAGAAGTATCGGCCTAGAGTCTGAGAGACGTTAGCTAAAGTTGTGTCTAAGACTAGGTAATGCCCATAGTGTGGTTGTGAGATATAATATATTCTGTACTTTTTGTTTTTCTATACGCTACTCCACACTGTCAGTAAGGGCAACTAACACCCCGGGGATTCTGAGCCCTGGGGGGGGGGGGGGGTTTCCCCAGCATTCTGGTGGGAGGATGAATGGCTGACTACCCCATTTGGCCCCGCTCTCTTCTCTTAGTAGATACTTGTGCCAACATGAAAAAAGGTTAGTTTCCCCATATATGTGTGTAGATGGATATAATGACTTGTGGTTATTTCACACACATATATTCTGGATATAGCCTCCTATGGACTACTATTGGTGTAATGTGTATAGGCTGTGATGTCTTGAAGATCCCTCCTCGGTGTATGGGATATAATGGCTTGAGTTATAATACCCGACGTATGATACACATTATGTGGGCTGTGGTGGCTCCTGGAACTTACCTAGTTACTTTTGGTTGTGAGTATAGTGTGGTGCTTCACCCAGGTGTATGTGAGTAATCCTTTGTGGTGCACAAGGTGCAGATTGTGGTGCTTCTCCCTGGTGTCTGTAGGAAAGACTTTTTGGAGAGAGATTCGTATGATGTGCGACGTTGTGCAAAAGAGAAAAACCAATGGGGAAATAGTACAAGGGTAACCTTGATATTCTTTACTATATGCTATATTCTTGTATGCGTTACTTGGTGAGAGTGGCCATGGTGAGGTTGGGAACTTAGTATACCCATTTAGGTGATGAGTTAGTTTCACTTGTTGTTCACTGTGCTTTAGTATGCTTTCTTTACTTTTGCATGAGAGGCTTCGGGGAGGATCCTACTAAGTATACTGTTATACTCACTATATATATATATAAACTGTTTTTCAGGTCACTTGGAGCATGTTGGAGATCAAGCTAGTTTCTACTAGCTTGGGGTTGTAGGAGTTGTTCGAGCTTGTGGTTGCTGCTGTTTTACTCACTTTTGGGTACTTGCAGTTTTTCCCTTCCAGTTGTAGTACTTTTTCATGACATTTCATATGTGTATTGGGGTTTCTTTTATATTCTAGTCATGATTCGGAGTTGATTGGTGTCTATCTTATCTCTCTCTTTCGCATGTGTTCTCTTAGAGGGTAATGCCTCTCATTAGTGTGTTTACTATACCCTCGGTTCTAGTCGCCAACCCAGGGCCTTACTCCCCCTCTTTAGATCTTCCATTCTAGGTAAGAAATTACCTTAGAAGATTTCGGAAGCTTTAAGAAGAGACTAGGCCGCCAGGAGCTCAAATATGAGTTTCTGGAATTTTTCGTCCTTGAAATGGGGGGCCCACCGGGGGTATTTATAGATTGGTGAAGACCCTGGGAGAAATTCAAAGAGGGCGTGCAAGTCACCTGCACGACCACTAGGTGGCGCGCAAGTATTCTTGCGCAACCTTGATGGAACTTTCGCGACCCAAGTGCAAATGAATCTTTGTTCATGCCTTTGTCAATTTTTGATGTTTCTTCAATGGATTAATCACTTTGGGTTCAAGGTATTTCCCTTTTTATTTGTTTAGACTCTATGACGAAAAGGAGCGTCAACAAAAGTCCCCACTCAGAGTTAGATCCGAAAGAAATAAGGATGTGACTCTGAGGTAAAGAAGAAATACAAGAAACATGTGGCGCGCAAGTATACTTGCACGACCTTGATGGAACTTGCGTGACCCATGTGCAAATGAATCTTTGTTCATGCCTTTTTCAATTTTTGATGTTTCATCAAAGGATGAATCACTTTGGCATCAACGTATTTCCCTTTTAATTCATTTAGACTCTATGAAAGAAAGGAGCGTCAAGAAGGACAAATCCGTTAAAACCATAAAAATTAAAAAATTTCTAAAAAATAATGAAAATAAAAAAAGGCTTAAAAATATGAAAAACCCCAAAAACAATAAAAAGAAAAAAACCTAAAACCCATAAAATTTAATGAAATCTAAAAAACCTTAAAGACCCAAAAAGCTCAAAAAAACCCTAAAACCCCTAAGAGACCCTAAAAACTCATAATAACCCCAAAACCCCTAAAATCCCTAAAAACCCCTAAAACCCATAAAAACAAAAATATCCCTAAAAAATATACAAAACACTAAAAACCATAAGAATCCTAAAAATTCCCTAAAAATCAATGAAAACTTGAAAACCTACAAGACCCCAGGAAAATCATAAAAATAATAAAACCTTTAAAATACCATTAAAACCCAAAAAAATCTGCAAAAAACTCTAGAAACCCTTATAACCCCTAAAGCATTAAACAACTCTAAAAACCTTAAAACACCTAAGAAACTCAAAAAACACAAAAAAACCAAAAAAACCAAAAAAAACTCAAAAAACACCATAAAAACCCATTAAAACATCAAAACACCCTAAAAGCCTCAAAATCACTATAACCATAAAAACCTAACAAACATAAAAATCCTAAAAAATCCCTAAAATACATAAATATGTAAAAATCCCTAAAACCATGAAAAACCCATGATAACCATAAAAACCCCTAAATACATTAAAAACCCTAAAGAACCTATAAAAACCACAAACCCACTAAAAACTCTAAAAACCCTTAAACCCCATAATGGTGTTAAAAAAATATAAAAACCCTTAAACCCTAAATAACTCACCCCCCCAAACTCCAAAAGACACTAATACCCTGAACACCCAAAAAACCTAAAAAACCCTGAAAACCCTCAAAATCCTAAAAACCACGAAAAGAAAACCATTAAAATCTAAAAAATACCTAAAATATCAAAGAGCATAGAAAACACAAAAAATTTTAAAAACCCCTAAAAATCATAAAAACCCATAAAACCATTAAAATACTAAAAAGCATAACAACCCACTAAAAGCATTAAAACCCATTAAAACCACTAAAAACATTAAAAAATCTAAAAACACATAAAAATGTAAAAAACTAAAAAACAAAAAAAACCAGAAAAGACAATAAAATATTGAAAACCCATAAAACCCCTAAAAACCCAAAAAAACATAAAAATCTAAAAAAGGCCTAAAATTCCTTGAAAACCTAAAAAACAAAAAACCCATAAAAATATCCTAAAACCCATATAACCCCTAAAAACCGTAAAGTACCCTAAAGCACATCAAAAATCCAAAAATCCCATATAAAACTCTAAAAAACTTAAAACCAACCAAAACGTTAAAAACTATAAAAAACATTAAAACCATAAAAAGTAAAAAAAACTCTAAACCCAACAAAGGACCCTAAAATCCATGGAAAACCATGAAAAACCTAAAAAACCTAAATCCTATAAAAACCCATAAAATCAATAAAAACTATAAAACCCTAAAAACCATAAAAATCATAAAAACCCATAAAATACCTGAAATTGTAACAAATAAAAAAAACCATGAAAACCCCGGAGAACTATACAAACACCTAAAAATCATAAAATCACAAAACCCAATAAAAACCCTATACCAAAAATACTATAAAACCCCTTTAACCCCCTAAAAATATAAAAATTCTCAAAACAAAGAAAAACCATAAAAACTCAATAAAAACCAAAACACCAAAAAAGACCCAAAACCCCTAAAACCCCAAAAACACAGAAAAACCCTAAAATCCTGAATGTACCTAAAAACCCAAAACCCATGAACATCATAAAAATCCTAAAACCTCCTAAAAACTCATTACTAGAAAAAAACCACAAAACACTTAATAAACCCTAAAAACCAAAAAAACCTTAAAAACCTTAAAATTTTCTAAAATCCCATAAACCACTAAAAACTCTAAAAACCCTTCAAACACCTAAATGCATTAAAAACTACAAAAAAACATAAAACACTAAAAAACTCAAAAACTCCTAAAACCCTAGAAGACCATAAAACCCTAAAAAACACTAAAAAACTAAAAACCCATGAAAACCCCTAAAGATCATAAAAATACCTAACAACCCTAAAACACCTAAAATCCATAAAAATCATAAAAAAGACCCCAAAATCCCTGAAAATGTAAAAAACCCAAAAAATTATGAAAAACCCTAAAAACTATAAAAATACATAAAAACATAAAAACCCTAAAACCCATAAAAACATGAAAAACCACATAAAATCTATAACCCCTCAAACACCTAAAATAGTTAAAAACTATAGAAACCCTTAAAAACCAAAGAAAAACTCAAAAAACCCTAAAACCCAAAAATACCCTAAAATTCTAAAAATTCTTGAAACACCCTAAACCCCCCAAAATCCCTATAAACCCTAAAACCCAAAAAACCATGAAAATACATAAAAATCCATTAAAATACTTGAAAATGTAAAAAACCCAAACCCCCCCCCCCTGAAACCCAAAAAACCCCTAAAAACCTTAACAACCATTAAAACCTGATAAAAAACTAAAAAACCTCTAAAAAATATAAAAACCATTAAACCCCAAAAAATGATAAAAAATCGAAAAAAAATTAATGACTGAAAAAAACATAAATTCCCAAAATGAAAAAAAACCCTAAATCCCTAAAAAACAATAAAATTCCCTACAACCCCTCAAGATCCCGAAAAAACCTAAAAACCATAAAAAACATAAAAAAACTACCTAAATATTCATTAAAATGTAAAAAAACTAACAACCATAAAAACCATTAAAACACATAGAACCCCAAAAAACCTCAAATAACTCTAAAAACACTAAAAACAAAAAAAAACAATAAAAACCCTTAAAACCCCTAAAAATATTAAAAAACATTAAACAACCCAATAAAAACATAAAAACTAAAATACCTTAAAACCCCAAAAGGATCTAATAACCCTAAAACATCCTAAAACACATGAAAACCCCAAAACCCTCAAAACACCTAAAAACAAAAAAAACATTAAAAACATAAATATCCTAAAATGCCCAAAAAATAAAAAAAATGTAAAAAATCCTCAAAAACATAAAAACCTATAAAACCCTTCAGAACTATAATGACCCTAAAAACCATGAAAACTCTAAGAACACATAAAACACCTAAAATTGTTAAAAAACTCTAAGAATTATTTAAAAAAAACAATTGAAAACTTAAAACCCCATGAGAAAACCCATAAAACCATAAAACCCCATGAGAAACCCTAAAAACTCTCAAAAACCATTAAAAACCCATTGAAACCTTAAACATCATTTAAAACATTAAAATCCATGAATATGTAAATACCATAAAACCTCTAAAAACTATTGAAATACATAAAAAACACTAAAAACTATAAAAAACCTAAAACCCATAAAACTCTAAAACCCAATAAAAACACTAAAAACACATTAAACCCCTAAAAACGTTAAAAAAATATAAAAACCTTAAAAGCCATAAAAATATCATAAAACCCCTAAAAACCGAAAAGACCCAAAAAAAACCCATGAAACACCCTACAACCCAAAAAAATCTCAAAACACCCCTAAAACCCTCAAAATCCATAAAACACTAAAAAACATAAAAAAACGTATAAAATTCCTGAAAATGTATAAAAACATAAAAACCCCTAAAAACCCTAGAAAAAACCACATTAAATAATAAAAACCCAAAAAATTAAAAAAATTCTAAAACACATAAAACCCTAAAACCCCTAAAACTCTAAAATCCCATAAAATACTTAAGAAATAATAAACACTATAAAACCTTAAATACCACTAACAACTAAAGAACCCTTAAAACCATAAAAAACACTAAAAATCCATAATTATCCTAAAACTGATTAAACCACCGTAAAACCCTAAAAACCCAAAAATCCTAAAAAATCTTAAAAATCCAGGAAAATGTAAAAAATGCATAAAACCCTAAAAACCCTAAACCCCTAAAAACCTTAAAAACTCTTTAAAATGAATAATACCCATAAGAAACCACTAAAAACGATAAAATCCCTTTAAAATCCTAAAACGATAGAAAAAATAAAAAACATAAAAACACAAAAAAAGCCCCTAAAAACCAAGAAAACATATAAAACCCCTAAAACAGCTCAAAATCCCTAAAAACCCTAAAAATTCAGTAAATACTATAAAGATACATAAAATATATAAAAACCATGCAATCCCATAAATAAAATAAAAAAAGTAGAATCTCCAAAACCCCTTAAATTCTGTAAAAAAAATAACTCATAAAACATTAAAAAAAGAACTCAAAAAACCCCTAAACACGAGAAAGAAACTAAAAACCGTTAATAACTCTATAACACTTAAAATAACCTGAAAACCCAAAAATTAATTAAAATGAATAAAAAACATAGAAAACCCTAAAATTGTAAAAAATGTAAAAAAACCCTAAAAAACTTGAAAACAACCCCCCCCCCCAAACCCTGGAAGACGCATGAAAACCATAAAAATCACTAAAACCCTCAATACCTGAAATACCACATAAAACCCCTAACAACCTACTAAAAACTATAAAAACACTTAAAACCACTAAAAATGATAAAAACTCCAAAATATATTACAAATCCTAAAAAACTCATAAAAAAATTTAAAAAACCCAAAATCCATAGAAAATCCTAAAAACAGTAAAAACATTCAAATTCCATAAAACCCATTAAATCTCTAAAATCCATAAATATCCATAAATATTCTTAAAATCACTTAAAAATTAGAAAACCCAAAAAACACAGAAAATCCATAAAAACTATAAAATACCCCTAAAACCTTAAAAACGCTAAAACACATAAATACCCTTAACCAACTAAAAACTATAAAAACCATTAAAACCACTAAAAAATGAAAAAACGTAAAAACATGAAAGACCTTAATACCCTAAAAAATCATTAAACACATAAAAATACAAAAAAACACATAAAAACCCTCAAAACAACTAAAAATTATACAAATCCCTCAAAACCATAAAAAACATAAAAAATTCTTTAAAAGTACTGGGAAATGAAAAAAAACCCTAAAATTCTAAAAAAAAATTGAAACCATAAAACACCTTAAATTTATAAAAACCCATAAAGACCCTTAAAACCCAAAAACCATTAAAAAAACTAAAACTCTTAAAACCCCTAATACATTAAAAATATCTAAAAAATCTTAAAATCCAAAAAAACATAGAAAAGACCCTAAAAACCCCAACAGACCCTAAAAACCTTGAGAATACAAATATTGATAATAAAAATATAAAACCCCTAAAAATATTTTAAAATATAAAAAATAATAAAACCCTAAAATACCTATGAAAACCCCCAAAACCCCAAAAACCATAAAACCCCCAAAAATCATAAAAACCATAATACCCACTAAGAACTCTAAAAACCCTTAAAACCCCTAAATCATTAAAAACTCTACAATACATTTAGACCAATAACAACTCAAAAAAAACACCTAAAACCCCAATGAGACCCTAAAACCCATGAAAAATCCAAAAAGATCATAAAAACCGTTAAAACCCTCAAAATATTTAAAATGCTAAAAACCTCTAAAACCGAAAAAATACAAAAAAAGATACGTAAAAATAATTGGTAACAAAAACCCCCTTTAACACATTAAAAACCATACAAACCCACAAAACCTAAAAAATCCCAAGAAACCCATAAAACCCTAAAAACAAAAAAAATATAAAAACCCAAAAAACCCTTACAATGTTAAAAAAACTATAAAACTATAAAACCATAAAAAATAATAAAAAATTCCTAAAAACCCAAAAAACCCCAAAAAACCCCAAAAAAATAATCCTAAAAAACCATAAACCCCTCAAAATCCCTAAAAACCCTAATGTGGATAAAAACCATAAAATATCCTAAAAATTAACTAAAACCACTGAAAACGTAAAGAATCATAAAAACATGAAAGATCCATTGGAAACCATAAAACCACTAAAACCCATAACCCTTAAAACCCACTAGAAAACCTAAAAACCCAAAAACCCCTAAAAATTAAATAAACTAAAAAAACCTAAAAAACTAAAAAAACGCTAACACCATAAAAAGACTATAAAAACCCAAAAAATCCCTAAATCCCTCAAAATATTCCAAAACCATGAAATCCCAAAGACCATAAAAATCATAAAAACCTTAAACACCCCCTGAGAACCATAAAAACCTTAAAAACTGTAAAAATGATAAAAAAACTAAAAACGCTAAAAACGCTAATACCCCTAAAAATGTTAAAAAATATAAAAACATTAAAAACCATAATAAATTAAAAAAACCCTATAACAAAAAAGACCCTAAAATAGTTATAATCCCAAAAAACCCTAAAAACTATGGAAAACCTTTAAACCCCTAAAAATCATTAAAAACCCTAAAATACCCTAAAAACCATAAAAATCCAAAAAATACCTAAAAACCCTAAAAACAAAAAATCCTTAAGAACATTAAAAACCCGATAAAACCATAAAATCCAAAAAAATAGAAAACTCCTAAAAACCCATAAAACCCTAGAACCACTAGATAATATAAAATACCAAAAAACACCTAAAAATGTTGAAAACTATAAAATCCTAAAAAACTATAAAAACATAAAAATCACCAAAAAAAATAAAAGAACCTTAAATCCAGGAAAAACATTAGAAATCCTAAAAATCTTGAAAATCCGTGAAACCCTCAAAAACTATAAAACTCCTAAAAACCCCTCAAAATTATAAAAATAATAAAAATATCAAAAATAACTTGAAAACGTGAAAACCATAAAAATCCAAATACCATAAAGATCGCGAAAATCTTTAAAAAATACAAAAAAATAAAAACCCTAAAAACCACCCAAAACTCAAAAAACCCCATCAAACACCTAAACCGTTAAAAAAAATAAAACCCTAAAACCCTAAAAACTCCAAACAAAACCCTAAAATCAGAAAAATACCCTAAAAACCATGAAACCGCCAAAAAACTAAAAAACATGAATAACCATAAAAACTACAAAAATCCATAAAAACACTAAAAAACTATAAAATCAATAAAAATCATAAAAATAACTTGAAAATCTATAAAAACCTAAAAAACCCCTTCAAAACCCTTAAAAAATAATAAAAACATATAAAAATAATAAAAAAATACAAAAACACCTAAAAAACTAAAATTTATAAAATCCCTTAAACACCTAAAACCATTAAAAAGTCCGAAAACCTTTAAAAACCTTGAAAACAAAAAAACCCAAAAAACTCAAAAAAAAAAACAAAACAAAAAACCATGAATACCCCCTGAAACAAAAAAAACCCTTAAATACCCTAAATGCCACAAAATCTATAAAAAACACTAAAATCCCAAAAATAACATAAACCCAAAAAATTACCTAAAAATACCTCAAGACGTAAAAAACCCAAAGGAACCAAAAATACCTCTGAAAAACATAAAAAACCCTAAAACCAAAAAATACCCTAAAAACACATAAACCCCTAAAACAACTAAAAACTCTTAAAACCCATAAAAATGATAAAAACACTAAAAACATAACCCCCCCAAAAAGAAAATAAAAATGAAAAAACCAAAAACACCCCGAATACCCTAAAATCCCAAATAACCTTGAAAAACACTCAAAATACATAAAATCCTTAAAACCCTTAACATTCCTAAACAACCTTCAAAATTCATGAAAACATAAAAAACCCTAAAAACCTGGAAAACGTCATAAAAACGTAAAAAAACCTAAATCCCCATAAAACCCATTAAAACCCACTTAAAACTCTCAAAACCCTTAAAACCTCTAAAATTTTAAAAACTCTATAAACATTTAAACCCCCCACCCCCCAAAAAAACAACTAAAACCCATGAAAACCAATAAACCCCTATAAACCCTAAGAACCCTAAAAGCCTCTAGAACCCCTAAAAATCTCTAAAAAACATAAAAATCCCTAAAAACCTTGAAAATCCTAAAAAATACCAAAAAATATAAAAAACCCTCGAAAACATTGAAAAAACAATAAAAAACATAAAAACCATAAAACCCTGAAAAAACAATAAAACCCCTAAAACATATAATATTTATAAAAAACTAAAAAACAAAATAAACCCATCAAAATCTCAAAAAAAACCTAAAAACCCTAGAAAACCCATAAAAACTCTCAAAATCTCTAAAAAATATGAAAACGTGAAAAAAAATAAAAATACAAAAAATCCACAATAACACAAAGAAGAGAGATGGAGAATGGAAGGGAGACATGAGATCTCGCGGCGCCACCCGACTGCAAGGATACAGATCAGGCCCTAGCTTGGCCAGAATTACGTGGTTATATGGAACTCTTCCAGCTCTTCAAGCACCCATCTCCCTCATCTGAGGTGGGTCGTGTGGATACAGAGACACCTGGTTTGAAAGTTTCATTTGCGAAAGCGGTGAAATCATAAGCTTCACTTAATTTCTATGACTATGGTGAACCCTCTCCCGGCTGAATCATCGGGAAAGGATGGGTTTCACATGTCTCAGATAACCGAGAGGGAGTCGAAGAAAGAATTAACCTATGTCATTACTTCATTATCACTCGGGTGCTGACTCCGAAGGGAGATCGTCTTTGGAAGTTTTTTGATCTCACCAGGAGAATCGCGACCATTTGGGGTTTCTCTGACTAGAAGATGATCATGATGGGGATGGGTTTCTATCATATAGTCTTCCAGTCGGATGACTGCAAAAGGAGAGCATGGAGTTTTGGCCCTCTCAACCTGAAATCGGGCCTCATCTGGATCCAGGACTAGGACCGAAAAATTGATCCTAGGAATGTCAACAATACTTCTGTGTAGGTCTGGATCTGGATTTGAAAATTGAGCAGGCTCTACTAGCATCCACGGATTCTCTGGGACATTTCATCCTCAGTTGGATTCCCTATTTGTATTAAGAAGGTTCCGGATAACCCAAGAAAAGGCCAATATGCGCAGGTCCTTGTGGTGGTTGACCTGGAATCCACACTAGGGGAGGAGGTGGTCCTCAACACGCCGAATGACTCCTTCACTCTAGAAATTCAGTATGAAAGAATACTAAAGCTTTGCTCCCACTGCAATTTTCTTGGACACCTCACTGCTGATTACCGAAAAATAAAGTTTTTCTCATTTTGCAATGTTAAGGGGCATGACACGAAAACCTGTAGAAGGTTACGCGGTGTGGAGTCTGGGAAGGGCATGGATCCTCCAGCATCACTTTCTCCCATGCACGGGAAGGCCTCTGTTAGCGATATTTCTGCCCCTAAGGTGCCTCCCAAGCTGGACCAAGAGGCACATGTCCCCTCTTCACCCTGCCAAGAGGGGCCTTCTCAGCCAAATATAGTCCCTATCACCTTGGCATCGACTGATGACCCCATCAAGGCTATCCTTATCAATTATCCTACTCTCCGTCCCCCTTCGATTGGGTCGGAGGATGCCTGCGCTAATGGGAGGCTGACTCATTCCTCTGCCCTTCCCAAGTCCCATGTGATGGAAATGGTGCCCATGGATCCGACCCATATCATGGTCCCTCTAGAGGATAAGGCCCCTGAACCAATTCTATCTGCATATGATGACTCTTTTATGCCTATTTCTTTGGATAAGGCAGCAAAAAGGACCCAACAGGGGCTTCCCCTGATCTAATATTCCTCTTGAACAGGTTCTCTGCTCTCAGTGGCAACTTCTGGTCTGATGAGGCAGGGGACCAGGCTGATGAAGCCAGCAGCCGAATGGATTCACCCAAGCCTGATGACATTCAACCACATGTGGTTGATGCCTCAATGTACCGATGCACGGACACAGAGGACTATGTGGGAAGGAAGAAGCCGGTTAGTAGGCCCCAGAATAAAGGGAAGAAAGTCAAGGTGAACCCCCCTCTCCCACATGACTCCAAAAACCCACCTCGTTCGATGGGCGTTGAACCCCTTGTCCAATGAGGATACTATACTGGAATTTCCCTGGGATTGAGAACTCTCCCACTACCTCAGCCCTTCAACATTTCATCTCATCCCAGAGGCCGCATCTGATTGGAATTGCTAAACTGATGATACCCTTTGATAGCCGGAAAGGCTTCAAATGGAGCAGCCTTGGGTACTCCCTTATTGCTAAAATATGCAATAACAGTGGCTTGGAACACTTGTGGTTGCTCAAGTAGGATGATGTAAAGCTATTGTCTATTGATGAGTATCTGCATGTCATTACCCTGAGGACTACCGTGAAAGATTCCCTTTTCTCACTCTCCTTTGTGCATGCTTAATACTCGTACACTAGAAGAAGGGACCTATGGAGGAATCTTGGCCAACTATGTGGGTATATTAACAACAATTGGGTGATTGTTAGTGTCTTTAACATGGTCCTTAAACCAGATGAGAAGACCGGAACCAACTTCTCTCATATGGATGCTACAGATTTCTCCCACTGCCTTGACTCTTGTGACCTCACTGAAGTACCCATCGATGAAGCCTCCTTCACATGGGGATGATTCACTACCAATGGACGGCTATCCAGCAAACTTGATAGCTGCTTCTACCAGATCTGTGATAGCATTTCACTCTTTGACGTTTCTAGGTTCACCCACCACAATCTCATTATTATTAACCTCTATGGGGTCCAAAGATCCCCCCATACCTTTTAAACTCAACAATGGTTGTCTCACAATTCCGGGCTGTAGGGAAGTCATTGTCAACGAGTGGGTGGCTCCATCCCATGGCATCCATTAATTCAAACTGGTCTCCATGATGAAGAGAATCAAGTCCCTCCTTAAGGAATGGAGCATGTCATATTTTTTCAAGATGGATGAAGATATTTAGGCTTCTAAGTCCCGGCTTTCCTCCCTGTAGCTTTCCAATCAATCTCTCCCTTTTCCCTATAGAGAGGAGATCCAGGCTCATTCTAGGATGGATGTTCTTCTGTCCCTGAAGGGAAAGCTGGCCCAGGATCAGTTTAACACCAAGCGGCTAAAAGATGGGGACAACAACTACAAATTCTTCCACCAGTTACAAAAGGAGAAGAAGGCCAAGAAGTGTATGACCTCTGTTTGTATTCATGGAATTACCTTCACTTCCAAAGAGGAAATATCCAATGCGGTGGTGGAATACTTCCAGGAGCTTTACACTGGTGATAATGGAGAGTTCTTCCACCTCCTGATGGATTCCATTCTACCATGGGTTAATGACCAGAGAAATAGGGACCTTACAGAAGCCCCCTCAGAGGAAGAAATAAAATCTTCTATGTTCTCCCTCAACATGGATAGTACAATGGGTCTGGATGGCTTAAGAAACAAATTCATTATGTTTCATTGGGATATTCTGCACACAGAGGTCATGAGGGATGTTAGGGAGGTTTTTTTCTCAAGATAATTTTCTCCTGGCGCCAATTCCAAGTCCATCCCCCTTATACCAAATATTTATAGTTCACTTGATATTGGAGATTTTCGGCCGGTTTCAATGGGGAACACTATTCCCAACATTATCAACAAGATTCTTGTCAAGAGGATGTGGCGATTTACGAGGGACCTCATCACCCCCAACCAATTTGGATTTATTCTTAGGAGGAACATTCAAAGCTATTTTTTCACAACCTCGGAAGGCATCAACATCATGAGGAAGCTCTCCAAGCATGGAAACTTTTCTATAAAATTGGACATCTCCAAGGCTTTTGACACCATCAAATGGAGCTTTATTTACCAAGTTCTCTCAAAATATGGATTCTCGGACAGCTTTATAATGCTTGTGGATTCCATCTTGAAGAGTTCCAGAGCCTCATTGCTTATCAACGGTTCCCCAAAGGGGTTTTTTCCATGCTCCCATGGGGTAAGGCAAGGAGATCCTTTGTGTGGAATCCTTTTTACAATTGCTGAAGATTACCTTAGAAGGTGCCTCATCGACCTCATGCAGGCTAGTATCTTTAGCCCAATCAGGGCAGGGAGAAACCTTCAGGTTCCATATCATCTATTTTATGTTGATGACATCATCCTCTTTGGGAAGGCTAATAACAGAACATTGTCCTCAATCCGAATAATCTTCCAACACTACGAATATGTGGCAGGACGGTCCATTAGCTGGAGAAAATCCTCTATCATCTTCAGGGACGGGGTTTCCCCCTCCAGGCAAATTCGCATTTCCCTCTCTCTTGGTGTTAAGAGGGTATCACTTCCCTTTGATTATCTGGGGGTCCCGATCTTTTGGGGAAGATTTAAGAGCAGCTATCTTAAGAACACAACGAGCAGAATTTTACTGCAACTTGCTAAATGGAAAGGCAAATGTCTCTCACAGGACAGAAGAGATTGTCTTATTAATTATTTTATTAAATACATGTTCACTTATGCCTTATCTTAATATAGGTGTCTAGTTAACCTCATCAAATCCCTACAGGGGAGTATTAGAAACTTTTCTTGGACATGCTGCATCAGTGGATGGAAACTGGTCAATGTGGCTTGGAGGGACTGCACTATGCCAATTGAACGAGGTGGGCAGGAAATCAAAGACCTAAGGAGATTCAATGACTCCGTGATTGCTATATTTACATGGATCATGCTTGATTACATGGATGATGGTCTTGACTTTTGCTGAGAAAGGTTCCCAAAAAATATTTGTGATGGGTTTGTGGGACATTTTCCCACCTCGGTCTGCACATGGATATGAGGCTCCTACACTGCCATCATGGAGCACTCAAACTAGATTGTCTCCAATCAGTCGAATATGAATGTCTGGTCTACCATGTGGCTTGATAGGCCTCTACTAGACATAGTGACCCCCCCCCCACACCGATGCATGGGATATGCCAATCACTGGTTTTATCCGGAAATTGGAATAGTTTGAGAACCTCATTCCTGTTGAGACATATATTCAAATTACGGAATATGTCTTTGTTGAAAGAGACCTTCTCATTTGGAAGCCCAATATTGTTGGCTGGTTGAACGTGAAAGATTTATACTGCTAAAAATGTCCACAGGGCCCCGCCCCTCTAGCCTGGCTCTCAAGCTTTAGGAGGCCCTTTATCCCGCCAGATCGTCACCTCCTGCTCTGCAAAATCTAGAAGAACCGGCTACTGATCAAAGGTCAGCTATAGAGGGATGGACACAACCTTGCTTCGGTATGTTTTCTATTCCTTGGAGCTGAAGAATACATCCAACACATCTTCTTCCAGTGCAGGTTTCTAGCAGCTCTCTGGGGGTACCTACAGAGGTTTTTCAGATTTCCCCTCTTCCTTGACAGGCCATTCATTATGATGTTGGACAACCTTGTCAACTGGGCATGCAGCATGCAGGTTTCCAATTTTCTGTATGTGTACATTTCCACCATCGTCTCCGACACGTGGGATGCCTAGAATGAAATAGTTTTCAACAAAGGGCATCTCTCTCTTCATGGTTGTGTCATCAGCATCCACACGGAGATCCATGTGGCGTCTCCTATCCAATATGACTCGATGGAAAATGATGTGAGTGATCTTATTCTCTTGAGGTTACTTGGTGTTGATGGCAGGCCAAGGAAACTGATGATTCTCAAATACATCCGATGGATCCCCCCAATATCTTCCTGGATCATGTTCAACGTGGATGGTGTGGCGCTGGGCACACCGGGGCCCTCAGGGTGTGGAGGGGTCTTTCGTACACACCGAGGCTTCGTCAAACGCTGCTTTCATCACTTCATTGGGAATGGGTTCTCCCTTGAAGTTGAACTTTGGGCCATGATTAAGGCGATTGTGTTTGCTGGACAGTTTGGATGGAATCCTCTCTAGCTTGAATCTGACTCCGTACTTGCAGTGGAAGTTCTCAAAGCTAAATCAGAGCGCATCCCTTGGAGGATCCTTCCGTAGTGGATGGAATGCCTTGCTTTCTGCCAACTTCTCATCTGTCATGTCACACATGCCTACCACGAGGCAAACTTAGCTGCAGATGCGCTATCCAAACAAGCGAATGTGGAGAGGAGCTCGATATGGTCGCATGGGGCCACACCGTGCTGCCTTCGATTTGTGGAGTCTGATATGATGGGTGAGATGCACACCCGGATTTTTAATCCCACCATGTAACATTTTCATAGCTCTCTTCTTTTTTATTTATTTTGAGGGGCCAGGTTCACCGGGTCTCGAGCCTTCTTTTCCATAATAACGTAAAAAACCCCATAATCCTAGAAAAACCCTAGATATTATAAAATCCCAAAAAACCAATAAAAATCAAAAAAACCATAAGAACCCTAAAAACCACTAAAATCTCTAAAAACCCTTAAGAACACTAAAATGTTAAAAACTCTAAAAACCCTAAGAAACTCCCAAAAAACATTAAAGATCCAAGGGGACCCTAAAACCCCTAAAAACTCCTAAAAATCATATAAACTACTAAAAACCCTAAAACCCCCAATGTCCCTAAAAACCCAAAACCCCCCAAAAACCATAAATTTTTTAAATATGAAAAAAAATCCAAGAAAAAGTAAAAAGAAAAATACCCCTAAAACCCCATGAAAACTATAAACCCACCTAAAAACCTATAAAAATTCTATAAAATCTCAAAAAGCACTAAAAATATAAAAAAATCATTAATCCTCCTAAATACATTAAAAAACTAAAATCCTTAAAATCCAAAAAAAACTCAAAAAGACCATAAAAATAAAAAAAGTCCCTAAAATCCTAAAAACCCCTAAAACCATGTAAAATCTCTAAATACCATAAAAATACCTAAAAACATTAAAATAACCCAAAAACCACAAAAATCCTAAACAATCTTTAAAAATAACCAAAATGTAATAAACCATAAAACCAATGAAAACCCTTGAAAACCATAAAACCACTAAAATACTTAAAAACCATAAAAAACAATAAAAACCTTAAAAACCACTAAATAGTGTAAAAACCCGTAAACCCCTAAAAATTATAAAAAACATTAAAAAACCTTAAAACCACTAAAAACTCAATCAAAATCACAAAAACACAAAAATACATAAAATCCATGATAACAAATAAAAACCCTAAATTCCTTGAAAATCCAAAAAATATCCAAAAAATCATAAAATTCCTAAAAATCAAAAAACATACATAAAAAATAAGAAACAGTAAAAATATGTAAAAGCCCATGGAAACCATTAAACCATTAAAAACATAAAAATTCCTAAAACACTAAAATCCCAAAAACCTTTAAAAATCTCGGATACACTAAAAACTCTCAAAATCCATAAAAAACCTAAAAACCCCTGAAAACCATAAAAATACTAAAATGCACTAAAAAACCTAAAAAAATAAAACCCCCAAAATCTTTAAAACCCTTAAAGTGCAAATAATGTCATTAAAACCACTAAAAACCCTATGAACCCTGAAAACCATAAAATCCCTAAAAGAGTATTAATCTCTAAGAACCCTTAAAGCCCATAAAATTGTTTAAAAACTCTAAAAAACTTTAAAAACACTAAAAACTCAAAAAAAATATAAAACCCCCAAATTGAAAATAAAAACACTGAAAAAACACTAAAACCCTAAAAATCCCTAAAAATCCCTAAAACCTAGAAAAACTCTAAAACACCTAAAAACCCTACAAACCATAAAAATCCTAAATAATCCATATAAATCACTAAAAATGTAAAAAATCTTAATGATCCTGAAAAAACCAGGATTACCATAAAAACCCCTAAAAATTATTTAAAACACCTCAGAATCTATAAAAACAATAAAACCACTAAAAACTCTAAAAACCATTAATAGCCCTTAGAACCCAAAAATACCTAAAAAACCTTACATTTTTTTTAAATAAAAAATAACCTAATATCCCATAAAACAATAAAAATCCTAAAAACATAAAAAATTCTAAAACCCTCTGAAAAACCCTAAAACCTTCAAAATCGTTGAAACACCTATAAAACCTAGAAACCACAAAAATCATAAAAATCCATAAAAAAAATTAAAAACCCCTAAAAACCCTAAAAATTCCTTCAAATACATTAAACCCAAATAAACCATAAAGAACCCTAAACCTCAATATAACCTAAAAACCCACTAAAACTCTAAAAAACCTTGAAATCATAATTTTTTTAAAAGATCTAAAACAATAAAAAACGTAAAATCTCAAAAAACACTAAAACAATATCCTGAATAACAAAAAAACCATTAAATCCCTAAAAAACATGAAAACCCCTCAAAACCCTCAAAATTAATAAAAACCATAAAAACCCTAAACCCCATAAAATTACTGAAACCCCTAAAAATACCTTAAAACTTAAATAACCTTAAAAACCCTGAAAACCATAAAATGTCCAAAATACCTTAAAAATAAAAATAACTAAAAACCCACTAAAAAACTCCAATAAAACCCCTTTTAAACCCCTAAAATCATAAAAAAACTCTTAAAAACCTTAAAACCCTAAAAGAATCCTAAAAACATTAAAAACCCTAAAAACTCAAAAGATACTAAGCCACATAAACAACCTAAGAACCTTAAAAACCCATAAAATACCTTCGAATCCCTATAAACCATAAAACCAATGAAACCCATATAAATCACTAAATATCCCTAAAAATGTAAAAACCATTTAATCCCTGATAACCCCCTAAACACCATAAAACCACCTAAATATCTTAAAAACCCTAAAAACCCATAAAAATCCATACACCCACTGAAAAATCTAAAAACCCTTAAAACCCCTAAAAACCATTAAATACTAAAATACATAGAAAAACCCAGAAAATCCAAAAAACCCTAAAACTCTAAAAACACTAAAAAGTCGTTAAAACCCCTAAAACTTACGATAGATGGTAAAAAACTCAAAAAATAATAAAAATCATAAAATAATTCCTAAAAACACTAAAAATATAAAAAACCCTAAAAAACCAAAAACCCACTACAAACCATAAAAACCTAAATATATTAAAAACAAATAAAACCCCTAAAACAACTAAAATCTCTAAAAATCCTTAAAACCACAAAAAATTTCTTATAACCTTAAAAAAATTAAAGACCTCAAATATTTTTTGTCAAAACCTAGAAAACCCCAAAAGCATGAAATAATTATGAAAACCCATAAAAATATTCAGAAAATATAAATCCTTATAAAATCCCTCAAACTATAATAATCTTAACAATCGACTAAAAATACCTAAAAACATAAAAACCCTTGAAACCCTTAAAAAAATAAAACCAAAAAACCCATAATAATCCAAAAAACCCATAAAATCCATAAAATCTACTAAAATCATGAACCCCCTTTAAACCCCTATAAACATTAAAAAAACTCTTAAAGGTTCTAAAACAAACAAGAAACTAAAACCCCCATAAAAATTCAAAATGGCTCTAAAATCCCTAACAAACCCTAAAACCCAAAAACCCCTGAAAACCCCTAAATACCCCCAAAATACATAAAAATTTGATAAAACTCTGAAAACCATAAATAACATAAAAAATCCCTAAAAATATCTGAAAATGAAAACAACCTTAAAACCCTAAAAACCAATGAAACATAAAAACAACTAAAAACATTAAAAAACCATGAAACCCCTAAAACCCCACTAAAAACGATAAAACCATTAAACCCCCGAAAAGATAAAAACTGTAAAAAACATTAAAACCCATAAAAACTCAAAAACGTAAAAAAAATAAAAAGAACCTATAAACCTTGAAAAACATAAAAAAAACCCTAAATACCTACAACTCCTAAAGATGCTCAAAATCCCTAAAATACCTAATCCCTTGTTTCCTCTAAAATTGGGAATGACCTCATTGATTTAATGTTCAAAATTTCCAAGAGGTTTCTAACGGTTTTGTTCGTAGAACCACAAAACCGGAAACTTCCAATGATTCTATATCCATTTGGATCTACATTCCAAAGGTAGGTGATCATTTGTTGTGAACCGATGAGGCTTAAGAATTTGCATTGGTTGAGAGGATGGGAGGTCAGACTCCTCACACCTTTTTTGGGGGAATTATTTTCTACTCCAGGACTCTATTTATAGATTTAATTTATGTTTGTGAATCCTTATTAAATTACCAAGTATGAAAATGAGCTTTCCTTTAGATCTGACGATCAATGAGTAGTATGTATGAGATCTAGAGAATATTTTATATGTATTCGAGGTTCTTCATCGATAGAGAATTTTCTGTATTTGTTTATAGATTCTTAGTCAATGGTATCCTTCAACACATTATATATAAATCTCTTGGTCATTATGATAACCATACTGGTTTTAAATCCACTCAGCAGGGCACTAGAATTTTATTGTCATTTAGAAGGAAATAGATTATTTTAGATTTGGGATCGTACCCTCATATGGTCTAACTACATATCCTATTTTAGAAAAGGAATCAGAACCCACATTGTTTTAGTAAGGGAGTATGATGTTTATTCAGGATTGATGGCTCAATGAAAGATGTCATAATTACTTTTACACTCTAAGATCACGTGAGTCATGATCAGTGTGAGAAACAAGAGGTATTGGTAAAAGCAGACAATTGTGCCATGAAAGATACAATCATAAGATATGATCTGGAGCTTATGTATGGATGACTACCCAAAATAGATGATGATTGGGTCTTACTTTAGAGAAGAAACCCAGGAACAAGGTCCATAAAGGTATATGCGCTTTATGGATATTTGGATACATAACGTAGGACTTAATCCTGAGAAGGATGCCCAAATTAGAGAGGACTTATGATTGGGATTTATTCCTGAGAAGGAAGCCCAAATCCAAAGTAAATTAAGACTGGTTAAGAGAAATTATGACTGGGGCTTATTCCTGAGAATGAGGCCCAGGTTAAGGGAAATTGGGAACTGGGGATTATTCATGAGAAGGAGGCCCAGTTTAAGGGGAATTATGAAAACTGGGGCTTATTCTTGTGAAGGAGGCCCTGGTTAAGGGAATTTGGAACTTGGGTTTTACTCTTGAGGAGGATGCCCATATTTGGGAACTTAAAGGCTGGGGATTACTCCTGAATAGGAGGCCCAGGTTAAGGGAATTTGGACTTTCTCCTAAGGAGGATGCCCTTTGAATAGGGAATTTTGGAGCTTACTTTTAAGGAGGATGCCCATATTTAGAGAACTTGGACTAGGTCTTACTCTAGAAAAGGAGGCACAGGTTAAAGATCATCCCATCTTAAAGGATGAGGTTGAATGAATGAAATCTCTATCCTTAGTGACATAAAGATATGTAAATCACTATGTTTTGAGAGTTGTTCCACAGAATTCCTTTTAGATAAGGAATCCAACCAAGAAATCAAGCCATGAATGTCTTTGAAGAGGGTTCTAAAGGCTTAATCATGAAGAGGGGAGGTGTATTTGAATAAGAGAGGTGAATAGGTAGGAGGGGCTCCCAAAAATGGAAAGGGGCGCAAGTCTTGCGTGGGCGCGTAAGTCCTAGTCGCGCAAGTATACTTGTGCGATGCATGGGTACTTGCGTGACGGTCAACCCTTAGGGTAATACTTGGGAGAGACTTGGCTCAATCCCTTTGTATTATCCCTAAAGGCTTCCAAAATAGTGGAGCACAATTTTTTTTTGAAGGGATAAGGCGGTGCTCAAGTGTGGCCATTTCCCTTAAGATCTGACCACGTAGGCGCGCTAGTGTTAATGATTTTCAACACATAGGCCTTGTTTTCCTTGTTTAGATCATCCATTATAGGTAAAAAATTACCTTAGAAGTGACCGTAAGACATCAAGCATAGACTAGGGTGACCAGAGCTTAAATCTGACTTCTGTAATTTTTCCGTCCTCAAATGGGGGGCCCACAGGGGGTATTTATAGGCTGCTGAAGACCTTGGGCAAAAATCAAAGAGTGCGCGCAAGTCACCTACGTGACCACAATTCATCTCGCAAGTATACCTGCACAACCATGATGAAACTTGCACGACCCAAGTGGGAAGAAATCCTTCTTCATGCTTTTGCCAATTTTTGATGTTTCTTCAAAGGATGAATCACTTTCGACTAAGGTATTCCCTTTTTTCAGTCATTTAGACTTTGTGATGGAAAGGAGCATAAAAAAAGCCCCCCCTCAGAGTTGGATCTGAATGAAGGATGATGTGACTCTGATCAAAAAGGAGAAAACCAAGTTACTGCGGTGCGCAAGTGCTGAGTGTGCTGATGGCGTCGCACATGTGTTCGGCATACTAGCTTTGGCGCACAGGGTTGTGTCCTTTCCTATAAATATACGCCTCGTTCTCACACAAAGCACCCAACTTTGAACAGTTCGAGCTCTCGTCATGCATGTTGCTGATTTTCCGTGGTTTCTTTTCTTCTTTTCTGTGTCGCGCTGCTGTAGAGGTATTTTGATGAGCGCTGTGATACCTACGCAACATAGTTACACCTTCACACAAACATTGGACATGCACGCCTTAATGCCTTAGCCATTTTTCACTTCTCCTCACAAATTTTATGAAAAATTAACTTACTTAAGAGTTAATTTATTCGACCTTTGTGCAGATTCAATGGTTCTTAGAAGAATTGGAATGCCTGATGAACTGGCTACCAAGAATATTGATGATATGATGAACATCGTTGGCCACGTATATTATGATATCTGCAATAGAACTCTCCCAGATTTGGCCAAGTACTTGAAGATATATCATGTCAATTTCCCACAAAGTATCTAATAGCCTTTGTATGGCCATGGTCATCTGCAAAGAGTCAACGTTCCAGATATAAATAATTATATGCCCGAGATGCAACCGCACTTCTACTCCTCTATTTTGGTTTTGCTGTGCATTAAGAGCAGCCAAAATGGTGTGAAATTTCAAATTTTTCCTTCATGTCATTTACTTGCAGATATTAAAATGGAAAACCATGGGCTGATATGTTTTCTACTACTGGTTGATGGAGAGAAGATTATCATTACATTAGAAACAATATCTGAAAAGAGTACTCTCTCCAAATGGATCTTTACTTCCAATGCTCCATTCTCAAATACATGTATCGATCATCCAAGTCTCTTGGTCAGAAATAGAGTCACTGTTTGATCAATATAAATTTTTCTCAAACCGTACTCAAGAACATTATTTTACAATTGTTTAAAGAAGATCTAGTATCATTTCATCTCTTATTGTATCCAGTTGAATGAATGAATTCTACATGGCTGCTGATGAAGCTTGAGATACCTTGAATAAAATTAAGAGTTATATTGAAAGCCACATGTAATTCCTGAAAAAGAGAAGAGACTCTAGTCTCTAGATGTCCTTCTATCTCTTGTGAATCAATGAAAAACACTTTCATCTTCAATCATTTGTTCATGCCTTTTTTTACCTACTTTGAATCTTTTAATTGCTCAATATTACATAAAATCATACAAAAAGTATGTTTAGTGAGTTGGGACTTGACTTTTATTCAGAGTTCCCTTGTATTTTGGGGGCATTTTAAAGTCATGCACGTCGGAAAGAAAATGGCTAATGTTTAAAGTCTAAACATCTTTGACCGAATGGATTAAAATTGACTCAATTCCTTGACAATTTATCTGAAAACATATTACCACACTCAAGTATGAGGGAAAATATGTAAACTATGACTTAAGAAATTTTGAATCTGAGGAATGATATGAAAAAAGGGCTAAAAGGAATTATAATAATTAGTTCCCAAGAATGAAGTTATCACTATTTAACAAACCCTTTAGGGGGTCAAATTATGCAGGGCCTCCTAAGGGCATTTGCTGCATAGTCAAATAATAGCATTTTTTGGATGACAGGTCCATTATGTAGACTACTTATACAAGGATGCCTAAGGGCACGTACTACATAGTCAGGAAAAAGAACTCTCAGAAATTTACTTTTCTACTTCTGAAAAGCCAATGGATGTTTACAGAGATTCAAATTTTCCAAAGCATAGGGTTTTTGAATAGGGAGTGGTACTTGAATATGGATAAGATATTTACAAACAAGATCGTCTATGAACTGGATGAATGTCACTCCTATGAAGGTCTGACCCAAATGTAGGTAAGGGAAATATAAACCATAGTCTTGAATACTTTCAGATCATGAAAAAGAACATGGGACAAATATGTTAAGGATGGCTATTTTCTACGGATCCTTACATATTGTCGATAAGACCAATAAGTAAAAAAGTGGTTTTCTTCCCAAGAATGAAGTTATCATTATTTAAAAAACCCATTAGGGGGTTGAATTATGCAGGGCCACCTAAGGGCATTGGCTGCATAGTCAAATAATAGCATCTTTTGGATGAAAAGTCTGTTATGGAGACTGTTTATGCAAGGCCGCCTAAGGGCATGTGCTGTATAGTCAAGAAAAACAACACTCAGAAATTGGACGTTTTGTGACCATAAGTCAAGAAAAAAGTTATGAAGATCTGGAAGTATTTAAGTATAGGAGTATGACACCTAAAAATGGGAATTTTTTCAATGCATGTAGAGATACACAAACCAATGCTAACTATAATCATGTTGTGGCTGGGTCCTAAATTGAGATGTTGGACTTCACTACATATCTCATTAGAATTAGAATCAAGGCAAATGTAGTTCTTTAAATACAGTTTAATGTCATGTGGGACGATTGTATGGGAGATCTTAGTTTGGGGTCATAGATCTCAGACCATAATAATGAATACACAATGAGTGTTTTCACAGGGACTTTTTAGCCAGGAGACTGAAAGTGGAATTTGGGGTTAGGCCCAAAAGACTTTGGGATGGATTCAAGGGATGCTCGAACATTCCAACGTATCCCATAAGGATGGGAATCAAGACCACGTAGTTCTAGAAATACCCTATGTACAGATTTGGTTCGTATAAATGAAGGGTGAAAGGGGACTTTAGTGCAATGATGGTTTGACCCAAGATAAAAGGTTCGGGCATTTTCATATATTCACGTATTCTTTGGAATATAACATGATTTAAGATCAATGTAAATAATGATTCCCTCTCAGGTGAGGGTATCAAAGAATGTTGTATTTTATCGTCGTACAGGACAAAAGTGTTGTACAGTTTAACGTCATATAGAAAGGAAAAAGGTGAACCAATGTAAAAAATATCGGTTCTGGGGGAAGTTTTAGGAATCAACATCATATGAGACGGAGTTGAACCGATGTGAAGATATTGGTTTTGGGCTTGAACCTTGAGTGGTTTCCTACGTACCCAGCCTAGAAGGCAAGGATCAAAGTCTGCGTAGTTCAATTGAAGAATGAATTAGTGATCAAGTTGTTTTTGAGAACAACGACCTCAAAAATGGTGTTGGGACTTACGCATGGTTAGGATCCCAGAGAGGGTGTTATGGTTGAAATTTAATCTAAGCTCACATGAGTCATACTTGGTGTGAGAAAGAAGAGGTAGCAACAACCCTAACAATGAACAATTTAATGTCATGTAGGATGTATGAATGGACTTTGTAGTTTAAAGTCTTGCAGTGAGGACTATTGGTGTTGCAAATTTTAATGTCCTGTAGCAGGGACAAAATATAGTTTAACGTCATGTAGGATGTATTGAGGGACTTTGTTCAGTTTTAAGTCATATAGGACGAATGAGCAATACAGATTAATGTCATGTAGGAAAAATATAGGGACACAGTTTAACGTCATGATGGAAAATAAGGGTGATGTATAGATTAGCATCCTGTTGCTAAGATGATGGGGACAATATATTTTAACATCATGTTGGATGAAAGGGGGACTATGCAGTTTAATGTTATGCAGTAAGGACAAAATAGGACACAATTTAACATCATATAGGACGTATTAGGGACTTTTTTAACAGTTTAACGTCATATTGGATGATAGAAATGAAAATCTTTTAAGGTCATATGCATAGACCGGCAATGGTGCAGTTTAACGTCTTGATGAACATATGGGACTATGCAGTTTAAATTCTTTCAAAAAGGACAACACAGTTTAACGTCATGTTGGACAAGAGAAATGCAAATAGTTTAAGGTCATATGCATGGATTGGGGCTACACAGTTTAGCTTCATGTAGCTAGGAAAACATTGTTTAACGTCATGTTGGATGTTTTATGCATTTGTGTTACACAAAATACATCTTCAGAAATCTGGCATTGGTTGGGGTTGTGATGAGTTCTCAATCCATTGAGATTAAAGAATAAGCTCCATTGGAGTAGACCTTATGTATTGAATAAGGTTCTTCCCATTTTGGCACCACCTTGGGAGGTTTCTTTCCTGGTATCATTGGAGATCTATGAACAAATACCAATTCTCCCTGAATGAATGAATGAAGATGAACTTTTTTGTTGAAATCTCGTGTTATTCAATTATGATGGACTTACAAGTTGTGCATGGTGCACAATATTTTCTCATCTAACCATTCCAATTCTTCCAATCTCTTTTGAGATTGTTCATCTGTAGATTACTGATCACAAATGGATACTCTAAGTGAGGGTAATTGAACCTCAATGGGCAAGACTGCTTTTGATCCATATTCCAATGAATATGGAGTTGACCGCGTTGCAGTGAAGGTGGTGGTCCGATAAGCCGAAAAATCATGAAAGAGTTTATCAGGCCATGACTTCTTATCTTTATCAACCATATTTTGCAGTATGTTTGAAAGAGTTTTGTTGAAGGATTATATCTGGCCATTGGCCACTACATGATACCTAGATGAATGATTGGATTTGATGTTGTATTCTTGATACAACTTCCTCACCTTGGATGAACAGAAGTTAGTGCCATTGTCTGTCAATATGGTATGAGGGACACCAAATTTGGTAATTATGTTAGACTTGATGAAGCTAACAATGATTTTAGAACTAACTTGTTTGAGAGGTGTTGCCTCCGCCCATTTGGAAAAGAAGTCAGTAGTAGTAAATATATACTTAAACTGCTTGGCTGTAGCAGAAGGGTAAGGTCCCACCACATCCATTCCCCATGTGTAAAATGGCCACGAGTATTTAGCGGTATGAAGAAAATATGGGGTTTGATGAATGGAGTTTTCATGTACTTGTCATGAATAAAAATTCTTCGTGAAATCAACACAATCTTGTATCATTGAAGTCCAAAAGTATCCAAGCCTTCGAATTTAATCAGATAGTCTGTGTCCAGACTGATGGGAACCACAGACTCCTTCATGCACTTCTTTCATGACAGTCATTGTCTCTTCACCATCAATGCATCTGAAGAGAACTTCATCGAAACCTCTTTTGTAGAGAATTTTCTTCGGGTGATCTGGGCTATCATAAAGTGTAAAATTGACCACACGTCACAAGACTTGTTCTCTCCTGACTCTATCAGGTGGAAATGTTCCATTTTGAAGGTATTCCCTGGTAGGTGTCATCCATCATGTAGTATGGCCATATGGTTTAGGAATGGGACTAATTTCATTGATTTTCTCTATTCTGATTTGAACATAAGGTGAAATTGTATGACAGTGGGAAA
Source organism: Viscum album (assembly GCA_963277665.1). Lineage (NCBI taxonomy): Eukaryota > Viridiplantae > Streptophyta > Magnoliopsida > Santalales > Viscaceae > Viscum > Viscum album. The sequence continues at coordinate 124,068,650 of OY728156.1, forward strand.
TACTGATGCTTGTCTTGTCCCAATTTGGATCTTCCAGAGCTGTGGCTATATTAGCCGGTGCATCAGCTTGAGAATTTTGTGACCGTGGGACATAAGAAAATGTCAGTTCCGTAGGAAATTTATCCATTAACTCTCTGACATAATCATAAAAAGGGATTAGTTCTTCTTTTCTGATGGCATAATCCCCATTGACTTTTTTGATTACCATGTATGAATCACCTTTCACCTTTAAGTGATTCACTTGTGCTTGAAGCACCAACTCCATTCCTACGATGAGAGCTTGGTATTCTGCTTAATTATTTGTCCCACCTCCCAACAATGAGAAGGAATAAGGTAGCACTACCTTTTCGGGGGAAATGAGTACAATTCCTAACCCAACTTTTTTGAATTTAGGATATTCCATTTTCTTCCCTTTTGGACTTCTTGAAGCACCATCAAAGTACGTTTCCCATGCTTGAAGACTATCTTGATTAGAAAAGACTTCCTCATCAGGAAGTTCAATATTTGAAGATGTATATTATACTGAAGGATGTTAAACAAGGAAATCAGCCAGAGATTGGCCCTTTATTGCCTTTTGAGACACATACTGAATATCCAATTGCTGCAAAATAACTTCCCACCTTGCTAGACGTCCTGTAAGCATTGGACGACTAAGGATGAATTTGAGAGGGTTATTGCGTGATACCAATTTGACCTATTTATGTTTCAGGAAGTGTCTCAACTTATGAACTGAAAATATTAATGCTAGGAAGCACTTCTGAATATTTTAATATCGGGTTTCTACTTCAAGCATAGTCTGACTGAGATAGTAGAGGCTATTTTCATTTCTAGCATCATTCTTCTGATCAAGAAAGGCACCCAATGATCACTCTAAATCTATCACATAGAGGATAAGTTGTATTACTTCAATAGGTGGAATTAATACCGGTGGACTCAAGAGATATTTCTTGAGAATATCGAATGCTTCTTGACATTCTTCAGTCCACTGGGTAGTGACTCCCTTCTACATCAACTCGGTGAAGGGTAAACTTTTTCCTGCCAAATTGGCAATGAAACGCCAAATATAGGCCAAGTGTCCTTGAATACCTCTCAATTATTTCCAATTTCGAGAAGGTGACATACCAAGGATTGAATTTGTCTTCTCAGGATCAACTTTGATACCAAGACGGCGTACAAAAAAGCCGATAAATTTTCCTGATGTTACCCCAAAAGCACATTTTAAGGGGTTCATATTCAAATTGTGTTGTCGAGGTTTGTGGAATATGACTTCCAAATAATCCAAGTGATTAGAACGTTTGATGGATTTAACCACCACACATAACATTCAACAAACATTCCTAAAAAGGGTTTGAATATACGATGAATGGAACACTGATATGTTGCACTTGTATTCTTTAAGACAAAGGGCATTACCCGATAGCAGAACACACCCTGAGGGGATCTGAAGGCTGTGGATTCTTCATCTTCTAGAGCCATTCTGATTTGGTTATACCCGGAATATACATCCATGAAGTAAAATGATTCATATCCAGCTTTTTCATCAATTAATAATTCTGCGATCGGAACTGGAAAGTCATCCTTAGGATAACGTCGATTAAGATCTCTGAAATCAATGAAAAATCTAATTTGTTCGTTATTCTTTTTCACAGGGAAAATATTAGCCAAACACTTGGGATATTGAACTTCTCTGAAGAAGTTATCTTCAATAAGATTATCCACTTAAGCTTCAATTTTGGAAGCATAGGCAGGGCGTGTTCTTCTTAAAGCTTTCTTAAATCCTCGATGTTCTTCTAGAAAACCCAAACAATGAGTAGAAACATCAGGATCAATCCCTTGAATATCTGTATAGTTCCAAGAAAATATATCTCAATTTTTCTTTAAAAATGAATCATACATCTATTTCTCTTCAAGATTCATGGCCACACTAATTAAAGTGAGGTGTGGTACTTCTTTTGTACCCAGATTTATTTCTCTGAGTTCATCCACGGTGGTAGAGATACCCTCTTCAAAAGCTGGAGGATCATCTCTGAGATCTTCCATTCTTCTTCAACATGAGTTATTTCTTCTGTTTCTACTTTCATAGTAGATGATCAAGTAGAATTTTCATGATCAGAAGAGATGTTAAAATTTGAACATCTTGAAGAGGAAGCTTCCATTTCTAACCTGATTGATGATGAAGAGTCTTACTTGGGTAATAAAGAGGAGATGATGGATTGAGAATCGATATCATCGTTCACCTCTAACATTTCAATAACTTCTTCTGGCCTGGTTGGTGAAGTATAGAATTGCTGGATTTCAGTGGATGAAATGAAGAAATATCAATTTGATCTTTCATCATTGCTTGGTGAGTCACCAACTTCTCCCATGATGTCTGGCTTGATTGTTGTAATTGACATTATGGAAGTTTCCATAAGAGTATTTCGATTTGGGTCTATCTTGTCAATTTGACTGATAGGCAACACATAATTTTTACTCACATGTGTAAATGGATTTATTGGAATATTTTCCAAACCAAATGGAGTATTAACCTTGATAACCTTCCTTGTTGTGGATTTCTCCTTTCCCTTCATGTGATAGAATTCTGCCTCAATGTATTTAGATTCAATTGTCTTGAATGTGGCTTTATCACCATACAATGTCCCAATTTGACCATCAAAACAATATTTGAGACATTGATGGTATGATGAAGGGATAACCGCATGTTGATGTAGCCAAGGTATTCCAAGCAAAATATTGAAGGCTGTATCATGATCAACAACCATGAAATCTGAATCGGATACAAGGTATACGAACTGAGTTCTGAGTGTAATCACACCCAGTGGTTCTTGTTCATTTATATCATACCCTTGCAACATCAAAGTAGAAGGAGATAAATCAGATTTAGTGAGTCCTAATTGACGAAGTGTATGAATGGGGATAAGGTTGACTCCTAAACCATTATCAATGAAAGCACTTCAGATGTCTACACCATTGACCTTTCTAGATAAGTAAAAAGGTCTAATATTCCCATGCACGACATCATCTTCATCTTCATCTATGAAATATTTCACCACATGGCATTCTGCAGGATTATTCTCTACATGGTAGAATTTAGCAGCAACAATTTCAGTTGCGAACTCCCGAGGACTTGATAAAGCCTCAATGAGTGCCTCCCAAAGATCCTTTGATAAATTCAAGGCATCCAAAATTGATAACATGGCTGGTACTTGGGCTAAGTGTTTCAATACATCATATTATTGATACAAAGGTCTGCATTTCCCAATAGGAACATGTGGTTTTATAAGTTCCTTAAAAGTTGATTCTTTGGATATAGATGCTTCCTGTATCAAGGTAGGAGTTGGAAATACTCTTGGATTTGGAAGATTAGACTGATTAGGTCTATTTACTTTTCGAGAGGAAGACGATGGAACCTCTAACTGTTCTTCCAGAATAATTGTGCCAAGACTGAGTCTGATATTGGTGGAATAATTTTCTTGTTCTTATTGAGCCCTCTAAAGGGCTCTACCATGAGTTTCTGCTACATAAATAGTTCTGGCAGGGGTAGAATTGGAATAGTGGATTCTGGGATATCCACGTCTTCCTCTGTATCCCAGACCTCTAGAACTCCCTCTAATTCCTCTGTTTGATACAGGGAACTCAGTCTCATCCAGATTGAAACTGTGACTAGCATAAAGATCTATTAAATGAATCATATTAACAGAATCAAAGATTAAATCATCATCTAATGAAGACTCTGCCTGATTAGCCAATTTGGGCTATGCTGTTTGGTGGGACGGTGCCCATGGCTTTTAATTAGATGGCATAAAATCTGCCAGAGTAAAAGACAACTTGGGCTTTGACATGATCTCATCTTCTTCTGATTGTTCCTCTTTCTTTGAATTATTCCATTTCATTGAGGATTTTCCCTCTGATGAAGAGGGTTTTTCTGTGGCATTCATAGCAGAAGACACAATTGGTTTATTTAATTGTGTTCGCAAAATGGCATGAGTTTAGTTGATCATTTTTCTGACCATCCAATCATCATATTTTTTTGCATTTTTTGTTTTTTAATTATTTCCATTCGCCTTCTTCCTCTGGATTTTTAGTAGTAACACATGATACTTGAGCCAAAGAACCTTTCAGTTTGACTTGTCCTGAGTCCACCATTTTTTTCAGGAGGTCCATGAAGACAAAACACTCCTAAATGGGATGCCCCAACATCTGATAAAAGGGGAAATAATTGGGATGGTCTTCATCTCCTTCCTTGTTCGGCCTTTTGGGCCTTGGCAATTGAAACAAATTATTTTCCAGAGCCGAAATGAAGTAACCATGAACTTGTTCATTTTAGAGAGAGTAAACTTTGCTCTTCAAATCCTCAAATTGTTTCCGTCTTGGATCATCTTGATAAAACAGACGCTGTTTTTGATGCTCAAGAGGTGGATCCCTTCGATAAGATAAAGGTTTTGAAGTAGAAGAAAGTGTATGTTCTTGTTTAAGCAGAACTGTAGCAGTCTCTACTTTACCCATTCTCTTTCCAGGAGTTGATGGAATTACCCGAGTTTTATCCTTAGTCTTTATAAGATAATCTTCAATATGCTGAGTGATCGAAGTAAGGTCTCAAAACGCTCCTTTGTATTTCACAGGGATCAACATTGTGCATAATTCATCACACAGATTTTACACATAGATTGGAAACAATTATTCTTGAGGGAGTGCTAAGCTCAGGAAATATGTTAATCCCTTCTAGTGGGAAATGAAATCTGAAACGCGTTTATTGCCCCTCTTCTTACAATTTGTAAGATAAAAAACTGTTGTCTTTGGCAACGTTGATCTGAATTGAAGAAGGAATATTTGGTGGAGATCCTCCCATCTGGTAATTGATTGGGATTGCAATCTTGTATACCAGACAAAGGCAGGTCATTGTAATGACTGTACAAAAAACCTGATCTTTACTGCTTCCTGTTGTTGAGGGGTTCCCATCATAGGATCACAATGAGAAACAAAATGTGTTAAGTGTTTCTATGGGTCTCCCAAACCATTACAGATTGGGAATGTGGTACTTGCAAAATTTCATGGGGGAGGAATTACGACAACCCATTCAGGGTAATCTCTATTTTCTAGTTGAATTTGAGAACGTTTTCCCTCAATAGATTCCAACCGATATGTTAATGACTCAATAGTAGTTATTAAATTTTGGGAAACCTCTAGTTGATATTGGACCTGAGTAGGTGAAATAACTGGAGCTTTGAAAGATATAGTGGCTGGTACTGCAACTGATGGTAGCACCACCGATTGTTGTTGCACATGACCCATAGGATTAGACCTGTGATGGTGTACTGATAAAGGAGGATATTCTTGATCCATCTTAGCAGCTACAACAAATTCCCTTGGCTGACTGACTCCAGCACATTTAGGAGGAAGACTAACTTGAAGTAGTTCTGCATTCAACCTCCTCAACTCCTTTATTTATTCCTCCTATTATGAAAACCATTGCTCTAATGAGAGTGATTGACCTTCTTTAGAGTAAGGGTATGTAACATGATTCCTTCCTTTCCCCTTATTGGACACCTTTTGGAGAGGTAGAATTGGGTTACTTGAAGGATTACCTAGATTCTGGGTAAGCCATTGATTTTGTGTACGCACACCTTCTTCATTTGTGTCTGTGCATACAACTTCTTGAGCAGGAACCTCTTCATCTGATCCCTCTGAGTGAGCCTCATGTTCTGGAGTATCAGGAATAACGGTATTGATGACATTAATTGATTCATAACGCATTTCATCCCTTATATCAGCATTTATCTGATATTGTCTTCTTCCTTGTCTTTGATGAGACATTGCCTTTTGTTAAGTTGATCCCTCAGGAACTTCTTGAAGAACCGTTATTTGGAGGGAATCTCCTGATATCTCGGCTCTTCATTCCTCTTATTGTTTCTTCCCTAGTCGAGAGAAGACTGACTTTCTCTGAGGAAGAGATTGAGGATTTGAAAAAGTCCCCAGTCTTGTGGACTGGGCCTGTTCCTGCTATTTATTCTCAACCCCTCAAATCCTATTTGTTGATTCTGAGGGTTGGGTTAAAAGGGTCCCCAGTCTGGAAAGCTGGGTTGGTTCTTGACATGCTATATCTGAGACTTTCTTAAAATCTCACTTGATTTTTCAGACTTTATTCCAGAAATTGGCTGGATGCATCAACCTGCATCCACTTTTATCACCTGGCTCAAAAGACCGTTTGATGATTTCTGACACTTCTGTCACTTGATGATGTGCTTTCTCTAAACGAGAGGCCTGTTCAATATTATTGTTTGCTTGATGAAAGAGTAATTCAACAACTTTTTATCTATATGCTTGACTTGGAGAAGAACTAGTGGAGGCATGTTCTTGAGAAATACTTTGATTACAAACAAAGCCAATTGTCTGTGGCCGACCATAGGAAATAAAATTGCATTAGACCATTTTCGGAGGGCTTTCCTGACTGGAGAGTACAGTGAAATTTTGTGTTCCATGAACACCCCATCCCCTGATTTGAATACTAGATTGGGTATTGGAAATTAACTGATGCAATATTCTTAAGGTGCCAAGGCCTGAACGTTGAAGGGCTCTTTATTGCTTTTCAGCCTTCAGATATCGAGAAACTGAGAGAGATGCCAAATCAATTTTCCATTGTAACCCTTCTATTAACTTTACATGATTTTCATATTCATCATAAGATAATATTTTTTTTCAACTAAAAAAGAGTTTTCCATATGTTGAGACGAATATCATGAATTCCATCTTCCGTCAACATCTTTCGAATGTCATACTGAGAGTCATCCAGAGTCCAAAACATGACTGGCACTTCACCTTTCAGAAATTTTTTTCTCATATTCATCACTTCCACTTTATCATTTGATGAATATTCTTCTACCTGATTAGACCAGAGCTGGTGCTTCCTTGTTGCTTCATCGGATTCAACAATATTGGTAGATAATTCACTGATCAAACTAGAAGATGAACGACCCATGGGTGGTTGGGAGAAAGACGTACACCCCGTTCTTTCTTATGATTGAGAAAGTATTTCACTTGCTAGTGGTAAAACATCAGACATGACTGGATTAACATTTGCAAGTGCCTCAAGATAAGAGGGCTTTATCCTCACTACATTATCCATTGGAGAGTTTTCTAGGCAATGTGAATTACTACTGTGGAGAGGATTTTCACAGCTAAATTCATCATCATGCGAAGGAAAACCATGGTGGGTTATAGCAAAAAATGAAACATTTTTCTCCTTGGTCTTCTGGCCACCCAGAGGGTTCCAGTGGATCTTATTTGAAGATAAAACTTTGAGATCGACTGAATTGTCATGAAGCAAGCCTTAATGAGGAAGTGTCTGATGAAGACCTTCGGAATAAATGTTCCCACTATTGGGAAATGAGGGAGTAGAATCTTGAATTCCAACAGATAATTGTCTGAGGGCTTCAAGGAACTCCAGCCTCGAGTAAGACCTTATTACAGATTGGATCTTGATTTCTTGACTGCACTGGGCGAGTATTCTTCTTAAATGCCTTCTTACTCACTTTAAGAACCACTTGTTGATGAAAGTAGTTATTATGGGCAGGTGTATGTGCCTAATCAGGTGAAATGATAAGGTTAGGCTGATTATCTCCACTCAAATCAGGTGTATGTGCCTGACTTGGTTGTCCGTATAATATGGGGGTGTATGACCCACAACCCTCTGGGACTAGAAAAGAGGTGTGTGTTTGTTCCGGAGTGAACTGTTGATGTGTCACTCCACTGGTAGGGATAGATTTTCATTTGTTTCCATGTGATTCTGCTGAAGCTATTATAATATCCAGGTAGGCATCCAGAATATTAGCAGGGATTTGCTTCTGCTCTTTCACCATTGACAGAATATGCTTGGTGACTTCAGCTGCCAGAACGGGGATATACGTTCATTTTGTTCTTGGAATAGGTGTGTGTTCCTGCTTCTACCCTCCTTTTCCTGCCAGTGAATTCTGACAGTACTCATGTGTGGGGGAAGAGAGTTGAGTCTGCCTCCTGTATGTCGCCTGAGCTTTCCGACTGACTTATCCGAGTGCTACCAAACGATACTGTTGGTAGGCTTGATCAATACTGACAGGTGTATGTGCCTGCTGATTGCACTCTGCCGAATGTGGTTGACAATCTTCCTTCAATACTGACAGACAAGGATGCTGGCAGGATTAATGAATGTAAGCAGGTGTATGTTCCTGTTTACTAGTTGTTAACACATTGGGTTGGTGGGCTTCATCATATGTAGTCAGAAGATCCTGCTGACTAGCTGATGACTTATAAATAGGTGTATGTTCCTATCTATAGTACTCTTCTGGAATTTTCTGACGAGATTCACATGTTGCTGCCAGAAGAGTCTTCTAGACAACAGAATTAGAAAGGACGGGTGTGTGTGCACGCTCGTTGCTTGCCACCAATTTAGGCTGATGGATTTCTCCATATATGGCAGAGATGAGAACCTGCTCACTATTGACCAGATTTCAGCTCTGGAGGTTCGTCTTTCTTACTCAGGTTCGAGGAACCTGAGTCAAACACCTAGAGACGATACCATCATCATGTTGAGGATGTGCTGCCACACGAGTATGGCGGCGATTTCTTATGGGAGCCCTCAGGAAGGACTCATGTCTCCTTGAATTAAGGCCATTAGTGACCTTCTCATTAACCTCCATAGAATACAAGATGGAATGGTGATTGAATTTCGGGGATAACGACCCGAAACGGTTGGAGACAGTGGTTGGGACCACCTGCTTCTTGATCGCTGGTCGTCGCTATCCGGACAACCAGGGTGAATTATTGACTTGGAGGGCTTGTCGAGTGGCCTCCAGAGTCGGAATAGTACCATTTTGATGGTATTCCTTAAACAGTGAATTTGATACCTAGAATTGAAGATTTTGAGTTGGTTATGTCGTCCTCAGAGCAGATAACGATCCAATAGGAGTAGAACCAGAGGCATTCACAGGTGTGAACTTAAGAGAAGCCATTTCTGTAATGCAGAAGATCTTCAAAAGAGTTCTTGTTTGATATAACAGGCATAATCAAGATAAGTTCAGCAACTACATCTTTAGGATGAGAACATATGTTATTGATTGTTTTGTTGGACCTCTCATTGAGTTTAAATAGGGGCCTAAAAAATAAGTAAAACATCATTTTAACTTTGTTAAGGATTCATGTCGTTTTCACCATTTTTTGTTTCCTCCAGAATTGGAGATGACCACGTTGATTTGAGGTTCAAACTTTCCAAGAAGTTTCTAACGGGTTTGTTCGTAGAAATAGAAACATCCAATGATTCTATATCCATTTGGACCTACTTTTCAAAGTTAGGTGCTCATTTGTTGTGAACTGATGAGGCTTAAGAATTTTCATTGGTCGAGAGGATGGGAGGTCGGACTCATCACACCTTTTTGGGGGGAATTATTGTCTACTCCAGGACTCTCTTTATAGATTTAAGTTATGTTCATGAATCCTTATTAAATTACCAAGTATGAAAATGTGATTTCATTTAGATCTGACAATCAATGATTAGTATGTAGGAGATTTAGATAATCTTTTATATGTATTTGAGGTTCTTCATCGATAGAGAATCATTTGTATTTGTTTAGAGATTCTTAGTCAATGGTATCCTTCGAAACAATATATATAAATCTATTGGTCATTATGATAACCATACTGGTTTTAAAGCCACTCAGCGGGGCACTTGAAGTTTATTGTTATTCAGAAGGACATAGATTATTTTAGAGTTGGGATCGTACCCACAGATGGGATACCTATGCATCCTTGTTTAGAAAAGGAATCAGAACACACATAGTTAGAGTAAGGGAGTATGATGTTGATGCATGATTGATGGCTCAAAGAAAGATTTCATAATTACTTTTACACTCTAAGCTCATGTGAGTCATGCTCGGTGTGAGAAACAAGAGGTATTAGTAAAACCAGACAATTGTTCCACGAAAGATACAATCATAAGATATGACATGGGGCTTAGGTATGGATGAATGCCCAAAATAGATGAAGATTGGGTTTTAATTCAGGGAAGAAACCCAGGAACAAGGTCTATAAAGGTATATATTCTTTATGGAGATTTGGATACTTTACTTAGGACTTAATCGTGAGAAGGACGCCCAAATTAGAGAGGACTTATGATTGAGTTTTATTCCTGAGAAGGAAGCCCAAATCAAAAGTAAATTAAGAATGTTTAAGAGAAATTATGACTGGGGATTATTCCTAAGAATGAGGCCCAGGTTAAGGGAAATTGATAACTGGGGCTTATTCCCGAGAAGGAGGCCCAATTTAAGGGGAATTATGAAAAATGGGGCTTATTCTTGGGAAGGAGGCCTAGGTTAAGGAAATTTGGAACTTGACGCTTACTCCTGAGGAGGATGCCCATATTTGGGAACTTAAAGACTGGGGCTTACTCTCAAACAGGAGGCCCAGGTTAGGGGACTTTGGGCTTACTCCAAAGGAGGATGCCCGTTGAATAGGGAATTTTGGGGCTTACTGCTAAGGAGGATGCCCATATTTAGAGAACTTGGACTAGGGCTTACTCCTGAAAAGGAGGCCCAGGTTAAAGATCCTCTCATCTTAAAGGATGAGGTTGAATGAATGAAATATCTAACCTTAGTGAAATAAAGATATGTAAATCCCTATGTTTTGAGAGATGTTCCACAGAATTCCTTTGAGATAAGGAAGCCAACCATGAAATCATGCCATGAATGGCTTTAAAGAGGGTTATGAAGGCTTAATCTTGAAGAGGAGAGGTGGATTTGAATAATAGAGGTGAATAGGTAGGAGGGGCACCCAAAAAGAGAAAGGTGTGCATGTCCTGGTCGCGCAAGTATACTTGCGCGACACATGGGTGCTTGGGCGATGGTCAACCCTTAGGGTAATACTTGGGAGAGACTTGGATCAAGCCCTTAGTATTATCCCTAAAGGCTTCCAAAATAGTGTCACACAACTTTTTTTGAAGGGATAAGGCGGCACACAAGTGTGGCCATTTCCCTTAAGAGCTGGCCACTTAGGTGCGCAAGTGTTGATGAGTTTCACCACTTAGCCATTGTTTTCCCTATTTAGATTTTCCATTCTAGGTAAGAAATTACCTTGGAAGTGACCGAAAGACATCAAGAAGAGACTAGGGTGACCAGAGCTTAAATCGGACTTTTGGAAATTTTCCGTCCTCAAATGGGGGGGGGGGGGGCCACCAGGGGTATTTATAGGCTGCTAAAGACCTTGGGCGAAAAACAAAGAGGGCATGCAAGTCATCTACGCGACCATTATGCAGCGCACAAGTATACTTGCACGACCACGGTGAAACTTTCATGACCCAAGTGGGAATAAATCCTTCTTCATGCCTTTTTCAATTTTTGATGTTTCTTCAAAGGATGAATCACATTGGACTAAGGTATTCCCTTTTTTCAGTAATTTAGACTTTGTGACGGAAAGGAGCATCAACAACCCCTAAAACCATAAAAATCCTAAAAATCCCTAAAATTCTACGAATATCTAAAAAACATAAACCCTGAAAATCCTTAAAACCCATAAAACCCCTAAAAGCCTTAAAATCTAAAAAACCAATAAAAACCCTAAAACCGCGAAAAAACGATAAAAGCCATAAAAATGTTTAAACCCTTAAAACCCATAAAATACACAAAAAAACACTAAAAGCCCAAATCAACTTAAAAACCCTGAAAACCTATAAATACTCTCAAATCCCTAAAAATTTCTAAAAAAACTAAAACTCTGCAAAACCTAAAAATCCCTAAAAACAAAAAAAAATCTAAAAAATACCCCAAAATACCAACAAAATTTACAAGACCCTAAAATCCCTGAAAACCCCATAAAAACAATAAAACCCCCCAAACCCTTAAAAACTATATTACCCTTAAGAACCATAAAACCCCACTAAAAATATATAAAAACATTAAATCTATAAAAATGTTAAAAAACATTGAAAACCATAAAACCTTAAAAAAATCAAAAAAATCCCAAAAACCCTGAAAACCAGAAAAACCGTAGAAACCCCCCAAAAAACTAAAACCCTAAAAACCAAAAAATCCAAAAAACACTAAAAACCATAAAAATCCAAAATATTCCCTTAAAACCCATAAACTGTAAAAAACCCTAAAAACCCAGAAAACACCCTAAAACCCTAAAACCCACCAAAAACAATAAAATCCACCAAAAACCAAAAAAAGACTAAAAACCCATAAAAACCATTAAATTCATAAAAAACTCTAAAAACCCATAAAATACAGAAAAATGTTAAAAAATCTAAAAATCCTTAAAATCCATAAAAAATAAAAAAAACCTAAAAACCCTTAAAACTCTGAAAAACCCCTAAACACAATCAGTATACCAAGAAACCCTAAAAATTCTAAAACCATAAAAATCATATCAAACTTATAAAAAAAATAATAAAACCCCCTAAAACCCCTAAAAGATAATGAAAACCATAAAATCCCTAAAAACCTTAAAATCCCATGAACCCTAAAAAACCACTGAAAACTATTAAAACCCTTAAAAGACCAAAAACCCCAAAAGATGCTAAAAACCCAAAAAAACCCCTTAAAACCCCTCAAAATTCATGGAAACACTAAAAACAGAAAAATTATAAAAATAAAAAAAAATCCCTAAAAATTTAGAAACCCTAAAAAACCCAAGAACCCCAAAAAACCATAAAACCCCTAAAAACTTTAAAATCCCTAAAACCCATAAAATCTCTAAAAACCCACTAAAAACTCAAAGAAGCATTAAAACCCCTAAAAATAATAAAAACTCTAAAACCCTAAAAGCCCCTAAAAACTAAAAAACACTAAAAGCAAAGAGACCCTAAAACCTTGAAAAACTAAAAAACCCCAAAAAAATCAATGAAAACCCTCAAAATCCCTAAAAACCTAAAATGATCCTTCATGGTGTTCTATCTGCTGAAGACTTTTGTGTGCATCTCCATGAGATGGTATGGGTTGAAAAGGAAAGGTTTCCTTATGAAGATGAGGCAAGGAGGCTTGGGGAGAGGTTTGCTGAGGCCGATCAAACGATAAATGCTGCTATGGTAACATCAAGGGAGAAAAAAATCAGCGGAGGTGCTGAAACTCTTGAGGCAGAAAGCAAGAAATGAAAGTCACCACTAGCCGCTAGTGATGGTGGCAATGGAACAAAGATGTCTGCTGTGGGAACCTCCTCTGCCCCACCAAGATGAAGAAGGAGGATGGATTACTCTGCCCTCCCACACCCAATGGCAACTAGGGCCTCCTCACGAGCTGTCAAACTGGATCTAAAGGTGAATAAGCGAGAGAAGCCTTATTTTTCTGCTGAGCAGGTAAAATCTATGGAGAAGCTGCGGTCTAGACTTGGCATGCAAGAAGATTTTGACCCTGGATGGGACTCAATGGACCAGGGTGATGAATCAGATTTTAGCTTTGCTGATGATGGCGGCGGCTTTGGTGTTGGCATGGGGTTTCGTGATGCGGAGCTGGAGGATTTTGGCGGCGATGTTGACTGACCCACTCTGTGTGTGATTTTCTTGTGGACACTATGTCTTTTTTGGGCTTGTGCTTTGTTTCTTTTTTTTTCTTTCCTTTTGTGGCCCTCGGGCTGAGGTCGTAAGGTGTTTTGGGTGTGGATTGATTGATCCCTCCCCTCCCTTGTCTGCAGTGTCTGTATCCTTTGTTTATAAATTTTGGGGGGGTTCCGGGAATAGCCTGGACCCGTGCATTCTTTGCCTAAAAACCTAAAAAACCATAAAAACACAAACAATCTAAAAAAGGCCCTAAAAATCTATAAAAATGAAAAATATTCCCAAAAACTCTCAAAAATCCATGAAAACCATTAAAAAAACCAAAAAATACTAAAAACACATAAAAACCCTTAAAATCACAAAACCCTTAAAAACTGGTTAAACCCACCAAAAAATAAAAAAAATCTAAAAATCTAAAAACCCCTAAAAAATAAGAAAACATCCCTAAAACCATAAAAGTCCCCAATACCCCAGAAAACCCCTCAAAATCCAAAAAACCATGAAAACATTAAAATGAAAAAAAATCACTATAAATCCTAAATAACTCTAAAAACCTTAAATTTTTTAAAAATCCCTAAAAATCCTTGAAAAACATAAAAACCCTAAAAAACCTAAAAACTCATGAAAATAATAAAAACACCAAAAACATTAAAAACCATAAAAACTCATAAAACCCTAGAAAAATACTAATAAAATCTAAAAACCCTCAAATCCCATAAATGTTTTACAAAACTCTAAAATATTAAACACAATAAAAAGTCCAAAAACCCCTAAGAACCCAAAAATACCCCAAAGTCCACGAAAACACCTAAAAACCTAAAAAACATAGAAACTAAATAAAACCCCTAAAAATCTAAAAAAACTTTAAACAATCTTAAAAAATCTAAAAAATCTAAAAAAACCCCTAAAAATCCTTAGAAACATAAAAATCCTAAAAACCTAGAAAACCCTGAAAAATCATAAAAACCCATAAAAACCCTAAAAACCTGTAATAACCCTAATACCACACTAAAATAACATAAATCCCTTAAATCTCAAAATTATATTAAGAAACTCTAAAACACCAAAAAATCCTTAAAATATCAGTGAAAATAACAGTAAAAATTCAGAAACCCGTAAAAAACCATCAAACCACTAAAATTATAAAAACACTTAAAGCCCTAAAACATTTAAAAATAATAGAAACACATAAAACCCTAAAAAAACTCAAAAAACCCATAATACACAGAAACCATACAACCCTAAAAAGCCAAGAAAATTATAAAAACCCTAAAACCCCTCGAAATACCTAAAATCCCAAAAAACCTTTAAAACCATAAAAATCCTAAAAAAATCCATTAAAGTACATGAAAACCTAAAAACCCCATAAAACTCTAAAACCCCATCAAAACTATAAAGAAATATAAAAACATTAAAACCTATAAAAAACCATAAAAACCCTTAAAACCCACTAAAAAATCTAAAACCATTTTAAACCCCTAAAACGCAAAAAGTTCATGAAAACCTAAAAAACCCTAAAAAACACAAAAAATCCATAAAAACTAAAAATACGATAAAAACCCTAAAAAATAAGAAAAACTGTAAAAAACATTGAAAACCCTTTGAAAACCATAAAAATTCCAAAAAACCATAAAATCCCTAAAACCCATAAATTACCCCCTAAAATTTTAAAAAAAACATTATGCACTAAAAATGTTAAAAAAACTATAAAAAAAACTACAAAACCCTAAAAAACTAAAAAAAACCTAAAAACTAAAAAAACCCTCAAAATCCCTAAAAACACTAAAACCACTAAAATAAAAAAAATATATGATAAAATCCATAAAAATTCCTGAAAATGTAAAAATACCTAAAAACATAAATTACCTTGAAAACCCACTAAGAAAAAATAAAAAAAATTCTAAAACCTTAGAGAACCCTAAAAACACATAAAACCTTAAAACCCCACTAAAAACTCTAAAACCCTCGAAAACCTAAAAAAGTTAAAAAATCTCTATGAATGTTTAAAACCTTAAAAAAGTAAAAAAAATCTAAAAACCCAAATAATCCATAAAAACATTGAATTCCCTAAAACCCTTGATATGGTGAAAACCCTTAAACCCCATAAAAATTGATAAAAACCCTAAAAACAAAAAAACCCTAAATTCCTAAATAGCCCTAAAAATAAATGAAAGCATAAAAATAAAAAAAACCAAAAAAACCCTATAAAAATAAAAAATCCACAAAAACACAAAAAACCCAAAAAACAATAACATCTTTAAAATCTTAAAACAAATAAAAATGTTAAATACCTAAAAAAACATTAAACCCTAAAAACTCATAAAACCCTAAAAACCCAAAAGGCCCTAAAAAAATTGAAAATTCCTAGAATCCCTAAAAACCTTAAAAATCCTAAAACCACATAAAATCTCTAAAAACACTAAATCCCATGAAAATCATAAAAATCATAAAAATCACTAAAATCCCTGAAAACAAAAAAAAATTGTCAAAACATTGGAAATACCTTGAAAACCATAAAACCCAATTAAATCCCTAAAACTATTATAAACTCTATGAACCATTAAAACCACTAAAATAATAAAAATATATAAAACCCCATAAAAATTCAGAAAACATCAAAAAACCATAAAACCCCATAAAGACACTAAAAACCTAAAAACCCCAAAATACACTAAAAACCAATCAAAATCTCTAAAACCCTCAAAATCACCAAAAACCCTTAAAACCCAAAAAAAATCATAAAAAATTTCTATAAAATAAAAAAAACATGAAAACCCATGAAAACCCATTAAAACACCTAAAACCTATAAAGCCTAATAAAAACTATAAAACATCTTAAAACCCCACAAAATGTTAAAAAAACTATAAAACCCATAACACCCTTAAAAATAAAAAAACCACTAAAACCTAAAAGAACCTAAATACCAAAAAACACTAAATACCCCAATAAAACACTAGAAACCCCTAAAAAATGCACAAAATCCTTAAAAACCCTAAAACCTTTAAAATCATAAAATTATTAAAAAGCCTTAAAATGCATCAAAACGTAAAAAACACTAAAAACCCTAAAAACCATTGAAAATGATAACAAAACTTTAAAAACCATAAAATCAATAAAAAACCATAAAACCCTATAGACCAACTAAAAACTCTAAAAAACCTTAAACCCCTAAGAATATTAAAAACTCCAAAAAACCTTAAACCCCTAAAAACTAAAAAACCCAAAAACATGTAAAAACCTATAAAATCCCACAAAATCCCTAAAAAGGATAAAACCATAAAAATCCAAAAAAACCTTATAATTCCTGAAAACATAAAAAACCATAAAACCCTAAAACCCCATGAAAAACATAAAACCCATAAAAACCTTTTAAAACCCTAAAACTGATAAAAAACTATAAAATCACTTAAACATCTAAAAAAACCCCCAAAACCCCAAAATTCCTTGAAAATCATGAAAACCCCTAAAAATCATAAAAAATATTAAAAAAGCATAAAACGACTCAAAATTTATGAAAACTATAAATACCCCTAAAACCATAAAAACCGTAAAATACCTCAAAATACCTTAAAAGGTAAAAAACCCTAAAACCCTAAAATTCCCCAGAAAACCATAAATCCCCTAAAACCTTAAAAAAGCTTAAAAAATACAAGAAAATCTAAAAACTCTAAAAACCCTTAAAACCCCAAAGAACATTAAAAACTCTAAAATAACTTCAAAACCCGTAAAATTTTAAAAAATCTAACAACCAAAAATGTCCAAACCCCCCCTGAAAATACCCTAAAACCCATTAAACCTTGAAAACCCCTAAAAAACTGAAGATCCCAAAAAAAACAGAAACCATAAAATCCATTAAAATCCTTAAAACTACATAAAAAACCTAGAAATGTGGAAAACCCTAAAAACCATGAAAACCCCAATGAAACCATAAAACCACTTAAAACCCATAAAAAATCCCCAAAAACCATAGAAAACATACAACCCCACTAAAATATCTAAAACCCCTAAAAATGTTAAAATTCTTTAAAATCCCATGAAACTCAAAAAATGCAAAAATCCCTAAAACTCCAAAATGGCCGTTGAACCGTGAAAACCCATCAAAAACCTAAAAACCCTTGACAACTTCAAAAACACTAAAATTCCCTAAAAACCATAAAACCCATAAAAATAATAAAAATTCCCTAAATACCAGTAAAATATAAATATCAGTAAAAACCCAGAATAACATCTAAAACCCACAAAAAAACCTAAAAAAATTAAAAAACCCTAAAAGCCACAAAAATACTCTAAAACTCTACAAACCTTTTAAACCCCAAAAATGATAAAAAATATAAAAACCTTTATTATCCCAAAAAAATCAGAAAACCCTAAACTCCAAAAAAAGAACCTAAAAACCCCTAACCTGTAAAAACCGTAAATACCCTGAAAACCCCTCAAAATCCTAAAACACCGGAAAAACCCCAAAAACCATAAAAATCCTAAAAAATCCCTAAACATCCAAGAAAAAGTAAAAACCCTTGAAACCCCCCTAAAAACCAAAAAACCCCTAAAAACCTTAAAAACCCTAAAATCTATAAAAACCATAAAAAATCACCAAAAACATTATAAACCTTAAACCCCATAAAAATGTTAAATAAAAATAAAAAACTTGAATACCCCTAAAACCAAAAAACCATAAAAATAACTAAAACCCATAAAAAACATTATAACCCGTAAAAATTTTGAAAACCCCTAAAAACATCAAAATACCCAAAAACCAAAAAACCCATAAATTTTTAAAAATCCGAAAAAAAACCTTGAAATTTAAAAACCCCAAAACCCTAAAAAATGATTGAAAACTATAAAAATCATAAAAACCATAAAAACCCTAAAACCCATATAGAAACTCTAAAAACACATACAACCCCTATGAAATTTAAAAAATAATAAAAACCATTAAAAACCCTAAAAACAACTACCAACCCTAAAATACCCAAAATGCCCTAAAAACCATGAAGAGAACTATGAACCCTAGAAACATAGAAAAACCCATAAACCCGCAAAAACTGTAAAAACCATAAAACCTCTAAAAACCATAAAAATCATAAAAAATAACTAAAAATCCCTGAAAATGAAAAAATTATTCAAAATCGAGAATAACCCCTAAAAGCCAAAAAAACCCCCCAACACCCTAAAAACCCTTATAAACACATGAAACCCTAAAAAAATACTAAAAACACAAAATCCCTTAAATTCCCTAAAACATTAAAAAACTAAAAAATCCATAAAAACCAAAAATATTCAAAAAACCTAAAAAGACCTAATAATGAATGAAAACCCCTAAAAAATCTTGAGAAACCCAATGAACCCTAAAAATATCTGAAACCCCAAAAGCAATAAAAATCCTAAAAAATCCATAAAAATCAATGAAAACATAAAACCCCATAAAAACCCTGAAACCCCCTAAAAACTATAAAACACCTTAAAAATTTTAAAACCCTTAAAACCCATAAAAACCATAAAACCCACTAAAAACTATAGAAACGCATAAAAATACTAAAAACATTAAAGAACTCCCAAAAATAATGAAAGCCCTAAAAAACTCATAAAACCCCTAAAACTTTTGAGAACCCCTAAATCCACGAAAAACCATAAATATACTCAAAATTCCTAAAAACCATGATACCCTAAAAAATTTTAAAAACTATAAAGACCATAAAACCCATAATAATATAAAAACCCTAAAAACATTAAAAAACACATAAAAACCATAAAACCCCTAAAAACATTAAAAACTCCTAAAACCCCAAAAAACCCAAAAACCACTAAATACTCTAAAAAATATTAAAACCCATACATTTTTTAAAAACTCTTAAAAACTATGAAAACATAAAAAAAAATTATAAAATCCTTAAAGAAAAAAAGATACTTAAAACCCTAAAAACACATAAATTCCAATAAAAACACAGCAAAATTCCCAAACCCATCAACATCCCTAAAAACACTAAAAACCAAAAACACAGTAAAAACCTTAAAAATCACTTAAAATATCTAAAACAAAACAAACCCTAGAAACCCTAAAAACCTCCATAAAATCGTAAAACCCTCTAAAAAACTCCAAAACCCCTAAAAACCATAAAACACTAAAACCCACTAAAAAATCTAAAACCCTAAAACCCCTAAGAGTATAAAAAACTATAAAAAACCTTGAAAACATTAAAACCCTAAAAAGTCCCTAAAACCTCAAAAGACCCTAAAAATCATGATAACCCTAAAAAAATAAAACCCATAAAAACACATAAAACACCCAACATCCATAAAACTCTAAAATCTTGAAAAACCATTAAAACCCAAAAAAACCTTTAAAATCCCTTAAAATGTAAAAAAACACTAGAACCCCTTAAAACCCCTAGAAAACATAAAAACCCTAAAAACCCATAAAAATCCTAAAATAAATATAACTTTAGAAACCATTTAAACCACCAAAATCTTTAAACAAATCTAAAAAAATTTAAATAACCTAAATCATAAAAAACCCAAAAATCACAAAAAAAACATAAAGAACCTTAAAACCCTCAAAAACCCACAAACCCCTAAAAATCCCTAAAAGCACAAAAAACCATAAAAATATAAAAAAATAAATAAAAACCCCTAAACATATAAAAAAAAATAAATCCATGAAAAACAATGAAAACCCACTAAAACCCTTAAAACCCCTAAAATGTTAAAAATTCAAAAAACTAAAAATCTCATAAAAAACGCCCTAAACCCCCAAATAATCCTAAAAACCCTTAAAACCCCTAAAAACCCAAAATAACCTTTAAAACCTACTAAAAATCACAAAATCCCTATGAGCCTTGAAAACATCATGACCAAAAAAATCATAAAAAATTCCTTATTATAATTCGAAATGTAAAAAAACAAAAAAAAAAGAATGAAAACCCCCAAAATCCCTAAAAACATACAAAAACCCAAGACCCCTAAAACCCTAAATAACTATTAAAATCTCTAAAAACTATAAAAACGTTAAATAACTCAAAAAAACCTTAAAACCCTAAAAACAAACCAATCCATTATAACCCAAAAATTCCCTAAAACCATGAAAACCCCTAAAAACCTAAAAACCCTAAAACCATCAATATCTCTAAAAACCTAAAACCACTAAAAAACTCACTAAAAATCCTTGAAGATGTAAAAAAACATAAAAACATGAAAACCTATAAAAACATATAAAAACCATAAAAAACCTTAAAACCCCACTAAAACTCTAAAACACCTTAAAACCTCTGAAACCCATAAAAATCATAAAATTCAACTAAAACTCTAAAACCCCTTAAAACCTATAAAAAAAATAAAAAAATAGAAAATTACCATAAAAACTATAAAAACCCAAAAGTCCATTAAAAAACCTAAAAATTCATAAGAACCCCCAAAATCGTAAAACCCCCTGAAATCACATAAAACACTAAAAATCGTAAAAAATCCATAAAAAGCATTAAAATGTAATAAAACCTTAAAACCATGAAAACCCCTAAAACCATAATAACACCTAAAACCTATAAAAACCCATGAAACCCAAAATAAACCTAATCCACCAAAAATAGTAATAACACTTAAAAAACCTAAAAACATTAAAAAATATAAAAACATTAAAACCCCAAAACGCTCAAAAAATACTCTAAAACCCAAAAAAGACACTAAAATCCCTAAAAAACCCCTAAAACTCCTTATTTATACTTTTTCCATCACATGGATAAAAAAGTGACAAATGGAAATGCCATATAAAAAGTAGAATAAAATACATGGAAAATTTTATGATTTGAAAAGGGTCATATTTGAATTTGTCCATGGTAGGCCAAAGCACTAGCAGCGCGCAAGCACCTATGTGCCACAATGTTGGTGTGAGACTTACTTGAGCGCCAAACCACCCTTTGCTTAGGGTCCTATTTTTTTCTTATAAATAGACCCTTGGGTCCTTCATTTGCGCGGATGAATTTCTCTAAAGCCCGTTTGGTGCTCTAGTAACCCAAGTGCTTCACCCTAGTCCTCCAAAACCTCTAAGGTAGTTCTTTAACACATAAGTTGATGGTATTAAAGGATAATCATATAACATGACTCCATTATGTTTTTAAAATCCCTAATGCTCGTGCACCTCAAATAGACAATTACCCTTAATTCATGAAGAATTGTGTGCACTCCATTACTTATATAGAAGCTTGACTGCCCCACTTCTATAAATAACACTGGAGACACTAGAAGGCTTCGGCCAAGTCTCACCCAATTAAAGTCATTCAGGTTGTTCATCACATAAGGTGACATCAAGATTCCCAAGCCTTCTTCTGTTCCCATACCTGTGTTTTAGCAACTCATTTGAACGCCCCCTCCATGATGTTCACCCTACACTTCCACTTGCTCGAACCTTTTATGAAGCCTCTCTAAACACTATTCATAGAAGATATACTTCTTATTAGATCCCTTTCCTAAAAGGGATATTGTTGAAACCTCACCCAAGAACTTATGATTTACAAAATTTTAGGGAGAGGCACACTAGTGTGTCTCATATTTGGATTTGTATCTCCATGGTCAGAGGTTTTCCACACTTGTCTTGTTGGGGGGTTTGGGTCCTCACAATGTCTCTGGTTTTGTATCCCCACAGTCATGAGGGTTCTTCTCCTAGGAACAGTGTTGAGGAGTTTATTGTCTCATATTATGGGGATAAGACTCAGTAATACTATTCTCATCACTAAGAATCGGAGCTTCCAGTCTCTAGTAGGGAGGGTATGGTTCATTCTTGATTTTCCTTTTTGATAAAGGATAAGTTTTACTCTCCTCCCAATGGACTAATTTTAGGGAATAAATCATAGCATAATCCCTTATCCATTGGGGCTGGACATAATGACCTCCACATTCATTTCACATTTAAAGGTTCATTACTCCTCACCCTCGTCCACTATTTCCACAACCTCCCTAGTTGTAGGCTCGTCCTCTTCCACCAACGGAGAAAGAAAATTCTATTCCTTTGTTGAATTTTTCACGTCCTATTATTTATCACACCAACATTGACTCATGTATATTTTGAGGTTTCTGATGATCACAAAATCCATAAAATCAAGGCCTAATTAACTAAAAGAAATTTGATTCCCACCATAACTAGGATACATAGGAAGCCTTCACTTTTAGACTGAGCTCACTGGATATACTATTTAGGAATCCAACCCTAATTCCTTTAATCTGGGCATCCTCCTTAGGATTAATCCCTGAATTAAGTCACCCTTTAATCTCTATGAGTAAATACACCTCTCGTAGAACTTGGTACATGGGAATCTTTTTTATAAGTAAGCCCCAACTAAATCCTCTCAAATGGATATACTCCCCTACATGACCTACCAAAATAGGCGGGCTTTGATTCAAAACCACGTGGGATACATATGAAGCCTCCCTAAGGTTCAAACCCAACACTTTAAATCAAGCTTGTTCTCTCTGGTCCACATTACCAGTAGGGTCAAATCTAACGGAGAAACTCATATCATATCCAGGTTACTTGGGATACTTTAGTATAATTCACACACCATGCTTTGACTAGAAGCCTTCCACCTATATTTCCTTACCACATGACATTAAAAAATACATTTAGGTCCTTATCACATGACCTTAAATGTATGATGTGTCCCATTAAGAGGTACTGAACTATGAAGGTTCTGATTCGATTCACAAGGATTTGTAGGTATTTCATCTAAGGGTATGATCCCAACATCAAAACAATATTAATCTCCTTGGATGATGATAAACTTTAGAGAAACCTATGTCTTATTAGATGATTATAAATTTCAGAGTTCCTCACTGAGTGTCATAAAAACCATCACTATCGTAATAATTACCATAGAATCTCTAAGTACTATATGAGATCATACCATTGATGGAGAACCTCAAATACATATAGATATCTCCATTAATGATGAACCTCGAACACATACATATGAATTTTAATTCCACACATGCTAATAATTGGTATCAAATTTTATGGGAAACCTCCATTACACTTGGTAAATAAATAATGATTCATGAAAATATCTTAAACCTATAAGGGAGTCCTAGAGTAGAAAATAATATCCATAATAGGGGTGAAATGAGTCCAACCTCCCATCCTCTCAACCAATGAGAGTTATTAAGTATTGCAGATCAATAAACCACATGAAAGCATGCCTTTGTAATGCAGGTTCCTTTGGATACAGAATCATTGGGTGTTCCCAATTCCATAAATAAATTTGATAAAAACCATTCAGAAGTATTGATTCCTAACCAGAACACACATTCTGGGGAAAACATATAAAGACACTGTAAAACCCTAAACCCCTAAAAATCCCTAAAAAACGAGTAAAACCATAATAGTCTTAAAAATCTATTAAAATACATGAAGATGTAATAACCCCTAAAACCCATAAATACCCTTGAAAATAATATAACCCCTAAAAAACGTAAAGAACCGTAAAAAACTTGAAAACCCAATAAAACCCAAAAAACCCCAAAAAACCCTACAAACCATTTTATCCCCTAAAAACATTAAAAATTGTAAAAAACCTAAAATCCCATAAAAATTAAAAAACCATAAACCCAAAAAGAACGTAAAAACCTTGAAACCCCTAAAAACCACAAAGAACCCTAAAAACTATAAAAACCCTGAAAATCCCAAAAACCCATAAAACAAAAAAACCCTAAATATATTAAATAATACCAACGAATCCTTGAAAAATTAAAAAACCCTAAAACCCCTAACCCCCCCCCCCCCAAAAAAAACCATAAAACCCACTAAAAACCATAAAATCCCCCAAAGTCCCATATAAATACTAAAAACCACTAAAAAATCTAAAAAACTTAAAACCATAAAAAAATTAAAAACTATAAAAACCTTAAAGCTACAAAAAACTCAAAAAAAACCCTAAAACCCAAAAAAAAACCCCAAATCCTTGAAAAACCAAAAAACCCTAAAAACCGTGAAAAACTTGAGACCCCTCAAAATCCCTAGGAACTATAAAAACACTGAAACCTATAAAAATACTAAAAAATCCTCAAAATTCCTTGAAAATGTAAAAAGCCTAGAAAACCCCTAAACACAATAAAAACACATAAAAATCATTAAAACCCATAATACCCCTAAAAAGAACAAAATATTGTATAAACCTATAAAAATGTTCGTTTTGGGAACAGAAGAAGCGTACATTAGTGGGTGATTTATTAAAATTTATTTTAATGATCATTTCTCAGAATCAATAGCGAGGATCTTGTAGGTAAAATTTATAAATAATTTATTTAATACCTAAAGAAATAAAAAACTAGGCTTGGGAACAATCTTTATTGATGATTATTGATCGTCAAAAAAGCCCTATTGGATTTCGTTCATTTGAACTTGTGAGGATCCAAGGGTAGAATCCCTCTAGCAGTGATCCACACATGCTTCAATGGTCTTCGATCAACACCAGTCATTCTCTGAGTGCTAGTGTGGAGAATCAAATTTCTTACATTGAAAGTTCTTGATCACTCATTCTTTGTTCTTGAAGAAGTTATATATTGGGTTTCTTGTTCTTGATAGGGAGAGAGTTGGAGGAGTCGAGAGATAATATTTTCTCCACAAAAAAATCTCTATTCCCAAACATGGAATTGGTTTTGAATGAATTACACAATATACATAGCCATTTTTTAATAGAGATAGTATTTTGGTTAAAAATTATAATTTCATAAAATCAATTAAATACAATTATAACCATTAATAAAATCCCATGCCACATAATAATAATTACAGTATTATTATTTTGTGGCGTGCTAACTTGCACAAAATAGATAAATAATATTTATAGACTCGTAAATAATTATTTTATCACTAGACATGGTCTTGGTCCATTTGAAATCCACTTTAATTTATTGAACACCCAAATAAATATTTTATTCTATTAAATAAAAATTTTATTCACAAAATAGTAAATAAATATTTATTAAATATTCAATAAAATAAACAAATATATTTTATTCAAAATCTAGTGAATAAATATTTATTTAATTTATGAGATCATTATACTTAAATAAAATTATTCCTAAGTCTTGAGAATAATATTTATTCCATTAATTAAATTCACATTGAATTTAATCAACCCCACCAGAATCACTTAGTGTGTGACCGTCTATGATTATTTCTTGTTTTAATTTAGAGGAATTACCTAAAGTACAAGATAAGTGTCTAGGAATGGGTTACATCACCCAATAGAATGACAACCACATATGAATGCTCAATATGTAATATAATTTCTTTGTCACACAATCTCATCAAGAAAGTTTCATAATGGTGTCATAAACCGATATTCTTGATACATCATTATTTGGCTATCAGAAATAAACTCAACGTTACACCCTGGTCAACGAATTTAGGTTGAAATTTATATTTCAATCAAAGGGCCGAGATATCAATTACTATAAATATGGAAGGGAAACATCCTTTCTTGACTTATCCATCAATAAAATTTCATTTGTGATGTACCCAATAAAACCTACTTCTCTCCAGAATATGGCATGATTGTTTTCTTTAGAAATCTATGTGCGTGAGTCATGACATGAATTAATGACAATATTAAAGTCTAAGAACAATTACACCCACCCGTAGATAGGAATATCCGATTACG
The DNA here is from genome assembly GCA_963277665.1 of Viscum album. Taxonomy (NCBI): domain Eukaryota; kingdom Viridiplantae; phylum Streptophyta; class Magnoliopsida; order Santalales; family Viscaceae; genus Viscum; species Viscum album. The sequence goes on from OY728156.1 coordinate 124,094,811, forward strand.
TCAAAACATACAAAATTCCTTCTATTGAGTCTTTTATCATAATATATCATATCAGAGATTGCCATGTGAGAACTTCATGAGAAGAAGTCTCATCTACTTAGGAGTACTCACACCTGGTGGTCTATATACTATGTGTCCCATCATAGTATGTTATCCAACCACATAACTATATTAAGAATATTGTCATACCACTTCAAGGTTCTCATCATTGTGGGAAATGACTATGACCTTATCGATGTGAAAAATACTCTAGGACATTATTACATTACGGTTATGCAGAAAAATGGACAATATGTAATAAGTAGTTAAATTTTATATTTAAAACATCAAATATTCTTGTAATAAAAGTAAAAAAAGTTGGTTCTAGGGAAAAAAAACTCTAAAAAAACCTCTAGAAATGTTATAAAACCCTAAAAACCTTAAAACCCCTAAAAACTCAAAAACCCTAAAAACCTAAAAAGAACCTAAAATCCATGAAAACCCCTAATACTGAGAAAACCCATAACACCTTAAAACCCCTCCAAATCACTAAAAACCCTAAAATACCTAAAAACCTAAAACTCCTAAAAAACCCCTAAAAACCATTAATATCCAAAAAACCCAAAAACCCGCTAAAAACTCTAAAACCCTTAAAACCCCTAAAAAAGTACAAAAACTATAAAAACATTAAAAACCCTACAAAACTCAAATGAAATAATAAAAACTAGAAAGACCCTACAAACCCTAAAAAATCTAAATAACCCAGATAAAACTCTAAAACCCCTCGAAATCACTAAAAACCAGAAAACCCTAAAAACAATAAAAATAAAAAAAACAAAAAAAATCCCTGAAAACCAAAAAAAACCCTAAAAACTCTGAAAATCCCCTAAAAATTGTAAAACCCCCTAAAACCCATTAATCCCAGAAAAACCTCAACAAACTCTAAAAACCCATAAAATAGATAAAATCTTAAAACTATTTAAAACCCCTAAAAACCCTAAAACCCCAAAAAAAGTAAAAAACCCTAAAAACCAAAAAGACCCTAAAAATAATAAAAATCACTAAAAACCTTGAAAAAAACTAAAAAACCCTAAAACACTCGAAATCCCTAGAATCCTTGAAAACCCTAAAAACCATAAAAATACAAAAAATACCTAAAAATATCTATAAATGTAAAAAACAATGAAAACCCTAAAACCCCTAAAAATATAAAAACATCTAAAACCTTTAAACGCTAAGACTAATAAAAACTCTAAAAACCAACTAAAAACCCTTAAAACCCATAAGAACATTAAAAAAATATAAAAATCCAAAAAAATCCATAAGATCCTCAAAAAACCCATGAAAACCATAAAAACACCTAAAAACCATAAACCCCCTAAAAACATATACAATCCCTAAAAAGCAACAAACCCTAAAAACCCTAAAAACCCTAAAAACCCGTAAAAACCCCAAAAACCCAAAATACACTTAAAACCTAGAAAACCCTAAATAACCATAACAACCTATATGAACACTCAAAATATCTAAAAACAAAAAACCCCTAAAATTATAAAAACCCAAATAAGCACTAAAAATAACTAAAAATAGAAAAATCTCTAAGAACCCTGAAAACCCTTAAACAACCACAAAGATTTTAGAAACCCATAAAAACCATTAAAAACCACTAAAAATCTTAAAAATCTTTAAACCCATAAAATGGTAAAAACTCTAAAAAATTAAAAACAGAAAAACTCAAAAAACCCCTAAAACCCCAAAATAACCTTAATACCCTAAAAACTCTAAAAAACCTAAAAAACCATAGAAACAATGAAAAATCCCTAGAACCCCTATAAAACCTTAATAACCATAAAAACTATAATAATTATAAAAAACTATTGAAAATTTTAAAAACCCTAAAGCACTAAAACCCTTAGAAACTATAAATGCATTAAAACTACTAAAAACATTAAAAAATAAAAAAAACTAAAACCCATTTAAATTCAAAAACTCTAAAACCCCCCAAGAGACCCTAAATTCCCTATTAACTAAAAAACACCCCAAAACCCCAAAAAACATAAAACCCCTCAAATTCCGAAAAAATCCTTAAAAACACTAGATATATAAATATATTAAATGGTCATAAAAACCCCTGAAAACCATAAAACCCGTGAAAACCAGAAAAACCATAAAAACCCCAAATCCCCAAAAATACTAAACATCTGCAACTGTAAAAACAATAAAAACAATAAAAACACTTAAATCATTTCAAACCCTCAGAAACTCAAAAAAACTCCTAAAAACAAAAAGTCTCTATTAACACTATAAAACCCTAAAAATACTAAAAACCATGAAAACCCATAAAAACCCTCAAAATACCTAAAACCCCTAAAAACCCTAAAAACCCTTACAGTCCTAAAAAATTCCCTAAGAATTACATAAAAAATAAAAACCCTAAAAACCCTAAAAACCCTCTGAAAACAATAAACCCCCAAAAAATATTAAAATTCTTAAAAACCCATAAAAACCATAAAACCCACTTAAAACAATAATGCACTAAAAACCCATAAAAATTTTAAAATACTCTAAAAACCGTAAAACCCCTTAGAAACTAAAAAACCACTAAAACACAAAAAGTCCAAAAAAACCCATAAGACACAACAAACCCTAAAAAACCCAAAAAAACGCTGAAAACCATAATGCCCCTAGAAAATTTTGAAACCCCTAAAACCCATATAAAACATAAAAACTACTAAAAATAATAAAACCATTAACCATAAAACATTAAAAAACTCTAAAAAACATAAAAATCCCTAGAAAAGAAAAAATACCCTAAAAACCTAAAAGACCCTAAAAACAATAAAAACCCCTAAAAACCCCTAAAAACAAAAAAAAAACATAAAACCCCTCAAAATCCTTAAATCCCCTTACAACACCTAAAATATATAAAAACCCTAAAAAATCACTTAAACCATAAAAAATATAAAAAACCCCACAACCTCAAAAAACACCAAAACACCAAAACACCATATTAACTCCCAAAAAACCATTAATCCCCTAAAAACAATAAAAATTATAAAAAACACTTCAAACAATAAAATCCATTAAAAACCATAAAAATTAAAAAATACCCAAAATCCCAAAAGACCCTAAAACCCCTAAAAATCCATTAAAATTCTAAGGACCCTAAAACACCCAAAAAACCTTCAAAATCCCTAAAATTCATTAAAATCTTATAAAACACCTAAAAATAATTAAAACAAAAAACCCCTAAACACCCTAACAAACACATGAAAAACATTACAACTTCTAGAAACCATAAAAACCCATAAAACCCTAAATAACCACTAAAAACTTAAATCCACATAAAACCCCTAAAAACAATAAAACCACAAAAAAACCTAAAAAACAAAAAAACTCCACAAAAACTCCAAAAACCCAAAACCCTAAAAACCACTAAAAACCTAAACAACCTCGAAGTCCCTTAAAATCCTAAAAACCCTTAGAAATAAAAAATCATCAAAAATATATAAAAATCTCTTAAAATGTTAGAAACATAAAAATCCAAAAAACCCTATGAAAAAAATAAAAGTACTAAAAACTTTTAAAAACAATAAAACACCATAAAACCCCTAAAACCCTCTAAAAACTCTAAAAATCCATTGAACCCCTAAGAATTTTAAAAAAACTATAGAACCCTTAAAACTCTTAAAACTCAAAAAAACCCTAAAACCCCAAATGGCCCTAAAGCCCTGAAAACCCCAAAAATCACTAAAAAATATTGAAAAACCATAAACCCCCTAAGTCTATAAAAACCCTAGAAAACACTAAAATCCATTAAATCCTAAAGAATACATAAAATAATTGAAATAGTAAAAACTCCTAAAATCACTGAAAACTCCATAAAAACCATAAAACCGCTAAAACACTTAGAAACCCAAATAAAATCATAAAAATAATATAATATCACTAAAAACTCTAATAACGCTTCAAATTCAAAAAATAAAAAAAAATATAAAAACAATAGAACCCATAAAAACTAAAAAAACACTAAAACCCAAAAATAACCTAAACCCCATGAAATATGCTAAAACTGTAAAACCCCAAAAAAACCCACAAATTCCATAAAAACCCAAAAAAATGATAAAAATTATAACAAACCCTAAAAAATACCTAAGAAACTAAAATCTCTAAAACCCTGACTAACCGATGAAAACCATATAAACCCCCAAAAACATTTAAAAGCCTAAAACCCCCTAAAAACCCTAAAACACACAAATAATTATAAAAACACCATTAAAACCCTAAAAATTTTAAAATTATATAAAAAACCGTAAAATCCTAAAATCTAAAAAAACATAAAACCCCCAAAGACCAGAAAAACTCTGAAAACAACTAAAAACTAAAAAACCTTGAGAAACCCTAAAAACACTCAAAATTCCTAAAAACCATAAGAAATGATAAAACCCTAAAAAGCCTAAAAACCTGCTAAAATTACCAGAAAACATAAAAATACTAAAAACCTGTAAAACCCAAAAAACCACTCTAATCCTTAAAAAACCATAAAAACTATAAAACCCCTAAAAGCTGCTAAAATATCTAAAACCCATTAAAACCTCTAAAAATTTTAAAAACTATAAAAACCATAAAACCCCTAAAAACTCAAAACCATAAAAACCCAAAAAGTCCTAAACCCCTAAAAACCCCTAGAACCCCACAAAATCCATAAAAATACTAAAACACATAAAACCATAAAAATTATTAAAACCACTCAAATCCATGAAAACATAAAAAACCCCCAAAACTGAAAAGAAAATTTAATCCATAAAAACCTTGAACACCAGAAAAAACCCCCTAAAAAGATAAAAAACCCTAAAACCTAATAAAATACCTAAAACCCACTAAAATCTAGGAAAAAACATAAAACCCCTGGATATTTTAAAATAGTCTAAAAATTTTAAAAACCATAAAAAAACTCAAAAAACACCAAAGAAACCAAAAAGACCAGTAAAACACGAAAACCCCTTAACACCCTAAAAAACATAAAGACCATTAAAACCCTAAAAATCCCTAAAAATCATAAAAAAACCTGAAAAACTATTAAAATACTAAAAAAGCCCAAAAAATACCTAAATGTATAAAAAACACTAAAAACTGTGAAAACCCCTGAAATCCATAAAAACTGCTAAATTTTTTAAAAGCCCAAAAGACCCTAAAAACCACTGAAAATGGTAAAACCCCCTAAAACATTAATAAACCCTAGAACCCCATAAAATCTCTAAAACCCTAATAAAAACTTTAAAACTGCTAGAAACCTTAAAAACACAAAAAAACATTCATAACCATAAAAATGAAAAAACCCCATAAAAATCCAAATAGTACTTAGATACATTGAAAACCCCTAAAACCCTAAAACCCCTCAAAAACATTTAAAACCCCTCAAAATACAAAAGAAATCCTCAAGACTCCTAAAATATAAACAATCCTAAAAATCCATGAAAATGTAAAAAACCCTAAATCCTTGGAAACCCCTAAAAACCATAAGAAACCACAAAAATATAAAAAACCAATGAAACATAAAAAACCCTAAAACCCAATAAAAACTATAGAATCCTTAAAATCCCTAGAAATGTTAAAAAACACTAAAAACATTAAAAACCATAAAAAATAAAAAAAACCCTAAAACCCCAAGAAAACCCTGAAAGACCCTATGAACCCTAAGAATCCTTAAAAATTCATTAAAACTCTCAAAATAACTTAAAACCTTAAAAATCATAAAATCCATAAAAATCATAAAAATCCATAAAATTACCTGATAACTCAAAACCATACAAAATGCCTAAAACCCATAAAACCCTGGAAACCACTAAATACCCATAAAAATATTAAAACCCCAAAAAAACATTAAAAACCAATAACCCACATAAGAACATTAAACACTCTAAAACACTATTAAAACAAAAAATAATAACAAAGACCCTAAAACCCTAAAAATCCAAAAAACCCTAAAAACTATAAAAAATTCTAAAATGTCCATAAAAGTCCATGAAATCATAAAAAACACTAAAAACCCCCTGAAGATAAAAAACCCCATAAAATCATAAAAACCATAAAACCAAACAAAACCCATAAAAAAATTAAAAACTCTAAAATCCCTTAAAACACATAGAAATGTTAAATTTTTTGAAAAACCCTAAAAACAAAAAAAAACCCTAAAACCAAAAGGACCCTAACAACCCTGAAAAACCCCTAAATTCCAAAACAAAACATGAAAATTCTTAAAAACCTCAAGATATTGAAATCCCAAAAAACCATAAAAACCATAATAATCATAAAAAATCCATAAAAATCCCTAAAAATGTAAAAAACCCCAAAACCATAAAAAACCCTAAAAACCATTAAACTCCAAAAAATTTCTCAAACCCATAAAAACCATAAATAATATAAAAATACTAAAAACTCTAAGTCTATTAAAAAACCAAAAAAACATTAAAAACTCTATGAAATAATAAAACCCTAAAAATATCTACAATCCCTAAAAACCCAAAAAGACCATAAATACCCCCAAAACCCATAAAACCCGAAAACCCCTCAACCCCTAAAAACCCTTAAAATCCCAAAAATCCCCAATAACCGTAAAAATCCTAAAAATAACTAAAAATCCATATGAATGTAAAAAACCAAAAAAACTGGGGAAACCCCCTAAAAAATAAAAAAACCACTACAAATCCTAAAAACCCTAAAAACAATAAAAATCATTAAAAAATCTAGAATCCCATAAATCCCTAAAAACGTTAAAAACTCAAAAAAAACCTTAATACAACTAAATATTAAAAAAACCCTCAAAAACCCTAGACCCTAAAAATATTGAAAACCACAAAACCATTAAAGACCCTAAAATTCATAAAGACCATATAAATACTAAAAATCCTAATAATACTATAAATGTAAAAGACCCTAAAAACACTAAAAATCCCTAAAACCCCTAAAAACCTTAAAAACCACAAAACCCATAAAATCCCTAAAACCCCATTGAAAACTCTAAAAACCCTTAAAATCACTAAAAACGTTTAAAATCTATAAAAAACACTAAAACTCATAATAAAACACATAAAAACCATAAAAACCATAAAACCCATAAAAACCTATAAATCTATAAAGATCCTTGAAAATGTAAAAAACAAAAAAAACTCATAAAAGCCCCCAAAACACCTCCCTAGAACCTTAATAACCCAATAAAAACCCTAAAAACCAATAAAACTCTATGAACCCTTAACACCCCTAAAAATTTTAAAAACTATAAAAAACCGTAAAACCCCTAAATAAACTCAAAACACACTAAAAATCCAAAAAGACCCCAAAACCTTAAAAACCACTAAAAGCACTCTAAACCCCTAAAAACACATAAAACCAGTCAAAATCCTTAAAAACTCAAAAAAACCTAAAACCATAAAAATCCTATAAAAATACTTAAAATAGTTGAAAAGATAAAAAAACAATGAAAATATTAAAAACCTTGAAAACCATAAACCCCTAAATCCATAAAAACCCCCAAACCCATAAAACCCTAAAATCCACTAAAAACCCAAAAAACCATTAAACGCGTAAAATTGTTTAAAACTCTAAAATACCTTTAATACGATAAAAAATTCAAAACAACCCCTAAAACACAAAGAGACCCTAAAATCCCTAAAACCCTCTAAAAACTCCAAAACCCCTCGAAAAATACCTGAAACCCTCTCAAAATTACGAAAAAATCTAAAAACAACAAAAACCATAAAAATATTAAAAACTCCTAAAACAAATTAAAAAATAAAAAAACATGAAAACACACTAAAAATCATAAAAAACCATAAAAACCATAAAAACACTAAAAACCCAAAGAATCCCAACCCACTCTGTGTGTGATTTTCTTTTGGACACTGTTTCTTTTTTGGTCTTGCGCTTTTGTTTCTTTTTTTCTTTCCTTTTGTGGCCCTCGGGCTGAGGTCGTAAGGGGTTTTGGGTGTGGATTGATTGATCCCTCCCCTCCCCTATCTGCAGTGTCTGTATCATTTGTTTATAAATTTTGGGGGGTTCCGGGAATAGCCTGGACCCGTGCCTTCTTTGCCCAAAGAATCCCAAAAGAAACAGTAAAACTCAAAAATCCATAAAACCCCAAAAAACATGAAAAAACTATAGAAACCATAAAAATCATAAATGCATAAAACCCCCTAAACCACCCTAAAAACCAAAAAGGACGCCAATAACACTGAAAAAAATAAAAACTCTAAAACCACTGAAAAAACCCCAAAACCATTAATTAGTCTAAAAACCCCAAAAAAACATTAAAAGCTTTAAAAATAAAAAAAAATCCCTAAAAATCCTTAAATATCTAAAACCCCTAAAAACCCAAAAAATCCCTTAAAACCCTAGATCCATAAAAACACTAAAAACATTTAAAACCCTAAAAACTAACTAAAACCCTAAAAACTAAAACATCCTAAAACCCAAAACACCCAAAAACCCTAAAAACACTGAAATCCACTAAAAACACTGAAATCCACTAAAAACACTCAAAATCACTAACACCACTTAAAAACACCAAAAATAAAAAAAATAAAAAAAACCCATCAAATCCTTGAAAAATTAAAAAACACTAAAACACAGAAAATCATAAATCCCATAAAAACTATATAAAACCCTAAAACCCATAAAACCCCTAAAACCCCTAAAAACCACTAAAACATTAAAAAACCTTTAAACCCTTAAACATGTTAAAAAATATAGACACAAAGAAACATTAAAAAACTAAAAAAACCCCTAGAATCCTTAAAAGACACTAAAGATGATGAAAACCCCTAAAACCATGGGGGAGGGGCCTCCGCTGGTTCTTGATGATGAGTGTCCTTTTGTCCCTTTCTCAATCGCTGATCTTCTTCCCCCTTTTCCACGGATTGAGATATGCCCTAAGGTTCCCAACTTACATGAAGGATTTCCATAGCTCTGGTTATCGATTGCGGAATTCAACGAGGCCTCTGCCCTGCATAAGCTGACCTTGGTTGCTAATTTATTAAACTGGCAACCTCCGGTGGATGTTTTCGATAGATTTGTGTTTGAACAATGGGACCTCCAGGACCGCGCTACGGTAGGTCTTCTTGATAGTAGTCGCATTTTGATTCGCTTTGCATCAGAAGAGGATCTGGTTCATGCCTGGTCAGCGACCCCAAGAAGATGTAACGGTGCCCGATTTTCCCTCTCCCGGTGGAGCTTCGATCGGCACTTAAAACATGATTCACCACTAGTGGCAACATTGGTTAGATTTCCAGAGCTTCCCCTTCCCTTTAAACATTTCTCCATTATTTCTATGTTGGGGAATCTTGTGGGAAGGTTCTTATGCGTTGATAGACGAACACAGGCTCTTTGTCACCTGATCTCCCCAAGGGCCTTTGTGGAGATTGATTCCTCTAAAGGACCGATTGACTTTGTTTGGATTGCTGTTGGTGAGGAGCTTCGGTGGAAACAACCTGTGATCTTTGAGTCGTGGACTGATTTTTTCTCATCTTGCTGGCTTCTGGGTCATAGTACTCGGGAATGTAGGTATAGTGGAGGTATTTGTTGTGTTCTGGACCGATCTCAGGAGGTGTCCAGTGAAGAGACACAGATTCAGGGCGAGATGCGGAAGGTTGTTCACAAGGAGCCTGATGTTCAGAATGAGCATGGTGAAGAAGGTCAGCCTCGGGTGGAGACGAATTTGGCGGAGGTTGCAGCGAATGTTTCAATCAAGCTTAAAAGGAATGCTGCTGAGGGGGTGGCGCCTGCTTCTGGGAGTGGCTCTGAATCTTGGGGGCAGATGTTTGGGCAAGAGGGACCTCCGGTTGTGCGGGGGGAAATAGATCTGTAGTTGATGGTGGTAAAGTGGGTATTCAGTGCCAACCCAAGGTGGAAAACATCTTCAAGCGTTTGAGGAGTGACCTGAAGCTCTTGGATGCTGGGAATTCCTTATGCAGGGAGGTTGCAAATGGTGGGAAGTCAAACTCATCTGATAGCAGGGAGGCCATCCCAACCTTCAATCGCTTTAAAGGGCTGGAGCTTGAGGATGAGGTTCAAGGATCTCCACTTTTTGATGCTGGGAGTGAGAAGTCCGAGGCTCAGGAGAGAAGGGTGCAGGCTGTTGTTGCTGAGAGGGATGGAGGGGGTGTGACCCAGCTGGCTAGTGAAGTTGAGCCACTGCTGGACAACACTAGGCACTCGGGTGGTGTTGATGAGAAGGAGATATGGGAGTTAAAGTCTCTAGGACACAGCTGTGATGTTTTTGATATGGATAAGGGAAAGGTAATAAATATTCATGGAGAGGAGGGGAAAGGGGTTCTGGTTGCTGATGATAGGAGTGTAAGGCTTGCTGTACAGATTCTAAGTGAGAAGCAGAATGATGTTCTAAATGCTGAGTCAATTTTAGACATTATTGACCCCTTGAATGATTTGGGAAAGCAAGGGAAAAGCATGGGTTGGAGCCTCCATTGGATGAGGGGAATTTGCAGCTGGCCTTGGCCGGTGTGGTGTTCCCTCTTGGTATGGCTTCTGATGAACCTGTTCTTACTGACTGTTCCCTAAATCAGGAGGACCCCTTCATCCCGGATCACCTAGGTCCTTGGAAGGGAAACCCTACACATGCTCATGAGATGAATTTGACAATGGTGGACTGCCCAGTTCCTTGTGGGGTTCTTGAGGGTTATCCACTTAACCAGTAATCCTCCTTCATTCCCGATCAAGTTCAGGAGGATAATAGTAGGATAGATCACAACATGGCTATGGTTCTTAAGGAGAGGGCCATGCTTGAGGAGGCCACCGGGAAGGAAAAAAAGCATGTTGGGATCAATGTTGATCCAAAAAGGAGGAAGCCAAGGAAGGACTACTCTTCCTTGATAAAGACTGTGTCCACAAGAGCATCCTGCAAAGCCATGGAAAATGGCTCTAGAAGAGGTGAAAGGGCTGTCAAGAAACAGCTGAATGTGGAGCAGGTGAGGTTAAGGGAGTATTATGCCAATTTCTTGAAGCAATATGACTCTTCTGAATGGGAATCAGTAGTATCTGATGCGGACTTCGGTTATGGTGCTGAGGGAGACCCACCTGGTGCGGACTATGAGGATGATGAAGGCTGGTAGGTCCTGTGATGGGGTGGGTTGCTGATGGAAGCTTGTTGCTTCTTTTGGGTTTTCTTTTCTTTTTTGCGGTCTTTGGGTGTGTGTTTGTTAAGGGATTTTGGGTGTGGGTTGATTGACCCCGCCCCTCCCTTGTCGGCAGTGTCTTTCTTTTCTTTAATAAACTTTGGGGGGTGTCAGGAATAGCCTGGCCCTGAGCCTTCCTTGCCCTAACAAATCTAAAAACCCATAAAATCCTAAAAAGGATCTAAAAATAAAAAATCACTAAAACCCCTAAAACCCCCCTATAACTATAAAAACCCATGATAATGTTAAATAATCCTAAAACCCCATAAAACCCAGAAAAACCCAAAAGCACTAAAAAAATCTAAAAACCTTAAACCCATTAATATGTTAACAAACTCTAAAAAAATTCAAAACCCTATGTAACTCAAAAAAGTCCTAAAAAAATAAACCCCCCTAAAAGACCAGAAAACCCCTTGAACCCTAAAAAATCCTGAAAATCCTAAAACACACAAAATCCTAGAAAACCCTAAAAATCCCTAAAACCAATAAAATTCTTAAAATATCCATAAAAACCATTAAAAACATAAAACACCCTAAAACCCCTCAAAACCAACTTAAAAACATAAAAACCCCAAAAAAATTAAAAATACCCTAAAAACCCATAAATTCCCTAAAAGTCACTAAAAACTCTAAAAAACCTTACAACCCTTAAACACATTTAAAATAATAAAAAACATTAAAAATCTTAAAAAACACAAAAAAAAACCCTAAAACCCAAAAGGCCATAAAAACCATCAAACCCCTAAAAACACTAAATCCCTAAAAACCCATAAAAGCCCTCAAAACCACTTAGAACCCCAAAAATTAATAATAACCATAAAAATCCTAATAAAACTCTAAAAATCCTTGAAAAAATAAAAAACCCTAAAATCTCTAGAAACCCCAAAAAACCAAAAAACCCCTAAAACCCATAAAACTCCAAACCCTTAAAACCCCTAAAAATGTTTTTAAAATCTAAAAACCCTTAAAACCCTGAAAAAAACAAATAAAATATTAAAAAAAGGTCCTTAAAAAATAGTAAAACCCTCAAACACTAAAAATCCATGAAAATACATAAAAAACCCTCAAAATCCCTGAAACCACTAAAAACTATAAATATCCTAAAAAATACAAAAAAAAATCCCTAAAAATGTAAAAAACCCCTAAAAACCAAAACTAATAAAAACACTCAAAACACTGAAATTCCTAAAAATTAAAAACGAAAAAATACCAAAAGTCCCAAAAAACATTGAAAACATAAAACACCTAAAACATTGAAAAGTACTAAAACCCATAATAACCACTAAAATTCTCAAAATAACCTTGAAAACCGATAAAATCATTTAAAAACACTAAAAAAATATAAAACACCTTAAAACCCCAAAATGTTAAAACCCTAAAAACCTTAAAACCACAAAAAACTCAAATAACCCTAAAACCCCAAAAATACAAAAAAAACCTCTAAAAACCCTAAAAACCTAAATCCCATTGAAATCCTAAGAATCCCTAAAAATCTATGAAAATGTAAAAACAAGTAAAAAATTTGAAAACCCACTTAAAACCATTAACAAATCCCAAAAACCATAAAAACCCAAGAAACGCATGAAAACCCTAAAAACGAAAAAAACTCCAAAAACCCATAAAATTGAAAATCTTAAAAAAATTCTAAAAAACCATAGAAATGCTAAAAAAAGAAAACCCTAAGGAACGAAAAATAACTTCAAACAATGAAAATCCATAAAAACACCAAAACATCCTAAAAACCATCAAAATCTCTAAAAACCCTAAAAACATAAAACCCATACAAATCTAAAACAATTCCTTAAAATCAATAAAACGTAAAAACCATAAAATCCTTGAAAACCAAAGAAAACCATAAAAATACTTAAACCATTTTAAACCCCCTAAAAATCCATAAAACCCTAAAACACCACTAAAACTTAAGAAATCATTAAAACCCATAAAAATGCTAAAAACTCTTAAAGAAACCACAAATCCACTAAAAATAAAAAAACTATAAAACCCCAAAGAAATCTAAAAACCTAAAAATAATAAAAACACTAAAAAACATGAAAACCCCTAAAACACCTCTAAATCACTAAAATTCATAAAAACTCTAAAACCATAAAAATCTTTAAAAAACACTTAAATCCCCGAAAACCTAAATCCTCTAAAAACCTTCAAAATTCACTAAAACCTTAAAACCCCATTAAAACCTTAAAATACCACTAAAAAATCTAGAAATTCTTCAAACACTAAAAAAAATGTGAAATTACACTAAAAAGCCAAAAGTCACTAAAAATCAGGAAAACCATAAAACCCCCAAAAAACATAAAAATCCTAAAAACCCACTAAATTGCTAAAAACCATAAAAACCACTAAAAAACTTAAAAATAACTAAAAATTCCTGAAAACATAAAAAACTCTAAAAACCCATCAACAAAAAACCATAAATTACCCTAAAACCGTATAAAATCATCATACCCACTAGAAAGTCTAAAAACCTTAAAACCCATAAAAATGTTAAAGAACACAAAAAACATTAAAACCCCTAAAACCTCTAAAAGTCCTTAAAACCTCAAAAACTAATAAAAGCCTAAAAATTCCATGAAACCCACTAAAACCACTCAAAATTTCATAAAAACCAAAAAAACCCTAATACCCCTAAAAATCATAAAAATTGACCTAGAATACATAAATACAAAAATAAACACTAAAATATCTAAATACCCTTAAAAACCCTAAAAATGTTAAAAATTTATAAAATCCCTTAAAATCCCTAAAAATGTTAAAAACTTACAAAACCCCTTAAAACCCCTAATAAACTCAAAAAACCCCAAAATCCCCTAAAACCTTAAATACCGTAAAACCCTAAAAACCCCTAGAAACACTAGAAATCTTAAAATATCTAAAAACACAAAAACAATAAAAATCTCATATAATCCCTAAAATCTATAAAAATGAAAAATACCATAAAACCCCTAAAAACCCAAAAAACCCACTAAAAATCTAAAAACTTTTTAAACCCTTAGAAACGTTTATATATCTAAAAACCTTAAAACACTAAAAAACTAAAAAAAAACAAAAACGCCAAAAGATCCTAAAAACCGTGAAAAACCTTTAAAATACAAATAACCCTAAAAATACCTGAAAACCGTAAAAAATCTATAATTCTTAAAAATATTATAAATGACATAAAAATCCATGAAAATGTAAAAACCCCTAAAAGCCCTGAAAACCCAATGAAACCCATAAAACCCTAATAAAATTAAGCCCTAAAACCCATAAAATCCTAAAACTAGTAAAAAAATATAAGAACCCTTACAACCCCTAAGACATCCAAAAATATAATAAACCCTAAAACCCTTGGAAAAATAAAAAATATCCCTAAAACCCTAAAAGGACCCTAAAACCCTTTAAAACCCCTAAAAACCTTGAAAACCCCTAATAACTTTAAAAAAATCAAAAACCCCTAAAAACCCTAAAAACCAAAAGAATTATAAAAATTCCAAAAAATGATTAAAACTCTAAAAACCCATGAAAAAATTTAAAAAATTAAAAAAAACTAATAACACAATTTTTTTTAAAAAAACTCGAACCCCCAAAAGACCATAAGGAACCAAAAAATTGAGAAACCATAAAATTCCTAAAAATACCTAAAAACCCTAAAACCATAATAACCATAAAAATCCTATAAATTACTAAATATCCATAAAAATATAACAAACCCTAAAAACCCGGAAATACCCTAGAAAACCATAAAACCCCTAAAAATACTAAAACCCCAAATCACATAAAAACACCAAAATTCACTAAAAAAATTAAAAACCTTTCAAACCCCAAAAATATCAAAAGCCCCTAAAAATGTTAAAAAACCTAAAACCCTATAAAATATCTAATAACCCACAAAATCCCAAAAAACACTATAAAGCATAAAATTCCAAAAATCCCTCAAAATACATGAAAACATAAAATACACTAAAAACCCTGAAAACCATAAAACACTCTATAAAATAAAAAAACTAGAATCCCATAAAACCCCTAAAAACCACTAAAACTCTATAAACACATAAAACCAGTAAAAAGTTAAAAAAACACAAAGAAAAACATTAAACCCTAAAAACACAAAAAACCCTAAACCTAGAATCACTATAAAACTCTAAAACCCCATAAAACAAGAAAAACATTGAAAAACCCTAAAACCCTAAAAAATCCCAAAAAATCCTAAAAACCATAATAACATAAACATCCTAAAAATCCTTAAAAATACATGAAAACATTAAAAAAACTAAAAAACCCTGAAAAAAATTAAAAATAATAAAATCCCCTAAAACCCATTAAACCCATAAAAAGATATAAAACAAAAAAACCATTAAAAATTCTAAAAACCCCTTAATATTATAAGAGCATTATAAACTATAAAAAAATGTATAAACCCTAAACAAATCAAAAAATAAAACATAAAACCCAAAATGATCCTAAAACCCTGGAAAACCCTAAAATCCCTAAAAACCCGAAAACACCTAAAATTCTCAAAATCCCTAAAACCCTAAAATCCAAAAAAATCATAAAAAATA
This sequence comes from Viscum album, assembly GCA_963277665.1. Taxonomy (NCBI): domain Eukaryota; kingdom Viridiplantae; phylum Streptophyta; class Magnoliopsida; order Santalales; family Viscaceae; genus Viscum; species Viscum album. Next base: position 124,110,532 of record OY728156.1, read on the forward strand.
CCTGAAAATTTAAGAAAACCTAAAAATTATAAAAAACTCCAAAAAACCTTAAACCCCCTAAAATCTTAAAAAACCAATAAAAACCCTAAAACCACACTAAAAAATCTAAAAACCCTTGAAAATTTTAAAAAAACTCTAAAAACCACAAAACCCAAAAAAATAAGGAGTTCCTAAAACTCTATGAATACTAAAAAGCCCCAAAAACCCTATAAATCCATGAAAACCCCTAAAAATCAAAAAAAATCCAAAAAACCCTAAAACCCCTAAAAATTATAAAAACCCATAAAATATCCCTAAAAATATCTTAAAATATAGACACCCTAAAAATCAAGACTAACACATTAAAACCATAGAATCCCATAAAACATAAAAACCAAAAAATAACCTAAAAACCCTAAAAACCACGAAAAACACTAAAATACCTTAAAACCCCTAAATACATTACAATACATTAAAACCCATTAAAACCCAAAAAACTCAAAAAAATACCCTAAAACCCAAAAAGACCATAAAACCCAAGAAAACATTGAAAACCCATAAAACCCCTCTTAATCCACAAATCCCTAAAATCCCTAAGAACCTAAAAATTCCTAAAAGTTACCAAAAAACATTAAAATCATAAAAAATACAAAAAACCCATGAAAACTATAAGACCGCCAAAAAAAATTATAAAACCCAAAACATCCAAAAAAAACATGAAACCACTAAAAACTCTAAAATACCTTAAACCCCCTAAAATGTTAAAAACATTAAAACCACTTAAAATAAAAAAAATAAAAAAAACCCTAAAAATCATAAAAACGCGGATAAACTATAAAAACCAGAAAAAAAACTGCAAAATTCCAAAAATCTCTTAAAATCCCTAATAACCCAAAAACGCTACAAACCATAAAAATTTGAAAAAAAACCCAAAACATTTAAGAAAATGTAAAATCCCAAATACCATAAATAACCCCTGAAAATCTAAAACATCCCTAAAAACATTAAGAAAATAATACTCATAAAACCACTAAAAACACTAAAACCGCTTAAAACCACTAAAAATGCTAAGAAACTCTTAAATACTTAAAAACATTAAAGCACAGAAAACTATAAAAACCCCAAAAGTCCTTAATAACTCTAGAAAACCCTAAAACTTGGAAAACCCCTAAATCCACTCAAAATATCTAAAATCCCTTTAAACCCTAAAAAATATAAAAATACTAAATATTTCTAAAAATCCTTGAAAACGTTAAAAATCCTAAAAACCATGAAAACCACCCTGAAAACCATAAAATCCCTTAAATCCCATAAAAACAATAAAAACCCATAAAATCATTAAAAACACTAAAAACTCTAAATCCCCTTAAAATCCATAAAAACATAAAAAAATATAAAAAAATAAATTCTAAAAAACTCCAAAAAAAACCTTAAAACCCCCAAAAGACCATAGAACCCCAAAACCCCTTAAAAACCTTAAAATACCCTTAAATCTCTCTAAATCCCTAAAATCACTAAATTTGATAAAAATAATAAAAAACATAAAAATCCCTAAAAATATATGAAAACATAAAAACCCATAAAAACCCTAAAACCCCTCAAAACCATTAAAACCACTAAAATTATTTAAAAAACCTAAAACCCCATAAAACCCTAAAATCCCAAAAAAACTCTAAAATCCCTTAAAACTGTTAAAATGTTACAAAATATAAAAACCTTATAAACCCTAAGAAACACAAAAAAACATGAAAAACACAAAGACCCTAAAAACTCTAAAAACCCTTAAAAACCATAAAATACCATGAGAACCCCTAAACCCCTCAAAATCCCTAAAACCCCTATAAACAAAAAAATCCTAAAAATACATAAAAATACTTGACAAATGTAAAAACCCATAAAATCCTAAAAAATTCTTGAAAACCATAAAAAAACATAAAACCTTTAAAAATAAAAAACCCTAAAACCCCACAAAAACATTAAAACCCCTTAAAACACATAAAAATATCAAAACATTAAGAACCTAAAAAGTATATAAACCATATAATTCAAAATAAGACTCTTAAAACCTTGAAATGCCCAAAAAATTCCTCAAAACCATATAATCCCATAAAAACCATCAAAATCCCTAAAACCAAAAAAAACCTTAAAAATCCTCCAAAATCCTAAAAAAACCATGCAAACGTAAAAAACACCAACAATACATAAACCCCCTGAAAACCCAAAAACTCCCTAAAAACTATAAAACCCTAAAACCCCTAAAATCCTCTAAAAACCAATAAAACTATAAAACCCATTAAAATCCTTAAAAATGTTAAAAAACAATAAAAACCATAAATCTAATAATATAATGAAAAACCCTAAAAACCTAAAGAGGCCCTAAAAACCCAAAACCCCTAAAAACTGTTAAGAACCCCAAAAAACAATAAAAATCCATAAACCCAAAAAATCCTAAAAACCATAAAATTATAATAAATCAATAAAAATATTTAAAAATGTAAAAAATCCTAAAAGACTTGAAAAATCCCTATAAACCATTAAAAACCCTTGAAACCCATAAAAACCCAAAAAAAAGATAAAAACCCTAAAACATACTAAAAACTATAAAAACCGTTAAAATCCCTAAAAAAGTTCAGGAACTCAAAAAACCCTTAAACGCATAAAAACTAAAAAACCCCTTAAAACCGAAAACACCCTAAAAACCCTAGAAGCCCAAAAAAACTCAAAATCCATAAAAATACTAATATAATGTAGACCATAAAAACCCAAAAAAGTCCCTAAAAATACAAAAAAAACATAAAAACCCTAAACATTGTGAAACCCTCCCAAAAAACATAGAAACCACTAAAAACCATAAATAACCTAAAACCCCATTTGTACCCTAAATGCAATAAAAATTATAAAAACCATTAAAACCCTATTTTTTTTTAAAAAAAACTCTAAAATACATAAAACTCTGAAAAAAAATATAAAAAATACTCGTTAAAAACAATAGACCCTAAAAACCCTGAAAAACCTTAAACCCCTAAAACCCTAAAAAAATAATAAAACCACTCAAAATCCATAAAATCTTGAAAAACCCAAAAAACCAATAAAATCCTTTAAACCCCTATAATTACCTTAAAACATAAAAAACACTAAAAACCCTAAAATAACCGCAAAAAACCATTAGACAGCTAAAACCATAAAATACCCTTAAACCCCAAAAAACCCATAGAAATTTCTAAAATCTTTAAAACCCCTTCAAACCCCAAAAATGTTAAAATAAATCAAAAAAAAAATTATAACCCCAAGAAACTCAAAAAAACAATAAAGCCCCCAAATGGCTCTAAAACCCCAAAAAACCAAAAAAGCCCTAAAAATATTGAAAAGCCCCTAGTACCCATCAAAATCCTTTAAAACCCTAAAATTACTAAAAAACATAAAAATCGAAAAAATTCCCTAAAACCCTTGAGAAACATAAAAACCCTAAAAACCTATAACTACCCTAAAAATTACTACAAAACTAAAAACAGATAAAACACCTAAAAACATTACAAAATAAAAAAACCTTTGAAACTCTAAATATAAAAAACCATAAAAACTAACCCCTGAAAATACTTAAAAACCGTAAAACCCTAAAAACAACAGGAAATCATAAAAACAATCAAAACCCTAAAAACTCTAAAAATCCATAAAAACAATAAAATTCTTAGAAATCAATAAAAATACCAAAAATTTAGAAGTTTAAAAATTAAAAATCCCTGAAAATAATAAAACCCCTAAAATTTATTGAAATCCTTAAACACCCTAAAAACCCCTACCATCTCTAAAAAACCTTTAATCTCCTAGAAACATAAAAATCATAAAAAACCTTAAAACCCAAAAAAAATCAAATATCACTAAAAACCAAAAAGACCCTAAAACCCCTAAAAACCCTCAATATCCCCAAAAAATTATAAAAATTTTTGAAACCATAAAAATCCTAAAAAAGACCAAAAAATCCTTGAAGTAAAAAAATCCCAATGAACCTTTAAAAAATGAAAACCATAAAACCATGTAAAAACCAAAAAAATCCTCAAAACCCATAAAACCATAAAACCACTAAAATACTAAAACCCATTAAAACCCCTTATAATGTAAAAAAACTCTAGAAACCTTCAAACCCTTAAAAAAGTAAAAAACTTGAAAATAAAAAATGACAATAAAACCATCGAAAAAACCCTAAATTCATGAAAAACCCATAAAAACTCTTAAATGATGAAAATCCAAAAAATCCAAATAAACCCCTAAAACCATAAAATCCTAAGTTTCCCTATAAACCCCTAAAAATGTATAAAACTCAAAAAACCCTGAAACCAATAAAAAATATAAAAACCTATAAAAATAATAAAATCCCTGAAAAACCCATAAAACCCTTAAAAACAACCAAAATCCCTAAAAATCCCTAAAGACGTTAAAAAATATAAAAAAATATAAAACCCTAAAAACATAAAAAATACTAAAAACCTTTAAAAAATCTAAAAACCTCTAAAAGCACTAAAAACCATAAAACCCCTAAGAACCATAAAAAAAACTAAAACCCTTAAAAACATTAAAACCCTAAAAAAATTATAAAAACCCATAAAACCCCTAAACCAATAAAATACTCTAAAAGTGATAAAGACCCAAAAGAACTCAAAAAAACCTAAAACCCTAAAATACCCTAAAAACACTAAAATCTATAAATACTCTAAGAAACCCTAAAAACCCTAAAAACCACTCAAAATCACAAAAAAATTGAAAATACTAAAATCCAAAATCCTAAAAATCCCTTAAAATCCTTGAAAACCCCCTAAAAACGTAGAAATCCCCCTGAAAACCAAAAAACATCCTATAAAACCTTAAAACCCTCAGAAAACCCATATATCCCAAAAAACCCACTAAAACACTGAAAACAATTAAAACTCCTATAAATGTTAAGAAATTCTAGAAGACCATAAATACCATAAAAACTCAAAAAAAACCCCTAATAACCCCAAAGACTCTAAAACCTTAAAAATCCCTAAAAACCTCAAGCAACCCTGAAAACCCATAAAACCCCTCAAAATCCATAAAACCCCTAAAAACCATAAAAATCGCTAAAAATCGCTAAAATATATGAAAACGCAAGAAACCATAAAAACCATGAAAACAATAAAAATCATAAAATCATAAAACCCCCTAAAACCCAATAAATCTCTAAAAATCATAAAAACTGCTAAAAATGATAAAAACTATAATATAACTAAAAACCCAAAAAAAACTCAAAAAACCATAAACCCAAAAAACCCAAAAAACCCAAGAAAATAAAAAAACCCTAAAAACAATGAAAAACCTTTAAAACCCCTCAAAATCCCTAAAATCTAGGAAAAACCATAAAAAAAATAAAAATACTAAAAATCTATAAAAAATCATAGAAAAATATTTAAAAGCCCTAAAACCTCATAAAACCCTAAAATCCACAAAAAAACTAAAATCCATTAAATCCCCTAAAAATATAAAAACCATAAAAACCCTAGGAAACTCAAAAAACATCAAAAAATCCCAAAAGACACTATAACCCCTAAAATCCCATAAACCCCCTAAAATACCATGAAACCCCCTAAAACCCTCAAAAAACCGTAAAACCATTAAAAATATTAAAAGCCTTAAAAATCTATAAAAAACACGAAAATGTAAAAACCCGTAAAAATCCTGAAAAAGCCCGGAAAACCATAAAACCCCCTAAAACCCTAAAAACCTAAAAAACACTAAATTCCCACTAAAAAAATTAAAATCCCTTAAAATGCATAAAATAACTACAAAACTTTAAAACCCTTTAATCCCTAAAAAAATATAAAAACCTTAAAATTATCAAAAGACCCTTAATACCTTGAAACCGCCTAAAACCACTCCAAAACCTCGAAAAAACCTAAAACCCATTGAAATCCCTAAAAACCCAAAAAAAATCTAAAAACCATAAAAATACTCAAAAATCCCAAAAAAAACATGAAAATGTAAAAGACACTATAAATGAAAAAAAACCCCCTTGAAAAACGTAATACTCCATAAAAACCATAAAACCCTTAAAATTTCAAAAAAACCCCAAAAACAAATAAAAAATCTAAAACCCCTTAAGTCCCATAAAATGATTAAAACTCTAAAAACCATACAACCACTAATAAAAGATCCTAAAACCTAAAAAGTCTCTAAAAACCCAAAAACCCCCAAAAACTGTTCAGAACCCTAAAAACATCAAATTCACTAAAAACCCTAAACATACTAAAATCCATAAAATTATAATAAATCACTAAAATTATCTTAAAATGTAAAAATTCCTAAATTCCTTAAAAACCCCACAAGAAACCATAAAAACCCATTAAAACCCATAAAACCCCTAAATATCGATAAAACTCCTAAAACCCACTAAAACTGTAAAAACCCTTAAAACCCTTAAAAATGTTGAAGAAATCTAAAATCCCATTAAACCCATAAAAACTAGACAAACCCCACCAAACCCAGAACACCATAATACCCTAAAAACCCAAAAAACTCAAAATCCATAATAACCCTAAAATAGTCTAAACCATAACAATTCTAAAAAATCCCTGAAAATCCAAAAAAACATTAAAAACAAAAAAAAACTGTGATGACCTCCTCAAATCATAAAAACCACTAAAAACCAAAAATAACCTAAAAACATAAAAAACCTAAGTCCACTAAAAACTCTAAAAACCCTTTAAACCCCTAAAAATGTTAAAAAACTCTAATAATTATAAAACCTTGGAAAAAAATTAAAAAATACCCTTAAAATCCAAAATGACCCTAAAAACCCTAAACAAACCTAAAACCCCTAAAAACCCTAAAAGCCCCCAAAACCCCCCAAAACCTATAAAATATAAAATAACCAAAAACCAATAAAATCTTTAAAACCCCTAAAATTCCATTAAAACCTAAAAAACTCTAATAACCCTAAAAACACAAAAAAAAAATAAAACCCCTAAAACCATAAAATACCCCTAAATATCATAAAAACCCTAGAAATAATTAAAAAATCTCAAAACCCTTCAAACACATAATACTTTAAAAATACTCAAAAAACTGTAAAACCACTAAATACACAAAAAAACCATAAAAACCCCAAATGATTGTAAACCCCCAAGAAACCATAAAAACATTGAAAAACCCATTAATCACCTAAAACCCGTCAAAATCCTTTTAAAAACTAAAGAACCCAAAAACCATAAAAATCTAAAAAATTCCCTACAAACCTTGAAAAACATAAAAAACACAAAAAATCGATAAATACCCTAAAAACGATTAAAACTATAAAAATCATTAAACCACCTAAAAATGTTAAAAACTCTAAAAAACCATTAACACAATAAATTCATAAAACCCATATAATCTAAAGAAGAAAAACCCCTAAAAACCATGAAAATCCCTTAAAAAACCTAAAACCCTAAAAACCATAGGAAACATCAAATAACAATCAAAATCCCTAAAAACTATAAAAACACATAAAACCCATAAAAATCCATAGAAATCCATAAGCATCCAGAAAATTTTAAAAAACATAAACCATACAAACTCCAAAAATAATATAAACCCATGAAAACCGTTAAAATCCCTAAAAAAGTTTAGGAACTCAAAAAACCCTTATACCCCTAAGAACTAAAAAACCCCTTAAAACCAAAAACACCCTAAAAACCCTAAAATCCCAAAAAAACTCAAAATCCATAAAAATACTAATATAATGTAGACCATAAAAACCCAAAAAAGTCCCTAAAAATACAAAAAAACATAAAAACCCTAAAAATTGTGAAACCCTCCCAAAAAACATAGAAACCACTAAAAACCATAAATAACCTAAAACCCCATATGTACCCTAAAAGCAATAAAAATTATAAAAACCCTTAAAACCCTATTTTTTTTTTAAAAAAAACTCTAAAATAAATAAAATTCTGAAAAAAATATAAAAAATGCTCGTTAAAAACAATAGACCCTAAAAACCCGGAAAAACCTTAAACCCCTAAAACCCTAAAAATATAATAAAACCACTCAAAATCCATAAAATCTTGAAAAACCTAAAAAACCATTATTATCATTTAAACCCCTATAATTACCTCAAAACATAAAAAACACTAAAAACCGTAAAATAACTGCAAAAAACCATAAGACCGCTAAAACTATAAAATACCCTAAAACCCCATAAAACCCCTAGAAATAACTAAAAACTATAAAACCCCTTCAAACCCCAAAAATGTTAAAATAAATCAAAAAAACATTATAACCCCAAGAAACTCAAAAAATCAATAAAGCCCCCAAATGACCATAAAACCCCAAATAACCAAAAAGCCCTAAAAAATCTTGAAAAGCCCCTAATACCCATCAAAATCCTTTAAAACCCTTAAAATTACTAAAAAACATAAAAATAAAAAAAATTCCCTAAAACCCTTGAGAAACATAAAAAACCTAAAAACCTATAACTACCCTAAAAATTACTACAAAACTAAAAACTGATAAAACACCTAAAAAAATTAAAAAATAAAAAAACCTTTGAAACTCTAAATATAAAAACCCATAAAAACTAACCCCCTGAAAATACTTAAAAACCGTAAAACCCTAAAAACATCAGGAAATCATAAAAACAATCAAAACCCTAAATACTCTAAAAATCCATAAAACCATAAAATTCTTAGAAATCAATAAAAATAGAAAAAATTTAGAAGTTTAAAAATTGAAAATCCCTAAAAATAATAAAAACCCCTAATTTTTGTTGAAATCCTTAAACACCCTAAAAACCCCTACCATCTCTAAAAAACCTTAAATCTCTTAGAGACATAAAAATCATAAAAACCTTAAAACCCAAAAAAATCAAATATCACTAAAAACCAAAAAGACCCTAAAACCCCTAAAAACCCTCAATATCCCCAAAAAATTATAAAAATTGTTGAAACCATAAAAATCCTAAAAAAGACCGAAAAATCATTGAAATCATAGATCCCAATAAACCTTTAAAAAATGAAACCCATAAAAACATGTAAAAACCAAAAAAATTCTCAAAACCCATAAAAACCCTAAAACCACTAAAAGACTAAAAACCATTAAAACCCCTAATAACGTTAAAAAAACTCTAGAAACATTAAAACCCTTAAAAAATCAAAAAAAAAACTTGAAAATAAAAAATGACAATAAAACCCACGAAAAAAAACCTAAAATCATGAAAAACCCATAAAAACTCTTAAATGATGAAAATCCCAAAAACCCAAATAAACCCCTAAAACCATAAAAATCACAAGTTTCCATATAAACCCCTAAAAATGTAAAAAAATTCAAAAAACCCTGAAACCAATAAAAAATATAAAAACCTATAAAAATAATAAAATCCCTGAAAAACCCAAAAAACCCCTAAAAACAACCAAATTCCCTAAATATCCCTAAAGACGTTAAAAAATATAAAAAAATATAAAACCCTAAAAAAATAAAAAACACTAAAAACCTTTAAAAATTTTAAAAACCTATAAAAAACACAAAAAACCATAAAACCCTAAAAAAATTATAAAAACCCATAAAACCCCTAAACAAATAAAATACTCTAAAAATGATAGACCCAAAAGAACTCAAAAAAAACCCTAAAAACCCAAAATACCCTAAAAACACTAAAATCTATAAATACTCTAAGAAACCCTAAAAACCCTAAAACCACAAAAAATCACAAAAAAAATGAAAATACTAAAACCAAAATCCAAAAAATCCCTTAAAATCCTTGAACACCCCCTAAAAACATAGAAATCCCCCTGAAAACAAAAAACCCTCCTTGAAAACCTTTAAACCCTCCGAAAACCCATATATCCCAACAAACCCACTAAAACACTGAAAACACTTAAAACTCCTATAAATGTTAAGAAATTCTAGAAGACCATAAATACCATAAAATCTCAAAAAAAATCCCCTAATAACCCTAAAGACTCTAAAACCTTAAAAATCCCTAAAAACCTCAAGCAACCCTGAAAACCCATAAAACCCCTCAAAATCCATAAAACCCCTAAAAACATAAAAATCAATAAAAATCGCTAAAATATCTGAAAACACAAGACACCATAAAACCATGAAAACAATAAAAATCGTAAAGTCATAAAACCCCCTAAAACCCAATAAATCTCTAAAAATCATAAAAACTGCTAAAAATGATAAAAACTATAATATAACTAAAAACCCCAAAAAAACTCAAAAAACCCTTAAACCCCAAAAACCCAAAAAACCTAAGAAAATAACAAAAACCCTAAAAACAATGAAAAACCTTTAAGACCCCTCAAAATCCCTAAAATCTGGGAAAAACCATAAAAAACATAAAAATACTAAAAATCCATAAAAAATCATAGAAAAATATTTAAAAGCCCTAAAACCTCATAAAAACCTATATTCCAAAAAGAAATCTAAAATCCATTAAATCCCCTAAAAATATAAAAACCATAAAAACCCTAGGAAACTCAAAAAACATCAAAAATCCCAAAAGACACTAAAACCCCTAAAATACCATAAAACCCCTAAAATTCCATGAGACCCCCTAAAACCCTCAAAAAACCGTAAAACCATTAAAAATATTAAAAGCCTTAAAAATATATAAAAAACACGAAAATGTAAAAACCCGTAAAAATCCTAAAAAAGCCCGGAAAACCCTAAAACCCCCTAAAAACCTAAAAACCTAAAAACACTAAATACCGACTAAAAAAAATTAAAATCCCTTAAAATGCATAAAATAACTAAAAAACATTAAAACCCTTTAATCCCTAAAAAAATATAAAAACCTTAAAATTATCAAAAGACCCTTAATACCTTGAAACTGCCTAAAACCACTCCAAAACCTCGAAAAACCCTAAAACCCATTGAAATCCCTAAAAACCCGAAAAAAATCTAAAAACCATAAAACTAATAAAAAATCCCAAAAAACCATGAAAATGTAAAAGACACTATAAATGAAAAAAAACCATTGAAAAACGTAATACTACATAAAAACCATAAAACCCTTACAATTTCAAAAAAAACCCTAAAACAAATAAAAAATCTAAACCCCCCTAAGTCAAATAAAATTATTAAAAACACTAAAAACCATAAAAACACTAATAAAAAATACTAAAACCTAAAAAGTCTCTAAAAACCCAAAAACCCCCAAAAACTATTCAGAACCCTAAAAACATCAAATTCACTAAAAACCCTAAAAATACTAAAATCCATAAAATTATAATAAATCACTAAAATTATTTTAAAATGTAAAAATTCATAAATTCCATAAAAACCCCACAAGAAACCATAAAAACCCATAAAAACCCATAAAACAAAAATATCGATAAAACCCACTAAAACTGTAAAAACCCTTAAAACCCTTAAAAATGTTGAAGAAATCTAAAATCCCTTAAACCCATAAAAACTAGACAAACCCCACCAAACCCAGAACACCATAATAACCTAAAAACCCAAAAAAAACTCAAAATCCATAATAACCCTAAAACAATTTAAGCCATAAAAATTCTAAAAAATCACTGAAAATCCAAAAAAAACATAAAAAACACAAAAAACTGTGATGACCTCCCCAAATCATAAAAACCACTAAAAACCTCAAATAACCTAAAAACATAAAAAACCTAAATCAACTAAAAACTCTAAAAACCCTTTAAACCCCTAAAAATGTTTAAAAACTCTAATAATTATAAAACCTTGAAAAAAAATTAAAAAATACCCTTAAAATCCAAAATGACCCTAAAAACCCTAAACAAACCTAAAACCCCTAAAAACCCTTAAAGCCCCCAAAACCCCACAAAATATATAAAATATAAAATAACCAAAAACCAAAAAAATCTTTAAAACCCCCAAAATTCGATAAAAATCTAAAAAACTTTAATAACCCTAAGAACACAAAAAAAACATAAAACCCCTAAAACCATAAAATACCCTTAAATATCATAAAAACCATAGAAATAATTAAAAACTCTAAAAACCCTTAAAACACCTAATACTTTTAAAAAACTCAAAAACTGTAAAACCACTAAAAACACAAAACAACCATAAAAACCCCAAATGATTGTAAATCCCAAGAAAACATAAAAACATTGAAACCCCCATTAATCACCTAAAACCCGTCAAAATCCTTTTAAAAACTAAAGACACCAAAAACCATAAAAATCCAAAAAATTCCCTACAAACCTTGAAAAACAAAAAAAAACACAAAAAATCTATAAATACCCTAAAAACGATTAAAACTATAAAAACCGTTAAACCACCTAAAAATGTTAAAGACTCTAAAAAACCATTAACACAATAAATTCTTAAAACCCATATAATCTAAAGAAGAAAAACCCCTAAAAACCATGAAAATCCCTTAAAAAACCTAAAACCCTAAAAACCATAGGAAACCTCAAATAACAATCAAAATCCCTAAAAACAATAAAAACACATAAAAACCACAAAAATCCTTAGAAATACATAAGCGTCCAAAAAATTTTAAAAAACATAAACCATAAAAACTCCAAAAATAATAAAAACCCATGAAAACCGTTAAAATCCCTAAAAACGTTTAGGAACTCAAAAAACCCTTAAACCCCTAAAAACTAAAAAACCCCTTAAAACCAAAAACACCCTAAAAACCCTAAAAGCCCAAAAAAGCTCAAAATCCATAAAAAAACTAATATAATGTAGACCATAAAAACCCAAAAAAGTCCCTAAAAATACAAAAAAACATAAAGACCCTAAAAATTTTGAAACCCTCCCAAAAAACATAGAAACCACTAAAAACCATAAATAACCTAAAACCCCATATGTACCCTAAAAGCAATAAAAATTATAAAAACCCTTAAAACCCTATTTTTTTAAAAAAACTCTAAAATACATAATACTCTAAAAAAATATAAAAAAATGCTCATTAAAAACAATAGACCCTAAAAACCCTGAAAAACCTTAAACCCCAAAAACCCTAAATAAATAATAAAACCACTCAAAATCCATAAAATCTTGAAAAACCCAATAAACCATTAAAATCTTTTAAACCCATATAATTACCTTAAAACATAAAAAACACTAAAACCCTAAAATAACCGCAAAAACTCATAAGACCGCTAAAACCATAAAATAACCTAAAACCCCATAAAACCCTTAGAAATAACTAAAATCTATAAAACCCCTACAAACCCCAAAAATGTAAAAATAAATCAAAAAAACATTATAACCCCAAGAAACTCAAAAAACCATTAAAGCCCCCAAATGGCCGTAAAACCCCAAAAAACCAAAAAGCCCTAAAAAATCTTGAAAAGCCCCTAATACCGATCAAAATCCTTTAAAACCCTAAAATTACTAAAAAAAATAAAAATCAAAAAAAATCCCTAAAACCCTTGAGAAACATAAAAATCCTAAAAACCTATAACTACCCTAAAAATTACTACAAAACAAAAAACTGATAAAACACCCCAAAACCTTAAAAAATAAAAAAACCTTTGAAACTCTAAATATAGAAAACCATAAAAACTAACCCCCTGAAAATACTTAAAAACTATAAAACCCTAGAAACAACAGGAAATCATAAAAACAATCAAAACCCTAAAAACTCTAAAAATCCATAAAAACCATAAAATTCTTAGAAATCAATAAAAATACCAAAAATTTAGAAGTTTAAAAATTAAAAATCCTAGAAAATAATAAAAACCCCTAATTTTTTTTGAAATCCATAAACACCCTAAAAACCCGTACCATCTCTAAAAAACCTTAAATCTCCTAGAAACATAAAAATAATAAAAAACCTTAAAACCCAAAAAAATCAAATATCACTAAAAACCAAAAAGTCCCTAAAAACCCTAAAAACCCTCAATATCCCCAAAAAATTATAAAAATTGTTGAAACCAAAAAAATCCTAAAAAAGACCGAAAAATCCTTGAAATCATAAAGATCCCAATAAACCTTTAAAAAATGAAAACCATAAAACCATGTAAAAACCAAAAAAATCCTCAAAACCCATAAAAACCCTAAAACAACTAAAAGACTAAGAACCATTAAAACCCCTTATAACGTAAAAAAAACTCTAGAAATATTAAAACCCTTAAAAAATCAAAAGAAAACTTGAAAATAAAAAATGACCATAAAACCCACAAAAAACCCTAAAATCATGAAAAACCCATAAAAACTCTTAAATGCTGAAAATCCCAAAAACCCAAATAAACCCCTAAAACCATAAAAATCCTATGTTTTCCTATAAACCCCTAAAAATGTAAAAAACTCTAAGAACCCTGAAACCAATAAAAAATATAAAAACCTATAAAAATAATAAAATCCCTGAAAAACCTAGAAAACCCCTAAAAACAACCAAAACCCCTAAAAATTCCTAAAGACGTTAAAAAATATAAAAAAATATAATACCCTAAAAAAATAAAAAACACTAAAAACCTTTAAAAAATCTAAAAACCTCTAAAAACATTAAAAACCCTAAAACCCCTAAGAACCATAAAAACCCTAAAACCCCTAAAAAACTTAAAACCCTAAAAAAATTATAAAAACCCATAAAACCCCTAAACCAATAAAATACTCTAAAAATGATAAAGACCCAAAAGAACTCAAAAAAACCCTAAAAACCCAAAATACCCTAAAAACACTAAAATATCTAAATACTATAAGAAATCCTAAAAACCCTAAAACCACTCAAAATCACAAAAAACAATGAAAATACTAAAATCCTAAATCCTAAAAATCCCTTAAAATCCTTGAACACCCCCTAAAAACTTAGAAATCCCCCTGAAAACCAAAAAACCTCCTTGAAAACCATTAAACCCTCAGAAAACCCATATATCCCAAAAAACCCACTAAAACACAAAAAACACTTAAAACTCCTATAAATGTTCAGAAATTCTAGAAGACCATAAATACCATAAAAACTCAAAAAAACCCCTAATAACCCCAAAGACTCTAAAACCATAGAAATCCCTAAAAACCTCAGGCAACCCTAAAAACCCATAAAACCCCTAAAAATCTATAAACCCCCTAAAAATCATAAAAATCGATAAAATTCGCTAAAATATCTGAAAATTCAAGACACCGTAAAAACCATGAAATCAATAAAAATCATAAAATCATAAAACCCCCTAAAACCCAATAAATCTCTAAAAATCATAAAAACTGCTAAAAATGATAAAAACTATAATATAACTAAAAAACCCAAAAAAACTCAAAAAACCCTAAAACCCCAAAAACCCAAAAAACCCAAGAAAATAACAAAAACCCTAAAAACAATGAAAAACCTTTAAGACCCCTCAAAATCCATAAAATATAGGAAAAATCATAGAAAACATAAAAATACTAAAAATCTATAAAAAATAATAGAAAAATATTTAAAAGCCCTAAAACCTCATAAAACCCTAAAATCCACAAAAAATATAAAATCCATTAAATCCCCTAAAAATATAAAAACCATAAAAACCCTAGGAAACTCAAAAAACATCAAAAAATCCCAAAAGACACTAAAACCCCTAAAATCCCATAAAACCCCTAAAATACCATGAAACCCCCTAAAACCCTCAAAAAACCGTAAAACCATTAAAAATATTAAAAGCCTTAAAAATCTATAAAAAACATGAAAATGTAAAAACCCGTAAAAATCCTGAAAAAGCCCAGAAAACCATAAAACCCCCTAAAACCCTAAAAACCTAAAAACACTAAATACCCACTAATAAAATTAAAATCCCTTAAAATTCATAAAATGACTACAAAACATTAAAAACCATTAATCCCTAAAAAAATATAAAAACCCTAAAATTATCAAAAGACCCTTAATACCTTGAAACCGCCTAAAACCACTCCAAAACCTGGAAAAACCCTAAAACCCATTGAAATCCCTAAAAACCCAAAAAAAAATCTAAAAACCATAAAAATACTCAAAAATCCCAAAAAACCATGAAAATGTAAAAGGCACTATAAATGATAAAAACCCTTGAAAAACGTAATAATCTATAAAAACCATAAAACCCTTAAAATTTCAAAAAAACCCCTAAAAACAAATAAAAAATCTAAAACCCCTTAAGTCCCATAAAATGATTAAAAACTCTAAAAACCATAAAACCACTAATAAAAATCCTAAAACCTAAAAAGTCTCTAAAAACCCAAAAACCCCAAAAACTGTTCAGAACCCTAAAAACATCAAATTCACTAAAAACCCTAAAAATATTAAAATCCATAAAATTATAATAAATCACTAAAATTATCTTAAAATGTAGAAATTCCTAAATTCTTTAAAAATCTCACAAAAAACCATAAAAACCCATTAAAACCCATAAAAACACTAAATATCGGTAAAACCCCAAAAACCCACTAAAACTGTAAAAACCCTTAAAACCCTTAAAAATGTTGAAGAAATATAAAATCCCTTAAACCCATAAAAACTAGAAAAACCCCACCAAACCCAGAACACCATAATACGCTAAAAACCCAAAAAACTAAAAATCCATAATAACCCTAAAATAGTCTAAACCATAAAAATTATAAAAAATCCCTGAAAATCCCAAAAAAACATAAAAAACACAAAAAACTGTGATGAACTCCCCAAATCATAAAAACCACTAAAAACCACAAATAACCTAAAAACATAAAAAACCTAAATCCACTAAAAACTCTAAAAACCCTTTAAATCCCTAAAAATGTTTAAAAAATCTGATAATTATAAAACCTAGAAAAAAAATTAAAAAATATCCTTAAAATCCAAAATGACCCTAAAAACCCTAAACAATCCTAAAACCCCTAAAAACCCTAAAAGCCCCCCAAACCCCACAAAATCTATAAAATATTAAATAACCAAAAACCAAAAAATCTTTAAAACCCCTAAAATTCCATTAAAACCTAAAAAACTCTAATAACCCTAAAAACACAAAAGAACATAAAACCCCTAAAACCATAAAATACCCTTAAATATCATTAAAACCCTAGAAATAATTAAAAACACTCAAAACCCTTCAAACACATAATACATTAAAAAAACTCAAAAAACTGTAAAACCACTAAATACACAAAACAACCATAAAAACCCCAAATGATTGTAAAACCCCAAGAAACCATAAAAACATTAAAAAACCTATTAATCACCTAAAACCCGTCAAAATCCTTTTTAAAAACTAAAGACCCCAAAAACCATAAAAATCCAAAAAATTCCCTACAAACCTTAAAAACATAAAAAAAATATCTATAAATACCCTAAAAATGATTAAAACTATAAAAACCATTAAACAACCTAAAAATGTTAAAAACTCTAAAAACCATTAACACAATAAATTCTTAAAACCCATGTAATCTTAATAAGAAAAACCCCTAAAAACCATGAAAATCCCTTAAAAACCTAAAACCCTAAAAACCATAGGAAACCACAAATAACAATCAAAATCCCTAAAAACTATAAAAACACATAAAAACCATAAAAATCCTTAGAAATCCATAAGCATCCAAAAAATTTTTAAAAACATAAACCATAAAAACACCGAAAATAATAAAAACCCATGAAAACTATTAAAATCCATAAACACCCTAAAAACCCATACAAACTCTGACAAACATTAAATAACCTAAAAACATAACAAAACTCACATAACCTTAAAAACCTAAAAAACTCCAAAATCACTAAAAACAAAAGGACCCTAAAACCCTTGAAAACCTAGAAAACCATAAAAAGCCCTGAAAACCATAAAACACCTCAAAGTCCCTAAAATTTATAAAAATATTTAAAACCATAAAAATCCTATGAAATATTTAAAAATCCTAGAAATAATAAAGAACTCGAAAACCCCAGATAAAATGAAGACCATAAAACCAACTAAAAAGATTAAAATTCCCTAAAAACCCATACAACCCGTAAAACCTCTTAAAATCTAAAAACCATTGAAATACCTTATAACCTTAAAAAACTAAAAAAATATTAAAACCTATAAAAAATAAAAAAACCCAAAAATCCAAAATGACACTAAACCCCATGAAAAAACCCTAAAATCCTAAAAATCCCCTCCAAAACTCTTAAACACTCAAAATTCAAAAAACACAAAACCCCCAAAAATATAATAGAAATCATAAATATCCCTGTAAACCCCTGAATAATTTTAGAACTCTAAAAACCATAAAACCACTGGAAAATATAAAAACCTATAAAAACCTTAAAAAACCAAAAAATCCCATAAAACCTCTAGAAACCACTCAAAACCCTAAAAATCCATAAATATGTAAACAAATGTAAAAAAATTAAAAACCCAAAAACTAAAAAGAAACACTAAAAACACAGAAAGAACATTAGACATTGAAATACCCCAAAACCCATAAAATCCATTAAAATCGATAAATACATTAAACCTTAAAAATCCTAAAAATCTTAAAAATTAACTAAAAATGCCTGAAAATGTAAAAAACCCCTCAATACCTAGAAAAACCCCTGAAACCAATAAAACCCCTAAAAAATTAAAAAACTAAAAACTCATTATACCAAAAAACCATCTAAAAACTCAAGAAACCCTTAAATCCCCTAAAAACATTAAAAAACTATAATACTATAAAACGCCTAAAATCACAAAAAAATCAAAAACCCCTAAAAACAATGAATAACCATAAAACACAAAAAAATCCCTAAAAACACAAAAAACACCTTTAAATACACTAAAACCCCTGAAAATCCCTATAAATACCTAAAATCCTTAAAAAATGTAAAAAATTTAAAACCCCTAAAATGCCCAGAAAAATTAAAAATCCCTAAAAACCATAAAACCCCCCTAACAACTATAAAAACCCTTAGAAACCTTAATAAACCCTAAAAACTCAAAAAAAAACCATAAAAATCACTAAAAAAATCTAAAAAAATTAAAACCCATAAAACATTAAAAACTATAAAAACCCCTAAAAACTGATAAAACCCATAAAAACCCAAAATGCCCGAAGGTCCCCAGAAAACCCTAAAGAACCTAAAATCCCATAGATCCCCTAAAAACACTAAAATAACTAAAAACACTAAAAACCCAAAAAAACATAAAAATACTTAAAAATCACAAAAAAAAACTCTAAAAATGTAAAAACCCCCAAGAAACATAAAAACCGATAAAACCGATAAAACCCTAAAAACATTTAAAAATTTCAAAAACCCTTATAACTACTAAAAATAATAAAAAAAAATCCAATAAATATAAAACCCTAAAGAACTCAAAAAAACCAAAAAACCAGAAAGATACTAAAACCCCTAAAATCTCTAAAAACACTAATATACCCCGAAAAGCCCTAAAACCCCTCAAAATCCTCAAAACCCTAAAAACCCTAAAATCCATAAATCCTAAAAATCCTAAAAATTCCCAAAAAATCCTAATAACCTAGAAAACCCGCTGAAAACCAATCACCCCAGAAAAACTTAAAACCCTCTAAAAACACATAAATCACTAAAACCCACTAAAAAAACTAAAAACACATAAAACCCCAAAAACAATAAAAACATTAAAAAAGTCCATAAGACTATAAATACCATAAAAACACAAAAAACCCTAAAACCCCAAAAGGACCTAAGACCCTGAAAACCCCTAAAAATCCAAGTAACCTTGAAAACCCTTGATAACCATCAAAATCTCTAAAACCCATAACAATCTATAAAAATCCCTAAAAATCCCTAAAAATATCTGAAAACATATGATACACTAAAAACCCAGAAGACTCCCTTAAAATAATAAAAACCCCTAAAACCATAAAAACCCATACAACCCCATTAAAACTCTAAAACCCATCAAAACATCTAAAATTTTTAAAAACTCTAAAATAAATAAATATTCTAAAACCTCATAAACCAAAAAACCAAATAAAAACCCAGGAAAATCCTAAAAACCCTAAAAATACCTTAAACCTCCATAAAACCCCTCAAAATTACTAAAAAAATCTGAATAATCCTAGAAACCATGAAATTACTAAAAATCCATAAAAATCCCAAAAAATAATAATCCCCCAAAATCTCTTAAAAACCCCTAAAAACCATAAAACACCTAAACATCTTTAAAACCCCTAAAACCCTATAAAACCCCTTATAACCCAATAAAAACTCTAAAACCTTGAAAACCCAAAAAATGTAAATAACTCTAAAAAAACCTTAGAAACCCGTAAAAAATACCCTAGAAAAAACCAAAAGACCCTAAAACCCTTAAAAATTTTAAAACCCCCCGACACCCCATAAAACCACTTAAAATCCTTAAAACCCATAAAATCCTAACAAATCCTAAAAAATCATAAGAATCTATAAAAACGTAAAAAACCCAACCCCCCCGGAAAACCATAAAAACCTAAAATTGTAAAAAACCCTAGAATCCACATAAACCATAAAACCACTAAATAATATAAAACAATTAAAACCACTAAAACAATAAATAACTCTAAAATCAATAAATCCCTAAAAATCCCAAAAAAAACACAAAATCCAAAAAGACCATATAAACCCCAAAAACACTAAAAACCGAAAAAACCCATTAAATATCTGAAACACTAAAAAAATAACAATATAAAAATATTTAAAAAAAATATACATAATCTAATAGAAAAATCCAAAAAAACTGACAAAAAAACTCTATAACACCTTAACAACCCTAAAAATTTTAAAAACATTATAAAACGTTGAAAACCATAAAAAACTCAAAAATAAAACAATAAAAATTAAAAAATCATCAGATTATCTTAAAACCCTAAAACCACCTAAAAATCCTAAAAAACATCAAAATACCTAAACGACTAAAAACCATAAAAAACAAAATTTCTTTAAAACCCCTAAAAATCCATGAAAACATAAAAGATAATAAGAACCTCTAAAAACTCCATAAAAAGCATAAAAACCGAAAAAAACACTAAAATCCCTTAAAAACCAAAAACCACTAAAAACTCTAAAACCATAAAACCCTTGAAAAATTTATAATAAAAAATCTAAATACTAAAAAAGTATATGAAACCTTAAATATCCTAAAACCCTAAATATCATGACAACCCCTAAATCCCCTCAAATTCCCTAAAACCCCTAAAAACTCTTAAAACCCATAAAAATCCTTAGAAATAAATAAAAATCCATAAAAATATAAAAACTCTTGAAAACCCCTAAAAATTATAAAAACCCTAAAAACCCTAAAACCCCATAAAAACACAAAACCCACTAATAACTCTAAAAACCTTAATAACTGTTAAAAACATCAAAAACTCTAAAAAATCTCAAAACCCCTTCAAAACAAAAAAAACCCTAAAAACCCAAAAGACCCTAAAAACCCTCAAAAACTCTAAAAACCCTAAAAAACCTAAAAACCCATAAAACCCCAACAAACCCTCAATATCACTAAAAACCATACAAACCCTTAATAATAGAAAAATTATAAATATTCACTAATAATAATTGAAAATTTAAGACACCTTATGACCATGAAAAACCTAGAAGTCCATAAAAACCCCTAAAATCCATAAAAACACTAAAAACCACAAACCCCTAAAATAAAATAGAATATATATAAAAACCCTTAAAACCCGCAAAACATTATAATACTATAACAACCCCTTAAACCCAAAAAAACTAAAAAACATCACAAAACACCTTAGAACCTTTAAAACCCAGAAAACCCCTAAAACCCCTCGAAATTCCTAAACACCAAAAAACCCTAAAATCATAAAAATCCTAAAAATTTACTAAAAAACCCTAGAAACATAAAAAACCTAAAAACAATGAAAACCTCAGAACACCAATTCAATGATATAAAAAACCCTAAAAACCATAAAAATCTCTAAAACTTAATAAAACCACTTAGAAATCACTAAAAACTATAAAAATCACTTAAGATATTAAAAATCTCTAAAAACCATTTTACTCTAAAAACCTAAAAAACCCCTAAAACCTGAAAAGACGTAAGAAACTCTGAAAAACCATATAAACCCTAAAAACTCAACAAAAACCCTAAATCCCAAAAAATCCCTGAAAACCCAAAAAAACATAAAAATCCTAGAAATACCAGAAAAAATCCTAAAAATTTAAAAGACACAAAAATTAAAAATTAAAAAACACAAAAATCCTTGAAACCCCCTAAAATTGTTAAAATCACTAAAACACCTTAAAACCCTATAAACTCAAAAACCCTTATTTTAAAGACCCGAAAATTTCTAGGTAATTTTTTTAATTAAATGGGAATTTTACGAGTCTGTGAAACATGAAGACACATGATTCCAAGGCCCAGAGTGCCCGGAATCAATTTCTGATGTTTTGTTCAGGTACATTCAGAAAGCGTACGGGTGGGTTTTTATAAATTTTGAACTGGTGCTAGAAATTGAAATACAAGGGCATCGTTGAACTCACAGTGCTAGTATTCACTTAAGTATACTTTCACCTTGATAGTAGTGGGTCGATAATAAAAGATATTTTTTCGGATTTTCATGGAAAATAATAAAATAAAATAAACTACACTGTATTTTATTTTTGAGCCGCCATAAGGAAGTTGGAGGTGGGGTCCACCATAACTAAACCTCCTTGTGGGATTTGAAGTGTGTGGACTACACGACCATAAACTCCCATGAAATGTTATGGTGGTGGGGCCCACCAGAACCTAACCTCCCACGAGAGCTTACTGTGGTGGGGACCACCCGAGACTAAACCCCCATTTTAATTGTGGAAAACTTCTCAACTCCCCCCACTAATGAGGGAGAGCCTCCTTAACTCCTCTACCTTATTTTGTTTTTCCAACACACATGCCATAAATATGCCAAATCCTCCCCATTAATTAATTGAACACATCAATTAATTAATTTAAATCTTTTTTAATTTTGTTCCAACAACTAAATAATAGATAAATTAAAACTATTTTTTTTTCTTGGATCACTTTCATTTTGGTGGAACTTGGGAGAGAGCATGGGAGAAGGATTCCAATGATGAACTTCATCTCCCAACAAAGAACGCTCAACTGCTGAAGAACAACTTCAAATTTATTCCTCAGAACCTCCTTCGACATAGGAAGTACACGACTACAACGAATTGACATCCACTTTCTCACCCCAGCGTTGATGAAAAGTGAACAATGTAGGGAATTTATTTGAATATGATATTATTCCTTTAATTCTTCCCTTCTAAACCAATGAATCGTTGTGGATGTTTTTCCTTGGGGGTTGGGAAATTGTTGTTACAGAAAGATGTGGGGTGTTGGTTTGATTTTTCTTCTATCATATTTTCTTTTTAATTATTTGAAATTCAAGAAAGAATTGATCCACTTTCTACCACACTAAACACAGAGGGTGTGGGCCAAACCAACGTGGCCCGACCCCTCCGCCGCCCTTTTTTGTGATGTTCTTCGGAATATCGATGAGGCAACGAGACGACGAATGTGACAAAGGCAACAGTCGTGCTACTCATGGCCTCTATGACCCGCATCTCCCATTGTCCATGCCATCCACTGGCCAAACCAGTTAGAGCTGCGCTGCGCCCTGACCAAAATGGCCCCGACCACCCCATTCACCGACCGAACCAGCTCCGCCACCCCAGACCGAACTACAGCGCCCTCCCGGCCACCCATACCTCCCGAACCGCAGTTCCATCCAGGCCACCCGTGCCTCTCTACCGATTGCGCCTCCTGGACACATGTGCCCTCCCAACCGCCTTCTCCGTCCCAGCCACCCGCAGCACCTGGCCAAACCGGACCGCGCCCTCACGGCCCCCTCCGGGCTGAACTTTCCTCGCACCGAACTGCAGCCGGTCCGTGACCTCATGACCTCTCCTCGCTCTCGCAGCCTTTCGCAACCCCTCATGGCCGGCTGGGCTGAGCCCAGCAGGCTGAGACAAACCTAACAGGCTGGTCCACCTAACGGGTCAGGCCAGACGCAGCGGATCGGTCCGACTGGGTCGGACCAGATCCGGGCCCACTACGACCCTTTACTTTCTTTTGGCCATATCTTTGGAACCGGATAACTGTTTGACGAATTGTCAGTGGCACTGGTAATCTTGGAGCATGGAATTACTTTTTATTATAACCCACTAGAGTTTGGGGTATAGTTGAGATATGGTCAGGTTGGATCGTGCACGAATCCAACTGGGCCCCTGAGACTAAAAGGTTAATAACTCATAGACCAAAAATCTGATTGACGTGCCATCTGTTGCGTTGAGACCTCTATGACGTGGAGAACCTTTGAGATACTTTTTCATGGGACTTTGTGACATTTGGAGTATTGACCAGTATCTTGTGAAACAAATCCTTCCCTAGCCGAGCAGACAGAGTGTGAAGACCTAGTAGCTGGCTGAGACTTGATGACTGCTGACCGATTTACTCGGAGTGACTCGACTAGCCAGTGGGGAGCGCCTGGTTATGGTGGAAGACCCACGGAAGAGGAGATCCTGGTTGTGGTGGCAGACCCACAATACTCGACAGGAGGAGTACCTCTACAGGATATTAGGGGAACACCGTGTTTTGGCGGAAGACCCATAGTGGGGAGCGCCTTGGTGACGCAGCAGACCCACGGTACTCGATAGGAGGAGTACCTCAACAGTCTAAGGTTAGTTGGAAGCACCTTGGTGTTGTAACAGACCCACTTTAGTCGATAGAGGAGGAGTTCTCCAGCAGTCATGGTTTTGATAATTGTAATAAAAACCCTGGTTGAGCTGAGTCAGTAACTTTTGTGTTTTTTTCATGACTGAGATGGATTACATGACAACTTAGGTATATGTATGGGCATATACCTAACTGGGGTTATCCATTGATTTCATAATTTTTGGTTCATCCTTGTTGGATTTTGTGAGACCTTGAGGGACTCGGGGTCCCTACTGAGTATCGTTATACTCACCCTAGCACAGGTTATGCCCGCACCTCGTAGTGTTGGATGTAGACGACGGACAATGATGATCGAGGCTGAGAGTACCAGGACTGGATAGTACCTAGAGGTGGAACTTACGGCGTGTCAGTACATGGAGGAGACAGACATATCTGGAGTTCTGAGGAGGTGATCTATACCTACCCGTTAGGTAGGAACCTCAAAGTATGACCCAACGACAGTTCTTCTTTCCTTCAGTTGTACTTTCAATTTCTTGTAATTTACTATTGGGCTTGTATTTCTGGCCCCTTTTACTTTCAACACACAATTTTTATATAGTTTTACATAGTGTTTAGTTTCCAACTTGTTCTCTGTTGTGTCTGTTTATAGGTTATAAAGGAAATTCTTTCCCAATTTTAGGGAATTACACCTTTGGTTCTAGTTGCCTGCCCCTGGCCTATGGAAGGTGGGCTTGGGGGAGTCATAGCACGGGCCCTGGGGGACGGGTTGTGAAAAATTGGTATCATAGGGGTCGGTTCTACAACATAACATAGGACTCTGGTCTTTTATATGAAGCAATAGTGTTAAGTGTAGTGAGTGTGGTTTTCAGTTCAGGATGTCCAGTGTTAGTGCGGCGGCCGATGTATCCATACACCAGAACCCTGACTTCTGATTTATGACTCAGTACACGAAAAAACTGATTGCGTCTATGTTTTCCAATGTTTTCTTTATGTCAACTCAACCATGTCAGCTCACCAGGTATAATATTTTTACCGTGTCGCATATGTATCTTTATGGATTCCTCCCCGTGGAT
This sequence comes from Viscum album, assembly GCA_963277665.1. Lineage (NCBI taxonomy): Eukaryota > Viridiplantae > Streptophyta > Magnoliopsida > Santalales > Viscaceae > Viscum > Viscum album. The sequence goes on from OY728156.1 coordinate 124,136,084, forward strand.
GACCATCTAGAGTCCTGAGATTTTTACGCATAGATACCCCACCGAGCGATGAGGCCTCAGTGAAATGACCTTTTCTAGTGGAGGCACCAACAGTTTTACTTTCTGTTGGGCCACCGATTCCACATGCCCCAATAGCAGATGATTCGCGTCTCTTGAGTGTGTTGCACGAGTTCCAGTGCCAGAGGCCACCCAGGTTTAGGAAAGAGATGGACCCACAGGCAGCTGAGGATTGGTTAGAGGCCATGGTGAGAGTTTTCCGACTAGTAGGGACACCAGCCGACTTCATGGTGATTCTTGCTGACAGCCTTCTATAGGAAGCAGTGGGCATATGGTGGAGTTTGATGCTCCAAGTTCATGACAAGATGACACTTCTCTGGGAAAACTTTGAGACCCTATGTCAGGAAGAGTTTGTTCCACCTACTCTTCACACAGTGCGCACACAAGAGCTACTTTGTCTACAACAGGGTACCACGATTGTAGCTCAGTGCTCAGTGAGGTTCACAGACCTCTCATGCTACTCCACCAATATGGTACAAGACCAATTCTTCAAGGCTCAGACCATCGAGTAGGGACTCATCTGGGAGATTTGTGGTTCAGTGATCTCACTCAGCATCCCGACGCAGGTTGGGGTGTTAGAGAGAGCCCTCATAGTGGAGAGTTTCATTGATGAGTAGTCTCCAACAGCGAGATCCACCACCCGTCGACACATTGCGGTGTCTTCTACAGCTGGAAATAGATAGATGTCAAAGAGGTCCAATAGCACCATACCTACAGCTGGACGACCACATGACTCAGGATCGGTTGTGCGGGGCACCCCTAGCAGAGACATTCATTCCAGGAGTGGGCAGTGTTTCACATGCAGTGGGCAGGGTCACATGGATTGTGACTGTCTGACCTACTATACAGATTATCAGCAGACGATCGAAGGACCGCCCATCCAAAGACATAGAATCGATCGAGGTGGTCCACAGGGAGCAGGTGGACGTGGTAGAGGAGCTATTCGTGCAGCCGGAGGTGGGTGACATTTCGAGGTGTTACCGCCACCACCACTAGGAGGTCCACCCCGACCGCAGGGAGCATGTGGACAAGGTAGAGCTCAACTCTAGGTAGATGAGGCTTACTATCATGGCACTACAGAGATGATTCAAGGTACGATCTATTTCTACTCCACTAAATCTACAGTTCTTATAGACACAAGTGCCAATCACTCTTTCATTGTCACCGCCCTCATTCAGATCGTGGAGATTCCTATGGAGCTGTTGGCTCAATCCTTACAGATAGTTACTTCTAAGGGAGCAGACTCGATGATTATGCACTCGTTTCGGTAGTGTGAGGTTACTCTAGGAGGCAAGGGCTTCAGCTGGGATCTCCTAGTAGCGGCATCAATGCCTTACGACATCATCTTGGGTATGGACTGGTCATCTACAGTCCATGCTCATATTGACTATATTAGGATAAATGTGTGATGTGTCTTCACAGATGGGACTAAGTGTAACACCCGAGACTTTTATGTTATATAAATCATCAAAGGAATCTTTTTCTACACAACACTTTCTTGGCTTGCTTTACACGCAATCGCGACCTTCCTCGATAGCTTGCGTCGTACGCAATACCGAGTTTCACTAAACAACAATATGCTATTAAAACTAGCCGTTATGAATAGTAATAACCACTTTTTGAAATTTTATAAATTTTATTTTTCAAAATGGACTTCATTTTTGGACTCAGAATATCGAAATTAGCCTAGGGTGAAATTTTGGTATTTTTCTGAAAAACTTTCAATTTTTGATGAATAGTGAAACCACTAAGTGGTAGGTTAAAAACTGAATTTTGCATAAAACTTAATTTTACCGCTTCTGTGAATGGAATTTCAAAAATCCGAGAGACACGGTTAATATCAAGGACTAAAATGTGGTTCAATGAGATGAAAATAATTTTTTGGTGAATAGTAACTTTTTACTATTTTTACCGCGGTTAATAGTAAATAGGGTAACTAAGGGTAATTATGATATTAATATTACCCTAACACATGTCCTAATTCTATTGGACAAGTGTAATTCGACCAAAAACAAACTTAGGAATAAAATATGACCATTTAGGCCCACTTGGATTAGATTAGGACATTTATTATTAATTTATTTAAAGAAGGGTTAAAATAGTTAAAATCAAAGTTTAATAAGTAAATCATTTTTAATATTGGGTTATACATAAGATAAATTCGATTGTAAATATTCATTAGAAAGCTAAAAAGATTTCCTACATGATGGTATTTTATTTGTAATTTTTAGACATCAAATAATTTAATTTATTTATGACACAAAGATGATGCAGTAATTATCTTATTAATGAAATATTGACAAAATTGATAATATAAATACCAAAATAAATGTAATTTGAGACTTTTTATGAATTCCACTAATTTTCTAGGTTACTATGATATATTAGTATTTATTTAATCAACTTGGTTCGAACATATAATTCTGTTATGACTTTGACAAAAATCATATATCAAATAGTGTCAAAATTGACACAAAATAGTTTTTAAATCAAATATTATATTATTAATTGTTATTTTATTCCTAAAAATCTAAGGTTCGGCCAAATGACTTAGATAAGGATATATATTTTAATAATAAACAATTTGGGGTTCGTTTGGCATGTTATAGTAAGTGTATTAACCATATAGTGAAAGAAAACAAAAAGTCATGGTAAAAGTTAAATTATTTAACTTAGAGTTAAATCTAATTGATAAGGTTAAAATAATACCCTAAACTTGTCTAAATTCTATTGGTTGATAGGATTTCGACCCATCCCCACTTTGGCTTCGAAATAAGACCCTTTGGAACCATTATAAACCGATTTTGACTTTAATATAAAATAATATTTTGAGATATTCCTAAGGTGCCCCTCTCCTCCCTTATAAAAGGGCACCTCCTCCCCCTCCTCCTCACACCAATTTGAGCACTCAAGCTCGGCCCACCCCTGCCATTTTCCCGTCTCCACTTCCCTAGAATAATCCTAGAGGTCCTGGTATTCTCCAAAGACCAATCTTAGTTCCTTAAGTGGAGGATTCAAAAAGGCGTTCCAAAGAAGAGGTAATATCCATTACCGATCTTTTCAATTTCTTTCTTCTTCAACTTCTTCTTCTTTAGTTGTTTCATGATAAAGTAATAACATCAGTATTACTTACATACTGATATGTTATTATAAATATGAAACAACCCTAATTCACCTTCTATCCATCCTACGGAAAAATGAAATCACCGCGCGTGCGTACGTACGGAATACCGTCTCCACGCCGTGGTGTAATCTATTTTCCACCATCACCTTACAAGGATGGGTATAATGGTGTAATCAGTAACTATATATGATTATTATTAAGTAATATTGATACTGAAATAATATATATATACTCCAATACAATTCCACGATCATAGGAACGATATCATCACTCGTGCGTACGTACGGAATACCGTCTCCACGATGTGATGCGACTCGTTCTACATGATCTTCATTTCATAATGATTATATAAATGAATTGAATGAATGAATATGGTATATAATACACTAATACCATTCTGGAAATGAATTATCTATAACCTAAAGATAAGAATAAGAATTTATTCGACAAAACACGCATAAGAACAAAAAGTTATAAAGACCCGAGTAACAAGTAACAATGAAATATTACTAACAAGAAGCTAATAATATGACCATATATGATCTCATATCAATATGTATGATTCTGGAATAAGTCAATAACATTATTTAAACCATTATACTGGATCTTCGGACACGAACAAAGCAAATTGGACCTAAGGTAAGGGAAATATCACAATCTCATTTTTATCCGAGATTGTTTATTCGTAAGTATTTACTGGGGTGTATTTTATCATCCACATCCATGTTCCCTTAATATGTAATATTGTTTCCATCCACTTGCAATAGTTTAAATCCAATTTTACCCTTAGGTGAGTTTTTAGTAAAGAATATGAAAGGAATCTTTTGTCGTTTTTTTCCGTACGAGGTACTTTTTTGACTTTTCCGACAAAAGTACGAAGAATGTTTTTTTTAACTTATACGGCATGAATGGATTTTTAAAACATTACATCAAAGAAGCTTCCTTTAAAAGTTCTCAAGTTTATTTTTAATCAACTTCTTTTATTTTAAAGTTGTATGACATGTTATGAAAGGAAAAATATTTTTGAAGAAGAAAGGATATTTTCCTCAAGAATTCAATTCAAGTGTTTTATCAAAATTATTTTCCATCTAAGATAATAAAGGGTTATGTTTCTATCCATATTTTTACATTGGTTTGACTATGTTGTGATGGAATTATGTTTATGAATTCCTTTATCATATATGAATTGATTTATGATTTCATGATGTTTCAAGAATCCCATTTTTGTTACATGTGTTATGCGATGATGCATGTTTTATGATTATGTGGCACACATAAGAAAGGATTCATTATAAGATGGGTGGGACCTATATCTCCCTCCAATGCATTGGGTAATGATTTTATATCTCATGAGATAGACATGGCTGGAACGGAAGGTTATTTCGGTTCAGTGATACAGGACTGAAACGAGGAGTGAACTCGGTTCAGAAAGGGACTTTGTCCACTAAGATAGTCTTGGCAATGAGTCATGACTAACAAGAAATGATTTTCCATGATTATGTGTGCATGCCACAAAGTTTCAAGTTTTATGTTATGGGGATCTCATTTTCACTTCTATGATTTATTCCATGTTAAGATATTATGATCTCTTTTGCAGCTTTTGATTTTCAAAAAGATATGATATGATTTTTATTTCCTTTATTTGCCCTTGCTGAGCATTTGAGCTCACCCTTTTATGTTTTCTTTTCCCCAGGTCAGGAAGATGGATATTAAGTAGAATATGCTAAAAGGGACCCTAGATATGATGAAATAAATGGGAGACACTGTAGAAGATTTATGAACCAGTTGTTTATGTTTCCCAGTTTCTAAAGACACTATACCTATACGGTCCTTTGTGGTTTTGTCATATGTTGTAATAAGTGTGCTTCAATTTTGAAGTATTAACAATGTATGTAAAGTGTGGGTCGTTATAGTTGGTATCAGAGGAAAGGTATAGTCAACCTTTGGAAACTAGGATGTGAAAGCCTTAGTAATAACCCTAAGGATAAGTCTAAGCATAGAACACAATTTTAGAAATGGCCTTGAATAACCTAGGATAAGACCTTAAGCATGAAAATTTTATTCTTGAATTATGTGGTTTCCTATTATAATTAGTGTTGCTCACACTATTCTTCTTGGTTTTAGTCAATGGCTGGAACCCGAAGGAACCGTGTTAATGCGGAATGCGATGGGCAATGCAATGATTGTCCCCCTGAGCAACCAAACGATATGGGAGCTGGAATGCAAAATCTTGTAGCCATGCTCACACAACTTTCTCAAGCTATGAATCATGCAGGATTTCCAAACGAACAAAGAAGGGAGCAACATTCTGTTGAATCCTTCATGAGGCAGCGTCCACCATCTTTCAGCGGGTCTACTGATCCATTAGTTGCTGAACAATGGATTAGTACTAATGAAAAGATATTTTCAGTTCTTCAATGTTCTGAGCATGATAAAGTCATCCTAGCAGTGTATCGTTTGGAAGGAGATGCGGATCAATGGTGGAATCTTGTTAAGAATACGAGGCAAAGGGATGAAATTGAGTCTATGGAATGGGACGAGTTCAAGAACTTATTTTTCAATAAGTACATCCCTCGTATTCTCCGAACAAAGATGGAGAAAGAGTTCCTTGAACTGAAGCAAAGGGATGATGAATCTGTTAGTACCTATGAAGCAAATTTTACAAGACTTGCAAGGTACGCTTCTGGTATTATTATCCAACCTGAGAGTAAGATCGATCGATTCTTTAGTGGCTTAAAACCAAGTCTTCGAAGGGCGTTATCCATAAGGGACTTCAATAGCTACGAAGAAATCGTTCGATGTGCTCTCAAAGTCGAGATGGAGATTGGAGTAACCCATCAGTCACATGGGTTTGATAAGAAGAGGAAGATGGAATTCAAAGAAAAATCTAAAGAGCACACAGAAAAGAAGATGAACTTTCCCTTATGCTCAAAGTGTGGAAAGAAACATGGAGGGAGTTGTCTTAAAGGGACAAGTAAATGTTTTAAATGTGGAAAGGAAGGTCATCGGGCATTTGAATGCCGTGATAATGGGAAGAAGATGTCTAATGATGCAAACAAAGGAAGGGATACACAGAATGAACCTGCTACACTTCAATGCTTCAAGTGCAAGGAGATGGGGCATTATGCCAATCAATGCCCAAATCCAAGGGTTGATGATGATGGTCGACGTCAACAAACTCTTAAGGCTAAAGACAAAGGAAAGTCACATGCAATTTCTATCAGCGATGTGGAGTACAATAACGATGTGGTGAAAGGTACACTTACCATCCACTCTAAAGTAGCAAATGTTTTATTTGATTCTGGATCCACCCACTCTTTTATTTCTGAAGACTTTTCTAAGGGTATCACCGTACTACCTCAACAATTAGATGTTGAGTTAGCTGTGACAACACCTAATGGCACATCAATCGCATCAAAAGTTTATAATTCTTCTCCGATCGAAGTTTGTGGGAAAGTGCTTCCTGCAAATCTTGTGATCCTTCCTTTAGTGGAATTTGATGTGATTCTTGGCATGGATTGGCTTTCTCTACATGGAGCTCATATCAATTGCCAAAGAAGGGAAGTCACATTTCATATTCCAGATCAACCTACGATCGTCTATCAATGCAAGGATGAACATAACCTTCCAGTGGAAATTTCTTCCATCTTATGGGTATTGATTCCACTAAATGAAGGTTATTTATCTCAAATGGTTGGTGAGAAACTCACGATTAAGAATATGCCCATTGTACGGGAGTTTGATGATGTCTTTCCGGAGGAATTGCCGGGTCTTCCACCAAATCGTGAAGTTGAGTTTTCAATAGAACTCGTACCGGGTGCTTTGCCTATTTCAAAGACACCTTATAGAATGGCCCCAATTGAGTTGCAGGAATTGAAGAAGCAACTCCAAGAGAATCTTGATAAGGGATTCATACGCCCTAGTGCGTCACCTTGGGGAGCACCTGTTCTATTTGTTAAGAAGAAAGATGGATCAATGAGACTCTGCATTGATTATCGAGAACTTAACAGGATCACTATCAAGAACAAATATCCTCTCCCACGCATTGATGACTTATTTGACCAACTACGCGGAGCTCAATACTTTTCCAAGATTGATCTTCGTTCAGGGTATCATCAATTAAGGGTCAAAAGGGAGGATATACCAAAGACGGCTTTCCGTACAAGGTATGGACACTATGAATTTATAGTGATGCCATTTGGTCTTACTAATGCCCCTGCTATCTTCATGGATCTAATGAATAGAGTCTTTAGAGACTATCTTGATCAATTTGTGGTAGTCTTTATAGACGATATTCTTGTCTATTCAAAGAGCAAGGAAGAGCATGAAGATAACTTGAGAATTATATTGAAGACCCTGAGAAAAGAGAAGCTTTATGCCAAATTTACCAAGTGTGAATTTTGGCTTCAAAAAGTTGCATTTTTGGGTCATATAATCTCAAAAGAGGGGATATCTGTGGATCCAGCAAAAACAGAGGTTATCGAAAGATGGTCAAGACCAACAACAGTAACTGAGATCCGAAGTTTTCTTGGTTTGGCTGGATATTATCGACGTTTTGTAAAAGATTTTTCACGATTATCTAATCCACTCACCAAGTTGACTCGGAAAGGAGTTAAGTTTGTCTGGACAGAGGAATGTGAAGAGAATTTCAAGGAGTTGAAAAGAAGGTTATCCAGTGCACCTGTGCTCACACTGCCTTGTAGTGGAGAAAGGTTTGTGATCTACAGTGATGCATCCAAGAAGGGATTGGGGTGTGTTCTTATGCAAAATGATATGGTGATAGCTTATGCCTCACGACAGTTGAAAATCCATGAACAAAATTACCCAACACATGATTTGGAGTTGGCTGCGGTAATCTTTGCATTAAAGATTTGGAGGCATTACCTTTATGGTGAAAGGTGTGATATTTATACTGATCATAAAAGTTTAAAGTATATTTTCACACAAAAGGAGCTGAATATGCGCCAAAGAAGATGGTTGGAGCTGATTAAGGATTATGACTGCTCAATCCATTACCACCCTGGGAAAGCAAACAAGGTGGCAGATGCATTAAGTCGACAAGACCATGCTAGTTTATCCATGATGAGGATCACAAAAGATCCAATATTTATGGATTTACAAAGGATGGATCTTGGAATTATAATGGAATGGGAAAAATCTTATCTTTCTCAAATGAATGTTCAACCATCTATACATGTGAAGATTAAAGAGGCACAGAAAGAAGATGTCGAGTTACAAAAGAAGGTGAGAAATGTTCCTGAATTCAACCTTGATTGTGATGGGATAATAAAGTTCAGGAATCGGGTTTGTGTTCCTCCCATCCCCGAATTAAAGAAAGAGCTGCTGGATGAGGCTCATAGTTCTTCATTCTCTATTCATCCTGGAAGCACGAAGATGTATAGGGACCTGAAAGAGTACTTCTGGTGGGATGGCATGAAAAGAGATGTTGCTGAATATGTCTCTCGATGCTTGGTTTGTCAACAAGTTAAAGCTGAGAGACAGAAGTCTAAGGGGATGTTACAACCATTACCCATACCCGAATGGAAATGGGAAAACATCACTATGGACTTTGTCACAGGACTTCCTAAAACATCCAAAGGCAATAATGCTATCTGGGTCATAGTTGATCGTCTTACAAAGTCTGCACACTTCATTGCTATTAGAGAGGATTTCTCTCTAGATCAGCTTGCCAAGATATATGTAAAGGAAGTGGTAAGATTGCATGGAGTACCACTTTCTATTATATCTGATCGAGATCCGAGATTTACCTCGAAGTTCTGGCGAAGTCTTCAGCATACTCTGGATACAGAGTTGAGTTTCAGCACTGCTTATCATCCCCAGACAGACGGTCAGTCTGAGAGAACAATTCAAACCCTAGAAGATATGTTGAGAGCTTGCTCTATGGATTTCAAAGGAGGTTGGGATCAACACCTACCTTTGGTGGAATTTTCTTATAATAATAGCTTTCACTCCAGTATTCAGATGGCTCCTTATGAATCTCTCTATGGAAAGAAATGCAGGACTCCAACTTGCTGGGATGAAGTTGGGGAAAGAAAGCTATTAGGACCTGATCTCGTTGATGAAATGGCAGAAAAGGTCAGATCTATTCAACAACACATAAGAGCAGCTCAGAGTCGACAGAAAAGTTATGCCGACAACCGAAGAAAAGACCTAGAGTTTGAAGTGGGTGATAAAGTGTTCTTACGAATATCTCCCTGGAAGAGGGTTATGAGATTTGGAAAGAAGGGGAAGTTGAGCCCTAGATATATCGGTCCTTTTGAAATACTGGATCGTGTTGGGAAGGTAGCTTACCGATTGGCGCTTCCACCGAATCTCTCTCAAGTTCACGATGTGTTCCATGTATCTCTCCTGAGAAAGTACATACCAGATCCTTCACATGTACTCAGCTCAGAAGTTGTACCACTGGAGCAAGATCTTTCTTATGAAGAACAGCCGATAGAGATTCTGGATCATAGCGAAAAAGTCCTACGAAACAAGACCACTCGCTTGGTGAAAGTTTTATGGAGAAACCACCAACTTGAAGAAGCTACATGGGAGCTTGAGGATATGATGAGGGAGAAGTATCCTCATTTGTTTGTTGCAAAGTGACGAATTTCGAGGGAGAAATTCTTTTTAAGGGGGGTAGAATGTAACACCCGAGACTTTTATGTTATATAAATCATCAAAGGAATCTTTTTCTACACAACACTTTCTTGGCTTGCTTTACACGCAATCGCGACCTTCCTCGATAGCTTGCGTCGTACGCAATACCGAGTTTCACTAAACAACAATATGCTATTAAAACTAGCCGTTATGAATAGTAATAACCACTTTTTGAAATTTTATAAATTTTATTTTTCAAAATGGACTTCATTTTTGGACTCAGAATATCGAAATTAGCCTAGGGTGAAATTTTGGTATTTTTCTGAAAAACTTTCAATTTTTGATGAATAGTGAAACCACTAAGTGGTAGGTTAAAAACTGAATTTTGCATAAAACTTAATTTTACCGCTTCTGTGAATGGAATTTCAAAAATCCGAGAGACACGGTTAATATCAAGGACTAAAATGTGGTTCAATGAGATGAAAATAATTTTTTTGGTGAATAGTAACTTTTTACTATTTTTACCGCGGTTAATAGTAAATAGGGTAACTAAGGGTAATTATGATATTAATATTACCCTAACACATGTCCTAATTCTATTGGACAAGTGTAATTCGACCAAAAACAAACTTAGGAATAAAATATGACCATTTAGGCCCACTTGGATTAGATTAGGACATTTATTATTAATTTATTTAAAGAAGGGTTAAAATAGTTAAAATCAATGTTTAATAAGTAAATCATTTTTAATATTGGGTTATACATAAGATAAATTCGATTGTAAATATTCATTAGAAAGCTAAAAAGATTTCCTACATGATGGTATTTTATTTGTAATTTTTAGACATCAAATAATTTAATTTATTTATGACACAAAGATGATGCAGTAATTATCTTATTAATGAAATATTGACAAAATTGATAATATAAATACCAAAATAAATGTAATTTGAGACTTTTTATGAATTACACTAATTTTCTAGGTTACTATGATATATTAGTATTGATTTAATCAACTTGGTTCGAACATATAATTCTGTTATGACTTTGACAAAAATCATATATCAAATAGTGTCAAAATTGACACAAAATAGTTTTTAAATCAAATATTATATTATTAATTGTTATTTTATTCCTAAAAATCTAAGGTTCGGCCAAATGACTTAGATAAGGATATATATTTTAATAATAAACAATTTGGGGTTCGTTTGGCATGTTATAGTAAGTGTATTAACCATATAGTGAAAGAAAACAAAAAGTCATGGTAAAAGTTAAATTATTTAACTTAGAGTTAAATCTAATTGATAAGGTTAAAATAATACCCTAAACTTGTCTAAATTCTATTGGTTGATAGGATTTCGACCCATCCCTACTTTGGCTTCGAAATAAGACCCTTTGGAACCATTATAAACCGATTTTGACTTTAATATAAAATAATATTTTGAGATATTCCTAAGGTGCCCCTCTCCTCCCTTATAAAAGGGCACCTCCTCCCCCTCCTCCTCACACCAATTTGAGCACTCAAGCTCGGCCAACCCCTGCCATTTTCCCTTCTCCACTTCCCTAGAATAATCCTAGAGGTCCTGGTATTCTCCAAAGACCAATCTTAGTTCCTTAAGTGGAGGATTCAAAAAGGCGTTCCAAAGAAGAGGTAATATCCATTACCGATCTTTTCAATTTCTTTCTTCTTCAACTTCTTCTTCTTTAGTTGTTTCATGATAAAGTAATAACATCAGTATTACTTACATACTGATATGTTATTATAAATATGAAACAACCCTAATTCACCTTCTATCCATCCTACGGAAAAATGAAATCACCGCGCGTGCGTACGTACGGAATACCGTCTCCACGCCGTGGTGTAATCTATTTTCCACCATCACCTTACAAGGATGGGTATAATGGTGTAATCAGTAACTATATATGATTATTATTAAGTAATATTGATACTGAAATAATATATATATACTCCAATACAATTCCACGATCATAGGAACGATATCATCACTCGTGCGTACGTACGGAATACCGTCTCCACGATGTGATGCGACTCGTTCTACATGATCTTCATTTCATAATGATTATATAAATGAATTGAATGAATGAATATGGTATATAATACACTAATACCATTCTGGAAATGAATTATCTATAACCTAAAGATAAGAATAAGAATTTATTCGACAAAACACGCATAAGAACAAAAAGTTATAAAGACCCGAGTAACAAGTAACAATGAAATATTACTAACAAGAAGCTAATAATATGACCATATATGATCTCATATCAATATGTATGATTCTGGAATAAGTAAATAACATTATTTAAACCATTATACAGGAGCTTCGGACACGAACAAAGCAAATCGGACCTAAGGTAAGGGAAATATCACAATCTCATTTTTATCCGAGATTGTTTATTCGTAAGTATTTACTGGGGTGTATTTTATCATCCACATCCATGTTCCCTTAATATGTAATATTGTTTCCATCCACTTGCAATAGTTTAAATCCAATTTTACCCTTAGGTGAGTTTTTAGTAAAGAATATGAAAGGAATCTTTTGTCGTTTTTTTCCGTACGAGGTACTTTTTTGACTTTTCCGACAAAAGTACGAAGAATGTTTTTTTTTAACTTATACGGCATGAATGGATTTTTAAAACATTACATCAAAGAAGCTTCCTTTACAAGTTCTCAAGTTTATTTTTAATCAACTTCTTTTATTTTAAAGTTGTATGACATGTTATGAAAGGAAAAATATTTTTGAAGAAGAAAGGATATTTTCCTCAAGAATTCAATTCAAGTGTTTTATCAAAATTATTTTCCATCTAAGATAATAAAGGGTTATGTTTCTATCCATATTTTTACATTGGTTTGACTATGTTGTGATGGAATTATGTTTATGAATTCCTTTATCATATATGAATTGATTTATGATTTCATGATGTTTCAAGAATCCCATTTTTGTTACATGTGTTATGCGATGATGCATGTTTTATGATTATGTGGCACACATAAGAAAGGATTCATTATAAGATGGGTGGGACCTATATCTCCCTCCAATGCATTGGGTAATGATTTTATATCTCATGAGATAGACATGGCTGGAACGGAAGGTTATTTCGGTTCAGTGATACAGGACTGAAACGAGGAGTGAACTCGGTTCAGAAAGGGACTTTGTCCACTAAGATAGTCTTGGCAATGAGTCATGACTAACAAGAAATGATTTTCCATGATTATGTGTGCATGCCACAAAGTTTCAAGTTTTATGTTATGGGGATCTCATTTTCACTTCTATGATTTATTCCATGTTAAGATATTATGATCTCTTTTGCAGCTTTTGATTTTCAAAAAGATATGATATGATTTTTATTTCCTTTATTTGCCCTTGCTGAGCATTTGAGCTCACCCTTTTATGTTTTCTTTTCCCCAGGTCAGGAAGATGGATATTAAGTAGAATATGCTAAAAGGGACCCTAGATATGATGAAATAAATGGGAGACACTGTAGAAGATTTATGAACCAGTTGTTTATGTTTCCCAGTTTCTAAAGACACTATACCTATACGGTCCTTTGTGGTTTTGTCATATGTTGTAATAAGTGTGCTTCAATTTTGAAGTATTAACAATGTATGTAAAGTGTGGGTCGTTATACTAAGTTTACCTTCACTAGCGATAAGGGATCCTTTTCAGCGTAGGACGGACTTTACTGGAGGAGATTTCAGCCGAGCACTCATCAGTTGGCTGCCCTTACCCTCAGACTAGTTGATGAGGATAGTCCGAGCTATCCTGCAGTGCTGGACTAGATGTTTTCCCTGATGATGTCTCATGTATACCATTTCACATAGAGGTGGAATTTTACATTTACTTGTACCCCAGGATGACACCGATATCTACACCAGCATATCTGATGGATCCCACGGAGCTTTGCGAGCTATGGGTACAACTAGAGGACTTGCACAAGAAGGGATTCATTCGGCCCAGTGTTTCTCCCTGGGAAGCCCTGATTCTATTCACCAATAAGGAGGATGGGATTTTGAGGCTTTTTTTGACTATTAGTGTCCAAACTAGGTGATCTTGAAGAAAAAGTACCCAATTTTAAGGATTGAAGACCTCTTTGATCAGTTGAAGGGAGCATGGTGGTTCTTGAAGATAGACCTCAGATCAGGCTATCACCGGCTCAGAGTTTGAGACGAGGATGTGCAGAAGATAGAATTCAGATGTTCGTATGCATAGTAGAAGTTCTTGATTATGTCATTCAGTGTAACCAATTCTTCAGTAGTGTTAATGGGCTCATAAATAGTATCTTTCAGCCAAACCTCGATCTCTTTGTCATTGTCTTCATCAACGACATTTTGATCTAATCATCTACTCAGGAGAAGCATGCCTATCACTTTTGGGTAGTACTAGACACACTCTGAGTGCAAAAACTTTATGGTAAGCTCTCGAAGTGTCAGTTCTTGATCAGAGAGATTCACTTTCTGGGACATTCCATCTTGGAGGATGGAGTTGTTGTAGATCCAGCGAATATTGAGTTGGTACTTGTTTGGGAGCCACCCAGGATTGTGACGGAGGTACAGAGTTTCCTGGGTTTGGTAGGATACTACAAGAGGTTTGTGTCAGACTTCTCCAGAGTTGAAGCACCACTATCATCCTTAATGAATAAGGGTCAACCCTTTATGTTATTGGAGATATGCTAGCATATATTTCAGGAGTTGAGCCAGATGTTGACTATTTCCCCCATCTTGAGGCTTCCATAGGAAGGTGTTGGTTATGTAGTCTACTACGACGCATTAGGGACCATATTTGGATGTGTCCTAATGCAAGAGTGACCAGTGATCACTTATGGTTCACGATAGCTGAGACATCATGAGTAGAACTATTCTACCCATGACCTAGAGTTAGCAGCAGTGGTGTTCGACTTCAAGATCGGGCGACACTATCTAATGGGAGAACATTTTATCGTCAAATATGATCACAATAGTCTTAGGTATATTTTCTCTCAGAAGGACATGAACCTGAGACAACAACGTTGTCTTGAGTTCCTCCAGGACTATGACTTCGAGATAGTCTATACTCCTGGGAAGGGGAATGTTGTTGCAGATGCACTCAGCAGGAGATCTGGTATACAGCTGCTAGGAGAGGTGACAGAGCATCTGGCTACATTACAGATGTCCTTTGTGGATAGAGATGGATCATCCTTCCTTCAGTCTCTTACAGTCACTCCCCCCCTTTTTCAATGAGTCATGGAGGCGTTGCATGGGGACACTGACTACGAGACACAACATGCTCAGATATCCACAGGGCAGGAAACTGATGGATTTTCTGAATGTGGGGAGCATGTAATCCTCTTTAGAGTCTATATACTATAGTACTAGTGTCACTTTTGGAAGAAGTGTTGAGGGAGTTCCACGCATCCCCTCTAGAAGTACATTCGGGGGTGGAGAAGATGTACCAGGTTCTCCGATGATAGCACTGGTGGCTGGGAATGAAAAAAGAATTTTCAGAGTTTGTTTCGCAGTGCCTCACCTGTCAGGAAGTGAAGGAGGAGAATCAGGTACCAACATGATTGGTTCATCCTTTAGAGGTACCAGAGTGGAAGTGGGATGGGATATCCATGGATTTCATGATAGTACTTCCAAGTACATCCAGAGGCCATGACTCGATCTGGTTGATCATCGACCGACTCACCGAGTCGTCCCACTTTTTACCGATCAGAGAGAAGGGTTTAGTAGAGAGCATGGGACGCCTCTATGTGCAGGTGATTGGGTGGATTCATGGAGTACCTTCGACAATTTACTCTAATCGTGACACACATTTTACTTCCCAGCTATGGAATGGGTTTCAGGAAGCTTTCACGACACAGCTTCGTTTGAGCACCGCCTCCCATCCTCAGACAAATGTCCAGACTGAGCGGACCATTCTGACTCTTAAGGACATGATGCGTGCTTGTGTCCTCGACTTCGGTCACAGTTGGGAGGATCACTTACATTTGGTTGAGTTTTCATACAACAATATCTATAACTCCACCGTTGGTATGGCACATTTTGAGGCCTTATACGAGCGACCTTGAATATCACCTTTGTGCTGGACTGACCTAGGGGAGTCAGAACTAGTGGGACCAGAGATGGTACGAGCTACCAAGGAGAAGATGCAGATCATCTAGTAGTGGATGAAGACTGCACAGAGCAGCCAGAAGTCGTATGTTGACAGGAGACGGAGACCTCTAGAGTTCGATGATGGCGACCACGTCTTTCTATGGGTCTCACCTCGATGGGGTCTACAGATATTTGGCTGAGGGGGAAATTTATCTCTGAGATTCATCGGACCTTTTTAGGTCCTCAGCAGAGTTGGCGAGTTGGCTTACTCCTTATCTCTTCCACCTCAGTTGCATCAGGTCCAAGACATCTTCCACGTATCCTAGCTGAGGAGATACATGCACGACCCTTCCCACATCATCGACCATGGCGAGTTGGACGTTGACGATGGGGAGACTTTTATGGAGGTTCTAGTATAGATTGAGGATCAATGGGAACGGGTCCTTCATGGATGGTCGATACCTCTGGTGCACGTTCATTTGCAGCACAGGAACCTCCAAGAGAGCACATGGGAGCGGGAGGCTCATATGCATGCCCAGTACCCCCACTTGTTCCCTTAATTATGAGTTGTAGCTTATGGGGACGTAAATATTTGAGGTGGGGAGAATGTAAAGACCTGTAAATTTCTATGCATTTTTTTAAATTAAATGGGATTTTTATGAGTCCTTGAAACTTGACGGCGCGTGATTCTGTGGCCCGGAGTGCCCAGAATCAATTTCTGAAGTTTTGTTCGGGTACGTTCAGTAAATGTACGAGTGGGTTTTTATAACTTTTGAACCAGTGCTCGAAATTGAAATCTGAGGGAACCGTTGAAATCGCAGTGCCAGTATTCGCTTAACGAGATTTTCACCTCGACAGTAGTGGGTCAAGAATAAAAGTTAGTTTTTGGGTTTTTTGTGGAAAATAATAAAATAAAATGAACTAAAATTTATTTTATTTTTGAACCACCATGTGGATGTTTGGGGTGGGGTCCACCAGAACTAAGCCATCTAATGGGAGTTGATGTGTGGGGACCACCTGACCAAAACCTCCCAAGGGAGGATATGGTGGTGGGGCCCTCCCGAACCTAACCTCCCGCGAGAGGTTACAGTGGTGGGGACCACCTGGGACTAAACCCCTATTTTAATTATGGAAAACCTCTCAAATCCCCTCATTAATGAGGGGGATCATCTTCACCTCCCCTACCCAATTAATTATACCAATGCAGAAGCCATTAATGTGAAAAATCCTCCCCATTAATTAATTGAGAACATCAATTAATTAATTTAAATCTTTTTGAATTTTGTGCCAACAACTAAATAATAGATAACTTAAATCTATTATTTTGTCTTGGCTCACTTTCATTTTGGTGGAACTTGGGAGAGAGATTGGGAGAATTCTTCCAAGTAAGAACTTCATCTCCTGATGAAGAATGCTCCACCGACGAAGAACGCTCCACCGATGAAGAACGACTTCGACTTTCTTCCTCAGAACCTCCTTCGACGTAGGAAGTACTCATCTACAATCAATCGACGTCCACTTTATTGTGCCAACATCGACGAACAACGAACAAGGTAGAGAATTTATTTGAATATGATATTATTCCTTTAATTATTCCCTTCTAAATGAATGAATAATTATGGAAGTTTTTCATTGTGGGTTGGGAATTTTTTTTTGCAGAAAGATGTGGGGTGTTGGTTTTATTTTTCTTCTATCTTCTTTTCTTGTCAATTCTTTGAAATTCAAGAAATAATTGATCCACTTTCTACCACCCTAAACGTAGAGGGTATGGGCCAAACCAACATGGACTGAACCCTCCCTCGCTCTTGTTTGTGATGTTCTTCGGAATGATGATGAGGCGATGAGATGACGAATGCGATGAACGCAACGATCGTGCTACCCGCTGTCTCTGCTGCCCGAATTGGCTTCCGGCCGTGCCATCCGTCAGCTGAACTGGTCTTTGCCACGTCGCACCTCATCTGAACCGGCCTTGGCCGCACCGCACCCCATCCGGGCCACACTGGGCACGCCCTCCGCCTGACTCAACCGGTCGAGCCTACCCCAGCCACCCCGTCCGCCGGCCAAACCGACTCCGTCGCCCCGGGCCGAACCGCGGCGCCCTCCTGGCCGCCCACACCTCCCGGCCGCCCTTACCTCTGGGCCACCTATGGAACCTCCATGTAGCATATTCCCTCCCAACTTCCCATGCATCCCAGCCAAACCGGCTCACACCCTCGCAGCGCCCTCCGGGCCAAACAGCCCTTGTGATCGGTCCGCGCTCTCACAGCCTTCCGCGACCCTTCCCAGCCCGCTGGGCTGGGCCGAGTCGGCCCTGCCTAACCTCTCAGGTTGGCCCACCTAACGGGCCAGGCGAGACCCAACGAGTCAGGCCGGGTTGACCCAAACTGTTTCGGCCTAGACAGGCTCGGGCCGACCGGGTCGGACCGGACCCAGGCTCACTACGACCATTTACATTTTTTGGCCACATCTTTTGCACCAGACAACCGTTTAACGAACCGTCAGCGGGGTTGGTAATCTTGGAGCATGACGGTCACATTGAGTATACCCCACTAGAGTTTGGGGTATAGTTAAGATATGTTCAGGTTGGATCGCGCATGAATCTAATCGGGCCCTCGGGACTAAATGGTTAATAACTCAAAGACCGGGCGTCCGATTGATGCACCATCTATTGCGTTAAGACCTCTATGACGTGGCGGACCATTGAGATACTTCTTCGTGGAAATTTGTGACAGTTGGAGTATTGACCAGTAGCTCTTGGAGAGGATCCTTCTCGAGACGAGCGAACAGAGTGTAGAGACCTAGTAGCTGGCTGAGACTTGACGACTGTTGACCGATTGAATCGGAGTGACTTGACTAGCCTAGTGGGGAGCACCTGGTTGTGGCAGAAGACCGACAGTGGAGTAGCTCCTGGTTGTGGTGGTAGACCCACTGTACTCGATAGGAGGATTACCTCTATAGGTTATTAGGGGGAGCGCCTGGTTGTGGCGGCAGACCCATAGTGGGGAGCGCCTTGGTGATGCAGCAGACCCACAGTACTCCATCGGAGGAGTACCTCAGCAGTCCAAGGTTAGTGGGAAGCTCCTTGGTGTCATGGCAGGCCCACTGTACTCGACAGAGGAGGAGTTCTCCAGCAGCCGTGGTTTCGATAATGTGAATAAAAAACCTAGTTGAACTGAGTCAGTAAATTTTGTTTTTTCCTCATGATTGAGATGGATTACTTGATAACTCAGGTATATGTATGGGCATATACCTAAGTGGGGTTATCCGTTGATTTCATACTTTTTGGTTTATCCCTGTCGGTTTTTGTGTAACCTTGAGGGACTTAGGGTCCCTACTGAGTATCATTATACTCACCCCTTCATGGGCTATGCCCGAACCTCATTATGTTGGATGCCGACGACCAACATCGCTAACCGAGGTTGAGAGTACCTGGACTGGACAATACCCAGAGGTGGACCTTACCGAGTGTCGGTACACGGAGGAGACGGACGAACTTGGAGTGCTGAGGAGTCAATATGCACCTACCCTTCAGGTAGGAACCCTGGAGGATGACCTAACCATAGTTTTTATTTCCTTCAGTTGTACTTTCAGTTTCTTGTACTTTACTGTTGGGCTTGTATTTCCGCCCCCTTTTACTTTCAGCACACTTTTGTTATATAGTTTTAATTAGTGTTTAGTTTCTATCTTGTTCTCTGTTGTGTGTGTTTACACGTTATAATGGAAATGCTTTCCTAGTTTTAGGGAATTATGCCTTTGGTGCTAGTCACCAGCCCCTGGCCTACGGAAGGCGGGCTTGGGGTCATCATGGCACGAGCCCCGGGGGACAGGCCGTGACACTTAAAACCCTAAAGGTCAATAATAACCCCTTAAAATTATTAAAATACTTAGAAACCCTAACAAGAGTAAAAATAAAAAAAAATATCTGAATACTTACAAAATACTAAAAACCTAGAAAACACATAAAACCATAAAACCCCCTTCAACCATTCAAAAACCATAGAAATCCCTAAAATACACTAAAACCCAATAAAACCTCTGACAAACCATAAAACCCATAAAACTTTAAAAAAATCTAAAGAAACTTAAACCCCCAAAAACTAAAAGAAAACCTATTATACCAAAAAAAGAACTTAAACCCCCTAAAAACACTAAAACCCACAAAACTCACGAAAAACCCCCTAAAACCACTAAAAATCCCCAAACTCCCATAAATTCCTACAAACCATAATAAATCTAAAAACCCCCTACAAATCAGTGAAAACCTAAAATCCCAAAAAACCATGAAAATCCCATTAACCCATAAAAAACAAAAAACCGTAAAAAACCCTAATACCCAAAGCACCCCTAAGACCCACTAGAAAATCATGAAATACTTTAAACACCTAAAATGTTAAAAAACTAGAAAAATCATTAAAACCCCTAAAAAACTCAAAATAACCTCAAAAAATTCAAAAACAACAAAAATCCATAAAATACTAGAAACCAAAACCCCCCTGAAAATTATGAAAAAACCTAAAACCTAAAAAAACACAAAAAAATCCATATAAATCCCTAAAAACATAGAAAGCCCTAAAACCGATGAAAACCCAAAAACACTATAAAGCCCCTAAAAATGTAAAAATGTAAGAAACAAAAAAAAACCCTAAAAGTCACTAAAATCTCTAAAAATCCTTAAAACCGCTAAAAAAGTTAAAAAACCATAAATATGTTTAAAACCCAAAAAAATTAAAAAATACCACGAAAAAACCCAAAAGACCCTAAAAACATTGAAAAACCATAAAAAAATTTTAACCAATGAAGAACCCTAAACCCCTCCAAATCCCAAAAAACACAAAATAATCCAAAAACCTATAAAAGTCATAAAAAATACATAAAAATCCCAGAAATGTAAAAACCCGTAAAAATCCTGAAAATCCATAGATAACCATAAAAACCCACAAAAACCTTAAAAACAATAAAAAATCATAAATCCCCTAAAACAAACATAAAACTTAAAACCCCTTATAAACCCTAATTTTTTTAAAAAAACTCTAAAAACCCTAAAAAACTCAAAAAAAGCTAAAAAATAAATAATACACTAAAACCCATGAAAAAACCTAAAACCCTAATAACTTTGAAACCCCCTTAAACGTATCCAAATCTCAAAAAACCCAAAAAACCCTAAAATCCACAAAAATCCTAAAACTCATGTAAATCCATGAAATCATAAAAATCTATAAAACTGTGAAAAAATCCATAAAAACCATAAAAACCCTTAAACACATTAAAAATCCTAAAAACCAATAGAAACACTAAAAACTCGAAAAATATCTAAAATCCTTCAAAATTACTAAATAATTAAAAACACTAGAAATCATAAAAATCATAAAAAATTAAAAAACCCAAAACTCAAACGACCATAAAAATCCTGAAAATCACTAAAACCCCTAAAAACCCTAAAAACACCTAAAACCCACAAAATCCATAAAAACCATAAGATAACATAAAAAATAAAAACCCAAAAATACTTAAAAATACCTAAATATTTAAAAAACCCTGAAAACCTATTGAAGTCATACAAACGCTAAAAACCATAAAAACCCATAAAACCCCTAAAATCCAGTAAAACCCCTTAAAACCAATAAAAATGTTTAAAAAATCTAAAAAACCATAAACAAAATAAAATATCTAAAAAAAGTAACTCCCAAAAGACCCTAAAAACCCTTTAAACCCATAAAAACCTTATAAACCCTAAAACCCCCTAAAACTCTTAAAATCACTAAAAACCCGATAACCCATAAAAATACCAAAAAAATCCCAAAAAGTAACTGAAAACATTTAACCCCCAAAAAATATTAATAAAATCTAAAAAACATAAAGCCTTAAAAATGAAAAAAACCCTAAAAACCCAAAAGACCCTAAAATCCTAGAAAAAACCCTTAAAACATAAAAATACCCTAAAAACCCAAAAAACTCAAAATCTAAAAAACCCAAAAAACCCTAAACTCCAATTAAATCCCTAAAAATCCATAAAAATGTAAAATACCCTAAATCCCCGAAAAATAACGAAAACCCCTAAAAACCTTAGAAAACCCTTTAAAACCTCTAATAATAATTAAAAACTATAAAAAACCTTAAAACCCCTAAAAATATTTAAATACACATAATATCCTTAAAACCCTAAATACTCAAAAAATCCCTAAAAACCAAAAGAGATCCTAAAAACTATAAAACCCCTTAAAAACATTAAAAACCATAAAACACTCAAAATCTCTAAAAACTCTAAAATTTCATAAAAACCATCAAATCATAAAAATCCAGAAATATTGTTAAAAACAAAAAACCCCCTAAAAACCCTAAAACCCCCTGAAAACCATTAAAAACCATAAAACAATAAAAACTAATAAAAACCGTTAAAACCCCTAGAAACCCACTAAAACACTAAAACTCCTAAAACCCATAAAACCCCTAAATTTTTTAAAAAACTCAAAGAAAACATTAAAACCACTAAAATCAAAAATAAAACAAGGATACCCTAAAAAACCCAAGACCCCCCCCCCCCAACCTAAATAACCCATAAACCCCATAAACCCTAAAAACCCTTATAAACCCTATCTAAAACCATTAAAATCACAAAAAAACCCTAACATGCCACAAATCATAAAGCCCTATAAAAACCCAAAAAACATAAAAACCACAAAAAACATTAAAAACCCATAAATGTACATAAAAATATTAAAAAAACACTAAAAAAATCTAAGACCCTTTAAAACCCAAAAATGTGAAAACTTAATAAAAACCTTAAAAATCCTAAAAAACTCAAAAAAACTAAATAAAGTCACAAAAACCCCAAAACCCATGAAAAATCCTAAAAACACTAAACACCATGAAAACCCCTAAAACCCTCAATATCCCGAAAAACCATAAAAACCCCTAAATAGGAAAAATCTAAAAAAACCCAAAAAAACAAGTGAAAACATAAAAATACTTGAAAACCAGAAGACCCCTAAGAACCTTAAAAACCCAAAAAGCCCTTAAAAACCATAAAAACTCCTAAAAACTCTAGAAACCCATAAAACCCACAAAAATGGTAAAAACTATAAAAAATATTAAAACCCATGAAAAAATAAAAAAAAACCTAAAAGCCCAAAAAGACACTAGAAACCTTATAAAATCATAAGAACCATAAAAACACTAAAATGCCTAAAAATCCTCAAAAACACTAAAAATTCGAAAAACCCTAAAAATCATAAAAATCCATAAAAATAACTAAAAACCCATGAAAACATTAAAAAAACTAAAAACCCTAAAATCCCCTAGAAAACCATAAAAAAGTTAAAATACTATAAAAAATCATAAACCATAAAAAATTAAAAATACCCTAAAACCCCCAAAAGACCCTAAAAACTATGAAAACCGAAAAAAAATCTTGAAAATCCATAAAATCCCTCAAATCCCTAAAATCGCTAAAAAAATAAAAATCCTAAAAAATCCCTAAAAAACCTGAAAACATAGAAAAACCTAAAAACCCTAAAAAATCAGGAAAATCATAAAAACCTATATAACCTTAAAAACTATTAGAATGCTTAAGACCCCTTAAAAACCACTAAAAAAATCTAAAAACCATTAAAATCCCTAATAACATTAAAAAATCTTAAAAACCTTAAAAACCCAAAAAACACAAAAAAACTGAAACCCAAAAGACAATAAAACCTTGAAAAACACTAAAAATACTAAAAAAAACTATAAAACAATCAAAATGCCTATAAAACTTAAAAACAAAACAAAACCATAAAATTCCTAAAAATCCCTTTAAATCCATGAAAACATAAAAAAAGTAACAAACACAGAAAAGCCCCTGGTAACCATAAAATACCTAAAAACCATTAAAAATCCCATAAAACCCCATAATACCCCATAAAACCATGGAAACCTTTAAAACCCACAGAAATGTTAAGATTCTCAAAAAACTATAATATAATTAAAACCCCTAGAAAAACTAAAAAAATCCTAAAAACCCAAAAGTGGCTAAAAACCCTAAAACCCCTAAGATACCTCAAAAACCCCTAATGAAACACAAAATCACTACAATTATAAAAATTATAAAAACCTTGAAAATGTAAAAAACACTAAAAACCCTGAAAACCCCCTTAAAATCATAAAAACCACTAAAACCCTTCAAACTCCAAAAGCCAATAAAAAATATAAAAACCCTAAAACCCCTAAAAATATTAAAAAACTAGAAAATACATAAGTCCCATAAAAACACAATAAGTCCAAAAAATCCAAAAAACCCCCAAAACCATAAAAATTCCTAAAAACAAAAAAACACTAAATAGCCACAAAATCCCTAAAAACCTAAAACCCATAAAATTATAAAAATGCCATAAAAATCCATGAAAATTTAAAAAAATCAAAAACCCCTTGAATACCATAAAACCCCTAAAAACCATAAAAACCTTAAAACCCAATAAAAACCCTAAAACCACTAAAAAATCTAAAATCTCATAAACAATAAAAAACATTAAAACTCTAAAAAACCTTAAAACCCAAACCACTCAAAAAATCTCAAACCTAAAAATACCTTAATAACACTGAAAACCCAAAAAACCCTAACAAAACCTAAAAACCAATAAAAACCCTCAATCCCTATAACCCAAAAAGCCCTAAAAACCATAAAATCCTAAAAAAATCCCTAAAACCCAAAAAACATAAAAAACCCTAAAACCCAGAAAAACCCTTACAAACAATAAAACTATTAAAAACATTTAAAACAAAAAATCACCTAAATCCCCTAAAACCCACTAAAATATATAATAACTCTTAAAACACCTAAAACATTAGAGAATTATAAAAACATTAGAAACATAAAAAACTAAAAAATGATAAAAAAATAAAAAAATAAACTAAAATGCTTGAAAACACCTACAATCTCGAAAAATCCCAGAAAATACTAAAAACCCACAAATTCACTAAAGCCACAAAACCCTGTAAAACAATAAAAATCCTAGAAATTACATAAAAATTTCTCAAGGCATAAAAAACCTAGAAACCCATAAAAACCACTAAAAACAATAAAACCCCAAAGAAACCACAAAAACACTAAAAATCTATAAAACTTCTAAGTAAACTAAAAACCCTTAAAGACGTGAAAAAGGTTAAAAAACTATAAATACCTAAAAAACTAAAAAACCATAAATCCTAAAAGACCCCAAAATATTGAAATCCCCTAAATCCCAAAAAATCTCCAAAATCCCTAAAAACCCTAAACAACCTTAAAAATAATAAAAAAATCCTAAAAACTATAAAAATAGTAAAAAATCCCTTAAAGTGCATGAAAACATAAAAACCCCCTAAAAATCCTACAAACCCATGAAAACTATAAAAACTCATAAAAACCATAATACCCCATAAAAACACATAAAACCAATAAAAAACCAAAAAACCTACAAAAAAATTGAAAACCCTTAAAAATCGTAAAAAAATTAAAAAATATAAAAAAACCTAAAAACTCAGAATAAAGCATCAAACCTCTTAAACGCCATAAATCCTTGAAATTCCCAAAAAACCATAAAATCCATCAAAATCCCTAAAACCCCCAAAAATCCTAACACCATAGAAATCCAAAAAAACCACTAAAATCCATGAATATGTAAAAAAATCGAAAAAACTTAAATACCCCTAAACCCATAAAAACACTAAAAACCATTAAAACCCCTAAAAAATCAAAAAAAAATCAAAAAAATATAATACACTAAAAACTCCAAAAACAGTAAAAACCCAAAAGACCATCAAAATCCCTAAAAACTATAAAAACCATGAAAACCCCTAAAACCTCACAAAATATCATAAAACACTAAATACTCTAAAAACCATTAAAATCCTAAAAATAAGTAAAAGTTCCTGAAATTTTAAAAAACCCTTGAAAACTATAAAAACCATAAAATCCCAAAAAACCCTAAAACAACTTAAGACTCATAAAACCATTAAAACCCATAAAACGTTAAAAAACTATAAAACACTTAGAAACCCGAAAAACATAAAAAATATCATTACATCTCAAAAGGCCCTAAAAACCATTAAAACCACTAAAACGCTACAACACCCACAAGAAAACTAAATCCATCAAAATCCAAATAACCCAAAAAACCCCAAAAAAATCCCTAAAAATCATAAAAATCCCTTGACACATAAAAACCTTAAAAACCCTGAAATCCCCCTAAAAACATAAGAACACAAAAAAAACCCCGAATCAAGGATCCCTTTGTAGACTGTCGCTCTTTATAGATGTTTACTGCTCCTTAAAGGCCCTATGAACATGAAAAATTTGCAGAAGGGGTGGTCCAATGATAATCGTGAATGACATAAATTCATTTGTGAAAAAATACAGTGATATCCACTCGCGAAAAAAATCGACCCTTAGATAGAATCATTCATGGGGAAAGGTTGTGTTGCAGGCTCCCTTGGACGAAATGAAGTCATCTTTGAGGCTAGGTAGGGATTTTGATGGCCTCAAAGTCCTCCGAGTTACTAATCCCTTTATGGGATTCTGCAAAAGAGGCATGTGGCCCACCGTGAATGACCGACTACACCAGTATCTAGTTCCTCTGATTCTCTATAAATAGAACATGAGGGGAACTAAACAGGGGATGGACTAAATGGATTGATAGGTCGACACATATAAATATTGAATAAATCAATCGAATAAGAGATCGATAGCTCTGCAAACAACGAACTCCTTCGATGATTCTCCATAGGTAAAAACCTCCACGTTTCATTAAGAATGATAAAATAATATCAATTAGAATTCAGTGAACTCAATATATTTTTTGGGAATACTTCCGCAAGGTGTAGAACCAATGACCTATTTGCAACCAGGCGTCCTATATAGAAAAACACTAGGTGTACAAAACCCTGAATCGCATAGAAAATCACTATGTGGGAGGAACCTAATCCCATGTAGCACCATGCTACGCA
This sequence comes from Viscum album, assembly GCA_963277665.1. Classification (NCBI taxonomy): domain Eukaryota; kingdom Viridiplantae; phylum Streptophyta; class Magnoliopsida; order Santalales; family Viscaceae; genus Viscum; species Viscum album. The sequence continues at coordinate 124,162,918 of OY728156.1, forward strand.
AATGGAACCTGGACCTACGAAGTAAAGTTCTATGCAGACAAACCTAGGTCTGCATACCACAATGGTATGTAGTAAGATACCTTACCCACAAAGTACCATGCTACCCAGAGGGAACCCCATCCCATGTAAGAACATGGTATGTAGAATGTGGAATCCTAGGATGTTCCTCTCTTCGTCTCTAGTTATGGCCTTCTATTACATCATTAGCACTTATGACGTCCCCTCTACAAACCAGCCTAATGGTATCAGGTCAAGACCTCTTCCAAATCCACCAGATATTTATGATAAATTCATCATGCACATCATTGTGCCATTTTGTGTTTACCTACCAATCATAAGTAGAGTCGCGTGGTTTAACCTAGCAGTAAGGTGGACACTCGAAATGACCTTTTGTAACATCCCACCCCATACCATTGGATTGAGAGGGTGGGGGAATGCTACTCGGCCTTATGCAATGTTCCCAAGGTGCCAAAGGATGGAAATAAATTCCAAGGGTTTCAAGAATCTTTGGGGAACAATTTTACCTTAAGATAAAATCAACCAACCAAAAATTCCACTAACAACAAACTATATGATTCATGACAACAAAACAACCAAACCCATACATTACCAAAGTACAATCAATTTTTTATACAATAAAATCCAAAACCAATACAACCCAACACCATATCTAGGTACTATTTGAATTACTAAACAAGATATCCAAAATAGACCAAGACACACTCCATAGATCCACACCAAGCTCAATGCTCCAAGAACCACCTAATCTCCCAAGCATCCCCATGAACCACTAGAAATGAGATGCTTTACCTTTACCTATGTCCCGAAATACGATATCTGCAAAACCACCAAAGTGCCAAAGCAGGGGGTGAGTACTAATAATCCGTATTTTTTCCCCAAATGACTTCCATACACACACCACTAGGATAAAACCATTATCACATTTATATAAATAATTTTATATAAAATAATCACAAGTGAAACCATTACTATAATCTAACTATACCCTTACCAATCCACTTCACCCAAACCAACAAACCAAGGGAAAATCAAACAAACAGGCCACAAACCATTTCATCATTTACACATCTACGCAAAATCTCTATCTTGCAAAGAAATGCACAACAAGGAAACCAAAATGGTGGAACTTTAATCCAACTTGTTCACCCATTCCTACTAACAGTACATCCCACCCACTTATCTTTTGATGGTGTTCCTTCCGTCCACTATCCATCCCCTTTTATAGTGGTACTTCCCGCCCACTTCCAAAAAACATTCCAATAATCCATAACCAAGCATATAACCCACGAAGGCCACAAAAAATACACAATTCTCCATTTCCATTACATGACAATCCACTTCAATAAATCAAAAATTTATAGAAAACGCCATTTACCATTTTATATTCCAATTCTCATTTAAATAAAACAACCCTTTTTATTGAAAAACCATTTTCTTAAATCATCTTAATCAAACCAAAAAAGTAACTCATTTTAAAATCCTATTTTAAAATCACAACAAGAGCATTTCACCACAAACACCTTTTCCCAAAAATCCCCAAACCATCACCAATGGGATTTCCATCCAATTTTACACATCAACAACATAATTAATTTCAGGAAACATAAATTAATTGCAACCAATCTTCAATTTATAACAAGTGGAGTCGAGATAGAATCCACATACCTTTAGGGTTCCGACAAAATCGACCAAGAAGCAATCACACCATAAATTTGGTGAATGCACCACAAAAACAGCTCTAGATCCCCTTATCTAAAATCCACAAGCATTAAAATTAACACCCAAGAAAAATAACCCTATAAATACATGAAATTGATGTATATCTATAAAACCATGAATGATGGAAGAGTAGATCTAGATAAAACAACAAAGAAAACAAGATGTGAGACTTACCAAGAATAAATCACCTTCAATCCACCAAGAATCCTCTTCAAATCACTTAAAAAATGAGTGGGAGGGAACCTTCCACCTTTGGGAACCCAAAATTCCAAGTGAGGCTCGAGTGGGAGAATAATTATAGTGAAAAGAGGCACCATCAAGGGATCCTGGTTTTGAAAACCCAATTTTTAAGTGGTTGCATGGTTAGCCCGCACAGTTTGGAAAACTATGTGATAACCATGCACAAGCCACTATCTCGAGAGAGAGGGTCCGTACAGTTTCCTTTCACCATTTTTAAAACTATGAACAGGCCATGTGATGGCTATTGTCACCCCCTTCATGGTTTCCTAGAGAATCCTCAATGGTTTCCCCAAGCGGTGCTCAAACCGTGTGCCCTTAAAAAATCCTCCAAACTCAATCAAAACCATTCCAAACTATCCCAAACTCTTCCTAACTAATTTCATTCACTTTAATCACATAAAAGGCATAAATACATTCTACACACCTCAAACTGGGGTTACTACATTCTATCCACCATTGGACATTTCATCCTCAAAAATTCGGGAACCACTGCTTTACCGGAAGATCTCGGGCCATTTCTCAGCCATCTCTTTCTCCCTCTCCCATGTGTCCTCTTGAATCTGACCATGCTACCAAAAAACAAGAACTAAAGCGATGATTTTACCACGCAATAAATTCTATTGACTATCCATAATCCTCATTGGAACATGCACCAAGGAAACATCCAGTTCTAGCTCAACATGATCCCAACGAATCACATGGTCACAATACAACTGGTACCTTTTCAACTGCAACACATGAAACACATTGTACACCGCACTAAATAATGGTGGAAAATATAAATGATAATCCACATCCATAATTCTCTAAAGTATCTCAAAAGGCCCAATATACATCAAGGATAACATACCCTTCTTCCAAAATAGATGATGTCCCAACCTAGAAGAGATTCTCAAAAACACCTGATCACCCACCTCGAATGACAACGATCGTCGAAGATAGTCCGCATACGATTTCTGAAAACACTGAGCCATCTCCATCCTCTTCCAGATCAACTTTATCTTCTCTATAGTATCTTGGACAAGGCTTAGTCCGATCATCGATGTATCGCCTGTTTCCACCCAACATAGTGGAGAATGACACAGACGTCCATATAAAGCCTCAGAAGGAGACATATGTATCTAATACTAATAACTGTTATTATAGGATAACTATACCAATGGTAAGTGCTCCTATCATGAACCCGAAAAGTCCATCACACAAGTCCTTAACATATCCTCCAATTTTTGTATCGTCCTCTCAGATTTCCCATCCATTTGAGGATGATATGTCGTGCTCATAGTCAACTGTTTCCTAAGGGATTAATGCAAGGATTTCCAAAAACGAGATGTGAACCTTGGATCTCTATCTGATATAATTGAAACTGGAACACCATGCCTCTTTACCACCTCCTGAATATAAATTTTGGACAGATCCTCTATCATATGAGATTCACAAATCAGATTGAAATGGGCCAACTTTTTGAGCTGATATACAATCACCCATATGGAATCATGATTCCTAACCATTCTTGGAGACCCGTCACAAAATCCATTTCTATATTCTCCCATTTCAACACTGGGATAGGTGAAGACGGAAACATGCATGTTGGTCACTGATGCTCTACCTTGACTTGCTGGCAAGTCAAGAATCTCAAGACAAACTTGACAACATCCCTTTTCATACCAGCCTGCCAAAATTGCACCTTCAATGACTTATACATTCTCTGAATTCTAGGATGGGCAAACCACCTAGAATGATGGTATGCCTTGAGAAGTTCCTCCTGAAAAACCACCGGTACCACTATCTGATTCTGATTAGACAAGATTGAATTCCCATTCATTTCCCAGTTTTCAATGATCTCTCCACCATTTAGTTTTGACCTCATCTCCACACATTCAGAATCAGATGTCTGTTCCTCTTTAAAAAAAACCAACCAAGTCAGTGACCAATGAAACTGGAAATAAGTTCGCTCTATTATCTTGATACTCACATTCCAATTGTATGTCAGCTATGATCAACATCAACTGCCACTGATCTGATGCTTGTTTCACCATTTGAGCCTATGATTTCCTACTTAATGCATTCTCCACTGAATTTCCCATACCCGGTGGGTACATTAGGTTTAAATCAAATATCTGGAGATATTCCATCCATCTCTTTTGTCTCAGGTTCAATTCTCTTTGTGAGAATATATGCTTTAAGCTCTTGTGATCAGTAAATACTGTAAATTTCTCACCAAAAAGATAATGACGCCACATTTTTAAAGCATGAACCACTTCTGCCAACTCCAAATCATATGTTGGATAGTCCTTCTAATTAAACCTCAACTACAATGAGACATATGAAGCTACATGATCCCCCTTTATGAGAACACACGCCGGCCATGATCTTGATGTGTCACAATACACCACGTATCCTTTCACTGGATCTGGAAAAAAAATGATTGGTGGTGATGTAAGGTGACTCTTTAACTCTTCAAAAACATTTTTCACACTACTCATCCCATTTAAATGGGATGTTATTCCTTGTCAAATATGTCATCAATGAAGCTAATTGTGAAAAATAATAAACAAAATTTCAATAATACACAGCTAGACCAAGGAATATCAGTATCTCGAATACATTCTTTGGCGGTTGCCAAGATATAACAGCCTCTATATTTTTCAGATCAACTGAAACACCCCTATCAAAAATTACATGGACAAGGAAATGAAACACCATTATCCAAAATTCACACATTGACAATTTGGAAAACAATCGATGATCCCTCAAGATCCCCAACACGATCGTCAAGTGCTGCTCATGCTCTACCCTTGTCCTAGAATACACCAGTATATCATTGAAAAATACCACCATAAAATCATCTTGATATCCATTAAATATCTAATTAATTAATTCCATTAACACTGCTAGTGAATTCATTAGACCAAAGGGAATAACCACATACTCGTAATGGCCATATCTACTTCTAAAAGCTATATTTGGAAAATCCTCCTTCCTCACCCACAACTGATGATACCTAGATCACATGTGAATCTTGGAGAACCTCTAAGATCCCCTCAACTGGTCAAACAATTCATCAATGTGTGGAAGTGGATATCGGTTCTTTATCATAACCTGGTTAAGTCTATGATAATCAATACAGAGCTGCAAGGTTATATCTGCCTTTTTAACAAACAAAATTGGTGCTACCCACAGAGACGTGGTAGGACAGATGAACCCTTTTTTTCTAAATCTTTATACTACATTTCAATTCCCAAAATTTTTCTAGTTCCATTCAGTAAGATGGAATGGAGATAGGACTAGTCCCCATATGGAGATCAATCGTAAACTCCACTTCTCTCACGAGAGTCAACCCTGAGAATTCTTCAGGAAATAAATCCATAAACTTATCCACGACTACTGGAAGAACACTCTACTCAATACCTTCCACTTATACCAATGAAAATGCCACTAACTGGTATGATATCGTGCCAACCACTGGTTCCAAAAAGACTGTTGCACCCTGCTTCTCATTCTTCTGTCCTCTAAAGAGATGTCTCACGCCATCCTCCACCACAAAACTAACCATTCATGCATAACATTCAATGCAGGCCTTAAACACTATTAACCAATCCATTCCCAGGATTGTATCTTAAAAATCAATCTCATTCACTGAGAAGTCCCATGTTAACTCAACCTCATCTAGCAGTACATGACATTCTATACAACAGAAGGCTCGACCCTCTTTTTCACCCAAAGGAGTTTGAAGTTTGAGAACCATGGGCATAATTTCTATAGTTAAACCCAATAAATAAACGGTGCAAGAAGAAATAAAATAATGTGAATAACCCTTATCAAACAACACTTGCATTAATTTGGAATTTAAAAGAATCATACCACGCACTCTGGATGGTCCTGAATGATCATCCACCACAACCTGCTAAGATCCAAACAACTATTTTATTTCCTCATTTTTCTGTTTATTTACCTGCTGAGGTGTAGTTGTATTCAGAGAATCACCATGACCCATTTTACTATGCTGTTGTGGGGTATGCTGATTCCCCTGTCCCGTCAATGTATAAGACCCCTGCGACCCCTGAAGAGTGTCACGAACACCAGAACATAGAGAATTCCAACAATAACATTGTAGATGCCCCATATTCTTACAATTATGACATGCTCGAGGTTGTGTCATACAATCCCATTTGATGTGTCTCATATAGCCACACTGAAAACATCCAATATTACTCTGAGGCTTCATAGGAAGATTCACTGATACTATAGTTGGATTCTGAATCATACTCCCATTATATAAATAAGTGTCCCTCTTCTGCTTGAACCAAGCATTGGATTTCCCACTATTCCCCATGGGTACTAATACACTTCCTCTACTCACACCCCCCCAAGAGATCTCATTCATCCACTAAGGCTCTATTTACCATCTTTGTATAATCATCTATACACAACACTTTTATCTTGGACTCAATGTCCTGCCTCAAACTTTCTATGAAGATACGATCTTTCAATGATGTACTACCTACCAACTCAGGTGAAAACCTCACTAAGTTCATAAACATAGCTACATAATCTATTAACAAAATTTTCTCCTTCTTCAAATGGAGGTAATCTGTTGTTCTTTGAATTCTTAATGTATGAGGGTATAATTATTTATTAAACAATTCCTCAAACCCCTCCCATGTCACACTGTAGTACGTCCCTGCTTGGAACACCATCTCCCACCATTGAAGGGAAAGATCTTCCAACATATATGTGGAAAGTTTCAATTTAAGATATATTGATGTTCCCAAGAAGTCAAATATCCTATTCATTCTGTTCAACCACGCTTCTTCCCTCTCTAGCTCTGAATCAATCCTAAAAATGGGTGGAATTTGCCTTTAAAATTGAATGATCCAAATTCCTTGGTTCATCCAATTTATTCACACTTCCTACTGCTTAGAAAGCTTACACTGTACTCAGTACTAGCTACTGGTTCACCTGGGGCTCAGGTTCAACCACATTTTTGGTAGCCTCCTCCGGTTGGTCTCTATGACTCCTACCCTGTTCCATTTCAATCAATACAAAAACAAGCATAAGTCCTTTTATTTTAGAAATATATGATTGAAAAATTCCAGTTCAATTACACTATAACTATCACAACCAGAATTTCCACAAGTTTACATTTCCCATGTTTCACTATTTTGAAAAATCCACCATGTTTTGAAAATCAACCCATTTTCAGAATAGTAGTAGTTTCCATGTTTCAAATTCTTCTGTTTTGAAACCCAATATTGATTTTTAAAATCAACACATTCATATCACACCATAATTAATTATATCCCAATGAAATATGCATCCTAGTGGGAAGTAATTTCTACCATGCATTCCATGCTCATCTAATTGGCTACACCCACGACAATGAGATGTCCAATTCCTATAAGTATCTTCAACCACTTATGTACCCAACTCCCTGGTAACTTGAAGTTCAGCATAAAAGGTTTAGCTACATCCTTTTATGGAATACATTCCAAGTTCCCACAATCCTATTCCTTGCTACCATCCCGACTCAAGGAATATACCATGAATAAATGTTAACACCAAGACTAATGATCAACACTATGGATTGAACAACTACTCTAACTTGAAACTTAAGGATCATACAAAATGATACCTTTTGTAACATCATGCTCCATCCCATTGGATTGAGAGGGATGGGGAATTCTACATGTCCTTAAGCAACATTCCCAAGGTTCCAAAGTCTAGAAAAAAATTTCAAGGGATTCAAGAATCATTGGGAAACGATTTTACCTTAAGATAAAATCAACCAACCAAAAATGCCACTAACAACATGCATGAAAACAAAAAAAAACAAACTCATACATTACCAAATGACAGTAAATTTTTTCTACAATAAAACCCAAAAACAATACAACCCAACACCATATACAATTACTATACGGAAGACTAAACAAGAGATCCAAAATAAACCAGGACACACTCCAAAAAACCACACCAAGCTCTATGCTCCAAGAACCACCACATCTCCCAAGTATCACCATGAGCCACTAGTAATGAGATGATTTACCTTTACCAATGTCCCAGAATACAACATCTACAAAAGCACCAAAGTGCCAATGCAGGGGGTGAGTACTAATATTCAATAGGATTTCCCCAAATGACTTCCCTACACATGCCACATGGATAAAACTATTGGAATATTTATATAAAGTAGTTTATATAAAATAATCACAAGTGAAACCATTACCATAAGACAACGACACCCTTACCAAGCCACCTCATCCAAACCAAGAAACCTAGGGAAAACCAAACAAACAAGACACAAAACATTTCATCATTTACACATTTGCACAACAATTTCCATCTTGCAAAGCAAAGCACAACAAGGAAACCAAAACGGTGGAACTTTCGTCCAACCGATTCAACCATTCCTACTAGAGGTACTTCCCACCCACATATCTTTTGATGGTGTTCCTTCCATCCACTATCCATCCCCTTCTTATAGTGGTACTTCCCGACCACTTCCACACAACATTCCAACAATCCATAACTAAGAATATAACCCACCAAGTCCAAGACAATACACAATTAACCATTTCTATTACATGAAAATCCACTTAAATAAATCAAACATTTATTGAAAACACTTGTTAACCATTTTACAGGCAAAATCCCATTATAATAAAAAAACCATTTATATTAAAATACCTTTCTCTCAAATCATCTTAATCCAACCAAAAAAGGAACTCATTTTAAAATCCCATTTTAAAATCACAACAAGAACATTTCCCCACAAACCCCTTTTCCAAAAAATCCCCAAACCATCACCAAAGGGATTTCCATCCAATTTCACACCTCAAAAACACAATTAATTTTAATCAACAAAAATTAATTGAAACTAAGTTTCATGTTCTGACAAGTGGATTCGAGAGAGAAGCCCCCTACCTTTAGGGTTCCAGAATAATTGACCCACAAGCAATAAAACCTCAAATCCAACGAACGAACCACTAAAACCATTATAGATCCCCTTCCCTAACATCCACAAGACATAAAATTTACTACCAAGGTGAAAAAAACCCTAGATCTACATGAAACAGATCTAGATATAGAAAACCAAGAAAGAGGGAAGAGTAGATCTAGAGAAAATCACAATGAAACCAAGAGGAGAGACTTACCTAGAATAAACCACCTTCAATCCACCAAGAAACCTCTTCAAATCGATTCCAAAATGAACGGGAGAGAACCTTAAACCTTTGAGATCACAAAATCCTGAGTAAGGCTCGAGTGGGAGAAGAATTGGAGTGAAAAGAGGAACCCCCGAGGAAGCCCAGATTTAAAAACCCCTATCTTTAAGTGGGCGGACGGTTATCCTGCACGGTTTGGAAAACTATGTACTAACAGGGCGCAAGACACTACCTCAAAAGAGGGGGGTCTTCATGGTTCCCTCACATGGTTTCGAAAACCATGCATAGGCCGTGCGCAGGATTCTATCTCCCCCCTGCACAGTTTCCTAGAAAATCTGAACTGTTTCCCCTAGCCATGTTCAAACTGTACACCCTTAGAAAATCCTATAAACTCAATCAAAACCATTCAAAACTCTCTCATACTATTCCTTACTCATTCCATGAACTTTAAAAACATAAAAGGGCATAAATATAGGCTAAATACCTCAAAATGGGGGTTCTAAATCATTTGTCTACATTCTCATGGTAATGAGCCTTCCGACATTAGGGTGATAATGTGAACCTCCCCATTATAGGGATTAAAGGGAGTTGATGGCCTTTTCTTTTAATGAGGGTCAGTATTTAACATCATTTCATTTTCCCTAGAACTGAATATAGGGCATTCCTCTTGATATAATCCCCTAGCGTTTCTTTTGGGAGGTGTAACTCTTGCACCTTCTCGCCTTAGCCCAGGATGTAGTCAGATGGATCGTCTAAGGTGAATATCCCAGTTACCTAAATAAAAGAGGATATAAGAACACTAAAAGTATCCTACCTCTCCCTTTGGCCTCTATCACCATCAATAATTGGATAGGGAGTGTTATGTGATCATCAGATCGACTGCTACCTCTTGTTTCTCACACCGAGAATGACTCATATGGGTTTATAGATTAGTGGTGATCATGACATCCACATGATCCTAGAATAAAATGGGCCTTCTCTACTGGTGTAATACCCGAACCATAAATCCAAAGGGCCTTATCTATATATTTAATCCCCAAATTCAATTCAAACATGCCTCTTATAAGGTATAGGCCTCGATCAAATCCCCTCAAATGGGAAGATCCCATGCGTAAGCCTAATTCATGTCCCAGCTCAACCAAACTTTGTGGGCTTTGATTCCTAAATAACTAGGATACATAAGAAGCCACCTTGAGGTCCAAACTGATCACCCAAATCACCTTAATGTTCTTTGGGACACATCCCTGGTAAGGTCGCATTCACCTAGGAGACGATATCTCTTCCGAGTATCTCGCACCGCCTCAGTGTAAGTACCACACTCTCCATGAAAAATAAACCTTTTTTCTGTAAATCCTTTCCACATGACACTAATATAAATTGTCAGATTCTTATTGCACAACCTTAAAAGGGGATGATTCCTATTAAGATCCAATGAACTATTTGGGTTCTGATTTCTCTCATGATGATACATAGAAATCACATCTCATGGGTTTGATCCCAGCATCACAATATCTCCCATCCCCCCTGGATGATGGTAAACCCCGGAGTGCCATCCCATGGGTCCTAGAGACATCATTGTCTTAGTTAATGATCATATGATCTATGATCTATTTATAAAAGTTAACATTGATGGAGAACCTCATATACATACAGATACTTCCATCAATGGGGAACCTCAAATATATACAGATCCTTATATCAATAGAGAACCTATGATACATATAGATGATTCCATATCCATGTGTAATCATGAAAAATTGTTACCTAGGGTTAATATGTGAACACATTCTTAGTAATGAACCAAGGATTCAAGAATATATGCACATGACATAAATCTATAATAAAGTACTAAAATAGGCAATAGTTCCCCCCAAAAGGGTGGGATGAAAATGAGTTCCCATCCTCTCAGCCAATATGATTTCATAAGTTTCATTGGCCAAATCATTGAATGAACGCCTACCTTTAGAAAGTAGGTCCATGAATAATGGATGTGATAAGCATTGTGTGGTTCTGGCTCTACAAACAAACCCCTTAGAGACCATTAAATGGTTTTATACCTAATGATAGTGATTTAACACTAGTTAAACCCCAACAATCAATCCAAATGACCATAAACTCATGTTTGTCAGAGATGAAATGGTGAAACTGATATAAATAACATAATTATGGCACCTTCTTCCTAAGATAAAAAGGATATACTTCTCCATACTCGTCAGACCATTTCGTTCCGGGTATAATAACATCTTTGATAAAAACAAAAAATGGTGAGCCCGACATGAATCCTTAACCAAGGTGGTCATGTTACCCTACTTCAGGCCCATTTCACATCCAAAAAAAGAAGAGGTACAAGTCAGATAATCAATTATGCATGTGGTCATGTGGTCATGTTTTGACGATGTATTGTAGTCATTACTTGTCACATACATTTTAGGAATTCATCAGAGATTCCTTCAATCCAATGGAGTCTCGGATTTTATCATAGACACCCATGTCAACCACTGCACTTACCAAGCCCTCCATGAAGAACAGGACTACGTCACCCACCCAGCGTCTCCAACTTTAGGTTTTAAAGTCAGTGGTCAGGGAGTGCCACCAAAGAGGCTCTCTTCCCACCATGCAGACATAAAGGTAGGCCCTCCAGGACTTGAATCCCTACCAACCATCTAACTAGTAGAAAAAGGTGGTCTAGAACCGAGTAGATCCACTAACCATATCTAATCATTTTGGGATCATGTCCCCAAAACATGACAAGGGGTACCTCCCTTATCTTATGGAGGTGGATGAAATTGTCTCCAATAACTTCTTCCCTACTACACAGATTTCTTTCCCAAGGGACCCTATTGGAAGACATCATCATTAATTCCATGCTTCCCACTATCCTCATTCTAAGGAAGATATCATTCCAAGGTTTATTTTTGAATTAAAATAGACACAGGTCCCATGGGCTTCCCACCAAGGTTGAAAAGCATATAATCAAGAACAAGTCATCACCTTAGTCATGAGGAATAGATCCACCTAGAAAATAAGGCAGCACACTATGGGAAGATTTATATTCATATTCCCTCTTCTAAAGCCCACTATTAAAATACATTGTAATATTATGAGCAAGAAAAAAAATCTATTAATTCTCTTCAATCCTTCCACACAATTAAGTAAGAAAATTATAGGCAGATGAAAATATCAACTGATTCCCATGTAGCCTTTCATCTAAATTGGGAGACAACCATGTATGAGCTGATGTAAATAATTACTCATACATACCTAGCCCTTAATCCAAATTGGGTGACAACCATCTATGAGAAGATGAAAATCCATGTTGATAAATACCAAGCCAGTCATCCAAATGGGATGAAAAATTATATGTAGGCACATATCCCTATAAAGGCATACGAATCCCACCATTCAAATATAGTGGTAATCAAACATGGGTGGAGTAAAATTACTACTCCATCAAATAAATCCCACTAGTCAAATATAGTGGAAATCAAGTATGGGTAGAGTCAGATTCCTACTCCCTCGAATCGTTCCCACTAGTTAATTATTGTGGCAAACAAATATAAGTATAAGAAAATTCCTACAGATGCATATCAATATTTTCATACAAATATAGTGGAAAAAAAGTAGATGAAAATACATTATTGTAAATATGAATCCCATCATTCAAATTCTAGGGAAAGTGGAGAAAATATCTAGAATATCCCAGCCATAAATCATGGGAAGACTTGTTCCTCTACCCCAACATAGGAGAACTATTGGTATCCACTAGAATAACATTGAGGACTAGAGTAGGCACATATTACTCCTTCGACATCAAAATGGGTATATATACCTAATTCAACCAAATCCGTATCTCAACACATCTAAGAAATAATGGACGATCATACATCAATTCCTAATTATATCCTCTAGACATGGAAAGTTGTAATCACATCCATTGAAATAGAAAGTATTTGGGCCCGCAACCCCATCTCCCCAAGTGGGAGACTCATACAAAAAGTAAGGCAGTCACCATAGAGCATACATGCATCCCTTCCACAGTCTAGGAGGTTCATCAGCCATATTCCACGATAAATGGACAATCGGATTGGGAAAAAATACTCATTTTAAATAGGGTACATTGGTCCATTGTGATGGCCGATCCTGGGTAGACATATATCCCTTTCAAAACTCAATATGTTCGTCGGAGTATCCCAGTGTCATCATAAGATCCACTCAAACATGAAAACGTATATGATGTTCATTACCAACAGTAGTTAGCCCTAGTCACCTGCATGAGAGTTTCCAAAAATGAAACATGAAAAAGGAAATTCAAAAATAAAGAGAAAATTCATGACATAGCTCTGCTGAAATTTTTGGTTCTTAATGCCATCAAATGCTTATAAATAGATTATTAGGATCCTACCAATATATTTTCAAATTACAGAAGTGTAAATAGCTGTTACGAAGGTCCTCACTGAAATATTGTTACCAGGAGCTTTGAAGGTCCTTGCTAGAGAACATACCACAGAGACATACATTCTAAGTAAGAAAATATCAATCATTAGACCCTATATCTTTATGAGAATCATGATAATCCTCATAATGGATAGAATATCCAATAGAATGAAGGTCCTCCCTCTGATGGCGTCAGCCCTGATGGTCCCCCCTGGGTATACACTGAAAAAATACTCCCTATAGTCAGACATCAAGCAGTGATGGTAGTCCTCGCCATGATGATAGTCATAGATAAGGTCCTCCCTACAAAGACATCAAACATAAACAAGGTAATATTCAAGGTATATGATATATACATTCTCCCTATAGTCAGATGTCAAACTATGTTGGTAGGCCTCGCCATAATGGCAGTCACTATGAAGGTCCTCCCCATAATGAAATCAAATAGTAATAAGGTCCTCCCCTTGTGGACGTCTGCCCTAATGGTCCTCCCTAGGGTATACAATACATAAATTCTCCCTACAGTTGGACATCCAAATATGATTTTATCCCTCTCCATGATATTAGTCACTATGAAGGTCTTCCCTAAAATGACATCAAGTAGTATGAAGGTCCACCCCTTACTATACTCCACCATGAAAGTCCTCCTAAGGGTATCTGATGAAAAAATTCACCTAGTCATTGGCCATCAATCCATGTTGTAGCCATCTCCATAATGGTTCCAATTATAAAGGCCCTCCCTATAGCCAAATTTTACACCGGTGATAAGGTACTCCCCTTGTGGAGTCAATCAAAAGGAAAAACTCATATTCTGAGGCACTTGGACAGATGGGGTTAGACATGTTAGATACTCTATCAGTGATAAGAAACATCCTTTCAATTCCAGAATATGTCCTATGACCATAATCATCTTTTTATCCACCTATGAATTATTTACATGTCAATGAGATCCTTACAAGCCCTGCTACTTGTGATGAGATCATCATGAAGCATCAAAATTGGGAGGATCAAGTAAAGGAGTATCTAGCAGAAGAATAAATAGATGTGTTACATGTGAGAAGTTAATTATCTAGGGATGACATACCAGTTATGTTTTTGGCCCACATCCACTTCTCAGTTCATCTTACCAAAAGATTTGTTGGAATAATTCATACATAAAATACTTCTCAACATATGAACATATATCTTCCAGTTAAACACCCAATTATTTCCCAATGATGGCTATGCCAACAATGTAAAAATATTAGAAAAGAATTATCATCAGATATACATAGAATCCATTCCATCAGTGTGATGAACCCAATTAGTGCGGTGGAAGAAAGTTCTCGAATAAACCTCCCTCAATGCGCTCCATAAGTTGCATCATCTTATCAGCAACTCCCATCGGGAATTCATATTCAAGTATGGGGAGAGCATGGAGAATTGAATTTTACCCCATGACCCATCCAGTAGAACCCATTTGAAATGAAATACTATAATTTCATTATCCCAAGACAGTGATAAAATGAAATCCATGTTCAGGAAAGGTGACACACTCAATAATAACTAACCTTGATTAAGTCTCAAAATCTCCACACCCAATGAGAGCAAGCCATTGAACAATTCTTGAACCATGAAATCGAGAACATTCGTCAGGATTACAACTTAAGATAATCCAATCAAAAATACATTCCAATGTCCTTAGAAACAAATAATTCACATCCATAACATACACCATAACTGACCAAAACCTAAATGAAAATGAGTGAGGTCATGAAAAAGACAATATTAGCAGCAACTGCTAAAATACGGGATCATACCTAGATCATAGGTATGGGGGAATTTTTAACACAAAATTACCCCATAAGACCAAAAAATCTTGGATGAGGGATAATAAAAAGGGAATGGGAAGAACCCCTACCCAAAGGGCTGGGGGAATTTTTACCTCATCCACCCGCCCAACAAACATCGGTATTTTCATGTTTGGAGAGGATGAAAAGTAGAGAGGTCCCTTATTACATCCCAACCCATGACTCATTTTCCCCATAAAGGAGGTGTATTTAAAGATCATATAAAGGTTCCATATGAGTTACTATTCATCAAAAATCCAAAATAGGATCTCATAATGGAAGGATATAATCAAATAAAGGATGAAAATGACCTTACCAGTTAACATCTAGTATGCCACCCACATTGTATTATGCATCATTTAATTTCATGGAAATTAATAATTTATACCAAACTAAAAATGATTCAAATACAGAAGAGTATGGATAATATGGTTCCGCTCAGAATCTTATCCACACTAAAACTGAAGGTTTTCTCAACTAGATCCTAAGGGTCATTTGAAATTTGGGTATTCCCCCAATCAATATTCCACAACATCCTTTTCAAGTCCCTCACAATGAGAAGAAAAAAATGTCACGTATAACCAACCTTCTCCTCCCAAGGAGAACGATCCCCTCATGCTTGAGGAGGGATTCACTTGGCATCATGAAGAAATGAATGAGTTAAGGAAAATCAATGCTAAACTTATTTGAGTAAATCGTCATGTTTAATATACTCCTCATGTAGATACTCAATATACACTTCCATCGAGTGCACCAAATCCTCAAGGGTTTATCCCTACAAAAAAGCCGACGCCAAGATGTTCATTTGACATGGCACTGGGACCATCAGTCTACCTGAATCCGATCCCATAGGGGTATCAAGATTTCACTTCATTAAAAAAACAAATGGAATAGGTTCATAAAAATCCCTAAAGGATTCCCTTGCTCCGGTATCTGCCTCAAGAACTAATTTAACATGCACGTATAGTCTTTCCCCGTATTGTGCCTTCCCATGATCAGTTTTAACATGACATGCATCAAGGTTTTATTAATACCATCGAGTCATTGACATCTAGATTGGAGTCCTTGGAAGGATGGTGTACTTTGGTATAACAATAATGGAATCCTTACCCTGACTGGGTGAGTAACACTCCATTGCCAACAAATTTTGGGAACCCTATATTCCCAATATTCAATTGCTCAGGTGACCTAAAATAACATCTGATGCATTATTCATCTTATTTTGATCCCACTATGGGAAACCTAGAGCAAAAACAAGTAGTGAAACTCATATGATTCATGAAAAATCATTATGATTCATCCTTTGTATGGTACCCCATTTTTTCATCTCAGTCAATAAAATGTTTGGAGGATCTCTGATGGTAACTCATTTTCCAGTTGATCTCGTCATTTCCAAATAAAATAGTCAAAGACCTCATGAACTACAAACAATGGCAGAATGAGAGAGTCTCAGAGTTCATTTCCATATGGAAAGGGCTAACCAAATATTTGAACCACGTGTTCCTCCATGATGATATTATTTCTATGTGCAATGATAACCTCCATAACGAGTTCTGAAAACCACTTATCTCAGTGAAATATATATGTGGATTTTGGGATTTATCTAAAATTTCCCAAATAATACAAAACTCCTTACAACAGACTAAGATCAACTCCTATGTAGACCCACCAACCCTAAGAAAAATATTAGGAAGAGCTGATGTGGCTTCCATTATGCTTAATCCACCCCTTACACATGTTCCAGCTCTTAGGCCTTTAACGAATCATGTAGGGACCTTTGGACATCAACAACAAGCCCAACCTTGATAAGATGAGCGGTGAGGACCCAAGATAAATTAATTCAAGGAAGATAGGAATAATGTTTACTCGTTCCAAGATGATCAAGTTTCAACAATTTTATGGACTCTATGAACTAGAACTTACCCTATCTACCATATCCAAAGAGTAAAGATTAAGTCAGTCTTTATGACAGTCCAAATTATTGTCCCTTCCACTGGATAGTAGGATACACCAGCCATGATCATTTCATCTTCAAAAACCTCCTGTAGAAAATGATAAACTCTAGGAAAGTCAAGTTGAGACCACTTCTGGCATAAGTGACATATGTTTCCAGCACATGCCCTGATGAAGGATAGGAGTGGAAAAGGGTTTTGATCAAAAGGGAGTGTAATTTTGATAGTTGGATGACTCAAAAAATAGTTAACTGAGCTCATGGAATACTCCATGTATAATTAAACCAACTGACTATTCTCTAAGTAGTTCTTGCTGCAATGAATCTGACATCCTCACACCTAAAATCCTTCAAAATGAAGTTTGACCAGAAAGTTGGAGAGGAAGTTCAAGAAGAAGAAATTGTTTCAAGGAAAAAAAAATTCCCTGACCCTCTCAGATTTTATTCCATTAGATTGGAAAGAATGATCACTGTTTCCAAAAATAGAATGATGAGATGTAATTAGGCAGGAAGAGTCAATACAGATAAGTAGTTAATTTTTGGATCCATTAATTTCATTCACATATTGGACCCCATATCCGACGTTGTCTATGGATATGAATTTAGGTACCCCAAACATGATTCGGGAACCATAAGAAGAGGCCATAGAATCCGGGGATACTAAGGAAGATGCATCCATGGAAGAAACCTAGCATATGTCTGCACCCCTGATCAAACTGTCAATGTTGTTGAAACTCATGGAAGAGACCTTCAGTAGACCCAACATAATCAATAAATTTCACATGCACCAACATGAAGACACTCTATCCAAATAATTCTAGAATATCCATCATAAGTAGAATAGGTGCCTCATATCCCTCGGCGTGCAGACCGACCTACTCGATCTAAATGCCAAAGAACAGAATCTCTTCTAGCCCCTATCCTGAGAGAAGATTCATCTTTAGCTAATGTAAATGGACCTAAATAACCTATGAAAGGGAATACTCATACTAGAAAGAGTCATAATTTAGGCCAGAATTATGATACTGTGAAGAAATTGGTTTCAGTACTGGCCACACTCTCAATACCAGATGCCCTGAGTTTGTCAAGTGGCCAAAGGGAAGTACTCAAAGAGGCTTTTCTAAGTATTCATGAGTTTAAATCCAAATTTTCCACTACCTATGTATATATAATAGAGACCAATAATGCAGAATGTCACACAGTTATCTCCCTCATGGATCAAGATGAATACACCATTATGTACGGACACCACATACCCTTTTATGCGTCAGGAAAAATAAATGGTGTCAATATCTGAAAATATTTATTGATAATGGTTTTGGAGTTAATCTCATCCTTGTACAAACACTTCATTGTATAGGATGTAATGAGGATAACCTAATACCCACTTCTAAGACCCTTTTTGTCTATGATATAAGTCAGAATAGGTCGTCAAGAAAAATCAATATTAAAACACTGTTTGGAGACCTCATAGATGACTCAAAATTTTTGGTAGTTTTGAAAAACAAGGGATTTGATGTCCTTCTAGGTAGGAACTATTTTCATCAACACCCATCGATTCCCTCATCATACCATCAATGAATCAAATATTACATTAACAGACCTAGTGGGATGTGGAATGCCGATAAATCCTCATTTGAATATTATGAGTATCACTATATTGATATAGGATTTTATGAAAATAAATGGATGTGACCCTTAGTCGATGATATTGATTGGGTAACACCCTAAATAGATTGGAAATATTACCAACCAACCCCTTTAAATAGATCGTTGAAGAATACATATTACCCATAAATCAGGTTGGGTGGTTGAGCCCAGGATCAGATGCATTCACAACCATTCACATGATCTCTTTCATGGACATCATGACTAATAGTGTTGAAAATTATATTTATCCAAAAGATTATAATGAGTGATCGAATCATAATTCTCTCAATCCATCATTGGATCTCCAGATAATCCCTGACTCACTCGCTATGTAAGAATAGAAAGAATACACTCTTCTTCCAGTCACCCTATCCTCTATATAAAATCCCCCGCTGTCAGGGAAGATAGACTAAGCTTCTTCAGCCCTTGAATTCCAAGATCTCGACTCATCTCCCAACTCCATAGAGATCATTTTGAGAATTTTTCCTCCATTAGAACAATTGGAAGAAGAAGAAGAGGAAGAGGAAGTGGAAGAGAAAGAGGAAGATGAAGAAGACCTTAGGGATGCCCCTATATAATTTGAGGGAGACAACTCTACCACCATTGATGATCTCAAAGAAATAAATATGGGCTTGGAAGAAGATTAACATCCCAACAAGATTATTTTATACACTTATTTATATAATAAATAGATATACACCTCCTTTTGAAATCATAAATAAGATGTTTTCACTTGGAATAATAAAGAAATTATAGGCCTCGATTTTGGGGTATCCACTCACTACCTGGTCTTACCAAAAGAACATTAGGTCTATAAAAAGCATCCAGAAGGACACACCTAACACATGCTACCATGATATAGGATGAAGTTGATATTCTCATCATATCAATTTCAAAGATCTCAATCTACACTATCTGAATGATGATTTACTAATCCCAATCATAGAATTGCTCATCGATGAAACAACCAGATATCAAGATATCTCTTTCATGGATGACTATTAAAGATATAACCAAATATGAATGGACTAAGAATATGAATAAACTACTACCATTAGGGACTTGCATGGATTATTTTTCTACAAGGCAATTCCTTTCAGTCTGAAGAACGCAGGTGCGACATATCAACAAGTCATGCATCACATCTTTTAACCCTTCATGGTAAATTCTATAGAATAATATGATGGTGATATAGTGGTTAAATATTGAAAATTATTATACCACTTATCAGATATTCAAACTGTGTTTGAAAAACTATGACAACATAGTCTAAAGATGAACCCCTTGAAGTGTGCTTTTGGCATTACCTCAATGAAATTTCTCAAATTTGTCATAATTTGTCATGGAATAAAATTTTTACCTGAGAATAAAAAAGATATCCTTGGAATTTTATCTCCTCATAACCTAACTAAGTTGAGAGGACTTCAAGGACATCTATCCTACATTCAACACTTTATATCCAACCCTATAGGAGAATGTATTCCCTTTACCAGATTGAAGAAAAAAGGGGTTGTGTATTGGTGGAATGATTATTTTCATGAAGCATTTGAAAGTATCAATAAATATATATTATATCATCTATTGATAATGAGGATTCCCAAAGTATGGCCACTCATTTTTTATTTGACTACCTTAGAGTGATCCCTAGGCACCTTCCTCGCACAAAAGAATGATGCCAGAATCAAAAAACATCCATTACAATCTCAGTCAAACTGTGATCAATAATGATACTCGGTATTCAAATAGAGAAAAGAGGTATCTGGTGATAATCATCGTGGTTGAGATGATAGGGAACTATCTTAAGCACCATGAGGTCTATTTGGTCTTGTGTATTAACCCGATTGAGTATATTTGTCTTAATTGAATGTTGAATGGATTCCTATCATGATCAGTGGTCATTCTACAATAGTTCGACATATAGTTCATGCCTCAAAAATCCATCAAATCCAATACGAATGCCCTCATAATTTTTAGATACCACTCCTTTGAAAAACCACCCATCATGGCCTTAAAAAATCCAAATTCCCATAAAATTACTTGGCCATCAGAAATGGGACGTTAGTGACCTGAGGAAACCTTTTTTTGATAATGCATAATATTCCCTAGTTGGATCTGAATAAGTTTCCCACAAAAATAGGATTTTAAACCAAAGGAAAGATCATCCCCATGATTGGTTCCCTACCATCATATTCCCCAATGTCTTCCATACCTCATATCATGTCTCACATCCTTAAATCACAAATCAGGGTCAATAAAAATCCCCCATTCATGTCAAAAAAAACACATGGACAATCTCGGTTAATAAACCCTATGGGGGAATTTTCCCCATAATTCATGGTCAAAGATGTTTGACCTTAAACATCAGTAATGTTACTCTAGTTTGAAATACCCTAAAATGACTATGAAAATAGACACAAAACTCACCAAGGTGAAAACCCACAAATGGATTCCTGGAAAAAAGTCTAGTATTAGCTTGCTAAACCTATTCCTCAATAGTTTAGGAAAATATCAAGTAATAAAGAATTGAAGAGACACAAAGATTGGAAGGTTGAATACCCATAAAGAGAGGCCTATGAAAGAGTCATTATATACCAGATAAGACCACATAATTTTGGATATAGTCAAAAATTATAGTTATACTAGAAAAATACACAAAGCCTATATGGTTTGTCACATAACCCTACCAGTAGTCAGAACAATTATTACTGAGTCCCTTGATTCTCGAAAAACTTAGTTCATTGTATGGTCATTTTATTTTGGTTACCCAAGATTGGGATTAAAATTAATATCCATTTGAGATTATTGTTCATAATATAGTCAATTATTATAGATCAACATTGTAGAAAAAGATAAAATAGAATCACTAGAGAGAATTTTTTTAATTCAATTAAATTGGAATGGAGGAGTATCCACATTCCAGAGACTGTCCCCAATTCTATAAAGAACAAAAAAAAGATACATATGAAAACCAAAATGGTTACAATGTAGCTCTTCCCTCTATGGTTGTAAAAATTCACCAACATTTTTTGTAGAACGTAACGATACTATTTTAATGTTTTCCAATGATCGACCTCATTCATGGATATTAAAATCATTTTTCTAATGATGGGATAGAGATCTTAACCTATCTTCCTAAAAGATAAAAAATTAGAGTTTTTTATAAAACATTCTATTTTAACCTTGAAACATTAGCCACACATTCCCACATCACCTCAGATTTCACAAACATTTGATCATTTGCTTCCTCATCCAGCAAATGATGCAACTCAGTTGTAATATATTATAGGGTGTATGTCTGATGATGAGAGGAATTGAACTGAGAAAGTTATCTTTCAGGAATTACCACATATTCTTGAGCTATAACAATTTGTTATATAAGAAGGTGAAAATGATGATAGTTAAAAGCACCTGATCCCAAATCAATAATAATCACCAAAGGGTGTCCTCATTGTCATCAAATTCCTCCAATGGATTTTCTGTGTTAATAGTATAGATATGATTCCATGCCTATCTTTGCATATCCTGGGGTTCCATGGCAGCATTAGAAATTATACTTTTCTCCTCCACCACAATGGATATATAATCTTGAAGTGAAATTACAGTAGATGCAGTCGACACAAATTGAGTTTCCCATGTAAGTAAATATTCCATCTCTATGGGTGGTTAAATTTTGGAGGCTAAGCACATTGGGTTGGATATAATTTCATGAATTCATGGTGATGTTACACTTGGGGTCATCCATAGTAGGTCCACCGACAACATCAATAAAATTTATGGGGTCTAAGTCACTCCCTACAGATAAATTATGTGTGGAAGATTTCCCATATGAATGCATACGACGATAAACACAACACCTTATTATAAAAGAAATAAAGGGAGATGGCGCAGCTGGAACATGACTGGAAGCACCCAATGATCATTGAACTTATCAAACTAACCATTACAATACTTCATTGGGATATCAATCCACCCGCATTTGAGCACAATCCCATGATATGTAAGTTGAAGCCGCTATGAGGGTGAATGGGTATTTTCATACCGAAGTCTTCATGTAATCATCATCAACCGTAAATTAGTGAAGGATTATTGGGTAAGATTCCATCTTAACCAGAGTAACCAGTAGAAATGAATCCTTCTGCAGGCCTTTGAATTTCCTTGAAAACATATAAAGATTATAAAGTTCTCAAATAGTTATTCTATCTATGAGTGTGTTTAGGATTATGTCTCACAATTTGATGACATCGTAATGTTATTTTTAAGAGTCTCTTATATCATCTACCACTGATCCATGAGGTGTAGGGTGAGGTGAAAAATAAAATCAAGAAAAATCACTCAATAATTTAATTATACTGTTGACACTCAAATATTATTTACAAACATCAGTAATGTTGACTATGCGTGAGCATAAATCATAATGAGGAACCATTGCAGAATGTCGATACTCATAACTGGGGAAATGTTCCACCATCCTACCATAAAAAATTTGAAATGGCCCACTAGGACGTTTTAGAGATATTCCTACTATATCTTCCCTAGTAATTCTTAAATATGGGTGAGGGTGGAAACAACTAAATTGATGGGTTTTCCTTCCTCTAATGAATCTTCCATCATGATGTTGAAAACTCCAACACTAGTTTAGACATTACAGGAGTGGAAAATCCATCCGTTTAGGAACATAGAAAAGAAACCCACATTTCAAAGCTCAGATGAAACGTTTGATCGGATCCTTTAACCATAGGAGGTGTATTGAATTGCCTCAATGGTAGTGAGTGTGAGCCTAGAATGCATTGTGATGGTTGGGTTGGATGTGCCTAGATATGGAATACTTTCAGTCTTGATTCATTAATTTTTGAAAATAGATTTATCCAATCTTCAAAAAATGAGTTAGAAAGAATAGAGAGTTTTACAATGAAATACCACTTCCATAACCAAAAAATCTCTGTCCAATGGAGATACAAGCTCAATGTTCTCCCATGAATTGGCTATCGGAATGAATTCTTCATACATATTTCAAATAATAAGACGTACTCCAATCTAATAGATAACCCAAGAACTAGTTCCATATTTACCATGAGATTAGTGTAAGGGATTGGTGCTTGAAAACTAGCTATGGGGTTGTTCAAGAAGCATCTCACCAATTGAATAAATTACGAACTGAGAAAACCAAACTGCCTGGTAAAATTAACAGCCTCCAACTATTCATGGAATTCCAATAAATTTTAGTGTACCCAAAATTCCCAAGCCCTTTCAACAGAGAATAACCCTACATACTGCATATCCCATTTAGAGATCCACCCTTGATTGGAATTACCTGGTTGAAAATATAAGTATAATCATGGATGACTGATTCAAAGGATGTATCATGGATATACTGATTACTTTGTGTCCACATGGATACATTCATGATGAACAAGTCTTATTGGCCCAAATAAAAAATGATCTCCCCCATAATAGAAATATTTTCTTGATCATTCCCCCAAGGCATCTTGATACAAGTAGTAGGGATGTTCCAATCAACCAGTGGTAGAGGAGTGTCATCATGAATTCCAATGTTATAAAATGGAAATCTATTAGACATGGGTAGTCCATAAGATCTTGTGAAAGGGGATATTTCAGAGTACTCTACTATGGGATAACATGAGACTGGAGATCATCTTCAACATTATTGGACATAGCCTCTCTTCTTCTGATCACATTCATTGAGGTGAGAATTAGATCCATTATTATTCTTATAATGTATCATTAAAAGGATTTATTTTCAACCAAAATTGACAAAGGACTGAAATATTGGTCTTTACATTAATGGTTCATGGAACATATTGACCCATGAACAATCGGTCTGTAAATCACTATCCCACGAAGCATTATCCAGCTAAGCAACACTTCGCAGAATGAACTATCCATTAAGCATTCTCTGGTACACAAAAGATGGATCTCACCCTTTACGGTCGAAGTATTTTAGTTCGTGGGTGCAAAGTCTCAGTCTGTAGGAGAAGGCATCTGAAGAGGAGTAAGTATGTAGAAATCATATATGGTAAGAGATTTGCGAGAGAAATGAATTATTCGGGATACATGGTAGAAGAAAACGAGATAGACCCCTATATATAGGTGTGGTTACCTCCTGCTGGTCCACTGGTTTACCACAACCTAGTTCAAATCAGGACCGCCTTCTACATCGAAATTGACTCCTCTTCATTCTGATCGAAACCCATTCTGATGGGGGGAATTTTTTGGTTGCTGAAAATTCATCATAGAAGATGAATACAATTTAATCAATTTTAAAAAGGAAGAAAAATAATTTGAAGTAAATTGGAAGTAAAAAATTCAAATAAGGTGAAAAATTACAAAGTAATGAAATAGAACCATGAAGAAAGGATCCCTTTGTTTATCACCACTATGCATGGAGGTCTGCCGCGTCGTGAAGACCTAGTGAACAAAAATAGTTCGTGGAAGGTGTGTATCTAGCGGTTCCTACCAATAGTTTAATGTAATTTTCAAAACAATGGTGGTGATATCAGATCCCAAAAAAAGATCACCTCTTAAACTAAATTGTTCATGGGGAAAGGTGGTGTAAACGGCTCCTGCGGACG
The DNA here is from genome assembly GCA_963277665.1 of Viscum album. Taxonomy (NCBI): domain Eukaryota; kingdom Viridiplantae; phylum Streptophyta; class Magnoliopsida; order Santalales; family Viscaceae; genus Viscum; species Viscum album. The sequence continues at coordinate 124,188,515 of OY728156.1, forward strand.
AAACAAAGTCATCTAATGGGATAGGTGGGGATTTAGATGACGGAAAAGGCCTCCTAATGACTAATTCATTTTCGAGCTTCTGCAAAAGATGCCAGTAACCCATTGTAGATGATCGGCTACATCGGTATCTACGTCCTCCGCTTCTCTATAAATAGAACTCGAGGGGAACCAAAAAAGGGATGGACTGAAGGAATCTACATATTGATTCATAGAGATATCGACTAATGGGATCGATCAAGAGATCAATAGCTCCTCAAAAGAATTACTCCTTTGATGATACCCCATAGGTAAAACATTCCACATAGCATTAAGGAGGATAAAATAAAATCAATTGGAAGTAAATAAACTCAATATCCTTTGTATACATACTTCTCAAAAATCCCAGAACCAGTGGATTATTTGTAAATGGGCATCCTGCATAGAAAAACTCTATGTGAGTGGAACCCTAACCTATGTAGAAAATCACTACGTGGGAGGAACTCAATCCCACATAGCACCATGCTACAAGGATGGAACTAGCCCCCCCTGATAAAAGAACTATGCAGACCAAACCTGGGTCCACATACCACAATGATATTCCTATGGATCCCTTACCTGAAAAGTATCACGTTACACATTGGGAACCCCATCCCGCATAAGAATATGCTACGTGTAATGGGGAATCCTAGGGTGTTCCAATCTCGGACTCCAGTTATGCCCTTGTATCTCATCATCATCTCTTATGTTGGCCCCTCTATGAACCATTCTAACATATTCATGTCAAGGCCTCTTCTAAATCCACTATAAATTTATTATAATTTCATCAGACACATTTGCGTTCCCTTTTGTGTTTACACACCCATCATAAGAGGAGTCATGTGGGTTACCCTAGAGGTAAGGCAGAGCCTAAAAATGACCTTGATTCGACATTACCATTGTAATGAGGGTTCCAACCATGGGGGATAATGTAAAATTCCCTTTTCAAGGGATTAATGGGATAATCTAGGCTTTCCTTTTGATGAGGTTCAGTGTTGAACATCATTCACTTTTCATTGGAACAGAATCTCGGGAACTCCTCATGTGGTAATCCCATATCCTTTCTTGTGGGATGAGACACTCTTGCTCCTTCTCAAATTATCCCGAAATTTAGATGAATGGTTCAACATAAGTGAATATCTTGGTTACCAAAATAAAAGAGGATATGGTAAGACTTAAAGTACCCTCCCTCTCCCTCAGGGCTTTGTTTCTATCCATCAACAGATGTAGAGGGTTGTGCGATCATCAAATCTACTGCTTCCTCTTATTTCTCACACAAAAAATGAATTATCTGGGCTTATAGATTAGTGTATATCATTAAATCTGTATGATCATATAATCAAATGGGATTTCTCCATAGATGTAATCCATAACCAAAAATAAAACGGGCCTTCGGTATAGATGTATATCCCAACTATAAATCAAATGGGCCTTCTCTACAGATGTAAAACCCAACTTCAATTCAAACGGGCCTATTATAAACTATAATCCATGATCAAATCCCATAAAATAGGAATCTACCAAGCATAAATGCCAACCATTCTACCTTAATGGGCCTCCTCTAAAGTGTAAGTCCCAACTCAATAGAACTACGATGGATTTGATTCTTAACTAATTGGTATATGTAAGAAGTCTCGTTAAGGTCGAAACCCAACAAACAAATCACCCAAATTTTCTTCAGGCCACATCCCCAGTAGGTCCACATTCAACTTGGAGACCGTATATCTTCTAGGTATGTCATACCACCTCGGCGTAAGTCCTACACTATCCTTGACAAGGAAACCTTTATCCTAGACATCCTATCTGCATGGTGTTAAAGTGTATAGTCAGGTCCTTATCACAAGACCTTAAAAGGTGATGTGTCCAGTTAAGGGATGCTGAACTACATGGGTTCTAATTTTTCTCACGAGGTTACATAGAAAACCCATCTTATGGTTCTATCCCAACATCACAATAGATCTTGTCCCCTAGATGACATGAAACTCCATAGTTCCATCCCATGTTTCTTAGAGACATCATTTTTCGAGTGAATGACCATATGATCTCTGATCTATCCATAAAAGGAAACATTGATGGAGAAACTCAGATACATACATATACTTCCATCGATGTAGAAACTCAGTTAAATAAAAATGATTAGGTATCAATGTGTAATCATGAAGAATTGTTACATAGGGTTAATCTGAGGACACACGCTTGGGATTGAACCAAGGATTCATGAACATATAAAAATGAATTAAATCTATAGGAGAGTCCCAGAATAGGAAATAGTCCCCTCAAAAGGGTATGATGAACCCATGTTCTGATAATCTCAACCAATGTGAGTTCCTCAGTGTCATTGGGAATATCATCCAATGAATTTCAACCTTTGGAATGTAGGCCCATGAATCATGGATATGAGAACAGTTGGGTGTTTCTGCCTCCACGAACAAACCCATTGGAGACCATTCTAATGTGTTATACTAGACGTCGTCAATTATACACTACTTAATTCCATGTAATAAATCCACACAAGCATAAAACCGTGTTTGTAAAAGAAAAATTGTTGAACCTGACATAAATAAATTAACTGTCGAACCTCTTTCTTTAGATAAAAAGAATATATTACTTTGTCCCTGTGGAACCATTTCAATATTGGTATAATAACATATTCGAGTGAAATAAACCCTAAAAACATTAAAGTAACCCCAAAATCCATAAAAACCCCTAAAGGACATAAAAAACCTAAAAATGACTAAAACATAAAAATGATTAAAACACTTAAACATGTTAAAAAACTCTAAAAACCTTAAAAACCCAAAAAACATAAAAAACCCTAAAAATATAAAGACCCTAAAATCCAAAAAAACTAAAAACCCTAAAACCCAGAAGACCCAAAAAATCCCTCAAAATACTTAAAAACCCTAAAATCCATAAAAATCCTAAAAATCTCTAAAAATATTTCAAAATGTAAAAAATACTAAAAAAGAAAAATAGCCTTGAAAACCATAAAACCCCCCAATACCCATAAAACCCTAAAACCACTAAAAACTCTAAAACCCACAAAACCACTTAAAACATGAAAAACTCTAAAAAACCTCAAAAACTGAAAAAACACAAAAACCCACCTAAAAACCCAAAAATACCATAAAACCCTGAAAACCACTAAAACCCCAAAAAACCCCCCAAATCTCTAAAAATCCTAAAAAACTGTAAATTTCAAAAAAAAATTAAAAAAGATGTAAAATCCCTACAAATGTAAAAAATCTAAAAAACTTGAAAAACCTATAAACCCATAAAACCCCTAAAAACATTTAATTCCCTTGAATACACATAAATACCCATAGACCAACAAAAAATGCTAATAAAATTTTAATCCCCCAAAAAACATAAAAATAGTAAAAAACATTAAAACCCAAAAAACTCAAAAAACCCAAAAAAACCCAAAAAAAACCAACAACACCACTAAAAACCTATAAACATTGAAAAATTATAAGAACCCTTAAAATAAAAAAATTCTAAAAACCATAAAAGTACTAAAAAATCTCAAAAAAATATTCAAAACAAAAATGCCTGAAAACCCCTTAAAAACATAAAAACACCTAAAACCATAAAAACCTTAAGACCCCTAAAAACCAACAAAAACATTAAAAACCTTTTAAACCCCTAAAAATATAAAAAGTGACAAAAACCTTAAAACCCCTAAATAAAATCAGAAAACCCATAAAACATTAAAAGACCCTAAAAAGTATCAGAAACCTTAAAAACCTTAAAAACCATCAAAATCCATAAAAACCATCAAGACACATAAAAACCCTAAAAACCTAAAAACCCTAAAACAACCTTATGAAAAATTAAATACCCCTAAAACCCATAACCCCCTAAAAACCTTTAAAATGGAAAAAACCCTAAATACCCTAAAAACACTAAAAACTCTAAACACCGTTTAATCCCTTAATAATGTTAAAATGTTCAGGAAAAACATGAAAAGCCTAAAAATATCAAAAAAACCAATAAACACAAAAATACCCTAAGAACCATGAAAATCACTAAAACCCCTGAAAACCCCCAAAACCCCTCAAAATCACTTATATTCAAAAAACCCTAAAAACCATAATAATCATAAAGAATCCATAATAATACCTAAAATCCAAAAAATACATAAAAACCTAAAACACCCCTGAAAAGAATAAGACCCCCTAAAAACATTTAAAACCCTAAAACCTAATAAAAACACAAAAAAAACCACTAAAACTCTAAAAACCCATTAAACCCCTAAAACATTTAAAAAATCGAAAAAACATTCAAAATATAAAAATCCCAAAAAAAACTAAAAACCAAAGACCCTAAAAACATTGAAATACCAAAAAAATAGAAAACCCCTGAATGAACCTAAAACCCCCTCAAAATTCCTAAAAAATTTAAAAAAATAAAAATCGTAAAAATCCCTAAAAATAACTGAAAAAATAAAAAACCCTAAAAACATTGAAAACCACCTAAAAACCCTAAAACCCCTAAAACATTTAAAACGCTAAAATCCCATAAAACCCCTAAAAATACTAAAATCTCTAAAAAATCATAAAACACTTAAAACATTAAAAACTCTAAAAAAACCTTAAAATCTATAAAAAGTAAAAAATAATAAAAACCCAAAAGACCCCAAAACCATGAAAAGCCTTATAAACCCTAAAAACCCATATAAAACCCTAAAATCACTCAAAATTAATAAAAAAATATTAAATACAATAAAGTCCAAAAAAATCTCTAAATATAACTGAAAAAGTAAAAAAACCCTAAAACCTTTAAGACCCCCTGAAATCCCATAAGACCCCTAAAAACCACTATAAAATCTAAAAAACCATAAATCCTCTAAAAATCTTAAAAACTATAAAAACATTAAAAACCATTAAAAACTCAAAAAACCCCAAAAAACACGAAGATCATAAAAACTAAAAGAAAACCCAAAAAACTCCTGAAAAACTATAATCACCCTTAAAATCCCTAAATACATGAAAATTTCATGAAAACCATAAAAATCACAAAAAACCTAAAAATCCTAGAAAATGTAAAAACCCATAAAAAATATGAAAAATCCCTTAAAACCATAAAAACCCATAAACCATAAAAAAACCCTAAAACCCCACAAAAACACAAAAACACCCCAATAAAAACTCTAACGACCTTTAAAAAACATATAAACTTTTTAAAACACCAAAAACCATAAAAAAATAATTAAAATCCAAAAAAACCCTAAAATGCACAAAAAACCCCTAAAAAAGCTAAAAACCTAAAAACCCAAAAAAACCCACAAAATCAATATAAATTATAAAAATAATAAAAACCTTTAAAATCCTAAAAAACCCTAATAATCCATAAAAACATAACAACCACCCAAACCCCTTAAAACATCTAAAAATAATAAGACATCCAAAACACATAATAACCAATAAAATTTATAAAAACCATTAAAACCCATATAAATATTTTTAATCTATATAAACAGTAAAACCCCTAAAGACACAAAATTAAAATAAAATTTTGGAGTCCCTAAAAACATGAGAAACCCTAAAAACCCTAAAAACCAAGAAAAACACCAGAACCCCTTTAAATCCTTAAAAACGCTAAAACCCTAAAAACCATTAAAATCATAAAAAATCACTAAAAATCCCTAAAAACCTAAAATAACCTAAAGATCCTAAATGCCTCATAAAACCATAAAACCCCTTAAAACATAAAAATCTATGAAAACATTAAAACACAAAAAACTCTAAAAATCCTAAAAACCCTAAAAACTCAAATATCCCCTAAAATCCCAAAAGAACCTAAAAACCCTAAAACCCCTAATTACCCTAAACAATAATATAACCCCTCAAAATCCCTAAAAACCTGAAAAACTATAGAAACATTAAAAATAAAAAAAGCACTCACCTTCCTTGAAAATGTAATAATCCCAAAAAATCAGGAAAACCCACTAAAAAAATAAAAACCCCTAAAACCATAAAAACCCATTAAAATAGTAAATACCACTAAAAACACTAAAAACCCATTAAAACCCTATTTTATAAAAATAATCCTAAGAAACCATTGTTGATGCTCCTTTCCATCACATAGTCTAAAGACTGAAAAAGGGGAATACCTTAGCATAAAGAGATTCATCCTTTGAAGGAACATCAAAATTTGACAAAGGAATGAAGAAGGATTTGGCTAAGAATGGGCCACACAGGTTTCATCATGGTCTCACAGGTATACCTGCGCGCCACCTATTGGGCGTGCAGGTGACCTGCACGCCCTATCTGATTTTCACCCAAGGTCTTCAGCAGCCTATAAATACCTCTTGTGGTCCCCCCATTTTGGGAGGAAAAAATCCAAAAACTTATATTTCATATCTCAATTACCTTGTCTCTTCTTGAAGTCTTCTGAACACTTATAAAGTAATTTCTTACCTAGAATGAAAGATCTAAAGAGGGGGAAAAACTCCTAATTATTGAAATTCATCAACACCTACGTGCCTAAGTGTCTAACACTTAAGGGAAATGGTCACACCTACACGCCACATTATCCCTTCAACAGAACATGCACACCTCCATTTTTTAAGCCTTTCGGGATAATACTAAGGGTTTGAGCCAAGTCTCTCCCAATTATTACCCTATATGTTGACCAGAGCGCAAGTACCCAAGTGTCGCGCAGGTACACCTGCGCGACCAAGAACTGCGCGCCCAAAAAAAACCTGCGCACCTGCCTCTTTTTGGGTGCCCTCAGCCTATTCAGCTCTTTTCTTCAAATCCACCTTTCCTCTTCAAAACTTATCCTTAGAAACCATATTCAAAGCCATTTTGGCATGATTCCTTTGTTGGCTTCCTTATATGAAGGAATTTTGTGGATCATCTCTTAAAACCTAGTGATTTACATATCATTTTCACTAAGGTTAGAGATTTCATTCATTCAACCTCATCTTTAAAGATGACAAGATCATTAATTTGGGCATCCTCCTTAGGAGTAATCCCCAAGTCCCCTATTCATGGACCTCCTTCTCAGGAATAAGCCCCAATAATACGCTTCTTTAATTTTGGGCATCCTCCTTAGGAGTAAGACCCAAGTTCCAAGTCTTCAAACTTTGGCCTCCTTTTTAGGAGTAAGCCCTGGTCTTCAAATTCCCTTAACCTAGGATTCCTCCTTAGGAGTAAACCCCAGTTCTCAAGTCCCTTTAACCTGGGTCTCCATCTTAGGAATAAGCCCCAGTCATAATTTCTCTTAACCAATCTTAATTTACTTTTTATTTTGGGTTCTTTCTCAGGAGTAAAACCCAATCATAAGTCCACTCTAATTTGGGTATCCTTCTCAAGATTAATCCCTAAGTTAAGTATCCAAATATCCATAAAGCAAATATACCTTTATGGATCTTGTTCCCTGGTTTCTTCCCTGAAGTAAATCCCAATCCTCATCTATCTGGGCAGTCGTACATACATAAGCCCCACATTATTTCTTATGATTGCATCTCTCATGGCACAATAGTCAGGTTTTACCAATACCTATTGTTTCTCACACCGAGCATGACTCACGTGAGCTTAGAGCGTAAAAGTAATTATGACATCTTTCTTTGAGCCATCAACCATGCATAAACCTCATACTTCTTTACACAAACTATGTGGGTTATGATTTCTTATCTAAACAAGGATACGTAGGTAGCCCATCTGTAGGTATGATCCCAACCTTGAAATAATCTGTGTCCTTATGAATGAAAATAAACTTCAAGTGCCCCGCTGAGTGTCTTTAAAACCAGTATGGTTATCATAATGACCAAGAGATTTCTATATAATTTTTTGAAGGATACCATTGACTAAGAATCTCTAACAAATACAGATTATTCTTTATCGATGAAGAACCTCAAATACATATAAAAGAGTCTCTAAATATCATACATATCAATCATTGATTGTTAGTCTCTAAATATCATACATACCCATCCTTCCGACCAATGAAAATTCTTAAGTCTCGTTGGTTTACAACTAATGAGAACCTACCTTTGTAAAGTAGGTCCAAATGGATATAGCATCATTAGATGTTTCAGGTTCTACAAACAAACCCGTTAGAAACTAATTGGAATTTTTGAACCTTAAACAAATAAGGTCATCTCTATTTGCAAGGAAAAGAAAAAATAGTGAAGCTGACGTGAATCCTTAACCAAGTTAAAATGATTTTTTACTTATTTGTTAGTCCCCTATTTAAACTCAATGAGAGGGCCAACAAAACAATCAATAACATATGTGCTCATCCAAAAGATGTAGTGGCCGAACATATCTTGATTATGTCTGTTATATGAAACAGACACTCATTTTCAAGGTTTCTCTACGTTACAGAAATGGGTTCTCTAAAGTTCACACCTTTGAATGCCTCTGTTGTAAATACCTCTTCTGTGAATGCATCTTCCACTACTCCTGTTGGATCTTCGTCTTCTCTGAGGATGACATCACCTACTCAGCGTCTTCATCGATGGGTATCAAATGCACTATTTAAGGAATACCGTCGACATGCTACCATTCTTACTCTGGATGCTGCTCGAAAATCCCTCCAAGTTAATAATTCACCATGGTTTTCTGGAAAACGACGACCAACAATCAAGAAATAGGTGGTACCAACCACCGTCTCAAACCATTTCAAGTCGTTATCTCCGGAACGCAATCACTAGTCCCTCCCATATTATGCGGAGGTGAATGAGAAGGTCACTGGAGACCTTAATTCATGGAGACAAGAGTCCTTCCCGTGGGCTCCCGTCAACAATCGTCGCCAGACTCTTGTGGTAGTGCGCTTTCAACATGTTGAGGGTATCTCTTTCAGGGGTTCGGCTCAGGTTCCTCAGACCTGAGTCTGCAAGACGAACTGCCAGAGAAAAAATCTGGTCAACAGGGAGTAGGTTCTTATTTCTATCCCCTTCGGAGAAGTCCATCAAGACAACTTGATGGAAAGCAATGAGCAGGCACATACACCTATCCATCCTAATGTTACTGCCCAACAGACTCGTTTGGCATCAACATGCCAATCCCTCCAGGCAATTCCAACAGATTATTATAGGCAGACATAAACACCTATTTATAACTCATCAGCTAGTTAGTAGGCTCTTCTGACTAAACCCAAAGTAGTTCCCCAATCCAATATGGTGGAAACTGATAAGCAGGCACATACACCTATTTACAATCAACAATTCTGTCAGTAGTCTCGTCTGCTAGTATTGAAGGAAACTCTTCAACCATACTTGACGAAGAATACACAGCAACCACATACACCTTCCAATGTTAATCATGTCTTCCAACAGTCTCATTTGGTAGCATGCAGAGAACTTAGTCGGAAAGCCTAGACGAAAAAATTGGAGCAGACTCAACTCTCTGCCCCCACACATGAGTACTGTCATAACTCACTGACAGGAAAATGAGGACATGAGCAAGAACACAAACCTAATCCAAGCATGGAATGGACGTATATTCTCGTTCCGACATCTAAAGTCATCAAGCACATTCTGAAAATGGTGAAAGAGAAGAAGAAAATCCCTGCCCATATTCTGTATGCCTATTAGAATATTATAACAGCTTCAGTAGCATCACATGGAAAGAAATGAAAATATATCCCTACCAGTGGAGTGACACATCAATAGATCACTCTGGAGTAGATACAGACCTCTGTTCCAGTACAAGAGAGTTGTGGGGCATACTCCCCAATATCATATGGACAACCAAGTCAGGCACATACACCTAATTTGAGTGGAGATAATCAGCCTAACCCAACACTTTCTTCTGAGCAGGCACATACACCTGCCTATAATAACCAATTTCTTCGACAAGTGGTTCCCAAAGTGAGTAAGAAGGAATCTAAGAAAAAGACCCGTCCATCAGAGTCAATAAATCAAGGGCCAATCTGTAATTAGGCCTTACTCGATGCTGGAGTTCTTGATGCACTCAAACAATTATCTGTCGCAAATCAAGATTCTACACTCTCATTTCCCAATAGTGGGAACATTAATTCCAAAGGCCTTCATCAGACACTTCCTCATGAAGGCTTGCTTCATGACAGTTCGGTCAATCTCGATGTATCATCTTTAGATGATAGCCACAATAACCCTCTGTGTGGCTAGAAGATCAAGGATCAAAAGGTTTCATCTTTTGCTATAACCCACCATGCTGGTCCTCCCTATGATGATGAATTTAGCTGCAAAAATCCTCGACGTAGTTTTAATTCACATTTCATGGAAAATGATCTAATAGAAAATGTAGTGACGAGAAAGCCCTCTTATATTAAGGCACTTGAAAATGTGAAGAAATTCATGTTTGATGCTTTACTGCTAGTAGGAGAAATACTTTCTCAACCATAAGATATCCCGGGGTGTAGGTCATTCTACGAATCACCCCTGAGTCATGCATCTTCTAGTTTGGTAAATAAACTCTCTACCAATCTTGTTGAATCTGATGAAACAATAAGGAAGAACCAGCTCTGGTCTAATCAGGTAAAATAATCTTTATCAAATGATAAAGAGGAAATGTTGAATATGAGGAAAAAAACTGGAGAAAGGTGATGTGCCAGTCATGTTTTAGACTTTTGATGACTCTCAGAATGACATTCCAGAGATGTTGATGGAAGATTGTATTCACGATATTCGTCTCAACATGTTGAAAACTCTTTGTCAATTGAAAAAGAAAATATTATCTTATGATGAATATGAAAATCATGTCATGATAATAGAAGGGTTACAATGCCAAATTGATTTAGAATCTCTCTCAGTTTCTCGATATCCAAAGGCTGAAAAGAAGTCGAGAGCCCTTCAGCGTTAATGCCATGGCACACTAAGAAGATTACACCAGTTAATTTCCAATGCCCCATCTGGTATTCATATCAGGGGATGGGGTGTTCATGGAGCACTACATTTCACTGTACTCTCCAGCCAACAAAGCACGCCAAAAATGGTCTCATACAATGTCATTGCCCATGGTCAGCCACAAACAATTGGCTTTGTTTGTAATCAAAGGCTTTCTCAGGAACATGCCTCAACTAGTTCTTCCCAAAGTCAGGCATACAAAGAACAAGTTTTCGAATTAATCTTGCATCGGGCAAATGAGAATATTGAACAAGATTCTGGTTTAGAGAGAGCACATCATCAGGTGACAGAAGTTTCAAAAAACATCTAGCGTTCATTTGAGCCATGTGATTTGAGTGGATGTATGTTGATTCATCCAACCAATTTCTGGAATAAAGTCCGCAAGATCAGAAGATATTTTAAAAAATTCTCAGATATAGTAGCTCAAGAACCACCCCAGCTTTCCAGACTGGGGACTCTTTTAACCCAACCCTTAGAATCTACAAATAGGATTCGAGGAGTTGAGCAGGAATAGCAAGGACAGCCCCTGTCCACAGGACTAGGGACTTTTTCAAATCCTCAATATATTCCTCAGAGAAAGTCAGTCTTCTCTCGATTAGGGAAGAATCCAAAAGAGGAATGAAGAGCCGAATTATCAGGAGATTCCCTCCAAGTTATGGTTCATCAAGAAGTTCCTAAGGGATCAAATCAACAAAAGGAAATGTCTCATAAAGGACATGGAAAAAGACAGTATCATAGAAATTACAATAGAAGGGATTCATGCGTTATGCATCAATTAATTCCATCAATGCCATTGTTGTTGATCCTCCAGAACATGAAGCTCATTCAGATGTATCAGATGAAGAAGTTCCTACTCAAGAAGTTGTATGCACAGTCACAAATGAAGAAGGTGTGCATGCACGAAATCAAAGTCTTACCCAGAATCTAGGTATTCCATCAAGTAATCTACTTCCCCCTCTCTGAAAGGCGTCCAACAAGGGGAAAGGAAAGAATCGGGTTACATATCGTTTCTCTGGAGAAGCACAATCACTCTCACTAGAGCAAAGGTTCTCACAACATGAGGAAGAAATAAAGGAATTGAGGAGGTTTAATGCAAAACTATTTCAAGGTAGTCTTACTCCTAAGAGTGCTAGAGTCAGCCAACCAAGGGAATTTGTTGAAGCTATTGGGATGGATCAAGAATATCCTCCTTTATCAGTACACCCTCATTGGTCTAATCCTATGGGTCAGGTGAAACAACAACCAGTGATGTTATCATCAGTTGTAGTACTGGCCACCACATCTGTCCAAACACTAATTATTTCACTTGCTCAGGTCCAAGCTCAACCAGATGTTTCTAAAAAGTTAATAACTACTATTGAGTCATTAACAGCTCAGTTGGAATCTATTGAGGGAAAACGTGCTCAAATTCAACCAGAAAATAGAGCTTTCCCTGAATGGGTTGATGAAATTTTCCCCCCATCAAAATTTTCAAGTACCACATTCCCAATATTTAATGGTTCGAGAGACCCAGAGCAACACTTAACAATTTTTTTTTCTCATTGTGATCCTATGATGGGAACCCCTCATCAATAGGAAGTAGTTAAGCTTAGGTGTTTTGTACAGTCATTACAAGGGCCTACTTTTGTTTTGTATACAAGCTTGCAATCTCGGTGAATTACCGGATGGGAGGATCTCCATCAACAATTCCTTCTTCAATTCAGCTCAACGTTGCCAAAGAAAACAGTTTTTGATCTTAAAAAATCTATGTAAAGGGAGAATGAATGGGTTTTAGATTTCATTACTCACTAGAAGGGATTAACATATTCCCGGATCCTAGCACTCCCTTAAGAAGATTTGTTGCCAATCTGTGTGGAAAATTTGTGTGATGAATTACGCACACCGTTGATCCCTGTAAAATACACAAGAGGGTTTTGAGACCTTACATAGATTACTCAGAATATTGAAGACTCTCTTATGAAGAATAAGGATAAAACTCATGTAATTCCATCAGCTCTAGGAAGGAGAATGGGTAAATCAGAGAATATTACAGTTATTCTTAAACAAGTAGTTGTACCTACTTCTACTTCAAAACCTTCATCTTATTGAAGGGATCTGCCTCCTAAGCATGAAAAAAAGAGGTCGTTTCGTCAAGATGATCAAAGAGATCAAAGATAGAAACAATTTGAGGATTTGAAGAGAAAAGTTTACACTTTCCAAAATTAACACGTTCCTGGTTACTTCATTTTGGCTCTGGAAAATAATTTGGTTCAGTTTCCATGTCCCAAAAGGCCGAACAAGGAAGGAGATGAAGACTGTCCCAACTATTTCACATTTCATCAGATGTTGGGGTATCCCATTAAAGAGTGTTTTGTCTTCAAAGACCTACTGGAAAAAATGGTGGACTCAGGACAAGTCAAATTTAAAGGTTCTTCAGCTCAGGTAGCATGTATTACTACTTCAGATCCAGAGGAAGAAGACGAGTGGCAGGAAGTCAAAAATAAAAATGCGTAGAAATATGATGATTGGATGGTCAAGAATATGATCAACCAAACTCATTACATTTTGAGAATACAATTGAAGAAACCAATTGTGTCTTCTACTATTAATTCCACAGAAAAACCCTCTTCATCAGAGGGAAAATCCTCTAAGGGACGACATAATTCAAAGAAATAGGAACAATCAGAAGAAGATAAAATTTTGTCAAAGCCCAAGTTTTCTTTTACTCTGGAAGATTTTATTCCATCTACCTCAAAGCCACGAGCACCACCCCACCAAACAACATAGCCTAAACTGGATAATCAGGCCGAGTCTTCATCAGATGAAGAGTTGATCTTTGGTTCTGTTAATATGATTCACTTAACAGATCCTTATGCCAATCACAGTTTCAAGATCGATGAGCCTGAATTCCCTATGTCAAACAGAGGGATTAGAGGGATTTCTAGAGTTCTGGGATACAGAGGAAGACGTGGATATCTCAGAATCCACTATTCCAATTCTACCCCTGCTAGAACTATATATGCACCAGAAACTCGTGGTAGAGCCCTTCAACGGGCTCAACAAGAACAAGAAAATTCTTCCACCAATAGCAGATTCAGTCCTAGCACAATTATTCTGGGGGTTCGGTTAGAGGTTCCTCCTTCTTCCTCTCAGAAATTAAATAGACCTATTCGGTCTAATATTCCAAATCCAGGTGTATTTTCAACTCCTACCCCGATACAGGAAGCATCTACATCCAAAGCATCAACTTCTAAGGCACATGTGAAACCACGTGTTCCTATTGGAAAACACAGACCATTAGACAAAAAATATGATGTATTGAAACATTTGGATCAAGTACCGGCCAAGTTATCAATTCTGGATTCCTTGAATTTATCAAAGGATCTTCGGGAGGCACTAATTGAGGCTTTGTCAAGTCCTCAGGAATTTGAAACTGAAATTGCTACGGCTGAAGTCTACCATGATGAGAATGCTCCTACAGAATTCCATGTAGTGATATCTTTTACAGATGAGGATGAAGATGATGTTGTGCATGGACATATTAGACCTTTGTATTTATCTGGAATGTTCAATGGTGTAGACATCCAAATATCTTTCATTGATAATGGTTCAGGAGTCAACCTCATCCCCATTCGTACACTTTGTCGATTGGGCCTCACATAATCTGATTTATCTTCTTCTAATTTGATGTTACAAGGATATGATATAAATGAACAAGAACCACTGGGTGAGATTACACTCAGAACTTAGTTTGGAGACCTTGTATCCAATTCATATTTTATGGTTGTTGATCACGATACAGCCTTCAATATTTTTCATGGAATGCCTTGGCTACATCAACAAGCGGCTATCCCTTCATCATACCATAAATTTCTCAAATATTGTTTCAATGGTCAAATTGGGACACTGTATGGTGATAAAGCCACCTTTAAAACAGCTTAATCTCAATATATTGAGGTGGAATTTTATCACATGAAGGGTAAGGATAAATCCACAACAAGGGAGGCTACCAAAGTTAATTCTCCATATGGTTTGGAAAAGATTCCAGTAAAACCATTAATATATGTGAGTACATATTATATGTTTCCTATTAGTAAAATTGACAAGATAGTCCCAAATCCAAATACTCTTATGGAAACTTCCTTAATATCAATTACGACAATCAAGCCAGACAGCATGGGAGAATGTGGTGATTCAAGAAGAAATGATGACAGCTCAAATGGAGAAGTCTTCATTTCATCCGCTGAAATCCAGCAAGTTTATACTTCGCCAACTAGGCCAGAAGAAGTTATAGCAATATTAGAGGTGAACGATGATATCGATTCTCAATCCATCATCTCCTCTTTATTACCCAAGGAAGACCCTTCATCATCAATAGGGTCAGAAATGGAAGCCTCTTCTTCAATATGTTTAAATTTTAACATCTATCCTGATCATGGAAATTATGCTTCATCATCTACTATGAAAGTAGAAGCAGAAGAGATAACACATGTTGAAGAAGAAGAGGAAGATCTCAAAGATTCTCCTCTATCATTTGAAGAGGTTATCTCTACCACTGTGGATGAACTCATAGAAATAAATATGGGTACAAAAGAAGATTCACGCCCCACTTTAATTAGTCCTGCCATGACTCTTGAAGAGAAGGAAATGTATATTTCATTTTCAAAGAAAAATCAAGATATATTTTCTTGGAATTATACATAAATTCTAGGGCTTGATCTTGATGTTGCTACTCATCGTTTGGGTTTTCCAGAAGAACAACTTGGATTTAAGAAATCCACAAGAAGAACACACCCAACTTATGCTTCCAAAATTGAAGTTGAAGTGGATAATCTTATCAAAGCTAACTTCGTTAGAGAAGTTCAATATCCCAAGTGTTTGGATAATATTATCCCTATGAAAAAGAAGAACGGACAAATTAGAGTTTTCATTGATTTCAGAGATCTTAATCGGTATTGTCCCAAGAATGATTTTCCAGTTCCGATCACAGAACTCTTAATTGATGCAACAGCTGGCTATGAAGAACTTTCTTTCATTGATGGATATTGCGGGTATAATCAAATCTGAATGGCTCCATAAGATGAAGAATCTACAGCCTTCAGAGCCCCTCAGGATGTGTTTTGCTATTAGGTAATGCCCTTTGGCCTAAAGAATGCAGGTGCAACATATCTGCGTTCTATGCACTGTATCTTCAAAAACATTTTAGAGAAATTTGTTGAATGTTATGTGGACTATTTGGTGGTTAAATCCAGTCAATGTTCTAATCACTTGGCTGATTTGTAAATCGTATTCCACAAACTTTGATAACACAATTTGAAGATGAACCCCTTAAAATGTTCTTTTGGGGTAACCTAAGGAAAATTTCTTGGCTTTGTTGTACTCCATCATGGTATAGACGTTGATCCTGAGAATACAAAGTCAATCCTTGGTATGCCACCTCCTCAAAATTTTAAGGTATTGCGAGGACTTCAAGTACACAAAGACAATATTCGGCGTTTCATCGCCAATTTGGAAGGAAAAATTTTACCCTTCACCAAATTTATGATGAAGGGAGTCACTTACCAGTGGACTAAAGAATGTCAAGAATCATTCAATATTATCCAGAAATATCTCTTGAGTCCACCGGTGTTAATGACACCTGTTGAAGGAAGGCCAATTATTCTTTATGTCACAACTTTAGAGAGATCATTGGGTGCTTTCCTTGCCTAGAAGAATGATTCTAGGAATGAAAACAGTCTTTACTATTTTAGTCGGACTATGCTTGAAGCAGAAACTAGATATTCAAGTATTGAATAGTGCTTCCTAGAATTTATCTTTGCATTTCAGAAATTAAGACATTACATGCAACATCACGAGGTCTAATTGGTATCTCACAATAACCTACTCAAATTCATCCTTAGTCTTCCAATGCTTACAGGACGTCTGGCAAGGTGGGAAGTTATTTTTGCAGCAATTTGATGTCCAGTATGTGTCTCAGAAGTCAATTAAGGGCTAAGATCTAGCTGATTTCCTTGTTGAACATCCTTTAGTAGAATATACATCTTTAGATATTTAACTTCCTGATGAATAAGTCTTTTCTATTCAATATAATTATCAAACATGGGAAATGTACTTTGATGGTGCTTCCAGAAGTCCAACAGGGAAGAAAATGGAAGATCCTAAATTCAACAACGTTGGATTAGGAATTGTACTTATTTATACGGAAAAGGCAGTGCTACCCTTTTCCTTTTTATTGTGGGAAGGCGGTACAAATAATGAAGCAGAATATCAAGCTCTCATCGCAGTATTGGAGTTGGTGCTTCAGGAATAAGTGAATCAATTAAAGGTGAAAGGTGATTCAAACCTACTAATCAGACAAGTCAATCGGGATTATTCCATCAAAAAAGAAGAGTTATTTCCTTTGTATGATTACACCAGAGAGTAAATGGAAGAATTTCCTTCAGAACCTACATTTTCTTATGTCCCGCGATCACAAAATACTCAAGTTGATTCATTGGCTAATATAGCCACAACTCTGGATGATCCAAATCTGGATGATACTATCATCAGTATTTTCCACCGTCGTATAATTTCACCTTATGTTAAAATCAGAATAGATAAAATCAATGAAATTAGTCCCATTCCTGAAACATATGGTCGTACTATAGGATGGATGAAACCTATCAGAGAATACCTTCAAAATAGAACACTTCTACCTGATAGACCTGGGAAAGAACAAATTCGGCGACGTGTGGTCAATTTTACTCATTATGATATCCCAGATCACCTAGAGAAAATTCTCTACAAAAGAGTTTTTGATGGAGTTCTCTTCAGATGCATTGATGGTGAAGAGACAATGGTTGTCATGAAAGAGGTGCATGCAGGAGTTTGTGGTGCCCATCAGTCTGGAAATAGACCATCTGATCAAATTTGAAGGCTTGGATACTTTTGGCCTTCAATGATACAAGATTGTGTTGATTGCACGAAGAAGTGTCATTCATTCCAAGTATGTTAGAAATTCATTCATCAACCCCCAGAATTGCTTCCTACAGCTAAATACTCAAGGCCATTTTCCACATGGGAAATGGATGTAGAGGGACCTTACCCTTCAGCTACAGCCAAGCAGTTTAAGTATATTCTTACTGCTACTAACTTGTTTTCCAAATGGGTATAGGAAATACTTCTCAAATAAGTTAGTTCTAAAATCATTGTTAACTTCATCAAGTCTAACATCATTACCAGATTTGGTGTCCCTCATAACATATTGACAGACAATGGCACCAACTTCTGTTCATCCGAGGTATGGAAGTTGTATCAAGAATACAACATCTAATCCAACCATTCATCTCGGTATCATGCAGTGGCCAATGGCCAGATAGAAGCCTTCAATAAGACTCTTTCAAATATACTACAAAAGATGGTGGATAAAGATAAGAAGTCATGGTCTGATAAACTCTTTCATGCTTTATGGTCTTATCAAACCACCACCTGCACTGCAATCCGGTCAAGTCCATATTCATTGGTATATGGAACAGAAGCAGTATTTCCCATTGAAGCTCAATTACCTTCACTCAGAGTAGCCATTTGTGATCATTAATCTATAGATGAACAATCTCAAAAGCGATTGGATGAATTGGAACAATTAGATGAGTAAAGATTGTGCACCCTACACCACTTGGAAGTCTATCAGAATCAAATAGCACAATATTTCAACAAAAAAGTCTGTCTTCGTTCATTCATTTAGGGAGAATTGGTATTGGTTCTCTGAAATCCAATGATATAGGAAAGAAACCTCCCAATCTTGAGCCAAAATGGGAAGGACCTTACTCAATACACAAGGTCTACTCTAATGGATCTTATTCTTTAATCTCAATGTATAGATAACTCATCACAACTCCAACCAATGCAAGATTCTTGAAGAAGTATTATTTATAACACAAATACATCATTTCGGTCTATGCATATGACCTTAAACTATTCTCACCATCTTCCAAAATGATGTTAAACTTTGCCATCATCCAACATGATGTTAAACTGTATTGTCCCTTTTTGTCCAACATGACGTTAAACTGTGACGTCCTAGCTACATGACGCTAAACTGTACAGAAGTCCCTTACATCCAGCAAGACGTTAAACTGCAGAACCATCTTCCTAGCTATATGACATTAAACCTTGCACTTCTCTGTCCCAAATGATATTAAACTATGAAAAAGTCCATAATACATTCTAGCTACATGACACTAAACTGTACATAACTATTTCATCTAGGATGGAATTAAACCGTGTTGTCCTTACTGCATGACATTAAACTCCATTGTCCCCTATTGTCCAAAACGACGTTAAACTGGGTTCAGCCCCTTATACGTCCAACATGACATTAAATTCTGCATCGTTAGGGTTGTTGATACCTCTTGTTTCTCACACCAAGTATGAATCGCGTGATCTTAGAGTAAACATCAACCATAACACCCTCTCTGGTCCGCTAACCATCTGTATGTCCCAACACCATTTTTTAGGCCATTGTCCTCAAAGAACAACTTGATCACCAATTCATTATTAAATTGAAATATGTAAACTTTGATCCTTGCCTTCTAGGCTTGGTACGTAGGAACCCTCCTGAGGTTCAAGCCCAAAACTAATCTATTCACATCGGTTCACCTCCATCTCATACGATGTTGATTCGTGAAACCTCCCCCCGAACCAATATTTTTTACACTGGTTCACCATCGTCCATTCTATATGACGTTAAACTATTCACACTTTTTTTCATGTATGACAATAAACTAAGACATTCTTTGACACCCTTACATGAGAGGGAATAATTATTTACATTGATCTCCAATCATGT
This sequence comes from Viscum album, assembly GCA_963277665.1. NCBI lineage: Eukaryota > Viridiplantae > Streptophyta > Magnoliopsida > Santalales > Viscaceae > Viscum > Viscum album. The sequence goes on from OY728156.1 coordinate 124,208,176, forward strand.
TATATTCTAAATATTACTTGCATACATGGAAATTCCCAAACCTTAATCTTGGGTTAAACCATCATTGCACTAAAGTCCCCTTTCACCCTTCATATGTACAAACCAAATCTGTATAGAGGGTATTTTAAGAACTACGTGTGTCTTGATTACCATCCTTATGGGATATGTAGGAACGTTCGATCATCCCTCGAATCCAGCCCCAGGTCTTTGGGCCTAACCCCAAATTTCACTTTCAGTACCTTGGCTGAAAAGTCCCATTGTGAAAACATGAATGTGGTATGAAAACCCTGGTCTTCATTCACATCAGATTTATAAAAAACACACACTGTGTATTCATTATAATGGTCTGAGTTCTATGACCCTAAACTAAGATCTCCTACACTCTCATCCCACATGATGTTAAACTGTATTTCAAGAAATACATTTGGCTTGATTCCCATTCTAATGAGATATGTAGTGATGTCTAACATCTCAATTCAGGACCTAGCCACAACATGATTATGGTTAGAATTGGTCTTTGTATCTTTACATACATTGGACAGTGCCCATTTTGATGCGTCATATTCCTAACCTTAAATACTTCCAAATCTCCATAATCTTCTTCTTAACTTCGGGTCACAAAATGTCCAATTTCCAAGATTTCTTTCCCTCGACTATGCAACATGTTCCCTTAGGTGGCCTTTCATAAATAGTCCACATAACAGACCTTTCATCCAAAAGATGCTATTATTTGACTATGCAGCCAATGCCCTTAGGTGGACCTGTATAATTCAACCCCCTAATAGGTTTGTCAAATAATGGTAGCTATATTCATGGGAATAAAACCTCTTTTTTCCATAGTTTTCTTAATGACAATATGTAGGGATCTTCAAAAATAGACATCCTTAACATATTTCTCCCATACTATTTTTCATGATCTGAAAGTATTCAAGTCTATGGTTTATATTTCACTTCCCTATGTTTGGGTCAGACCTTCTTAGGAGTGACATTCATCCAATTCTTAGACAATCTTGATTGGAAATATCCTCTCCATATTCAAGTACCTCTCTCCATACAGCAAACTCTATGCTTTGTAAAATTTTAATCTCCATAAACTTTCACTGGATTTTTAGGAGTAGAAAAGTAAATTTCTGAGAGTTCTTTTTCCTGACTATGCAGCACGTGCCCTTAGGAAGCCTTGAATCAGTAGTCTATATAATAGACATGTTATTCAAAAGATGCTATTATGTGACTATGTAGCCAATGCCCTTAAGCATCCCTACATAATTCAACAACCTAACGGGTTTGTTAAATAATGGTAACTTCACTCTTAGGAAATAATTCTTCTAATGACTCTTAGTCCTTTTTAATATCGTTCCTCATATTCGAACTTTCTTAAGTCGTAGTTTTCCCTCATATTTGAGTGTGGTAATTTGTTTTCAGATAAAATTTCAAGGAATTGAGTCAATTTTTAATCCATTCCGTCAAAGCTATTTTGACCTTAAACATTATCCTTTTTATGTCCGACGTGCATGAATTTAATCTACCCACAAAAGACAAGGGAACTCTGAACAAAATTCAAGTCCCAGCTCACTAAACATACATTTTGTATGATTTAGGTAATATTGAAAAATTAAAAGATTCAAAGTTTTTAGGGTTATTTATAATAATTCTAGCAAAAGTCAAACTATGCTTACTAGGCCCATTGGCTTAGGTAAAATTTAAAGCAGGTAGAAAAAGAATGCAGGAACAAATTATTGAAGATGAAATTATTCTTAATTGATGCACTAGAATTAGAAGGACATCCATAGATTGGAGTCTCTTCTCTTTTCCAATAATTACAAAAGGCTGTCAACATAAACAGTCATTTGAATTACGGCATCCCGAGCTTCATCAGTAGCCACTTGAAGCTCATGCACTTGACCAACTTCACTCATTTAATCTTGATGGGGTGCTTTCTTGCCATATGCGATGGCTTTAATACCATTCGTTTGAACTCCTTCCAATGAATTTTTAAGCTGGTCAAGTTCCCCAGTAACAACATCTAACTGTTGCTGAAGGTGCATCTGCTGGACAACTTTCTCCTTGATCTTATGCTTCCGCTCCTTCCTTGGTTTTCTTATTTACCTCAGAGTCACATCCTCATTTCTTTAGGATCCAACTCTGAGAGGGGACTTTTGTTGATGCTGATTTCCATCACAGAGTATAACGACTGAAAAAGGGGAATACCTTAGCATAAATAGATTCATCCTTTGAAGGAACATCAAATATTAACAAAGGCATGAAGAAGTATTTGGTTAAGAATGGGTCGCGCAGGTTTCATCATGGTCACACAGGTATACCTGCGTGCCACATATTGGGCACACAGGTGACCTGCGTTCCCTATCTAATTTTCTCCCAAGATCTTCAACAGCCTATAAATAACCCTTGTGGGCCCCCAATTTCGGGAGGAAAAAATATAGAAACTCAGATTTCAGCTCTCGGTGCCCTAGTTTCTTATTGAAGTCTTCCAAACACTTATAAGGTAATTTCTTACCTAGAATGGAAGATCTAAAGAGGGGAAACAAGGCCTAAGTGTTGAAATTCATCAACACATGCGCGCTTAAGTGTCTAACACTTAAGGGAAATGGTTACACCTGTACGCCCCATTATCCCTTCAACAGAACCTGTGCGCCACCCTTTTTCAAGCCTTTATGGATAATACTAAGGGTTTGAGCCAAGTCTCTCCCAATTATTACCCTGTAGTTTGACCGGCGTGATAGTACCCAAGTGTCACGCAGGTACACTTGCTCAACCAAGACCTGCGCGCCCAAAAAAACCCGCGTTCTTGCCTCTTTTTGGGTTCCCCTCCTCCCTATTCAGCTATTTTCTTCACATCCACCTCTCCTCTTCAAGATATAGCCTTCAAAACCCTATTAAAATCCATTTTTGGCATGATTACTTTGTTGGATTCCTTTTCTGAAATGAATTATATGGAACATATTTACATATCTTTATGTCAATAAGGTTAGATATTTCATTCATTAAACCTCATCCTTTAAGATGAGAAGATCTTTAATTTGGGAATCCTCCTTAGGAGTAATCCCCAAGTCCCCTATTCATGGTCCTCCTTTTTAGGAATAAGCCCCAATCATAAGCTTCTTTAATTTTGGGAAACCTCCTTAGGAGTAAGCCCCAAGTTCCAAGTCTCCTAAACTGGGCCTCTTTTTCTGGAGCAAGCCCCAGTCTTCAAATTCCCTTAACCTGGGCATCCTCCTTAGGAGTAAGCCCCAGTTCTAAATTCCCTTTAACCTGGGCCTCCTTCTCAGGAATAAGCCCCAGTGATAATTTCTCTTAACTAGTCTTAATTTACTTTTGATTTGGACCTCCTTCTCAGAAGTAAAACCCAATCATAATTCCCCTCTAATTTGGGCATCCTTCTCAGGAGTAAGACCTAAGTTATATATCCAAATATCCATAAAGAACATATACTTTTATGGACCTTGTTCCTGTGTTTCTTCCCTGAAATAATCCCAATCCTCATCTATCTGGGCAGTCATACATACATTGGCCCCACATTATTTCTTATGATTTCATCTTTCGTGGAAAAATTGTCAGGTTTTACCAATACCTCTTGTTTCTCACACCGAGAATGACTCACGTGAGCATAGAGCGTAAAAGTAATTATGAAATCTTTCTTTGATCCATCAACCATGAATAAACCTCATAATTCATTACTCAATGTACATGGGTTCTGATTCCTTTTCTAAACAAGGATATGTAGGAAGCCCATCTGCGGGTACGATCCCAACTATGAAATAATCCATGTCCTTCTGAATGACAGTAAACATCAAGTGCCCCGCTGAGTGGCTTTAAAACCAGTATGGTTATCCTAATGACCAATATATTTCTATATAATGTGTTGAAGGATACCATTGACTAAGAATATCTAACAAATACAGATGATTTTCTATCGATGGAGAACCTCAAATACATATAAAAGATTCTCCAAATCTCATACATATCAATCATTGATTGTTAAATCTAAAGGAAAGATCATTTTCATACTTGGTAATTTAATAAGGATTCACGAACATAACCTAAATCTATAAAGAGAGTTCCAGAGTAGAAAACAATTCCCCCAAAAAAGGTGTGTTGAGTCAGAACTCCCATCCTCTCAACCAATGAAAATTCTTAAGTCTCATTGTTTGACAACTAATGAGCACCTACCTTTGGAAAGTAGGTCCAAATAGATATAGAATCATTGGATGCTTCCGGTTCTACGAAAAAAACCGTTAGAAAACGATTGGAATGTTTGAACCTTAAACAAATAAGGTTATCCCCCTTTCCAAGGGAAACAACCATATAACCCTAAAAACTCAAAAAACAACAAAAATTAAAAAAGACACTAGACACTAAAAATCCCCCTAAAAACCATAAATCCCCTAAAAACTGAAAAAAATCAAAATATATAAAAAACTTAAAAACCACTAAAACTGTAAAAACCATTAAAACCCCCCAAAAAGTTAAAAAAAGTCCAAAACATTAAAAACACTAAAAACTAAAAAAATCTAAAAACCCTAAAAGACCCAAAACACCTGAAAATCCTAAAAACCATAGAAAACCCCTCAATATCCTTAAAACCCCTAAACAACAATTAAAATCCTTAAAGACCTAAAAACCCCCAAAAAACCAAAAATTCTTTAAAAACATTTAAAACCCCTAAAAACCATAAGAACCTAAAATCCAATAAGAACTCTTCACTTACACCCCCTAAAACTTTAAAAGCTGTGAAAAAATAAAACACCCTAAAAAAATCAAAAAATCCCAATAAAATGACCATAAAAACGCTGGAACCCTTAAAAATCTTTACACCATGTTAAACAATGAAAACCATCAAAATAACTAAAAACCCTAAAAAACCATAAAAACATTAAAATACTATAGAAGCCCTAAAAATCCATGAAAACGTAAAAAACTGAAAACCCCTAAAAAGCCCCTAAAACCCCTAAAAAACCCTAAAAACCATAACAAAACTAACAACAAATAAAAACACTAAAAATATAAAAACCATTAATCCCGTAAAAATTTTAAAACCTATAAAAAACATTACAATCTCTTAAAAAACAAAAAAACAAAAAAACCTAAAAGACCCTAAAGCCACCAAAATCCCTAAAAACCCTATAACCCCCCCCCCCCCCGGAAAAACCCCAACCCCCAAATCCCTTAAATCCCTAAAAAAGCCCTAAAATCCATAAAAATTATTAAAATCTTAAAAATCATTATCAAAAGCCAAAAAACCCGTAAAAACCCATGAAAACCATTAAACCCCAAAAAACATCAAAACCCCTAAAAATCAATAAAACCCTAAAACCCTGCTAAAATATCTAAAAACCCTTAAAATCTAAAAAATGATAAAATAATCTAAAAACCATAAAACACTAAAAAATAAAAAAACCCTACAAACACCAAAAAACAATTAAAACCCAAAAAACTCAAAAAACTCTCAATCACTAAAGGACCCGAAAATACACTAAACCCATAAAAACCGTGAAAACCCCTAAACCCCTCAAAATCCATAAAACCATTAAAAACAGTAACAGCATATAAATCCTAAAAAAATTTAAAACACCTTGAAAACATAAAAAGACCTAAAAATCTTAAAAACCCCCTGAAAACCGTAAAAACCCCACTAAAACACTAGAAACACTTAATAGACGAATAAACGTAAAAAATTTATAAACCAAAAAAACACTAAAAAATAATAATAAACCCTAAAGACCTAAAATGTCCCTAAAAACCCTAAAAACCCTTAAAACCCTTAAAACCCCAATAACCTTAAAAATAAAAAAAGTCACTAAATTCCAAATAACCATAAAAATCCTAAAAATTACTTGAAAATACCTATAAATGTAAAAAACACTAACACCCCCATGAAACACCCCTAAAAACCATAAAACCCCTAAAACCTAAAATACCCTAAACCCCCCAAAAAACCACTAAAAACCATTTAACACCCTAAAAACCCTAAACCCCTAAAATTGTTAAAATACTCTAAAAACCATAAAAAATAAAAAAAAAACTAAAAAAATAGAAAATCCCAAAGAGTCCATAAAAAAATTGGAAACCCTAGAATCATAAAAAACCCAGAAAACCCGTAAGAAAAAAAATCCCAAAAACGCAAAAAAAAAACATAAAAATTCGAAACAATACATAAAAATCCCTAAAAATGTTAAAACCCCTAAGAACCCTAAAAGACCCGTAAAAACCATAAGAACCCCTAAAATATTTCAAACCCCATGAAAACCCTAGAACCCACAAAAACACTAAAAACCCTAAAACATCAAAAAACTCTAAAAAACCTTAAAACCATAACAACTCAAAAAAAAAACTAATAACCCTAAAAGATACTAATAAATTTGAAGATGTCTAAAAACCCCAAACCCACTCAATATACCTAAAAACTATAAAACCCAAAAAAATAAAAGTCCAAAAACCCCTAAAAATCACTTAAAAATAAAAATCCCTAAAAACCTTGAAAAAAACCTGAAAACCATAAAACCCCTTAAAAGATTATATACCATAATATCCTAAGAATTTTAAAAACTATTAAAACCCCTAAATATTTTTAAAATCTCTAAAAAGCTTTAAAAACCTAATAAAGTCAAAAAACCCCAATCCCCCCCAATAAACCTAAAACATTGAGAACCCATAAACCAAAAACACCATAAAAACCTGAAATACTTAAAAATTTCTAAAACCATAAAAACCATAAAATTTTTAAAAACTGCTTAAAATCCATGAAAATGTAAAAACCCCTAAAAACCTTGAAAATCCCATGATAACCACAAAAAACCCTAAAACACAAAAAACCCCAAAAACCCCATAGAAACATATAAATCCACTAAAAATCTAAAACCCATAAAAACTCTAAAAACATTAAAAAAACTGAAAAACCATAAACTTCTAAAAAACAAAAAAAATCCCAAAAACCTAAAAAGCCCCTAAAAATAATGAAAAATCCTAAAATCCAAAAATCCGTGGAATTCCAAAAACATTATAAATCCCTAAAAACCCTAAAAACCCTAAAAACCATAAAAATTCTAATAAATTCCTAAAAGGCCCTTAAAAACATAAAAAACTGAACTACCGTGAAAACCACATAAAAACCCAAAAAACCCAAATACCAAAAAAAAACTCTAAAAACCATAATACGCATAAAAACCCAGTGATAACTCTAAAATCCCATAAAACCCCTAAAAATGATAAAAAAGAATAAAAACCTTTAAAACCCTAACAAACTCAAAATAACCATAAAAATCCAAAACCCCATAAAACCCTCATAAACCCCTCAAACTCCTAAACACCTGAAATAACAATAAAAAACCTAAAAAATCCTAAAAAACCTTGAAATCATTAAAACTATAAAAAAACCCCCCCAAAAACTACAAAACCCCTAAAAACATTAAAAACCCTAAAACCCCATAAAAACCCAAAAAAAACTTATTAAAAATCTAAAACCCCTAGAAAAATTAAATACTCTCAAAACCATAAAATACTAATAACTAAAAAACACCATTAAAATCCAAAAGACCCTAAAATAGTGAAAACCCTGAAAAACCCAAACAAAACATCAAAATCCATAAAAACCCTAAAAACCCCTTAAAACCATAAAAACCCTAAAAGTTACCCAATAATCCATGAAAACATAAAAACCACTTAAAACCCCCTAAAACCCATAAAAACAACTAAAAACCATACAAACCCATAAAAACCCTAAAACGGTTAAAAACTACAAAATCCATAAAACCACCAAAGTCGTTAAAAAACTCTAAAAACATTAAAAAACCTTAAAACTCAAAAAAAACCTAAAAACCCAAAAGTCCCGAAAAACCTAGAAAACCCCTAAAAACTAAAACCAATGAAAACCTATGAATCCCCACAATATCCCTAAAAACCCTAAAAATCCAAAAGACTACAAAGATACAAAAAAATCTATAATAATCCATGAAAACATAAAAAACCCTAAAAAACCACTTGAAAACATAAATACTCTTAAAAACCATAAAAACTCTATGAAACCATAAAAACCCTAAAATACTACTAAAAACTAGAAAAACCTAAAAATGTTAAGAAAACTCTAAAAAACACAAAAAAACCTTAAATCCCCAAAAAACCCCTAAAATCTTGAACAATTATAAAATCACTAAAAACCATGAAAAATCATAAACCAAAGAAATGCCTAAAACCCCTAAAAACCCCTAAAAATAAAAAAAATTATAAAAATACCTTAAAATATAAAAAACCCAATAACCCCTTGAAAACTATAACACCCCAAAAACAATAAAAACCCCTAAACCCCATAAAAACTAAAACACACTAAAAACATTAAAACCACTTAAAACCTCGAAATATATTAAAAACACTAAAAAACATGAAAACACCTAGAAAACTCAAAAAACCCCTAAAAACCAAAATTCCCAAAAAAACCCCTAAAAACCCATTAAAACCATTAAAACCCCTCTAAATCCTTAAAAATATAAAAAATATAAAAAACTAAAAATCTAGGAAAACATAAAGTACCTTAAAAACACTGAAAACCCTTTAAACTCCCTAAAACCCTTAAAAACCCAAAAAACCATAAAAACAATAAAACCACTAAAAACTATAAAAACCCCTTTGAAACCCTAAAATTGTTAAATAAATCTAAAATCCTCAAAAACCCTAAAATCTCAAAAAAAAATTAAAAGTGACATTAGAAACCATAAAAAACTCTAAAAAACCTAAAAACTATGAAAACCCCTACAAACCCTCAAAATCCCTAAAGACACTAAAACCCCTTAAAATCATAGAAATGATTAAAAAATGCACTAAAAATCCAGGATTTTTTTTAAAATTACATTAAAACCCTGAAACCACGCTTAAACCATAAAAACACATAAAAGCATCAAAAACATTAAAATCCCATAGAAACTCCAAACACCATTAAAAACTCTAAAATCTATTTAAACCCCTAAAAATGCTAAAAAACTCTAAAAAAAAAAATCCTAAAAAATTAATAAAATCCATAAAAAAAACAAAAGATCCTAAAAACCCCAAACACCCCCAAAAATCCAAAATAAACATTTAGAAACCTCAGAAGCCCCAAAAACCCCAAGAACCATTAAAAAAATAAAAATCATAAAAAATTTCTAAAAATCCATAAAAATGAAAAAACCCAAAAGACCCTAAAAATCCTAAAAATCCATAAAAACCCATATAACCTTTAAAACCCCCAAAATTCCTAAAAACACTAAAAACTCTTAAACCCCTTTAAACCCCTAAAACGTTAAAAAAATATAAAAAACATTAATACCCCTAAAACTAAAAAAATATTAAAATCTAAAAAGACCATAAAAACACGAAATATATTAAAACCCTAAAAACCAAAAAAACCCTAAAACCCTTCAAAATCCCTAAATATCCTAAGAACCCTAAAACCCATAAATAAATTTAAAAACCATAAAAATACCTAGAAATGTAAAAAAACCAAATAAACCGATGAAACCTCTAAAATCTATAAAACCCTTTAAAATGTTAAAACCTTAAATACCAATAAAAACATTCAAAACCACTAAAATATCTAAATACCCTTAAAAACCATAAAATTATTAAAAATATAAAAAACATTATTAACTGTAAAATAATTCAAAAGACCCCTATAATCCAAAAGACCATAAAAAGGTAAAAAAATGAAGCCCCCTAAATACCTTCACAGTCTATAAAAACTGTACAAAACCCTAAAAACATAAAAAATCATAAATATACCCTAAAATATCTAAATCCATTAAAACACTAAAAACCTAAAGAACCCCTGAAAAATCCATAAAGACCCTAAAACCCCCTAAAACCTTTAAAAAATCAAAAAACTAATAAAAATATAAAAACCTTTTAAACCACTTAAAATGATAAAAAATGTTAAAATTTCTAAAAAACCTTAAAACACTACAAACTCAAAAAAATCACCTAAAACCCCACAAAACCCTTAAAACTAGAAAGAAACCCTAAAACATTAATGTCCAAAAAAAAAAACTAAAACTCTTGGAATTCAATAATTCCTTAAAAATCATAAAAATCCTACAAAATCCCTAAAAATCACTAAAAATGTAAAAACCCCTAAAAATTATGGAAAACTACAGAAAATCATAAAACCCCTTAAAACATTAATAAAACACAAAAAACCCATAAAACCATAAAACTAATAAAAAATATAAAATGTTTAAAACCCATAAAAATGTTAAAAACTATAAAAAACATAAAATTGCTAAAAAATCAACCAAAACCTAAAACCCTAAAAAGACACCAAAACCCTGAAGAACCCTAAAAAGCTAATAAAACCCTTAAAACCCCCAAAACACTAAAAATCCATAAAACCCCTCAAAACCCATGAAAACCATAAAAATCTTAAAAATTCCTAAAAATATAAAAAACCAAAAAAACCATGAGTACCCTTGAAAATAATAAAACCCATTAAAAACCTATAAAAATCCATAAAATAGAAAAAAAATCTGAAATATATAAAAACACTCATGACCCCTAAAAATGTTAAAAAATATGAAAATATAAAACCCCTAAAAAAACGTTAAAAACCCTAAAAACCGAAAAAGACCCTAAAAACCCCCAAAACCACTAAATCTGCAAAAATACCCTTAAAAGTCCTAAAAATCATAGAAACCCATATAAAATATAATAATATATAAACCCATAAAATACAAAGAACCCGGAAAAAATCACGAAATACCATTAAAACTACTAAAAAGGATAAAAAACACTATAAATATTTAAACCCCTAAAAACTAAAAAAACCCTTAAAACAAAAAAAAGACCCTAAAAACCCAAAAAACACTAAAAACCCTATAAACACTAAAAACCCACAAAATCCATAAAAAAACTAAAACCCTATAAACCATAAAAATCCTATAAAGATATAAAAACCCTAAAAAACTACAAGAACCTTTAAAAATCTTAAAAACCATAAAAACCAAAAAAGCACTAGAAACCACTACAAGTTCTAAAACCCATTTAAACCCATAAAAGTATTTAAATACTCTAAAAACATAAAACCATAAAAAATCAAAATCCCTAAAACTTAAAAAAGACCATAAAAACCATTAAAACCCATAAACCCTTAAAAACATTGAAAACCAAAAAAACCCACAAAATCCCTAAACACAAAAAATAACAATAAAACCTATAAAATCCTAAAAATCCCAAACAATTCTTAAAAATGTGATAAAACTTAAAAACCTTAAAACCCAATGAAAACTATAATACAGAAAAATATTTAAAAGCCCCTAAAAACTAATAATAAAACTAACTCCACTAAAAACACTAAAAAACTATACACACTAAAAATGTTAAAAATCTCTTAAAATCATAAAAAACTAAAAAAACTAAAAAATAATAAATCCCTAAAATAATTTTAAACCCCTGAAAACCTATTAAAATTCTAAAAAAATCCAAAAAATCACTAAAACCCATAAAAATACAAAAAAAGTCCCTAAAAATCCATATAAACATAAAAAACCCAAATCACTGAATAACCCTTGAAAACCATAAAACCGCTAAAAAACTTTAAAACCCCCTAAAAAACTAGAACCCTCTAAAATCTCTAAAAATCATTAAAACACTTAAAACCTTAAATACAAAAAAACCCTAAAAATCCAAAATACCCTAAAAATAATGAAAAACACTAAACCACTAAAAAACCAATAAAAACTCTAAAAAATCCTTAAAATGCATAAAAAATGAATAAAATCCTAAAAAATACCTACAAACCTCAAAAAAAATTTAAAAACCTTGGAAACCTTAGAACCCTCTAAAAATGATAAAAACCCCTAAAAACCTTAAAACCTATTGTTTCACAATTCATTAGAACATGTGTTCTAGTTTAATAATAACTATTTCAAGGTGGTTTCTATTGGATTTATTCATGGAAACAGAAACATAAAACCGTTCTATATCCAAAAGGAACCTTCTTTCCAAAGGTAGGCGTTAGTTCAGTTTGAACTTACGATACTTAAGTACATGCATTGGTCAAGAGGATGGGAGGTCGGACTCATAACATCCTTTTGGGGGGAATTATTGTCTACTCTGGGACTCTCTTAATAGAGTTGAGACATTTTCATGAATCCTTATTAATTAACCAAATATAACATAGGTTTGCCTTGGAATTTTCAATCATTTATAAGCTTGTGTGAAATTTATAATCATCAGTATGTATTCTATGTTCTTCATTAAGGGAGAAAACTCTATGTATTTGAGTTTCTCTATCAATGGTATCCTCTCATATACTATTTAGAGATTCTTTTAATCATCATTATGATGATAATGGTTTTTAAGCCACTCAGTGGGGAACTCTGAAATTTATTATTGTCTAGGGAGATGAATGTTTGTTTTGATGTTGGGATCATACCCATAAAATTGGCTACCTACCTATCCTTGTGAAAGTAATCAGATCCGTCATAGTTTAGTGCTGGTTAATGGGACACATCATACCTTTTAAGAACATGTGATATGGACCTATCTATACAGTTTAATGTCATGTGGTAAGGACGTCTAAGAAAAATGTTCATAGTCAAAGTTTTGTGTTGGACTTATGCCTAGGAAGCCCAAATAACATGGAAGGAATATGGGTTTCCAAGTAAGATTAGACCCAATTGGGAATATGGCCCAATGAGAATCGGGTTGATTTAAAGAGTTGTGTTTGAACCTCAATGAGGTTTCTTACGCATCCCATTTGGATGGGAATCAAAGCCCACATAGTTTTCTGAGTCTCATAGGTGAGTTTCATCCTTTGAGAGAAATGAGTTTGGGATTACTTCCTAAAAAGGATGCCTTGGTGATTTGGGGTTTTAATATGGGGATTATTCCTAAGGAGGATTCCTAGATTAAGTGAATTAGTTTTGGAATCTTCAAGAGGATATCTAGTGAGCTCGGGCCCTAATAAGGCTTCATACGTATCCCAAATATTGTGGGAATTAGAGTTCTCATAATTCATTAACTTTGAGTGTTTGTCAAAATTTTATAATCATTACGAATATGTAATCCCAGATGAGTCATGCTCAGTGTGAGAATCAAGAGGATGTGAGAGATTCAAAAAATTCACCCACACTTTTCCTCCTCCATAGGTGAAAGAGGACGCACCTACGACGGTGACAGCGGACGAGGGCGAGGTTATCGGGTAAATGGGTGAGGTGAAGACCCTTCCCTCTATTCTCTTTACACTAGACAAGGGTCCAATGTATGGAAGGAGTGAAGGTGAAGAAAGTAGAAAGGAGAAATACTGCAACCTACTACTTGAATGGTTAGGGGATTACACTAGAATGGATGCCCTAAAATTGATCCTAGTAGGGGAGCGAGACAGCTCCTTTGCTCAAAAAGAAAATTATGTGTGAACCAGACCTTCCTTACCAGAGACATGAGGTTCTAGGTTTTAGAGATGATAAGGGGAGGGAAGAACCCGAACCCTAATCCTCCAAATTGGGAACTTCCCAAAACTATTTCTGGGAGAAAGTTCCATATGATTGGGGATATACAAACTCATTGAAACTCTATTAATCCTAACCCAATTGTGAAACAAATGTGAAAAAATCTCACTAAGGATATAAAAACACAAATAATAGGCATGTTGTTGTGCCTTTCCTAAAGGTTTGATAAGTCATAATGTTTTCATGGAATTTCCAATATAATATCTTTACGACAAGGGATATAGCGAAGAAGAAGCCTTTCCATTAATGGCGTTGAATATGGATGGATGGATTTTATATTAAAGAGAATAGGTGAATCAAAGGAGGGTTCCCAAGTAAGTACTAGCATGAAAGTATGGTCACACAAGTGGGATTGGGCGACCTGATGTTCACATAAGTTATGAACAACCTAGATTTTAATACTTGGGTGAGACTTGGCTCAAGCGGTCTAGAGTATTTACTTGTATTCATAGAAGTGGGGCACTCAATTTCATTTGATAGGAATAATTTAAGCGCAAGTGTTTCTGATTGAGGGAGGTTGAGAACTTTAGCCACACAAGTGTTATGGATTTCAAAAACTAAAAGGACTTAATTCCAATGATTCTCCTTCAAATCCTTCACTCTATGTGTAAAAGAACTACCTTTAAAGTTTTATAAGACTTGGGCGAAGCACTAGGGAGACTGGAGAAACAATTAGGGTTGAGGGAAATTATTCTATACAAATGAAGGCCCTAAGGGTCTACTTATAGGAAAAAATAAGACCCTAGGTGAAAGGTTATTGGGATCACAAGTGGATTTCCTGAAAAATTGGGGTGTGTAAGTACCTTCCACGCCAATGGCGTTTTGGATAGACTAAGGTGATCCAATTTTCAAGACTATGCAAATCTTGATTTTCTTCATGTTTTTTCTCCTCTTTTTTCTAAGGAATTTCCCTTTGTCACTTTTTAGACTATGTGATAGAACATAATGTCAACCAAATCGCCCCCCTCAGAATAGGTTCTAGAATGAATAGATGATCCTATACTAAGGTAAAGTGATGAACAAAGAAAAGGTGGTTACTATGGTGTGCAAGTGGTAGTGAACAAGGTAAATGGGGGCGTGCACATTGCAATGTGCAAGATTCTGGTGAACAAGGTAACTCACTTCACTTATATATATTGGATTCACTTCTACGAAAATTCTCCCGACTTATGGAAATATAGCTCTCAGTGTGCAAGTCCTCTTTTCTCTGATGCTCTTATTTAGTCACACCTCTTTTGTATGTTTTTTATTTGCACACTAGAACTGGGGTGCTATACTTTCATACTGATTTAATACTTTCACGCCAAGTTCATACTTGCGTGCCTTAATGCCTTTTTCATTTTTTCTAAATTCCTTTGACAAAAAAATGAAATTAATTTAAAGATGATTTTTTATCCCTTTTGATGGTTCAATGGATTTCAAATGAATCGTAACCATTGATGAATTGGCTAGTAAGATAATTGATGACATGATGAAGGTTGTCATTCATGACTACTTTGATGTCTGTGACATAACACTCCCAGACATGGCAAAATATTTGAAGAAATACAACTTCAATTTTTCTCAGAGCACTTATTTTCCTTTGTATAGTTATGGACATCTATAGGAGGTCAATGTTCCAGACCCAAATAACTATATTCAACTTTCTTGGTTTCAAGACTATACTAATTTTTCATCTTCCAATGTTTTTGTCATGGGCTCATATGTAAACATTGGGATAACAGATAAGGCTCATTTCATGCATCACAACCCAAGTGTTCCATATTTGAAAGAACATACACCCGAGTTACAACCACACTATTATTCATCCATCTTTCGATATTATCAGATGGATCAATCTAAATTATGGAAGAAGAGTTGGGATTTCCACCCATTAGGTGGTGTAAAACCATCATGGATGTGGGAATATTAGGTGAAAAATATGTGAGTGGAATTTATGAATTACATAAAAGGTGTTGGAATTTATGATTTTGTATGGGTCGGAAATAACTACGTATATAGGAATGATAATTTTGTACCAGAGAAACTAAGCCTATGAATTCTAGAAACTAACTCATTCCATTTGACAAATGAAGAAGTAGGAATCAGTTTATGGGATTTCTACAAGATCTTTGATGCTCCAATTCTTAGAGATATGTACGATGAGTTTATTCATCCCCAAGTGACATGGAATGGCACAAAAAAGCCACCAGTCTTGGTTCATGAGTTTATGAAAATATTTTATAAACTAAATAATACAACCACCATAGAGTCCGACATAAGACGGGATATTCATCCATTGGAGTAGATGGAAATATTTTGGGTAAATATGAAGGAAAAAGGTCCCACCTGCACTCATCTGACCAGTTTTACAAAGGAAGAGAAGAGAGGTACGCTTGAAATTTTTTGGCCAAAATTAGAGAATGGAGAGTTTGAAAAGTGGTTGTATGAAGTCAGTTAAAAAATTACTATGAAGAAACATCTTTCATGTTTCCTAGCCATGTGGCTCAGCATGTATCTATTACTAGTTCGAGATTCCTAGGGAGACGTAAGGCCATGAATCTTTGTTATCACGACCAAGATGGCCGATAAGAGGATGGTAGGGTTGGGTACCCCTATTTTGGAATAGATTCATAAGATCTTACTGCATATTTACCACGGAAATTATCCTTTTAGAAAAACGGTACCATTCTAGGTGTTATGGTGGTGGATTGACACA
This sequence comes from Viscum album, assembly GCA_963277665.1. Classification (NCBI taxonomy): domain Eukaryota; kingdom Viridiplantae; phylum Streptophyta; class Magnoliopsida; order Santalales; family Viscaceae; genus Viscum; species Viscum album. The sequence goes on from OY728156.1 coordinate 124,224,361, forward strand.
CATTTCAGAACTTATACTATGCAAAGTAGTGTACATGTCTTTACAAGTTCTTTTTGATCATCTGTTCAGGATTTCTCAGGTATTTCACCTTTGTCTCTGAATTCATATGATATCAAGTCCAAGTTGAGTATGTATAATTAATTTCATATTTTCCCTTATCGGAATCCACCTACAGTGTGATTCGTTTATGATGGTATGGCTAGCTTAGAGCTATGTGAATACATGTTAGCTTCTAGATATGGTGTATTAGACACCAGTATTGACGAAGAAATCATATGTGAAGCCTATTATCCTTACAGATTAGTGCATCAATTCCAATATCTGCAACGAATTATTGTATCCCCTACCATGAACATCATATTAGAGCAACATCCGATGGTTTCCCAACAACTATGGTTGTTGAATTCTATGGAGAAAAATGGTGCAATATTTAATTTACCTACCATTGATTTAATAATCAGATTGACTAGCTAGTATACTGAAAACTAGGTCTCATCTTACCCGGATGTGGCATTAAACCATGTTTTCCCTCGAGTGGGGATAAAGAGAGATAGTAGGAAGGGAAAATTTCTTTTGGAAGGTAATTATTCATCATCAACGGATGACTCGTTGAAGTCAGAGGGTGGAGGTGACGAGGTTCCAAGATCACCGAAGCAACCTCGTGTATGATATAATCCACCTTTTAGAGTTAATAGATCCACACCATCAATCCCTATTAAGGCTGTACTGAGGAAGTATAGTCTCCATCATTCTGAGGAGCGATGAGTCCCATTTTCTCATCCCCTGTCTGTGACTACAGGAATTGGGAAGAAACTTAAATCCAAAAATACAGTATCCTCTTCACAACCCTCTGGCATGTACTCTGAATATATCTGATCAGAGTCTGTTAAAACATGTAAAATTTTACACTGTGATGATGAAACCATGTTGATAGATTTATGTGAAGGGTTGTGTCTTCTAGGAATAGGGGATCTATGGGCCTCTTCTGATATTCTATTTAAGAACAGTCCGGATGAAGTGGGAACTTTTATCCAAGAGTTGTAAATAATCATATACACAATCGATGAATCAATTCCCCCCATGAATCGGCTTAAGGAAATGATATATCATAGTACCACTAAAGAGATTTTACATTCATTAGATGAATAATGGTGTGATTTTGTGGATCTTAAAGATAAAAGTTTCCTTTTCCTCACACTCTCTTCTTCTTTTCAAATTTAATTTAATCAAGGAATTGTTACTCAGGGGAAATGTCATTTTAACTTATAGATGGATAAAGTAAAATCAACTAAAGTTACATCGCCATGATATATCCCTAGTGGCACTGCTCTTGGAGCTACTAGATCAACCCATGATTTGGGAGAGGTATCTCTAGGAAAACATACCATGGTGGATGAGATAGAAAGGGTATTTCAATATCCAATACCTGTTTTTGGAGATGATGATGCAAGTCCTCTTAAGAAGGTGAAGAAACAAAAGTATCAAAGAAAGAATACCATGGTTAAACGTTTTCTCAGTAGTGGTAAGCATTCATGGCAATATTAATTTTATAATTATTCATAGAAAACTATTAAACTTCTTTGAATTGAAGGATCTTTTTCTGTTTCTTCTCTTAAAGAAATTACTGATAAAATTTGAGGAAATATGGAGGGTGCTTCGGAACTGGCACAAATTCCTACCAAGCTAGTGGTTCCTAAAGAGGCATTAAGGTCAAAGGAACCAAAGTTTGTTCCCACCACTGCTCTTATTCTTAATATTATAAGAGAGGATACCTATGGTAAATCAATAGTGATTCATAAGAGACAAAATGTTACAACAACTAGCTTCTATCATGTGATACTTTTGGTTCATCACATGCACCAGAACATCCTGCAACAACTAGTTCTGAACCCACAACTGCTTGTGAAGACGTTTTTCAGTGTCAAAGGTTATTGGATGAAGGTTGTGAAGAAACCACACTGATTTCTCCCACAAGTGAGACTATCATGGGATCTATGATATCATTGGATGCTATGATGAACTTTTCCATGTATTTCGAAGAAGTATTAAAACATGTTAATATACTAAATGCATTAGAATATTTTTAAGTTCCTTTTATAGATCCAATTAGACATGAGTTTTCATTTTTCATCCTATTAATATTCTTATGATTTAATTTCTAAATATGATTAGTTGAAATATGTAGTTTCATCTAAAGAAACTAGTGCCTTGATGATTCCTACATAATGCTTTGACATTAATGTCAATCCTATTATTATTGAGACATTGTCTCAAGTAAATATTGAGAGAGAAGATCATCCTTAGATTCATTCAGAGGATCCTGGTCAAATTAAAGAGAGAATTCCTCATCCAGAAACATCAACCAAAACCGTTGAAACTGAGAACATTGGGGAGGAGTCTTCTCAAGCTTCTGACCAATTTCTAGGTAAGTGATATTGATATTCTGATTCTGATAACTTTTGTTATCTCTTGAAAATAACCATAAACATAATTTAAATCACCATATAGGGCTATCAACATCAATGGCTTGGTCTGGGGGTGAAGCCTCTGCATCAGATCAAACAATATTAGGAGGTGAAGAAACCACTACTAATGATGGAGCAGAACACGAAACTTCATTATGTGAATTAATCCCAGAACATGTCCCTCCTTATGATTGTGATTTTGAATCAGAACTGGAAATGAAAAATTCCCTTCATCATTCACATCTCTAGGCATGAAAAAATATATGGAAGATAATATATGAAATTCCCCTTGAGGAACATCCTTCAAGAATTCCATGAATTTCATCTTTCTCATTACATTGGGATTTTGCAGTTTTGAATACTGTAAAATTTATACTACATTGAAAGATAATATTCTAAAGAGGGAGTAGGTGTAGAAGCTTCAGAAAGATCTGATAAAAACTAAAATGTTGATCAACACTCAAGAATTCCAAGTAGCACTATCCCAAGACAAGGCCAATCATACTGAAATGTTGAAAGAACTGAAGAAAAATATTAATGAAAGTATTGTTTAGTATCTATTTCTTCAATAAGAATTATATATTAGTAAAGGGGATATTTACTAGCTTGATAACTCAATAGGAGAAGTCCAAAAGTATGGTGCAAAATCCATTGTAGATGCTAAGGAAGCACTTCGTCATGATGAAGAGAACGAAGTTGGCTAGCTAAGATACTTTCAATAGGAAGCTGATGTGGCTCAAGAGGTCATTAAACAAATGAAAAGTTATGTAGAAAATCTCATGTGATTTATGATAGAAGGGATACTCTAGTTTGTGGATACTCCTATATGAATTTCTTTTATTCACAAATGGAAATCATTTCATCTTTAATCATTTGTGTTTTCACTCTTTCTAGCTATATTTTTACCTAATCCATTGTGCCTTGTAAGCATAGTTTGATTTTTACTAGGGTTATACAAAAAACCCCAAAAAACATTGTATATTTTGACTTTTGATTGCTCAATGTTACCTAAACCATACAAAAATGCATGTTTAGTGAGTAGGGACTCGACTTTTGTCTATAGTTCCCTTTGCGGGCTTCCAATACGGTGATTACCACATCTCTTATTGTTGGTAGTTTAGACTCATTCATGTTGGACAAGAAAAGGCTAGTGTTTATGGTCGAACAGCTTTGACCAAAAATTATTGAAATTAGACCCCAAACAAGGCTTAATGGATAAGAATTTCTCTAGTATTCATAAATATTTCCAAGGGGAATCTGGAGTCATGATTTTTTTATGGTCAAGAAATCTAAAACATGTATAAATATATATGAAGTCTCTTCCAATAATGAAGTTACCATTATTTTAACAACTCGTTATGGGGGTTGTGTTATGCTGGGTCGACTAGGGAATATGCTGCATAGACAAATAGTGGCATCTTTTTACTGAAAATCCTGTAATGTTGCAAAATTTTATGCAAGGCCTCTAGGGGGACATACTGAAAAGTCAATATAAATATCTCTTATAAATTTATCATTTTACTATTAATATAAAAGGGAAAATAATATTTGGGTGACTCAAGACTGTAGTGGGTGGTTTTTCCAAGGAAATAGATTTTAAGAATAAAGGTTTATATATGAAGACATTTTTCATGAATAGGAAAACCACTACTATATAAATGTGGTATATGAGGAATGGTTAAAATTTGTTAGAAAGGGGAATTTCTAATATCATACTATGCAGTTTTAATTTATGCAGTGATAACATTTTACTATGAAGTTTAATTCATGTAGTTGGGACATTATATTGTGCAATTTTAAGTCATGTAGTGAGGACATTTGGTGGCTTTAATTTATGTTCCTTAGCTTTGACCAAAGGTTGGAGACTCTCCCAATTTATTGATAATTTATTTGGAAACATAATACCATGTTCATGTATGGAAGGGAAGAATTGCAAACTATGATTTGATAAGTTCTATATACAAATAATGATATGGGAAAAAAGGTTTAATAGGCATTATAGGAAGTCTTTTCTAATAATAAAGTTACCCCCATTTGAAGAATCCCTTTTGGGGGTTGTATTATGAAGGGATGACTAGGGAATACGGTACATATCCAAATACTGTAATCTTTTAACTAATATGCCTGTAATGTAGGAAAATTATGCAAAGCCACCTAAGGGCACATACTGTATAGTCAATAAACAGAGCTCTCAAAAGTTTGACATTATATTGCTAAAAGCTGAGGAATGTTTGTGGAGATTAATATTTTACAAATCATATAATTTGGTTTAGGAATAAAGGTACTTGAATATAGAGAGAATATGTCCAATCATGATTTCCAAAGAATCGGAGGAATAATATTTATACGAAGGTCTACCCCAAATGTAGGAAGTATGGTGTCTGTAGTTTTAGGTCATAAGACTTGGACCAAAAATGAAATAAACATATGATATGTGGTCAAGTGATCAAAGGTTACTTCATATTTCCTTGAACACATGGAGAGGGAAATGTATAAACCATAGTCTTGAAGAATTTCTGATTGAGAGAAATGTAATGGGACAAATATACATGAATGAATACTTTAAAATATAGATTCCTGTATATTGTTATCAATGTTTGAAGGGAACAAAAGACACTTTAACTAAGAATGAACTTACCATTATATGAAAAATCTGTTATGGGGGCTGTGTTATGTGGGGTCCACTGGGGAAAATGATGCATAGTCAAATAGTGGAATCTTTTGACTGACAATCCCATTATATAGGAAACATATGCAAAGCCACCTAAGGGCATGTACTACATAGTCAGAAATAAGAGTTCTCAGATATTATAAACTCTGTCACCAAAACCCGTATGAAAGATTATGAAAATCTGAAAATATTCAAGATTAAGAGTGTGAAATAGGAAGGGGTAATGATTAATTCACATGATAAATATTTGAATCAATATTGGCCATGATTTTAGAGTCCTTTACATAAATTTTTTATCACATATAAAATGGAGACTTTCCCTGTTTCCATTGAGTCAATATTATGCAATGCAGTTTAGAGTCATGCTGTAAGAACATGAAGTGATTCCGATGTAAAAAGAGAATATTGTTGCTGGACCAAGGAATTAAACCCCAGAGTCACTAAGTATCTCATATGGATGGGAATCAATCCATACATAATTCTTGAAAATTCCCTAAGTAGGTCTGATTCATACATAGGGCATAAAGGGGGGATATCATGACTGGGCCCAAGATTGGAGATCTTGGCATCTCAAAGTATCTCATATGGGTGAGAATCAAGCCATAATTAGTTCTTTAACAACAATTTCTCATACCAATTGAGTTTGATGTGGGAGACAGGGTCTTTTAACACATTCTAGAATAATTATTAAATTTAACACACAAGATGGTATAAAAAACCATATATCTTAAAAGATAACTTTATATATATCTAGTTCATATAAAATAGGAGAAAATATAAATAAATAAATAAATAATGTGGTTGCGGCTAGGCCTAATATTAGAGATCTCTGTGTCACTATGTCTCTCATATGGATGCGAATTAAGCCACATGTAGTTCTTGAAATGAGTCCCCTAAGTAGATCTGATTTAGACATGGGGAGGAATGGAACTCATGTGCAACTAAGGAGTAGCAATTATGTCAATGGTTCTTGCATATGGAATCTCTTAACATGAAAATGGAGAAGATGTTAACTGTAAATTTTAATGTCGTGTAATGAGGAAAAATGTGTCTTGCAGTTTAACATCGTGCGATAAGGACAAAGATTCTATGCATTTTGTCATCTTGTATCAAGGATGATTTTGGTTGTTATGCAGTTTAATGTTTGGAAACTAGGACTTTGTGTTGTTCAGTTTAAATTCATGTAGAGATGACATTAGGGAGTTACAAAAATTATTTCTTCAAGAATCTTGAATTGGTTGGAGTTATAATAAGCTATCCATTCATTGAGATTAGGGACTATACTTCATTTAAGTAGACCTTATGTATGGAATAAGGTCTTACCACTTTGGCTCAAGATTTGGAGGTTTCTTTCCTGGTATCATCAGAGTCTGGATGACTAATACCAATTCTCCTTTAAGAAATGAATAGAGGTGAACTTTCTTGTTAAAAGATCATGCTATTCTATTATGATAAACTTATAAATGATGAAGAGTTTGCAATCTCTTCTCATCTAATCATTCCAGTTCATCAAATAGTTTATGAGAATTTTCATCTATAGAAAAATGATCATAGATTACAACTCGGAGTAATGAAAATTGAATTTAAATTGGAAAAACCACCTTTTTTCCGTACACCAATGAATACGGGGTTTCCTAAGTGGTAGTACAAGTAGTAGTCCGATAATCCAATAAAGCATGAAAAAGTTTATCAGGACAAGATTTCATATCTTTATCCACCATCTTATGGAGTATATTTGATAAGGTTTTATTGAAATCCTCTATCTTTACATTGGTTGCTATATAATAGTGATATGAATGGTTGTATTTGATATTGTGCTCCTGATATAACGTTTTTAAGTCAACAGAACAAAAGTTGGTGCCGTTGTCTGTCAGTATAGTATGAGGGACACCAAATCTAGTGATGATGTTAGTTTTGACAAAAATAACAATACTATTGGCTCCAACTTCTTTGAGAGGTATTTCCTTAGCCCATTTTGAGAAGAATTCAGTAGCAGTAAGAATATACTTGAACAACTTATCTATAGCTGGAGAATAAGGTCCCACTACAACCATTCCCCATGTGGCGAATAGCCAGGAGTATTTAGATGTATGTAACAACTCTGGGGGTTGATGAATGAAGTTGGAATGAACTTAGTAGGGATGAAATATCTTGGTGAAATATGTGAAATCATGTGTCATTGAAGGCCATAAGTATCCAATCCTTTAGATTTGATCAGAAAGCCTATGCCCAGAGTGGTGGGCACCCCAAGCTCCTACATGTACTTCTTTAATGATAAATGTAGTTTATTATCCTTAATATACCTGATGGGGATTCCATTAAATCCTCATTTTTAGAGGATCTTCTGGTGATTTGGACTATCTTAAAGAGTAAAATTGGCCACTTTTTGTCAGATCTGTTCTTTTTCAGCTCTATCTGGTGGAAGTACTCCATTTTGAAGGTACTCCATGATGGGTATCATCCATCCCATGGTATTACCATATGGCTTAGAAATAGGGATAATTTCATTAATTTATTCTATTCTAGTTTGAACTAAAGGTTACACCACACGACGATGGGAAATATTGATGATCATCTCATCCTGATTTGGATCTTCTAGGGTTGTGGCTGCATTAACCAGTGCATCATATTGGGAATTTTGTGATCATGGGACATAATATAATGTTGGATTTGAGAGAAATTCATCCATTAACCCTCTAACATAATCACATGATTAACTCTTCTTTTTTTAATAGCATAATTCTCATTGATTTGTTTGATTACCAACTCTAAATCACCTTTCACTTTCTGATGGTTCACTTGTACTGGGAGTGCCAATTATAGAACTGCGAGGAGATCTTGATATTCTGCCTCATTGTTGGTACCGCCTTCTAATAACAGGAAGGAATATGGTAAAAATGCCTTTTCTAGGGAGATAATTACAATTCTTAACCCTACTTTTTTGAATTTATGGTTTTCCATTCTCTTACCTATTGGACTTCTGGAGGCACCATCAAAGTACATTTCCCATGTTTGGGGATTATCTTGAATAGAGAAGACCTATTCATCAGGAAGTTCAGTATTCAATGATGTATCTTTTGTATATGGGTGTTCATCAAGGAAATCGGCCAGAGCATGGCCTCTTATTGCCTTATGAGGCACAAACTGGATGTCAAAATTTTGAAAAATGACTTCCCACCATGAAAAATGCCCTGTAAGAATAGGATGACTGAGGATAAATTTGAGCATATTATTACGAGTTACCAAGTGGACCTCGTGATGTTTCAGGTAGTACCTCAATTTCTGAACTACAAATATTAATGTCAGGAATCACTTCTCAATAATTGAATAACGAGTCTCTATATCGAACATTGTTCTACTGAGATAATAAATTATTTTTTCATTCCCAGTATCATTATTTTTGGAAAGGAAGGCACATTGTTATCACTATAAGGTTGTCACATAGAGAATATGTGGTCTACCCTCAACAGGTGGAGTTAATACTGGTGGAATCAAGTGATATTTATTGAAGGTATCAAATGTCTCTTGGAATTATTCATTCCATTTATAGGGGACTCCCTTATTCATTAATCTGGTGAAGGGAAACACATTCCTTCCAAATTTGCGATAATGCATCTAATATAGGCCAAGTATCCTTAGATTCCTCTAAATTATTTCAAATTTCAAGGAGGTGACATTCCAAGGATTTCAATTTTTTTCTCAATATCAACATCTCTTCCACGATGGCGTACAACGAAACTGAGGAATTTTCCTAAGGTTACCCCAAAAGCACATTTCAAGGGGTTTATCTTCAAATGTTGTTTCCAATGTTTATTGAATATGGTCTTCAAATCAGCAAAGTTATCATATTGTTGTCTAGATTGAACCACTGGAGCATCCACATAACATTCAAAAAAAATTACTAAGAAGGGTTTGACAATATTGTTCCTGGCACGTTGATACATTGGACATGCATTCTTTAAGACAAATATAATTTCTCGATAGAAAAATACACCTTGCTGATAGAAAAACACACCTTGATGAAATATGAAGGCTTTAAACTATTCAAACTCTACGGACATATAGATTTGATTGTACCCAGAGTAGCCATATATGAAGAAAAGAGCTTCATGGACACCTGTTGCATCAATTAAAAGCTCTGTGATTGGAACTGGAAAGTCATATTTAGGAAAATATTGGTTAAGATCTCTGAAATCAATGCAAACTCTGATGTTCCCATTCTTCTTTTTCACTAGTACAATGTTTTCCAGCCATTTTTGATATTTAATCTCTCTGACAATTTTAGAATTTATAAGATTATTGACTTTAGCATCAATTTTCGAGGCATGAGTTGGGTGTGTTCTTCTTGATGCCTTATTAAATCCTCGATGTTCTTATGTTAAACCCAAGTGATGGGTGGCTACATCAAGATTAAGGTCGGTAATTTTTATATAGTTCCAAGAAAATATATCTCGATGTATCTTTAGAAATGAAGTATACATCTCTTGCTCTTTATAATTCATGGCCGCACTAATTAGAGTGGGGTGTGGATCTTCTTCTATGTCTATATTTATTTCTCTAAGATCATCCAAGGTGGTAGAGACACCATCCTCAAATGGTAAAGGAGCATCCCTGAGATCTTCTTCTTCTTCCTTAAGTTCCAATTCTTATATTTCTACTTGTATAGTACGTGATGATGCAAAACTTTCAAAGCTAGGGGAGGAGTTAGTATTTGAACATCATGAAGAAGAAGCAACCATTTCTGACCCTACTGATGATGAAGGGTATTCCTGTAGAATTGAAGAGGGTATGATGGGTTGGGAATCAGTATACGTGTCTTCCTCTAGTATTTCAAAAAAAAATCTATCTTATTAGTGAAGTAGATACTTATTGATGTTTGGTGGATGAAATGAAGATATATACATTTAAGCTTTCACCACTTGGTGAATCAACAATTTCTCCCATGCTGACAGGCTCAATTGACACAGTTGACATTATGGAATTCACTGTATGATTACTCGGATTTCGGTTGATCCTTTCAATTTGATTGATAGGAAACTCATAATCTCTATTCAAATGTTTCAATGGGTTTACTGGGATCTTTTCCATCCCATTTTAAGCATTGATTTTGGTTACCACCTTAATCACGGGCTTTGTTCCCATTGTGTGATAAAATTATTCCTCAATATACTAAGATTATCACATTTTTAATGGAGCCTTGTCAACATATAATGTTTCGATTTGACCATTGAAATGGTATTTGAGACATTGGTGGTATGACGATGGAATGGAGACATGTTGATATATCCAAGTACTTCCAATCAGAATGTTAAAGGTTGTGTCCTGATAGAAAGCCATAAAATCTAAATTAGACACAAGATCTCCAAACTCATTTTTGAGTGTAATCTTGCTCGGAGTTTATTTATCATTCTTGTCATAACCATTAAACCTTAAAGTGGAATGAGATAAGTCAGATTCAGTTAGGCTCAATTGATGAATTGAACGAATAGTAATGAGGATGAATCCCGATCCATTATCAATGAAGGCTCATCAAATGTCTATATCATTGATCATACCAGATAGATACAAGGGACTAATGTGTCCATGTACAAAATCATCTTCATCTTCATCCATAAAATATATACCTGCATGAAATTTTGCAGGACCATTCTCTATATGGTAAAACTCATTAGCAATAACATTGGTTTCAACTTCTTAAAGACTTGAAAAACCCTTAATAAGTGATTCTCGAAGATATTTTGATATATTCAAGGCATAAAAAATAAAAAACATGTTTGGTACTTGGGCTAGCTATTTCAAAAAATATTACTTTCGATCTAGAGGTCTGCATTTTCGAGCATGGAGATGAAGTTTCTTAGGTGATTTGGATGTTGATGCTCCCGGTGTGGATATACCCAGGGTTGGATCAGATGTTAGAAATACTTATGGTTTTGGTAGATTAGACTTATTAGGTCTATCTACTTGTTGAGAGAATGATGTTGTAACCTTTAATTTTCCTTCCAATAATATCATGTCAGGACCGATGATGTCATGTGTGGGAGAACTTCCTTGTTCTTGTTGAGCTACTGAAGGGCTCTCATATGAGTTTCTACCGCATATATAGTTCAAGTAGGGGTACAGTTAAAATAGTGGCTTCTAGAATACCCACATATTCCAAATTATCCTCATACTTGACTTCATCATCTAGTTCCCTAGTTAGGTACAGGGAAGTCAAGATCATCATATATAGAATCAACATTGGCATAAGGATCTGTTTAGTGCATAATGTTAATGGAACCAAAGAGCAATTCTTTATCTGATGAATATTCTTCTTGACAGGTTGGTTATGGTTGTGCCATTTGGATGGGTGGTGCCCATACTTTTGAAACAGATGGAATGAAATCCTCTATAGTCAAGGACAACTTTCGCCTTGACATGATCCCATATTATTCTAACTTCTCTTTTTTTCCTTCTGATCACATCACTTTTTTGAGGATTGACCTTTAGAGGACTGATCTTTTGATGAAGGTGGTTTTGATGTGGCGGTAGTGGCAGAATACACAATTAGTTTTTTCAACACTGTTCTTATAATGTCATGAGTTCAGTTGATCATTTTCCTGATCATCCAATCATCATATTTCTAAACATTTTTTCTTTTGACTTCCATCCATTCACCTTCTTCTTCTAGACCAATAGCAATAACACAAGCTACTTAGGCAGATGAACTTTTCAATATCGCTTTTCAAAAGTCTTCCATTTTTTATAGTGGGTATTTGAAAATAAAACACTCCCAAATGGGATGCCCCAACATCTGGATAAAGGGACAATAATTCTTAAGATCTTCATATTATTCTTTTTATGGTTTTCAGCCTTGGAAACTGAACCAAATTGTTTTCCAAAGTTGAGATGAAGTAACTAGGAACCTTTTCATTCTAAAAAGAATAAACTTTATAATTTAACTTCTAAAATTATTTCCTCCATTGATCTCTTTAATCATCTTGATGATACGGTCATTGCTGCTAATGCTTGAGAGGCAGATCCCTTCGATATGATGAGATTTTTGAAGTGGAAGTAGGTATGGGTTCTTGCTTGAGTATGACTATAGTAGCCTATTATTTCCCTGTTCTATTTCCTAGAGCTAACATAATTACAAGAGATTTAGATTTAGTTTCCACAATGAAATCCTCCACCTCTTGGACAATTGAAGCAAGATCTCAAAACCCTCCTGTGTATTTCACTGGAATCATTGGTGTTCGTAACTCATCACATATATTTTCCTCACAAATTGGCGGCAACTCTTATTGATGGAGTGCCAGATTTTAGTAATATGTTAATCCTTTCCATCGAGAAATGAAATCGGAAAATATTTATTTTCCATTTTTTTCAATTTTTATGATAAAAATATGTTGTCTTCAGTAGCATTGAGATGAATTGAAGAATAAATTTATGATGGAGGTCTTCCCATTCTATAATTGGTCAAGATTGAAAACTTGTATACCTGACAAAATCTGGTCCCTATAATGACTGAACAAAGCACTGAAGCTTTACTACTTCTTGTTGTTGAGGAGTTCCCGTCATGGGATCATAATGTGAAATGAAATGTGTTATCTATTGTTCTAGATCTCCCAAACCATTAAAGACTAGGAATGTAGTATTCTCGAAATTTAGTGGGGGAGGGATCAGATCCACCCATTGAGGGTAAGCTCTTTTTTCTGGATGAACTAGCACACATCATTATTCTATATCTTTCAATCAGGTTTTTAATGCCTAAATTATGTTCATAAGAATTTGAGGAATATTTAGATGAGCTGGGACCTATACATGAACATATGATGGAGCTTGAACTGGCGAAATGACGGGAAATACCACTAGTGGTGGTGCTACTAGTATTTGTCTTGGATAACCCATATGGAAATGCCTATAAGGATATGTTTGATCCTACCCTGGTTGTGTACAAAATGGAGGGAATTTATTATCCACATTTGTAGTTACCAAAAATTCTATTTGCTGACGAGATCCTATAGGATTTAAATGTTGAGGATCTTCTTGGGCATCATGTCTAGCATAAATGCTGCTTCGAAGTAACTATTTATTGAGTATTTTCAACTCTTTCATATCCTCTTCTTGTTGTGAAAATATTTCTTCAAGAGAAAGATATTGACCTTATCTAGTGTAAAAGTGAGACGTGATCTGACTTTTAACTTTCCCCTTGTTAGATTTCTTTCTAAGGGGTGAGAGTTTGTTACATGAGGGAATAACTTGATTCTGGGTAAATCTCTGATTTCGAGTACACACACCTCCTTCATTTTCATCAGTGTGTACCATATTATGGGTAAGAACATCATATTCTGATTCCACTGAACTAGACTCATTTTCTGGAGAATCATCTACAATGGGGTTAATGACATTTACTAATACATAATTCATTGATGTAATTCTATCAATTTCTTTCTAAGATCGTTTCCTTATGTATCTTCCATGAGACTATGTTCAAATATATTATGAATTACCATGAAAGTTTTGATGGATCGTAACCTAATGGTAGTCCTTAGATAGTTCAGTTTTGCATTCTATTTGTGGCTACATCCCTAATTGGGAGAAAACTGACTTATGTTGAGGATGGGATTGTAGATGTGAAAAATTACTCAGCCCTGTAGGCTGGGCATGTTCATGTTCTTCTTCTTCTTCAAACCATCAAACATTATTTATTGAATTTGAAGGTTGAATTATATAATCCCCCAGCCCAGCATGATGAAGTGTCTCTTGAACATCAATGGCTGAGATTCACGAAGCTTTTCTTCTGATTCTATGAATTTTGGTTCAGACATTAGCTGAGTTCATAACCCAACAACCACTCAAATCACCTATTTCGGAAGACCATTGCACTATTTCAGACATTTGCGTCTTCTTATGGCTGACATCCTCTAAGTGGGAGGCCTTCATAATATTCTTAGATTCTTGATGTAAAATTATCTCAATAGATTTCTATCTTTGGTCTTGACTCTAATGAGATATAGTTGACGCATGTTTTAGAGTTTATACCTGATTACATATAGAATTTGTTGATTATAGTCGGCCATGGAAAATAACATTGCATGAGGCCACATTTTGAGGGATTTCCAGATTTTGGAGCATAGTGAAATTAAACACTCCGTGTGCACCCCATCCTTTGATATAAACACCAGATAGGGTATTTAAAATTAACTGATGTAGCCTCTTTAGTACATCAAGGCATGCACGCTGAAAAGTTCTCTATTTCTTCTCAACCCTTGGATACTGGTAAACTGAGATAGATTCCACATTGTTTTGGTGTTTCAACCCTTCTATTACCATTACATGACTTTAATATTCATCTTATGATAATAATTTTTATTTCAAATGATGAAGAATTTTTCCTAAGTTGAGGTGGACATCATGAATGCCATATTCTTCCATCAATTCTGGAATATTGTATTGAGAGTTTACCAATGGACAAAACATGAATGGTGCTTCTCCTTTATCCAATAGTTTTCTCTTGTTTAACATATCTTCATCATCTTTCACTAGTGGTTTCTCCACTTGTTCTACCAAAGTGGATTCTTCTTGATTTCTTTTTTAAATACAATGGAATCGATCACTTTTTCCTCTTCTATATTAGAAGAACAATGACCCAAATAAGGTTTGAAGAATGATCATTCCCTTAATATGTCTTATGATTGAAAAATTATTTCACTCGTTAATGACATTGCATCATACATTAATGGACTTGTGTTGTAAAGTGCCTCGAGATAATAGGGCTTTGTCATTACTACATTGTCAATTATTGAATTATCCTGACAATGTGAAATAATACTGCTAAGATAACTTTCACAACAAATGTCATCATGGGGAGGAACACTATGGTGGATTACAACAAGGGATAAATCCTCTTGCTCCTTGGTATTCTATCCACATAGTGTGTTTTCATGGCTCTCATACAGAGATAAGATATATGGTTTCACCGAATTTTTATGAAGCAATCCTTCATAATGCAGTGTCTAATGGGGAACTTCAGAAGTAGTGCTACTACTCCCATAATTTGGTAGTGAGAAGGTAGGATCTTAAAATGTAAAAAATAATTTTCTGAGAGCTTCAAGAATTCCAACATTATGGGGAGATAGATCATATATTGGAAGTTTATTTTACAACTACTTTTGGAAAGACTTCTTCTAGGATACTCTCTTACAATTAGTTGGGGACACTTGCTAAGAGAAGTGGTTATAATTGGAATGTGTATGTGCCTACCTTAGAGTGGTCATCAGAATTGTATTATTACCTCCAATTGGAATGAGTGTATGTTCATGATATTGTTATCCACATGATATAGGGGAGTATGTCCCCTAACCCTACTGAACTAGAACGGAGGTATGTAACTTCTCCAGGATATCATGCCAATGTGTCATCCTAGGTGTGGGGATAGAGTTAAATGTTTGTTCCCCTGGTACTGATAATGTTGTTTTTATGATATTCTGGCATGCTTTCCTAATATAGGAAGAAATTTGTGTCTTCCCTTTCACCATTGCTAAGATGTGTTTGGTGAATTTAGTGGCCAGAACAGAAATATATGTCCATTATGTATCTTGAGTAGGTGTATGTTCCTGCTCATGTACTCCTTTTCCTATCAATATATTCTATCAATACTCATATATGGGGGCAGAAATTTTATTCTACCCCAGGTTTGTCATTGGGGATTTCTGACTGATTTCTCCGGGTTCTGTCAAATGAGACTGTTGGTGGGCTTGATGAATGCTGGAAGGTGTATGATCCTACTGGATGTTTTCCATGAAGCATGGTTTATGGACATAATTCAATACTATAAGACAAGACTATTAGCAGAATTGGTGAGTGTAAGTCCGTGTATGTTCCTATTTACTAGTTTCCATCACATTTGATTGGCGGGCTACCATGAATGCAGTCAGATGAGCCTACTAACTGGATGATAATTTATAAAAAGGTGTATGTTCCTATTCAAGGTACTCCATCAGATTTACTTGACGGGATTGGTGTTTCACTGCCATCCGAGTGTGTTGGGCAGTAGAATTAGGACGAACGGGTGTATGTGCCCACTCGTTGTTTTCCATCAAGTTAGTACGATGGACTTATCCGAAGGGGGAAAAGGGAAAAACCTAATCCTTGTTGGTCGGATGTTGTCCCCAGTGGTTCGTCTTTCATGCGTGGGTTTTAGGGACCTAGGATGAACAACTTAAGGAATCACGCCCATCATGTTGGGGGTTCACTGCCACGTGATTCTGCTGGAAATGATTGTTGGTGGGAGTCCTCAGGGAGGACCTCTGTATCTTTGAATTGAGTCCATAAGTGACCTCTTGATCCACCTCCCTATAGTATGTGAGAGACTGGTTGTTGCGTTCCATGGACAAGGACCTGAAACAGTTGAAGATAGTGGTTGGTACCGTCTGCTTCTTGACCATCGGTCATCATTGACCGGACGATCGAGGGTTATTATTAACCTGGAGATCCTGTCGGGCAGCCTTCAAGGTTGTTATAGTACCATGTTGATGATATTTCTTTACTGGTACATTGGAAACCCATCATTGAAGATGCTGAGTTGGTGATGACGTCTTTCCAATGGATGAGGATCCATCTTGAGTAGCTACTAGGGAATTTATGGTTGCAAACATGAAGGAATCCATTTGGAGTGAAGGGAGTTCTGAGAAAACATGAAAACAATAATAAAATTCATTAATACAACACCTTTTAGATGGATACATGCATTATAGATTCCATTGTCTAGTCTTCATTTATCAATACATAGGGTCCTGACAAGTGGTAACATTATTAACTAGGTTAAGGATTTATATCAGGTTCACCATTTTTTTCACAGTTCCTTGGAACATGTGTTCTAGTTTAAGAATCACTTTTTTTAGGTGGTTTCAATTGGATTTATTCATGGAACTGGAAATATCCAAAATTTCTTTATCCAATAGGGACCTTCTTTGAATAACTTATGACACTTAAGAACATGCATTGGTCGAGACGATGGGAGGTCGGATTCATCACACCCTTTTAGGGGAAATTATTATATACTATAGGAATCTCTTTATAGATTTGATATATTTTCATGAATCCTTATTAATTCACCATGTATAACATAGGTTTCCCTTGGAATTTACAATCAATTATTAGCATGCGAGAAATTTGGAATCATCAGTATGTATTTGAGGTTCTACATTAATGGATAACTCTATATGTATTCTAGGTTCTCCATCAATGCTACCCTCTCATATAATATTTAGATATTCTTTTAATAATTGTTATGATGATGTTGTTTTTTAAGATACTTAGTGGGAAAACATTTGAATTAATTATTGTCCAGTGAGATGAAGGTTTGTTTTGATATTGGGATCATACCCATAAAACAGGGTACCTACGTATCCTTGTGAAAGGTATCAGAACCATCGTAGTTCAGTGCAGCTTAGTGGAAGAAATATTACCTTTTAAGGTCATGTGATAAGAACATATCCATATAGTCTAATGTCATGTGGTAAGTACATATAAGCAAAATGTTCTTAGTCAAATTTTGGTGTTGGAAATATGCCTAGGAAGCCCAAATAAATTTGAAGGGATATGGGTTTCGAAGTAAGTTTAGACCCTATTGGGAATATGGACCATGGAGAAAGGGGTTGATTTGAAGTGTTGGATTTGAACCTCAAGGAGTTTTCTTACGTATCCCATTTGGGTGGGAATCAAAGCACATGTAATTTGATGAGTCTCATAGGAGAGTATAGTCCTTTAAGTGAAATGAGTTTGGGATTACTTCCTAAAAAGGATTCCTTGGTGATTTGGGGTTTTAATTTGGGGATTATTCATAAGGAGGATGCCCAGATTAAGGGAATTAGGGTTGGACCCTTGAAGAGGATATCCAATAAGCTCGAGCACTGATAAGGCTTCCTATATATCCAAAATATGGTGGTAATCATAGTTCTCATGGTTCATTAACTGTGAGTGTGTGTGCAAATTTTGTAATTATCACAAATCTCTAAGCCCACGCGAGTCATGCTCGGTGTGGGAAATAAGAGGATGTGAAATATTAAAGAACTTCACCCACACTTTTCATCCTCTAGTGGTGGAATAGGACCTGCCTATGGTGGCGACGGTGGAAAAGGACGAGGTGACCGGGAAAAAGGGAGAGGTGATGAGCCTTATCTATGTTCTATTTACATTGGACAAGGGTCTAATGTAAAGAAGGAGTGAAGGTGAAGGAAGTAGAGAGGATCAAGACTACAACCTCTTACTTAAAAGGATAGGGGCTGACAGTAGGATGGTTGCCCTAAAATTGATCTTGGTAGGGGAGGGAGACATCTCCTTTGTTAAAAATGAAAAGTGGCTGTGATATATACCTTACCTAAAAGAGACCTAAGGTTATGGGTTTTAGAGATGAGAAGCGGAGGTCAGAATCCTAACCCCAATCCTCCAAACTGTGAACTTCCCAACACTATTCCTGGGAGAAAGGTCCATGTAATTGTGGACATACAAACCCATTGACACTTCATGAATCCTAAACCCATTGTGAAACAAATGTAGAAAACCTCTGACTACGGATATACAAACTCAAATTAGAGGAACACTGATGTGTATTTCCCAAAAGACTGATAATTCAGGAGGTTTTGGTGGAATTTCCAACATAATATATTTTCGACAAGGGGGACAATAAAGAAGAATCCTTTCCATAAATGGCTTTGAAGGAGGCTAGATGGCTTGTAGACTGAAGAGAATAGGTGAATAAAATGAGGGTTCCCAAGTTGGTATTGGAACACAAGTAGGATTGGGAGACCTGATGTTCACTTAAGTGACGTAGAACCTGGATGTTAATACTTGGGTGAGACTTGGCTCAAGCCTTCAGAAGTATTCACATGTATTCTATTAAGTGGGGTGTTCAAGATCCTGTTAGAGGAATATGTGGTGTGCAAATGTTTCTGATTTTGGGAGTTTGGGCGCTTTAGTCACACAAGTGTTATGGATTTCAAACAATAAAAGAAATTAATTCCAATGATACTCCTTCAAATCCTCCGCTCTAGGTGGTAAAGAACTAAATAGAATGTTTCAGAAGACTTGGGTGAAGCACTTGGGAGACCAGATCAACAATTAGGCTTCAGGGAAATTCGTCCGTACAATTGAAGGCCCCAAGGATCTATTTATATCCAAAAATAAGACCCTAGGTGAAAGGATATTGGGAATGCAAGTGGCTTGCGCACCAAATTGTGGCATGCAAGTACTGTGCATGTCGACTAGGTTTTGGATAGACTAAGGAAATCCAATGCTCAAGCCTTTGAAAATATTGATTTTCTTCATATGTTTTCTTCTTTTTTCTCCAAATGCATTTCCCTTTGTCACTTTTTAGACTCTATGATGGAATGAAGTGTCAACACCTAGAAAACCCCATAAAATCACTAAAATGACACTAAAACTCTAAAATCCCCTAAAACCTCTAATATCATTAAAAACACTAAAACCCATAAAAACACTAAAGCTCAAAAATCCAAAAACACAAAAAAGACCCTAAAACCCATGAAAAACCCTTGAAACCTTGGAAAACCCAGAAAAAACCTATAAACCCTAAGAATCTCTAAAGTCCCAAAAAAATCCCTAAAAACCATAAAAATCCTAAAAAACATTAAAATCCATAAAAACACTAAAATACTCCTAAAAACCATAAAACACAAAAAACCCTTAAAAACCATTAAAAACACAAAATCCATTAAAAACTATGAAAAAAAATTTTAAACCCCTAAGTTGTTAAAAAACTATAAAAAACCTTAAAACCCCTAAAAACTCAAAAAAACCCAAAAAACCCAAAAATTCCCGAAAAACTCTAAGAACCCCCAAAACCCTAAAAATCCTAAGAACCCCCAAAAAACCTTCAAAATCACTATATCCAAAAAAACCATAATGACCATAGAAATCCTAAGAAGGTGCATAAAATCACTCAAAATTTAAAAAAACCAAATACCCCTAAAAACCACTTAAAACCCAAAAACACACTTAAAAACATAAAACCCTAAAAAACCATAAAAACCATAAAAACCAAAAAAACAACCAAAACCCCTAAAAATCCATAAAATCCCAAAATATTTAAAAAATATCTAAAAACCATAAGAACCCTAAAAAATGAAGAAAGAAAATTAAAAACCCAAAACACAATAAAAAACTTACAAACCCTTAAAAACATTCAAAATCCCTGAAAACCCCAAAACAAATAAAAATTCTAAATAATTTCTGAATATAATTGAGAATATAAAAATCCTAAAAAACATGAAAAACCCCTGAAACCCATAGAAACCAATAAAAACCTTGAAATAAACTATAAAATCCCATAAATCCCCATAAAAACAACGAACAACTTAAAAAACACCTAAAACACCCAAAAAGGTTAAAAAATTTAAAAACATTAAAACCCTAAGATACTCATAAAAACCTTAAATACCCAAAAGACCATAAAAACCACGAAAACTCTAAACACCCTGAAGAACACTAAAATCCATTAAACCCACCCAAAATACATAAAACCCTAAAACGCTAAAAACCATCAAAACCCTAAAATAGTCCAAAAATATCATGAGATTGTAAAATAACATAAAATACCCAAAGACACATGAATATAATAAAAACATTAAAAACCCAAAAAATCTAAACCCCCTCAAAACCACAAAGAAACCCCAAAAAACATTAGGCACCTAAAATGTTAAAAACACTAAAAACCCATAAAACCCAAAAAAAACCCAAAAATCCCAAAGGCCCTCAAAATCATGAAAACCCCCAAAAACCTTAAAAACCCTGAAAAAAATCTAAAAACCCTCAAAGTAACTAAACACCCTAAAAACTTCTAAATACCATAAAATCCTAAAAAATCCTTAAAATACCATAAAATATAAAAAACCCTAATAACCCTAAAACCGCTAAAACCCCTAAATCCCTTGAAAAAAACAATAAAATAATAAATAACCCTAAAAACACATAAAACCCTAAAAACACCAAATACTATATAACCCTTGAAAACCCTAAGACGATAAAAACTATAAATAACATTAAAACTCTAAAAACATAAAATAGCATAAAAACCCAAAAGACCCTAAAAACTGAGAAAAATAGTAAAAAAACTAAAAACCATGAATACCCCTAAAACCCAAAAATTCCCTAAAAACACTAAAAATACCTTTAAATTATTATAATCAAAAAAATCCCACAAAATATTTAAAAATGAAAAAAAAACACTTAAAACCCTAAAACCACTTCAATCCATAAAAACCCTAAAAACCCTAGCAAACAAAAAAAATCCCAAAACACCAATAAATACCCTAAACCCACTAAAAACTATAAACACCCTTAAAATCCATTAAAACATTAAAATATATAAGAACATTCAAGATGCAAAAACCACAAAAAACACAAAAGACCCTAAAAACCCAAAAAAAATCACTTAAAACCCTAACAACCCTAAAAACCTGAAAATCCCTGGAGACAAAAAATCATAAAAACCATTAAAATCCTAAAAAATCCCTAAAAATCATTAAAATCCTAAAAAACCCTGAAACCCCTCTAAAAAAAAGAAAAAGACGAAAAAACCTTAAAAACCATAGAAAACCCCTAAAAACTAAAAAAACCATAAAAAATTCTAAAACCCTTAAAACCTCTAAAAACGTTAAAAAATATTAAAACCCATAAAACCCTAAAAACTAAAAACACCTTAAAAACCCCGAAAAACAAGAAAGAACCCCTAAGAACCCTAAAAACACAAACAAAACCATGAAAACACTAAAAACCATAAAAATACATAAAAACCGTAAAAACCATATGTTTCCTATGAAATCCCTCTAAATCACTAATGATGGTGGAGGCCTTCATCATTGGAGGTGGAGGCCTTCAGGAAGTAGTCACGACTTGTACCATGGCGTCTTCTCCAACACTAGGCTGAGTGCCTCGATGCTGCCAAGACACTTAATTTGAGCATCTCACATGCATATACGGAAGCAAACTGGGTTGCAGATGCTCTTTCCAGGAGATTGATTGATGAAGGGTCTTCGGTATGGTCTTTCAGAACTCCAGACTTCTGTTTGTCTTCAGTTGACTCAGACATGAAAGGGACGACCCACACTAAGATATGCAAGCCTCCTTTGTAATGATTTGTACATTACTTTTATGTTCTTGAATAAATCATGGGATCATCTATGTCTGACCCCACACCTTTTCTGCCCCAAAAACCCCGAAAACCACTAGAAAATATAAAAAGGCATTAAACCCCTAAAATGTTAAAAAAATTATAAAAATCCTTAAAATTCCTAAAAACCCAAAAGGCAATGAAACCCTTGAAATCCCTAAAAACATTAAAAAACATTAAAATCCATAAAACCCTCAAAATATCAAAAATACCATAAGAAACCTTACAATACATAAAAAACCAAAAAGTTCCTAAAAATCACTGAAATGTAAAAAACCACAAAAACCTTGACACCCCTAGAAACCATACATATACATAAGTACCTTATGAAACAAAAATAAAAAGATAAAACCATAAAAACCACTAAAAACACTAAAACTCCCCAAACCCCTTAAATTTAAAAAAACTATAAAACCATAAGAAGCATTAAAAACATAAAAAATCTTAGAAACCCAAAAAGGAAAAAATAAAATTAAACCCCTAAAAAACCATGAATGACCCTCAAACAGAAAAAAATCCCTAAAAACCATAAAAAACAATAAATACCCAAAAAATCCTTAAAAATCCATAAAAACATCCAAAATCTAAAATCCTTGAAAACCCCCTAAAAACCATAAAAATCAATAAAAACCCATAATAATCTTTAAAAACAACTAAAAACTATAAAAATTATTAAAATCGCTAAAATACCCAAAATCTCTAAAAACCGAAAAAACCCTATAAAAAAACTTCAAAAAACATAAAAACCCTTAAAAATGTAAAAATCCTCAAAACCCAGAAAATTACTTGAACACAATTAAAACCCCTAAAACTGTAAATAAACCATAAAACCCAGAAATCCAAAAACCAACTAAAAAATTTATAACCCTCATAATTTTAAAAACATTAAAAAAATCTAAAAACATAAAAAACTCTAAATACTCTAAAAAGATATTAAAAATCATGAAAATATATAAAACCTTAAATAACCCAATAAAAACCCTAAAATCCCTCAATATCCCTAAGAACCATTAAAATCCAAAATGCAATAAAAAATCCTAAAATCTCAAAAAATATATGAAAACGTAAAAACACCAAAAAAACCTAAAAACAGAATGCCCCCTAAAAACCATAAATATCCTAAAACCCTATAAAACACTTTAAAACCCAAAAAAATCACTAAAACCACATTAAAACCCCTAAATGTTTAAAAAATATAAAAAAATCCTTAAAACCCCTAAAAAATCAAACCCTCATATAAACAAAAAATGATCCTGAAACCATTAAAAATAAAAAAAACACCTAAAAACCATTAAAATACCCTAAACCCCATAAAAATCCCAAAATACCCAAAAAAACATTAAAAACCATAAATATCATAAATATCCTAAAAATCCATAAAATCATTGAAAATGTAAAAACCCAAAAAATTATGAAAACCCTGTGATAATCATAAAAGCAAATAAAAAAATTTAAAACCCAAATAACACATAAAAACCCTAGAAACCACTAAAAATTATACAAACCCTTAAAACACCTAAAAATATTTAAAAACTACAAGGAAACATTATACCCTTAAAAACTAAAAAAAAACTAAAACCCCAAAGAGACCATAAAAACCCAGAAAACCCTTAAAATCCCTATAGATTCTAAAACCCCTAAACACTCTAAAACCCCTAAATAACTTAAAAATCCTAAAATTCCCGAAAATTCCATGAAAACATAAAAAACCATAAAAACAATGAAATACCTCCTAAAAACCATAAAAACCCTAAACACATTTAAAAAACTAAAAATCCAAACCCACCTAAAAACTAAAAAAATCTCTAAACCCATTTAAACACACTAAAATGTAATAAAACTCTAAAAACCATAAAAAATCAAAAAAAAAATGAAAAACCCAAAAGACCTTAAAAACCATGAAAACTCATAAAAACCCAAGAAATCCTTAAAAACCCCTTAAAATCCCTAGAAATACTAAAAAATGATAAAAATCCAAAAAAATCCCTAAAACCACTCAAATCATAAAAAATCATAAAAACCTAGAAAAACCCTTAAAAACCATAAATCCCAATAAAACCCCTAAAAATGATAAAACCTCTAAAAAATTTAAATCCCTAAAAACTCAAAAAACCAAAAAAGACACAAAAACCCCCAAAAGCACGAAACCATAAATCCCTAAAATCCTCAAAATCCTAAAAATGACTTAAAACCCCTAGAAAACATAAAAACCCTAAAAAATAAATAAAATTCCCTAAAAACATAAAAAATACTAAAAAACATGAAAAACCGCTGAAGCCCATAAAAACATAAATAATTAGAGACCATAAAACCCCATAAATACCCTAAAACTCAAAAAATAATCTTGATACCCTTAAAACCCAATTTTTTTTTTGAAAACTCAAAAAAACCATTAAAACCCTAAAAACTCAAAAAAACCTAAAAACCCAAAAGACCATAAAAACCAAGTAAAACAATAAAATCCCTAAAAATCATAAAAGTACCTAAATCTCTTAAATCCCCCTAAAACTTATAAAAACCCAAAAAACAATAAAAATACTATATCTAAAAAAGTTATAATATCTAAAACCCTTTGAAAAACCCTAAAACATAAACCTCCCAGAAATCATAAAAACCCTAAAAAATACTAAAAACACTAAAACCATCAAAACCCCTAAAATTGTTAACAAATATAAAAACCCTAAAACACATCTAACTCTAAAAATCCTAAAACCAAAAAGACCCTAAAAATCTAAAAACCCAAAAAACCCTAATAACCATGAAAACCCAAAAAAACATAAAAAACATAAAAATTCCTAAAAATTTAAAACTCCTAAAAACCATGAAAAACACTTGAAAACTATAAAAACCATAAAACCCTTGAAAGAAATAAAATACACTTAAAAAATATGAAAACCCATAAAAATGTTTCAAAAATATAAATAACCTTAAAACCCCTAAATACTAAAAAAAAATAAAACCCCCAAAACTATTAAAACCCTTATTTCCCTGAAATTTCACACCCCATAATGGTTTTCTATTTCACAATGAATTTAAATGGGTTAATTCATGGAATAAAGAACACCCAATAGTTCTATATCCATAGGGGACTAGTTTCCAAAGGTAGGCGCTCATTAGAGGATTTGACCCATGATGCTTAAGAACTCACATTGGTCGAGAGGATGGGAGGTCCGGCTCATCACACCCTTTTGGGTAGAATTATTCTATACTTAGGGACTCTATTATAGATTTAAGATATGTTCATTAATTCTTCATTAATTCCCAAGTATGATGTGGGTCATCCGAAAGTAGAAATCAATTTTTAGCATATGCGGAATTATGGATCATCCATATGTGTTTGAAGTTCTTCATCAATAGAGATATCTGTATGTCTTTGAGGTTCTTCATTGATCATATCCTATAATATACTACTTATAGATTCTTTGGTCTTTATTATGATGATGATGGTTTTCTAGCCACACATTGGGGAACTCTGGAGTTTATTATCATCCAGGTAGACTACTGCCACTCTAGAGTTTTTCATCATATAGGGAGATGTGAATTGTTTGATGTTGTTATAAAACCGGTATATGGGCTTCCTATGCATCCTTTTGAAAGGAATCAGAACCCACATAGTTGGGTGTCGTTTAATGGGACACATGATACCTCTTAAGGTCATGTGATGAGGACCTAACTTTACAGTTTAACATCATGTGGCAAGGAAGAATAGATAGAAGGTGTCTAGTAAATGTTTATTTAGGGACTTATGTTGAAAAAATCCAAGGAACATGGATGGGATATGATTTTTCAATTTGAATTAGACCATAATGTGTATGTGTAAGAAAAGAACATGTTTAGTTTCAGATGTTTGTTATGATCCTTAGGGAGGATTCTAACGTATCCCATTTGGATTGGAATCAAAGCCCATATAGTTTTTTTATAAGGACCCAGAACTATGGAGTACCTCAAGGGTATGCCTCGTAGGGGAGTATGACCTTTTGAGATGATAAGATGGGGGTTACTCCTAAGAAGGATATCCCCTATGATTAGACCATGAGGGATGTTTTAACTCATGGTGATTTGGGGGCTTAACACGAGTTTTACTCTTGAGAAGGAGACCTGGATTAAGAAAATTATGATTGGGGCTTATTCATAAGGAGGATACCCATTGAGATCAGGCATTGAGTGGGGTTCCTACGTATCTCGTTTGGCTAGAATCAGAGTTCTCATTGTTGAGTCCTTTAGGTGGGTTGTGTGGAATTCATGATTAGTACTAACCAAAAATCTCATGTGAGTCATGCTCGGTGTGAGAAATAAGAGGAAGTGGAAGATTCAACAAACCACAAGTTTTTTCTCCTTCATTAGTTGAAGAGGCCAGGCCTACGGAGGAAGATGACAGGGCTTTGGTGGAAGGGTTTGGGGTTATGATAGTTCCATATTTTCACTTTAAATTGGATGAGATTCCAATGTGAATAAGGTATTAAGGTGAAGGAATTATAGGTAGAGTGGATAAGGAATTCAACATTCCATAGTAAAGGATATGGGCTTACTTTAGGAGGGATTTCCTATGAGGTTTGGTTGGGGATTAATGCTAAGGAGGATGCCCATTTATGATTCAATATAGAATAGGATTCATGTTATAAGGTTTGAGTAGTTTGTTGAGGAGTGAATTTTTCCAAGTTACTCAAAGAATACAAGATAATAATTTTAACTCACAACATGAGAAAATGACAAAATGAGCATGTCGAATAATGTCATTTCATGGAGTGAGGAGGATTATCTCAAATCGTGGTATTCTAGAGGAGGATATTAAGATCATATAATATTAAAGTAAAAATATATTAGACTTTGTGGGTACCTCACCCAGGTGGTACCTCACCCAAGTTATACTAGGTAAATTCTGACTACCTCACAAAAGTATGGGTCACCCAAGTGTTGGGATAGGGGCCTTGACTTAGTGAAAGTGGGACATGGATGGTCTCCCAAGTAGGGAAAAACTACATGGGCATAGGACCTATGTGGCAAGATCCCTCCTCGGGATTCGAGGTCCCGAAGTTTGGTAGTACTTTGAAAAATTGAGGCAGAGGGTTCTATTAATTGACCCTAGTAGACCTGTGTAGATGGGCCAACACTAATGGGCTTGTATAGATAGCTTGCATAGATGACGTGTGTAGTGATTCAATTCCTTTATAAATTTCTTCTTCTTCTAACTAACATAAATTTGGACCCATGGGTTAGTTTGGGTTTTGTAACCAGCCAAATCGAAGATCTCGAAGAGATCTACACTTCTTGATATAGTTAATACACCAAATATTCTCAGAATAAACTAAAAACATTCATATTAATATATCAACACATTTTCATAATCAATCATGGAAATCCATAGCTAACATCTAGAGGGGAAGGTGGTCTTTCAAATTATAACTCATTATGGAGTAATCTTATGGAACATGGAAATCCATCCTACACATTCTTCCCTCATGCAGACACATTCTACTCAAACATGAAATTTTTTTCTAAGTGAGGATCACATAATGAATTCTATGGAAAAGTGCATCAAACAAATTTTTCAATGTCAAAAACCCTAAAACCCATATAAAACCTAAAAATCCCCGAAAAATCTTAAAAATAATCAAAATACCAAAAAACCATAAAAACCCAAAAAATGTATGTATTAAAAATCCAAAAAAATCCCCGAAAAACAAAATCCCTGAAAACCCATTGAAAACCATAAAACCCTTAAAAATTTAAAGAATCCTAATAACCAATAAAACAATTAAAAATCACTAAAAACTATAAAAAAACATTAAACCCCCAAAATGATAAAAAACACTAATAAATTAAAAATACTCAGGAACTAAAAAAATTCTAAAAACTCAAAAAACCCATTAAACACATAAAACCCTAAATATACCTGGAAAATAAAAAAACTCCATGATACCATAAAATCCATAAGTATATTAAAAATACCAAAAAAATATTTGCATTCGTAAAAACCCCAAAAACACTGAAATACCCCTAAAAACAAAAAAACCCCTAAAAACATTAAAGAAACCATAAAACCCATTAAAAACCTAAAAACAAATAAAAACACTAAAAACCATTTAAACCCCAAAAAACAATAAAAACTCTAAAAAACATTAAAACCCCTAAAAACTCAATAAACCCTAAAAACCAAAAAAGTCATTAAACTCTAAAAACCCTGAAAACTCTTAAAACCCTTCGAAATACATAAAAACCCTAAAAACTATAAATGTACTAAAAATCAATAAAAATCCATGAAAACTGAAAAAACCCCAAAAACCATGAATACCCCCTAAATACATTAAAAACCATTGAAACCTTCAAAACCCCTAAGAAATCCGAAAACCACTAAAAACACTAAAAAAATTAAAACCCCTAAGAAAATTAAAAACTCTAAGAGCCGTAAAACCTTTACAAAAATCAATAATCCATAAAAACCCCCAAAACCCCAGAAACCCATTAAAAACCCAAAACCCCTAAAAAATATTAAAATCTGTAAAAACCATAAAAATCAAAAAGAAGTTGTAAAAAACCACGAAGACATAAAAAATAATGAAATCCATTAAAAACCTTGAATACCAATAAAACATTAAAAATTTTAAAAACAAAAAACCCCCATAAAACACTAAAACCCCACTAAAATAGTAAAATTCATTAAAACTATTAAAAAAGTTAAAAAATATAACGATCATAAAAACCTTAAAAACACAAAAATTACCCAAAAACCCCGAAAAAAACCAAAAAACATGAAAAACTCTAAAAACCCTAAAAACCATGAAAAACCACATAACCCCTGAAAATCTCTAAAAACTCTAAAAAAAACCTAAAATACCCAAAAAACTAAAAAAAACCTTAAAAACCCTTAAAAATACCTATAAAGGTAGAAAACTATAAGGATTATGAAAACCCTTTGAAAATCCTAAACCCCCTAAAAACTTTATAAAACCTGAAAAACCCATAAAAACCCAAAAACCCCACTAAAAACTCTAAAACCCCATAAAACCATGAAACAAGTTAAAAATCAAGAAAACCATAAAAAATAAAAAAAACACTAAAACTCAAAGAGACAAAAAATCCCAAAAACCCCCAAAATAACTTTAAACCAACCCGAAACCCGTCAAAATCCATAAAAACCCTAAAAAATACTAAAACCTATAAAATTATTAAAAAATCCATAAAACCCCATAAAACGTAAAAAACCCAAATAACCCTAGAGAACCCCTAAAAACCATAAAGACCCAAAAAACCCTAAAAGACCCTAAAATCCCCTAAAACACTAAAAAATCACTAAAAACTCAAAAAAATACCATAACACATAAAAAAATGTTTATAACATCTAAAAACACTAAAAAACCAAAAAAATGATTAAAATATATGAAAAAGAAAAAACCCCAAAAAACTAATGAAACCCTAAAAATCATGAAAACCCATAAAAACCTCAAAATACCAATGATGAAAATACCATAAAAACCCAAAAAATCCCAAAACCATTGAAAATTATAAAAATATTTTATACCCTAAAAACGTAAAAAAAACTATAAAAATCCATCAAAACCATAAAAAACCAAACAATCCCTACAAATCCAAAAAGACCCTAAAAAACATGAAAACCCATAAAAACCCAAAAAACAAAAAAATCAATAAAATAATAAGAAGCCATAAAAATCCATGAAAACATCAAAAACCCAAAACCCCTAAGAACCATAAATACACTAAAAACCTTAAAAAATTTAAATCCCACAAATATCCAAAAACTACTAAACACTATAAAACCCTTTAAAACCAGTTAAAATGTAAAAAAAACTATAAAAACCCTTTAAAACACTAAAAAACTCAAAATAACCCTATAGACCCAAAAAATAATAAAAACCCTATAAACCTTAAAACCCTAAAAACCCTGAACGACCCTAACCCCCCCCTCCAATCCCAACAAACCCTAAAAACCCTGAAAATATAAAAAACCTTAAAAAATCCTTACAAATACCTGAAAAGGTAAAAACCCCTAAGAACTATGAAACCCCCCCCCCCCACAAAATCATAAAACCCCCTAAAAACATAAAAACCCTAAAAACGCCGAAAAACAGAAAAACACAATAAAAACAATAAACAACCCTAAATCCCTTAAAAACTATAAAAATATCTAAAAAACCAATAAACCCCAAAAAACTCAAAAGACCTTAAAAACCCCAAAAAACCAAAAAACGCATAAAAACCCTAAGACATTAAAAACCCTGTAAATCCTTAAAACCCATAAAAACTCCAAAAAACCATTAAACCCTAAAACCCAAAAAAAAAATTTAAAACCCTAAAACCCCTGAACACCCCTTGAAAACTATAAAATTCCCCAAAAACCTAAAAAACCATAAAGCCCTTAAAAACCCTAAATACCCAATAAAAAAATCTAAACACACTAAAACCTCTAAAATCAATGAAACCCCTAAAAATGATAAAAAAACAACAAAAAATCATTAAAACCATAAAAAACCCTAAAAATATAAAATATCATAAAAACCCTAAAACCCTAAAAACCCTAAAAAGCCATGACAACCCTAAAACAATCAAAACACCTAGAAACCTAAAAACCCATAAAAACAGAAAAATCCTAAAAAAGGAATAAAATCCTTGGGAATGTAAAAAAACCTAAAAATGCAGAAAAAACCCATAAAAATCATAAAATCCCCTAGAAAGCAATAAAATTTCTAAAACCCCATAAAAACCCTGAAGAGAACTAAAGACTAAAAAATACATAAAATCCCAAGTAATAGTAAAAACTCTAAAAATCCTTAAAAACTAAAAAAACTCAAAAAAACCCAAAAATAAAAGACCTAAAAGCCTTCAAAACCCCTCAAAATACTGAAAACCTAGAAAACATTAAAATTCGCAAAAATCCCTAAAAGCCCTAAAATCCCTAAAAACAATATAAATCCTAAAAATCCATTAAAGTACCTGAAAACATAAATAAAATAAAACCCTTAAGAATCCCACGAAAACCATAGAAACCCCTAAAACCCTTTAAGACCCTAAAACAATAAAAAACCAAAAAGCCACTAAAAATATAAAATCCCTTTAAAACACTAATAATATTTAAAAACTCTCCAAACCATAAATCCCCAAAAATTAAAAAAACCCAAAAACAAAAAATGATTGTAAAAACACTAAAAACCCTAAAAACCTTAAAAATACCTGAAATATCCCAACACCCCTCAAATCCCCTGAAAATCCAAAAAACCTATAAATAATTTAAAATCTTAATAAAAACTAAAAATCCTTAAAAACATAACAAATTATAAAAGCCCTAAAGCACCAAGGAAATAATAAAAACCCCAAAACCACAGAAATCCCTAAAAAAATAAAATCCATAAAAACTACTAAAAACTTAAAATACCGTTAAAACCACAAAAAACGATAAAAAATATAATAACCTTAAAACCTATAAAAACTCAAGAAAAACCTAAAACCCAAAAAAGAATACAATAACCCCCAAAACCCTAAAATCTCTAAAAACATTAAAAATTATAAAAAACCTCAAAAACCTAAAAACTCAAAAAACCCTAAACCCCCCACAAAAAATCCTAACACCCTAAAAACCCTAAAAAACCCTAAAACCCCTAAAAACCATAAAAATATCTAAAAAACCTAGAACACCTAAAATAATTAATTTTTAAAAAAAAATCCATAAAAACCCTAAAAACTAATTAAATCTTAAAAACCCAGAAAACCCCTTGAAAATCATAAAAGCCACAAAAACCACAAAAACCACAAATACCCCTAAAACCCTAAAAAACAATAGAAAATGAAAAATCCATTAAAACCCTTAAAATTTTAAAAATATAAAACACTTAAAAACTGTAAAAAAAAACCTAAAACCCGAAAAAACACTAAAAACCATGAAATTCCCTAAAAACCCTAAAACCCCTAAAACCCCTAAAACCCCTCAAAAATCTATAAAAACACTAGAAACCCATAAAATCCATAAAAATAAAAAAATAAATAACTAAAAATCCCTGACAATGTAAGAAATTATAAAAACCTAAAAACCCATGAAATTAATAAACTCCCATAAAAATGTTAAAAAAATAAAACCCTTAAAAAACTAAAATATCTAAAACCAATTTAAACACATTAAAATGCTAAAAAAATCTCTAAAAACCATAAAAACTCAAAAAAACATAGAAAATTGTAAAATCCCAAAAGACCCTAACAACTTGAAAACCCCTAAAAACCATAAAAAATGTTGAAAAAGCCCTAAAATCCTTTAGAATCCATTGAAACACTAACAAACCCTAAAACCCATAAAATTCATAAAATTCCCTAAAAATATCTGAAAAAGTAAAAAACCTAGAAATCATGAATGTCCCTTGAAATCTATAAACCCCTCAAACCCATAAAAACCCTAAAACACAATTAAAACCCAAAAAATGAATGAAACTTGAAAACCATTAAAAACCTTAAGAGTCTTAAAAACACTAAAAAACCTCACAAGCTAAAAATACATTAAAAAATCCCTAAAAAATAAAGGAACATAATTACCATGGAAACCCTAAAACCCCAAACCTCCCCAAATCTATAAATCCCTAATAAATCATAAAAATACCTAAAAATACAAGAAAACATAAAAACCCTTAAAACGCTGACAAACCCCAAAAAACATGACCCCCCAAATAACAAACACTAAAAATCCATAAAAACCTTAAAAACCACTAAAAATAATAAAAACCATAAAACCACTAAAAATGATAAAAAGAACATTAAAATACAAAAAAAACCAATAAAAATTTAAAAAGACCCTAAAACCCTAAAAAACCTTAAAAACACTGAAAATCTATAAACCGATAAAAATTAATAAAAAACTAAAAACCATAAAAAAATAAAAATATTAAAAAATACCTTCCTTCTAGGATAAATTAAAAAATATTAAAAACCCTAAACCCCTGAAAATCATCAAAACCTTAAAATTTAAAAAAAATATTAAAACCCAAAAACCAAAAAAACTCTAAAATCCCTTAAGACCATTAAAAATGATAAAAAAATATTAAAAAAATTAAAACACAAAAAAAATCAAGTAAAAAAACCTAAAAACCCAAAAAGACTAAAAAAACTAGAAAAACCCTAAAACCCACAAGAAACCTTGAAAACCTCAAAACCATCAAAATCCAAAAAAACATAAAAACCCTAAATAAACTGAACCCCCCATTAAAATAAAAAACCTAGAAACCCTTAAAAACCATACAAAACCTAAAACAAATAAATTTTTTTTTAAAAAAATACCCCATAAAAACGTTAACAAACTCTATAAATGGTAAAAACACTGAAAACCCTAAAAACCAGAAAGACCCTTAAAACCTTGAATAACCATAAAACTAAAAAAAACCTTTAAAACACTAAAAACCATACAACCCTTTACCCCATTAAAAGCCTCAAAAATCCCTAAAAATCCATGAAATCATGAAAATCCCTAAAAACCATGAAAAATCCATGAAAAACATAAAATACTATAAACCAAAAAACCCCTAACACCCATAAAAATTATAAAACTCACTAAATATCATTTCAGTCCCTAAAAATGTTAAAAAGGCAAAATCCACTTAAGACCCCTAAAAACCCTAAAAAATCATGAAGACCCTCAAAATCAATATGTTTTTGAAAAATCAAAAAATATGTAAAAATATAAAAACACCACTAAAAATCGTTGAAAATGTAAAAAAATACTAAACCCCCTAAAACCCCCTAAAAACCATAAAATACCCTACAAACTCTAATAACCCAAAAACCCCTAAAAAATATTACAAAAATATAAAAGATCGTTAAAACCATAAAAAAAACAAAAAACCCCTTAAAATTTAGAAGCCCCCAAAAACTCTAAAAGAACCTATAACCATAAAAAATGTTAAAAAATCTAAAATCCTAAAAAATATCTAAAACCCCAAAAACCCAATTATAATAATAAAATCAAAAAATACCTAAAATCCATGAAAACTAAAAAAACCTAAGAACCCTAAAAAACCATGGAAAACAAAAAAAAACCCAAAAAATATTTTGAAAACCCTATATCATTAAAAACTCTAAAACCACTAAATAATCTAAAAACCCTTAATCCCATAAAAACTCATAAAAACCTTAAAAATACTAAAAACTAAAAAACCACTAAAAACTCCTAAGAAGACTTAAAAACCCCAGAAAACCCATAAAAATCCAAACCCCCATGAAAACCTCTAAAACCCTAAAACTTAAAAACAATTCTAAAAACCATAAAAATTAAGAAAAAAAAAGAAAAACATTATAAAAAATCCATAAAAACAAAAAAAACTAAAACCCTGAAAAACAATAAAAACCCTTGAAAAAATTAAAACACCATAAACACCCGAATACCACTAAAAATTATAAAAACCCTTAAATCCCATAAAAAGTAAAAAAATCTAAAGAACATTACAAACCGTATAATACTAAAAAACCCAAAAGAACAGAGATACCTTGAAAACCCCTAAAAACCTAAAAACCCTGAAAACCCTTGAAACGCCTATAAATCCCTAATAACACAACAAGCCCCAAAAAACCATAATATTACTAAAAAATCCATACAAATACAAGAAAATGTTAAAAACCATAAAAACCCTGAAAACACCTTGAAAACCATAAACCTCTAAAAACCATAAAAATCCCTAAAATACCAATAATATCCTAAAACCACTAAAAAATATAAAAACCCTTAAACCCCTAAAAACATTAAAAACTATATAAAACATTAAAACCCATAGAAAACTAAAAAATCCTAAAACCCAAAGGCCCCAAAATCCATGAAAAACACAAAAACCCCTAAAAACCCAAACAAACCATAAAAACTTCAAAATCCCTATAAATTCTTAAACCCCCTCGAAACGTTAAAAAAAACTAAAAACCCCAAAAAAACTCAAAAAAACCCTAAACCACCAAAAGACCATAAAGACCGTGAAAACCCCTAACAACCCAAGAAAACCCATAAAACCCATAAAAAGTCAAAATCACTAAAAAACCTAAATAACCAGAAATAACAAAAAAATACTAAAAAATGCCTAGAAGTACCTGAAAATGAAAACAACCCTAAAGACCCTAAAAACCATAAAAACCACTAAAAATAAAAACCACTAAAAAATAAATCCCTAAATCCTATAAAACCCAATTAAAACTCTAAATCCTTTGAAAACCCTTAAAAATATCAAAAAAACCCTAATATTCTTTATACACCAAAAAACTATAAAAATGCTAAAAACCCTCCAAATCTCTAAAATCCATAAAACCCCTAAAAATATAAAAAAGGTAAAAAAATCCATAAAATTAATAAATATTTAAAACCCCCAAAAAAATGAAAAACTTCTGAAATCCATTAAAACCGTAAAAACATAGAAGACCCCCAAAACACTAAAAGAACTTATAACCCTAATACTATTAAAAAACATAAAATCCCTAAAAATATCTAAAACCCATAAAACCCCATTATAATAATAAAGGTAAAAAAACCTAAAATCCTTCAAAATATAAAAAAACATAAAAACCA
The DNA here is from genome assembly GCA_963277665.1 of Viscum album. Taxonomy (NCBI): domain Eukaryota; kingdom Viridiplantae; phylum Streptophyta; class Magnoliopsida; order Santalales; family Viscaceae; genus Viscum; species Viscum album. Next base: position 124,260,201 of record OY728156.1, read on the forward strand.
TGAAAAACCCCAGGAAACTATAAAAACACAAAAAATATTTTAAAAACCCTAAAACCCTTAAATCCGCTAAATCCACTAAATAATCTAAAAACCCTTAAACCCCTAAAAACATTAAAAAAATATTAAAAAACTTAAAAACACAAAAAACATAATGAAAAAACCTAAAAACCCCAAAAAAGACCATGAACCCCCCGAAAACCCGTAAAAACTCAAACACCCATGAAAACCCCTAAAACCTTAAAACCGAAAAACAATTCTAAAAACCATAAAAATAAGAAAAAAAATTATAAAAAATCCATAAAAATAATAAAAAATAGTAAAACCCTGAAGAAGCCCAAAAAACAATAAAAACCCAAGAAAACATTAAAAAATCCCAAACACCCTAAAAACACTAAAAATTATAAAAAACCTTAAACCACATAAAAAGTATAAAGAACTCTAAAGAACCTAACAAACCTTATAAAACTAAAAAAACCAAATGATCATTGATACCTTAAAACCACCTAAAAAACTAAAAACCCTGAATATCCCCCAAAACACCTAAAAATCCTTAAACCCCAATAAGAGCCTAAAAATCATAAAATTACTAAAAATCCATAAAAATACAATAAAATGTTAAAAAACATAAAAACTTAAAAAAGCCTTTGAAAAACAAAAAACCATAAAAACCATAAAAATACCTAAAACCACATTAAAATCCTAAAACCACTAAAAAATAATAAAACCCTTAAACCCCTAAAAATATTAAAAAAACTATATAAAACATTAAAAACCCCAGAAAACTAAAAAATCATAAAACCCCAAAGGCCCCAAAATCCCTGAAAAAACCTAAAAACCCAAAAAAACCCAGACAAACCCCTAAAAACATTAAAAAACACTAAAAACCCCAAAACCCGTAAAAACTAAAATAACAAAAATCCCCAAAACACCATAAAGACCTTGAAAACCCCTAACAACCTAAGAAAAACTAGAAAACCCATAAAAATTCAAAATCACTAAAAGACATAAAAAACATGAAATACCAAAACAATACTAAAAAACACCTAGAAATACCTAAAAATGTAAACAACCCTAAAGACCTTATAAACAAAAAAACCACTAAAAATTATAAAAACACTAAATCCCATAAAACCCACTAAAAAACTCTAAAACCCTTGAAAACCTCTAAAAATGTCAATAAAAACTCTAAAAATCATTAAACACCAAAAAACTCAAAAAACGCTAAAAACCAAAAGGAACCAAAAAAGCGTAAAAAGCCTTAAACACTCTAAAAACCCTCTAAACACTAAAACTCCTCCAAATCTCTGAAAACCATAAACATCTAAAACTATAAAAAAGATTAAAAAATGAATTATAATCCAAAAAAACTTAAAACCCCCAAAAAACTAGAAAAACATCTAAAATCCATGAAACCCATAAAAACATTAAAAACTCTGAAAACAAATAAAAACCTAAAAACCCACTAAAAACATATGAAAACCCTTAAAACCCATAAAAAATTAAAAAACTAAATGCCTTTAAATCCTAAAAAACTCAAAAAACCCATAAACACCCAAAAGACACTAAAAATCCTAAAAACTCTAATAATCCTAAAAAGACTAAAACCACTCCAAATAATTAAAAACCCTAAATCCCACTAAAAACCCAAAAAACCCAAAAAACCATAAAAAATAAAAAATCCCTAAAAATCTCTGAAAATGTAAAACCCTCGAAAAACCTAACAAACCATGAAAACCCCCTAAAACCCATAAAATCCATAAAACTGTAAAAATCCAAAAAGCTAAGAATCCATAAAAACCATAAAAGAACATTAAGAATTCTTCAAACCATAATACCACTAAAAATAATACAAACCCTAAAAAATTAAAAACACCTAAAAACTCAGAAAAACATTAAAACCACAAAATAACCCTAATCCCTTATAAACACTAAAACCCCAAAAATCCAAAAAAAACACAAAAAATCCAATGAAAAACCTCTAAACTAATAAAAAACTAAAACCTTTAAAATCCATAAAAATACTAAAAGTCCTAAAAATACCAATAAAAAATAAAACAACCCGAAAAACCTCAAAACCCCTCTTAAAACCATAAATACCCCATAAAACCATAAAAACCCAATAAAACAACAAAAAACCTTTCAAACCCCTAAAAACATTAAAAAACACTAAAACCCATTCAAAACCATAAAAAACTCATAAAACCATAAAATTCCTAAATAAACTAAAATATTTGAAAACCCTAAAAACCATGAAAACCCCTAAAACTCCTTAAAATCCCCAAAACCCTAAAAATCCCCAAATCTATAAAATTCCAAAAAAAACCATGAAAAAAATAAACACCCTGAAAACCCTAAAATACCCCTAAAAAAATAAAACCCCTATTGACCTTAAAACCCCCTAAAACCCCATAAAATCAAAAAACCCAAAAAATTGTATAAAAACCCTTAAAATCACTAAAAATGTTAAAAACTCTAAAAAACACTAAAAACCTAAAAAATCATCAAAACACTATAACCAAAGAAGACTCTAAAAACCTTTAAACCCCTGAAAAGTCATACACAACCCTGAAATCCCCTAAAAACCATTAAAATCCTTAAAAATGATAAAAAACTTCAAAATCCCTAAAATCCCAAAAAACCATACAAATCCTTAAAAGTCCCAAAAAATCCATGAAAATGTAAAAATCCCTTAAACCCCACAAAAAACCCCTAAAACCCATTAAAAACCACTTAGAACCCAATAAAAACCCTAACCACCCTCAAAACTATAAACCCATTAAAACTCTGAATAATGTCTAAAAATGAAACAAAGCTAAAAGAAAGTCAAAAAAAATCCTTAAACCCCTAAAGACCCTATAACCCGAGAAAAACATAAAAATGTTAAAACCCCTCAAAATTCCCCAAAAAACTTACCCTTAAACCTTAAAAATCCTAAAAACCCAAAAAATTCCTTAAAGTATAAAAAAACATAATCCTAAAATCCTTCAAAAAGCTATAAAAACCCATAAAAACCTTAAAAATCTATAAAAACCCCAAAATAACTAAAAAATCTAGAAACCCTTAAAACCTATGAAATGGAAAAAACTATAACAATATTAAAAACCCTAAAAACACAAAAAACCCTAAAAACCCTAAAACCCTAAAAACTCTAAAACCCCTTAAAAACATAAAAACATTAAAAACAATAAAATCCCCCCAAAATGCCAAAAAATACTGATAAACATAAAAACCAAAAAAACACCATAAAAACTTCTAAAAACCATAAAACCCCAAAAATCCATAAGAAACACAGTAATCCCCAAAAACCTACTCAAAACTATTAAAACCCTAAAAACCCTAAAAACTCAAAAAAACCTAAAATCCAAAAAAATCCCTAAAAACCCAAAAATTCCCTAAAACATAATTAAATCATAAAAAACCCTAAAAATCCCAAAATAAAATAGCCTAAAAACCCCATGAAAACTATAAAAATACCTAGAACCATTAAAATCACTAAAAACCCATCAAACCCTAAAAATCACTAAAAACTCTACATCCCATCAAAAACCTATAAAAGTTAAAAAAACTCTACAAAACCATAAAAACCTAAAATCCAAAAAAACCCTAAAACCCTATAGGAACAAAAAAGAATGAGAACCCCTAAAACACTAAAATACTTAAAACATAAAAACCCTCAAATCTTTAAAAACCCTTAAAACACCAAAAACCATAAAATCTCTTCAAAATCTGAAAAAAAATCCTTGAAAACATGAAAATTTATAAAATCCTGAAAACCATAAAACCCTTAAAAATCATAAAAAACCCATAAACACATAAAATCCCTAAAAACAATAAAAACTTATAAACCCCTTAAAACCCCAAAAAATGTAAAAAATCTAAAACCCCATTAAAAAAAACCAAAAAACCCCCTAATGAATCTATTTTTTTTAATGTCTAAAAACCAACAAGACATTAAAAACCCATGAAACCCTCAAAATAAAAAAAACATAAAACCTCTAAAAACCGTAAAAATCCTCAAAACCCTAAAAATCCTACAAAACGTAAAAAACCCTAAAAATCTAGAAAACCCCCCAGAAAACCAGAAAACCCCTAAAAATCTATAAAAACCCTCTAAACCAATAAATCACTAAATATACAGTAAAACTCTAAAAGGCCTTAAAACCCATAAAAACATTAAAAACACTGAAAATCTATTAACCCTAAAAAATGAAAAAGGATCCTTGAAAACCAAAGAGACCATAAAAACCCTAAAAACCCTAAAACCCCTGAAAACCTTTTAAAATCGTAAAATTTCATAAAAACACTAAAATCCCTTAAAAACCAAAAAAATCCAAAAAATCCAAAAAAATCCCTGAGAATTTAGAAAACATAAAAATAATAAAAAAATCTTTGAAAACCAAAAACACCCCTAAAAACCATAAATCCCTAAAAACCGATAAAACCCCTAAAAACCATAAAAAATCTCTGAATATACCAAAAAACCTAAAAAACACAAAAAAATTCTAAAAACCCTCTAAAAAAATAAAAACATTTAAAACCCTACAAACCCATAAAAAACTTAAAAACTCTAAAAACACTAAAAATCATTTCACCCCAAAAAATGTTTAAAAACACTAAAAAAGAAAAAAAAATTATCTAAAATTTAAAAAATCATAAAACCCAAAAAACAATAAAAATCCTAAAACCCCTAAAAAAACATAAACACCCAAAAAAACCAAAAAACCCCAAAAAACTATAAAACATATAAATATAAAAAAAATCCCTAAATTCCCTAGAAATTTAAAATTCCCTAACAACTTTGAAAAACATAAAATCCCCCAAACCATATAAAACACCCAAAACCCATAAAAAACTAAAAAATCTTAAAAATATAGAAACCCATAAAACACATAAAACATTAAAAAGACTATAAAACCTTAAAACTATAAAAAAATAAAAAAAACCACCAAAATCCAAAAAAGACCCTAAAACCCTAAAAATAATAAAAACCCTAAAAATTCTAAAACCATAAAACACTAAAAACCCTAAAAACCATAATAAACCTAAAAAATCCTAATGAATCATTAAAATTGTAAAAAGACACTAAAAACATGAAAACCCAATTAACACTATAAAACCCCTAAAACCCATAAAAACCCTAAATACACAAAACACTCGGAAACCCCTTCAAACCCCTAGAAAGATAAAAATATATAAAAAACCATAAAACCATAAAAAACCATGAAAACCATTATAACCCCACGAAGACCTTAAAGACCATTAAAGACCCAAAAAACAAATAAACCCTAAAAATGTTCAAAATTGCTAAAACTAAAAACATAAAAATCCTAAAAAATTTAAAAAATCCATGAAAATATAAAAAAACCTACAAAACCTAAAAACCCACTAATAACCATAAAAAGTGTTAAAAATTATAAAATATCCAAAAAACTTTTTAAAACCAAAAAACCAGTAAAAACATCTCCAAAATCCTAGAAGCCACAAAAGACCCTAAAAACCTTAAAAACCCTAAAAACTGTAATCCCCCAAAACCCTAAAATCCTTCAACATATGTAAAAAAATATAAACTCCAAAAAACCATAAAAACCATTATAATCCCTAAAAAACATTGAAAGATAAAAAACCCTAAAACCCAGAAAACCTATGAAATCCACAAAACCCCTAAAAAACTAAAAACCCCATGAACACCATAAAAATCACTAAAAATATAAATTCCCTTAAAACCCCTAAAGGGATAAATAACTCTAAAATAACATCAAACCCATAAAAACAAAGGTCTTAAAAGTTCTAAAATACCATTCAAAACCTGAACACCCCTAAAAACCCCAAAAACATAAAAATCACAGAAAAACACTAGAAATAAACAAAATCCCTAAAATCCCAAAAAAATCCTAAAACTATAAAAATACAAAAATACATATAAATCCTGGAAAATATAAAAAATCATAAAAACCTTCAAAATTTTTGAAACCCATAATACTCATAAAACTCCCTAAAAACCCGTAAAACCCAAAAAGTAACTAAGAACTATAAAAATCCTTAAAACCACTAAAAATGTTAAAAAAATATTAAAAAACATTAAACCCCTAAAAAACCAAAATACCCAAAAAAAAAACAAAACAAAAGACATAAAAATCCTAAAAACCCCTAATAACACAAAAAACCCTAAAAACCCCTAAAATCACACAGAATCCCTAAAACCCCTAAAACCCTAAAAATCTTAAAAAATCTAAAAATTCCCAAAAAACACTAAAAATGTAAATAACAATACGATATCTAAAAACCCCTAAAACCCATGAAAACCCCTAAAACATTAGAAACCCATAAAATCCATAAAAAATCTAAAAACCATTAAAAACATTAAAAACCATTTAAATTAATAAACATTGTAAAACTATAATAAATAGAAAATACCGAAAAACTAAAGAAAACACTACAAACCCAAAAGACCCTAAAATCCATGAAAACCCCTAAAAACCCAAAAAAATAAAACCCTTAAAAACTATAAGAATCCCGAAAAATCCAAAAAAACCTGAAAACCAATAAAAATCCCAAAAATCCCAAAAATTCTTTTAAATGGAAAAAAGTCAAAAAAACATAAAAAACCCTGAAAACCATAAAAACCTGAAAAAAGTTAAAACCCTAAAATATCGTAAAACCCTAAAACCCCTATAAACTCTAAATATCTTTTCAACCCCCAAAAAGGATAAAACAATATAAAAAACCTTAAAACACTAAAAAATCAATAATCCCTAAACCTAAAAGTCCCTAAGAACCATAAAACCCCTAAAACTCTAGAAAACACTGAAAACCTTCAAAATTCTTAAAACAATAAAAGCATTGAAGCCTTAAAAACCTAAAAGGGACTAATAATACCTAAATTGAAAAAACCATAAAACCTAAAAAAATACCTAACCATAAAAACCCATAAAAACTATAAAACCCTAATAATCACAAAAAACTCAAAAATCCCTAACACCCCCTAAAAATGTTAATAAACTCCAAAAACCATGACAACCCAATATACTCAAAAAAATCCTAAAAACCAAAAAAGACCCTAAAAACCATAAAAAACTCTAAAAACATGAAAACCCCTATAACCCAAAAACCCCTAAAAAACACTAAAATCCATAAAAACCCCAAATGCCTTAAAAACCTTAAAACCTCTAAAACAACCTAAAAACAAAAATCTCTAAAACCAATAAAACCCATATTTTTTTTAAAAAAACTCTAAGAATAATAAAACCCATATAAACCACTAAAATCCATAAAGACCGTGAAAACCATGAAAACCACTAAAAAAATTAAAAATGAGGAAAACCCCTAAAATCCATCGAATTCCCTAAAAACCCTAAAACCCTTAAAATCCCTGAAATGTATAAAAGTCCCATAAATCCCTCTAAAACATAAAAACCACTAAACACCCTAAAATACCTTAAAATCCAAAAAATGATAAAAAATATAAGAATAAAAACCTGGGACACTAAAAAACAAACCATAAAATTCTAAAAGAAACTAAAAACATAGAAAATCCCTAAAAACCATTAAAAACATAAAATACCATAGAACCCTCAAATTGATAAAAAACCTTAAAACCCCCAAAAAAATTAAAAACCTTCAAAAGACATATAAATAACTAAAAAATTAAAAACCTTAAAAACCATTAAAACACTTGAAAATCATAAATACCCCTAAAACTTTAAAACCCTATAAACCTATAAAACCCCTAAAAACTCACAAAAATTTATAAAAACATTAAAACACCTAATAATATTAAAATACAATAAACACCTTAAAATTCATTAAAATGCAAAAAAACATAAAACCAAAAAGTCCCTAAAAACCATGAAACACCCTAAAAACCCTAAAACACCTAAAATCCCTAAAATCCCTCAAACTCCATAAAACCCTAAAAATCCATAACACCCAAAAAGTATCCTAAAAATTCCATAAAAATACTTGAAAAAAGAATAACACTCAAAAATCATGAAAACACCATGAAATCCATAAATAGCCCTGAAAACACAAAAACCCCTAAAACCCCTAAAAATAATAAAAACTATAAAACCCAAAAATCCCAAAAAAACTAAAAAACCATAATACCTAAAAAAACATAAAAACCCAAAAAACCCTCAAAATATCTAAAAAATATAAAAGCCAAAAAACCAAAAAAATCCCAAAAAATCCCAAAAAATTATTGAAAACATTTAAAACCAAAAAAAAACCACTGAGAACCATAAAACCCCTAAAATCCAAAAAAACTAAAATACCCCAAAAAAATCAAAAAACCCTTAAAACACACAAAAATTGTAAATAATAGCTATAATAACTTAAATCCGCTTAAAACCCCTAAAACAAATATTAATCACTTAATACCTTAAAACCCTAAAAACAATAAAAATAGTAAACAATCCATGAAAATCCATGAAAATTTAAAAAATTCGAAAAAAATTACCTAAAAACCCTCTGAAAATCATAAAAACCCATAAAAACCTAAAAAAACAAAACCCATTAAATCCCGAAATACCCATTACCACTCTAAAAACCCTTAATACCCCTAAAAACACAAAAATCACAAAAAAAAACCGTAAAACCCCTCAGTTTATCTAAAACCCCTAAAACCATAAAAAATAATAACAAATCCATAAACAATACCTTAAGACGTGAAAAAATCTACAATCCCATAAAACCCATGGAAAACCATGTAAACCCCTAAAACAATTAAATATAATAATAAAACATAAAACCCAAAAACCAACTAAATCATCAAAAACCATTTAGACTTTTAAAATGATGAAAATCTATAAAAACCCTTAAAACCCTTAAAAAACTCAAAAAACCCAAAAAACCCAAACGACCCTAAAAACCATGAAATCCCTAAAACCCCTCAAAATACCTAAAAAATTGATGCAACAAAAAAACTATAAAAATCATTAAAAAATGTTTGTAAAGGTAAAACCCCAAAAAAACCCATGAAAAACGTTAAAATCATATAAATATTAAAAACCGTAAAACCCATGAAAACCCCCTAAAAACTCAAAACACCCTTAAAACCTCTAAAATATTAAAAACATTAAAAACCCTTTAAAAAATAAAAAACATAAAAAACCCTATAAAAACACAAAGACCCTACAAACCATAAAACCCATTAACCTCTTAAAACCAAAAAAAACCCTAAAAACCCACAAAATCCACAAAATCCCTAAAACTAAAAACTATACAAATCCTAAAAAATCACTAAAATACATAAAAATTTAAAAAACCATGAAAACCCCATAAAAATCATAAAACTCTTAAAAAAATTTAAAACCCTAAAACCCACAAGAAGCCTAAAACCCACTAAAACAATAAAATCGCTTTAAATCCATAAAAATGTTAAAAAACTATAAAAATATTAAAATTGCTAAAAATTAAAAAAACAAAAAAAATATCCTCAAAATACTATACAAACATAAAAACTATAAAACTCATAAAAATAATTGAAATCCCTAAGATCATAAAAATCCCTATAGACACCATGAAATGTGTTTTCATTGATTTTTCTGGAGAACACTATATGATTCTCACATAAACAACAACTGTAAAGTATGAGTAAAGATGTTTTCAACATGAAGGAAGAAGATACATGATGGATATCTATGTTCCAAAATACTACTATATACAGATGGATAAGTGGAATGATTCCTCTATCTAGGAGTAGGTAGTAGATTCCCAAGATCAATGATGAAAAGGTGACAACAGATTAAATTCAATTTCTGAGCTTCTTCTGAGAATACATAGTGTTTTTACCATATCAAGAAGTGTAGAACTCTTTAAGACCATTGATTTGAATAGTCGTGAAGTCTAAATAGAATTATAGATCACAAGATATGGCACTTGGAAGATGGATAGGGGACATACGTGGAAATATAATTTATACACCCCTGCATGGAAGAGCTACGTGGAAGACCTACGCGGAGGACCTGTGCGAACAAATTTCCTTCAACTAGGTCCCCTCCATGCCTATAAATAGAACCCTTGGGCTCCTGATTACAAAGATGGAAAAGTTGGAAGATGTCCCAAAGTTCCTATTACATAGCTCTTTCTACCAAATCTCCCAAATTTTCTTAGGTAGATCTCTAAAACATGAGAGAGACATAATTAAATGGGGAAAATTTGTTCAAAGTCTCATCAGGTCTAGAACATAAGGAATTGCACCAAGGACTTGTGTGGAGCACCTGCGTGATGCACCTCGGTGAGGAACCTACCCATTGCACCTTGGCAGATCACCTGCGCGTCACACATTGGTGGAGCACCTGCACAGAGCACCAACGACACGCACCTACACGGATCAAATGCGCAATGCTCCTTGGCGAAGCACCTGTACGGAGAACCTGTGTGATGCTCCTATTTAGATCACCAGTTCAGAGCACCTGCATGCCCCCACAGGTCCATACCGCGATAGCTGCACCCCCGCACCCCTACTCAAAATCAATTCTGAGTTAGTACCTTCGATTATGTATAAAAAATAGAGAGTAACACTGAGAACTTCTCGAGTCCATTCGAAAATATTTTCCATTGCACCCTTTATGTGGCCCAATTTCTAACCTTCAATTACCATAATTTGGGATAATCATTCACACTCAATGAAGCGCCTTGAGTTTACTTACTCCTCTTTGTTCCTTTCACATGTTAAGAGTTTGGAATCTCCTTATGGATTCCTTGAGTACCTTGAGTCGATACACTCCTCAAGAAACTTCTCAAACCTTATCACCTGACTCATATGACAGGTTAAATCTAAAATGGGCGTCCTCCTTAGGAGTAATCCCCAACCAATATCAAATGGGAATCCTCTTTAGAAGAATTCCACAACCAATCTCAAATGGGCAACCTCCTTAGGAGTAAGCCCTAAACAATTCTCAAATGGACATCCTGCTTAGGCTAAGCCCCAACCAATCTCAAAGGGCAACCTTCCTGGCATAATCCCCTATCTTTTCTTGTAGGAGGTCACATCATTGCTCCTCCTCTCTTCTTTGGTGCCAAAAACCATAGGGAAGTGGGAAAATGGGATTTCATTACCCTTTCCCTCTCCCATTGAGCTTTGTCACCATGGGAATCCATCCTAATGTAATCCACTATCCTTCATCCATTTTTTATTTCATTGGACCCTTGTCCAATGTAATGTGAATAGAGGGAAGGCTCATCACCTTGCCATATTCCATGGTCTATGTGCCCTCTTCCACTAGAGGAGGAGGAAAGGATTGAAGTGTCATTGTTGAATATTTCAAATCCTCTTGTTTCTCACTCTGAGCATGACTCATGTGGTCTTATAGATTCGTGATGATTACAACATTTACAAAAACACCCATGGAGAAAGAACTACAAGAACTCTGATTCCTGTGCAAACCAAGATATGTTGGAAGCCCATTCAGGGCCCGAGCTCACTGGAAATCTTCTTCAAGAATCCAACCATAATTCCCTTAATCTAGGAATCCTCATTAGGATAAAGCCCCAAATTAAACTCCAATGTCAAAAAGGAATCCTTTTCAGGAAGTAAGCCCAAACTCATTTCTCTCAAAGGTCTATACTCTCCTATGATATTTATCAAACTATGTGGGATTTGATTCCCATCCACATGGGATACAAAGGAAGCCTCCTTGAGGTTCAACCAAACATTTCAAAATCAAACCTTTTCTCCTTGGGCCATATTCGCAACAGGGTCGAATATAACTTGGAAACCAATATATGTTCCATTTTCTTTGGGCTGCTTCGACATAAGTTTCAAACCAAACATTTTCTGAGCACCTTTCGCTTAGATGTCCTTACCACAAGACATTAAACTGTATGGTTAGGTCCTTATCACATGACCTTAAAAGGTATGATGCATCCCATTAAACGACATCAAACTACGAGGGTTCTGATTTATTTCACAAGGATATATAGGTAACCCATTCACTAGTGAAGAAAACGTTTTTTACGTCGGTTTCTAGCCGACGTTAATATATGTGACATTATAAATAAGGTTTTTGACGTCGGTTATTTAAAAAACGACGTCAAAAACATAAAATCGCGATGTTTATCACGGCGGTTATTTTAGAACCGACATGATAATGAAAATGGGAAGGGTTTATCACGTCGGTTATTTAACAACCGACGTGATAAAAGGTCTGGAAAATGGTTTATCATGTCGGTTATTAAACAACCGACGTGATAAACAGGGGCGAGGGGGGTTTATCACGTCGGTTCTATAAGAACCGACGTGATAAACCGGGGTGAGCGTGGTTTATCAGGTCGGTTCATATAAAACCGACGTGAAAAACCAGGGGAGGGGGGTTTATCACGTTGGTTGTTATATAACCGCCGCGATAAACCGGCGGGAGGCGGTTTATCAGGTCGGTTATTCAATAACCGAGGTGATAAACCATTTTCCAGGCCATTTATCACGTCGGTTATTCAATAACCGACGTGATAAACCATTCTAAGGCCATTTATCACATCGGTTATTAAATAACCGACGTGATTAACCATTGTCCAGGCCCTTTACCACGTCGGTTATTAAATAACCGACGTGATAAACCATTCTCCAGGAATTTTATCAGGTCGGTTATTAAATAACCGACGTGATAAACTATTTTCCAGGCATTTTATCAGGTCGGTTATTAAATAATCGACGTGATAAACTATTTTGGAGGCATTTTATAACGTCGGTTATTTAATAACCGACGTGATAAACCCAATTTTTTTTAAAACACAATGCAGTCATCTTCTCTCCACCAGAATCAACCAGAAAACAAATCAAGAAATCGTACCACAAAAACAGAAGTAGATCAAAATTAAGCATGTACATAGATAACATATAAAACGTACCCCCTAGACAGCCCCCACCCTCATTTATACCCCATGGACAGCCCTCCCCCACCCCGTTGGAGCACGCACCCTCATGTATACCCCCTGGACAGCCCTCCCCCACTCCATTAGAGCTCCCACCCTCATGTATACCCCTTGGACAACCTTCCCCCACCCCATTGGAGCCCCCACCACACTCCTGGACTGCCCCCGACCCCCGGAAACCCCAAAACACCCCTCGACAACCCCCCACCTGCCTGAACAGCACCCCAAACCCCCTCACCCCACTTGACAGCCCCCACCACACCCCTGGACGGCCCCAAAAACCCCTGGACAACCCCCCCACCCCTGGACAGCACTCCCACACCCCTGGACTGCCTTCCCACACCCCTGGACATCCCTGCCACCCCCCAGGACTGTCCCCCACCCCACCAGACAGCCCTCCCAGACCGCTGGACACCCCCCAACCCCACTGAACACACCCCCACACCCTTGGAACCCCTCCCCCACAGACCCAAATCCATACCATAAAAACCATCAAAAGTATACCAAAACAAGAAGTAGAGCAAAATTAAACTTTCAATTATATAACATTCAAAACTTACACTGTCAACTTCAAAAAAAACTAAATCCAACCTAAACAACTACCAAATACCCAATTAAAACTACAATATTCAAAATTACATTTTACATTACAAACAACTAAAATTCAATCAGACCTGTAAAATAATTTGACCACTCCACTTGTACGTGTTTGATGTCTTCAGCAGTATAGGGTTGAGGGTCATTAAAAAGTTACAAATGAAAAAGAATATAGTTAACGTGTATAATGAATAAATCAAATTGAAGTATTATGGCAATGTTTAAGAGGAAATCATACCAGGTCAAAATTCACAACTGTCCCAGTTGTTATTATTTCATACATAAATCTTAACATATAATATCCGTATTCGATGATGACTTGTTGTTCCTGAAAATTCTGTTTGAATGAGTGTAAATTCAATATATTATTTTTATGTAATAAATCAAAAAGTAAAAATTATAAATGGAAATTTACCTTCACATTTACATATTTGATCTTTTCATTTCTTTTCTTTGTGTTTTTTCGAATGTAAACCCATGCACTGTTAGAAAATAATACGAATGGGTTAAATTTAAAATTCATTATAATATATAAAACTATTGAGAAATTGAAACATACTTTTCCAATATATTCTTAAAACTTTCCCGCACATCACCATGAACAGACCATATCCAATAAAGAGCTTTCTCCCTTGGGCAAAAAATCCCTAACATCCAATGATCACTGATAAAAGGAAATTTAATGTTAGTGGTTTTTTATGTTAAAAGATAATTAAATCTTTGAGAGAAATGTGTTTCATACCTCTCACAAAAAGGCATCATCCAACATTGTGTGATTATATTATTTTCAAATCATTCAGCAATATAAACCATTATTTGTTCCTTATTCAATGCACATGCTTCAGGGGAAATCAATTGCGGGTCCATGAATCCATATACTTCTGTCATCTCATTACTCTCACAAATTTTATAAATATACCTAATACAAAACATACATAAGTATACATTTTTAATAAATATAACGCAGGGAAAAGGTGTTAAGACTTACATAGAAAAAATTTACACCACGTTGATGCCCAACTTATCTCCAGTAACAAGCTCCATGATATCAGTTTTTGTAATCCCCACACTTCTTTCACGTCCACAAACTTGAGATTCCATTGGAAACTCAGAAAAACCCAACAACAAACGTGAATATCTTGATAATATTTCAAAACCACTGGAATCTGTATCTGATGTCATAGCCTGTTGTCTTTGTTGTTGTCTATACAATATTTCTTTACCTTTGAAGTATTCCTGTAAAAAAATTTTGAAAAATATATTAGTTTTCAAATGATAAAACAACATTAATAAAAATATAAAATAAAATATATAACATTCATACCTCTATGGTAATGAGTCGAAGAAGTCTGGATGGCCAAACTAAAAAATGGCTGATACTCTGTCCAACTGTCGCCACCTCATCTGTAGGTATTGGTACCCTAGCTGATCTATCAATAATATCCTCTACAGTGCCCCTCTGATTCTCTACCTCTAATTTTTGATGATGAACTGTATCTCCTATACAATATACCAACCTGTATGCTACTATATGATGTTGAGAATCATCAACATATAACTCGCAATATGTAGGAAGCTGCGGCGGAGGCGTAGGACAAAAAGTGGGGTCTGCAGGCTGAGGTGGGGGAGTGGGAGCTACTGGCGGAGGTGGAGGATAAATAATGGGGTCTGCAGGGGGAGGTGGAGGAGTGGGAGCTGCAGTCTGAAATTGTCTTTGCATTTCTGCAAACATAGACTGCACCAACTCTCTAATCTTGTCCTCCATCGTCGCATTAAGATTTTGAACTTCATCCTCCAAGGATTATATTTTTTTATAAACCCCCTCAATGTTAGAAGTTGAAGAATATGGAAACACTTTTCTTACCGATACACCTGCCAGATATCCTCTTACACGACCAGGATTTTCGGGCCTTCCCAATGCTGCAAATAAAATATCTTCCCTCCTAGTAGCTATAAATGTCCCCTCTGAACTCTGCTCCTCAAGAGAGTCCTGTATTAATAAATTGAACATTTCTGTAATTATTGAAACTTATATGAAGAAAAAAGATAACTTAAATAAATTGAATAGATATCTTACAATCCTCTCACCTATGATTCTCAATTCTTCCGAAAGATATTTCCCTTTTTTCCCTTCCGAGCTCTCTTCCATTTTTCATGTCTAGATTGAGGGGATGGAGAGGCCACCTCTTTAGAGCTTGAAGACTCAGCTCTTAGTTGTTGAAATTTTTCCGCCATCATTTGTTCTTCCAATAATGCATACCCTCCCCGAGATAAACTATGAGGGTATACATTTTTAGATTGGATCTCCTGATGAGATTTCCTTGTTTTCTTTAATTTAAGAATAAGAAATCATTAACAAATCATTAATAAAATCATTTATATAAGAAATTTTATAAAAGTTTACATTTCCCTTACTAGAAATGACTCTTTTTTTCTACTTTCAAAAAACTGTCTCCATGTGTCTTCATCTATAAAAGGATATATACAACATGGATTTTCGTGACTCCTATGACCATAAATGAAATCAGTTGAGAGGGTTGATTTGAAATCCCTCCATCTCCTAGAAGCCAACGATAAGCATTTCTTCCTGACTCCTCCTGTGTCAGGAATATCAAATGTCATCTGATAAAGAAGAGGTTAAACATATTATATATACTAGAAACATTAAAATAATGGTCAAACAATGACAAAAGATCTTACCAAAATCGTCTCCCACAACTGAGATATAATCGCTTTATCCACACATCTCCAATTATCATACAGAATGCTTACTTTGGTCTTAGCCTGAGTTGCAACAAAACTCTTAAAATCTTTGGCATTCGGACCTCTAGGAATATCATCATCATCAAACTCAACGACTATCCTCTGATCCTGGGTAAGGGCAAGTGATAATTTTGGTAAACGTGTGCACCCACATTTACCAACCTTTGAACTCTTTGTCATAATAGGAACATGTGAATGTTCATCCCCAGAGGTATGACCAGTAATATGCTCCTCTCCAGAATCATGTGGTTGATCATCTAAATGATCTGTCATTATCCTTCAAATCAAAAAAACAAATGTCAGTTCACAAATATACAAATTCAAATATTTTAATACTACTGTAATCAGAAAATAGAAAAGTGTAATAAGTTACATAATAGTAAACATTGGTAATATGGTAAACATGTTAAACAATGGTAAAGATGGCAAAGATGGTCAAGATGGTCAAGATGGTAAAAATGGTAAGAATGGTAAACCTGGTAAACATTGTAAACATGATAAAGTAATTGTCAGTGAACAAAAATAAGCATTTTAAAATTCATGTGATGGTTATAAACATGATAAAGTAAACTAAAAAAACTTAAAACAAACAAAAACATATACTTATTTTATTTTAAAACATGTTTTAATAAATAAAAAACTTACAATATCTAATATTTATGGAAAAAATAAATGTAAACAAGAAATAAACATATGTTACCTGTAATTTTAGGAATGTAAAAATGGATTGTTTTCCCAAATTCCTTCATCATGATCGTTCCTTATGGCACAAACTATGTCTTCAACATGATCATCATTATGTTCTGTTAATATTTCCATGGAAGTAGGGATCTCACATAAATCAGCATATTCATCAAGATCATCCTCACCAACATATTGTTTTTTCCATTGTAAAACAACATCCCACTACATATCTGATTGATCTACTACATAGAAAATTTGTTTTGCATGTGTTTCCATTATAAAAGAATCAGTTGTGTCTTCCAATCTATTCAGATTAACAAGTGTCATTCCAAATTCATCATGTCTGACACTGTTGTTACCGTTAAACCATTTACAGTTAAAAACATGAACTTTAATTTTAAAGTAATCAACCTCCCATATGTCTTCAATCACTCCATAATATGCACTTGATGCAGAAATTGGGTTTTTTTTCCTTAGCACTCGAAAAATACATTGCTTCTGCAAACACCAATACACCACTATTCTGAACTGCACTTTTGTTGTCCTGAGCTTTTGTATGAAATGTATAACCATTAATGTCATAACCGGACCATGTTATCACATATAAACATAGACCACCCACTATCCATTTTAATGTCTCTGATACATCTGATCTACCAAGCAAAGTCTTTTTAATCTAGGACAAAAAAGTTTTGTTGTGCTCATTCAAAATCCAAATTTCTTTCTTCTTTGGATGACATTGTTTCAACTCATTAATATGCAATGTGATATACGGTTGAGCATCAGCTATGTTATTCAAGATGTATGATTCTAACTTCTTCATCTGTTCAGCTGGAAATGATTTGACTTTCAAGATGTGAATCCCATTTCTCTCATTATTAACTCGTTCATGGAGAGATGGAGGCAAACCTATGTGTTGCGCTGCAGCCAAGTAGCTCGTACAAAACTCTGCTACCTCCTCAGAAATATACTTTTCAATAATGGAGGCTTCAGGTCGATATAGATTTTTAACATACCCCTTTAATATTTTCATATAGCTTTCAAAAGGATACATCCAACAAAGTTATACAGGTCCACAAATCATTGTTTATCAAACTAGATGAATCATTAAATGCACCATTATATCAAAAAAAGTTGGAGGAAAATACATTTCCAATTGACAAAGTATAAAAATTGCAACCTTTTCCAAAATGTTCAAAGCATTCACATCAATCGCCTTGTTAAAAATTGAATTGAAAAAATAACACAAATTCATTATAGTCTTTCTGACACGAATGGGAAATATTCCACACAATGCAACTGGTAGAATTTGTTGCATCATGACGTGAAAATCATGTTATTTCATACCTATCAACTTCAAGTCCTTCATTGAGACAAAATTTTTTACATTAGAAGAATAACCTTGAGGCACTTTGGTATCATGAAGACACTGAAAGAAGATAATTTTCTCCCTCTTCGATAATGTATGACAAGCTGGTGGAAGAAATGTTCGTCTTCCTTTATGAGTGGGAGCTAACTCCAAACGTATTCCCATTGATAGTAAGTCTAATCTTGCATTCAACCCATCTTTAGTCTTTCCTTTAATATCTAACAATGTTCCAATCAAAGAATCACATATATTCTTCTCCACGTGCATGACATCAATATTATGTTTAACTTCATGATACCTCCAATATGGTAGCTCAAAAAGAATTGACCTTTTCTTCCAAATATTCCTATCATTACCAGATTTCTGTGTATTTCCCAATGTCACGTCAAGGTTTTTCAGCCTCTCAAAATACATATCAGGAGATAAAGGTTTTGGAGTAGTATCAAATTCTTGTGATCCGTTTAATGGATTTTTTAGTCTTCTATATGGGTGTTCCATAGGCAAAAACATTCGATGGCCCATGTACACTATTTTCCTCCAATGATGCAATTGACAATATGACGGTTTTTGTTCGCAAATTGGACATGATTTATGCCCTTTAACACTATATCCAGACAAATTTCCATACGCTGGGAAGTCATTTATAGTGAACAGAAGCACTGCATGCAGTTGAAAATATTCCATTTTATAAGAATCATACACCCTAATACCATCAGCCCATAACAGTTTCAAATCATCAATCAACGGTGACAAGTAAACATCAATATCATTACTGGGTTGCTTTGGACCAGAGATCATTGTACTCAACATGAAATATTTTCACTTCATACAAACATCAGGAGAGAGGTTGTAAATTACCAATAAAACAGGCCATGAACTATGTGTGATACTGAGTGTTCGGTATGGATTCATTACATCTGTGCACAACCCTAGTCTGAGATTTCTAATTTCATTTCCAAATGTAGAATACTGTGCATCAATTTTCTTCCATTGTGGACAATCAGCTGGATGACGTATTTTTCCATCACATACCCGCTCTTCAGCATGCCATCTTAACCTTTTTGCATCATGTGAATTAGCAAATAAACGTTTGAAACGATTAATTATAGGAAGATACTAAAATAGCTTTGAAGGGAGCTTTGTAATCTCTACATCAGCCTGTGATTTTTCTTTCACCTTATACCGTGATGTCCCACATTTTGGAAACTCTGACAGAAATTCATATTCTATCCTATATATAATGCATTCATTCAGACAGGCATGTATTTTCTTGTATCCCAATCCCATCGGGCATAATATTTTCTTGGCTTTGTAATGTGAATCTGGAAGATCGTTATCTTTTGGAAGAATGTCTTTCATCAATTGTAGCAGCTCTGTAAAACTTCTGTCACTCCATCCATGTTTCGCCTTCAGGTTAATCAATCTTAACACCGCCGAAAAAACCATAAAATCTGTACAACCAGGATATAATGGTTTTTCAGCATCACCATATAGACGCGCAACTGTCGGTTCTATCTCAATTTGTTCTGCTACAATATCGTGAATCATTTCGTCAATTCCATCGGAGTGACCATCTTGCAAATCACCATCATCAGTGACATTCCATCCAGTTTCACCATGCCAAATCAAAGGGCTGTAACTCGGATTAAAACCATGACAAATCAGATGATCTTTTATCTCTCTACTTTTCAACTTCTTCATATTCAAACATTTCAGGCATGGACATAAAAAAATGTCACTACTTGGAACATTTCGTTTTGCAAATTCCAAAAAGGCATCAACACCTTCCTCAAATTCATTGCTCATTCGATGTGTCGTAATCCAACTTCGAATCATTATTACCTATAACAAATATGAACAAAAAATATATATTTTTAAGATAGGAAAAATATATGTTTATATGAAAAAAATCATAATTTAAATGTAAAACAATTTAAAATATAAAACAAATCTATAGGTATTTAAAAAATTATGCTTGAATATTATTTTTAAAACAAAATATAGTTAGATATAACAGTTTCAAATTTCATTGAATCATTGAAAACCATGACGCCTACATTGTTTAATATTGATTACAGTTTTGATGTTTTAATATATTAGATAAACTACCTATTTAACATGTTATTAATGGTTTCTGTAGACCCTAAATCCATTTGGTAAATATTTTCACACAATTATAAAAATAAATGAAAGTGTTTTTGGGAGGAATATGTTCAATCATTCAATTTTGATGTCCCATATTCTATAACAAAAGGAAATGTGGATACCAAATCCCTTAGTTTGGTTTTTTATTCTCAAAGGGTTTGTGGTGAAAAAGAAGAGTATAAGTTGATGTATATGATAAACATCTCATGAAAATGTTGAGGAAGCACACTAAAGCCCTATGAAAAAAGGAATCTAAATCATCACCTAAATAGGGAAAAATAGTTTCAAAAAATCACTATGGATCACTCACAAAATAATTCATATAAATAAACATTTTCATATAAAAAATTATATATATATATATATTAAAATTAAGGTTCTCAGATACAACTTCTCCACTAGTTTTCCTCTCACACCCCAATGCGCTACTCCACAACACTTCCATGCTACTAACATCTATAAAAAACTACAAATTGCTTTTAAAAACCAAAAAAATTGTTTATATTTATGTATGGTGGGCATAACATGTATACATAGTAAGATCCTCCCTAAAACATCTCATGAAAATGTTGAGGAAGCACACTAAAGCACTATGAAAAAAGGAATCTAAATCATAACCTAAACAAGGAAAAATAGTTTCATATACTCACTATGGATCACTCACAAAATAATTCATATAAATAAACCTTTTCGTATAAAAAATTATATATATATATATATATATATATATATTAAAATTAAGGTTCTCGGATACCACTTCTCCACTAGTTTTCCTCTTACACCCCAATACTAATGTCATGGTCTCACCCCGCCCATAAATCATCCTACACCATGTGAAATTGTATCACTTCCATAAATGAATCATATGTATCATAGATTATCTCATCACCATATTATCAAAATAATAATGAGTTGCATACTTGGAAACCACTACATCTTGTTTACATTAAATGTACAAAAATCGAAAAACATAATTAAAGAATATCCGTGAAAAAAATGAATGAAATTTTTGGAAGGCTTACTTGAATGTTGCGAGTTGAGATGATAGATCCGAGAGGAGTGAAGAAGATAAACAATGATGCCAAAATGAGTTTAACACAGGTCAATCGACGAGCCGATTAGGGTTTACCGCGCGAGAGAGACAAGCCGGTGGACTGTCAATCGAAAAATCGTAAATGATAGTCCACGGGGCTTTAATTTCTTTAAAAGTTTTATAACGTCGGTTATATAATAACCGAAGTTATAAAATATTTTTTAAATTTATAACGTCGGTTATTTTAAAACGGACGTAAAAAATCCCCCGTGCTTTGGTTTTTTACGTCTGTTATAAGATAACTGACGTAAAAAACCAATGCGCGGGGGGTTTTTTACGTCGGTTATTTGGAAACCGACGTAAAGAACCCGATATCTATGCATTTTTTACGTCGGTTATCAAATAACCGACGTAAAAACCCAAAGCACGGGGGGTTTTTTACGTCGGTTATAAACTAACCGACATAATAAACCCATAGACATCTCGTTTTTTACGTCGGTTATTTGTTAAGCGACGTAAAAAACGCATAGATATCGGGTTTTTTACATCGGTTTCCAAATAAACGACGTAAAAAACCCCCCGCGCATTGGTTTTTTACGTCGGTTATAAGATAACGGACATAAAAACCGAACAGTCACGATTTTTAACGTCGGTTATTAAAATAACCGACGTTAAAAATCTACTCACCGCATTTTTACGTCGGTTATATATAACCGACGTAAAAAATGGTGACGTAAAAAACATTTTCTGCACTAGTGATTTTATGGGTATGATCCCAATATCAAAACAATCCTTCATCTCCCTGGATAATAATAAATTCCAGAGTTCCCTGCTGAGTGTCTTAAAAACCAGTATCATCATAATGATGATTAAAATAATCTTGAAATAGTATATTAGAGGATACCATTGATGGAGAACCTCAAATACATGCAAATATCTCCATTAATGAAGAACCTTGAATGCATACTAATGATTCTAAATTTTACACATGTAAATGAGTGATAGTAAATTCCATGGGAAACTGATGTTATGGTTGGTGAATTAATAAGGATTCGTGAAAATAGTTTAAATTTACAAAGAGAGTCCCAAAGTAGACAATAATTTTCCCTCATAAGGCTGTGATGAGTCCGACCTCCCATATTATCGACCAAAGTACATTCCTATGTATTATAAAGTTCAAACATAACGAATGCCTGCTTTGTAAAGCGGGTACCCTTTGGATAAAGAAGTGTTGGAAGTTTTCATTTCCATGAATAAATCCAACGAAAACCACATGGAAGTAGTGATTATTATAACTAGAACACATGTTTCAAGGAACTACGAAACAATCCCTAAAGACCATAAACACCCCTTAGTACCAAAAAACCACTAAAAGGATTAAAAATACCAAAAACCCTGAAAGACCCTAAAAAAGACTAAAAAATCGAAAAACCCTTCAAACCCCTATGAATGTTAAAAAATCTAAAAAACCTTAAAACCATAAAATAAAAAAACCCTAATATCCCCAAAGACCATAAAACCCTAAAAACCTTAAAACCCCAAAAAATTTTCCCACCCCTAAGCTCTCAAAATCTATAAATAACCCTAAACCCCTAAAAACAATTAAAATCCAAAAAAATCCCTAAAATCCATTAAAACGTAAAAACCCCTAAAACCTTGAAAACCCATAGAAAACATTAAAACTCATATAAAAACAATAAAACCCATAAAACCCTAAAAACCCAAAACAACATAAAAATCCTAAAAAGCCCTAAAAACCCTAAGGATGTAAAAAAACCTAAAACACCTGAATAACCCCAGAACCCATAAAACCCCATTAGAAGTTAAAAACCCTAAAATCCATAAAAACATAAAAAACCACTAAAAACTCTAAAACCCCTTAAAACCCTAAAAATGTTAAAAACTATAAAAACTTTAAAAACCATAAAACTCAAAAAAAATATAAACTCAAAAAAACCCCATAAAAAACCTAAAAACCATAAAAACCCTAACAACCCCTAACAATCATCAAAATACCTAAAATCCTAAAATCCCTAAAAACTATCTAAATCATAAAAAATCTTGTAAAATTCCTGAAAACATAAAAATCATTAAAACCCTAAGACCCCTTGAAAACTATAAAAACTCTTAAAACCCCTAAAAACCCTATAATTCAATAAAAACCATAAAACCACTAAAAACACTAAAATAATCAAACCCCTAAAAACATTAATAAATTAAAAAAACAACTTTTAAAACAAAAAACAGATAAAACCATACAAAAAAAGTCCCTTAAATCGTAAACCCCTAAATCCCATAAAAACTACAAAACACCCTAAAACAATATAAATCATAAAAATCCACAAAAATTTCTAAAAAAAATATATCCCTACAAACCATGAAAAACCCTTAAAAATATAAAAACCATTAAAGACATTAGAAACACTAAAATTCCATAAAAATTGAAAAAACCACAAAAAAATATAAAAACCATTTATAATTCTAAAAATATTAAAAGATATTAAAAAATTAAAACCCTAAAAGATATAAAAAATGATAAGATCCTAAAAACAAAATTACACTAAAAACACAAAAAAGACCCTGAAAAAACATAAAAACCCTCAAAATAAAAAAAACCCAAAGCCATAAAAATAAAAAATATCCTAAATAACACTAAAAACCCAAGATAACCTAAAATACCCTAAAAACCTAAAACCCCCTAAAAACTATAAAACCACTAAAACATTTCACAAATGATAATAAGCCATAAAAAACCGTAAAAACCCGCTAAAAATTCTAAAACCCCTTAAAACCTTAAATATAAAAAAACTCTTAAAACCCTTGAAACCCCTAAAAACTGAATAAAACTATAATACAAAAATAGATAAAACCACAAAAAACAATAAAACAACCCCCCCAAAACCCCTCAAAATCCCCCAAAACCCTAAAATCCATAAAAATCCTAAAACAATCCCTAAAAAACCTTGAAAATGTAAAAAAAAAAAACATGAAAACCCTGAAAACCATAAAACCCTGAAAACCATAAAACCCTGAAAACCCATAAAAGCCTAAAAAACTCCATAAAACCCAAAAAATACATTAAAAATTCTAAAACCCCTGAAAACCCTTAAAAACTTTACAAAACTCTAAAAAATCACAGAAAGCCTCAGAAACTATAAAAATCCCTAAAACACAAAAAAAAACTGCTAAAAACCCTATAGACGCTTAAAAAACCTAAGAAACCCTCAAAATCCCTAAAAATAATAAAAACACTAAAAACCATAAAAATCCCAAAAAGGTCTAAAAATACCTTAAAACAAAAAGGCCCCTCAAAGCCCGGAAAACCTCCTAAATTTCATAAAACCCATAATGTCCCTAAAAACCCCAAATAACCCACTAAAAATTCTAAAAACCCTTACAACCCTTAAATTTTTTAAAAACTATAAAAAACAATAAGACACTAAAAAACTCAAAAAAACATAAAATTGAAAGAGACCCTAAAAACCATGAAAACACCTAAAACCACTAAAACCCCTTGATATCCCCTAAAACCCCTCAAAATCACTAAAAACTATAAACAGACTATAAACCATAAAATTAATAAAAAACCCTTAAAATCACAGAAATTTTAAACAACACTAAAAACCATGAAAACACCCTAAAACCCATAAAAACCCAAAAAAACGTTAAAAACCCTAATATCCCATAAAACCCAAAAAATCCCCTAAAATATCTATAAACCCTTAAAACCCTAAAAATGTTAAAAAACTCTTAAAAACTGAAAAAAAACACGAAAAAACATAAAACCGTCAAAATCCCTAGAAACCATATAAAATTCAAAAAACCATAATAATCATAAAAAATGACAAAAAAGCCCTGAAAATATAAAAAACCTAAAAACAATGAAAAATACCAAAAACCATAAAAACCAATAGAAACTTAAAAACAACTAAAATCCAAAAAAGCGCTAAAAACCAGTAAAACTCTTAAAACCCATAAAACCCCTAAAATTTTAAAAAACTCTAAAAAACATAAAAACCCTAAAAAATAAAAAAAAACTAAAACCCCTAAAAAACCCTAAAAACACAAAAAGGAAAAAAATTACAATAAATCCCAAGAAATATATGAAAACATTAAAACCCAAAAAACCAAAAATCCCTTGAAAACAACAAAACCCCTAATAAAGTGGATGGTGCAACCTTGGGAGAACCTGGCCCCTTGAGGTGTGGCGGGGTTTTCCGGACGCATAGAGGCTTTGTCAAGGGATAATTCTATCACTTTATTGGAGGTAGATGTGCATACAAAGTGGAGCTTTCAGAAACGATGAAGCCAGTCTAATTTCTGATTGAATTTGGGAGAAAGCTACATTGGATTGAATCTAACTCAATGATTGATGTGGATGAATTCAAGAAAATGTACATGATATGTTCTTGGTGTCTTCTCCCACAATGGATTGAATGTCTCAGCCTTATTAGAACTCTCACTCTCAATGTTACACATGCCAATAGGGAAGAAAACTTGATGGAAGATTTCTCATCCAAACATGAAATTGTGGAATGGAGATCAATGTGGTCCTTTGTCACCTTGCCTTTCTACTCACCCTTCGTTGTCTCTAAATGAAGGGAAATTTACAAACATGTGTGTTTTAAAACCTCCTTATAACACTTTGATTTTACTTTGATAATAAATTTTGGGTGACTAGGCATGCCTATTTCTGAGCCTTCTTTCCCCTAAGAACATTAAAAAACTCTAAAAACATTACAACTCCTAAAAACTCAAAAAAACACCTAAAAACCCAAAAGACCCTAAACCCCTGAAAATACCTAATAAACCTAAAAACCCTAAAACCCATCAAAATCCTTAAACCCCTAAAAACCGTAAAAACAATAAAAATCCTAAAAAAATCCCTAAAAATCCCTAAAAATATAAAACCCCTAAAATCTATTAAAAACACCAGAAAACCAGAATACCCTAAAACCTTAAAATCACTAAAATTCAATAAAATCACTAAAAACCACTAACAAATTTAAAACCCCTAATAATCTAAAAACTCTAAAAAACATTAAGAACCCTAAAAAATAAAAAAACCATAAAACCCAAAAAGGAGATCCTAACAACCTAAAAATCCTAAAACCCTAGAAAATCCATAAACCCCTCAAAATCCCTATAAACCCTAAAACCCTAAAACCATAAAAATCCCAAAAAGCACTAAAATTCATGAAAATGTAAAAAATCCTAAAAACCATGAAAACCCTCTAAAAACAAAAAACCCCCCTAAATCCATAAAAATCCCTAAAACCCATAAAATACCTAAAAACCACTTAAAACTCTAAAAACCCTTAAAACCCATAAAAATGTTAAAAACTATAAGAAACATTAAAACCCATAAAACACTAAAAATTTAAAATCCCCTAAAAGAACATTAAACCCATAAAACCATAAAAACCATCCAAACTCCTAAAAACCTCAAAATCCACAAAAAACCTAAATACCCTAAAAATGCAACACCAATAATTTAAAATCCCTGAAAACCTGAAAACCCATAAAAACAATAAAAAATCCTAAAACCAATTAAAAACCATGAAAACCTTAAAAATCCTAAAACCACTAATGAATATAAAAACCTATAAAACATTGAAAATGTTAAAAAAATTCAAAAAACCTCAAAACCAAAAAAATCATAAGAATTAAAATCTCAAAACCCTATAAAAACCTAGAAAATTTCTAAAAACAAGAAAAAACACTAAAAACACTAAAAACCCTAAGAACAATTAAATTCATAAATATAAAAAAAATCCATGAATACATAAACAACCCTAGAAAACCTAAAAATGCCAAGAAAACCATAAACCCGTAAAACATTAAAAAACAATAAAACCTATAAAAACCCTAAACCACTAAAAACCTTTAAACTCTTAAAACCCCTAAAAAAAGTAATAAACACAAAACAACATTTAAAACCATAAAAACACAAAAAACCCCTAAAACCAAAAAGACCCTAAAAACCTTGAAAAGTTCAAAAAACCATCAAAACCCTAAAAACCTCTAAAAACAATCAAAATATACAAAAAACCTTAAAAACCCTTAAAACCATAAAAACAAAAAAATTCACTAAAAACCAAGAAAACGAAAAGAACCTAGAAAAAAATTGAATCCCATAGAAAACCCAAATAACCCTAAAACCCTATAAAACCCAAAAACCCAGAAAAACCACTAAAAATTCTCAACACATAAAATAACTAAAAGCGTAAAAAATTTAAAAAACCATAAAATCTTTAAAAAAATATAGAATCTCTAAAAACCCATAAAGGTCTTAAAAACCATGAAAACCCCACCAAACACAAACAATTAGGAAAACCCATAAAACAATATAAATCCATAAAACACTAAAAACCATTAAAACACTAAAAATCCATAAACTCCTCAAAAACATATGAAATCCTATAACCCATAAAAACCATAAAACCCTAAAAACATTAAAAAAACATAAAACCCATAAAAACACTTAAAAACTATAAAAACTATTTAAACCCCTAAAAATTTTAAAAACTCTAAAAACCATAAAAATCATAAAAACTAAAAAAACTCCCTAAACCCCCAAAAAGACCATAAAGCCCTAAAATCCTTAAAAACTATAAAAACCCTGAGATACCCATAAAACCTTAAAAACCCTTAAAAAAACTAAAAACCCTAAAAATAAAAAAGATCATAAAAATCCCTAAAATCCCAAAAAATGTAAAAAACCTAAAAAAAACAAAAATCCCCATGAAAACCATAAAAACACCACAAAACCACAAAACCCCTAAAAACTAGTAAAACCCCTAAAAACCACTAAAAACTATAAAACCCTTAAGCCCCAAAAAATGTAAAAAAAATCTAAAAACCCTTTAAAATGCTCAAAAACTCTAAAAAAATACCTAAACCCCAAAAGACCCTAAAAACCCTAAAAACCCCTAAAAACCCAAAAAACCCTAAAAACCATCAAAATCATAAAAATACATAAAAATCCAAGAAATTTAAGAACCTTTAAAACAATGAAAAAACACCTGAAAACAATAAAAACCAATAAAAACCAATAAAACCATAAAAAACATAAAAACCCATAGAAACCCAAAAACCACTTAAAACTCTAAAAAACATTAAAACCACTGAAAACATTAAATAATTATCAAAAAATTTTGAAACCCTAAAAAGTCAAAAATAACCCAAAAACCCAAAAGACACCTAAAAAACAAAAAACCCTAAAAACGTTGAGAGACCCTAAAAGCACTAAAAATATAAAATTGCCTTAAAAGCCTTAAAATCATAAAAACCTAAATAATTTTAAAAGATAACTGAATATGTAAACCACTAAACAATTCCTTTGAATCTATAAAATCCTTAAAAACATAAAAACCCTATAACCCCATAAAACCCCTAAACCACTAAAAACTCTAAAAACCCTCAAATTTCCTTAAAAATTTATAAAACTATAAAAAACCCAAAATAAACCCTAAAAGTATAAAAAACATAACACCCCAAAAATCCCAAAAACCCTGAAAACATTAAAATCCCTAAAATCCCCAAATATCCCTAAAAATTATAAAAATCCTTAAAATGCACAAAAAATCCCTGAAAATTTAAAAAGCCATAAAAATCCTAAAAATCACATGAAAACAATAAAAACCAATAAAAACCTTGAAAATCACTAAAATCCTTAAAACCCTAAAACCAACTGAAATTCAAAAACCTCTACAAACCCTTGAAAATGATTAAAACAATAAAAACCCATAAAACACAAATTAACTCAAGAACCCATAAAAACCCAAAAGACCATAAAACACTAAAACCCCAAAAGATCGTAAAACACAAAAAAAAACCCTAAAACCCTGAGAACTCCTAAACCCCTAAAATTTCCTATAACCCACAAAAAACCCAAAACCATAAAAATTATAAAAAAAATCCTAAAAATATATGAAAAAATAAAAAACACTAAAATATTAGGAAACACCCTTAAAAACTGTCAAACCGCTGAAAGCCTTAAAAAACCAAAAACCTCTAAAAACTATAAAATACCATTAAAAAAACATTTAAAAAAATCTAAAAAACCTTTAAAACACAATAAAACAAAATAAAATCTAAAACCCAAAATAGACTTAAAAACAAATAAAAACCCCAAAAACACAAGAAATTCCTAAAACCCCTTAAAATCCAAAGATACACTAAAACCCTAAAACCCTAAAACCCTAAAAACCAAAAAACTAAAAAAATCCTAAAAAGAACTAAAAATCACTGAAAACATAAAACCTCCAAAAACCTAAAAAACCCCCTAAAAACCATAAACCACTTAAAATCATAAAAACCTTAAAAATACATAAAAACTATAAAACCACTAAAATCTCTAAAAATAATTAAAACCCTAAAAATCTTAGAAACAAAAAAAAATAAAAACCCAAAAAACCAAAAAACCGTTAAAACCTTGAAACCCCCCAAAAACCCAAATAATCCTTTGAATCTCTAAAACCCCAGAAACTCTAAAAACCATTAGAATCCTAAAAAAGACATAACAATCCCTGAAAACATATAAATCTCAAAAAAAACTAGAAAACCCCCTAAAAACCATAAAACCCTATAAACCATAAAAACCCATAAAATCCATGAAACCCAAAAAGACTACTAAAAACTATAAAAACATTTTAAAACCATAAAAACCTATAAAGACCCTAACAACTAAAAAAACGCATAAAATAAAAAAAAATCCATAAAAACCCTGAAAACTCCTAAAAACCGTAAAAAACCATGAAAAACCAAAATACCCTTGGAATCCATAAAAACAAAAAAAATACCCAAAAAACCTTAAAAATCATAAAAACCAAAAAAATTAATAGAAACAAAAAAACCCATAAAACATTGAAAAACATATTAAATCCATAAATTACCCCAAATCTTTAAAAAAACCTAAAACCCATAAAACCCTAAAAACTCACTAAAAATAGTAAAAATGCTTAAAACCCTTAAAATGATAAAAAGTTATAAAAACAATAAAAACCAAAAAAAGTAAAAAAAAAATAACCCTAAAAGCCTAAAAAGTCCATAAAACACTAGAAAACCCTGAAAACCCAAAAAAACCCTCAAAATACCAACCAACCCAAAAAACCCTAAAAAACTGAAAAACCCCTAATAATCCTAAAAAATTACTAAAGGCATAAAATTCCTAAAAACAATGAAATCCCTCAAAATACCATAAAACTCCTAAAAACCATGAAACAAATCTGAAAACCCATAATACCCATAAAAATTATCAAACTCTATAAATCTATAAAACCACTAAAAATTATAAAAAAACCATAAAAAATAATAAAAACCCTAAAATACCAAAAGACCACCGAAGCACTAAAATTCCTAAAACCATAAAAACCCTTAAAAAAAATAAAAATCTAAAAAAATCCATAAAAACTATAAAAACCCATAAAAATAAGAAAAAATCCATAAAAGTGATGAAAATGTAAAAAACCTTAATAATCCGGAAAACCATTGAAAACCATAAACCCCCCTAAAACCTTAAAAATCCTATAACCCCATAAAAACCAATAAAACTCTAAAAACCACATAAAATCCAATAAAACTATAAAAACAATTAAAACCAAAAAAAATATTAAAAACTCTAAAAACCATAAACACCCTAAAAAAATAAAAAACACTAAAACCTAAAAGACCATAAAGCCCTAAAAAATAATAAAACCCTAAAAATCCACCAAACCCTAAAAATAAATAAAATCCTAAAAAAACCTAAAAAACCCTAATAATATTAAGAATCCTTAAAAATGCCTAAAAATCTCAAAAAAATTAAAAACACTATAAAGATATTAAATCCAAAAACCCCTAAAAACCATATGAAACCCTACAAACCCATGATAAAAAACCCTAAAACCATTTTAGGATCCTATAGAATAATTTTACTGATGATGCCTTGAAGGCACTGCTAATTGTGTCCTCTCCTACGGGGGAGGGATCTCTGCCTGATTGTGATTATGATTTAGCCTTCATCTCCCCCATGGTACCTGAAATTATTCCACCATTCCCCCAAATTGAGCTTTGTCTAAAGGTTCCGTACTTATTTGAGTGATACCTTCAATTATCTTTCTTGAATTTGTAGTATCAAGTGTCTTCCTCACTTCACAGTTTGACATTTGTTGCCCGATTCTTGAATAGTCGACCCTCGATTGACTCTTTTGACAAATTCCTCTTCAGATCATGGGATATTAGGAACCAAGTGACGATAGGATTTCTTGATGGCTGCCACATCGTGATTAGGTTTTCAAAAGAGGAAGATTTGATCCTCACTTGGTCCTCGGCACATCAAATCTTCAACAGTGTCAGATTATTTCTCTTCAGGTGGAGCATTGACCATCACATGAAACGAGACTCACTGATGTATTCTTCATGGGTTAGGTTTCTTGAACTCTGTTATCCTTCCCAAAATCCATATATCATAAGTATGCTTGAGAATATTGTGGGTCGATTTTTGTGCTAATACAATAGGACTTGCGCAATTTTGCACCCTATTTCCCCAAGGGTTTGGGTTGAGGTGGAAACAAACAAGGAACTGGTTGATTTTATTTGGATTGTTGTTGGTA
Source organism: Viscum album (assembly GCA_963277665.1). Lineage (NCBI taxonomy): Eukaryota > Viridiplantae > Streptophyta > Magnoliopsida > Santalales > Viscaceae > Viscum > Viscum album. The sequence continues at coordinate 124,292,257 of OY728156.1, forward strand.
AGGAATTCTGGTGTAAAAACCATTTATTTCGGAATCTCCAGTGGATTTTTGTTCAACCTACATGAAAATGGGTCACCATAGTATAGACTGTATGTGTTGGATAATGAGTAGAGGAGATGGGGGTTGGGACATGAAGTGGCCAATGGTAAGATGGTTGGGCATCCGGATAGGCCTTGGATTGGGGAACATGCTATTGTTGATGTTTTTTATTCTACATTGGGTGAAGATGTTCCAATGAACATCGCTAGGCATCCACCCCATGAACTGAGGTTATCTGTAATGATTGAAAGGCTGAAACGGGATCTAGGAATTGTGTTTTATAGAGGGTGATGGATATTAAGGAAGGGTGAAATAATCTGAGGATAGTGGATATATGATATGAAGAGACAAATGGTGGTATGGAGCATGTCAATGCCCCTTTGCACAATTAATTTGATGGCTTGGATTCTTGGGATATGGATCATGTACAACATGATGTTCAATAGAAGATATCCAATGATGGGGATGTTGGGATTGAGGTAATGCACATAATGAAGGATGTTGGTAGGAGGAGTGATGCTAGTCACAAAATTATTGATGAGAAACCAGGGAAAGCCGTTTACACTGAGTGTAAGGGTGATGCATGTAAAGAGAGGATAAGTGATTGCATGCCCCCTTGTTATCTGGTGATGTTTTGTGGGATCATGCAGGGGAGTTGGGTGACTCTATTAATTTGGATTAAACTACTATGCATGATGCCAATGTTCCTGAAATTAGTTACACGGTCCAAAAAACCTTAAAAACACTAGAAAACACCAAAAAATCCCTAAAAACCTTCAAAATTCCTTAGACCAATAACAGTCCTAAAATATCCCAAAAAATATATTAAAAATAAAAAACCTACAAAACCTGAAAAAACCCACTAAAAATAATAAAACACCTAAAAACAATAAAAACCATAAACCCCATAAAAACCTTAAACCCCTAAAAACTCTAAAACCCCTTTAAACCCCTTTAAACCCCTAAAAACATAAAAACTCAAAAAATTAAAAACCCTTAAAACCCAAAAAACTCAAAAAAACCCAAAATGACACTAAAACCTTGAAAGACACTAAAAACATAAAAACCCTAAAAACTGTTAAAATTCCTAAATAAAATCATATAATCCGAAAAACTATAAAGATGCTAAAAACCATTAAAAATACCTGAAAACCTTAAAACCGAAAATAATCTAGAAAAAACCCTAAAATTTATGAAAACCCATAAAATCATAAAAACCCTAAAAACCAATAAAACTACTAAAACCATTTAAACCCATAAAAATGTTAATAAGACTCTAAAACAGCTTAAAACCCCTTAAAACTCAGAAAAACCATAAGGAACCTAAAAACCCCTCAAAATCCCTAATATCACTAAATGCTCGGAAAACATAAAAATCCAAAAAAAGTCAATAAAATTCCTACAAAATGTAAAAAACACTAAAAACCCAAAAGACCCCCTGAAAACAATTAAATCCCTTAAAACCCAAAGAAAACACTAAAACCCTTAAAAACTCTAAAAAACCACGACAACTATAAAAAACATAATCCCCAAAAAACAATTAAATACTCTAAAATCCCATAAAAACCAAAAAACAAAAAAAACCCAAAAACCCCAAAAGATGAGAAATACTATAAAACCCCGAAAAAAGCTAAAATACATCAAGGTCTATAAAAACACTAAAACCATAAAAAATATAACAACTCTAAAAAAACTCAAAAAATCACTTAAAATATAAAAACCCCTAAAAACCATGAATACCATAAAAACACTAAAAATCATAAAAAATCATAAAAACCCATAAAACCCATAAAACCACTAAAATACATTATACCTCTAAAAACATTAAAAACTATAGAATCCAAAAAACCCCTAAAAAAACTAAAAAACCCCAGAAACCAAAAAGACCCGTAAGACCTATAAAATCCCTAAAAACCCTCAAATTACTTATAAAACCTAAAAATCTCTAAAACCCATAAAAATAAATAAAACCCCAAATCCCCAAAACATAAAATCCCTTAAAATCATGAAAAATCACTAATAACGATAATAAACCCTAAAAACCATAAACTAAAAATCCATAAAAACCATAAAAACCCACCAAGAACTCTAAAAACCTAAAAACCCATAAAATGTTAAAAAAATATAAATAACCATAAACCCATAAAAAATAAAAAACACAAAAAACACAAAATACCCCAAAATCCCAAAAAACCCAAAAAAACCCCAAACCCCTAAAACTCCTCAAAATCCCTAAAACCCATAGAAAACACTAAAAGAAATAAAAATCCTAAAAAACTCTAAAAATTCCAGAAAAATTAACAAACCCTAAAAATACTAAAAACCCATGAAAAAAATAAAACCAATAAAAAAATTAAAATATTCTAAAAATTATAAACACACGTAAAACACATAAAAACAATAAAAATCTCTAAGATACATAAAATCCCTAAAAATTTAAAAAAATGCAAAAAGAACCTAAAAACCATGAAAACACCTAAAACCCCTTAAAATCACTAAACACCCCCAAATTCCCTCAAAAAATAAAAATAATAAAAACCCTAAAATCATTAAATATGTCAAAAACCATTTAACTTGAAAAAAATTCCTTAAAACCATAAAAACACAAAAAACCCATAAAAACCCAAAGCCCCATAAAAACCTCCAAAACATAGTAGAACCCCAAAAAACCTCAAAACCCCTAAAAAATTTACAAATCTCTAAAAACATTAAAACCTTAAAAAGCCCTAAAAATCCTTAAAAAATATAAAATCCTAAAAGTCCCTAAAATCACTAATAACATAAAAAAATCTTAAAAACCATAAACAAACCATGGAACCCATTAAAATCCCTAGAAACCTTAAAAACACTAAAAAACCTTAAAAACCATAAAACCACTAAAAACTCCAAAAACCCATTAAATCCCTAATAACATTAAAAATCCCTAGAAACCCCAAAAACATAAAAAAATTCAAAAACAACTATAAAACCGAGAAGATCATAAAACCACTAAAAACAAATAAAAATACTACAAAACCCTAAAAACCCCTAAAAACCCCTCAAATTCCATAATAAACTCTAAAACCCATAAAAATCCTAAAAAATACCTGAAAACATAAAAAACCTTAAGAATCCTTTAAAAACCCCAAAAAATCATAAAACCCCTATAAAAATTTAAAAACCTTAAAAACACACTAAAAACTGTAAAAGCCCTTACAACTCTTTAAAATGTTAAAAAACTATAAAAACCATTTAACCCTCAAAAACTCGAAAAGAACTAAAAACCACAAAAGACCATAGAACCCCTGAAAAACACTATAATCCCAAAAATATCATGAAAACCCTTAAAATAAAAAAAATACCTAAAATCCCTAAAATCCCTAAAACGCATTAAAATCATAAAAAATCTCTAAAAATCCCTAAAAATTACAGAAAACCAATAAAATCCCTTGAAGACAATAAAAACTACTAAAAACCATTAAAAACCTGAGAAACCCATAAAAACAATAAAAACTCACTAAATATTTAAAAAACATAAAACCCCTAAAACAATAAAAAGCTATAAAAGTATTAAAAACCCTAAAAAAATAAAAAACCCTAAACCCACCCAAAAATATCACCAAACCCCTAAAACCCCTAAATCCCAAAAAATACTTGAAAATCCATAAAATACCTCAAAATACCTAAAAACCAAAAAAACCCATAAAAACCCTAAAAATCATAAAAGGCACTAAAAATCCTTGAAAAGATAAAAACCCATAAAACCCTATTAAAACCCACAAAAACTCTAAAAACCTTTAAAACACCTAAAATTATAGAAAAAATCCAAAATAAATAAAACTATAAATACTAAAAAAACCCTATTAACCCCAAAGACCCTAGAATATATGAAAACCCTAAAATACCCCAAAAAACACCTAAAAATTCCAAAACCCCTAAAAATACCTAATACCCCCAAAAAATAATAAAATCTAAAAAGCCAAAAAAAACTTTGAAAATATAAAAAAACTCAAAACCGTAAAAACCCACTAAAAACCCTAAAACCCACTTAACAATGTTCAAAAAACCATAAAAACCATAAAAACCTGAAAACCCATTAAAATATATAAAAACATTTTAAATCACTAAAATGTTAAAAAACTCTAAAACCGTTAAAAACTCAAAAAACTCATAGACCCCAAAAGACCCCAATAACCCTGAAACCCCCGAGAAACCCTCAAATCCTTCAAAATCCCTTAAAACCCTTAGAAAACCTAAAAAACATTGGAATCCTAAAAAACACCTTAAAATTACTCAAAATATAAAATACTCGAAATACCCTGAAAACCCTAAAAACCAGAAAACCCCCTAAAATCATAAAAACCAAAAACCCCATAAAAACCTAAAACCCAACAAAAAACTCTTCAAACCCCTAAAAATGTTAAAAACTCTAAAAAACATAAATCCCTAAAAACTCAAAAAAAACTATAACCCCCAAAAGCCCATAAAAACTGCTAAAAACCTAAAAACCATTAAAACCCAAAAAAATACCTAGAAACCCAAAAAACTAGAAAATAAATAAAAAATACCTAAATATCATTGGAAATGTAAAAAACCCATAAAAACTAGAGCAACCCTTGAGAACAATAAAACCCCTAAAAACCTAAAAAACCCTAAAACCTATAAAAACCTTAAAAATCACTATAACTCTATTAACACTTAAAACCTATAAAATTGTTAAAAACATCTAAAAATTGAAAAACCATTAAATAATAATAAAAATCCCAAAAACCCAAATAAAATACTAAAACCAAAAAAAAAACCCAGGAAAACCCAAAACCCATCAAAATCATTAAAAAGCCAAAAAACCCTAAAAATCCTAAAAAATACTTAAAAATCCATGAAAATGTAAAGAACCCAGAAAAACCTAAAATCTCCTGATAAGATAAAACCAATAAAAACATTTAAACCCCTAAAAACCCATAAATTCCAAAAAACGCACAAAAACACTAAAACCCCTTAAAATCCCACGAATGTAAAAAACTCTAAAAACCATAAAATCCCTTAAAAACTCATAAAAACATAGAAACCCCAAAAATACCCTAAAAACCATTAAAAACACTTAAACCCTAAAAAACCCTAAAATCCATCATAATCCATAAGAACCCTGAAATCCTTAAAAACATAGAAATACTAAAAAAATCCGAATAATCCATAAAAACATAAACAAACATAAAAACCTTAAAAACCCCTAAAACCCTAAAAACCATAAAAGCCCCTAAAATAATAAAAACCATAAAAAAATTATAACACTTAAAATTATTAAAACACCATAATAACCCTAAATACCCAATAAAAACTCTAAAAATATTCAAAACCCCTAAAATGTATAAAAACTCAAAAAAAAAAATTACAAATCATAAAATATAAAAAAACTAAAAACCCACCAAAAACCCTAAAACCCCATAAAAATGAAAAAAACCCTAAAATCAGGTAACTCACCGCTCCCCATACCCAAAAACCCTCAAAATCCATAAAAACCTAAAAACCACTAAAAATACATGAAATCATAAACCCCCCTTAAAACCCTAATGAAACCATAAAAACCATATAAATAATAAAAACCCCAAAACCTTAAAAACCCAAAACACAATAAAAACCATAAAACCCACTAAAAACACTGAAAACCTTCAAAAACCCTAAAAACATTAAAAACATTAAAAACCTTAGAAACCCAATAAACCCCATAAAACCCCAAAAGACCATAAATACCATGAAAACCCATAAAAATCCTAAAACCCAAAAAGCCACCAAAATCCATAAAAAACCTATAAACAATAAAAATCCTAAAAAATACCTAAAAACCCCAGAAAATGTTAAAACCCCTAAAAATTTAAAAAACCCTAAAAAATCTAAAAACTTCTCTGAAAAATACAAAAACCATAAAACTATAAAAAAACCTAAAAACTAAAACACTAGAAAATAACTAAAAAAACCCTAAAAATCCTTAAAAACTATAAAGATTCTAAAAGTCCCTAAAATCACTGATAACAAAAAAAATCTTAAAAACCATAAACAAACCCTGAAACCCATTAAAATACCTAGAAACCTAAAAAACACTAAAAACCCATAGAAACCATAAAACCACTAAAAACTCCAAATACCCATTAAATCCCTAATAACATTAAAAAGCCCTAAAAACCCCAAAAACATTAAAAAATTCAAAAAAAAACTATAAAACTGAGAAGATCATAAAACCACTAAAAACAAATAAAAATACTACAAAACCCTAAAAAACCCTAAAAACCCCTCAAATTCCATAAAAAACTCTAAAACCCATAAAAATCCAAAAAAATACCTAAAAACATAAAAAACCTTAAGAATCCTTTAAAAACCCCAGAAAATCATAAAACCCCTATAAAAATTTAAAAACCTTAAAAACACACTAAAAACTGTAAAAGCCCTTAAAACTATTTAAAATGTTAAAAAACTATAAAAACCATATAACCCTCAAATACTCGAAAAGACCTTAAAACCAAAAAAGACCATAGAACCCCTGAAAAACATTATAACCCCAAAAATATCATGAAAACCCTTAAAATAAAAAAATACCTAAAATCCCTAAAAACCCTAAAATGCATTAAAATCATAAAAAATCACTAAAAATCCCTAAAAATTATAGAAAACCAATAAAATCCCTTGAAGACAATAAAAACTACTAAAAACCATTAAAAACCTGAGAAACCCATAAAAAAAATAAAAACTCACTAAATCTCTAAAAAACATAAAACCCCTAAAAACAATAAAAATCTATAAAAGTATTAAAAACCCTAAAAAAATAAAAAAACCCTAAACCCACCCAAAAATATCACCAAACCCCTAAAACCCCTAAATTCGAAAAAATACTTGAAAATCCCTAAAATACCTCAAAATACCTAAAAACCATAAAAACCCATAAAACCCTATGAAAACCCACAAAAACTCTAAAAACCTTTAAAACACCTAAAATTATAGAAAAATACTAAAAAACATAAAACTATAAATACTAAAAAAAACCCTATTAACCCAAAAGACCCTAGAATATATGAAAACCCTAAAATACCCCAAAGAACCCCTAAAATTCCAAAACCCCTCAAAATACCTAAAACCCCCTAAAAATAATAAAATCTAAAAAGGCCATAAAAAACATTGAAAATATAAAAAAACTCAAAACTGTAAAAACCCACTAAAAACCCGAAAACCCACTTAACAATGTTTAAAAAACCAAAAATCCCATAAAAACCTGAAATCCCATTAAAATATATAAAAACATTTTAAATCACTAAAATGTTAAAAAACACTAAAACCTTTAAAAACTAAAAAAACTCCTAAACCCCAAAACACCCCAATAACCCCGAAACCCCTGAGAAACCCTAAAAACCTTCAAAATCACTTAAACCCCTAATAAAACCTAAAAAACATTATAATCCTAAAAAATACCTTAAAATCACTCAAAATATAAAATACTCGAAATACCCTGAAAACCCTAGAATCCAGAAAACCCCCTAAAATCATAAAAACGAAAAACCCCATAAAAACTTAAAACCCAACAAAAAAACTCTTCAAACCCCTAAAAATGTTAAAAAATCTAAAAAAACATAAATCCCTAAAAACACAAAAAAAACTATAACCCCCCAAAGACCCTAAAAACTGCTAAATACCTAAAAACCATTTAAACCCAAAAAATACCTAGAAACCCAAAAAACAAGAAAAGTAATAAAAAATACCTAAATATCATTGGAAATGTAAAAAACCCCTAAAAACTAGAGCAACCCTTGAGAACAATAAAACCCAAAAAAACCTAAAAAACCCCATAAAACCTATAAAAACCTTAAAAATCACTATAACTCTATTAACACTTAAAACCTATAAAATTGTTAAAAACATCTAAAAATTGAAAAACCCTTAAATAATAATAAAAATCCCAAAAACCCAAAAAAACACTAAAACCATGAAAAAACCCAAGAAAACCCAAAACCGATCAAAATCATTAAAAATCCAAAAAACCCAAAAAATCCTAAAAAATACTTAAAAATCCATGAAAATGTAAAGAACCCATAGAAACCTAAAATCTCGTGATAAGATAAAACCAATAAAAACATTTAAACCACTAGAAACCCATAAATGCCAAAAAACGCACAAAAACACTAAAACCCCTTAAAATCCCATGAATGTCAAAAACTCTAAAAACCTTAAATCCCTAAAAACTCATAAAAACATAGAAAACCCGAAAATACCATAAACACCATGAAAAAAACTTAAACCCTAAAAAACCCTAAAATCCATCATAATCCATAACAACCCTAAAAACCTTAAAAACATAGAAATACTAAAAAAATCCAAATAATCCATAAAAACATAAACAAACATAAAAACCTTAAAAACCCTGAAAACCCTAAAAACCATAAAACCCCCTAAAATAATAAAAACCATAAAACAATTATAACACTTAAAATTATTAAAACACCATAGTAACCCTAAATACCCAATAAAAACTCTAAAAATATTCAAAACCCATAAAATGTATAAAAACTCAAAAAAAAATTAAAAATCATAAAATATAAAAAAAACAAAAAACCCACCAAAAACCCTAAAACCCCATAAAAATAATAAAAACCCTAAAATCAGGTAACTCACCCATCCCTATACCCAAAAACCCTCAAAATCCATAAAAAACCTAAAAAACACTAAAAATGCATGAAATCATAAAACCCCTTAAAACCCTAATGAAACCATAAAAACCATATAAATAATAAAAACCCCAAAACATTAAAAACCCAAAACACAATAAAAACCATAAAACCCACTAAAATCTCTGAAAACCCTCAAAACCCCTAAAAACATTAAATACATTAAAAACCTTAGAAACCCAGTAAACCCCATAAAACCCCAAAAGACCATAAATACCATGAAAACCCATAAAAATCCTAAAAACCAAAAAACCACCAAAATCCATAAAAAACCTATAAACCATAAAAATCCTAAAAAATACATAAAAGCCCCAGAAATTGTAAAAACCCCTAAAAATTTAAAAAACCCTAAAAACTCTAAAAACTTCTTTGAAAAATACAAAAACCATAAAACTATAAAAAAACTAAAAACTAAAACACTAGAAAATAACTAAAAATCCCTAAAACCCCTGAAATCAATAAAAACTCAAAAAAACCTAAAAACCCTAAAAACTCAAAAAAAACATCGAGAAAAACCAAAATAAATTAAAAAACCTGAAAATCCTAAATACCCAAAAAGATAAAAACATCTAAAAATCCTCAAAATCATAAAAATTATAAAAAACCGTAAAACCATAAAAATCTTAAAAAATCCCAAAACACCATGAAAACTACTAAAAACCACAAATATACCAAAAAATTCTTAAAACCAAAAAAAAAATAAAAACCTAAAACCCCTAATACCTCATAAAAACCCCTTTGAACCCCTGAAAACATTAAGACCTCTAAAAAACTGAAACCTAAAAAAATAAAAATACCTTAAAATACACAAAAGACACTATAAACCCTGAAATATTCTAGAAGCCTGAAAATCTAAAAAACCCTCAAAATCCCTAAAACCCCTAAAACCCCTAAAAACCCTAAAAACCATAAAAATCCTTGATATTTCCTGAAAAGGTAAAAGAAACCTAAAAAAACCTTAATACCATAAAAAAATTTATAAAACCAAAAACCATTACTACCCTAAAACCACTAAAAACATAAAAACCCTTAAAACCAGTAAAAATTATAAAAATCAATAAATACTTTAAAAACCCTAATAAAATAAAAAAACCCAAAAAAAGACATTAAAACCCCCAATGAAAGCTCTAAAACATGAAAAAAACTTTTGAAACCCCCTCAAAATCTATAAAAACCCTAAACTATATAATAAACATAAAAATCCAAAAAAATATATAAAAAATCCTTGAAAACATGAAGTACACAAAAAACCATGAAATAATTAGGAAAACCATAAAACCCTTAAAAACATGAAAACCCTTAAAATCCCTAAAAAACACAAAAAATTCAAAAAACCCTTAAACCCTTGGAAAAAATTTAAAAACACTTAAAAACCATTAAAATCAAGAAATCCTAAAAAAACCCTAAAACCCCTAAAACCCTTAAATCCATAAAAACCATAGAAACCGTAAAAATACTAACCCAAACCTAAAAATCCCTAAAAAATAATAATGCCCAAGAAACCCTGAAAATCCCTTGAAATCAATTAAAACCTCTAAAACTCATAGAAAATCATTAAATCCCATAAAACCCTAAAAACCAATAAGAACTCTAAAAACCCATAAACCCTTGAAAAAGTGAAAACCAGAATAAAAAGACACCTAAAAGACCAAAAATCACTTGAAAACCCAAATGAACCAAAATAACCTGAATACCCCACAAAACCCCAAAACACCAAAACCCTCAAAATCCCAAAAAATCATAAAACCCCCTAAACCCATAAAAATCCTAAAAATTCCCTAAAAATCCCTAAAAATGTAAAAAACTCTAAAAATCTTGAAAACCCACTGATAACCATAAAAAGACCTAAAACCCATAAAACCCTACAAAAATTAATACTCTAAAATCCAATAAAAATCTAAAATCCCTTAATACCCCTAAAATTTTAAAAAAACACTAAAAACCATAAAAAATTTTGAATACATTAAAACCCAAAAAATAATAGTAAAACTAATAAAAAACTAAAATTTCCTTTAAAGACATTAAAATCCTTAAAAATCCTAAAACCATTAATAATTCTAAAAACCCTAAAAACCCTTAAAACCAAAAGACCCTAAAAATCCAAAAAAACACTAAAAAACACAGAAAATGTAAAAACCTATAAAACTCGAAACCCCCCCTCCCCAAAAAACTCAAACCCCCCCTAAAATCCATAAAAACCCTAAAAACCAATAAAACCCACTAAAACCTCTAAAAAAATATAAACCCTCAAAACCCCAAAAAACATAAAAAAACTCAAAAACTTATAAAAACCCCTAATAAAAAAAACCCGAATATCCCTAAAATACCCTAAAATCCCTAAAACCCAAGAGAAACCCTAAGACCCCTCAAAAAACCTAAAAAACAAAAAACCCCCTATAAATCAAAGAAAATCTCAAAAAATCCATAAAAACGTAAAAACCCCCAAAACCTGGAAAAGCTACTAAAATCCATAAAAACCCAAAAAACCTTAAAAAATTAAAAACCAAAAAATACCCTAAAAACTACTAAAAACTATAAAAACACTTAAACACCCTAAAAGGTTAAAAACTATTTAAAAACCTAAAATCGTAGAAAACACACCAAAAGTCCCTAAGAACTCTAAAAACCCATGAAAACCATAAAAACCTTAAAGACCCTAAAAACCATAAAAACTGCTAAAAATTTAAAAAACCAATAAAATGTTAAATATCCTGAAAAAATTCTAAATAACCCAAAAAATTTCAAATAACCCAAAAAAACTAAAAGAACATAAAAACTATGATAAAATAGAAAACCCCTTAAAATCATAAAAATTCATAAAACCATAAAAAACACTATAAATCCTAAAAAACACTAAGAAATATAGACAATGTAAAAAAAATCCTAAAAATCCTGAAAGCCCCTAAAAACCATAAAAACCATTAAAAACCTTAAAAACTAAACCCCATAAAAACACTAAAAACACTAAAACCCATCAAAACCCCTAAAAGGCTAAAAACCTTTAAAAACCATAAAACCCTAAAAGTATAAAAAACCTAAAACCCCAAAAACCCGAAAACACTAAATACCCCCCAAAACCCAAAAACCCTTAAAAATCCCTATAAACCCTAAGGAACCATAAAAACAATAAAAATACAAAAAACACCGTAAAAATACCTATAAATGTAAAAACCCATAAAAACCCCAGAAAACCATAAATACCCCTAAACACCTTTAAAACCCCTAAAGACCCAACAAAACTACAAAAACATGTATACACTCTAAAAACCAGTAAAACCTTTAAAAACTATGTAAACCCTTAAAACACAAATAACTAAAAAACCAGAAAAACGAAAACCATAAAAACACTAAAAACACTAAAAACACTAAAACCCTAAAAATTCTAAAAATCCTTAAAACACTAAAAATCCTAAAAGCCATAAAAATCCATAAAAATCCATAAAAATCCTTGAAAATATAAAAAACCCTAAAAACCTAGAAAAAAAAATAAAACCATAGGAACCCCTAAAACCTTAAAAACTCATAGAAGCACAAAATCCCTTATAAACCCACTAAAAATAGAAAAAACCATAAAACCATTAAAAACATTTAAATCCTATAAAAACAAATAATAATGATAACAATATTAATAAACGCAAATAAAAACATAAAACCCCAAAAGACCCCAAAAACCTGAAAACCCCTAATGATGCTAAAAACTCGTGAAAACCCTAACCCCCCCCCCCACAAATACTAAAATCCTAAAAAAATCACTAAAAATATCTACAAATGTAAAGTACCCTAAAACTATTAGAATTTACATAAAACAATAAAAATGCCTATTGGATTAAAAAACCCTAAAACCAATAAAAACCCTAGAAAACCACTTAAAACATTAAAAGCCTTTTTATCCCCGAAAAACATTAAAAACTCTAAAAACCTTAAAAATGATAAAAAACTAAAAAAACTAAAAAAACTTTAAGGCCATAAAACCCCCCAAAAAACCTAAAAACACTAAAAACCCCTAAAACCATCAAAATTCCTTAAAACCCTAAAAACCATAAAAAATCCAAAAAATCTTAAAAATATAAAAAAACTCATGGAAACCATGAAAGCCCTATAAAAACCATAAATCTGCTAAAGATCATAATATACCTCCTAAACCCCAATAAATTTCCTTAAACCACTAAAAACTCTAAAAATATTAAATCCCCTAAAAACTCAAAAAAATGAAAAAACCCAAAAGTTCATAAAACCCTGAAATCATATAAAAACCTAAAAACCATAAATACCCCTAAAAACCATAAAAATACCTAAAACAATACAAAAAACAGTAATAATCATAAAAATCATAATAAAGACCTAAAAATTCCAAAAGAATAAAATTTCCAAAAAACCCAAAAAAACCCCTAAAAACAATAAAACCCCTAAAAACCATAGACCCCCTAAAACTATGAAAACCCTAAAAACCTATAAATACATTAAAAACACACTAAAAGTCTAAAATCACTTAAAAACATAAAAATTTTAAAAAAATATATAAAACCATAAAACCCCAAAAAACTGTAAAAACACTAAAAACCCATAAAAACCCCAAAATCTCAAAAACCCATAAAAGAACAAAAATTCATAAAAACCATAAAAACCATAAAAATCAAAAAACCCTAAAAACATTGGAAAACCCTCAAAATCCCTAAAAACCCTAAAACCCATAAAAATCCTAAAATAAATAATAAAAATCCATGAAAATGAAAATAACAAAAAAATAATAAGAACACGTAAAAACCCTAAAACCCTATAACAACCCTAAAAACCCACTAAATACTCTAAAAACCTTTTCAACCCTTAATAAATGATTAAAAACTCTAAAAACCCTAAAACACTAAAAAACTCAAAAAATCCCAAAAATGCTAAATGTCTATAAAAACCTTATAAATCTATAGAAATCTCTAGAAAACCATAAAACTCCCCAAAATCCCTAAACACTCTAAAAATATATAAAAACTATAAAAATATTAAAAATGCAAAAAAATTCCTGAAAACATAAAAACCCTAAAATACCCACGAAAACCATAAAACCCCCAGATAACATTATAATATCAAAAAACTGCATAAAAACACCAAAAAACTCTAAAAACCCTTAAAAACATAAAAAATTTGAAAACCATAAAACCCCCAGATAACATTATTATATCAAAAAACCGCATAAAAACACTAAAAAAACAAAAAACTCTAAAAACCCTAAAAAACATAAAAAATATGAAAAACTCTAAAAACATTAAAACCAGAAAAACTAATAAAAACCCTAAAACACCTAAAAAAACCATAAATACTAGAATGAGCCTAAAATCTCTTAAAACCCCTAATAACTTAAAAAAATAAAAACCTATAAAACTCCTAAAACTACATATAAATCCTAGACATCCCAAAAAACCTTAAAAACACTCAAAAATCCCTTAGAATCCCTGAAACTGTAAAAATACCTAGAAACCCTAAAACCCTCTGAATACAATAAAATCAAAAAAACCTTGAAACCTGAAAACCCAATAAAAACCATAAAAACAACTATAAAAATTAAATACCCTTATAATCACGAAAAACTAAAGAAATTATAAAATCTGAAAGAACCTAAGAATCCCAAAAAAGCTTTGAAACTACAAGAAAAAACCAAAAAACCCCTAAATACCAACAAAATCCATAAAACCCAAGAAAACCCTATAAAACCTAAAATCCGATAAAATCACTAAAAATCCACTAAAAATTTAAAAAACCCTAAAAATCCCTTAAAAATAACAGAAAACCATAAAAAAAACAAAACAATAAATATCCAAAAAAAATGATAGAAACCCTAAACCACTAAAAACTCTAAAAACCCTCAAAACCAAAAGAAACATTATAAGACCATAAGAACTTAAAAAATAAATGAAAAGCTAAAATCCCAAAAACACCATAAAATCCAAAAACCAAAAACCCCAAAAACCCTCAAATACCTAAATTCCATAAAAATACTATAAAACCCTAAAAATCCTATTAAATCCATAAAAACACCTAATAGAATAAAAACCTTTAAAAAACTAAAAAACCCTAAAACCCCCTAAAAACATTAAAATCCCTAATAACCCATAAAAACTCTAAAATCCAAAAAAAACTCTAAAAACCCTTAAAACTGCTAAAAAGGTAAAAAAGCACTAAAACCTATTAAAACCCTCAAAGCCTAAAAATAACCCTAAAACCCCAAGAAGACCAAAAAATCCCTAAAAATCACTAAAAACCCTTAAAACCCCCTTAAAATCATAAAAACACTACAACCACTAAAAACCCTATAACATAGTAAAAAAATAAAAATCCAAAAAATCCCTACCAATATCATAATACATAAAAATATATAAAACCCCCCATGAAGAACTTAAAAATCCATAAAACCCATAAAACCCCCCTAAAACCCATAAAAACCCAAAAACACTAATAACTCTAAAATTCCTTAATCCCCTAAAAACATTCAAAATATATAAAAACCATAAAAACCCTAAAAACTAAAAAACCCCCGAAAAACCCATAAAAACCATAAAAACACTAAAAACCCCAAAAAACATGAAAATCCTAAAAATCCCAATAAATCAATCCAAACGTAAAAAACCTTAAAAAAACGTAAATCCCCTAAAAACCTAAAAAAAATGAAAATCCCCAAAAACCCGAAAAACCACGAAAACTCTAAAAACCCTTAAAACCCCTAATAATGTTAAAAAAATTAAAAATAATTTAAAACACTACAAACTAAAACAAAACATAAAAGACTAAAAGTCTCTAAATATTGGAAAAACTTTAAAAACAAAAAAAACAAAAAAAACCCCTCAAAATTTCTCAAACCCTAAAAACCCTAATAAACAAAAAATCTTAAAAAAATCCCCACAAATCAATTAAAATAAAAAGAAACCATTAAAACCCTAAAAAACCCATGAAACCCGTAAAACCCTTAAAAACATAAAAGCCTAAAAACCAATAAAACCACTATAACCCCCTAAAAATATAAAAACCATTAAAACACCTAAAAACATTACAAACTATAAAAAAATTAAAAACTAAAAAAACTAAAAAAAACCTCAAACCCCAAAAGACCCGAAAAGCATGAAAATCCATAAAACCCCCTAGAAACCAAGAAAACCTCTAAAAATCTGTAGAATCAAAAAAACCCTTAAAGTAAAAAAAATCCTAAAAAATACAAAAAAAAAATCCAAAAAAACATAAAAACTCTTAAAAACTTGAAACCCATTGAAAAACATAAAAAACTAAAAACAATAAAAAGAAACCCCTAAAACACACTAAAACTTTAAATACCCTTAAATAACTTAAAATTTTAAAAAAATCTATAAACCCTTAAAAATCCAAAAAAAAACTCATAAAACCCCAAAAACACAAAAAGAACATAAAAACCACGAAAACCCCTAAAAATTGAAAAGAACCTAAAAAAACTAAAATCCTATAAAACCCTCAAAATCCGAATGAACCTAAAAATAATTAAACCAAAAAAATTTTAATTGTCCATAAACATATATGATACCATAAAAACCCTAAAAACCCTGAAAAACACACAAAAACCATTAAAAAAACTAAAAACTAGAAAAAAAACCCCAAAACCCTATATATACTATAAAACCCACTAAAAACTCTTAAAACTCTGAAAACCCCTAAAATGTTACAACCCATAAAAAGACTAATATCTTAAAAATCATAAAAATACTTAGAACCTACAACACCACAAAAACCCTAAAAAACCTAAAATCCCTAAAATCCATGAAAAGTCCTCAAAATCACTAAAAAACTAAAAAACCATAAAAAGCATAAAACCCATAAAAATCCCTAAAAATCATTGAAAATGTAAAAAACCATAAACACACTGAAAAACTCATGAAAACCATAGAAACCCATAAAAACATTAAAAAACTAAAAACCCATATAACCCTTAAAAATACTAAAAACCCCATAAAACCCTTTAAACCCCTAAAACATTTAAAACTCTAAAAATATTTAAACCCTTAAAAATAAAAAACCCTAAAATCCAAAAAGATTTTACAACCCCTAAAACCCCCGAAAAACCCTCAAAATCCCTTAAACTCATAAAACCCTACAACCCATAAAAATCATAAAATTTTCATAAAAATCCATGAAAATGTTAAAATCCTAAAAAACCAAAGGAGCCCCTATAAACTATAAAAACCTCTAAAACCATAAAACACCAAAAAAACCAATAAAAACCCTAAAACCCTAAAAACCAAAAAACCCCAAGAAATCTTTAAAACCATAAATGCATAAAAATCCTAAAGAATCTTTCAACACTCTAAAAACGTAAAAAAACCATAAATAACCCCTAAAACCCATAAAAACAAATAAACCCATAAAAACCATAAAAACACTAAAACCCAACTAAAAATTATAAATCCCCTTAAACCCCCTAAAAAGTTAAAGAAAACTCTAGATCCCCTAAAAAATAAGAAACTCGTACAACCAAAAAACACTAAAAGACACTAAAACCCTAAAACCCCAAAAAACCAAAAAACACCTAAAAACAGAAAACTCATAAAAATCACAAAAAACCAGTAAAAACATGAAAATCCAAGAAATAATTTAATATCCCTAAAACTGATAAAAACCATTGAAAACCATAAAAACCCCCAAAAACCAAAGAAAAACTAAATGCACATAAAAACCCTAAAATCCAAAAAGGCTCAAAAAACCATTAAAACCCTTAAAAACGAAAAATCACTAAAAATATTTAAAAACACTTCAAACTCAAAATCCCTAAAAACCCAAAAATACCATAAAAAACTAAGAACTCATATAGCCTATAAAAAACCTAAAAACCCTCATAATATCTATTAAAACTAGAATCCCTAAATTTTATAAAAACCCTCAAAATCCATGAAAATGATAAAACACCCCAAACATAAAAAAACCTTGAAAAAAATAAAAAACCCATAAAACCCATAAAAAACCCATAAAACACTAAAAAACACTAAATACTCCAATAACCCTTAAAACCCATAAAAATTTACAAAAAATTAGAAAACCTTAAAACACCTAAAAACTCAAAAAAAAAACCCAAAAACGCTAAAAGGAAATAAAAACCCTCAAAAACACAAAAAAACCCTAAAATCGTTGAAATTCCCTAAAACCCCTCAAAATCACTAAAAACCCTAATAACACTGATAACATAAAATTCCTAAAAGATCCCTAAAAATATCTGAAAATGTAAAACCCCCCAAAAAACGCTGAAAACGTCAAAAAATCAAAAAACCCAAAAACAATAAAGAACCCAAAAAACCAAAAAACCCACTAAAAATAATATGTACTCTACAAACCCTTAAAACACCGAAAAATACTAAAAAAATAACAAAAACACTACAAAAATTACTAAGGATATTTTAAATCAAAAAACCCTAAAACCCTAAAAGTAGCTTGAAAACCGTAAACACCCCTAAAAACCATAGAATCCCTAAAATCATAAAAACCATAAAATCCCTAAAATCATAAAAACCTTGGAAAACCACTTTATACTAGAAACACCCTAAAACCCCCTAAAAAGGTTAAAATACTCGATAAACATTAAAAAACTAAAAACCCCAAAAATACACTACCATGAAAAGAATATAAAACCCATGAAAAACATTGAAAATCAATAAAAATCCACAAAATCCCTAAAAACCGTAAAAACACTAAGAACCAGAAAAATACTATGAATTCCCTACAAATCCTACAAAAACAACTGAAGGTAGAAGAGAATGGAGGTGCACTCTCCTGGAATTCTCTCTCGCTCGACGATTCTTCGAGGCTTTCCCCTAGATACAGATCAAAGCTTCATCAGTGGATCATTGCTCCTTCGTTCTCGGAGATGGTATGACCTGGATGTGATCTTCGGCCTCAAGACGGTGGTGGATTCTGCACTTCGACAACATCGTCTTCCCCAAGTGCTCTGGACATCAGACTTCGACACAGCTTTGTTCTGTTGCTGGCACGTCTGGCTTCCGTCTGCTATAGTGGCCATGATGCCTTCATATGTTCTTGCTTGGGTCGAAATCCTCCAGCAGCCACAAATTGGGGTTGTTTTTTCAGATCTAGGGTTTCTGCAGGCGGGTCAACGCAGTCAAAGGGCGCAATGGAAAAGCTGGTTGCTTCGACGTTCAAGTTCTTTTCAGAAGGTGCTTCATTTAGGCGGATGGTGCGACGATCTGGTCTGACGATGCTGGTCGGGGTCTTCTCGATCTTACATTGCAGAAGCTCGTTTCTTCTGTCAGTTCACGAAGCACCTGCAGGTGCGTGCTCAACCTTGTCTATCAGCTTCGCCTTTGCTCCAGTTTGTTGCTTCTTGTTTCGGTCAGACCTTTTGGAATTCCATGTTCTCCTACTTGCTTTTGGTTCTAAAAGGATGCTGGTTTATGGGTCTGCTGAGATGTGTTTGGCGATTTTTGTGGATTTCGGTTTGCTGTACTAAGAGGTATGGAATGCTGAAAGTTGTCTGGTTTGAAGCTCATGACTGCTGGTTGTTAAGCTGCGACTGTTCCGAGAATTCTCTGCTTGCTGGCATGCTGGGTTGTGATGAAGCTGTGGGTTCTAATTCGAGGTGCTGGTGGCGCTGTGCTATTTTCTGTTGTGCTGTTGGTTGTACCTCTTCGTGCAACATGGTGGAGGCTGCAAGGTGTTGGATGCTGGATTTTACGAAATTGGATGATGGCTGCTGTATGGAAGTGTACTCTGCTTGCTGGTTCTTGGTGAGGACGCGTGGTTGTTTGGTATTTGCTGCTGCTGTGGATGAGTTTGTTGTTGTGCTGCTGGAGTGGAAGTGGGATGCTGGGAGATGTTTGGTGGTCGAAAGAGGTGCTGGCTATCTGAAAATGAGGATACTGGATGCTGGTTTTTTGTGGATGCTGGTTGGCTGGTTGTTGCTGCTAGATGTTGTTTGCTGCTGTAGTCTGAATGCTGGTTGTTGGTTATCTGTGAGCTGCTGGATGCTGGTTAACGCTGGATGTAGTGCGGTTGGATGCTGGTACTGGCCAGATGTGACGTGATGATGCTACGGTTTTTTCTGTTTTTGTGCCTTTTTCTTTCATTGTTTTTCTTTCTTTGGCGTGGGTTGTAAGGGTTTTTGGGTGTGGGTCGTTCGACCCCTCCCCTCCCTTGTCTGTAGTGTTTGTGTCTTTTTGTTTAATAAATTTTTGGGGGTTCCAGGAATAGCCTGGACCCGAGCCTTCTTTTCCCTATAAATCCTATAAAATGTAAAAAACCCAAAAAACTCTAAAAACTCCCTAAAACAATAAAACACCCTAAAAATCATAAAACACGTAAAATACACTAAAACTCTAAAAACCATTAAACCCCTGTTTTTAAAAAAACACTAATAAAAATTAAAAAAACATAAAAACTAAAAAAACCCATAAAAAACCAAATAAACATTAATCCCCTAAAAATCCTAAAAAAGTAACCTTAAATACCTTAAAAACCTTACAAACCATAAAAATAAAAAAGCTCCAAAATAATTTAAAATGTAAAAAAAACTAACAATCTAGAAATACCCTTGAAATCCTTAAAAACCTGTAAAAACCATAAAAACCTTTAAACCGCATAAAATCCCTAAAACCACTAACAACTGTAGAAACTTGTAAAATAATAATTATGTTAGAACCTCTTAAAATAATAAATTCTCTAAAAACTGAAATAAAAAAACCCAAAATCCCCTAAAAACAAAAAAAACTAAAACCCAAAAGACCCTAAAAACTGAAATGTTCGTAAAAATATTAAAACTCTAGAGATAATAAAAATAATTTAAAACCCCTAAAAAGAACATAAAATGTAAAAATACCCAAAACCCTGAAAAACACATGAACCCATAATAACCCCTAAAAACCTTAAAAACCCTAAAAACTCTAAAAACCCTTAAAACCATTAAAACCCATAAAACGTTAAGAAAACTCTAAAATCCCTAAAACACCCTAAAAACACAAAAAAAAATCAAAAACCCCAAACAATATTAAAATTATAGAGACCCTAAAAACCCACAAAACCTCCTCATAATCCAAAAAACAATAAAACCCCAAAAAACCAAAAAAATTCTATAACTCCTTCATAATCATTAAAAATGTAAAAAATATTGAAAAACCTAAAAACCCCAGGTAACCCATAAAAACTCCTAAAAAACATACAAATCCTAAAAACCCATAAAACCCCAAAGATCCCACAAAAACAAAAAAACCCCTTAAACACATAAAATGTTAAAAGAACTCTAAAACCCTTATAAATCCTAAAAACTAAAAAACCCAAAAACCCCCAAAAACCACAAAAAACCCTAAACCCCCCTAAAACCTCCCAAAACCCCTAAAGTCCTCAAAATCCCTAAAACCAAAAAAATATTATTAAACCCATAAAAATGTTAAAAACCTAAAAACCATATATATATCATTAACAATATAAAACCCCTAAAACCCCATAAAATCCCTAAAAATGAAGTAAAAACTATAAAAATCCATTAAATCCCTAAAAATTTAAAAACTCTAAAACCCTAAAAACCTTTAAAAACCCTAAAAATCTAAAATTCCCTAAAACCCCTAAAACTCCTAAATCCCCAACCCCCCCTGAAGACCCATATAATCCCTCAAAATCTATAAAATCTCTAGAACCCCTAAAATCCATAAAAATATTCAAAATTCATAAAAATTTAAAAAACCCTAAAAACATTTAAAAACACATGAAAACAAAAATACACCCTAAGAACCATAAAAAACCTAAAACCACAAAAAATCCCAAAATACCGCTAAAAATTATAAAAACCCATAGACCCCCTAAAAATGATAAAAATAATAAAAATTGTTTCAACCCCTAAAAATACAAAAAAAAAAACAAGGAACACTAAAAGGCCATAAAACCCAGAAAATCCGAAAATCAAAAAGAAACCCTAAAAATCCCTAAAAATCCTCAAAATTCCTAAAACCCCTAAAACAATAAAATTTTAAAAACTCCTGTAGGGTCCTGAAAAATTCACAAATGAGAATGAGAATCCCCTTAATTCAAGAAAGGATTCTACCCAATTTCCTTTGACGAATTGGGAAAAAATGAGGAGAATACTCAAAGGTTGGAAAAAGACAAACCGGTCCATAGACCTGTCCAATATTAACGGTACGCGGCCAGTTCCGCGAAGTGCCCCCCCTCCGCCGACCGCTATCGTTTGCAGAACAGAGGTGGGGATCCTCTGCGGGCGCGAAACAGGACGGGTGCCAGGCCGGTCCACCGACATAAACCACCCTAACCGTGAACCGTGCCAGCCAGCCCATGCCACATGCACTGTCATTTGCGGAATAGAGGTGGAACCCTACGCAGGCGTGAAGCACCCCTCGAACCGACTTGGTTCGCGGGTGAGGTGAATTCAATTCCCCCCACGAGTTACAGATTGACCAAGTCATTCGTAAACCAGGTTTTTGGTCATGAGCCTCCGCAAATGGTGCTGCATGACCACAAAAGGCCCCTTTTCATCCCCTCTATAAAAGGACATTGAAGGGGAGAAAAGGGAGAGATTGATCAGATTCGGGTGGAAGGATTTCCGAGGAAGTTACTCAGGATTTCACAAACAGTGAAGTTCCAATTCACGAACCAGAACATGTATGAAATTGGGATCAAATTAATAAGGAACCAAAAATTCCTAACAATTTGGGGAACCGTGAACTTAAAATAACAAAAATTGGCCGCGAACCATGGCCCCTCTGTGGATGCACTCCCTGAGGACCAGGGAGTTTATGCCCCTTTTTCGATCTGAAGCACCGTGTAGCACCCTCATACGCGGGCGATGTCCTGACCAACGGACCCCCGACCTGCATCGCCCGTGGCCGCCACTGCCCGCGTGGACTCCCCTGTATACCAACCTGGTACGAGGGCCGAACCCGAAGCCACGTACCACCCTATTATGTGGGATGCCTATCAGTCCACGGACCACCCTGGTTCGCGTATGGCCTCTCCAGCCACGTAGCACCCCCCTACGCAAATGGCACCACTCCTCATACACCCATGTGGCCCGCTAACAACTTCGGTGTTCCCATTCCCGAAGTCAAATAAAATCCTTCTAATTTGGAATGATCCTTTGCACCCCCCTCATTGGTCTATTCATCAGCCCCGTGCCAAGGCCTCCACCGATGCCACCAGACCCTTATGATGCAACCTTCAGGCGCATCAGTGCACCGCCTTTAGTTCACATACCCACGGTAAAAAAGGGAAAAGGGGATTCTCTGGCCCTTGAGAAGATTCCTGAAGTGTTCCTAGGTTCAAATTCCCATGGTAATGTAGGGTCTAAGCCCATAGTCCCCTTTCTTCCACTCCACATTCTATATTGGGGAACCCTACTTCCATTTCCCTTCAACTATGGTGGTGAGAACTTCTACCCTCTTCTGGGAGTGAACATGGAAACCTCCCTGGTGTAAGACCCTAGATTTTCTTGCCGGAGGTAGCACCCTTACACCTCCATACTTCCCCGGAGCCAGGGGCCAAGAGGGGAGATGGGAACAGGGGATTTATTTATCCTTTACCTCTCCCTCTGGGTGTTTTCACCATCAGGACTCCATCTTGGAGTAATCCCCGACCTCTTGGGACACCCTATGTGTAAACCCCACTTCGCTTCCCACAAACACACCTTTCACGACGTGATCGTCAAGTCTCTGCTACCTCTTGTTTCTCACACCGAGCATGACTCACGTGGGCTTAGATTAAGAACCGAACCTTAACCCTCGCCTCTTGTGAACTACAAGGACCTTGATCCATGTCAAGTCATGGTATGTAGGAAGCCTCTATGATGTTCAAGCCCACCACTCGGCCGTTCTGACCCCCTTCACATCGGTTCGTCGTTCGTCCCGCATGACTTTAAACTGTAATCCTTAAATACATTTACATTTATACCTTCCTCCTAGGTGGGGTACGTAGGAAGCCTCTCTGAGGTTGAAGCCGAACAATGGGTCAATTTGACTCCCTTTACATCGGTTTTCCCACATCTTGGGCCGCCTCAGAGTGTACGCCCCGTCCTAAACCAAACCACAAGGATTCTGATTCCTCTCGCAAGGATACGTAGGAATCCCATATCATGGGTTCGATCTAAATGATAAAGTCATTATCTGTCTCCCATGGACGACGATAAACTACATAGCGCCCAGTTATGAGGTTTCAAACCAGCACCGTCTCAGTGAGTCCAAAGTCCTTGGAGTCATTAATCCAATGAGGTATGGTAAACCTAGGGCCTAAATGATTCTGAATCCCTACGTTCAGCTGACCATTTCCAACTAGGAGTAATCTATGGATTCTGTGCTTGGGTATAAACCAAATATTCGTGAACATATGAACCCGTCTTAAATCTATAAAGAGACCCAGAATAGGAAATAATCCCCCCCCCCCTAAAAGGTTGTGATGATCCTGACTTCCCATCCTATCGACCAATGTGAGTTCTTAAGCATCGCTGGCCAAATCACCCAGCAAATGCCAGCCTTTGGAATGTAGGTCCACGTATCGTTGGATATGGAACCATTGGTCATTTTGAAACGAAGGCCGATATACCCGACCATAGAGATTGAGTGGAGATCATCCCTTCATAAGATCGACAGTCGGGCGCGTCGGTCCCCTCCCCTAGAAACGGTTCGAAACAGAAATGGTGAACCCTACGTGAAACATTATCCAAGCATGACAGATTTAGCCTAATATCACTCTGTTCCCCCTTATAATCACAAGGAGGTCCTAGAAAGGTCATTAATTATGCATGGCATCATGAGATGCTGTTTTGACTGGTTTTCTGTTTGTATTTGTTAAAATATTTCACAGGTACCAATCAGAACTTCCTTCAATCCAATGGCCTCATGGAGGTACTTGAAGGTGTTCGCTTTAAGATATGCAATGAATGGACACACTCACCAATGGAGGACCCCATCACCTACCTATCGTCTTCGATGTTGGGTCTCAGATGCACTGATCCGAGAGTACCACTTGAATGGTACTCTCCCGATGGTGGAGGCAGCCATGAATGCCCTTCAATCCGTCAAGACCCACCAATCTCCTACCCAACAGCGACCACGGGAGCATATCCAGACGGCTCCCGTTGCTATCTCAAACCATTTTGGAGGCCTATTCCCAGAACGAGACAACGCATACCTCCCTTATCTTAGAGAGGCAGATGAGGTTGACACTGAGGACTTCATCCCCACTGAACGGGGGTCCCACTCTAAGGTCCCTGCTGGAAGATGTCGTCACGGTCACGCCACAACTCAAAATCCTCACGCTAAGGAGGATGTCACCCCGAGGATCTAGGCCCACGATCCTCGAGCTCCGGCCCCTCGGACCTCCCGACGGGGGCAGAAAACATACAACCATGGACCAGTTATCACCCTTGTCCCTGAGGAGGAGCTTCGCTGCCCATTCATGAAGATGTATCACGAGCAGTCACATACATTGATCCGATCCTCCAATGTCCACCATCTAGATATGGCAGCATCATTTGAGCAAGCACGCATCCATGCCTAGCTCCATCAAGCTCATCACTCACACAGGACGGCACCTATGCGGTAGGCACCTTTCCTTGCCCAGGGTCGTGAAACCCACCAACCAGACGTGGTGGCGACCCAAAGCCTGTAGAACCAGCTCCTAGAAGATGCTCATGATGCCTACCGCGCTGATGTGGTGCCGATCAGCAAATCACGCCATCCAGATATGGCGGCAATTAATATACCCGAACATCTCCCTTCCAACAAAGGCCACCGACTCGATATGGTGGGAAACCAACATATTCAAGGCCAGCTCCCTGCAGATGCAAGTAAAGTCCTCCATCCCGATGTGACGGAAAATGGGAGATAAACTGGAATATCCCGGCACAGGGGAAGATTTGTTCACCTGGCCCAACATAGGAGAATTTTCAGTACCCACTGACCACCGAATGACCGGGGAAGGATGTTCCTAATCCGATACCAGAATGGGCCTTCATACCCATTCCGGTTGAAGATTTCTCTCTGCATATCCTAGAAATGATGGAGGAGTAGGTATCGATCCCAGATCATATCTTGCAGACTTTCCAGAATTTAATTGCTTCAGCGGCAACAACAAGGACTCAGGCCCGTGAACCTGTCTCTCCAATTTAGGTGACTCATCTAAGAGATGAGATAGCCTCCTCGATGCATATCTGCATCCCTGCTTCCACCCAGGAGGTTCGCCATCCATATTCCGCGATGCAAGGGCAACCAGATCGAGCAGCTTTAGTCGTTCTAATTGGGTGACACCCATCCATCACGGTGGATGATCCAGAGCAGGCATGTATCCCTGTTAAAAGTCTAGATGTTCTTCGACATATCCCTTCAGCATTACACGACCCAATTAGAAAGGGACCCAAAGGTGAAGGTCGTTATCAACAGCAGACGATCCCCGCTGCCCGCAAGAAAGTTCCCCAAATGCACTGAAGGCATCCAGAAAATAAAGAGGGGGTTCATGACTCTTCTCTGCTGGAAGATGGGGTTCCCAATGCCGCCAAGAACATATAAAAGGCTCGAAAACCTACCCACCCATTACCATATTATGGGAGTGGAAGTGGCAGCTGCAAAGGTCCTCCCCGCAATGTTGCTACCAGCAGCTCTGAAGGTCCTCTCCAGAGAACCAGCGGGGACCTCCCCGACAGGCATATAATGATCGATAATGAGAGCTTCTATTTTTATGCGAGTCACAGAAGCCCTCCACATGACCAGAAGATCGAGCAGCAAGAAGGCCCTCCACTTGTTGCGGTCAACCCTAAAGGTCCTCCCCGGGGTATACACTGCAAACACTCTTCGTGAAGTGGGACCACAGATTATGATAGTAGTCCTTGCTATTGTAGTCGCAAATATGGAGGCCCTCCCCATAGTGACGTCTCTCATCATGAAAATAAGGCCCTCCCCTTGTCGTTCCTACCTTGAAGGTCCTTCCCAGTGGTTACATTTCAACAACACTCCCCGCAGCCAGGAATCAGATCAGGGTGGTAGTCCTCGCCACTCTGATAATAGAGGTCCTCCCCATAGAGACGTCAAGCAACAGGAAGGCCCTCCCCTCATTGCGGTACATCCTAAAGGCCCTCCCCAGGGTGTACCCTGCAGTCATTCTCCCTGCAGCAGCTGTGATGGTAGTCCTCACCACCACGACCACCATTGCGAATGTCCTCCCCACAATGGTCCCAAGCAACAAGAAGGTCCTCCCCTTATCTCAGTGTATCTTGAAGGTCCTCCCTAGGATACACATTGAATGTCAAACCATGATGTTCATCCTCACCATGATGGAATTTGTTGCGAAGGACCTCCCCATAACAATGCTACATAGCCAAAAGGTACTCCCCTCACTGCGACATGCTCTCGAGGCCCTCCCCAGGGTGCACCCTGCAGGTTCTCTCCCGGCGGCAGCTGTAATGGTAGTCATCGCCATTACGGCCACCACTGCGGAGGACCTCCTTGAAGTGACATATCATATCGATAGGAAGGTCCTCCCCCTAACGAATAAAGCACAGAAAATCCCTCGTATGCCGAGGCACTCAAAAGGATGGGATCGAGCATGTCAGATTCCTAACTTGTCACCAACGACACCCTTCTTTGATCAGGAGACAGTCCAGGGTCGCGTTCATCTTCTGAACCACCTTGGAATTTCCTGCATGATAATTCAACACCTACTGGCCCCACTTCCTCTGACCACACTATCTGCGAGCATCTCAGTTGGTCCGACCAGGTAGAGGAATCACTAGCGGAGGAGTATGCCGACATGATTCACCTGAGGAAACGACTGGCCAAAGATGACATCCCAGTTATGTTTTGGCCCACAGTCACCTCTCAGTTCGACATACCCATAAATTTGTCAGAAGAATGTGCGCACAACATCCGTTCCAATATATGGGAAACCCTCGGCCGGATGAAATCAAGATTCCTTCCCTACAATGGGTATGTAGACCATGTCAAAACAATAGCAGACCTCCTGCATCACATCGACCTGGAAACTATTCCTTCGGCACGACAATCGTGACCTGAGAGGCATAAAGGAAACATAGAGTTAGCCTGCCTCCACGCACTGCACTAGCTGTGCCGCCTCCTTGGAAAAGCTCTAACAGGAGTCCATATTAGAGGATGGGGAGAACATGGAGCTCTGCATTTCACATCGCTCCCCGCCCAGAAGAACCCGTTCAGCATAGTATCTTTCAATTTCATCACGACAAGACGGTGATAGAGTGGTATCCCTGTTCGGGAAAGGCGACACACACAACAGATACAGGTGATGAGTAAGTCCCAGTAGCATCAAGCTCGATGGGAATGAGCCATTCACAAACTCGTGAATCAGGCCACCGAAAGAATACAACATGCCTCTCACCTAAGAGAGGCCAATCGGCAGTCATTTCGTGCCGCCCTAGAGGGGATTGATTCACAAGTGAACTCAGCATCAGATCCAGTTCACCCCTGAATGGGGGCACGCAAGATCAAGAAAGTAGCGAATGTAGCAGCTGCTGCCGCAATCCAGGGTCAACCCCAGCCTACAGGGCTAGGGGAATTTTAAATGACAAATGCCCCCATAAGACCAATAAAAATGGGAAAAGTCTCAATATCCAGGGAACGGAGCCAGCCCCAGCCCTCAGGGTTGGGGGAATTTTGACCACCTCAACAACAACCCACCCCATGAGAATCAGTATTTTCTCTTCAAGGGATTATAATCAGAAGAGGAGGTTCCTAACATATCTCGTCCTTTGAGTCGTCATCCACTTCAAGGGGGAGGCGTATCGTAAGGTCGCATCAAAGAACTCTCTGTGTCACCCTTTGTCAAGCAGTCCAAAAGCGATCCTGGGACATGAAAGGGAGGACCAGAAAAAGGTGCGGGAGATCCTCTTCCTATTTGGAAGATGACATCTTCACCACTCCGCGATATGCATCCATCAACACCATAGAGGCTAACCCCATGGGTGACACCGGAGTTGATGAAAATCTGGATGGATTGGGAAACAATGGATCCAGTCAGGCTGTGACTCACAACGAACCATCAGGTGTGCACACCCAGAACCTGAGGGCCGCACTAAATATGGCTTCACTTCCAGCTAACCCTCATCCACATACCCTGATAGATTCCAACAAGGATAAGAAAAAAGGACTGGTTACTCTTAACCCGCCTCCTTCTCTCAATAAAAACGATCCAATTACGCTCGAACAGAGTTTCTCTCAACAAGAGGAGGAAATGAAATAATTGAGGTAGCTTAATGCTGAGCTACTCTGGAGGAACCGTCTTATTGAAAGTGCTTCCCAAGAAGAGCCAAAACTTGCGCTCCCAAAAAGTGCACCTCAAGGACCAAGGTTAGCCCCGACAGACGAAGCACGGTCAGGGCCCCCACCCAATGAGGCGCCTGGTTCGTCCAACTACCCGAACATGGACTCCGGTGATTACCAAGACTTCCCTTCACTCAGGAAGCAACTTGAGAGAGTATCTCTGAACCCTCCAAATGTGTCACAAACGGCTTACGCACCCTTGGATTCGACCGAGCTAGATCCTCAAGCAATGCCTCGGGCCACACCCACCCAAGACCGGGCCCAACATGATGTATACCAGGGTCTCACCCACACCATCGTGGCACTAACAGATCAATTGGAAGTGATGGAATGTCGACGCGCTTCGATACAGCTAGAGCGAAAGTCCTACCCAGATTGGGTGAGCAAAACACCTCCTCCACCCAATTTTGGGAGCCCTGTATTCCCTATTTTCAATGGATCTGGTGATCCAGAACAACATTTGATGCACTACGTGTCTTATTGAGACCCTATGATGAGAACTCCAGAACAAAAAGATGTAGTGAAACTCATATTCTTTGTATGGACCTTGCAAGGATCTGCCTTCGTCTGGTATACGAGTCTACCAGCTCAGTCTATAAAAAGATAGGAAGACCTTCAGTAGTAGTCCCTGTTCCACTTCATATCGACGTTGCCTAAAATAACGGTTAGTGACCTCATGAATTGCAAGAAGAGGGAGAATGATAGGGTCTCATATTTCATCGCCAGAAGGAAAAGTCTGACCTACTCTCTGAACAGGCCAATGCCTCAAGATGAGATGCTTTCCATATGCATCGATAATCTTCAAGATGAGCTGAGAACATCGCTCATACCAGTGGATTGCACCACTGGCTTCCGCCATCTCTCGGCCATTACCCAAATAATTGAGTACTCCCTGCATCGGACTAATATGAAGTCCCGAATAGCCTCACAGGCTCCTATAAAGAGAGCAGCTAGAGCTGAAGAGTCCTCTATCACGCTCAAGCCAGCCCCTGTGCCAGCTCCACTGTTCATGATTCCACCATATCGTCAAGGGCCCCATTTATATCAGCGGCCACCTCCGCCTAAGTGGGATGATCAGAGAGGATCGAGAGGAACTAGTTCGAGGAACGGAGACACAAATTATACTTGTTCCAAGAGGACCAGGTCCGCATCTATTTCATCACCGCCATGAATTGATACTTGATCCACCTCCCTAAGCCAAGGAAGCCTGAAAAAGTTGGCCGCGATGATAGGCCAGATTACTATCCCTACCATCGAATGTTGGGTCACAATATCTGGGAATGCTTCGTCTTCAAAGACCTTTTGCAAAGGATGGAAAACTCCGGGCAGGTCGAACTGAGACCACCCCCAGCACATATGACATATATTTCTACCACTGACTCCAATAAAGGGGAGGAGTGGAAGGAAGTCACCAGAAAGTGGGGGAAGAAATTTGATGATTGGATGACACAAAAGACTATCAATAGAGCTCAGGGCATACTCTGAGCTAAATTATAGCAGTTGGTTTTGTCGCCAACAACCCCTAGTGCCGCACAACCGACAATATCAGCTTTGCAACCCTCCATGATCTGATCATCCAGACATAATCAAAAAGGGAGGGGACAAGCGTAAGAGGAGAATTCCTCAATGAGGATGAAGTTATCCCCGATACTGTCGGATTTTATGCCCCCAAACTTGGCTCCACTGGAACCGACCCACCAAATGGCACCATCAGGGACAACCGACCAGGTTGACCTGTCGCAGGACGAGGAGCTAATCTTTGGTTCCATAAACGTCATCCATCTAAAGGAATTGTTCCCTGACGAAGGGTATGGTTATGAACCTGAGTTCCCGACACAAGGGGATGGGAGGAGGAATCGCAGAAGCAGGGGATACCAGGGGAGACACAGTCGTAGCCGAAACCAACCCTATGGTTTTACCCCGGCCCAAATTGTTAATATCACAGAAACCTGTGGGAGAGCCCTTCAATGGACTAAATAGGAGAAAGAATATCCCTCCACCTCCATAAGCGGACACTCTAGTCATTTCATTCTGCGGTACCCGTCATAGGAGGAACAAGTGTCTAGACGCCTAGTGTGCACAAACAGACCGGCCGGGCTGAGTCCCCGGAACGAGGGAACACTATCAACCTCCAACACCATGGCCGGTCCTTCCACGTCACATACTCCAGCTCCCAAGACACCTGCTAAAACTCTCCCGCCAGTAGAGAAGTGTCGACCGTTGAAGCCAAAATATGATATCCTTATGCAACTGACATCAGTACCAGCCAAGCTGTCAGTCCTCGATGCCCTGAGTTTGTCAGCTGATCTCAGGGAGGCGCTTATTGATGCCTTGTTCAGCCCCTAGGAGTTTCAAGTCGAGGTAGCTGCCACCGAGATTTACCAGACGGAGACTAGCCCAGCTGAATGAAATGTGTTAATTTACTTCACCAATCAGGATTAAGATTCCATCATGCAATGACATATCAAACCACTATATGTTTCTGGCACACTAAATGATGTTGAGATCTAAAAAGTCTTTATTGAAAACGGCTCTAGAGTTAACCTCCTTCCCCTACGAACACTCCTTAAGTTGGGCTACAGTGAGGATGACCTAATCCCCTCAGCCAAAAATTTGTTGGGTTATGACAAGAGTGAACAAAAGTCAATGGGACAAATCCAGCTAAAAACCCATTTTGGTGACCTTGTGGCCTAATCAGAATTCCTAGTGGTTCAGCAGAACACAACATGCAATACCCTACAAGGAAGGTTGTGGCTCCATAATCACATGGTCGTTCCTTCATCCTACCACCAGTGTATCAAGTATTGCGTCAATGGAAAAAGTGGAACATTGAACGCTGATAAGGCCCCTTTCGAGCTCTCCGAGTCACACTACATTGATGCCGAGTTTTATGAGCAAAAGAAAAATAATCATTCGCTTGATGGTATTGACTGGATTCGAGATCCAAATGGTCTGGAGATGGTTCCTGATGACCCACTCAGGCAGCTTGGAGGAGACTACGTACTGCCCATCAACCATGTTGAGAGCAGGGGTTCAAGCCTGGACACACACTCAGCTGTCCTCATGACTTCAATTATAACGGTCGAGCGTGACAATAAGGAAACAACTGATGACCTACAATTTGGTGGCGTATACTTGAGAGAGGATTCCCACAATGCCTCGCCTATGGACTCCCATGATCCCGTGCCAAGAACTCTCCCCCCGTCGGATCAAGAGGATGAGGGTTTAGGGGAAGAGGAGGAGGAAAATCTCAGGGATGCACCTATCGCATTTGAGGAAGGTATCTCCACCACTATGGATGAGCTGAAGGAAATAAAACTGGGTAGCGAGGAATACCCGAGGCCCACTCTCATTAGTATAGCCATATCTCTTGTGGGGCATGAGGTATATACCTCCTTCATAAAGCAACACCAGGATGTTTTTTCTTGGAATTACATGGAAATGTCGGGACTCGATCCCAAAGTGAAAACCCACCACTTAGGTCTACCAGAAGACCACAAAGGCTATAAACAAGAAACCAGAAAAATGCACCCCTCACATGCTACCAAAATAGAGGATGAATTAGATAAGCATATGAAAGCAGGATTCATTCCGGAGGTCCAATACCCCATCTGGTTGGACAACATTGTCTCTATCAAGAAAAAGAATAGAAAAATCTGCTTCTGCATCGATTTCATAGATGTCAATAGGCATTGCCTGAAATATGATTTCCCAGTCCCAATCACAAAACTATTAATTGACTAAATGGCCAGGTATGAGGATCTCTCCTTCATGGATGGTTATTCCGGGTATAATCAAATCAGTATGGCCAGAGAAGACAAAGAAGCCACTGCCTTCAGAGCCCCCCAAGTAGTATTCTTCTACAGGGTCATGCCCTTTGGTCTCAAGAACACTAGTTCCACAAATCAACGCACCATGCATCGAATCTTTAAACCACTCAAGGGGAGGTTCCTCAAATGCTATTTGGATGACTTGGTGGTCAAATCAAGAAAGAACTCAGATCACCTGTCATACCTTGAAATTTTCTTCAACAAACATCGACAGCATAGCCTGATGATGAATCCCTTGAAATGAACCTTCGGGGTTACCTCAGGGAAATTCCTTAGCTTTGTCGTACGCCATTGTGGCATCGAAGTAGACCCTGAAAAGATAAAGGATATCCTCGGATTTCCACCTCCCCACAATCTCACTTAGTTGAGAGGATTCCAAGGACACCTGAACTACATTAGGCAGTTCAAAGCCAACCTAACGGGAAAATGTCTGCCTTTTACCAGTTTAATGAAAAAGGGGGTTACGTACCAATGGACAGATGATTGTCCAGAGGCATTTAACAGCCTAAAGAAGTACCTCTTGAGCCCGCCAGTGCTCATTCCCCTAGATGAAGGAAGACCTCTCATTCTATATATGAAGACCCTAGAGCGGTCACTGTGAGCCTTCCTCACACAGAATATTGACAGTAGCAGTGAAAACAATCTCTATTACCTCAACCGAACCATGATCGATGTTGAAACTCGATACTCAAACATCGAGAATGGTTGTTTGGCCTTTGTCTTCACAGTTCAAAAATTTCGACACTATCTGTAGCATCATGATGTCCATTTGGTCTTGCATAGTAATCCTGTCTTGTACATCCTTAGCTGCCCAATGTTGACCGGGAACTTATCCTGATGGGAGGTCATCTTCCAACAGTTTGACATATGGTTTGTGCCTCAAAAATCTTTCAAAGGCCAGGCGTTAGTATATTTTCTGGGAGAGCACCCCTCAATGGGGACCACCACACTAGATGTCGAGATACCTGATTAAGACATCTTCTCAGTTCAAGAGGAGCTCCCAACATAGGAAATGTACTTTGACAGTGCATCCTGAAGCCCGGCAGGGAAAAGGATAGAGGATCCCAAATTTAACAAGTTGGGTTTGGGGAGCATACTCATGTCCCCAGAAAAGGAAGTATTTCCATATTCCTTCCTCCTGTTGGAATGATGTATGAACAATGAGGTAGAGTATCAAGCCATCATTGCAGGCCTGTAGCTCACACTCCAGGCGCAAGTACAACACCTTAAGGTAAAATTTGACTCGGAACTGGTCATCAAGAAAGTCAATTGTGACTATGATATTAAAATGGAGAATCAGATTCCCCAATTTGACCATGTCTGAGGGTTAATGGAGGAATTCTTCACAGAACCAATATTAACCTATATTCCCCGATCTTAGAATTCCCAGGCCGACACATTAGCTAATGTGGCCACAACCCTAGATGACCCAGACCGGGATGAAACAGTTATCAGTATTTCTCATCGTCGAATGGTCTTGATTTTTTTCAGACTAAGAAGGAATAAATAAATGAATTCTATATTGTCCCTGATCCATATGCTCCTGCCACCGACTGGAAGACCCCCATCGAAAACTACCTTCAAAGGGGAGAAATTCCATCAGATAGGGATGAACGATAGCAAATATGGATAAGGGCAATCGACTTTCTCCTATAAGGCGGCACGGGTCAGCAAGATGTCCTCTACAAACAGGGCCTCGACGGAGTCCTCCTCAAATGAATAGATGGAAAATAAACTGTTGTCGTCTTGACTAAAGTGGATGCCGCAGTATGTGGAGCATATCAGTCAGTGTATAAGCTTTCTCATCACGTTAGAAGGCTTGGGTACTATTTTCCCACCATGGAACGAGATTGTGAGAACTTTACCGCAAAATTCCACTCACGCAAAATTCATTCCAACTTCATACACCAACACCTGGAGTTACATCAGCGGGCTATGTACTCCTGGACATTCTCCATCTAGGGAATGGACGACATGGGACTATATCCTCCAGCCATGGCCAAACAACTGAAGTATATCCTCATGACAACCGACTTCTACTCCAAATGGGAAGAAGCTATACCCCTTAAGGAATTCGGGGAAAGAAACATTGTCGGATTTGTGAAAGCCAATATCATCACCAAATTTGGCGTCCCTCATACCATACTGACAGATAACGACACCAATTTCTGCTCTAATGAATTGGAGAAACTATACCAAGAATATGGTATCAAGGCTAACCATTCATCCCGCTACCATGCAGCGGCCAACGGATAGATAGAGGCTTTCAACAAGACCCTATCCAACATTCAATAGAAAATGGTGGAAAAAGACAACAAATCATGGCTGGATAAACTTCTTCAAGCATTGTGGGCTTATCGAACCACAATCTGCACCGCTACTCAGGCTACTCCATACTTATTAGTATACGGAATAGAAGCGGTCCTACCCATTGAGGTCCAATTGACCTCGCTCTGTGTTTCTATTTGTAATCAATTATCCAATGATGAGAAATCAGAAAAACGACTAGGTGAATTGGAACAGATGGATGAGAAGAGGTTGCACACTTTGCACCATCTAGAAGTATATCATAACTGGATCATATGAGCCTTCAATAAATAGGTCTGTCTTCATTCTTTCTTGGATGGAGAATTGGTGTTGGTCCTACAGACCCCAATGATACCTGGAAAGAAACCTCCAAAGCTGGAACCCAGGTGGGAGGGACCATATGTTATACACAAGGTCTACTCCAATGAAGAATTTTCCCTAATCTCCATGGACGGGAAGTTCACTACCGCTCCCATGAATGTGAGATTTCTGAAGAAGTATTTCACATAACCAAAAGCATTTTTTGTCCGAGCTGCAGGATATTAAACTGCCAAGCACCTGTCATTCGAGCTGAAGGACGTTAAACTTCCAAGACTCAACGGTCCAAACTCTATGACCCCAAACTAAGAATACCCGCCCTTACCGCACGACGTTAAAATACACAGAATTTAGATAACTACGTATGGATTGATTCCTTCCCTTGAAGTATAAGTAGCGACGCCAGGATCCCCCATCCTGGCCCATCCACCCCCAAATGAAGATTTAAAAATTCCCTTTTCCCCTTTGTACGGACCAACCCTGCATGGGGTGTATTCCCCATCCTTACCGCACAACGTTAAACTGCACACACTTAAATGAACTACTTATGAATTGATTCCTTCCCATGAAAGATACGTAGAGATACTAGGATCCCCCATCCTGGCCCAGCCACCCCCGAAGAAAAAGTTAAAAATGATCTCTTCCCCTGTGTACAGACCAGACCTGCATGGGGTGTATTCCCCGTCCTTACCGTACAACGTTAAACTACACAGACTTTAGAGAACTATGTATTAATTGATTCCTGCCCTTGAAAGATACATAGTGATTCTAGGATCCCCCATCCTGGCCCAACCATCCCCAAATAAAGTTAAAAATTATCTTTTCTCTCGTGTACGGACCAACCCTGCATGGGGTGTATTCCTCGTCCTTACCACACGATGTTAAACTGCATGGATAAGAAGGATTAAATCCCCCCCCCCCCCCCGTGTACAGACCAACCTTGCATGGGGTGTACCCTTTTAAATAACTATATACGGCTTGATTCCTGCCCTTGCAGGATTCATAGTGACGCCAGGATCCCCCATCCTGGCCCAGCCACCCTCGAATGAAGATTTAAAAATGCCCTTTTCCACCCATGTACGGACCAACCCTACACAGGGTGTATTCCTCGTCCTTACCACATGACATTAAACTGCATGGATAAGGATTAAAAATGCCCTTTTCCACTGTGTACGGACCAACCCTTCACAGGGTGTACTCCTCATCCTTACCGCATGACGTTAAACTAAATGGAAAAGAGGGATTAAAAAATTCCCTTTTCCCCCGTGTACGGACCGGACCTGCACGAGGTGTATTATCTCCAAAAATAACTATGTATGGCTTGAATCCTACCCTCACAGGATAAGTAGTGATGCTAGGATCCCCCATCCTGGCCCATCCATTCCCAAATGAAGCTAAAAACACCATCCTTTTCCCCCGTGTAAGGACCAGACCTGCCCAGGGTGTGTTCCTCAGCCTTTCCGCACGACATTAAACTACACGGATAAGAAAAATAAATATGAACCTTCCCCCTGTACAAGGACCAGATCCGTACGGGGTGTACTTAAAAAATAACTACGTGTAGCTTGATTCCTTCCCTTGAAGGATACGTAGCGACTTTGAGATCTTATCTCCTAGCCTAACCTCCAATAAATGAAAACATAGTTATATATACCTATCGTCCTTACAGCATGATGTTAAACTGCACAGAATCCCATTTTCACATCAGTTCACCTTCATCCTCACCGCACGACATTAAACTGCACAGAATTCATCTTCACCACACGACGTTAAACTGCATAGACTTTGTCACGACCCACCCAATATATATGCTGAAATGAGATGGGAATACTAATTGCACATTTGGATGCATCCTCTCCATACATCAGACTCCACGACCAGGATAATTGCAGATCTTCATAACCATTTAGGGCCATCTGAAGTGGAATGTTATCAACCTGTGGAAACCTTTGCATGACTATGCATACCATTCCCTGAGTGGATCTTCATATTGATAGCCCCTGGACCATCTACCAAAGTCAATATTTCCTCAGGCGGTACTCTTCCTATCTCTATAAGCCTACCGGCCTCAGTCCCCCCATATCATATCTCCCGATCCAAAAATTTATGGGGCAGTGGTTTACAAGTTCATTACCCTCTCACATCCAAACGCTATGAGGGTATCCCTACCTGGTCAGCCTATGTATCCGCCCATGGTTAGCATGATGATCTGCATCTACAAACATCAAGTCATGGCTAGGATACTTTGACTCGATGGGAAATTGTGGGGAAGATGTTTCTTGTATGATTGGACACCATTATCCCCATATGATGAACCCTGTACTATGAGCAATCCCAGATTTTCATTACCATCCATGGCCATAGGAAGTGGAAAGATATCGACCCATGGACACCTTTACATGACTATGCATACCATTCCCTCAGCGGCTCTGCATATTGATATCCCCTGGGCCGTCTACCAAAGGCAAGATTTCTCTAGGCGATAATCTTCCGAGATCCATACGCTTACTAGCCTCAGAGCTCCCATGACATACCTCATGATCCAGGAAACCCCAGAGTTACAGTTTACGACCTCATTCCCTCACAATTGTTCTATATAAACCAGAGCCTCCTCATTCAGTTTCCTTCCAGGTAATTGTAGCTATAGTTACCCAATGGTCCGAACTCTAAGGCCGTTAAACTAAGAGTACTTCATCCTTACCGTACAATGTTAAAATGCATGATGTATAGGGACACCCCCATGTGTAAGATAAATCAGTGCAGGGTAAACTCTTCATGCTTTAATAGCAACCAGGGACGAACATCCCCGACATGTCTAGATATTTCCTTATCAAACGACAGACTTCGTGGCTCGGATAATCGCAGATCTTCATAATCATTCATGGCCATCGGAAGTGGAAAGTTATCAACCCGGGGACACCTTTGTATGAAACTGCATACCATTCCCTTCGCAGCTCTGCATATTGATAGCCCTTGTCCCGTCTACCAAAGGAAATATTTACTCAGGCGATACTCTTCCTATCTCCGTACGCTTACTAGCTTCAGAGCCCCCATATCATCTCTCATGATATAAGAAGCCTTGGAACCACGATTTATATCCTCAACCCCTCTCCATGTCTTGGACATGCCGAGATGTTCAATCCTAGTTACATTCTGATCTAGAGCGGCCTTTGTAACTACATCCTTTCCACATGACGATTAAAACTGCATAGAACATGTCTTTGCCACATGGCGTGAAACTGAAAAGGCCGATCATTGAACATCCAGAGAAATGCCTCCAATCGCAATCATTTTCACAGATTTAAAAATTCCCCCCATCCTCGCCGCAAGACATTAAACTGCATAGTATCTTTAATTATGCCCCTGTCCTCGCCGCATGATGTTAAACTGCATTAATTTGATAATAATAACAATGCCTTAGTCCTTACCACATGACGTTAAACTGCACGGTCAAACTTGTCATGGGTTCAGTAAGGAACAAAGGCTTTCCTCTATCCCTCGATGCATGGGTGAAATGCGTGGATGATTGTCGCCTATCGACCGGTCAAGGTTTCGGCGCTCTGATAATGTGTATAGCAGCACTCGGGTCGAATCCTCGGCGATGATACTTTGTAATAGTCGTTTGTTTTTAGTTAATTGTATTATGATTGGGGGTTTGATTGCAGTGCTTATGAAATAATTTATGTATGCTGTTTGATTTAACAAATTGATAAAGATTGGGGTGAGTTCATCATTAGGTAGTTAATCTTGTGATATCCTTGAGCTTTGCTTTATATTGCATTAAATTAACACCCATGTCACAAGATGATTTCGATCGGAATTCCCAAGTGTTAAAGCTTTAATCCATGTCGTAAATTAACTTAGGTTTCTAATCATTACCATTACTTGTTTATGGTAGTGTATTTGTGGTTCCAATAATCCATGGAATCCACATATTAAACAAAACATGTCATTAATCCATGACATATAATGTTCAACATACACAATATTAATTTAAAGAACATTGGTCGAGAAAAAGCTCTCAATCACATAACATACCTAAATTATAACTCACCCCAATTAAATATTTACCCAGCCATTAAAATTATTACTAATCTGGTTATAATTATTATGGTGATGGATTATAAAGAGAAGAAAAAGAAAGTGACAAGATATGAGTAGTGCGCCGAACACACACGCAAACAATGAGGAAAATTAAAAATGGATTTTCGATTGAATGAGGAAGAAGAAGAAGGGAAGGGGATTAAAATGAATTAAAAATATTTTAAGAAAATAAATATTAAACTACATAAGGTGGATGATAATAAGATATATTGAATAAGTAACTTGCATTAAAACAGAATGACAAAGAAAGAGACTTACAAAATTACAAAAATGAACAACACGAAATTAAGTGAAAACAAAGAGAAGAGGAAAGGTATCTCAAATGACAATTTGAGTATTGAAGATCCTCCCAAGCCTTTGGAAATTCCTTGGTCGTGCCAATATGTTCTCCTATCTTCTGAAATTCCAACCCCTCTCAAGGAGAGAAGGGGAGAGTATTTATAGCCCAAGGAGTGGACTTTTTACATTCCATCAATACCCCTCCACTTGTCTCGCAGATATGAACATTATGACAGTCTAATCTCTAGAAATATCATTCTTCAAAGTTGTAGATAATAAATTTGTTCTACCACTCTCAAAAGTTTGAGTCATTTGGACTTAAGTATCAAAAGTTATGTCTAGTTTATTAAACGAAGTAAAACTGTCCATTTCAGTCCAGTCTTTTTGAAGTCCAGAATTTGAAAGGGTTTTTGAATATGGAGATGCCTTCAAATCAGAATGGGTTCTTCAACAAAGTCGGCCACCTATATCTCCTCTTTCACAATGAAAAATATCAGCTCGATTTTATGCTTACATAATTAGATATGTCATGAATACTATACTGGTTTTAATTCACGTCCAGAATGGTGGTCTGGACTTCAAAGCTTCATTTGGGCCCCTTGTACATGGATTTGGGCCTTGAATGTTTTATAGAAGATGACATGTAGTTTCCCCAGAATTATGGTGCAGAGTTAATGTTTTTTGACTTCTGTATTGAACCCAGTAAATCAATCTTCAAGGCTGGTCCAGTTTGTTCACAGATTCTTTGGTCTTGTTTGTGAGGACCATATGACCCTTCAAATGGCAGAATTGGCTCATGGTAACTTATAGTGAAATGTTGTATATTGAAATTAGAATCCTAAAAAATAAAAACCACACAATTTGTATCAGTATAGCGACATGTATTATTAAAACATTAAACTAACTCAATTGGACTACTTCTAAAAATGCTCAAAAATTATACTCAATATTAAAACATTAATATTTCACACAAATTTTTCACATTTCATATAAAATCAGTAAAAGGGGGAATATAATATGTCATGAAAATATTAATAACATCAACTCCCCCACACTTAGTTTTGTGCATGTCCTCATGTGAAACAAATAAAAAAACATGACAAAATCATTTTTACTCACCAACAGATTTTAAAATTTTGTTTTCTCCAATCAGGGGAGGTTTAGACTATTTCACTCATCCATTTTGAATTCCACCACAAGTTGTTACAGATACAATGTTCCAAAAATAATTCATTTTTTATGCTCAAATTTAGAAATGGAAAATGTGGACACTCAAAACTCACACCTCTTAAGATGATAAAATTCATTTGTGGAGGTTCACTCTTTCACCAACCAAAAGCGAAAATCATAGAGTTTGAAAAGAGCTCTCAACTTCCAATCCCTATACAAAGTGAACAAGAATCAAGAGGTATTTTTAAGGGGTTTTTCTATGGCTATGGGACGGTAGGAATATAATGTCCAAGAGAGAGAAGAAGAGGGTTAAAATACCATCATAGAAAAAGCAATGCAATTTTTTTTGAAATGAAACATGGAAGGAAATGAAAACACATATTTACAAGGGAATTATTGTGTGAAGAAAGACACAATAGGGGAAGAAAATATGAAGGTAATGAGAAGATGCAATATTTACAAAACAAAAAACTTCTTCCAATAAGAATATAATGCAAGTGTTCTTTTTTTTTTCTTTTCCTTTTTTTCTTTGTTTTTTCGAAAGTTGACCTTGAAACAGATCTCACACTCATATTCCAACCCATTTTTGATCTCCTCACGACACTAATTGTAATAGTTATAAACAGATCAAAGGTTGATGAAGAGTGATTTTTGACCTACCCAATACACAACCCATTTTTTTGATTTTTTTTCATTTTTTTTTTGATTTTGATTTTTTTTTGAATTTTTTTTGAACACTTTTCAATATCATTTGTACAATACATTCCCAAATCCCACTGAATGACAACCACCCCCACTCTAAAATGGATGCTTTCCCTCAAGCATATGATAACACACCAGAATGTATGGAAATGATACAAAAAATGATATCCATTCCCCCCCCCCACACATAAATTTCAAAAACTTAAGCAATGAAAATCCATGTTGATATTGGGTGGGATAACGTATTGGGCTTGTAATGTGGCTATAAAAGAAAAGGTTTTCATATGCTTGAAGGGGCTTTCAAAAGGAGGATTAATGTAAGGGAAATGGGAGGCTATTTGGCTATTGTAATTCTCATGTGGTTCAGAAAATGCCTCTATCATATTAATGCACACTAAGGTAGGAAATTCAGCTCAAAGGTCCACAAACTCAAGACTCAAAAATGGTGGTGAAAAACACACATTTTTAATAGATGTCCATAGGTGGCCTTGGCATGAAATAAAATGTTGTTCCTCACGGTTTGGGAAAATCATTTTCCAAATCAAAAATTTATCATTCAAAATTTGTTAATTTTGACACAAAATTCATTATCCAAAGTCATGATGAAAATACAAAATTTTTGAGATAAAAACATTACTGTTAACTCCCCAAAATGGTTGGAAAAAATTTCAAAACTCGATGGTGAGTAAGCATGACTATTTTTTTTATTTTTTTAAGTAATTGTGTTTTTTTTTGCTTTTTTTAGTTTTTATGGTTTTTTTAAAAAATACACACCCACAAAAGAAAGAGAAAAAGAAATGGTTTGATGAAGAAAGTGGTAAAAAAAATGAAAGTGGGAGGAAGAATAAGAAAGAGAGAGAGAGTGAGAGAGGGAGAAGAATAGTCAAAAGGAATGAGGTGCCCCCTAGTTTGGATTTGGTGGGTTGCCATCTCCATCCAGTGGTGGTTCTACTGCAGATCCAATGGAAGTTGATGTTATTCCAGGATTTCATGTCCTCTCATGGTGATGTTTCAACCGATGTCCATTTACCGTAAATGTCCTTTTGGAGGAGGGGTCTTGGACTTGCACTACACCAAATGGGTAAAAATTAGTGATAATAAAAAGACCTTCCCAACGAGAATTAATCTTACTTGGGTGAAGCCGAAATCGATAATTGAAGTTCATTACCTTTTCACCTTCATGAAATACCTTTCTTAGGATGTGTTTGTCATGGAGTACCTTTTATTTTTCTTTGTAGAGATTAGAATTCTCATAAGAATCAAGTCAAAGCTCCTCCTGTTCATCCAATTGCAACAGTCTTTCTTCACCAGATTTTTCACAATCAAAATTACAGGTTTTCACAGCCCAAAAATACTTATGTTGGATTTCAACTGGTAAGTGACACGCTTTACCAAAAACTAGCCTAAAAGGAGACATACCAATGGGTGTTTTATAGGAAGTTCTATAAGCCCAAAGGGCTTCACCAAGTCTCTCAGGACAGTCTTTTCTGGTGGGCTTAACAATTCTCTCAAGTACCCTTTTCACTTCTCTATTAGAGAGTTCATCCATGCCGTTTGTTTTGGGGTGATATGCAGTTGAATTTTTATGTACAACCCCATTATTTTTCAGAAGAGCTTACATGGTTCTATTACAAAAATGGGTTCCTAAGTCATTGATCAAGGCACGTGGTGTGCCAAATCTTTGGAAGATGTGGGTCTTTAGGAACTCACTAACAGTATGAGCATCATCCTTCCTAATGGGTTTGGCCTCAACCCACCTTGAAACATAATCTACTGCAAGAAGAATGTATGAGAATCCATTGGAAGGGGGAAATGGTCCCATGAAATCGATGCCCCAAACATCGAAGATCTCGTACAACATTAAAGGCTTTTGGGGCATTTCATTTCTCTTGGATATTGTGCCGAACTTTTGGAAAGTGTTACATGATTGACAGTACTCAATTGAGTCCTTGAAGAGCGAAGGCCAGAAGAATCCAGAGTCTATGACCTTTCGGGAGATCCTTTGTGGTCCAAAGTGGCCACCTCCGGGAAGTGAGTGACAGAATTCTAAGATGGAAGAATGCTCATTTTCTTCAACACATCTCCTAATTACCATGTCAACCCCAGTTTTCCAAATTTTATTTTCTTCCCAAAAATAGTATTTTGAATCACTTTTCAACTTTATTTTTTGTTCTTTTGAAAAAATTTCAGGAAAAACACCAGAAACCAAATAATTTAAAATTGGGGCATACCATGGTAACTTTGGAGTGAGAGACAAAAGGTTATCAATGGGGAATTCAAGATCAATGATTTTTGAATGAGAATAATTAGAAATTCTACTCAAGTGATCAGCCACAGTGTTTTCTTTTCCTGGTCTATCTTTTATTTTAAGGTCTAATTCTTGGAGCATTAGGATCCATCTTATTAGCCTCGGTTTGGAATCACTTTTTTGAGTAGGAACTTTATAGCAGAATGGTCTGTGAAGATGATGATTTTGGCACCTAAGAGATAGGACCGGAATTTATCTAAGGCAAAAACCACTGCTAGAAGTTCCTTTTCAGTGACAGTGTAGTGATATTGAGTTTCATCCAATGTTTTTTAGGCATAATAGATGACATGAGGAATTATTTCTCTTCTTTGACCAAGAACAGCCCCAACAGCTCTATCAGAAGAATCACACATCAACTCAAAGGGTAATGACCAATCTGGGGGTTGGATTATTGGGGCAGATGTTAGAGTAGTTTTGAGTTTAAAAAAGGATCTCTTGCAAAACTCATCGAAATGGAAAGTGACATCATTTTGGAGAAAACGAGTGAGTGGGAGGGAAATTTTA
This sequence comes from Viscum album, assembly GCA_963277665.1. Classification (NCBI taxonomy): domain Eukaryota; kingdom Viridiplantae; phylum Streptophyta; class Magnoliopsida; order Santalales; family Viscaceae; genus Viscum; species Viscum album. The sequence goes on from OY728156.1 coordinate 124,336,799, forward strand.
CTGAATTTATGGATGAATCTCCGATAGAAACCAGCATGACCGAGAAATGAACAGATGTCTCGAACAAAGTTGGGTTCAGGAAGTGATTGGATTACATCAAATTTGGCAGGATCGACTTCAATACCATCTTTTGAAACTATGTTCCCTAGAACAATCCCATTTGCAACCATAAAGTGACATTTTTCAAAATTTAACACAAGGTTACACTTGAAACACTTTTGAAGGACTCGAGAGAGTGAATTCAAACAAGATTCAAATGACTCACCATAAATGGTGAAGTCATCCATGAAGAATTCCATGCAGTGTTCAATGAATTCTGAAAAGATACTCATCATAAACCTCTGGAATGTTGCAGGAGCATTGCAAAGTCCAAAAGGCATTCTTCTATATGAATATGTTCCAAAAGGGCATGTGAAAGTAGTATTTTCTTAGTCCTGAGGTGAGATTGGGATTTGAAAATAGCTGGTGTATCCATCGAGAAATAAATAGTGTGACTTTCTGGCCAATTTTTATAGCATTTGATCAAGGAATGGAAGAGGGTAGTGATCTTTTCGTTTTTCAGCATTCAATTTTCGATAATCTTTGGATACACGCCATTTGTTCTTCACTCGAGTTGTGACTACCTCTCCATGTTCATTTGTGACAACAGTTATCCCACCCTTCTTAGGTAAATCTTGAATTGGAATAAACCATTCACTATCAGAAATTGGGTAGATAATACCATCTTGAAGAAGCTTGGTGATCTCTTCCCTAACTACCTCAAGGATGAGTGGATTGAGTCTTCTTTGTGGTTGTATAATTGGTTTAGATGATTCCTCAAGATGGATGTGATGCATGTAAAGGGCAGGGTTGATTCCTGGTATGTCATCTACAGTCCAACCTAAGACCTTTTTGTTTTCCTCTAATACTTGAACAAGTTTGGACTCCTCGATTTCAGTAAGTGTGGTAGAGATAATGACAGGATATGAGTGATCATGGAAGAGGAATGCATATATCAGGTGTGCATGAAGAGGTTTCAGATCAGTATCATCATTCACTTTTGGGCTCGAAAACTCAGGAATGGAAGAAGGGAATTCAGTTGCTTCGGGTTCATTTTCCTTAATAATGTCCAAGGTGGAGCAGTAGAGATCAGAGTTGAGATGTGATTCAAGAGAGTTTTCAAGATCCTCTAAATTAATGGAGTCTATTAATGAAAGGTCCACATCAACTTCACCATTTATGACTTTGTTAATCATAGTGCAAATTTCACAAGATCCGTTATCATTAGAACATGAAGAACATGGTGGATTTGGGTTCGATTGACTCTTAGAAGTGTCCTCAGAAGCATGGATTGAGAATGCAGAGTGATACTCAGATGGGTATCTCATGGCTTGGAAAATTTTGAACTTGACCAGTTGTTCACCGAATTCTATGGAAAAGATGCCTGAATGGACAACTATCTTGGTTCTCGCAGTCATGAGGAATGTTATTCCTAGAATTAGGGGAGATCGAGAATAGTTCGTCTCACATTCCATGTCAAGAACATAGAAATCAATAGGGAAGATAAGATCATTGACTCGGACAAGGACATCCTCAATTATTCCCTCGGGACTAGTTGTGCTTTGATTTTCTAACTTAATGACAACACCTATTGGATGTAAGCGACCTAGACCAAGGCTGGAGAAGATGGATTTGGGCATGACATTAATTGGGGCTCCTAGGTCTATGAGTGCATCATCAAATTTTGAACATCCAATTTGGCATGGGACTGTAAAGGTACCTGGATCTTTGCACTTAATGGGTATGGACTACTGGGTGGAAACATTTTCAAAGGGCCTAAGTTGCCTCTTGTGGGTGCACAATTCCTTAAGAAACTTGGAATACTTAGGAATTTGTTTTATGGCATCTAAGAGGAGAATACTGACTTCAACACGTCTAAAAATGTCGCGCATTTCAGGATCAGGTTCAAAGGACTTCCTTGGTTTAGAAACGGCTTGAGGAAAATGAATTGGGTTCCTTAGTGGAATTGAAGTAGGTGAGGGAATGGTTTCAGGTTCCTTTTAAATTTTCTTTTTCTTTTCCTTTTCTAGGTCAACATTCAAAGGAGGGATAGAGGACATATCTTGAGGCATAGTAATGTACTTTACCGATCTAAGTGAAAATGCACTTATATTACCCTTGGGGTTGGGTAATGGTTGAGCTGGGAGTTGGGATGAAATTGATTGTTTTTGCTGGATCAGGTGGGATGCAAGTTGACCTATTTGCGTTTCAATGTGTTTAAGGCTAGAACAGGTGAAGGAGGCAAGATCTTCCACTGCACTTTCCCATGGTTGCTTGGACGAAGAGGCTTGTCCTAGATTGGGATTTCCTTGATTTTGGTTCTTGGGAAATTGATTGTATTGGTTTTGGAATTGGGAGGGCTCACTAGGATAATGGAATCCAGGATGAGGATTGTTCCTTTGAGGTTGAGGAACAAAAGGATAAGGTTGATGGAAGTCACCACCACCTTGACCATATTGGAATTGGATTGGGTTTTGAGTAGGGAATTGAGGGGGATGAGAGATGGGATTACCATACCTCAATCCTTGGTTAATGTTAGAGGAGAAGGGCTTAGAGTGATGTTGGTTGAAGTTTCTAACAAACTGACCTGATAGTTGAGGATTGGTGTTCCGCTGAGCATATGATGTATTGAGCTCCATTGGTCTAGATGAATCAGATTGATCCTCTTGAAGTTGTGGACATGTGTCAGTTGGATGAGATGAAGAGTTGCAGATTCCACAGTTTTTGACAGGTCCTGGAAACATTGATTGTGGAGAAGATGGGGTTGGAGATTTTGTAGCCACAACTAGTTGTCGCACAAGACCTGTATGTTCACTCATCCACTCGGTCATCTTGTTCGGCTCAATTGATTGATTATCTTGGTCTTGTTTGACTTGAGCATGTGCTCGGGTATGGAATTGTTGTGTGTTTGCAGCCATGTTACTTATGAGATCTCTTGCAGCTACAGGAATATTATCAACCAGAGCACCACCACTTGCGGCATCAATGAGAGTTCTCTCCATAGCCAATAACCCCTCATAGAAGTATTGGATCAAGATTTGGTCAGGGATTTGACGTTTTGGGTAGGTTGCCCCAAGCTTTTTGAACCTCTCCCAATACTCATGGAGTGATTCACTTGGGAACTGATGAATACCACTTATTTCCTTTTGGATAGAAGCAGTACGAGAAGCAGGAAAGAATTTCTCTAAGAATAGTCACTTCATGTCATTCCATGTAGTTATGGAACTAGGAGGTAGGTAGTAGAGCCATGACTTAGCAGTGTCAGCTAGGAAAAAAGGGAATGATCGTAGTTTGATTTGTTCTTCAGAAACCCCTTGAGGCTTCATGGTAGAGAACACTACTTGGAACTATTTAAGGTGGAGATGTGGATCCTCACTGGCTAGCCCGTGGAAATGAGGGAGAAGAAGAATCAAACCCAATTTGAGTTCAAATTCAGCCTCTATATTTGGATATTGAATACCAAGAGGTTGGTAATTCATATCAGGGGCAGCGAGTTCTTTTAGGGATTGTTCCCTAGGATTGGCCATTTCAATTTCAACTGGTTGGATGAGGACTGGTTCTTGAATTATTTGAGTATCTCTTATGTCCCTCCTAAGTTGGCGAAGTGTTCGCTCAATTTCAGGGTCAAACAAATCTGAGGGATTGTTTGGGAGGCTTCGGGGCATTCAGATAGATTTTGGAAGAAATAGGAAGATGGGTTTTTCTTTGTGTTTCTTTTTTCAGTTTATGATTTTTAAGAGGAAGACGGGTTTTTCTTTGTGTTTTTTTCAAATTTTTTTAAAATTTTGTTTTTTTTTTGTTTTTTTGACAATAAACAGAAACTAATGACTACTTAAAGCACCATCCCTTGAAAAAACTCCATTTGAAATGCACGGCTGATTGTCGCCTATCGATCGGTCAAGGTTCCGGTGCTCTACTAATGTGTATAGCAGCACTCGGGTCGAATCCTCAGCGATGATACTTTGTAATAGTCATTTGTTTTTAGTTAATTGTATTATGATTGGACGGTTTGTTTGCAGAGCTTATGAAATAATTTATGTATGATGTTTGATTTAACAAATTGATAAATATTGGGGTGAGTTCATCATTAGGTAGTCAAGCTTTTGATATCCTTGGGCTTTGCTTTATATTTAATTAAATTAACACCCATGTCACAAGATGATTTTGATCGGAATTCCCAAGTGTTAAAGCTTTAATCCAAGCCGTAACTTAACTTAGGTTTATAATAATTACCATTACTTGTTTATGGTAGTGTATTTTTGGTTCCAATAATCCATGTAATCCACATATTAAACAAAACATGTCATTAATCCATGACATATAAAGTTCAACATACACAATATCAATTTAAAGAACATTCGTCGAGAAAAAGCTCTCAATCACTTAACATACCTAAATTACAACTCAACCCAATTAAAGATTTAACCCACCATTAAAATGATTACTAATCTGGTTATAATGATTATGGTGATGGATTATAAAGATAATAAAAAGAAAAGGACAAGATAAGAGTAGTGCGCCGAACACACACACAAACGATGAAGAAAATTAAAAATGGATTTTCGATTGAATGAGGAAGAAGATGAAGGGAAGGGTATTCAAATGAATTTAAACTATTTTAAGAACATAAATATTAAACTATAGAGGGTGGATGAGAATAAGGGATATTGAATAATTAACTTGCATTAAAACAGAATTACAAAGAAAGAGACTTACAAAATTAAAAAAACAAAGAACACGAAATTAAGTGAAAACAAAGAGAAGAGGAAAGGTATCTCAAGTGAAAACTTGAGTATGGAAGATCCTCCCAAGCCTTTGGAAAGGCCTTGGTCATGCCAATATGGTATCCTCTCTTCTGAAATTCAAACCCCTCTCCAAGAGAGAATGGGAGAGTATTTATAGCCCAAGGAGTGGACTATTTACATTCCATCAATACCCCTCCACTTGGCACGCAGATATGAACATTATGACAGCCTAATCTCTAGAAATATCCTTCTTCAATGTTTTAGAAAATAAATCTTTCCGACCACTCTAAAAACTTGGAGTCATTTGGACTTAAGGATCAACAGTTATATCCGGTTGATTAAAAAGATTAAAACTGTCCATTTCAATCCAGTATTTTTGAAGTCTAGAATGTGAAAGGGTTTTTTAAAATGAAGATGCCTTAAAATACGAATGGATTCTTCAAGAAAGTCGGCCACCTATATCTCCTCTTTCACACTGAAAAATATCATCTCGATTTGATGCTTACATCATGAGATATGTCATGAATACTATACTGATTTTAATTCTCGTCCAGAATGGTGGGCTGGACTTCAATGCTTCATTTGGCCCCCTTGTACATGGATTTGGGCCTTGAAATTTTTATCCAAGATGACATGTAGTGTCCCCCGAATTATGGTGGAGAGTTAATGTTTTTTGACTTCTAGATTGAGCCCAGTAAATCAATCTTCAAGGATGGTCCAGTCTGTTCACAGATTCTTTGGTCTTGTTTGTGAGGACCATATGACCCTTCAAATGGATGAATTGGCTCATGGTACCTTCTAATTAAATGTTGTATATTAAAATTATAATCCTAAAAAACAATAACAACACAATTTTTATCAGTATAGGGATAGTTATTATGAAAACATTATACTAACTCAATTGGACTACTTCTAAAAATGCTCAAAAATTATACTTAATATTAAAACATTAATATTTCACACAAATTATGCACATTTCAGATAAAATCAGTAAAGGGGGAATATAATAAGTCATGAAAATATTAATAACATCAATGGGCCAGACCTGCTCAAACCACCATCTCACACCAGTGTGAGAGGGGATGACTTCACCCATTCCCGGGAAGTTTATCCTAGATTTTTCTCCCGTATCCAGGCACCCTCTTCTCATAAACCATACTTTGTACTCAAAAAATCCAAACTCTTGTAAGCCACCCCTGGTGGTCCCAAATCTCAACTTCCCTGAAGTTTCTAGGCTATCGGGAGAACACAATCATTAACTTAAGGACACCTTTGAATGACTATGCATACCATGCCCCTAGCGGCTCTGCATATTGACAGCCCCTGGCCCGTCTAACAAAGGCAAGATTTCAATAGGCAATGCTTCTCTCCGTACACCTCTTGGCCTCTGAGCCCCCATGTAAATCCAGGGATTCGAAAACCTTATGAGCTATAGTTTACCAACATCTTTCACAACCATGCCTAAATATGATGGAATGTCTCTAACGAGAGTACCGAGAACCAGGAGAAGTCGTTTGATTTTGAAGAATGTCCCAGATGCAAGACATTAAACTGTTCTAAGCTCCAACTATCCTCTACGCTAACTAAATTCATAGGACAGGGACCATGCGTCCACACTCCTTATTAATACAGATGTTCCCAAACCCTTTCAGATGTCACACACCCTTTCCGAGCCACCCCTGGTGGTTTTCATATTCTCTAAGCCACCCATGGTGGTTTCCATAAGCTGGACTTCCATGAAGTCCTCAGGCCATCAAAAATGGGCAGTCATTGTCTTAAGGACACCTTTGCATTAATATGAATTCCATGCCCTCAGTGGCTCTGCCTATTGATTGTCCCTGGCATGTTTTCCTTAGGTAATGCTTTCCTACTTCTGTATTCCGATATGACTCCCATGCCTTGAGACATGCCCTGCATGTTGTTCAAATCTAATCATGTTCTCCCCATGTGCGTCTGGAAGGTATTGAGACATATTTTAATCAACTAAAACTCATGAGGGCCCTCACCCCACCATATCTGGTCAAATATGTTCGACTTAAAACATCAGTAATGATAGTCTTGTCGGCGGGACATTAAACCACTCACAAAAGAGGCGCAAAGCCCTCTAGGATGAAAACCTGAAAAGGGCGACCTCAGAAAAATATGAGCTATACCGCTGGGTCCACACCAAATGGGCCAATAAAAAATTAGTGTATTAACAAAAAAACAAAATAGAAAAAAAAATTTGTGGTGTTTTTCTACAAAACCACCAGCAATAATCAAACTATGCTCGCTGGATCTCATGGTCTAGACAAAAAATTACACCTCGTTTCTATTTTTATCAATTGTCTTAAACTCTGATTATTATAAGTTTAGTGAATTATCATATACAACAATCATGTCAAATAATTTCTATCATAGGTGATCACAGGAGAAGACAAAAAGAGCGCTAAGGAGAAAAAACTCTTTGTTCCATACCAAAGTTGGTGAGAAGGGCATCCACAATCCGGAGCCTCCTCTGGCATGAAAGGTTATTATAGGAGGTTTTCGGCAGATTCAAAAAGTTTTATTAGGTATTGATGAGAATACTCGATTGATTGATAGATATTCTGCAGTAAGGATGTCTCAGCTTCTGCACCAGCCCGCAGCGCTTCCTCCACCTATGTCGCCTTTGAGATAGCCTTCATCTCCTCCTCCATCTGCCACCCCCATTCTTCAATTATAGCCATGACATTATTCTCCTCCTGCAGCAGTGGTTGTATATCACTCCTCAGCATATCCAGTCGAGAACGATGCTTGATGAATTCTCCCTGAAGTCTCGCAACCACCCCGTCATGATCATGAGCTTCTATTAGGCAAAGATATCGGGTCGCGGAAAGGTAGGATTCAGATTGAGAAGAAGAAAGGCGAGATTTGAAACCAAAAATCCTTTCCCGGCTAGCGACCACCTGTTTCATTATGTATTAAAGACCATGTTAATCAAAGCCATCAAATCCAAGTAGCATAAACCGATTTCGTAGCTTCGGTAATTTCATCGGCATCTCGCCCAAGGGTGTTTGAGAAATCAGCTTCCAAATTTTCTCCCAATCCCTTTGGAGAGCAGGTAGAAGACTAGAAAATAATTATTGATCAGGCTCGAAGTCACTCTCGGACGAAGATACATACTCGGGGATGAGCATCACCAAGGAGGGACCCGATGAGGCTTCACCCGCAAACTCCGGCGCCATGACAACATCGACCATAACAATTGTGGTCACGAGCATGATTAGATCAGACAACAAAATCGTCAGCACCGAAGGTCGTGGTCCTAAAGCCCGAAAGTAAATAAGATAGATAATTATCCCTAATCATAAAAGGGAAGAGAAAGGATTCAGTTTCAAGAGATTGAGGAGATTTCCCTCGATCATCAGGGTGTTTGTGCCCTCAAGCTCTATGCCACCGCTTTCACTTGAGGAAGACGCTACATCTTCGAGAGGCAAGGAAGTCCTGGGAACCCCCCAGAGGTGTCTAGGACTGAAGGCCACACCCAAGGCCAGCAATTCCCAAAGTTGTCCCCAAGAGGTCTTCTACGGAGATCATGCTCAGGGAAATTACTCCCCCGGTAAACAAAATAATGGCCTGCTCTAGGTTTCCGACAACTGGCTTGATGGCTGGCTCTTCCTCCACCGCCATGGGATCCATCGGGTTAGAGGTAGCAGACCTTGTCAGATCTGGGGGCTCTTTGGTAGTCACGGGCGCCCCATCCTCCTCCAAAATTATAGAGGCTGTGTGATCAACGGGGGTCTTGTCTTCCAGTTGTTCCTCCTTTGGAATATCTATAATTGATGAAGATAGAAGGGAGGCATCTGCATCGCTATCCCCTCCAGCAGGGCCCGTCATCTCATCACGCTCAGGTATTTCCACAGGTCGTCCCTTAGACAATGAAGGAGCAGAAGGTATGACTGCTTGGGTAGCCACGACCAGGTCTCTGATTGGACCTACACCATAATGCCAAAACAATTAATAACGGGTAGAATCACAATATACAAGTTGGAAATTGGGGAAGCGAGAGCCATGATTACCTGATGTCCCCTTTCTGATCCGTTCCGATAATATGGATGCGTAATGACGTCTCTGGATCTACCCAGAGGACAATTCCCTGCTCAGAACACTAGGAGGAGCTGGAGGAGGAATGACCCTAGTTGGGTCCGCAATGGTCGCTTCCATGAGCTCAGCTGTGCCAGGAGAGCCCTCCTCGATGATCCCCGTAGTCAGAGGCACGTGTTCGCCTGCTGCGGTAACACAAGGAGTATACTCCAGGGAAGGAATTGTCCCCTGGGATTCCTCGGCACCCTGCATAGAGGGAAGAAACTTTAGAACCTTCACAGTAAAGGAGAAAGAAAGCCAGAATGGACGAGCATGGTGAAATCTTCTTCAGGATCGGACAATTCATAATTTTTTATCATCATCGACACCAGATTTGAGCAATAAAGCCGGTTTCAGAGTGAATGCACGTATGTATCCATCACCTTCAATGAGGTGACTATTTCTTCCAGATCCTCTTCCAATAGAAAGTGAGGTGGAGCGAAGATAGTCCCAATACATAGAAGATCGAGAGATATCGTTTGGAGTAATGACCAAACCTCTTCATTCGAGCCACTGACCCTCAAGTCATCCCAAATCCTCCACGAATCTGGAAATGTGGCCTTAATAAGAACAACTAGCCCGGGGGGGTCAACCTGAGAGGGTCAGGCAGTGGCATGGGCTATGGAGGCCCCAACAGCTATGGTTGTTCTCTAGATCTCGTCGCCACCCTAGAACTCTCTAGAGCTACTTGTGGGTGGCACCTCATGGGTATGGGGGAATTACCATTCCTCAGCCGCAGCAGGGGAACCAGTAAAATAATCACCCCCTGAAGAGTGATCGCTTTCTTCCTCCCCCTCATTAGTCACCAATCACAGCATGTCCTGGACTCGATGATTCAATACCACATAACCCTGACGTGCATGAATGTAGGTCTCAAGGTCCCGGAGATACCAATTGGCCCTCTCTGGGTCCACATTGTAAAGAATTTCAACGGGAGAAGATATGTAGCCCATTCCGTCGAATGCAATTTCTGACTCCTAGAGATACTGCCACAAAGAACGGGGGTACTGGCTGCGAATGGATGCCCGACCACTAAATTCATCATCCCATTGGCCTTAGGCCATCGGGAAGGCAGCATCAGCAGGAATGGCTAACCCTCACCGGGCAGCTTCGAGGGCATGTGAGGATACACCCCTGCCCATTAAAATCTTCCCAAGGAGAACGAGACCAGTAGGGTTGCTGAGAACCTTTCCCGGCCTGGTTGGAGCATTTTCCCCCTTCCGCTTCCTCGTACTCTTCAATGGATTAGGAATCGAGATAGTGGGCACCCACAACCCTAATTGACCATTCGGGTACGATGGCACCTAGGAGTTAGTATAGCTTTTGGATAAGAAAGGCATGGAGTCTACAAGTGCGGGGGTCATAACCTCACAACCAGTATCCTCCCGGGGGAACATTAACCACAATTATCTGGACACTATTAGAAGGTGGTTCCCGTGGGCTCCATTGATTGCAGGAGGACACAACGCCTGGACGCAGCCAAATTGACACCCGAATCGGAATGGCACATACCCCTCATAGATAAGTTCCCCACTAATATGATCCACCAGAATACCCTCTCAGAGGGAAAAGAGGTAGCCCTTCTTGTTATATTCCACCATATGGTGTACGTGATTACACCGGTAGGGGAGGGATATGGTCGGAAATTGAAATGATCATAACTCAAGATCCGATTCGACATCAGACACATATTATGAACTGTCTGTTTTTCATCCTTCTGTTGGGCCACCCACTCCTCGGGCATAACCCCGCTGGTCAGTTGCAAATACGACCGGAATACGGTGCCCGGAATCTGAAAAGGGTTGATGAATGTATAGAAGTTCTTAATATGCGCTCCCAGACATCCCCAGAGGATTTGAAAAGGGCCGGCTACCTTGTTTGGATGATTCCCGTCGGTAATATTGCCTAGTAACCGATAAATCCTATCCAGTACCGGGACGACCAAGTTGATGATGTTTCCGGTGGCCAGTTGTGCCGCCATCACAAAATTAGAGACCCACACGCTACAAGTCTCGCATACGAGCAATATCCATCCACTCAAGAACATGGACAAATATGCCGCCATGCGGAGAAGTTGATCAATGTCCGACACCAGTTCCCACCCCCATCTTTTGAACTGGACCTCCTCCAGGATCTTCCAATAGATGCCCCTCTGCCTTCGGGACTCCATCGTAGGGCAGGTCATGGGATTACAAAGAAGAGCCATGGACTTGCTCTCTCTAGAAAAATCCTTGATCCATTCACGATATGGGACAAGATGTTTCAGATATGTATCTTTCGAATGCTCCCAGGCCTGATCAATAATCTACTTCACCAAGGGAGGAGTCCTCTCTTCTTTGTCCCACACAAAAGGGGGAGGTAGGAATTCATCGTGCATGCCTCCAAAAATAGGGACCCTTGAGATATAGAAGACATCCCATATACTGATACCTACCTCCCCATGGAACAGATGGAATGTGTTGGTATCTAGACTCCAAAGACTCATAAACTTCATAGCAAGGGCCTGGGGCCGATGGGTATAGGTCTGGGAAACCAAGGAAGCTTCATATAAGCCTACGACTCATAATTCCCCCTCAAACTCCGCACAACTCTGGCGAACCCAGAAGGGCCACCCTTATGCCAATGACATAAATGCCCATCCAGGATGGGGGTCTTGGTCCGTTGACCAGCCATGTTGGCCATTCACCATAGAATTACGAGCAATACTCCTGTAATAGTGAATTTCCCCATCCTATTGACCTTGTTCTCCTGCCGGGGACACAGGATGGTGATTCCGCACAGATCTAGCAGTTGTATCCCTTGGGGAAGGCCACCATCTGACATATATCACAAATCAAGGGATATTAATAGTAAATATCCATGCTGTAAGATTTTTGTCACGAGATGGTACTGGAATCGGTGTATCAGACAGTAAACCGAACCCGTAGGTGGGAATGCTGTTGGAAAAGGGGTACTCCTATTGTGACTCGGAGAGCAATTTGGCAAGGAAGGGGTACACTAGGGAGTGGCGGATTCCATCATGAACATAACTGGACCCATCCTTCAGGCATTGATCACCAATTATGAGAGGCTCGGCAGTAGGACTAGGTGCAGGGCGAGGAGGAATAATATTTTCTCCCTACATTATGAAAAACAGGTGATTGGTTATTCTAAAATAATGAAATTTGGACAAAAATACTAGGTATTTGGAAAAGGACTCCATTAAGGGGACTTCACGATGAGTTCTATGAGCATGACTTCAAAGGTGGTTTTCAACGGCTGCATCCCATGAACCAACCCTACGTGGAACAAGTCCACAGTGCTCTAGCCCATAGAGAATTGGCTATAAAACTGCGAACTAGGATGCTCCGTGGAATCTCAATCCCGGATTTAAATATTTATGTCTTGAAATTTAAGAAATTTTCAAAGTCCAGATTATTCCAGTCTACAGAACATCAAAACCGCGTAGCGAGTTCCTACACGTCCTGTTGTAACATGTTTTTTAATTGATTAAAAGTGTTAGTTCATGGCAGGGTGGTTGGTCCGTGGGTGAGGACATTCGCAAATTAGGATTTTTGCAAAGGAGCAATCACGCAGAGACGAAAGGAAAAATATCTGTGTTCACGAGGAGTCCGGTAAAAGAAAAAGGAACGACCACCCGTATTTATAGGCATGGTCCCCTACCGGGTCCACTCCCCTACCGCAAACCACCCAAGTTTCAGGACCACTCTACATCCGAATAGTCTCCTCTTTGTTCCGATCGGACCCCATTTCGATGGGGGGCATTTGTAGGGTCCTGAAAAATCTTCAAAGGAGAATGAGAATACCCTTAATTCAAGAAAGGATTCTACCCAATTTCCTTCGAGGAATTGGTCAAAATGAGGAGAATACTCAATGGTTGGAAAAAGAAAAACCGGTCTGCGGACCGGTCCAATATTAACGATACTAGGATGGTTCTGCGAAGCGCCCCCCTATGCGGAACGCTGTTGTTTGTAGAACAGATGTAGGGATCCTCCACGGGCGCAAAACAGGATGGGTGCCAGGCCGGTCCTCTGACACGAACCACCCCAATAGTGAACCACGCCAGCCGGCCCATGCCGCATGCACTGTCGTTCGTGGAATAGAGGTAGAACCCTATGTGGCTGTGAAGCACCCCTCGAACCGACCTGGTTTGCGGGTGAGGTGCACTCAATGCCCCAGCGAGTTGTAGATTGACCAAGTCATCTGTAAACCTGGTTTTCGGTCATGGGCCTCTGAAAAAGGTGTCGCATGACCACAATAGACCCCTTTTCCTCTCCTTTATAAAAGGACATCGAAGGGGAGAAAATGGAGAGATCAATCAGATTCGGGTGGAAAGATTTCAGAGGAAGGATCTTAGGATTTCACAAACAATGAAGTTCCAATTCGTGAACCAGAATAGGTATGAAGCTGGGAACGAATTAATAAGGAACCAAAAATGAATAATAATTTGGTGAACTGCAAAATTAATATAAAAAAAGACCGTGAACCATGGCCCCTCTGTGGATGTACTCCCAGCGGACCAGGGAGTTTATGCCCCGTTTTCGAACTGACGCACAGAGTAGCACCCTTCTACGCGGGCACATCCCTGACTGACGGACCGCCGGCAAGCATCGCCCTTGGACGCCACTGCCCGTGTGGACTCCCCTGCATACCAACCTGGTACGGGGGGCGAACCCGAAGCTGCGTACCACCCTCGTATGTGGGATGACTATCAGTCCGCGGACTACCCTGGTTCACGGACGGCCTCTCCAGCCAGGTAGAACCCCCCTACGCGAAGGGCGCCACTCTTCATACACTTGTGGGACCCGCCAACTCATTCGGTGTTCCCATTCCCTGAGTCATATAAAATCCTCCTAATCTGGCATGATCCATCACACCCCCTGATTGGTCTATTCATCGGCCCCGAGCCAAGGCCTCTACTGAAGCCACCAGACCCATATGATGCAACCTTCAGGCACATCAGTGCGCTACCTTGAGTTCACATACCCACGATATGCGAGGGAAAAGGGGTAACTCCGGCCCTTGAGTGGATTCCCGAAGTGTTCCTGGGTTCACATTCCCACGGTAATGTAGCGTCAAAGCCCAAAGTCCCCTTTCTGCCTCTCCACTTGCCAGATTGGGGGAACCCACTTCAATTTCCCTTCAACTCGGGCGGTGAGCACTTCTACCCTCTTCTAGGAGTGAACAGGGCAACCTCCCTTGTGTAAGCCCCTAGATTTTCTTGCCGGAGGTAGCACCCATGCACCTCTGTACTTCCCTGGAGCCAGGGGCCAAGAGGGGAGATGGACACAGGGGATTTAGTTATCCTTTCCCTCTCCCTCTGGGCACTGTCACCATAGGGCCTCTATCCTGGAGTAATCCCCGACCTCTTGGGCCGCCATATGCGTAAGCCCCACTTCGCTTCCCACAGACGCACCTTTCGCGACGTGATCATCAGGTCTCTGCTGCCTCTTGTTTCTCACACCGAGCATGACTCATGTGGGCTTAGAGTAAGCACCAACCCTGACCCATCGCCTATGGTGAACTATGAGGACTTTGATCCATGTCATGGCATGGTACGTAAGAAGCGTCCCTGAGGTTCAAGCCCACCACCCGACCATTCTGACCCCCTTCACGTCAGTTCGTCCTTCATCCCGCATGACGTTAAACTGTACTCTCGAACTACATGGACTTTGATCACTGTCTCCTATGTGGGGTGCGTAGGAAGCCTCTCCGAGGTTCAAGACCAACAATAGGTCAATCCGACCCCCATTACGTCAGTTAACCCACATCTTGGGCCACCTTAGAGTGTATGCTCCATCCTAAACCGAACCACAAGGATTTTGATTCCTCTCGTAAGGATACGCAGGAAGCCCGTATCACGGGTTCGGTCCAAACTCTCAAGTAGTTATCTGTCCCCCCTGGATGACAATAAACTATAGAGCGCCCAGTTATGAGTCTTCAAATCAGAGCCGTCTCAATGAGTCCAAAGTCCTCAGAGTCATTAATACAATGAGGGATGGTAAACCTCAAGCCAAAATGATTTCGAATCCCTACGTTCAGCTGACGATTTCCAACCAGGAGTAATCTATGGATACTGTTATTGGGTATAAACCCAAGATTCGCGAACATATGAACACGTCTTAAATCTATAAGAGAGTCTCGGAACAGGAAATAATTCCCCCCTAAATGGGTGCGATGATCCTGACTTCCCATCCTCTCGACCAATGTGAGTTCTTAAGCATTGCTGGCCAAATCACCCAATGAACGCCTGCCTTTGGAAACCAGGTCCACGTATTGTTGCATATGGAACCATTGGGCGTTTCAAAATGAAGGCCGATATACCCGAACTTAGAGATTTACCGGAGCTCAGCCCTCCGTAAGATCAACATTCATGCGCCTCTGTCCCTTCCCATAGAAATGGTTCGAAACAACCCCTAACAATCCCGAATAATGTAAAAAACTCTAAAAACACTTGGAAATCCATGAAAAACATAAGACCCTTAATACCGTAAAAAACCATAAAACCCCATAAAAACCATTAAAAATAAAAAAACACTAAAAAACCTTTAAACAACTATATAAATTATAAACATATAATAACCTTAAAACATTGAAAAACTAAAAATTCACTAAAAACCCAAAAGACCCTGAAAACCATAAAAACCTAAAAACCATTGAAAACCCATAAAACCCCTCAAAATCCCTAAAAACCAAAAAATCCTGAAAACAATCCAAAAAAATGGCCTAAAATTTATTAAAATCAAAAAAACCATAAAAAACCTAAAAAACGCAGAATACCATAAAACCCCTAAAAAAATTCAAAACTATAAAAAACAATAAAACCCTTAAAATCTCTAAAAATACAAAAAACCCTCAAAAACCCTCAAAATATCAAAAAATCCTAAAAAACTAAAAATACCCCAAAATGCACTAAAAGACCCTAAAACCCAAAAAATTACTTAAAAATAATTAAAAAACCTTAAAATCTCCAAAAACCCTAAAATCCCATCAAAATCGAAAAAGGAAAAAAAACTCTAAAACCCCCTAAAACCGAAAAACCATAAAAACCCTCAAAAATCGTAAAACTCAAAAAACCACTAAAAATAGAAAAAATGTATTAAAAACTCTCAAAAATTTAAAAACACCAAAAATCCCTAAAAATTATAATACCCCTAAAAAAATTAATAAAACCCCTAAAAACCTAAAAACCATAAATATCTTAATAATCCCAAAAAAATCCATGAGAACATAAAAACCCTAAAAACCTTGAACACACCCTAAAAACAATTAAAAATCCCTGAAAACATTAAAAGAAACTAAAGTACCATAAAAACCCAAAATGACCACTAAAATACTAAAACACCTTAAAAACCCCAAAAAAGTTAATAGGCATTGGAAAACCTTAAAATCCATAAAATCCTCAAAACCCCCTAAACATTAAAATGACCATAAAACCCCTAAAACTCCCTAAAAACATGAAAAACCCAGAAAATCCAGAAAACCCCAAAAAATCTCTAAAACCACTAAAATACTCCTAGAAACCCTAAAAACCTAAAAAATTTGCTAAATACTAGTAAAACCCCCTAAAAACCCTAAACGCCCAAAAAACCTTGAAAAAAAACCAAAAACCCTTAAAACCCCTAAAAATGTTATTTTTTTTTAAAAAAACATAAAACTCCCTCTAAAATCCCAAAAAACTATAAAATCCCAAAAAACCCTAAAAAACATAAAAAAACATGAAAAAACCTAAAAATAACTCAAAACCCTAAAACCCCTAAAAACACTAAATCCATAAAAATATTAAAAAATCCATAAAAATCCCTAAAATGAAAAAAATTCAAATAATAATGAAAAGCCCCTGAAAATATAAACTCTTAGAAAACAATAAAAACCATAAACCTATAAAAACCACAAAAAAATCTAAAAACCATCCAAACCCCTAAAAACAACAAATACTCTAAAATACCTTAAAAACCCAAAAAGTCCCTACAAACTAATAAAAACACAAAAACTCCTAAAACCTGAAAACACAAAAACCCCTCAAAATTCGTAAAAAACCTAACAAAAATAAGAAATCTAAAAAGACCTGAAAATACCTATGAACCTAAAAATCCTTAAAAACCCTGAAAACTGCTAAAAACCATAAAAACACAAAAATGTTGAAAAAAAATAAAACCATCAAATACCATAAAAATCACTAAAAACTTTAAAAACCATAAACCCCATAAAATGTTAAAAACAATAAAAACCATAAAACCCCTATAAAACAAAAAACCCCTAAAATCCCAAAAAACCATAAATAATATAAATACCCTAGAAACCCATAAAAACTCTAAAAACACTCAAATCCCTAATAACCCAAAAAATATATACCTAAAAATCCTAAAACCCTCAAAAACATACACATCCAAAAAATCTCAAAAAATTCCTGAAAATGTAAAACACTAAAAACAATTCAAAAGACCGAAAATCATAAAACCTCCCAAAAATATGAACAACCAAAAAACACAAACCCAAAAAACCGAAGAGACCCACTAAAACCTATAAAAACCCTTTAATCCTCTAAAAACATTAAAAACTATAAAACCCTTAAAGACCCTAAAATCTCAAAAAATTGTAAAAAACCCTAAAAACCATAAAATTAATAAAATTACCTTTAAAAATCTATAAAAACATAAATTAAATATATAAACCTTGAAAACCACCTAAAAACCAGAAAACCCATAGAAAACTAAAAAAACAAAAAACCATGTTACCCTAAACACCACATAAATATTTAAAAAACGTTTAAATATAGTATAATGTTAAAAAATCAAAAAATATATTAAAACCCTTAAAAACTAAAAATACCCTAAAACCCCCAAAAGATTGAAAAAAATATGGAAAACTCCTAAAACCTCTGAAACCCTATAAAAACCCTCAAAATCCATAAATAACCAATAAACCCTAAAATCCCTAAAATTCATAAAAATCACCTAAAAACCATGAATATGTGGAAAAATAAAAACACAATGAAAACCCTAGAAAACCTTAAAACCCCCTAAAAACCGTAAAACCCTAAAAACCCAAAATACCACTAAAATCGTTTATAAACATTAAAGCCCATTAAAATCAATAAATATATTAAAAAAATAAAAAAAATAGAAATTAAAAAAAATCAAAAAACCCCCCAAACACTAAAAGAACATAAAACCATAAAAACAATAAATACCCAAAAAACAAAAAAAAAATGAATCTCGTAAAACGAACATAAAAGACCTTGAAAACCTAACAAACCCTAAAACCTATTTAAAAAGATGAAAACCAAGGAGAACCATAAAAATCCCTGAAAACCATTAAAACCCATTAAATACCTAAAAGCCATAAATACCAAAAAAGTCCACTAAAAACTACAAAAACCCTTAAAAATGCTATTTTTTTAAAACACTAAAAATAATAAAATGAATAAAAAATCAAGAATACCATAAATCCCAAAAAGGATATAAAAACCAAAAAAATCATAAAAAAAATTAAAAAACCTTGAAAACCCCTAAAAAATATTAGAATCTATAAAACAACCAAAATCCCATAAAAATCCAAAAAACCCTAAAAATTCCAAAGAATGTTAAAATAACTAAAAACCCTAAAAACTATAAAATCCCCTAAAAACATTTAAAAACCCTAAACCCATAAAACCACTAAAACCACTAAATTTCTAAAAACCCGTAATCCCCAAAAAGATGTTAAAAAATATTAAAACCCTTCAAAACCCTAAAAGACTCAATAAGACTCCAAAACCCCAAAATAACCATAAAACCATCAAAAACATAAAAACCCGAAAACCCCTCATAATCCCTAAAAAACCTAAAATACCCAAAACACCTTTAAAACCTAAAAAAGCCAAAAATTCAATAAAAAAATAAACCCATAAAAATACAAAAACCCTAAAAAACCCCCAACACCATAAAACATGTAAAAATACTAAAATTCTAAAAATAAATAAAATAAAAAATACCACAATAAAAATTCTAAAACCCTACAAACCGTTAAATTTTTTAAAATTCTCTAAAAACATTAAGATCTGTAAAGAATTCAAATATAACCCTTGAATACCCAAAATGACCGTAAAATCACTGAATAACACTAAACCCCCCCAAAATATTTAAAACCCCTAAAACCCCTCAAAATCCCTAAAACCCTGAAAAACCCTAAAAACTATAAAAACCCTATAAAAATCCAAAAAAACATTGAAAATGTAAAGAACCCTAAAAAATATGGAGAACCATTTAAAACCAAAAAACCCTTAAAAACATAAGAAACTCTAAAAACCATAAAACCCCTAAAATACCATAAAAACAGACCCATACCCCCCAAACTCAATAATATATCCCAAAATACCCTAAAAACCCAAAAAACACTTAAAAAGTGGAAACCCAAAACCCCAAAAAATCCGTAAAACCCTAAAAACCACTAAAACCCATAATAACCCTAAAAAATCTCTAAAATACTTGAAAATTAAAAGACCCTATAAATCCGGAAAAACCCCTTGAAATCCACAAAATCCCCTAAAAACATTATAACCCCTATAAAAACAAGACTCTAAAATTATTTTAAGACCCTAAAAATTTAATAAACTCTAAAAAACCATAAAATAATTACAAAAATCAAAAAACCCCTCAAAACCCTAAAAACATGAAAACCATAAAACCCCTAAAAACCATGAGAAACCCTAAAACCCATCAAAATCAATCAAATCCCTAAAAACCATATAAATCCTATAGAATCTCTAAATATCCCAAAAAACATAAAAAACATTAAAACACCTAAAACAATAAAAACCCTGAAAAACGTTAAAACCCAAAAATCCATAAAATCCCTAACACAAATAATAACTCTAAAACCCCTGAAAACCCATAAAAATGTAAAAAAAAATTAAAAAACCTTAAAACCCTTTAAAACTCAAAAAAATCCAAAATACCCTAAAAACCCTTCAAAAACCTGAAAAACATAAAAATATAAAAATTCCTTAAAAATACATGGAATCCTAAAAACCCTAAAATAACCAAAAAAAACTCATCACAATAAAACCCCCTAAAAACCTAAAAAACCCTAAAACCACATAAAAACTCAAAAAACATAATTAAAACTATAAAACCACTAAAACCCCTAAAAAGTAAAAAAAACTCTAAAAACCGTAACACCCCAAAAAAACTCAAAAAAACCCATAAACCCAAAAAACCAAAAAACCTTAAAAAATTTAAAACCATCTAAAACCCTAAAACCCCATAAAATCCCTCAAAATCACTAAATACCAAAAAACCATAAATATCCTAAAAAATTATTAAAAATACCTGAAAACGTAAAATACCCATAAAACCATAAAACACCCATGAAAACCATAAAACCCCAAAAAACATCAAAAAACCTATAAACCCTTAAAAACCCTAAAACCCCTAAAAACTCTAAACCACTTAAAACTGCTAAAAATGTTAAAAAGAATAAAAAACCTTAAATACACCAAAGAACTCAAAACATCCCTAAAACCCAAAAGGCCCTAAAAACCCAAAAAACCCTACAACCCCTAAAAACCATCAAAACCTCTAAAAATTTACATAATATCTAACAACCTTAAAAATCACAAAAAATCTAAATAATAACTTAAAATTCCTGAAAACATAAATGACCCTAAAAACTACGAACCCCCCCTAAAAAAACCTCAAAACCCCAAAAGACACTAAAAACCTACAAAATAATCCAAAATCCTTTTAAACCCCAAAAATATTTAAAACTATAAAAAAACATAAACACCATAAAGAATAAAAAACCCTTAGAACATCAAAAATACAATATAATATATTAAAAAACCTAACAACTCTAATAAACCATTAAAATAACCAAAAACACCAAAAACCCATAAAACCACAAAATCATAAGAATCCAAAAAACACTAAAATCAATGAAAATGTAACAAAACCCTAAAAACCTAGAAAAAACACTAAACACTCTAAAAACACCTAAAAAACTTTAAAACCCATGAAAACCCATAAAACCCTAAAACTATAAAAACACTAAAAATCAATAAAACAAATAAAAACATTAAAAACTCAAAAAACCGTTAAAACCTATAAAAACTAAATCCATAAAAACCCAAAAGATCCTAAAGCCCATGGAAACCCCTAAAATCCATGAAAACATTAAAATACCCTAAAACCCAAAAAATCTATAAAAACCCTCAATGAACCTAAGAACCATAAAAATCCTAAAAATCATTGAAAATATAACAAACCAAAAAAACAATGAAAAACCCTTGAAAACCACAAAAACCCACAAAAACCCACAAAACCCCAATAACTCTAAAAACATTAAAATCCAAAAAACATGAAAAAACTGCACAAATCCTAAAAAACACCATAAAACCATAAAAACTCAAAATAACAATAAAAACCATAATTTTTTTTCTAAAAACCTTAAAAATATGAAAATCCCATAAAATCCTTATAATTGCAATTACAACTCTGAAAACACTTAAAACTCTAAAAATGTTAATAACTCTAAAAACCATTAGAACCCCTAAAAACTAAAAACCCTCTAAAATTCATAAAACCATGAAAGCAGTAAAACCATAAAATTCCTGAAAATCCCTAAAACCCCTCAAAATAAATAAATTCCTAAAACTCTAAAATCCATAAAATCCATAAAAAATCCCTAAACATCCATGAAAAATGTAAAAACCCTAAACCCCTAAAAAATATTTGAAAACCATAAAACCCCTAAAAACCTTTAAAACCTTTAAAACCCATAAAAACCCACTAAAACTAAAAAACCTATTAAACCCCAAAAAATGTTTAAAAAATACAAATACCGTAAAACCCATAAAAACTATCCAAATACCTAAAATCTCAAAAAGACACTAAAATCCCTAAAACCAAAAAAAATCCTAAATAACCCCTAAAACTTTGTAAAAATGTAAAAACCCTAAAAACACTTTAAACCACTAAAAACCCCTAATAACCTTTAAAATCACTAAAAACCTATAAAAACTATAATGAACCCATAAAAAATCAAAAAACCCTTAAACCCCTAATAATGTTAAAAAAACTATAAAAACCAATAAACCCCTAAAAAAATAAAAAAAAATCACTTAAAACCCCAATAGATCCTAAATACCATTAAACCCAAAAAATATTAAAAATTCTGGAAAGAAACAGAAAACCCTCTAAATCCCTAAAAACCCTAAACACTATAAAATTCATAAAAAACCTAAAAAATTACCTGAAAAAGTAAAAAACCCTAAAAACCATGAAACACCCTTCAAAACCCTAACATACTCAAAAAACCTATTAAAACCTTAAAACCCACTAAAAATATAATAACCCTTAAAACCTAGAAAAATGGTCAAAAACTCAAAAAACCATAAAAAACCCCAAAAACTAAAAAAACCCATAAAATCCCAAAAAAATCAAGAAACCCCTAAAAACCCTCAAATCCTCAAAAACACAAAAACACTAAAAGTCTAAAAAACATAAAAATGCCTCAAAATGATAAAATGTAAAAAATCCCTAAAACCCTGAAAAAACCCTTGAAAACCATACAATTCGTAAAAGTATTAAAACCACATAAAAAACCTAAAAACCCATTAAAAAAAATAAAAAACCATAAAATCCATAAAAATGTTAAAAACACTAAAACCTATTAAAACCCCTAAAAACTCGAAAAACCCTTGAAAAGCCAAAATTACCGTAAAACACCTAAAAACTAAAAACCCTAATAAACCATTAAAATAATCAAAACCCATAAAACCCCTATAAATCCCTCAACTATAAACACTATAAAAATCCCTAAAAAACCTAAAAATCTCAAAAAATCCTAAAACCCCCCAAAACACCTAGAAAACAATAAAAACCCTTAACCATTAAAAACATAAACCGATTAAAATCCTAAAAACAAATAAAACCTCTAATGACCCTTAAAACCCCAAAAAATTAAAAAACTCAAGGAAAATTAAAAACCCCTAAAACAAAAGAATAACCTTAAAACACAAAAGATCTTAAAAACCCTGAAAACCCGAAAAAACCCTAAAAACCATTAAAACCCATCAAAATTAAAAAAAAAATCATAAAACACTAAAAATCATAAAAATACTAAAAAAGCTCCAAAAATCCTTGAAAACATAAAAAATACTAAAAACCTTGAAATCCCATAAAAAACATAAAATCCCCTAAAAACTATAAAAATTCTAAAACCCCAAAAAAATCCTAAAAACCCAGTAAAACCCTAAAAATCCTTTAAACCCCTAAAACATTTGAAAAACTTAAAAAAAAAATAATCACTCTAAAAAACACAACACAACAATAAAATACCAAAAAATACAAAAAAAATACAAAAAAACCATGAATACCCTTCAAATCCATAAAATCTGAAAATACAAAAAAACCAAAAAAATTATGAAATCCATTAAAATCCATGAAAAATTAAAAATACCTAATAGACCTGAAAACATAAAAACCCCTAAAACATTAAGAAACACTAAAACCCCATAAGAAGAAAAAACCCCTCTAGACACTCTAAAAACCCTTAAACCCCTAAAAACATTAAAAAACTCTAAAAATCATTAAAACATAAAAAACTCCAATAACCCAAGAAAAATAAATAAGGCCCCTAAAAACCCTAAACACCCCAAAAACTCTGAAAACCCATGGAAATACCCATAATCCCTCAAAATCCCTCAAAATACCTAAAAACCCAAAAACCATAAAAATCCTAAAAAATCCCTAAAAATCCCTGAAAACAAAAAGACCATAAAACCCTTAAAACCATAAAAACCCCTAAAACCCATATAACTATAAAAAAACCCATATAACTCTAAAAAATCCCTAAAATCTCTAAAAATAATTTAAACCACTAAAAAAATTAAAAAACATATAATTTTTTTTTAAAAAACTAAAAAACTAAAAAACCCCTAAAAATCAAAAAATACCCTAAAAACCTTGAAAATCCATAAATACCTAAAAACCTAAAAAACACAGAAAACCCTTAAAACCCCTTGAAATTTATCAACCCCTAAAAAACCTAAAACCCATAAAAATCTAACAATCCCCTAAAAGTCATTGATTACTTAAAACACCTAAAACCCTAAAAACACCTAAAAACCATCAAACCCTCCAAAAACCATAAGAAACCCTAAAAACCAAAAAAACTAAAAAAATCCCACTAAAAAACCCTTAAAACCCTAAAAAATAAAAAAAAATAAAAAAACCTAAAACCCCTAAAAACTCAAAAGAAAACCTAAAACCCCCAAGAGACCTCAAATAGCCCTCAAAACCCTAAATATCCAAAATATCCTAAATGCCCCCAAAATCTCTAAAAACCACAAATGTTATAAAAACCCTACAAACCATAAAAATCCTAAAATTAACTAAAAATCCATGATTAGTGTTTTTGGGTGTGGGTCGATTGACCCCTCCCCTCCCTTGTCTGCTGTGTATCTTTTTTCTTTTTAATAAATTTGGGGGGGCCGGGAATAGCCCGACCCTCACATCTTCATTGCCCTAAAAAACCTTTAAAACCCCTAAAAATCCATAAAATAGTAAACACCCCTTAAAAACAAAAAAACCTAAAAGATCTGTAAAGATCCCACAAAATAGTAAAAATCCCTAAAATCCCTAAAAACCCCATAAAAACCATAAAACCCCTAAAACCATAAATACCACTAAAAACCAACTAAAAACTCTAAAATCCCTTAAAACCCAAAACAAATATATATATATATATAATATTAAAACCCTAAAAATATGTAACAACTCTAGAAAACCATAAACCATTAAAAACTCCAAAAACCCCTAAAAACCCCAAAAACCATAAAACCCTAAAAACCTAGAATAAGCCTAAAAATACTAAAACCCCTAAAAATCATTAAAAAACCTAAAAATAAAAAAAATCATTAAAACCCATAAAATTCCCGAAAAATGTTAACAATACAAGAAATAATGAAAAAATTCTAAAACCCTAAAAACACCAAAACACCAAAAACCTGAAACTCCTAAAAACCCTTTAAAAACTCTAAAATATTTTAAATCCCTAAAATTGTTAAAAATCTCTAAAAACCTTAAAACTGCTAAAAACTAAAAAACCCTAAAAAAAACTCCCTAAGAACCCAGAAAAACACTAAAACCCCTAAAAACCCCCAAAACTAAAAATCCCTGAAATCCATTAGATTTATAAAATCCATAAAACTATAAAAATCATAAAATATACCTAAAGATCCCTAAACAAACAACCCCAAAACCACTAAAAACCCATGAAACCCCTAAAAACTAATTAAAAAATTAAAAATATCTAAAAAAAATAAATCCTCTAAAACCCCACTTAAAACTCTAAAACCCTTGAAACCCCTAAAAACAATTAAAATATCTAAAAATGCTTAATACCCTTAAAAACTCAAAAAACCTTAAAACCCAAAGAACCTAAAAACCCTAAAAAACATTTGAAACCCCTAAAAAGAAAAAAAACTAAAAAATCCCAACAACCTTAAAAATCATAAAGACCATAGAAATCCTAAAAACACCCTTAAAATCGCTAATAAAATAAAAACCAAAAAAAAACATGAAAACCTACAAAAAGACCCTAATTAATAAATAACCCTAAAAACATATAATAACCATAAAACCACACTAAAATTTATAAAAACCATCTAAACCCCTAAAAACATTAAAAAATATAAAATCTACTAATGCCCAAAAAATATAAAAAAACATAAGAACCTAAAATGACCCTAAAAACCAAAATTCTCCTAAAAACCCTAAAACCCCCAAAACACCTAAAAACATTGAAAGACACTAAAATACCTCAAAAACCCTAAAAACCATAAAACCCCTAAAAACCATAAAAATAATAAAAAATACCTAAAATCCCGAAAAATGTAAACAAACATAAAAACACTAAAAACCATTAAAACCATGAAAACACCTAAAAAACATAAAAACCCTAAATCCCCATAAAACCCTAAAAGTGACTAATAAATCTAAAAACCATTAAACCACTAAAAATTATAAGAAACTCTACAAAACTTTTAAAATCAGAAATGAATAAACCCCCAAACACTCTAAAACCATGAAAAGCATTAAAACCCAAAACCCCCCAAAACCCCCAAAACCTCAAAATCCCTAAAATCATAAAAAAATACTAAAAATCATAAAAATACTAAAAAAATACATAAAATACATGAAAACATAAAAAAACCTAAACACTAAAAACCACAAAAAACTATAAAACCCCTAAAACCATGAAAACCCCTAAAAACCAATAAAACCCTGAAAAACCACTAAAAATATAAAAACCATTACATCCCTTAAAAAACAAAAAGTCCCCTAAAACAATGAAAATCATAAAAACCCTAAAAAGCTTGAAAATAACTGAAAACCCATCGAATTATATAAAAACCATAAAAAACCATAAAAACAATAAAAATCATAAAAAATAACTAAAAATCCCTAAAAACATTAAAAACCCTAAAAACAATAAAACCCCCCAGATAACCAAAAAAACCCGATAAAACTTAAAAAATCATAAAACCCATTAAAAAACAAAAAACACTAAAAATTATTAAAACCCTCAAAACCCCTCAAAATGATAATAAACCCTTAAAACACAAAAAAACCCCTAAAAATTCTAAAAATACTAAAAATCCCTAAAAACCTGAAACACCCAAAAACCCAAAAAACCCAAAAAACCCAAAAAACCCAAAAAACCCAAAAAACCACCAAAATCCCCAAAATCCTAAAACTCAAAAAGAATATCAAGATCCTATGAAATCCCTAAAAATTCAAGAAAATTTAAAAAACCCTAAATACTCTGAAAAATCCCTGAAAACCATAAAACTACTAAAAACCTTAAAACCCAACAAAAACCCAAAAACCAATAAAAAATTGACCCCCCATCAAACCCTTAAAAGGTTATAGAACTCTAAGAACCCATAAAATCGTAAAAAACTAAAAAACCCTAAAACCCAAAAGACCCTAAAACAACAAAAAATCCTAAAAACAAAGAAAAATGCTAAAATATTTGAAAATCAATAAAAACCATAAAACTTCTAGAACAAAAAAAATAATAGACATCCTTGAAAATGAAAATACGGTAAAAACATTGAAAACCCTAAAAACCATAAAACCCAAAAAAAGTATAAAAACCATAAATACCCATAAAAACCAAAAATACCAACTCAAAACACCGAAAACCAATAAAACCTCTAAAAACCATGACAAATTTAAAAAATTAAAAACCCTAAAAACTCAACTCCCCTAAAAATGAAAAAAAGTCCCTCAAAACCCTAAAAAACACAAAACACCCTTAAAAAAATTGAATACCCCGAAAACATATCAAAATCCCAAATCACCTTAACAAACACAAAAAACTACAAATATCCTGAAAATCCATAAAAATCATTGAAATTATAAAAAATCCTAAAACACCTGAAAACACTAAAAACCCCTAAAAACACATAAAAACCCTAAAACCACTAAAAACATTAAAATCCATTTAAATCCCTAAAAATATTTAGAAAATCCAAAAAATCGTAAAACCCCTAAGAAACTAAAAAGCCCTAAAACCCTAAAAATTCTCTAAAACTTCTAAAAACACAAGAAAACCCAGAAAACCCCATCATAATCACAAAAAAACCCTGAAAAACTAAAAAAACCCCCAAAATCCTAAAAATTCTCAAAAACCCAAAAAACCCTAGAAAACCCTGGAAAAGACCTCAAAATCACTAAAATCCCTAAAAGCCATGAAAATCCTAATAAAGCACTAAAAATTCTAGAAAAATGAAAAAAACCCTAAAACACCATAAAAATAATAAAACCCCTAAAACCTTAAAACCCCATAAAAACAACAAAATCCAATAAAAAAATCTAAAAACACTTAAAAATATTAAAAATGTTTTAAAACAATAAAAAACATAAAAATTATAAATCCCCAAAATCCATTAAACCCTTAAATTGACACTAAAAACCCTAAAAACCATGTAAAACATTGAATACCATAAAACCCATAAAACATTAAAAAACTCTTAAAACCATAAAAACATTAAAAAAACTCTTAAAACCATAAAACATTAAATCCCAAATAAAACAAAAAAAAATAATTTACAAACGTACAAAAATTAAAAATCTATAAATAACATCAAAACGCCTAAAAAACTCAAAAAACCCTATCAACCCAAAGGACCCTAAAAACCGTAAAGACAATAAAAATAAATAAAAAACTCTAAATACCATCAAAATCCCTAAAAACTCTAAAAATCATTAAAATAATAAAAAACACTGAAAACATAAATAACCAAAACCCTAAAAAAGTCATGAAAACCATAGAACCCATAAAAATACTAAAACCACTAACACACTATAAAACTCTAAAAAGTTACTTAAAACTATAAAAACCCTTAAAACCCCTAAAAAGTTAAAAATCACTAAAAACAATAAAAATATAATATACTCAAAAAACCCTAAATACACAAAAACCCTAAAACCTCGAGAAACCCTCAAACCCTCAACACCCTAAAAAACCATGAAAACCCCTGAAAAGACATAATATCTATAAAACCCCTAAAACCCCTTAAAACCTATAAATATCACCAAATTTTTAAAAACTCCCCAAAAATCCCTAAAATCATAAAAACCATAAAAATATGAAAAACTAATTATAACTATAAAAAAATATAAAATGTTAAAAACCCCTAAAAACCATAAAAATCCTATGAACCTCAAAAGTCTATAAATATCATTAAAACTCACAAAATATAAAAAAATCTAAAAAACCATAAAACTCCTCCAAAAATGAAAAAAAACATTGAAACCCAAAAGTCCTAACAAAACCCTAAAACCCTAAAACACTAAGACTCTAAAAAACCATAAAAACCCAAATGACCCCAAAACCATGAAAAACCTATTAAACCCCTAAAATCATTGAAAGCCCCTACAAGATTCAAATCTATGAAAACACAAAAAAACACTGAAAAACATTAAAACTATAATCAATCCCAAAAAATCCTAGAAATATCTTAAAAAACCCTGAAAACCCCCTAAAACCCATAGAAACACCTTGAACCCTCAAAAAACTCTAAAACATATACAACCCTAAAAAATTCAAAAAAAACCCAAAAAATAATACAAACATAGAAAAACCCTTAAATACCCTAGAAACACAAAAAATCATTCAAAATCCCTAAAAACCCTAAAAAATTATAAAAACCATAAAATCTTAAAAAATCCCTAACAATCCCTGGAAACCTAAAAAAACACAAAAATCCTCTAAAAACCATAAAAAACACAAAAAACACTAAAAACCCATAAAAACGATTGCCACTAGAAACACTAAATACCCTAAATACCGTTAAGAATCATTAAAAAATCAAAAAACAATTAATACCCAAATAACTCAAATAAATATGAAAACTTTAAAACTCCATCAAAACACTAAAATCCCTAAGAAAATTTAAAATAACTAAACACCCTAAAAATCCTTAAAACTCCCTAAAAACAATAAAACTCCTTAAAAATACATAAAATCCATAATAAACTAAAACCCTATAAAAATCTAAAAACCCTTTAAATCATTAAAAATAATATTAAACCAAAAAAACACTAAAACCCAAAAAGTCCCTAAAACCCAAAAACCCAGAAAACAGTTAAATCCCCAAAAAAACACACAAAACCCCTAAAAATCCTAAAACCATAAAAATCCATAAAATCCCTAAAAATCCTTGAATACATGATAACCCTAAAACCCCAAAAACCCATGAAAAGAATAAAACCCTATAAAAACCATAAAACCCCTAAATCCAACAAAAACCCAAAAATGAAAATAAAAATTCTAAAAAACAAGTAACCCCCTAAAAATTTAAAAACTCTAAAAACCAAAAAATCCATAAAAAACTCAAATAACCCTTAAAAACATAAAAGGAAACTAAAACTCTAAAACCACTAAACCCCATTAAAGCCCCTAAAAACCCTTAAAAACCCTAAAAACATTAAAACCCTAAACCTCTAAGATTAGTAAAAATTTAAAAAATACCTAAATATCGCTGAAAATGTGAAAAAACCCCCTTAAAACCCCCTTGAAAGACCAAGAAATCATAGAAACTCATAAAATCATATAAAACCCATAAAAAACATGAAAACCAATAAAAACTATAAAAACCATTACGACCCCTAAATATTAAAAAATTCTAAAAACTTGTAAGACCTTAAAAACACCAAAAACACAAAAACCCCTCAAAGTCCTAAAAACACATAAAACCCTAAAAACATAAAAAATCACTAAAACCCAAAATTCACCCAAAAAAACATAAAAACCCCTAAAA
The DNA here is from genome assembly GCA_963277665.1 of Viscum album. Taxonomy (NCBI): domain Eukaryota; kingdom Viridiplantae; phylum Streptophyta; class Magnoliopsida; order Santalales; family Viscaceae; genus Viscum; species Viscum album. Next base: position 124,367,003 of record OY728156.1, read on the forward strand.
ACCTTCAGAAAACTAAAAAAACATTAATCCCTAAAATTCCACTACAAACTACAAAATCTCTTAAAACCCCTAAAAAAATAAAAAAATCTATAAAACTGTAAACCATAAAAAACTCAAAAGACCCTAAAAACCTCAAAAAACCGTAGAAACCCTATAAATCCCTATAGTACATAAAAAATCCATAAGATCCCTAAAAAATCCTAAACATCATAGAAATCATAAAAATCTATAAAAATCCCTACAGAAATAAAAAAAAAATACTAAAACCCTGAATGCCTAAAAAAATCATAAACCCCCCAAAAAAACTGAAAAACCCTAACACCCACTAAAATCATTAAATAAATTTAACACCCCAAAATGTTAATAACTCTAAAAAACCATAAAAAACCTAAACACTCAAAAAGACACTAAAATCCCTAAAAAACCCTAAAAACCATGAAAATTCATAAAATGACTCATCATTCCCTAAAAACACTACACACCATTAAAATTATAAGAAATCCATTAAAATCCCTAAAAATTTAAAATGACTGAAAAACCTAAAAACCCCTAAAAACAACAAAACCCTTAAAAAACTATAAACCCCTAAAATCCCAAAAAATCATAAAAACAATAATTACTCTAAAAACATTTAATACCCCTAAAATAATTTAAGACTCTAAAAAACCATAACAACCATAAATATTCAAAAATCTCTTTAAAACTAAAAAAATGCTAAAAACACAAAATACAATAAAAATATGAAAAAACATAAAAACCCAAAAAAACCTTGAAAACCCCTAAAACCTCAAAAAATATTTAAAAACATGAATAATCCAAAAATATCATAACGAACATAAAACATCAGTAAAAATTGTAAAAAAAATCCTTGAAATCGTTAAAAACATAAATTATCCTAAAAAACATATAAGAACCCCTAAAAACTACAAAAAATACCTTAAAATACTAAAACCCCCTAAAAACACAGAATAACAATAAAAACATACTAAAAATTCTAAAACCCTTAAACCCCTAAAAACATTAAAATATAAAATAAACCATAAATCCCATAAAATCTAAAAGAATCCCGAAAAACTCAAAATTCCACAAAACCGTAAAACCCATAAAAATCCTAAAGAATCCCTAAAAAACCTTGAAAACATAAAAACCATAAAACCTTGACAAGCCCATGGGAACCATAACACACCCACCATATAAAAAACCTAAAACTCATGAAAACTATGGATCAAAAAAACTCTTAAAACTATTAAAACCACTAAAATGTTTAAAAATATAAAAAACCTTACAAACCTAATGAAACACGAAAACCCCATAAAACCCAAATGACCCCAAAAACATTGAAAACCCCTAAAAATAATGGACAAAACTAAAAACACAAAAAATACTTTAAAACCCAAAAAAACCATAAAAATGCCTAAAACGGTAAGAAACACTAAAAACCTTGAAAACCCTCTAAAAACAATAAAAATCCCTAAAAACCATAAAACCCCAAAAATCAATAAAAAGCCTAAAACCCTACTAAAGACTCTAAGACACCTTAAAATCACTAAATAACATAAAAAATACTAAAAACATTAAAAACCCTAAAAACTAAAAAAATCATAAAAAAGACCCGAAAACCCCTGAGAAATCCTAAAAAAACCTTGAACCGCCCTAAAACCCCTCAAAATCCATAAAATCTATAAAAACATAAATACCATAAAATCCTAAAAATCCATCAAAATATAAAAACCCTAAAAACCTTGAAATACCACTACAACTATTAAAAAACATAAAAATCAAAAAAAAAAACACCAAAGAACCCCTAAAATATCAAAAAACACTTAAAATTCTTCAAAAAAATTAAATAATTCTAGAAATCCTTTAAACCCCTAAAACTCAACCCCCCAACCCCAAAAGACCCTATAAACACTAAAATAACACTAAAAACCATATAAATACTAAAAAATACCTAAATATCCCAGAAAATAGAAAAAACCCTAAAAACCTGAAAATTCTCTAAAATCCAACAAAAACAAAATAAACATAAAAACCCTAAAAATACATAAAAACCATAAAAGACCAAATAAATTCTAAAAACATTGAAAAAACCTTAATGGTTGAAAACTTTTAAGGACTATAAGTATCCTAAAAAACAAAAAAATACCCTGAAATCCCAAAGAGACCCTAAAAATCCTAAAAACCCATAAAACACGCAAAAACCCTTACAATACCTAAAAACCTAAAAACTCTAAAAATAAAAACCTTTAAAAATCCATAAAAACCCTTCAAATCTTAAAAAACCTAAAACCCTCAAAAAAACCCTGAAACCATTAACCCTAAAAAATCCTTAAAAAGACTGAAAAACCTAAAAATCACTAAAAACTCATGAATCCATTAAAAATCCTAATAACTTTTGAAAACTCTAAGAAAACATTAAAAACCATAAAAATTCAAACCCACCCCCCCAAAGAATCCTAAAAAAATATAAAAATTATACCCTAAAAATCTTAAATACCAAAACCCCCCCTCATAATCACTAATTACCCAAAAAAATCCTAGAAAATCAATAAAAATAAAAAAACCTTAAAATCCTTAAAAATGTAAAAAACCCTAAAAGACCTAAAAAACCCTAAAAACCATAATAACCCATAAAGAACTTAAAACCCCATAAAAACATAAAAATAAACAAAAACTATAAATTTACTTAAACACCTAATTTTTTTTAATAAAATCTAAAAACCCTTATAAACCATAAAAACTCAAAAAACCCTTTATAACCTAAAACCCCAAAAAATCCCGGAAAATACATAAAACGCATAAAACTCTAAAATACACTAAAACCTCTCAAAATCACTAAATACCCTAAAAACCCAAAATCCCTTAAAAATCATAAAGAATCCCTCAAAATCTCTGACAACATAAGAAACCACAAAAAAAATGAAACACCCTTCAAAACCATAAAAATCATAAAAATCATAAAACCCCAAAAACCCATAAAAACTATAAAAACCAATAAATTCTCTAAAAATATTTAAAACCCCCAAAAAAGCTAAAAACACTAAAAACTATTAAAACACCTATAAACTCTAAAAAACCTAAAAACAAATCAGAACCTAAATCCCTATAAACCCTAAAAATCTATGAAATCCCCTAAATTCCCAAAAAATCTCTAAAAACCCTGAAAATTATTAAAAAAATAAAAAACCTAAAAATTCCATAAATATCCATAAAAACATAAAAATCATAAATCTCCTAAAACAAAAAAACCCTAAAAACTCTAAAATCCATAAGACCCATAGAACCCCTAAAAACTCGTGGAAACTCTAAAAACTCTTCAAACACCTAAAACATTAAATAACTCTAAAAAACATTAAAATCATAAAAGACTTCAGAAAAACCTCACAAATACAAAAGGGACATAAAACCATTGAAAACCCTTAAAACCCTAAAGAAGATAAAGAACCTAAAATTCTATAAAACCCTTAATTATGATTAAAATTCTAAAAAAACCCTAAAAATCCCTAAAAACATAAAAAAACAAAAAAACCCAGAAAACCCCCTAGGAACCATAAAAGGCCGTAAATACCTTAAAAACCCTAATAATGCCTTAAAAATTCTAAAATCTACTAAAACTCTTAATACCCTTGAAGCCCATAGAAATTTAAAAAATTTCTAAAAAACATTATAATCCCTATGAATCTAAAAAAACCCCAATATGACTAAAAGGCCCTAAAACCATGAAAAAACATAAAAACCCAAAAAACCCAAAAAACCATGAAAACCCATAAAATCCCTAAAAACCCTAAAATACCTAAAACCAAAAAAACCCAAGATCCTTAAAGATCCCTATAAACATAAAAAACACTAAAAACCAAAAAACCCCGGAAACCCTTAAAACCCCATAATTACCCCCAAAACCCATAAAACCCACTAAAAACTATAAAAACCTTTAAAAACCATAAAAGCATTAAAAACTTCCAAAAACATAGAACCATAAAAAACACCAAAAAACCCTAAAACCCTCAAATCCCTAATAACACAAGAAATCCATAAAACCCCTAAAATCCCTAGAAATCTATAAAAATCATTGAAACATAAAAAACAAGAGGAACCCTTAAAAAATAAAAAATCCTAAAACCTTAAATTACTATAAAAACAAATAAAAATCCTAAACAACCACTATAACCTATAAAAACCCTTTAAACCCATAAAATGATAAAAAACTCTAAAAACACTAATAACCCTAAAAAATTGAAGAACCCCCAAACCTCCAAAATAAGAATCAAAATTCTAAAAATCGTAAGACCCATAAAACCCCTAAAATCATCCAAATACCTAAAAACAAAAATAACCACAAAAATCATTAAAAAGGCTAAAAAACCCAAAAAATGTAAAAACCATTAAGTTAATGGGAAAAACCTAAAAATAATAAGAAATACTAAAAACATGAAAATTATAGGACCCTATAAAAACCAAAAAACCACTAAAAACATTGAAAATCCTTAAAACCCATAAACACATTAAAAAAACTATTGAAAATTTTAAATACCTAAAAACCTCAAAAACCCTAAAACCCCCCAAAAAGATCCTAAAAACCTGAAACCCACTAAAATCCATAAAAACATAAAAAATCTAAAAAACGGAAACCATAAAATTCATAAAAATCCCAGAAAACATAAATAGCCATAAAAACACTACCCCCCCAAAAAAAACCATAAAAAAATTAAAAAACCTGAAAACCCCATTAAAACCACAAAAAAATATAAAAACCCATAAAACCTCTAAAAACATTAAAAAACTATAAAATCTTATTTAAAACCTAAAACATCAATAAACCCTATAACCCAAAAAAACAAAAAAACCCCTAAAAAACCTAAAAACCCAAAAATACCCTCAAGAGATATAAAACCCCTCAAAATCCCTAAAACATAAATACCCACACACACCCTAAAAATACTAAATACCCTCAAAACCAAAAATACCCTGAAAAATATGAAAATCCATAAAACAACCCAGAAAAATCCTAAAACCCACCAAAATCTTAAAAACCCCTTTAAAACCCTAAAACCATATATATTTCAAAAAATCCCTAAAGATCCAATAAAATGTAAAAAACACTAAATATACCAAAACCCCCATGAAAACCATGATAACCCATTAAAACCAGAAAAAACTACTAAAACTCTAACACCACTAAAAACACTAAAACCCCTTTGAACCTCAAAAAACAATATAAAAAACCAAAAATCCGTAAAAACCCTAAAAAGCTAAAAAAACCCAAAAAAACCTATTTTTTTAAAATATCTAAAACCCCGAAAAACCCTAAAAATCTTAAAAACCATAAAAAACAAAATACCCTTCAAAATCCCTAAAAACCCTAAAAACCCTAAAAATTGTAAAAATATTGGAAAATACCAAAAAATAAAGGAAACCATAAAAAACACTAAAACTCTAAAAAAACCCCCAGAAAATTATAAAGACCATTAAAACAATAAAAAACCCTAAACCCCCATAATACCTATAAAAACAACTAAAACTACTAAAAATCCTTAATAACCCTAAAAATTTAAAAAACACAGCAAACACAAAAAAATAAAAAAGACCAAAAACAAACCAAAAAACTAAAAAACCATAAAAATTACTAAAAACAATAATAATCTTAAAAACCTAAAAATACCTGAAAGTATAAAACACCCTAAACCGCTAAAAACCATTGAATATAATAAAAACCTCTAAATAATATAAAAAATCATAAAACGCCATGAAAACCCTAAAACACAAAAAAATCCAATTAAACCCCTCAAAATGATAAAACCTATAAAAACCTTTTAAACCCTAAAAAACTCAAAAAAAAAATCTTCAGGACTATAAAAACCCTGAAAAACCCTAAAAATCCTAAAACCCCTTGAAAACCCTAAAAATCTAAAATTCCCTAAAAATCGTAAAAACCATAAAAACCATAGAAATCCGAATTTTTTTAAAACACCTAAACATGTAAAAACCATAAAAACCATGGAATACTCATGAGAACTATAAATCCCCTAAAAGCCTTTAAATTCCATAAAACCCCATAAAACCCCAAAATCCTACTAAAAACAATAAAAACCCTTTAAGTCCCTAAAAAATTTAGAAACACCAAAAAACATTAAAATCCTAGAAATACAAAAAAAAGACCTAAAAAGAAAATCAATCCCTGAAAACCCCCAAAACCCAAAAAAACCATGAAACATAAAAAACCATAAAACACTAAAACCCCCTGAAAACCCATAAAATACCCCTAAAACATTATGTTATCTAAAAAAATATAAAACCCCTAAAACCAAATAAAAATTTAGAACCCCTTATACCCCCTAAATATGTTAATAAACTATAAAAATCCATAAACCCCATAAAAAATTAAAAAAAATCCCCTGAAAACGCTAAAAGTCCCTATAAAACAGAAAACCATAAAAACCCTAAAAACCTTTTAAAACCCTTAAAATATCTAAAAACTATAAAGGTACCTAAAAATCATAAAAATTTTAAACAACCCAAAAATCCATAAAAATGTAAAAAAAACCCAAAAAACCTTGGAATCCTTTAAAAACCATAAAACCCTTGAAAACCTTAAAAGAAACTCAAACCTAAAAAAACTGTTGCACACTAGATACTCAAAAAACCCTTAAAACCCAAAAAACCATTAATAACAATTAAAAAACCTTAAACCCACTAAAATGTTAAAAAGAACCCCTAAAAAATGAAAACACCATAAAACACATAAAAACATAAAATCCATGAAACTCCCAACTCTTGAATTTGGTGAAGGGAATAAGTATCAGGGAGAGGTGTGAGAGGTTTTGCACAAGGATTCTCAACTTTGGAATTTGGTTCTAGTTGATTCTGGTGAAGGGGGTCAGGTTCGGGTGGGGGTATATGTTAAGGAAGTCACAGTGCTTGTTTCAAGCGGTCCTGAAAGGACTGGTGCTAAGGGGGTGGCAACTGCATTTGGTCTAGGTTCTGGATCACCGATTCTGAATATTGTGCGGGATGGTCTCTTAGTTGCTCTGGGGGGCCATGGGCCTACAGTAGGTGATCACAGTTTAGGGTAAGTAGATGTTTAGTGCCATTCGGAGCCCAAGGTGAGTTATATTTTCAAGAAAATGAGGAGCTACTTGAAGCTTTCGTATACTAGATGTTCATTATTAAGGGAGGCTGGTGTTGGTGGATTGTCTATTTCCTCTAATAGCAGTATGAAGTAGAGGTAGGAATCCATTCCCACTTTCAATCACTTTGAAGGGTTTGATCTTTAGGATGAGGTGTATGGGTCTCTAATTTTTGATGTTGGGAGTGCAAGGTATGATGTACAGGGGAGTGAGGTGTAGGTCGTCGCTGTTGTGCGTGATGGAGGGAGTGTGTCCCAGAATGCTAGTGAAACCGAGCTAATGTTGGAATCTACTAGGAACTCATATGGTTATGTTGATAAAGAGAAAAGGGAGTTGTAGGTGACTTTTCAGAATATTGATGGGATTTTTGTGGATGAGGGGAATGTTAGAAAGCTTCATGGGGAGGAGGTGCAAGGGTCTCTGGTTGCTGATGCTAGGAGTGTGAGGTTTTCTATATAGGTGTTTATTGAGGTGAAATTCATCGCGGCTGGGCATGGTGGAGGGAGTGTGGACCATAATTATAGTGAAGCTGAGATGAGGGTGGAAATCATTGGGCACTCGGACGGTTCTGGTGAGCATGTGAAAAGGACCATGTAGTGTCTTGTGCACAATAGTGATGAGATTGTTGATAATTAGCCTTATTTCCAGGGTGAGTAAGCAAGCTGCCTAGGGAGGTGGGGCAATTGAAGCTGGCCCTAGCTGGTGTGGTGTCCCCTTCTTGTTTTGCTATTGATGAATATGCCCTGGTGGTTCCTAGTATGCCGCAATGTGGGGTTCTTGCTGATTGTTCTCTAAATTATGAAGTCCCCATCATCCCCGATCATGAATTTTTCTAAGAGGATGGTAGAAAGATGAATAAAAATATGACCATGATCATTAAAGAGAGGGCCTTCTTTGAGGTGAACATTCTATATGGGAAGCAAAACAAACTTGGAGGGGTCTCTTTAGATCCCTAAAATAGGAAGCTGTGGAAGGACTATTCTACATTGCGAAAGACAGTTTCCACGAGAGCCTCTTGCAAAGCTAAGGAAGTTGCCTCTAGCTAGGGAGGTCGGTCTGTCAAGGTGTAGCTGAATGGGGAGAAACAACATCTCAGAGAGTATAACACTGCCATCCTGTGGCAATATAAATCAACTAAATGGGATTCAGTGGATTCAGATGCTTCTCCTGGTTATGGGGCTCATGGAGACCCATATGGGGATGGAGATGTTGATTTGTAGTTCCTGCTTCTTTCTCTTCTACTTTTTGGGTCTTTTGTGGTTTTAGTGTCTTGGGCATCTAGGGTTTTTCAGTGTGGGTTGATTGGCCCCACCTTTCCCTTGTCTTCTTTTCTTTTATTTTAATAAAATTTGGGAGGCTAGGAATCGCCTGGCCTCGTACCTTCCTTTCACTAAGACCCTCAAAATCTCAAAAACACTAAAAAACATAAAATCCATAAAATAATAAAAAATCCCTAAACAATATCCAAAAATGTTCAAACCACTAAAATCCCTCGAAAAACACCTCAAGACAAAAAAACCCAAAAAACCAAAAAACCCAAAAAAACCCTTAAAAACCCAAAAATCCCCGCTAGAAACAATAAAAACCATTTAAACCCTGAAAAATGTTATGGTACTCTAAAAAACATTTCAACCCCTAAAAAATTAAAGAAACCAAAAAAACCAATAATATAACAAAAATATAGAAAATACCTAAAAACCGTAATGTCTCTAAAAACCCCAAACACCTTCAAAATCCCTAAAACCCCTAAAAACAATAAAATACTAAAAAGCACAAAAAATAATTAAAAACATAAAAAAACCTAGTAACCATGAAAACCTACCGAAACCATAAAACCAATAAAAACCATAAAATCCCTAAAAACCCATTAAAATAATAAAAACCTAATAAATCTCTAAAAAACCCTTAAACCCCAAAAAAATTTAACAAAATAAGAAAATATTTAAAAGAAAAAATTGAAAAAAACCCCAAAAGACCCTTAAAACCCAGAAAAAACTCTAAAAACCCTCAAAATCCCAAAAAAATATTAAAAACCATAAATACATTAAAGAACCCTAAAATCCATGAAAAAACCCTAAAATCATTAAAAAATCACTAAAAACCATCAAATAACCTAAATACCATAAAAACTCAAAAAAACCCCATAAAACCCTACAAACGACTATAAATTTTAAAAACTCTTTTAACCCCTAATTTTTTTTTGAAAACATTAAAAAACCATAATTACCCTAAAAATCAAAAAACTTTAAAACCCCAAAATATAATAAAACCCTAAAAATCATAAAAACCATAAAAACCCAGAAAACCGCAAAACCCCTTAAAAGCACAAAAATCCTTAAAATAATTAAAAACTATAAAAATCCTAAAAAAATTTATAAAAATACATGAAAACAAAAAACACAAAAAACCCAGAAACACCCCCCCAAAAAAACCCTAAAACCCTAAAACCCATAGAAACTCCAAAACAACTAAAGACACTAAAACCCCTCAAAACCAATAAAATGTTAAAAAAAAACACTTAAAACCATTAAAACCCTTAAAAACTAACAAAACTCTAAACCCAAAATAAATCATAATATCCTGAAGACCCCTAAATACCCTAAAAACCTTGAAAACCCCTAAAACGCATCAAAATCCCAAAAAAAACTGAAAAACCTAAAACCCATATAAATCATAAAAATTTGTAAAAATTTAAGAAAACATTAAAACCCCTAAAAACCCTGAAATACCCTTGAAAAACATAAAAACCCCTAAAAATTTTATAAAAAATAAAACCTATAAAATGCATAAAAAACAAAAAATATAATAAGTTTATTAACCCCTAAAATCGTTAAAAAATCTAAACACCTTAAAACCCTAAAAATTTAAAATACCCAAAAAAGCACTAAAAGACTCCAAAAAACTGAAAACCCCAAAAACCCTAAATAACCTGAAAGACCCCTAAAACCCCTCCAAATACCGAAAACCCCTAAAAACCCTCAAACCATAAAAATCCTAAAAAATAAAAAAAAATTACCTGACAACAAAGAAACCAAACAAACCCTAAAAACCCTCTAAAGACTATAAAAACTCCTAAAAACTTTTAAAAAAACCTAAAAACCCATAAAACCCATAAAATCCAATAAAAACACTAAAAACCTTTAAAATCCATAAAAACAATAAAATACTCAAAAAAACATTACAAACCATTAATAACTAAAAAACCCCAAAAAACCCAAAAGACATGGAAAGCCCTTAAAACTCTAAAACCCCATAAAACTCCCTAAAACCCATCAAAATCCCAAAAAACACAAAAACATTAAAAACCATAAAATCCTAAAAAAATCCATCAAAATCCCCAAAAACATAAAAAACTCTTAAAACTCTAACAAATCCATAAAACCATAAGAACCTCTAAGATTTTTAAAACCCCATAAAACCCATATAAAACCTAAAAACCACTAAACACTATAAAGCCCCTAAAAACCTATAAAAACATAAAACCTCTAAAAACAAAATTACCCTAAAACACCCAAAGACCCAAAAAACCCAAAAAACCCAAAAAACCCAAAAAACACTAAAAAAACCAAAACGCCAAAACCTCTCAAAATCCTGAAAAATCCTAATCACTATAAAACTTTTAAAAATCCTTAGAAATCCGTAAAAATGTAAAAAACCAAAAAAAAATCCAAAAAACCATGAAATCCATAAATACCACTATAACCCTTAAAACCCTAAGACAAAAAAACTCCTAAAAACCACTAAAATCTCATAAAACTATTAATACTAAAAAAACATTAAACCCCTGATAAACTCAAAAATAATCATAAAAGCCTAGAAAAACCCTAAAAACGCGCAAAATATTTAAAAACTCTAAGAAACCAAAAAAATCATAAACAATACATAAAAAATCCATAAAATATTAAAAACCCATAAAACCCCTACAATACCATAAAAACATCTAAATACCTTTTAAACCCTTAAAACCCCATAATTTCCCAAAAAACCCCAAAAAACTCTAAACACCATTAAAAATATGAAAAATGAATAAAACTCTAAAAAACCTTAAGAACCTTAAAAAACCGTAAAATCCCAAAAGACCCTAAAATCCTTGACAACCCCTCAAATCAAGAAAAAAAAACCATAAAACCCCTCAAAATCCCGAAAAACGATAAAATTTATAAAAATTATAAAAATACACAAAAATCCCTAAAAAGATAAAAAACTATAAAAAAAGCGAAGACACTCTGAAACCATAAAAACCCTAAAATGATTAAAAACCTAAAAATCAATAAAAACATAAAAAACCCCACTAAAAACTCTAAAAACCCTTAAAAACCCCAAAAGGTTAAATATCTGAAAAACCTTAATCCCCTTAAAAAACTCAAAAGGTATAAAATACCCTAAACCCTTAAAAACCCATATAAACATAAAAACCCATGAAAACCCCTAAAAACCATCAAAATACATAACAATCCTAAAAATCCTAAAAACCATAAAAATATTAAAATTCCTAAAAATCCATAAAAACATAAAAATTTATAAAAACCATGAAAAACCCTAAAAACCATAAAACAACAAAACAAATTAAAAACCATAAAACCCATAAAAACCCAAAAACAACTAAAAATTATGAAAACCCTAAAAACCCCATAAAAACATTAAAAAACTGTAACAAACCATATTCACGTTAAGAATAAACCCCCCCTAAAAACCAAAGAAATCCATAAAACCCCTAAAAACCATAGAATCCCTAAAACCCTAAAACCTATAAAAATCTGTAAAAACCCTAGAAAACCCTCAAAACCATATAAAATAAAAATATTCCCAAAAAAACTATTAAAAGTAAAAAAACCATAAAAACCATAAAACCCCCTGAAAACTATAAAAACCACTAAAATCCCTAAAATCCCCAAAATTCATAAAATGTAAAAACCACTAAAAATTATTAAAACCATTTAAACCCCAAAAAACGTTTAAAACCCTAATGACCGTAAAAACCCTAAAAACTCAAAAACGCACAAAAACTCGAAAATACCATAAAACCTGAAAAAACCATAAGAACCCTAAAAATCCTAAAAATCATGAAAAACCCTATAGCCCAAAAAATTCATAAAAACATAAACAACACTAAATACCATGAAAATCCTAAAAAATCCTTAAAAATTTCAAAAAACATAAAAAACCTTAAATACCATTAAGATCACCTAAAAACCATAAAACCTTAATATACCATAAAAAACCTAAAACCCATAAAAATTATAAAACCCAAAAAAACCCCTTTAAACCCCTCAAAATTTTAAAAACTCTAAAAAACCTTACAAAACCTAATAAAATAAAATAAAAACCCCTTAAAAACCAAAATACGCTAACACAATGAAAGCTCCTAAAACCCCTCAAAAACCTAAAACCAATAAATGTCCTAAAAACCATAAAAAGGTAAAAAATTCCTAAAAAATAATAAAACATAAGAAACCATAAAACCCTAAAATCCCCCCTGAATCCTATAAATACTCATTAAATCCTCACAAACCCTAAAATCTGAAAAACCCACAAAATGCTAAATAAAACTAAAAAGAACCTAAATCACTAAAAGACCCTAAAAACCCTAAAAACACTAAAAAAACTACAACACTAAAAACCCTAAAAACCCCTGAAAACTCCTCAAAATCAATAAAATACTTAAAAACACAAATATACATAAAAATATTAAAAGCCCTTAAAATCCATGAACACTAAAAAAACCTTAAAAACCCAGAAATCTCTGGAAAACAATAAAAACTCCAAAAAAAAACATTTAAATCCATAGAAACCCATAAAACCCCTAAAAACCCATTAAAACTTTTGAAACCCATAAAAATCATTAAAAATATTAACATATTTAAAAAAAATACTCAAAATAACTGTAAAACCCAAAAGGACTGCCAAAACCCTGAAAATACCCAATAACCCTAAGAAACATTAAGACCCTAAAAATTATCAAAATACATAAAATCAAAAAAAACCCCATAGAAACCAAAAAAATCCTAAAAAGATAGAGAAATCCCGAAATATGTTGAAAAAAATAAAAACCCCAAAAACCCCTTAAAAACCTTAAAACCCATAAAACATTTAAAACCCTAAAAATTAATAAAAACACTAAGAGGCCCTAAAACCCAGAAAAAACACAAAACACACTAAATAATAATTAAATACCCTAAAACCATAAAAATCCCCAAAACCCTAAAAATCTATAAAAATAATAAAAATCCAAAAAATGAGTAAAAAACCTAGAATACCAAAAAAATCCATAAAACCGTAAAAAACCCAAGAAATCCATAAAACCGTAAAACCCCTAAAACCCACATGAACACATTAAAAGCCCTTAAATCCCATAAGAACTAAAAAAATAACCCTAAATACCCAAAAATATCCTAAAAAACCTGAAAACCCCAAAACAACCCTAAAAACATGAAAAAACAAAAAAACCCTCAAAATCCATAAAATCTCTAAATCCCCAAAAAATCCAAAAAATACACTAAAAGTCCCAAAAAACATTAAAAACCTCAGGAATCCTAAAAACCCCCTTAAAACCATAAAAACTACAAAACACTAAAAAGCATAAAAACTTCTAAAACCCCTCAAAATCAATAAAAATACTAGAAAATTATAAAACCATTAAGGTTTTTAAAATACCTCAAAATCCCCAAAAAAAGTAAAAACACATAAAACCCTGAAAACCCCACAAAAATAATAAAACCTATTAAACCATTATGAAACCTAAAAAACCGTAAAATCCCTAAAAACCCACAAATAATTTCTAAAAACCCTTAAACCCCTAAAATGTTGAAAAATTCTAAATACCCATAAAACTCTAAAAAACTAAAAAAATACCATAAAAACCCAAAAAAAACCCAATAACCCCTCAAATTATCTATTAACCTCTAAAAACCATAAAACATGTAACTATCCTAAACCCCTCCCCCCCAAGTCCCTATAAAATTAATAAACATAAAAAACCCAAAAACCCCCTAAAATCGATAGAAACCTCTATAATCCATAAAAACAATAAAACGACTAAAAACCACTAAAAACACAAAAAAACCGTACAACCCATAAAACTTTAGAAACTTAAAAAACTATTAAATCCCAAAAAAATAAAAAAATATAAAAACCCCAGATAAGCATACAAAATCTAAAAACCCAAAAACTGTAAAAACCCTAAAAGACCCCAAAAACCCTAAAAAATCCCTAAAACCATAAAAACTCTAAAAACCATTAAAATTACTATGATTCATTAAAAAACAAAGAAAATGAAAATATCCTAATAACTCTGAAAGACTCTAGAAAGTCATAAAAACCAGTAAAAACCTTAAAAATCTCTAAAACCCCATAAAAAACCTAAAACCCATTTAAAATTCTAAAAATCCTAAAAAAAAGTAAAAAAATTAAAAAAAACCCTAAATAAATCTTATAACCCATACAAAACTACAAAAACCCTAAAACCCTAGAAGACCCCAAAAACCCTGAAAACCCAAAAAACCCCAATAACCCAAAAAACCCAAAAAACCCATTTAAACCATCGAAATTCCAAAAGACCCTAAAAACACTAAAAACAAAAAACAACTAAAAATCCCGATATATCCCTAAAACCCTAAAAACCCATAAAACCCCAAAAACACTAGAAAACCATAAAAACCCATAAAACAATAAAAGTCTAGAAACACCCAAAACCCATAAAAACACTAAAAATCTAAACTCTTTAAAAGGAAAAAGACATTAATAAAACTCTAAAACTCTTAAGATCCCTAAAAAACCCAAAAAACCCAAAAGACACTACAATCCCTGAAAGCACATAAAAACCATAAAAACCATACAATCCTTAAAAACTCTGAAAATCCCTAAAAACACAAAATATCCCTAAAACCATTAAAATCATAAAAATCCCTAAATATCCCAAAAATGTTTAAAACCATGAAAACCATGAAATCCAAGAATACCATAAAATCCCTTAAAACATTAATGGACTATAAAAACACACAAAATCCTAAAATCTACTGAAAACATTAAAACCCTTAAATCCAAAAAAAGATTTACAAAACTCTAAAAAGAATTTAAATTCCTAAAAAATGAAAATACCATAACCCCCCCCCCCCCTAAATGAAGAAAAACCATAAAACACGAAAAAACTAAAAACCCTAAAAAATCTAAAACCCGCAAAATAAAAAAAGCCCAAAAAATAGAAATCATAAAAAAACACTAATCATCCCTGAAAATGTAAAGAACCAAAAAAACCCTGAAAACCATAAAAAACCAATAAACCTTAAAAACCTATAATCACATAAAAACCTTAAAAAACATTAAAAACATTGAAAACCCTTAAAACCCCTAAAACATTAAAAAAATCAAAAAACCCATAAATTCGATAAAAAAACCCAGAAAACCCTAAAAGACAGTAAATACGCTAAAAACCCAAAAAACCCCTAATAACCCACAAAATCCCTAAAATACCTAAAATCCATAAACACTAAAAAATACCAACAAATTCCCTAAAGATGTAAATAATCTAGAAAACTATAGAAAACCATGAAAACACATAAAAACCATAAAATCCTCTAAACCCCCATAAAACTCCTAAACGCCCACTAAAAACTCTTGAATGTCTTAAAATCCCTTAAAATGTTAAAAAAACTCTTAAACCCCATAAAACCCCTAAAAAATAAAAAACCCCTAAAAACACAAAAAGAGCCAAATAAACTTGAAAACGTGAAAAACAATAAAACCCCCTAAAAACGCAATAAAAATTCTAAAATAACTAAAACCCTTAAAAACACTAAAAATCTATAAAAATGTTGAAAAACCAAACAAAACTCAAAACTGCACTAAAACCCCAAATGACCCTAAAAACCCTGAAAACCACTAAAAATATCAAAAACCCTAAAAACCTGAGAAATTCCTAAAACTCTAAAAATATTAAAAAATGCCTTAAAATCCCTAAAATGAAGGTGCCCTAAAAAAACTGAAAACCCATAGAAAACAATAAAAACCCATAAAAACCTTGAAAACATAGAAAATAATAAAAACTAAAATACCAAAAATATTTTCATAACCTTTTAAATCCCTAAAAACATTACAAAACTCTAAAACCCATTAAAACCCAAAAATACCAAAGAACCCCTAAAAACCAAAAAAACATAAAACACGTAAAAATCCAAAAAACAATATAATACCTTGAAAACACTAGAAACCCACAGAATCCTGAATAACACTAGAGAACCCTAAAAACATAAAAATCCTAAAAATGCTGAAAAAAACATTGAAATTGTAAAAACCCTTAAAAATTGAAAACCACCTGAAAACCAAAAAACATCCACTAAAAACATAAAAAACAATAAAAACCCAAAAACCACTAAAAACACTAAAAAATATAACCCCCCCCCCCCCCCAAAATTAAAGACACTAAAACCTTAAATTCCTAAAAAACTCAAACCCCCCAAACCCCTAAAAACCCTAAAACCCCTAAAAAAGATGAAAAACTGTAAAACTCACAAAATACCTAAAACCGGTAAAAATCATAAAATCAATAAAATTACTAAAAAATACCTAAAAACCCATAAAAACTTAAATAACCATAAAATCCAAAAAAATTCATAAAAACCATGTAAACCCCTAAAAACCTTAAAATCCCCTAAAACCCCAAAAAGCTATAAAACTCAAAAAAATTCTTAAAACCCTTAAAACCACTAAATGTTAAAAAAACTCTCAAAACCCTTAAATCTTAAAATAGTTAAAAACCCCAAAAGTGCCTAAAGTCCATAACAAACCCGGAAACCCCTAAAAAACACTGAAAACCCATAAAACGCTTAAAAGATTTTAAAAAATAAAAAATCCTAAAAACCATAAAAATCATAAATATACCTAAAAAGACATAAAAATGTAAAAACCCTAAAATCCCTGGAAAACACATGGAAACCATAAAAATACACAAAAACCATAAAAATAGTAAGAACATAAAAACCCTACTAAAATCTCAAAAAATCATTAAAACCCCTAATAAATTTTAAAAACTCTAAAAAACATTGAAACCCCTAAAAACATTAAAAAATACTACATCCTCAAAAATACCCAACAAAACCCAACAAAACCCCTAAAAACACTAAAACCCTTGAAAACCTATGAAACCCACAAAATACCTAAAAACCACAAAATTACTTAAAAACCCTAAAAATCATTAAAGTATAAAAGACCCTAAAAACCATTAAAACCATCAAAAATAATAAAAATCCCTAAAAACCATAAAAAACCAAAAAAAACATAAACCCCAAAAAACCCAAAAAAAATAAAAACCCATAAGACACCTAAAAATATTAAAGAACTATAAAAACCATTAAAACACTTAAAATAAAAAATAAACCAAAAAAACCCAAAAACCCTAAAATACATGAAAAACAATTAAACACATCAGAATCTCTAATAACCCTATAAATCACTAAATCCCTAAAAACCCTTAAAACCCCTAAAATAAATGATTATTTAAATGGACCTAAAAACATTGAAACCCACCTAAAACCACAAAACCCACTAAATGTTTTAAAAAAAACAGTAAATCCACTAAAAACTCTAAAACCCTTTAAGAATAAAAAAGCCTTAAAAACTCTATAAACTATAAAACCCTACAAATCAAATAACCTTAAAAACTCCAAATGTCGTAAAACCATGAAAACTCATAAAAACCCCAAATACCCTAAAAAACCCTAAAAATCCTAAAATTCGATAAAAACCTTAAAATTCATTAAAAACAATAATAATGACAAAAAATTTAAAAAAAACCAGGAAAATGTAAATAACACTAAAAACCTTGAAAACCCTTCAAAAACAATAAAAAACCCCTAAAAACCCAAAAAAAACAAAAAAACCCAAAAAACCCAAAAACCACATTAAAACCATAAGAACAAAAATAATAATAATAATCTTTAAAACTCGTAAGATCTTGATAAAACATTTATAACATTAAAATCACTATAAATGATTAAAAAATACAAAAAACCCAAAAAACCCCAAAACATTGAAATTCCCCAAATCCATAAAACACCCCTAAAAATATAGAAAAACAATTAAAATAACTAAAATCCCTAAAAAATCCTCAAACCTACGAATATCCTAAAAAAAATTTAAGATACAAAAAATGTACAAAACCCTAATACCCCAAGATTTCCTAAGCCAACAAGCCTATAACCGAGTGGTAAGGGCTCCTGCAAAGAATCCAAGATACCAAAGTTTGAAACTGGGTGGAGGAAAATTTCTAGGTTACTGTAGAAGGAATTTTTCAGTACTATTGTAGGTGCTATTTGGTACTATTGAAGCCAGAACTATTCACCCAATTTGGGCTTACGGGCCACCGATTTGGGACTACGGGTCTCAGGTCCTTTAGGTCATCAAAGACCATCGGGCCTCAGGGCCTTCGGGCCATTGAGACCATGAAGTATCCAAGTTCACACAGAGCAGGCCCTATGAGGATTATAGAAAAATCAGTCCCCATTATCAGTTCTAACTAGATTTTCTAGATGATCAGCAATGCAAAGGTAGTGTTGAGTTAATGATGCATAAAGCTGGGGAGGGGCAGTTCTAGTGGGTTTGGCTTATAGGTCATGAAATTGGGCATGTGTTAGACTTCAAGTTATGTTGAGCCTTGGGCCTTCGGGTTATGTCAGGGTTCAACTTCATCCATTAAAAGGGGGATTATCCATAATAAAATAAAAATAAGGCCTTCGGGCCATTCGGTATATGAATCCCTGAAAACCAAAAAAACTCATAAAAACCTTGGAAACCCTTAAAATAATAAAAAACGAAAAAATCATAAAAAACCATTAACTCTATAAAAATAAAAAAAATTAAAAAATCCCTTTAAAACAATAAAAAACATAGAAAAAACCAAATAATTACTTAAGACCCTAAAACCCTTAAAACACTGAAAACCCCTAAAACCCCTCAAAATCCCGAAAAAATTAAAAAAACCATAAAGACCTAGAAATTCACAAAAAAATATTTGTGTATGTTAAAAATTTATATAACTCAAAAACCCATGAAAACTATAAAAACCCCTAATAAATTATAAAACCTAAGACCCATAAAAACCCAACACCTCTAAAAACTCTAAAAATCTTTTAAAACCCTAAAAACGTTAAAAAAACTCAAAAAAACCCTAAAATATGTAATAACTAAAAAAACCAATAAAATCCAAAAACAAAAAAACCCTAAAATACATAAAAAACCAGAAAATACATAAAATCCCCCAATTTAATGAAAAATCAAAAAACCTTAAAAATTTGCAAATCACTAAAAATACCTAAAAACATAAACAACCTAGAAACCCTGTAACTCCCCTAAAAACCATAAAAATACCTAATAACCTTAAAACCTGTTAAAAGCCCATAAATACCAAAAAAACCCACTAAAATCTCTAAAAACCATTTAAACACCAAATTTTATTAAAATATATAAAAAACCATAATAACCCTAAGAAATAAAAACCACAAAACCCAAAAAAACATAAATCCTACAAACCACAAAAAAACTAAAAACCCTGAAAAAACTTAAATTCTATAAAAATCCCTAGAAACCCTAAAACTATAAAAATCCTAAAAAATATATAAAAATTGTGGAAAAAGTAAATAAACCTAAAAACACAAAAAATAGAAATCCATAAGATAACCTAAAACATTAAAAACCCAAAACCCATATAAACCATAATGCCTCTAAAATCTCTAAAAACACTTAAAACCATAAAAAAAATAAAAATATAAAATACTCTAATGAACTCTAAAAACCCTAAATACCCAAGAAGACTCTAGAACCATGAAATCTCCTAAAAACACTAAAACACTAGTAAACCCCCTAAAATCCCTCAAAATATATTAAAACCCTCATAATCTCAAACAAAATATAATAATACAAAAAACCTGTAAAATATCTGAAAATTTAAAAACCCTAAAAACCCTGAGAAACCCTAGAAAACCATAAAAACCCAAAAACAAACCGTAAAATCCAATAAAAATTATAAAACCCTATAACCCAAATAACACAAAAAGACTATAAAAAACCTTAATACCCATAAAAAATAAAAATTTCTAAAACCCAAAATACCCTAGAGGCCCTCAAAACCATAAAACTCTAAAAAACATAGAAAAACCCTAATACACCTCAAAATCTTGAGAACTACAAAAACCCAAAAAAACCAAAAAACCCATAAAAATACTATAAAATCAAAAAAAAAACTAAAAATGTAAAACCCACTAAATCCTTGAAAACCATATAAATCCATAAAAAAGTAAGAAACCCTAAAAAACCAAAAACAATAAAACCCATAAAAATCTAAAAATCTTTAAAAATACATGAAAACATAAAAACCCCTAAAACCCCTGAAACCTCCCTGAAAACCATTAAAAGAAACAAAACTCTATAAACCCATAAAACCCCTTAAAACAACTATAAACTATAAAAACCATAAATCACCTAATAATGAAAAAAAACTCTAGAAACCTTTAAAATACTAAAAACTCAAAGACCCCTAAAAATCTAAAAAGACCCTAAACCCCCAAAAAAGTCCTAAAATCTTTGAAAACCTAAAAAATCCCTAAAATATCTAAAATCCACTAAAAACCATAAAAAACCCTAAAAATATTTAAAACCCCATATAATTCGAAAACAATTAAAATCAATAAAACTCTTATGCCCCTAAAAACACAAAAAACTCTAAAAAACTCAAAATCCCTAAAAACTATAGAAACTCGTAAACCAATAATAATCTTGAACATTCCATAAAAAATATATGAAAGCGTAAAAACCTCTAAAAACCCAAAAAATACGCATGAAAACCACAAAAATTCTTAAAAACATTAAAACCCCCTAAGAGATTCTAAAAACCCTAAAAACACTAAAGTCTCTAAAAGCCAATAAACCCCTAAAACCATTAAAATAATTTAAAACACTTAAAACCATAAAAAACTCAAAAAACCCATAAATCCCTAAAAGCCTCTAAAACTATGAAAAATAGTAAAAACCCTAAAAACCCATAAATACCCTAAAAACCATTGAATCCTAATAATTCCCTAAAAATCCATGACAATGTAAAAAACCCTGAAAACCCCATTAAAAAATAAAACCACCTAAAACCATAAAACCCCTCAAATCCTATAAATACCTCAAACCCACTAAAAACTCTAAAAACCATTAAATCCCCTAAATCATTAAAAAATTCTAAAAAAACATAAAAACTAAAAAATACCTAAAAAACCTAGAAAAAACCATAAACACCCTAAAAACCAAAAAAAAATTCATTCAAAACTAAGAATAACCCTAAAAGTCTCAAATTCCAAAAAAATACCTTAAAATCAATAAATACCTAATAAACCCAAAAATCCCTAAAAGACCCCTAAAACAATAAAAACATATAAAAACCTTAAAACCCCATAAAACCCTAAAAATAACAAAAAACTCTAAAATCCATTTAAACCCACAAAATTGATTAAAACTCTACCAAACCATAAAAACACTAAAATCTCAAAAAAAAACCCTAAAAAAGATAAAAACACCCTAAAACCGTGAAAATACATAAGGTCCAATAAAACCTTGAAAGATAGTAAAAATACTCAAAATCCCTAAACTCAATAAAAACACAAAATACCATAAAAATACTAAAAATCTCTCAAACCCTCTAAAACGGTGAAAACCAAAAAAACCAAAATAAATCTATAAACAATAACCCCACCCCCACCAAAAAAACATAAAATCCCTTAAAACTCAAAAAACCCCTAAACCCCAAAGAAGACCCTAAAAATCTTGAAAACCCATAAAAATCCTGAAAAATATAAAAAGAATTATAATCACTACAAACCCTAAAAACCATAAAAGTCCAAAGAAAATCCCTAAAAATAAAATAAACATTAAAAGTAATTAAAAATCATGAAATCCTCCTAAAACCCATAAAACCCCTAAAACCCTAAAACCCCTTAAACACCCATAAAACCTCTAAAATCCCAATAAAAACTCTAATAACCCTTTAAACACATAAAAATATTAAAACAAAATAAAAAACCTTCCAAAGCAAAAAAAACTCAAAAAAACATAAAACACATAAAAACCCTAAAAATCCTAAAACACTACAAAACCCGAAAAACACCTAAAAACCCTAAAAAATCCTAGAAACACAAAAACCCTAAAATCCATAAAAATATTAAAAAATACATAAAATCCATGAAAATGAAAAAATCAATAAAAACCTTGAAAACCCTCTGAAAACCATAAAACCAATTAAAACCCATAAATCCCCCAAAACCTGTGAAAAACCAAAAACCCTACTAGAAACTCCAAAAACCCTTTACACACTACAAAATATCGAAAAACTATAACACCTTAAAAACCCTAAAAAAACCATAACAACCCTTAATAACCCAAAAACCCTAAAAATCCATTTAAACTATAAAAACCATAAAATCCCAAAAAATTAAAGAATAATTACTGTAAAAAACCCAAAAAACCCTAAAACCCATAATACCCCAAATGTGCATAAAAACCCAAAACCCAATATAAACTCTAAAACCCACAAAAAATCTAAAAAACTAAAAAACCCCATAAAATGATAAAAAACATTAAAAGATCGTAAAGCCCCTAAAAATTAAAAAAATCCATAAAACCCAAAAAGTCACTAAAAGCCCTGAAAAACCCTGTAACACTAATTACAATTAAAACCCCTAAAAAACCTAAAATCCCTAAAATCAATTAAAAACCATAAAACCAATAAAATACTGAAAAACCCTATAATCTTTGTCAATATAAAAACCCTAAAACCCTAAAATCCATAAAAACTAAAAAAATCTCAACATCATTTAAAAACCCATTAAAACCCTAAACGAAAAATAAAAACTCTAAAAATTGATAAACCCCCAAAACATTAAAAGCTCCAAACAACCCTTAAAACCCTATAAACTCAATGAAACAATAAAACCCAAAAGTCACTAAAAACCCTAAAAACAATAAAACCCATTGAAACCACTAAATCCACTAGAAAGCCCTAAAAACAACTAAAACCCCACAAAATCCCTAAAAATCGTAATAACCATAAAAGTACTAAATGTCCCTAAAATACCTAAAAATTTAAAAAACCATAAGAACCCCTGAAAACCATAAAAACCATTAAAACATTTAAAAATACTAAAAACCCTAAAACCCACTATAAAATCTAAAACCCCTTATAACCCCTTAAAATGTTTAAAAACTATAAAAATATTAACCACTCTAAAAATATAAAAAAAAACCCCAAACACCAAAAAACCCATATAAACCACAAAACCCAAAAACCCCTAAAAACCATCAAAATCCCTATAAACCCTAGAAAATGTTAAAGTACATAAAAATATAAAATATCCTTAAATATCAGGGAAAATGTAAAAACCCTAAAATTGCTAAAGAGTCTCTGACAACCATAAAACCCCCAAAAAACGTTCAAAACCCCTAAACACACCTAAAAACCCTAAAATGCATCAAAAAATGCTAAAATTGTAAAAAAAAAATCTGTAAAAACATTTAAAAACAAAAAAACTCTGAAAAACCCTAGAAACCCCAAAGTCCTTAAAACCACAGAAAACCTATAAAAATTCAAAAAACCTCAAAATCAATAAAAACCGAAAACCCCCTAAAAATAATAAAGAACCTAAAAATCCAATAAAAATCACCCAAAATGTAAAAACCTTATAATCCCTAAAAAACCACTACAAAACATAAAAAAACCTAAAAACTATAAAAACATAAAATCCACTAAAAAACTAAAAACCACTTGAAACCCATAAAATTTCTATAAACCTTAAAAGTCCTTGAAACCCATAAAAACCCAAAAACTAGTAAAATCTCTAAAAATCCTTAAAACCTTTAAAATGACTAAAAACTATAAAAAACCTTAAATCCTTGAAAAATAAACAAATCCTAAAAACCCAAAATACAATAAAATCCATAAAATCCATAAAAATCTCAAAAATACTAAAAAACACTAAAAACCATAAAATTACAAAAAATACCTAAAAATCCCAAAAAAAAATGTAAAAACCATAAAATCCTAAAGACCCCAAGGAAACCATAAGAACCCCAAAGACATTAAAAATACTAAAACACCACTAGATCCTCTAAAAACCCTTGATACCCCTAAAATTTTAAAAAACTAAAAAACACATAAAATCCCAAAAACCAAAAAATGTATAAAACACATAAAACCCTAAGAAAACCTAAATACCATTAAAACCCAAAAAACCCTAACAACCCTAAAGACAATAAAAATCATTGAAAATATCTAAAAATACCTACAAACATAAAAAAACACTAAAAACCATGAAAACTCGTGGAAGCCATAAAACCCCTAAAAACCATAAAACACCAAAAACCATACAAACCCTAAAAACCGACTAAAACCTCTAAAAACCATTAAAACCCACAAAACATTAATACCCTTAAAACCCCTAAAAAATAAAAAACCATCGACCACAAAAATACCCTAAAAACCCTAAAAACCGTAAAAATACTAAAAAACCTAAAAACCCATAAAAACTCCAAAAATCCCAAAACCCTAAAAACATAAAAATCCTTGAAAATCCCTAAAAGTTAGAAAAAACATAAAAAAAAACATATGAAACCTGAAAACCATAAAACCAAAAATAATCATTTTAAACCATAAAAACCCACAAAAACCAAAATAACCCCTAAAAACTCTAGAAAAACTTAAAACTTATAAAACGTTAAAAACTCTAAAAACCATTAAACAAAAAAAAAACTCAAAAAACCCTAAAACTGAAAAGATCCTAAAACCATAAAAACCCCTAAAACCTCTAAACACCCTAAAAAATCCTAAAACCACACGAAATAACTAAAATATATAAAACCCTAGAAGTTTTAAAAATCCTAAAAATCGAAAAAAAACCAAAAAATATAAAAAACTCTTAAAACCCTAAAACCCCTGAAAAACATAAAAAACCCTAAGAACCTTTAAAAACAAATAATGCACCTAAAAATAGACTCTAAAAACCCTAAAAACCCCTAAAAATATTAAAAACTCAAAAAACATTTAAAACCCTAAATAAATATAAAAAAAATAAAACCAAAAAGACACTAAAAACCAGGAAAACCCAAAAAACACTTAATAAACCTAAAAACCCCAAAAAACACTCAAAATCTTTAAAAACCCTTTAAACCCCTCAAAGTAATAAAAATAATTGAAAACATAAAAAACCCTAAAACTACATAAAACTAGTTAAAACCCATAAACCCCCTAAATCCCTAGAAACCATTAAAAATTATAAAACCCCTTAAAACCCATAAAAATGTTAAAAAATCTAAAAATCATTAAAACCATAAAAAATGAAAAAAAAACTCAAAATCCCAAAAAACCATAAAAATACTCAAAACTCTAAAAACCTTGGAAGAAAATAGAACCCTCTAATTCCCTAAAAACCATAGATAACCCAAAAAACCATAAAAAACAAATATCCCTAAAAATGTGAAGACATAAAATCCCCTAAAACCCCTTAAACCCCCTAGAAAACAACTAAAAACACTGAAAATATTACAACCGTAAACTCCCATGAAACATAATTACCCACTAGAAAATATAAAAATACTTAAAACTTATATTTTTGTTTATCCATAAAACCCTAAAAACAAAAAAACCCAAAAAACATAAGACCCTAAAAACCCAAAATACCACTAAAAACTGTGAAAACCCTAGAAAACCATAAATCCCTCAAAATATCAAAAAACACTAAAACCCATAAAAATCATTAAAATATCCCAATAATATCAAAAACAAAATAAAACCTAAAACCTTGAAAACCATAAAACCCATTAAAATGCTAAAAACCATAAAAACTCATAAAAACCAAAAAACCCACTAAAAACACTAAAACCCTTAAAACCCCTAAAAAAATTAAAAAATATAAAAATTCTTTAAAATCTTAAAAACTAAAAAAACACTTGAAATCTGAAAAAAAAATATAAAAACCAAAAAATCTCTGAAAAGCATAAAAATCCATGAAAACCTTACAAAATCCATAATACCAAAATACAAAAAACAAATAAAATCCTCAAAAAGTCCTAAAAATTGCTGAAAATGTAAAAAATCATAAGCCCCCTAAAAACCCATTGAAAACTATAAAACCCCTAAAAACATCAAAAACCATAAATCACATATCCCATAAAAACTACTAAATTTATAAAAAATCATTAAAACCCTAAATAACGCTAAAATCTATAAAAAAGATGAATCCTATAAAAACAAAAGAACCTAAAAACACTAAATTGACCATAAAAAAGCTAAAAACCCATAAAAAACCTAAAAACCATAAAACATCTAAAATTCCATAAAATCATGAAAACCATAAAGAACATAAGAATCGTAAACATCCTGGAAAATGTATAAAACCCAAAAAACCCTGAAAACCCTGGAAAATTGTAAAAACCCCTAAAACCGTAAAAACCCATAAAACATAATAACCATAAAAACAACTAAAACCCATAAAACCCAAATTTTTTTAAAATAATCTAAAAATATTAAAACCCTATAAAAATTAAAAAACCCTTAAAACCCCCAAAAGACCCTAAAACACCTAAAACCCCTAAAAACACTAAAAACCCTAAAACCCCCTAAAAACACTAAAAACCCTAAAACCCCCTAAATACCATCAAATTCTTTCAAAATCTTAAGAAACCCTAAAATTCTAAAAAATCCAAAAAAAACACAAAAAATTCCCAAAAAAAAAACAAAATGCTAAAAACTGTGAAAACCACATGAAAACCATAAAACCCCTCATGCCCTTAAAAATATTAAACACCCATAAAACCCCTAAAACAACTAAACACATTAAAATTCCTTTAAACCCGTAAAATTATTAAAAAAACTCTAAAAAACCTAAAAAACCTAAAAACCCCTAAATACAAAAAACCAAAAACCCAAAATCCCTTAAAAACTATTAAAACCACTAAAAACCCAAAAAACATTAAAACCCCTAAAAAAACCAAAAAATACCTAAAAATTCATAAAGACCATGAAAACCCATAAAACCGCAAAAAACGATTTAAAACCATAAAACCCACAAAACCTTAAAAACCCTAAAACCCCACAATCCGTAAAACCCACTAAAAACTCTGAAACTCCCTAAAAATATTAAAAACTATAAAAAACTATACAAACTAAAGAACACCAAAATCCCTCAAATCCTTAAAACCCCTAAAAATTCAAGAAGACTATATAATCCATAAAAATCCTTGAAAACATATAATCTTTAAATAAATTTAAAACCCCCTAAAACCCCAAAAAATCCATTAGAATCCCTAAAACCCCTATATAAAATAAAAATAATAAAAAATCCCTAAAAATCATTGAAAACATAAAAACCGTAAAACCCTAGATAACCCTTGAAAATTATAAAACCCCGAAAATTATTTAAAAACCCTAAAAATCCATAAAAACCAAAAAATCCTAAAAACTCATAAAATAATAATAAATTATAAAATATATGCAAAACCTAAAACAATTAAAAAATCCTTAAAACCCGAAAATACATTAAAATTTTAAAAACCCTTAAAAAACCTAAAATACCAAAAAAACCATGAAATATACTAGAACCCCTCAAAATCCGGAAAAACGATAAAAATCCCACAAAAATATTAAAAAATGTAAAAGAAACTCAATAATTTTCTAGAAAAATAAAAAAACCTTAAAATCTATGGAAAACCACTAAAAACCATAAAACATATAAAAACCATAAGAACTCTAAAAACCAACAGAATCCATAAATCCCACTTAAAAATCTAAAAATCCTTAAAACCCATAAATGTTTTTAAAAAATATTAATAATATTAAAATGCCTAAAAACTCAAAAAAAAACTCCCAAACCTGACAACACCGCAAAAACAATAAAACCCTAAAAACCAAGAATCCCCTTAAAAATCCGTAAAACCTTAAAATACCCTAGAAACCGTAAAAACCCTAAGGACCTTCAAAATACAAAAAAACCCTTAAAAACAACTAGAAAAACATAAAACTCTTAAAAACCTTAAAAATCCCATAGAAACTCTATAAAATAAAAAACTCTAAAAACCCATAAACACCTAAAAACATTAGAAAAATTAAGAAAAACCTTAAAACCCATAAAAGTACAAAAAAATTATAAAACAAAAAAAAACCATACATCCCTGAAAACCATAAAAACCCTGAAATACCCTAAAAATCATCAAAATACTAAAAAACCACAAAAACCACAAAAACCATAAACACCAAAACCACCATAAAAATCCTAAAAAGAACTAAAAATCCCTAAAAATTTATAAAACCCTAAAAACCATAAATAACACTAGAAAACCATAAGAACCCTTAAATTCCTTGAAACCCTAAAAACCCATAAAAACACTAAAAACCACTTAAAATATTAAAAACCATTAAAACCACAAATAAAATTAAAGAACTATAAAAAACATTACACCCCTGAAGAATTAAAAAAACCACTGAAATCCTAAAATACCTTAAAACACTCAAAATCAATAAAATCCATAAAAACCTTAAAAACCATGAAAATCCTAAAAAATCCCTAAAAATACATGAAAATGTAAAACCCCAAAAAACCATGAAATACCCATGAAAACAATAACCCCCCTTAAATCCTTTAAACCCATAATAACCTATAAATTTTTTTAAACCACCAAAAACACTAAAACCCCTTTACACACTAAAAGGTTAATAAATCTAGAAAACAATAAATCCCCTAAAAAACTCAAAATTACCTTAAAAACCCAAAAGTCCAAAAAAACAATGAACCCCCCACCCCCAAAGCTTCAAAACCAATAAAACCCCTCAAAATCTCTAAAACCCCTAAAAACAATAAAAAATCCTCAAAAACACCAAAATATTCCTAAAAATATAAAAAACCATAAAAAATCATAAAAACCCTAAAAACCCATAAAGCCCAAAAAACCTGAAAGAATATAAAAACTCATAAAATCCATAAAATTCACTAATAAATTTAAAAACAATTAAAACCCCTAAAAATGATAAAACCTCTAAAACATTAAAAAAAACTAAAAAACTATGAAAAATACACCAAAAAAATACCCTAATACCCTAAAACCCCTAAAATCCCATGAAAAAACCTCCAAACCCTCAAAATAACGAAATGTTTTAAAATTCATAGGAACCATAAATATATTATAAAATCCCTAAAAATCCCAAAAAAATTAAAAACTCTTAAAAACCTGGACAACCCCCTAAAAATCGAAAAACAACCTAAGAACAAAAACCTTATAAAAATCCTAAAAACCACTAAAAACCTATATACCCGTAAAACCACCAAAATGTGAAAAAATAATAGAAAAACTTAAAACCCCAACAAATATTATCCTTAAAAAACCCAAAAATATCATATAACCTTGAAAACCACTAAATTTCATAAAACCCTTGAAAACCCAAAAAACCTCAAAATCACTAAAAACCCAAAAAGCCCCTAAAACCCATAAATATCATATAACATACAAAAAAAAGTCAATGAAGAAAACCCTAAAAACCTGACAACCCCTTGAAAACCATAAACCCCCCTAAAACCATAAAAACCCTAAAAAGTCATAAAATCCGTAAAAATACATTAAACATTATAAAATAATTAAAACAATAAAAATGTTAAAAAATTCTAAGAAACCTTTAAAAACCCTAAAATCTCAAAAACAAAACCCTCAAACCCTTAAAAATATGAGAAATCCCAAAAACCCAAAAAAACATAATAACCTTGTAGTCACCATGAAATGTGTTTCATGCACTTCTCTGTAATTGAAAATATATTTACATGTGTCGCGACTCTAAATGACCTCAACCGGGAACAAAAAGTTTGTAATCCAACTATGCATTATTAATGGGGATCAATGACGGTAGCGAAGGCACCAACCTAGAGGACTCAGACTGAAGCCCAACACTGATCCCAAGAAGGGGTTTGGGGGCAGAGCCCCTACGGTATGGATAAATTATTTTTGGCTAAAACCCTAAAAAGGCTACCAAGTTACCTATGAACAAACACTGTCACACCACTATGCAGGAGCCGGATGAAAGTATAATTATTTGGCTAAGTCCTAAGGTGTTTCCCTAGTCTAGAAAAATCACCAACGGCGCACAAGTATACTTGGGTTCCACCCATCCGCTGCGTAGCCACTTGCGCGCCACAATTCTGTCAAACAACCTACTTGCGCACCCAAACTCCTTTCGCCCAAGGTCCCATTTTTTCCTATAAATAGACCCTTGGGGAATCCATTTGTATGAAAAAATTTCCTTGAAGCTCAATTTCTGCTCTGGTTTCCCTAGTACTTCTCCCCAATGTTCCAAAACATTCAAGGTAGTTCTTCAACTTCTTGAGTAGAGGATTAAAGGGATTATTGTTGGTCTTAAGTCCTTCTAGTGTTTGACAACCATAACACATGCGCTCCTAAAGTTCCCAACTTCCTTAAGTCATAAATACATGCACGTTGCCTATTCCTTTCATAGGAACTTGAGCACTCTACTTCTGGGATCGCCTGTGAATACTCTTAAAGGATTTAGCAAGGTATTTCCCAAGTATTACAATACAGGTTGTTCATCCCTTAAGTGAACATCAGGTCGCCCAAGAATACTTGCATGCCCATACTTGTGTTCCCTTCTCTACATGGGTGCCCCTCCTTGATTTACTAGATTTCTTCACTCTCTCAAGTCTACAAGCCATCAAGCCTTCCTCAAATACATTTATGGAAAAGCCTCTTCTTTATTGGATCCCTTGTTTGAAAGGGATTCTGTTGAGACCTCCACCAAGACCTCTTGACTTATCAAACCTTTGGGAAAGACACATTAGTGTGTCTCCTATTTGGGTTTGTATTTTCACAGTCAGAGGATTCACACATTTTATTTATAAGAGAATTAGGATACATGGAATGTATTTGGATTTTTATATCTATATAAACAAGGACCCTTCTCCCAAAAATAGTGTTGGGAAGCTCCCAGTTTGGAGGAGGGTTTTGGTCCTAACCTTAATCTTCTCAAATAAGTGACCTGAGACCTTAGGTCTCTGGTAGTGAAGGTATGATTCACACTTTCTATTCTATGAAAGTATAGGATAAGTCTCCTTCCACTACTAGGATCAATTTTAGGGCATCCATCCTGGTGTAAGCCCCTAACCTTCATCCATTCTTCCTTTCATTGGACCCTTATCCAATTTGAAGAGAACAGAGGGGAGGCTCATCGCATTTCACTCTTCCCTCATCACCTCACCCTCTTCCACGATCGACATTCCCTCTTCCACTAGTGGAGGATAAATATTTTGAAAGTTTGAATTCCTTTGTTGAATATTTTACATCCTATTGTTTCTCACACTAAGCATGACTCACATGGGCTCAGAGATTTTTCTTGTTCACAACATTTTCACAATTGAATGAACTATGAGAACTATGATTCCAACCACAATTGGGATACGTAAGAAGCCTTCTCAGGGCATGATCTCACTAGATATCCTATTCATGAATCTAACCCTAATTCCCTTAATCTGGGTGTCCTCATTAGGAATAATCCCCAAATTAAACCCCCAAAATCATTAAGGCATCCTTTTCAGGAAGTACGCCCAAATTTATTTCTCTTAAATGACTATACTCTCCTATAATACCTAATAGAAATATGTGGGATTTGATTCCCATCAATATGGGATACGTAGGAAGCCTTCTTTTGGTTCAAACCCAATAACGTAAGTCAACCCTGTTCTCCTTGGGCCATATTCCCATTAGGGTCTGATCTTACTTGGAAGCCCATATTCTTTCTATGTTCATTGGTCTGCTTCAGTATAAGTCCCACACTATGTTTTGACTAATAACCTTCTACTTAGATGTCCATACCACATGAAATTAAACTCTATGGATTAGTCTTATCACATGACCTTAAAAGGTATGATGTGTCTCATTCAATGGCACCGATCTAGGAGGGTTCTGATTCCTTTTACAAGGATACATAGTTAGCACATTTTATGGGCACGATCACAAAATCAAACCAAACCTTCATATCCCTGGATAAAAATAAATTATAGAGTGCCCCAATGAGTGGATAAAAGACCAGTATCATCATAATGATGATTAAAATAATCTCTAATTAGTATATTAGTGGATAACATTGATGAAAAAACTAAAATACATGTGGATATTTTCATTAATGAATAACCTTAAATGCATACTGATGATTCTAAATTTTACACATGTTAATAAGTGATTGTAAATTCCAAGGTAAAATTATGTTATCCATGGTGAATTAATAAGGATTCATGAAAATATCATAAATTTTCAAAGAGAGTCATAGAGTAGACAATAATTACCCCCCAAAAGGGTGTGAAGAGTCTGACCTCACAACCTAGCGACCAATGTACGTTCCTAAATATTGTGAAGTTCAATATTAATGAATGTATACCTTTATAAATCAGGTCCCATTTGGATAAAGAACTATTTTAATTTTATGGTTACATAAATAAATCCAATGGAAACTTCCTAGAAGCGGTTATTATTAAAACTAGAATACACGTTTGAAGGAACTATGAAACAAACCTGAAAACCATAATTATCCCTAAAACCCCTAAAGACAATAAAAACCATAAAAATCCTAATGAAAATACCTCAAAATCCCTGAACACATAAACAACCCTAAAACCCCTAAAAACCTCTTGAAAACCATAAAACTCGTAAAAACCATTAAATCCATCTAAAAGACCATAAAGACCATTAAAACCAATAAAACGTATTAAACCCCATAAAATACCTAAAAATGATAAAAACTAAAAAAAATAACAAACCCCTAAAAAACTAAAAAAACCAAAAGATCCCAAAGGACCCTAAAAACCTTTAAAACCATAAAACCCCTTTAAAACCCAGAAAACCATAGAAATCCCTAAAAAGCACAAAACCCTAAAAAAAATAAAATTCCAAAAAAAATCCCTAAAAATCAAAAAATCCTCAAACCCTAAAAAATCCCAGGAAAACCATAAATACCCTAAAATAATAAAAAACCATAAAACACCATAAACACGCCTAAAACTCTAAATACCCTTAAAAACCCAAAAACATTTAACAACTCTAAAACCCCATAAAACCCTAATAAACATAAAAAATCCTAAAAACCCATAAAACCTGGAAAACATAAAAAAATGAAAAACACTCACTAAAAAACTCTGAAAAACAGTACAGACCCTCAAAATCCATAAAAACCCAAAAAACCCAAAAAACATAAACAATACAAAATATCCCAAAAAATACCAAGAAACGTAGAAAACCTTAAAAATCTTGAAATCCTCCAGAAAACCATGAATACCCCTAAATTTTTTAAAAAAATATCAAAACCCTATTATTTAATTAAAACTCTAAAAATCATTAAAACCCCAAAAGATGTTAAAAAACACTTAAAAACATAAAACCCCTAAAAAACTCAAAAACCATAAATACAAAAAAAAACATAAAACCCCCAAAAGCCCCAAAAAATAAAATAAAATCCCTAAAAAATCTAAAAACCATAAAAATCCATAAAATCATAAAAAAAATAAAAAACATAAAAAATCCCAAAAAATACATTAAAATGTAAAAAAACATGAAAATCCTCTCAAAATGATAATCCCGCTCTAAAAACATTAAAAATCCTAAAAATTAATAAAATACCTAAAACCCAAAAACACTCTTAAACCCTTAAAACCGCTAAAAATGTTACAAAACTAGAAAAAACCTTAATACACTAAAAAATCAAAGAAAACCCCCTAAAATTCAAAAAAACCCTAAAAACCTTGAACCCCCCATGAATAGCCCTAAAACTCTCAAAATCCCCAAAAACCTAAAAACAGTAAACACTGTAAAAATCATAAAATGACATAAAAATACCAAAAAACATAAAAACCTTTGAAAACCTAAAAACCCATGAAAACCATAAAAACCCCTAACAAATTAAAAAACCCCTAAAACCCATAAAAACCAATAACTACTAAAAAATTTAAAAACACATAAAACATTAAGAAATGCTAAAGAATCTAAAAACCATTAGGCCTCTAAAAACTCAAAAAAAAAAACTCGAAACCTAAAGGAATGAAAAATACCTAAAACCCTAAAAACCATAATACCCCTAAAACCCAAAAAATCCCTAATACCCATTAAACCCATAAAACCATATTTCCCAAAAATCCCAAAATATTCATAAAAACAAAAAAAATCCTAAAAACCTAGAGAAACTCATATAACCAAAACAACCCATAATAACATTAAAACCCGAAAATGCACCAAAATTCTAAAACCCCATTAAAACCCCTAAAAACTATTAAAACACTAAAAAACCTCAAAATACCTAAATACCCTAAAACATAAAAATTAGAAAAAAACCCCAAAATTCATGAAAACAAAAAAAAAACCTAGAACCACTAAAACCCCCAAGAAAATCATAAAACCTATAAAATCCATAAAAAACCCATAAAATCATAATACACCTAAAAACAGAAAAAAAAATAAAACCCCAAAAGACCATAAAAACCATGAAAACCCCTAAACACCTTACGAATATTAGAAAACATTAAGAACCCTCAAAATACCTAAAAACGCTAAGAAGAAAAAACCCTAAGAGGATGTATCCTCCGTTATCTCATGAAAATAATTATGCCTCACTTTTGAAAGCTTTAAGATGATGAAAAAATCTATGCCTTGGCCTCCCCAATCTGTAGGGGAGGGGCCTCCACTGGTCCTTGATGAATATTGATCTCTTGTCCTATTCTCAGATACTAATTTTCTTTATCCATTTTTGAATATCAAGATATGAAATAAGGTGACTGATTTGAAAGTAGTTCATATGTAGCTAAATATATAAATGGTGGAGTTTAATGAAGATTTTTTATATTCATAGGCCAACCATGGTTTCTTGTTTTGGAATTAGCACCCTTCAGTTGATGTTTTTGATATATTTGAGATTGATCACTGGGATCTTAGGGATCCTGCTACTATGGGCCTTTTCGATACCTTCAACATTTCGATTCTCGTTTCATCTGAGGATGATAATATTCATGCCTAGTATGTGGCTCCTCAAAGATGTTATAGTTCTCACTTCTTCGTTTCCCAGTGGTGCTTTGATTTACATTTGCACCGTGATTCTCCGATGGTTGAAACATGATTGATATTTACAGAACTCTCTCTAACCATTCAAAATATATCTATTATTTCATTGTTGGGGAATTTTTTAGCAAGGATCTTGTGCATGGATAGTATAACTAGGGCTCCCTGTCATCTGGTGGCCTCGATGGTCTTTGTTGAAGTTGATTTATCGAAAGGGACAGTTGATTTTGTTTGGATTACTATTGGTGAAGAGTTCCGTTGGAAACAACATAGGGTTTTAAAATCATGTGTGAGATTATGTGATTCATGATTGATTCTTGGTTACATGAAGAGTGATTGTAGGGTTTGGGGAAATGAGCGTCTCTTGATAGGGATAGACAAGAGTGTTTCCTATTGGAGGTTGGGGTTGGAACCTGATTTTTATGAAAGGTTTGGAGCTCTGACGACATATATTTCAGGTGCACAGAGAGATGTTTGGGTGGAATCAAGGGGCTCTTTCTCAAGGAAGGATGTAGTGGGATATCAATCTAAGGATACAGTGAGTGAAATTTTTAAGCGCTTGAGGTGTGACATGGGAATTGCAGGTGATGTTT
The DNA here is from genome assembly GCA_963277665.1 of Viscum album. NCBI lineage: Eukaryota > Viridiplantae > Streptophyta > Magnoliopsida > Santalales > Viscaceae > Viscum > Viscum album. The sequence continues at coordinate 124,402,830 of OY728156.1, forward strand.
CTTCTTCCAGTGCAAAGGGGGATGAGGTTCCCGAATTGGGCATGAATGTTGTCAATGACCTTCCACTCTTGAGTAGGGGAAAGAGGATGTTTCAACTTCTAACTGATTTGAGGGATTGGGACCTACATAGATTATGGATAATTGGTGGGTGAGGCATGATATTAAGGAGTAGGGAGAGCAGCATGTTGAAGCTATTAGGGAGGAATGCAGACAATCGATGAAACATCAATAGGAGGTTCCAGTCCCCATTCATGAAGGTATGGGGTAGTTAGAGGTGGTTAATAATCCAATAATCATTGTTGAGAAAGTGAAGTAGCAGGGAGAGGTTCATGTTGATACTATTGGTAATGGGGACCAGTAGGTTGAAGGTTTTTAGTCTTGTTTATCTGTATGTTTGGAGATGCATGAAGACCAAGGGGACATGTCCTCAAATTATATGTTGTGTAGGAATATTGAAGACTGACAAGAATAAATCCTCACTATGGTTGTGTATGAGACCTTTCCATCATGTGTTGATCTATCCAAATAGATAATGTTAGACTTCACATAAGTCACTTATGAGTAGCATCAAAAAGATATCATCTAGGAGGTAGATCTGAAGTAGGATGTTCATTTTGTCTGGGATGATGATGAGACAGCTGCAAGATTATGGAAAATCTTTGTAGAGAAAGATGCCAAGATTAATTCTAACATGTATTTGATAAGTAGGGATAAGGAATTTATGGGTGACCCTCATAATGAAAGCCTGGATTCAATCCCTAGGAAGAGGGAAAATAGGTTTGACAACAAACATACTCCCAGATCTGGAAGCTAGAATGGTGGGGTGGATCATTCTACTATTGAACATAAAGGGGATGATAATAACAAGTCTAAGGAGGTAACTGATGATGGCATGTTTCTTGGAAGGAAGGCGGAACTTGGAGGTCATTCCTCTTCCCCAAGGGTATTTGTTAAAGTTGATGTATCGAAAGGGATGGTTGATTTTATTTGGATTACTATTGGAAAAGAGCTCCATTGGAAAAAACCTGTGGTTTTTGAATCATGGGTGACCTACTATGATTCATTCTTTATTCTCAGTCACGTGAAGAGTGATCGCAGGTGTAGGGGAAGTGGGTTTGTTGTTGAAGGGATAGACCAGAGAGTTGCCTCCCCGGGGTTGGGATTAGAAGATGATTTTGATGGAAGGTCAGGATATTTTAGGGTTGATCTTTCGGGTGCACAAATGGATGATAGGGTGGAAAAAGGGGGCTATTTCTCAAGATAGGATGTAACAAGGTATCCATCGGAGGCTAAGGTGAGTGAAATTTTTAGGCTCTTGAGTTGTGACTTGGGAATTGTAGGTGATGTTTCTTCTTCTAGTGGGAATGGGGCTCAGGTTCCCGATGTGGGTGTGGCTGTTTCCAATGACATGTCACTCTTGAATTAGGTGAAGGAGTTCGTTTTATCTTCCAACTTATTTGAGGGGTTGGGAACTGTGGAGGTCATGGATAAAGGGAGGGTGAGGTGTGATACATTGGTGTAGGGAGAGGGGTAAGTTGAAGCTGTTAGGGATGAACGTAGAAAATCTTTGAATCTTTGGGATGAGGTTCTAGTCCCCATTTGTGAAGGGATGGGGTGGAAGGAGGTGGTGAAAAACCATTATTCGATGTTGAGAAAGTGTAGGAGCACGAAGTAGAGCAATTTGATACTGATGGGAATGTGGATAGGTAGGTTGATGGTTTTCAATCTTGTCTGTATACAATTATGGAGATGCATGAAGACCAAGGGGACCTTTCCTCAAATAATATATTGTGAAGGAAGATTAAAGAGCAATATGACTCAAGCCTTTATCTGGTTGTGTATGAGATATTGAACCCATGTGTTGATCTGCCCGAACAAATAATGATGGAATACACAGAAATCACATATGAGTAGCATCAGATGGAAATCATATAGGAGAAAAATCTAAGTGATCTTGTTCATTTTTTCAGGGTTGATGATGAGCCAACTCCATGGTTTGGGGAAATATTTGTAGAGGAAGATGCCGATATTAACGATATCATGGCTCTGATAAGGAGAGAGAAGGATTTGATGGGTGACCCTCATACTGCAAGCCTGGGTTTAGGACCTAGGAAGATGAATCCTAGGTTTGACAATGCACATAATCTTGGCTCTAGAATCCAGAAATGTGGGGTTCATCTTTCTACTATTGAACACGGAAAGGATGGAAATTCCAAGTCTAATGAGGTTAGTGATGAACGCATGCTGCATGAAAGGAAGGTGGAGCTTGGAGAACTTTCCTTTACCCTACTAAAGAGGTGGAGAATGAGGGATTATTCCACTCTTCCAAGGCCAATTTATACCAGAGCCTCCTCCAAGGCCTCCTCTACAGAGCAGAATAGGGTTAGAGAAATGTATACCAATCTTGATTTGGACATGGAAAATTCTTTGAAGGCTTCATCAGAGTGGTAGATGATAGATTCAGATGCATATTTGGGATATGGCATGGATGAATGCCCCTATGGGGATAGTGGAGAGGTCGACCCATATGATATATAGCTTCTTTTGGGTATGGGTTGTTCGACCATATGCCTACCATGTTTGGTTGACTTTATTTTTTTCTAATACATTTTGGGGGATCAGGAATAGCCTGGTCAGGCACCTTCTTTGGCCTAGAAAACAAAAAAAAAACCCAAAAAACCCAAAAAACCCAAAAAACCAATAAACACTACAAAACCTAAAAAGTCTAAAAGCCCCGAAAGATCCAAAAAACCATCAATATCTCTAAAAACCATAAAAATCAAAAAAAAATCAACAAAATCTATAAAAATACCTAAAAACATAAAAACTAAAAAAATTATGAAAAACCACAAAAAAATAATTAAACCCCCAAAAAACATTAAAAACACTAAAACCCATAAACCACTAAATACTACTAAAAACTCTAAAAATACTGAAAATCCCTAATAATATTAAAACCCACAAAAACCCCTTAAAACAAAAAAAAAACTTAAAAACCTAATAGTCCTAAAACCCTGAAAAAACTAAAAATATTAAAATACCATGAAAAACCCTAAAACCCTTGAAATCCCAAAAAAACCCTAAAACCCATAAAAAGCTTTAAAAATCTAAAAAACCCCTAAAAATCCATAAAAACATAAAAACCCTAAAGACACTAAAAAACCCAAGAAAATCATAAAACCCCATAAAAACCTTAAAAACCAATAAGAATCCTAAAAAAGTAAAAACTACAAAACCATTTATACCCCTAAAATGTTTAAAAACATTAAAAAAATTTAAATACCCCAATAAACTTAATAAAACACAAAAACAATAAAATATAAAAAATACATAAAAACAATAAAAACTCTAAAAACACTAAAAAATCTAAAAGTATGGAAAATCCTGAAATACCCTAAAACCATAAATATCCAAAAAAACACCCAAAAAATCCTTGAAAACGTACAAAAACTTGAAAACCATAAAGAGACCCTAAAACCCATAAAAACCCCTAAAAACATTAAAAAATTTTAAAAACCCAAAAAACCATTAAAACCACTAAATACTCTAAAAACCATTAAAACCCCTAAAATGTTAAAACTCTAAAAAACCTTCAAAACCCTAAAAAATAAAAAATAACCTAGAAACCCAAAATGAACATAAAACCCCTGAAAACCCATAAAAATCCAAAAATCCAAAAACCCTCTAAAACCTTAAATATCTATAAAAACACTATAAACCATAAAATACAAAAAAAACTCTAAAAATCCATGAAAATGTAAAAACACCACAACCCTTGAAAACCATAGAAAACCCAAAAAACCATTAAAACCCTAAAACCCCATAAAAACCTAAAAATACTAAATACTCTAAAACCTTTAAAACCCTAGAGACACTTAAAAGCTATAAACAACAATAAAAAACTAAAAAAAACTCATCCCCCAAATGAATGTCCCTAAAACCTTAAAAACCACTAGAAACCCTAAAAAATCATGAAAGCCTATAAAAACATCAAAATTTTTAAAACCCCTAAATCCATAAAATCCTAAAAAATTCCTAAAAATACTTGAAAACATAAAAGAAAAAAACATAAAATCCCCTAGAAAACCATAAAAATCTCTTAAAACCCTTAAAAACCCTAAACCCCTTAAAAACTCTAAAAATAACTAAAAACATTTAAAACCCTTTAAAACCCTAAATTTTTTAAAATACTCTAAAAAATTAAAACCCCTTAATGACACAAAAATAACCCCCCAAAAAAACACCCATAAAACCCTGAAAACCCTGAAAACCCCCAAAACCCTCAAAATCCCTAAAAACTAGAAAACCCCCTAAAAACCATAAAAATACTAAAAAATGTCTAAAAATACCTACAAATTTTAAAACCCCAAAATCCCTAAAAACTCCTGAGAAAATTAAAAACCCCTAAAACCATAAGAATCCTAAAACCCCATAAAAACTACTAAAAATCATAAAAATTGTAAAATCCAAAAAACATTAAACAAATCTAAAAACCTTGCCTTGAAAAAAAAAACTCAGAAAAACATTTAATACCCTCAAAAATCATTTAAAACCCTATAAAACTAAAAACCATAAAAACCATAAAACCCCAAAAACACTAAAAACCCTAAAACCCCATAAAGGCCACAAAATTGCTTAAAACCCTAAAACCCATAAAACCATAAAAATACTAAAAAAGCACAAAAATCCCTGAAAATGTAAAAAAAATCTAAAACCCTAAAATCCACTGAAAACTTTAAAAACCCTAAAAACATTAAAAATCATAAAACTATAAAACCACTAAAAAATCTTAAAACCCTTAAAACCACTAGAAACGTAAAAAACTCTAAAAAACCTTAAAACCCTAAAAACTCAAAAAATCCTAAAAATGAAAAAACTATAAAAACCAAAAAACCCCTAAAAACCCTAAAGTACCTTGAAGTAACTTAAAACCCATCAAACCCCCTAAAACCCCTAAAGATCCAAAAACCCATAAAAATCATAAAAAACCCTAAAATCCCTAAAATATAAAAAACCACTAAAAACCTTGAAAACCCCAAAAAATACAGAACCGTTAAATATTAAAAAAACTAAAACCCCAAAACCCCTTAAATCCACTAACAATTATAAAAAACAAGTAAAACCCCTAAAAATGTTAAAAACTAAAAAATGCCTTAAAACCCTAAAACACAAAAAAACAATAAAAAATACCATAAAACCCTTACAAACCACAAAACCCCTAAAAAGATAAAAAACCCTAAAAACCATAAAAACCCTAAAATACCCTAAAAACCATAAAAATATTAAACATCCTAAAAAAAGGTAAAAACCCTAAAAAATCCAAATAAACTCTTAAAAACACCAAAAAAATTTAAAACCAAAAAATCCAAAAAACCCCTAAATACCCATTAAAATTGAAAAAAAACCCTTAAACCCCTAAATATGTTATAAACAAGAAAAACATTAAAACCAAAAAATCTCAAAAAACCCAAAAAACACTAAAACCATGATAACCCCTAAAACTCTAAAGAACCCTAAAAACACTAAAAACATTAAAACCATAAAAATCTAAAAAAATCCAAAAAAATCTTTGACGTTGTAAAAAAACCCCGAAAAACCCCTAAAAACAATAAAAACCACAAAACCTTTTAAAAATATAGAAACCCATAAAACCCAAAAAATAACTAAAAACACTGAAAACCTGAAAACCCTAAAGACATTAGAAAACTCTGAAAACCTTAAAAATCCTAAAAAATCAAAAATAAACCTAAAATCCCCAAAAAAACCTAAAAAACATTTAAAAATCACAAAACACGTAAAATCCCTATAAAACCCTAATGTGCTTCAAAATCCCTAAAAATCAAAAAACATCCTAAATCCATAACAATACTAATAAAAACACTTAAAACACATAATAAAACTAATTTAAATTTTTTATTTCAGAAGAAATTTTACGAGAAAATTGGGAAACCATATAAATTCAAGATACAAAAAAAACATCAAACGTCATAAGAGATAATCTGGCCATTCAAGAATAATTTAAAATGTTTAGAATCCTTTACTTAGAATAATATCCATTTGATGGCGGTAACATCCATATATGGATTGTCCTTGATGAGATCTTTAAAGTGATATTCTATATTCTCCTAGGTCTGTATGTGTTCTCCTAGTTTTGTGTTCCCCTCTTTAAAACCACATATCAAAATATGATTATGTTTCTCTATCCAAGAAGATTTTTCTTCATTTAGATCAACTCATAGTGGTATTTCAAACATCATCTGTGAATCCTCCATTAATAACATGATGAGGAAGGACTCCCCCATCATCTCTTCATTGGAATTTTGGAGAATCTCTTAGGTGTTCACAATTTTGATGGCCTCTTTAATAGCATTCCTTAGCATGCTAGAATTTGAATCCATCTTTTATAAGGTGTTGATTGCCCTGAATTCTTATGATTCAATAGCCTAATCACATGGGTTAGGATCCAATTACAAACTTGTACCAATATACTTTCTTTCTTCAGCTAACAAAAGATAAATAACTCTACTTTTGGACTCACATTTACCAATACCACTTTCCTTTGGGGTTTCAATAGAAACAATCGATCACTTTTGATAGAAGTAACCTTTTCTAGATGATATTATAATTAGATTATTGGGAAGGTTATCGTAGTCCTTCCGTCTTCGAAGCATATGTACATGCATGATAAACCCCTCTATATCTACAAGAACCTTCTTTCATTTCTCTAAAAAGGACTGAAGGAACTCTTCTGTAAGTTCCACATCATTATCTTTAGGGGACCAAGTTTCAGAGTCATATTCTTTCTCTGCATCATTCTAGTCTAGCCTACCTCCAAAAGGATTTCTCTGTTCAAGTTCAACCTCACATTCTTTCCCTCCTTTGAGAGAGGCTGGATCACCATTACTCAAGACCTTACAATGGTTCTGAATATTAAATCCATTGGAAATATCATTTAATTGTCCTTGCAATGACCAAATTGGTCTTGAAGTGTATTATTGTCTTGGAGACCACTTCCTCAGAGTCATTAAAATATATAGATTAGGTATATCCTTTAATGTATAAGGACCCATTAAATAAAATTAACTTCCAAAATCATAATTAATGATGCCATATCTATTACCTAAAACTCCAACCATAATTGTGTCATCCAAAGAGGGAAAGACTATGGGAGGGATTAGCCGAGTCTGTCATGGGACCTACTCTTTTGACTTGGAGTAATCCAAATCATGCCTCAAATAAGAAAAAAATATTCATAACACTTGGATCAAAAAACCCAATTCTTAGCTTTTTTTATAAAGTGAAAATGAGTTTATTGGATCTTCAAGATCTGAAAAACCAGTGGAGAATCCAGCAGGAAAATCTGGCCTGATTGACTAGATAGGAAAAACAACCTCTATATTTTCCTTACGGAAAAACTGAAATAACTGGAAAAAGTTACCAAGATTCTTTCAATAAGAACAATAATCCATCCAAGACTAAAAGAACACCTTTTGTTTGCAACAAAACTCTTTTCCAACAGAAATCCAAACCCACTCAATAGGAAATTTTTAGATAACAACTTCGATCTATATTCGTGGAGATATAGGGTGGCAGACCTTGTTAGTTTTAATATTCGAACAAAAAAATCCTACCATATTCCCATGCATGAGGATGATCAAAAAATTTTAAAATGAAGATGGATTTGAAGAAAACTTACCCATGGTGTTGTAGACAAAGCATCACGCTTCATAAGAAAATCATATGTCCATTGAGAGAGGAAGAAATGAGTACCATTGCAATAATGAAGAGCTCTGGACGAAGTGGTAAAAAATTATCCTTTCAAGAAAACCAAATCAAGATGTAATGCCTATCCAGAAGACCCACAAACCAATTGAAAGAATAAATATAGGGAAAATTTTGACCTAAATGAGCCACCAAAGATAGATTCACAAGAGCCTAGTCATTAGTAAACTCTAAGGTCGAAATTGAATGATGTGGAAATGCATAAAACCTTAAAACCATAAAAACCCATAAAAACCCTAAAAAACAAAAAAACTATAAAAACCCTTAAAACCAAAAAAAAGTTAACAAAATTTAAAATATAGTAAAACTCCTATAAACTGAAAAAAACTAAAAAACCAAAAAAACCAAATAATCTATAAATCTAAAAAAACACTCAGAAACCCAAAAAATCCTAAAAACCAAAATATCACTAAAAATACAAGAAAATGTAAACACCATAAACCCCCTAAAATACCCTTAAAAAAAATAAAAACACCCAAAATCCTAAAAATTCTAAAAACCCTAAAAACCAACAATAAAAACTAAAAACTCATAAAACACCCTAAAACGATTGAAAACTGTAAAAAACCATTAAAACCCTTAAAACTCAAAAAAGGGAAAAATACCAAAAAGATCCTATAAACCATGAAAACCCAAAAAACACTAAAATTAATTAAAAACCCCTAAAACCCTTCAAAATACATAAAATGCCTAACAACCATAAAAATGCTAAAATGCAGAGAAAATACCTAAAGTCATAAAAAACCATAAAAACACTAAAAACCCCTTGAAAACCATAAAAACCCCCATAAACCTTAAAAACTCATAAAACCGCTAAAAACACTAAAATACATTAAACTCACTAAATATGTTAAAAACTATAAAAAATATTTAAGAACATAAAATAAAAAAACAAAAAAAACCCAAAGACCCTAAAAACCCTTAAAACCCATAAAAACCCTAAAAACTCTCTAAAACCACTAAAAAATCTCAAAGAAACCCTACAATACTACAAACTGTTAAAATAAAAATAAATCCCTAAAAATACATGAAATCATTAAAAACAATAAAAACCCTAAAAACCCCTATAAAACCATAAAAACCCACAAAAACAATAAAAATACTAAAAACCCTTAAAATCATAAAAACAAAAAAACCCTAAAAGCCATAAAACCACTAAAAACATAAAAACGCTAAAAACCATAGACCCCAAAAAACATAAAAAAACCCAAAAAATACAAGAACGCACTAAAAACAATAAAAACACTAAAACCACCTAAAATCCGTAAAAATTACAAAGAACCCAAAAACCCAAAAAATCCTTAAAAATCCTAAAAATGTTTAAACATATAAAAAACATAAAAAAAATCAAAAACCCTAAAAACCCCAGAAAACTAAAAAAATATCTGAAAACATTAAAAACCCAAAATCCTCATAAAAACCCTAAAACCCACCAAAAACTCTTAAAACCATAAAGAACATTAAAAATATAGAAAAATACTAAAAAAAACTAAAACCCCTAAAATGCTCCAAAAAACCAAAAAATGAAAGAAAGACCATAAAATGTTTGGAAAATCCTACAAACCCTAAAAGACCTTGAAAATGCCAAAAATCATTCAAAATACCAAAAAATCCTAAAAACCATAAAAATAATAAAACACTTAAAATAACCCTAAAAATCTCTGAATACATAAAACCCCTAAAAATCATGAAAACCAATTAAAAACCATAAAATCCCCTAAAAACCTAAATACCAAAAAAACCCATAAAAACCATAAAACCCCTAAAAATGTAAAAAACATAAAATAACCTAAAAACCCTAAAAAATACAATAATACCATATATCCTAAAATTACACTAAAAGCAATAAAAAATACTAAAACCCTAAAAACCCTAATCCCCCTGGGAAGAAATAGAAGAGCCTAAAAATCCTAAAAAACCTTAAAAATTTTTAAAAATGTAAACAAAAATAAACATCCTAAAAAACCATGAAAACCATAAAGACCCATAAAACCATAAAAACCCCAAAACACCTAAAAACTAGTAAAAACTCTAAAACCCCTTTAAACCCCTAAAAACATTAAAAATCCCTAAAAACATTAAAATCCTACAAAACATTAAAAAACTATAAAACCCTGCATGACCCTAAAACACCTAAAAATCCATAATACTCTAAATACTTGAAAAACACTAAAAACCCTTAAAATATTTGAAACCCCCTAAAAACCATAAAAATTTAAAAAATTATTAACAAATCCCTAAACTTGAAAAAACTCTAAAAACCCCTGAAAACAAAAACCCACCCTCACCAACCTTTAAAACCCATAAAATTCCTTAAAACCCACTTAAAACATTAAAGACCCTTTAAACCCCTCAAAACCTTAAAAGACCATAAAAACCAAAAAACCCCCTAAAAACTCAAAAAACCCCTAAAACCCAAAATGACCCAAGAAACCTAAAAACGGCTAAATCCCCTAAAAATCTAGAAAACCATAAAACCAATAGATTCCCTAAAACCCTAAAATAATAAAATTTATAAACATCTTAAAATCTCATAGAATCACTAAAAACATACAAAACTGTAAAAACCCTAAAACCCCTAAAAAACATAAAACCCCTAAGAACCCTTAAAACTCTAAATCCCAATAAAAAACATAAAAACTGCTATAAACTATAAAAAACCTTAAAACCCATAAAACACAAAAAGTATATAAAAATATTAAAAACCTTAAAATCTCAAAAAATAACCCTAAAACCGCAAAAAAAATCCATAAACCCTCTAAAACCCCTATAACCCTAAAACCTTGAAAACCCTTTAGAATTCCTAACAACCCTGAAAAACAATAAAAAACATAAAAACCATCAAAAATCACAAAGAAACCCTAAAAATTTAAAAACCTAGAGAACACCTGAAAATTCCTTAAAACCATAAAACCCCCTAAAACCATTAAAACCCCTAAAACACCATAAAAACCATAAAATCCAATAAAACTATAGAAACCATTAAAACCCCAAAACATTAAAAGACTCTAGAAAACCCCTAAAACCTATAAGGCCGTAAAACCTAGAAAATCCCTGAAAACCTTAAAATGCCCAAAAAATCCCTAAAACCCTCCATAATCACTAAAAACCATAAAAAACACTAAAAACCATGAAAATCCTAAAAATCCTTAAAATCCTTGAAAACGTAAAAATCCCCACAACCATTTAAACCATAAACACCAATAAAAATATTAAAAATACTAAAAACCCACTACAAATTTTAAAATCCCTTAACACCCCTAATAATGATAAAAACTTCTAAAAACCATAAATCCCATAAAAACTAAAAATTCCAAAAATAACGAAAACACCATAAAACCCCCAAAAAACCAAAAAACTCCTCAACACCCCTAAAACCCTTAGAATCCCTAAAACCCTAGAACCCGTAAAATATTAAAAAATCCCTAAAATCACTGAATGTTAAAAAAATCCTAAAAACAAAAAAAAACCTGAAATCCATATAACCCCCTAAAAACAAAAAAAAAACCAAAATTAAGACTAAAAAACACTAAAAACACAAAAAATCATTAAAACCCAAAAAAATTAACAACTCCAAACAACCATGAAATCCCTAAAAACTGAAAAAATCTCTAAAAACCCAAAAAGACACAAAAAACCCAAAAAACCCTAAAAATTCCTAAACCCCCCCCTAAAAACTCTCAATGTCCATAAAACCCCAAAAAATAATTAAACCCATAAAATTTTAAAAAATCCCAAAAAATCTATAAAAATTTAATAACCCATAAAAACCTGAAAATCCCGTAAAAACCATAAAACCCCTAAACATGATAAAAGCCCTAAAAATCAACAAAACCACTAAAAACCGTAAAAACCATTTAAACCCTAAAAAAACATAAAACATTCAAAAAACCGTAAAAATGTTAAGCACTCAAAAAACACAAAAAAAATAGAGACTAAAAACCCCGTAAAACACCAAAACCCTATAATCCCTGAAAACCCTTAAAAACCATCTAAATCACAAAATCCATAAAAACCATAAAAACCATAAAAATCTAAAATGAAACCCAAAAAATCCTTGAAAATTTAAATATCCGTAAAAACCATGAATAGTCCCTCAAAACCATAAAATATTTAAAAACCCTAAAAACCATAAAAAATCACTAAAAACTCTAAAAACTCTTAAAACCTTGAGAAAAATTTAAATAACACTAAATACATTAAAACCCATAAATACTAAAAAACCCTAAAACCCAAAAGACACTAAAAACCCTGAAAATCCCTAGAAACCTAAATAACAATGAATATTCCAAAAATCTCTTAAAATTTCCAAGAAACCCTAAAATCTATAAAAATATAAAAAACCCAAATATTTTATAAAAACATAAAAACCCCTAAAAACATTGGAAACCCAGTGAAATCCATAGAACCTTAAAAACTAGAAGAAAGTAAAACTAAAAAAATAAAAAAATCATTAAAACCACTAAAGACCCTTAAAAAACCATAAATTTTTAAATCTCAAAAAAACATTATAATGCTAAATAACTCAAAAATCCCTAAAAACCCCACAAACCCGAAAAATATAGAAAACCCTAAATTCCAAAAAAAACCAACACCCCTATAAACTCTCAAAATCCCTAAAAGTACTATAAAACCTAAAACCCATAAAAATGTTAAAAACACCTAAAATTTGAAAAACCCTTGAAAACCAAAGAATCCCTGAAAATAATTTAAAAACACTAAAACCTAATAAAAAAACACCAATAAAACTATAAAAACATTAACCCCCTAAAAACTCTAAAAAATATAAAAAAACTAAAAGGCTTAAAAACTAAAAATGAACTTAAAAACACAAAAGCACCCTAAAAACGCTAAAAACCTAAAAACGTAAAAATCCCTAAAATCCATAAAAACAATAATAATCCAAAAAATCCATGACAATCCATTAAAATTTATAAATACTAAACCCCTAAAAACCCATATAAACCCTCAAAACCTTGAAAACCCTCAAACCCATAAAAACCATAAAACCAACTAAAAAGTCTAAAATCTCTAAAATCCCTTAAAAATATTACACACTCTAAAAACCCATAAAACCCCAAAAAACTCAAAAAACCTAAAACTAGAAAAGACCTTAAAACCATTAATAATCCTAAAAACCATAAAAGACCATTAAAAAACCTTAAAACCCTGAAAATCCCTAAAAAATCTAAAATCCCAAAAAAACCAAAAAAAATTAAAACCAATTACCTAAAAATACGGAAGAATAAACCGTTAAAAACCTTGAAAACCCCTTGAAAACATTAAAAATCCTTACAAACCATAAAAACCATGAAATCCAAAAGACATAAAAAACTCACTAAAAACTCTAAAAACAATTTTAACCCATAAAAAGGATAAAAAACTCTAAAAATACTTAAAGATCCTAAAAAACTCAGAAAACACTAAAAACCCCAAAAGAACCTAAAATCCCTAAAAACCCCTAAAAACACTAAAAACCCTAAAAAACCCACAAAACACCATAAAACAACAAAATTACTAAAAACCCTAAAACCTTAAAAATACTAAAAATGCCCTAAAAATTCCAGAAAACCTAAAAAACCTAAAACACTAAAAAACACCTGAAATCATAAAACAACAAAAAACATTAAAACCATGAAAACCCTAAAACCCCACTAAAAAATCTAATATCCCTTAATCCCCTTAAACGTTAAAAATCTCTACAAAAATCATTGGAGCCCCTAAAAATATCAAAAAACACTAAAAACCTAAAAAATACATAAAACCCCTAAAAACCTGAAAACCTGAAAATCCCTAAAAAACATGAAAATTCCTAAAAACGCTCAAAAACCCTACAAAAATAAAAAATCCTTAAGAATCCATTTGACCATTAAAAACCCTAAAAACCCTTAAAAACCCATTAAAACCAAAAAAAACCAATAGAAATCATAAAAACCAAAAAACCCAAAAAAACCCCTAAAAACCCACTCAAAACACTAAATCCCCTTAAAACAACTAAAATGTTCCAATTTTTTTTGAAAACACTAAAACACAAAAAATCCTAAATATGCACTAAAAACTCTTAAGAACACCCAAACCCCAAATAAACCCTGAAAAAAACCAAAAAAACACTCAAAATCTCAAAAAACCATAAAAATTGAGAAAACTATTTAAAACCATAATTCCCTAAAAACCCTAAAAACCCTAGAAACCCATAAAAACACTAAAGACAAATAAAAACTCTAAAAAAACATTAAACCACTAAAAACAATAAAACATCTAAAAACCCTTAAAACCCAAGAAAAAATTTAAATAATATGAAAAAACTAAAAAGACAGTAAAACCTCTAAATACCTAAAAATTTCTAAAATACTTTGAATTCCATCAAAATCCTAAAAAACGTAAAACCCATAAAAATCCTTTAAATCCTTAAAAATATGTAAAAATATAAAAAACCAAAAAACCCTGAAAAACCCCTAAACACATAAAACACCTAAAAACATAAAATATTATTAAAACACATTATAATACTAAAAAAATACAATTAAAAGGAAATTAAAATATAGAATTTTTTTTACAAATTCTAAAAAATATTAAAACCCCAAAAATACTAAACAAACCCCTAAAAACCAAAAATTTCCCTAAAAACCATGAAAACCCCCCAAAAAATCCAAAAAACAATAAACAATCAAAATTACCCTCCAAAATCATAAAAAACCTTAAAAACCATAAATCCCATAACAAAACTAAAAAATCCCTCCCTAAAAAAACACCTAAAAACCTTGAAAAACTATGAAACCGAAAATACCCATCCAAACATAAAAAACCCATAAAACTTCTAAAACCCACTAAAAACTATAAAACCTCATAATATAACTAAAAACATTACAAACTCTAGAAAACCATAAAATCCTAAAAACTCAAAATAACCCTAAAAACCCAAAATTCTATAAAAACCTTAAAATCCTAAAAAAACACGAAACCCCAAAAACCCCTAAATATCCCTACAATCGCAAAAATCCCCAAAAACCAATAAAAGTCATAAAAGGCCTGAAAATCCCTAGAAATCTAAGAACCCTTAGAAACCCAGAAACCCCCCAAAACCCATAAAAACCATAAAAACATAAAACCCCAGAAAAACCCTAAAACTGCTAAAACTCTAAAAACACATAAAACCACAAAAAATAATAAAAATAATCAAAAAAATCCTTAAATACACCTAAAAACTCAAAAATCCCAAAAAAACCATTAAAACACCTAAAAACACTGAAAACCCCCAATAACCCTAAAAATACCTTAAAACCCCTAAAATCTATAAAAATCATAAAATCCCTAAAAAACCAAAAAATGTAAAAAACCCTAAACACCCTTAAAAACCCGTGAAACCCAAAAACCTCCATAAATCCTAAAAAACACATAAAACCTATATGAACCCACTAAAAACTCTAAAAACCATTAAAATCCCTAAAAACATTAAAAACACTAAAAGACTTAATAACTCGTAAAAACTCAAAAAACCCCAAAAAACACAAAAGACCTAATAATCAAGAAAAATACTGAAAACTATTAAAACCCCCTAAAATCCCTAAAAATATCTAAAAACCAAAAAAATCATAAATATTCTAAAAATTCCAAAAAAAATCAATAAAATCATAAAAACCCTACACACACACAAAAATCCCTAAAAACATAGAACCCCTAGAATCCATAAAAACCTTTAAACCCTATAATACCTCTTAAAACACTAAAAATCTCTAAAACACCAAAAAATGTTAAAAAAACCTAAAAAGCATAAAATCCATACAAACTCAAAAGGCATAAAAAAAATACAAAAAACCTATAAACACTTAAAACCCCTAAAAACCTTAAATCCTTGAAAACACTAAACCCTAAAAAATTCCTAAAAACCCACAAAACCTATGACATGCATAAAAATCCTTAATGAAAAAAATCATTGAAAACATAAAAAACCCTAAAAACCTAGAAAAACCCCTGAAAACCATTAAACCCATAAAAACCATAAAAAACCATAAAATGACATAAAAATATAAAAACCAACTAAAAACTCTAAAAAAATAATAGCCATAAAAATATTAAAAACCCATAAAACCTAATAAAAACACTAAAACCGACAAAACATTAAAAAACCACAAACCCCTAAAAGATTAAAAATTCAAAAAACCATAAAAATTAAAAAAAACAAAAAACCCTAAAAACCAAAAAGTCCCTAAAAACCCTAAAAACCATAAGAAACCTAAAAAATCCTCAGAACCCCTAGAATCACTCAAAATCCATAAAAACATAAAAACCCTAAAAACTATAAAAACTCAAAAAACCCTAAAATTCCTGAAAAATGTAAATAACACAAATATACTGGAAAACACCCTGAAAACAATTGAAAACCCTAAATACTCCAAAATAACCTAAAACCCCTAAAACCCTACAAACCATCAAAAACTATAAAACACTTAATCCTATAAAAATGATAAAAATGATAAATAACCTTATAATACCTAAAAACTCAAAAACCCTAAAACCCCAAAATACCATAAAAACCATAAAAAACACTAAAAACCCTCAAAATTTATAAAACCCATAAAATAGAAATCCAAAAAAATACCTTAAAATGTAAAAAGTCCGAAAAGAACTTAAAAACCCCTTGAAACCAGAAAAACCCATTAAAACCTTAAAAAACATAAACACCCATAAAACCCTTAAACTCTAATTAAAACTCTAAAACCCTTAAAAAACCCAAAAAGGATAAAAACTATAAAAACCCTTAAAACCTCTAAAAGGTTAAAAACTATAAAAACCTATAAATTCCTAAAAACTAAAAACAACTAAAAACCAAATAATTCCCTGAAAAATGAAAACTCCTAAAAACCTTGAATAGCCCAAAAAATCCATCAAAATCACTAAAAATGCTAATAAACACCAAAAACCCAAAACCCCCCTGAAAACATAAAAAACCCTCCTAAAAACAATGAAAAACCCTAACAACCCATAAAGCCCAAAAAAATGTTAAAAACTCAAAAATCCACCTAAAAATGAAAAAACCCTTAAAACCCAAAAATACCCTAAAAATCAGAAAAACCAATAAAGTACTAAAAACCCCTAAAACCCGTAAAAAACCATAATGAAAACAAAAATCCATAAAAACCAAAAAAAAATCCTAAAAACCCCTAAAAATATAAAAACACTAAAAACCCTAGAAAAAAATTGAAAAACATAAAAACCCCTAAAAACCATAAAATCGTAAAAAACCCGAATAATTTCCAGAAACAATGAAAACCCTAAAACACCTAAAATGATAAAAACCTTAAAAATATAAAAACTCAAAAAACCCAAAAACCCAAAAAATACATAAAAACACTAAAATCCTAAAAACCCTAAAAAACCATGAAAACTCATAAAACCCTTAAAAATCTCAAAAACCCTACAAAACATGAAAACCATAAAAAAACCTAAAAAACCCCCTAAATTCCATGAAAATGTAAACAACCCTAAAACCCCTAAAACCCTTTGAAAACTATAAGACCCCCTACAACCTTAAAAAAATTTAATACCCATAAAAACACTAAAACCCATTAAAACCGCTAATACCCAAAAAACTCACTAAAAACCCCGAAACCATGAAAACCTTAAAAATAATTAAAATCCCATAAACCCCTAAAAACCCAGTAAAAAATCATTAAAACCCTAAAACTTGTAAAGACTCTTAAAAACGTAAAAACCTAGAAAAATGAAAAAAACCTTAAAAATCTCAAATTCCATAAAACCCTAAAATCTATAAAAGTATTAAGAAATCATAAAATATCCCCAAAAATATAAAAAACCCATAAAAACCTGGAAAACCAATAAGAATAATATAAACCCTTAAAAACCATAAAAATCATTAAAACGACATAAAAACCAAAAAACCCACAAAAAAAATCTAAAATCTAAAACCCCCTTAAACCCTCTAAAACATTAAAAACTATTAAAATCTTAAAACACTAAAAAATAAAAACAACCCTAAACCCCAAATAAAACCTAAAACCCTGGAAAACCTATAAAGAAATCTAAAAACCCATTGAATTCATAATAAACCTAGAAAACTCTTCAAAATCCCAAACACAACTAAAAACCCAAAAAACCATAAAAATACTAAAATTCCCTAAAATTCCAAGAATATTTGAAAATTCATAAAACTATAAAAAACGTGAAAAAAATAAAACCCCTAAAACTCTAAAAATCCCAAAAACCTATAAAACCCCAAAAGGCCACTAAAAACCTTAAAACCCCTAAAAACACTGAAAAAAATATAAAAAACCTGAAAACCCTCAAAGGACTCCAATTACCCATGAAACTGTAAAAACACCATAAAAACCCTAAAATCCCTAAAAACCCTGAAAACTGATAAAAATACTCAATATGTATAAACACCCAGAAAACCATAAAAACCCTAAAAAATATTAAAAAACCCTAAAAATCCCTACAAACATAAAAAACAATAAAACCCCTCAAAACCCATAAAAACATATAAACCTATAAAACCCTTAAAACCCAATAAAAACGCAAAAAACACTAAAACCCTAGAAACCACAAAAATGTAAAAAAACTCTAAAAACCCTTAATAACATAAAAAACTCAAAAAAATCAAAAACACAATAGGAACATAAAACCGCTAAAAACCCTAAAAAATTCTGAAATCCCATAAAACCTTAAAAATCACTAAAACTGTAAAAGTCTATAAATACCAAAAAAATCAAAAAAATCCCAAAAAAATCCCCTAAGAACCCCAAAACACTAAAACCTCATAAAAACCCCAAAAACCACCAAAAACTCTAAAGATCAAAAAAACCCTTTAAAAAAGTTTAAAAAACTCTAAAAACCCATAAAACCCAAAAAAAATACCCTAAGAACCCCAAAACACTAAAAACTATAAAGATCCAAAAAAACTTTAAAAAAAGTTAACAAACTCTAAAAACCCATAAAACCCAAAAAAAAAACTAATAAAAAACCAAAAACCCAAAAAACCCAAACCCCCCCTCCCCCTAAAAAAACATAGAAATCCTAAACAAACTAAAAATCAATGAAAAAGTAAAAAACCTTGAAAGGCCTAAAAACCCTAAAAACCTTTAAAACCCTAGAAAAAAATGAAACCCCAAAACCTTAAAAACACTAGAGACCCATAAAAACCCATAAAATCCTAAAAAATACTAAAATCCCTTAAAATTGCTAAAAAACAAAAATATACCAAAAAACATAAAAAACCATAAAAACCCCAAAAAACCAAAAAACCCTTAAATACCATAAAACCCTACAAATCCAAAAAAAAACCCTAAAAACCATAATATCTAAATATGTCTTTATAAATCCATAAAAACATAAAAAACATAAAATCCTTGAAGAAATAATTAAAACCATAAAAAACTCAAAAAACATAAAAACCCTATAAGACCACTAAATACAATAAAACCCTTAAAATCCCAAAATATGGTAAAAAACTGTGAAAACTATAAAACCTTTAGAAACTCAAAAAACCCGAAAAACCCAAAAGACCAAAAAACCCTTAAAAACCATAAAATCCCAAAAATACCATGAAAACCTCTAAAAATCCACAAAATCCATTAAAACCCTAAAAATACAAAAAACTATAAAACCCATTAAAAATCACTAAAAATACCTAAAAACTAAAAAACCCAAAAAACCCTTAAAAACTCCTAAAAACCATAAACCTTCTAAAATATTAAGAACCCTAAACACCTAAAAACTCAATACAAACTCTAAAAAACATTAAACCCCCCAAAAAAATAATATACTCTAAAAACCCTTAAAACCAAAAACACACACTAAAATACCCAAAAAAATATGAGAAACCCAAAAAACCCTTGAAAATCCAGAAAACCTCTCAAAATTTCTAAATACCCTAAAAACATCAAAATCTATAAAATACCTAAAAATCACTCCAACATACAAAACCTTAGAAACCAAAAAACCCATCAACAAATTAAGAACACTAAAAACCCACAAACCCCCCAAAACAAACTAAAAACTCTTAAAACACTTTACACACCAAAAAAGATAAAAAACTAATATTACTTAAAATACCTAAATATAAAAAAACCAATAAATAAAAAAAGACCCCGATAATCCAAAACACCATTAAAACCCCTAAGAACCATAGGAAACCAAAATACCCATAAAACACATAAAACTCACTAAAAACTTTAAAAACCCCTAAAAGCTACTAAAAATTGCCAAAAACATTAAAAAATGTAAAACCCCTAAAAATCTAAAAACCCATAAAATCCCAAAAGTCCCTAAGAATCCTAAAAAAAAATAGAAACTGTGAAAATCCCTAATAAATTTGTAAGGGGTTTTCGGGTGTGGGTCGTTTGACCCCTCCCCTCCCTTGTCTGTTGTGTCTCTTTTTCATTCTAATAAATTTGGGGGGGGGGATAGCCTGAACCTTGCATATTCCTTTCACTAAAAAAACTAGAAACTATGAAAACCCCTAAAACCCCTCAAAATCCTTAAAAACCCTAAAAACCCTAAAAAACATGAAACAAAAAAATTCAAAATTCCCTCAAAATCCCTGAAAACAAAAAAAACACTAAAAACTCTGATATCACATAAAAACCCTATAAATCACAAATAACATTATGAACCAGAAATACTAGGAAATCCTTAAAACCCAATAAACACTCTAAAACATCTTAAACCTCCTAAAAATGAAAAAACCTATAAAAACCTTAAATCCCTTAAAAAACTCAAGAAACCCCTAAAACCCCTAAAAAACCATGAAAACCCTAAAACCCCTAAGAACCTAAAAACCCCAAAAAACCATAAAGAGCATAAAAATATTGAACACCAAAATAATATTAAAAACTCCCTAAAATACCTAAAAATGTAAAAAACCATAAAAACCTAGAAAACCCACTAAAACCATAAGAACACCTAGAAATCATAAAAACCCCTAAAAAACCATAAAAACCAAAAAAAGACTAAATCCTCTAAAAACCCTCAAAATCCATAATAATGTTAAAAATTATTCAAAACCTTAAAAGCCTAAAAACTAAAAAAACCTTAAAACCCAAAAAAAAAAAAAATCCCTAAAAACCCTGAAAACCCCAGAAAACCTGCAAAAATCCATAAGGACTCAAAAAAAAAATTAAGAACCCTAAACAATCCCTAAACATTCCTAAAAACATAGAAAACCCTAAAAACACAAATAAACTATAATACAATAAAAACCCTAAAAACATTAAAACCCATGCAACCCTAAAACCACTAAAAACTATAAAACTCATGAAAACCCATAAAAATGTCAAAAAAACTCGAAAAACAATTAAAACCCCAATAAACTCAAAAACACCCTAAAACCAAAAAAACCATAAGAATCCGGAAAACCCCTAAAAACACTAAAAACCATGAAAACACATAAAAACCATAAAAATCCGTAAAAACCCTTAAAACCCTAAAAACTAAAAAAAAATCCAAAGAAAATCACTAAAAATCAATAGAAAACCCTATTAACCCAAAAAAACGCCTAAAACCCATAAAATCCCTAAAAAAATTATAAACCATAAAAGTCTATAAAACCCCAAAATACCATTAAAAACTCTTAAAATCCATTAAACCATTAAATTTATTAAAAAACTTTAAAAGCCATTAAACCAGTAAAAACTCTAAAAACACCCAAAAAACTAGAAGACCCTAAAAACCCAAAATCCTTTCAAATAATTAAAATCCCTAAAACCCCTAAAAAGAATTAAAATAATAAAAAGAAAAAGAAATCCATGAAAAAGTAAACCCCCCCTAAAAACATGGAAAATCTTATAAGAACCATAAAAACCCATGAAAACCTTAAACGCCAAAAAACAATAAACCCTTAAAAATACACCCAGAACTCTAAAACACATAAAATTCTAAAAAAATATAAAAACCCTTAATAAACCTAAGAATAAAGAAATAATAAAAGACCATGGAACCCCAGAAACCCCTAAAAACCATAAAAAACACAAAAAACTAAAAAATCCCTAAAAACCCTAATAAAACCTAAAAATCATGTAAAACATGAAAAATACCCAAAAAATTATAAAAAGTATAAAAAATCCTAAAAACCCCATAAATAACACAAAACCCCTAAAAGCCTTAAAAAATCTTAAACCCCGTAAAATCCATAAAACCCACTAAAACTCTAAAAACCCTAAAAACCCTAAAATCCCCCTAATCCTTAAAAACACTAAAAACCTTAAAAACACAAAAAAACCTAAAAACACCATACCATAAAACCCATCAAAATACTAAAAACACTAAAAACCCGTTATGACCCCTAAAACCCCTCAAAATTTCAAAAAACCCAAAAATCCATAAAATCATAAAAAATCTCTTAAAATCCCAAAAAACCAAAAAACACATTAAATAATCTAAATATCCTTAAAGTTGAAAAATATTAAAAACTATAAAAAACATTTAAACCCATCTAAAAATAAAAAAAAAACCTTATAACCAAAAACACCATAAAACCCCTAAAAACCTTAAAAAAACTAAATACTATGAAAACTCCAAAAACCCATAAAAATTCATAAAAACCCTAAACCCAAGAAAATATTACAAGAACTAAAAATACTAGAATACATAAAATCCCTAACACCCAGAAAACCATAAAAACCCAAAAACCATAAAACTCTTTAAAACTAATAAATAACCATAAAATCCCAAAAAACACTAAAAATATATTAAAACCCATAAGACCTCAAAATGCGTTAAAACTCTAAAAACCATTAAAATCCTAAAATCAAAAATAAAACTCAAAAAAACTCTGAAACCCCTAAAACCCCTAAATAACAAAAACTCACAATATCCCAAAAAACCCAAAAAACCATTAAATTCCTTAAAAATCCATACAAATCACTAAAACATAAAGGACCCTAAAAACCTTAAAAACAAATGGAAACAAAAAAAACTCTAAAACCACTAAAAATATAAAAAAACTCTAAAAAATGTAAAAACCATTAAAAATTTCAAAAAACAATAAAATCCACTAAAAACCCTAAAACCCCTAAAACCTATAAAAACATTGAGAAACCTTAGAAACCCTTAAAATCTGTAAAAACCATAAAAACCATAAAAACATAAAAGAGTTGTAAAAATACCTAGAAATATAAAAAACCTTGAAAAAGACCTAAAACGATAAAACCCCTAAACGAAATAAAATATATAAAAACAATAAAAACTCAAAACCCCTTTAAACCCATAAAACCATTAAAAACTCTGACAACCATAAAATCCATGAAAACTCAAAATATATAAAAAAATAAAATTCCCTAAAAATTGAACACCCCTAAAAACATAAAAAACCATTAAAACCCCTAAAAACCATTAAAATTCATAAAAACCCTAAAAACCCTAAAATCCCAAAAACCCCTAAAAACCCTTCAAAATTTCAAGAAATATAAAAACCCATAAAAAGCCTGAAAACCCTCTGAATACCATACAAACCCTTAAAATCCTTAAAATCCATAAAGCCCCATAAAAACTAAAAAATCCAAAAAAAACATTATAACTCCTTAACCCCCCTAAAAAGTAAAATGCTCTAAAAATATTACAAAAAATAAAAAACTCAAATATCCCTAAAGCCCAAAAAAGACCATAAAAACCCCAAAACCCCCAAAACCCTAAAACAAATCCTAAACACCCCTAAAACCCTCAAAATCCCTAATACACCCAAAAATATAATATTCATAAAAAATCCCTTAATATCCCAAAAAAAATAATAAACTATAAAACCCTAAAACCCTAAAACCATAAAAACCCCTAAGAACCTAAAGAACCATAAAACCCAAAAACCCCACTTAAAACTCCAAAAACCAAAGAGACACTAAAAACCCTTTAAAATCCCACAAAACAAAAAAAAACACTAAAACACAAAATAGGGTCAAAAACCCTGAAACCGCTAAAAACACTAAAAATCCAAGAAAACCCCTTAGAATTCCAAAAACTAATAAAAACCTAAAAATAAAAAAGTACATACAAATCTTGAAAAACATAAAAACACTAAAAACACTGGAAAATTCCTAAAATCTATAAAAACCATTATCACCCTTCAAGCCTTTTAAAATAGATAGAACCCCCAACACCTCTAAAAATTTTAAAACCATTAAAAACCCCTCAAAACATTAAAAAACTTTAAAAAATATAAGGACCCTAAAAACTCCAAATTAACCCAAAAAAGACCTTAAAAATAAAAAAACTCCGAAAAACTCTAAAAACCGTCAAAATCGATCAAAAATAAAAAAAACAATAAAACCCATTAAAATAATAAAAAATACTTAAAATCCCTAAAAATGTAAAAAACCAAAAAAACCATGAAAAATCCCCGAAGACCATAAAAGTCCCAAAAAACCTTTAAAACCACTAAATCCCCATAAAAAACATAAACCCCTCTAAAAACTCTATAAACCCATAAAACACCTACAAGCACTAAAAACATTTAAAATCTCAAAAACTCTAAAAATCCCTAAAAATCAAAAAAGGCACAAGACCCAGAAAATCCCTAAAACTAATAAATCCTGAAACCCACTTAAAACACTCAAAATCCAAAGAACCGTAAAACCATAAAAATCATAATAATCTATAAAAATCACTAAAAATGTAGAAACCCCTTAAAACACTAAAACCCTCTAAAACCCATTAAAATCACATAAAATATTAAAAACCCCTAAAAATATTAAAAACCCCTAAAAACCAATAAAAAAACTAAAAAACCAACTAAAAACTATAAAATCCATTAATAAATTTAAAAACATTAAAAAATCTGAAAACCTTTAAACCCCTAAAAACCCAAAAGGCCCAAAAAGACCCTAAACCCTGTGAAAATCTCTAAAAACCCTAAAACAACTGAAACCCCCTAAAAACCGATAATGTTCCTAATAATCCCAATACCCATAATACCATAAAATTCAAAAAAATCCTAAAAATCCCTGAAAACGTAAAACCCCATGAAAACCGTGAAATCCCCCTGAAAACCATAAAAATACAAAAAAAAATTTAAACCCCTTAAACCCCATAAAAATCCTAAAAACCACTAAAAAAACCATAAAAACCCCTAAAAACATTAAAAAACTCTGACACACCTCAAATTTCTTAAAAAAATAAAAAAACCCTAAAAAATCAAGAAAACCATAAAAACTCAAAAATCCCTAAAAACCATGAAAAACACTAAAAACCATAAAAATCTTAAAAATGCTAAAAAACTCTTAATAAGTAAAAATTGTAATAAACCCCTGAAGACCCCTTGAAAATTATAAAAACCCCTAAAAACCTTAAAACCGAAAAAAAATCATAAATCCATAAAAACCCAATAAAAATTCTAAAAACCGCTTAAACCACTAAAACTATAAAAAATCTAAAAAAATTTAAAACCATAAAAACTCAAAAAACCATAAAACATAAAAATACCCTTAACTCTATGAAAATATCTAAGAACACTAAATCCCAAAGAACCAAAAAACGAAAAAAACCATAAACCTCCCCCCCCCCCAAAATTAAAACCCCTAAAGACCATAAAAATCATAAAAAATACATACAAATTCCTAAAAAAACTAAAGAAAGCCTAGAAACCCCAAGAAAACCCCTGAAAACAATAAAAAACTCAAAAAACATTATAAACCCTAAACCCCATAAAAATAAAAAAACCCCAGAAAACTCTAAAAAGCATTTAAAAACATTAAAACGTTAAAAACTATAAAACCATTAAAACCAATTAAAAATCTCAAAAAACCCATTAAAACCAAAAAGTCCCTGAAACTATTGAAAACCCCCAACAACAATCAAAATATATAAAAACCGTAAAACCATAAAAACCTATAGAATCCCTAAAAATATTTTAAAATAAACAATACCCTAAAACCAAAAAAAACCCTGAAAACCATAAACCCCCTAAAAATTTCAAAACCATAAAATCCTATAAAAACCTTAAAATCCACTAAATACTCTAAACCCCTTAAAACACCTAAAATGTTAAAAAACCTAAAAACCCATAACAAAAATAAAAAAATAACTAAAAATATTAAAAGTCCCTAAAACCCATGAAAACACCTAAAAACCCTGAAAATATATAATACCTCAAAAAACCCTAAAATATATAAAAAACCCTAAAAACCATAAAAATATTAAGAAGCCATCAAAATCCTTGAAAATCTAAAAAACCTTAGAAACCATGAAAAACCACTTAAGACTATCAGAACCCCAAGAATCCGTCAAAATCCAAAAATAATCGTATAAACCACTAAAAACATGAAAACCCCTAAATGTATTTAAAAACACTAAAAACCCTTAAAATCTAAAAAACTTAAAAAACCTAAAACCCAAAAAGTACCTAAAATCCCTGAAAATCAATAAAAACCTTAAAAATCCATTAAAAGTCTCAAAATCCTTAAAAATTGAAAAAAAAACCATAGAAACCATAAAAATACTAAAAGGCATTAAAATCCATAAAAACGTCAAAAACCCTAAAAACCCTGGAAACCCACTAAAAACATTAAAATCCCAAAAAACATTAAAAAAACCTAAACAACCCAAAAAAACCCTAAACCCCCCAAAAGACCCTAAAAACCTGAAAACCCCGTAAAATTACTAAAAAATCCTGAAAACCCATAAAAACTACCAAAATCATTAAATCTGAAAACCCACTAAACATTATAAAAATCCCAAAAATTCGTTAAAAGTCACTGAAAACATAAAAAACCCTAAAAACAATAAAAACCCATGAAACACCAATAAAAACTCTGAAAACTCTTAAAATAATAGAAAATATTCAAACACTCTAAAAAACTATAAAAACCCTTTAAACCCATAAAAACATTAAAAACTCTAGATAACCTAAACACCCCTAAAAACTCAAAAAAAACTAAAAATCCAAAAAGACTCTAAAATCCCCTAAAAACCATAAAACCCCAGATAAAAACCCTAAGATCTCCCAAAATCCATAAAAAACCTAATATCATAAAATTATAAAAATCCCTAAAATCCCTAAAACATAAAAAACCCTAAAACCCCCTTAAAAACATAAAACCCCCAAAAAACATAAAAACCCTAAAACCCCATTACAATCAACGAACCCACTATAAACTCTAAAAATCCTCAAAAACCCCTAAAAGCATGAAAAAAATTAAAAAACATGAGAACCCCTAAAAACTCAAAGAACACTAAAAACCCAATAAAACATGAAAAACCATAAAAACCGTAAAAACCATGGAAACCCATAAAACCACTGAAAATCCCTAAAATCCCTAAAATCCATAAAACCCATAAAAATACTAATAAATCCCCAAAATCCCTAAAAACAAGAAAACACTAATAACCCCGAAAACTATAAAACCCCAAAAAAGATAAAAACACTAAAAAACATAAAATTCCGAAAAACCACTAAAAACTCTAAAATCCCCAAAAACATTAAAAACTATAAAAATATAAAAAACCCTAAAATCTCTAAAAAAATAAAAAATACAAAAAGTCCTAAAAATCCCCAAACACCCCACAAAACCATAAGAACGTGAAAACCACAAAAAAATTTAAAAATCCCACAAAACAATAAAACATTTAAAAACCACAAAATCGTAAAACTGCCCTAAAAAATTTTTAATTGTAAAAAAACCTAAAAACTCGGAAAAAAACCCCTGAAACCCATAAAAAACACAAAAAATATTAAAAACAACAAAAAAAATTATAACTTTAAAACCACCCAAAAATCTATGAAACATTTAAACCCCTAAAAATGTTCCAATCCCAAAAAACCAAAAAAAAAACCCTAAAAACCACTAAAACCCTAAAAAAACCTTAAAACTGCTCTAAACATTGAAAAATCAACAAACCCATTAAAAACCTAAAAATATCAAAAAAAATATTAAAAAGCTAAAAATAACCTAAAAAAATGAAATCACATAAAATCAATAAAAAACCCCATAAAATACCAAGAAACCTAAAAAATCCCTAAAAACCTGAAACCATTAAAATCCAATAAAACCCTTAAATTACCTAAAAAAATAAAAAATCTGGAAAAACCAATGCAAATAATAGAAACTCCACAAAATATTAAAATAACCTAAAACCAAAAAAAATAAAAACTCTAAAAACCCTAAATCCCATAAAAATGTTAAAAAATTTTAAAAAACACAAATACCCTAAAAAATCAGGAATCCCTAAAAAACCAAAAAGACCATAAAGAATTAGAAAAACCTAAAAATCCTAACCCCCCCCCCCCCAAAAAAAACACCCTAAAACCATTAAAAATAAAAAATGGCTCTAAAAATCTCTGAAAATGTAAAAAATCTTAAAAACACTGAATACCCCATGTAAACCATTAAAAACCATAAAAATAATGGAAACCCATGAAAACTGTAGAAACCACTAAAAACTCTAAAAAACCATGAAACCCATAAAAATGATAAAAACTGTAAAAATCCTTAATTCGAAAAAAATTTCAAGAAGCACTAAAACCCAAAAAACATAAGAACATTGAAAACCCTGAAAACCCTTGAAAATAGCAAGAAAAACCCTCAAAATCAATAAAAAAAATAAAAATACTAAGAACATAATATACTTAAATATCCCTAAAAATCCCAAAAAACATAAAAAACCCAAAAAACTATAAAACCCAAAAAACTCCCTAAAAACATCTGAAAACCCTAAAACCCCATAAATCCAACTAGAAACTCGAAAAACCTATAAAACACTTAGAAATGTTAAAATTAATAAAAACATAAAAACCCTAACAAACACAAAAATCCATAAATACCAAAAAATAACATAACGCAAGGAAAAACCTTAAAAATACTCAAAAACCTTAAAACCCCTAAAATCATTCAAAACCCCTAAATACATAAAATAAAAAAAACATTAAAATCATTAAAATCCATAAAAACACCTGTAAATGTAAAATACCACAAAAACCCTAAAACCCTTTAAAACAATAAATACCCTTAAAACCATAAAAACCCATACAACCATAAAAACCCACAAAAACCTATAAAAACCTAAAAACCGCACTAAAAACTCTAAAAACTCCTAAAACCCATAAAACCCCTAAGACTTAGAAAAAAATTAAAACCTTAAAAACTCGAAAGAAATGTTAAAACCCAAAAAATCCATAAAAACAATAAAATCCATAAAATAAAAAAAACCCAGAAAACCCCTCAAAATCTCTAAGAACACTAAAAACCCAAAAAATCCTAAAAATTTCCTAAAAATCATAAAAATCTCAAAAAAACACTAAAAACTCTAAAAACCACCTAATAACTATAATACACCAAAAAACCTTAAAAACATAAGAATAAATAAACACCAAAAAATCCACTAAAACTCTAAACCCCCAAAAAAATATTAAAAACTAAAAAAACATTAAACCCCATATAAAATCAAAAAATATAAAATAAAAACTCAATGGACCTTAAAAACCGTGAAAAAATTAAAAACCCTAAAAACCCTAAAAAACCCTTAAAACCCCTAAAACCCCTAAATTATCCCAATACCATAAAAATACTAACACAATCCATAAAAACATAAAAACATAAAAAACCCTAAAAACCCTGAAGGTGCCTTGAAGAAAAAAGCCACTGAAAACCTTTTAAAACTATAAATACACATAAAAACCCTAAAAACACTAAAAACACTAAAAACACTTAAAATACCCAAATATAGTAGAAAACTCTAAAATACCTTTAAAACCCTGTAAAACTCAAAAAAACCCCAAAACCACGAAAACCCCAAAAAACCCTAAAAAATCCTAAAATCGTTAAAAATATTGTAAACACTAAAAATTCATAATAACCATAATAATAAAAAAGCCTAAAAATATCAAAAAACAACCCAACCTAAAACCCTAAAAACCCCTAAAAACCATACAAACTCCTAAAAACATTAGAAACCCAAAATATCTATAAAACCCATAAATCCACAAAAACTCGAAAAACCCTTTAAACCCTTATAAAAGTTAAATAAAATCTAAATAACCTCAAAAACCCTAAATACACCAAAAAACCTTAAAATCTCCCAAAAGAACAAAAAAAAACCCTGAAAACTCCTAAATCCATGAAAAAACTAAAATCTAAAATATACTATAAACCATAAAAATATTTAAAAATCCCTAAAAATCAGTGAAAATTTAAAAAATCCTAAAACCATTGAAATCATTTTGAAACCCATAAAAATACCTAAAATTCTTAAAAAACTTGAACCCCATTAAAACCCAAAAACGTAATAAAACTCTAAAAACCCATAAAACCCCTAAAAACATTAAAAAATGTGGAAACCATAATAACACAAATAAACTAGAAAAACATAAAAAAACCAAAAAACACCCTAAAAACCCTACAAAACCTAAAATCCCAAACCCCTATAAATACCTTAAGATCCCTAAAAACCATAAAACCCCCTAAAAAGACTAAAAATCCGTAAAGTGCTAAAAATACAAAAATAAAAAAATAGAAATCCCTCAAAACCATTAAAACCCATTTATATCATAAAACCACCTAAAAAACCTTTAATGACACAAAAACCCCATAAAATCCCAAAAATCCACTAAAAACTCTAAAAACCATAAAAACCCTAAAAAAATAAAAGACCCCTAGAACAAAGAAAGTCCTAAAAACCCTAAAACACCTTAAAACTTAATTAAATATATGAAAAATTTTAGAAAACCCTAAATACCGTGAAAATGAAAAAAATCTCTAAAAATAATTTAAAACATAAAAAACATAAAAACCCTAAAATCACCCTGAAAAAAACCCATTAAAACCTTAAAACCCATAAAAACTAATAATAACTAAAAACTTCGAAAACCCTTAAAATCCATAATAAAATAAAGAAACTCTAAAAATTATTAAAAACCCAAAAAACTCAAAAAACCCAAAAGACCCTTAAAACCCTAAGAATTGCTAAAAACCATAAACCCCAAAAATCCCTAAAACACATAAAAATCAAAAATAAAACCTAAAATAAATAAAAACCATAAAAACCAAAAAATATATATAAAAATAACTAAAAAATTAAAAAATCCCTAAAACCATTGAAAACCATAAAAAACACATAAATCATTAAAAACCCTAAATCACATAAAAACCCCATAAACCCCTAAAGAAATATAAACACACTAAAAATTCCTAAAAATGTTTAAAAATATCTAAAAACCTTAAATCCTAAATAACTAAAAATACCAAAAAATAAAAAGCACCATAAATCCATAAAATCCCCTTAAATACTTTAAAACCCCTAAAAACCATAAATACACTAAAAATCCTTAAACTGCTAAAAACATTAATAATAATAATAAGACAAAAAATCCATCAAAATCCCTAAAAATGTAAAAAAACCCTGAAAACTCCCTTAAGACCAAAAAACCCCACAGAATTCAAAAACCCTAAAAACAAATAAACACCTAAAAACATAAAACTATAATTAACATAAAATCCCTCAAATTCTCTGAAAACATAAAAACTCTAAAACCCTGAAAAATCCCTCTAAACCATAAAAACACATAAAAACCATAAAAACAATAAAATCCCAAAAAAACCCTCAAAACCACTAAAATCTATAAAAACCTTTTAATTCCACAAACTAATAAAAACTCTAAAATCTGTAAAAACTATAAAAAACTCAAAAAAATATAGAAAACCAAAAAAGACCCAAAAACCCTCAAAATCCCTAAAAACCATAAAAATGAAAAAAGGTCCCTAAAATACCTAAAAACATAAAAAAACATAATAACCTCAAAAACATTCAGAAGGCCAAAAAAACCCACAAAAACATAAAAACCCTAAAACATCATAAAAACCCTAAAACCCATAAAAATCTAAAAATCCTTAAAACCACTTACAATGTTAAAAACTATAAAAATCCTTTAAAACCCTAAAAAAATAAAGATCCCATAAAACCCCACAAAAGACTGTAAAAACCTTGAAAACCCTTAAAACACTTAAAATCCCTAAAATACTCCAAAATAACAAAAAACTCTACAATCCATTAAAACCCAAACAAACTAAAAATCACTTAAAATGTAAAAAACCCCCAAAACTACTACAAACCATAAAAACCCTCAAACCCCTAAAACCAATAAAAAATTTAAAACCACTAAAAAAATAAATACCATTAAAATGAAAAAAAATAAAAACACTAAAAAACATTAAGAACCCAAAAAAGCTCAAAAACCTCTAAAAACGTAAAAACCTAAAAACCGAAAAATCCTAAAAAAAACCGTAACAAACCTAAAAAACACTGAAACCCACTAAAAACTCTAATGATTTATAAAACCCCTAAAAACATTAAGACCTTAAAAATCATAAAACAACCCTAAAAATAATAGGAAATTAAAAAAAACACTAAACACATGAAAACCCCCTGAAAACCATAAAACCCATAAAACCATAAAACACATAAACCCAAAAAAACCCACTAAAAATATATAAAAACTATTAAATCTCCAAAAAATGATAAAAACTCCAAAATCACTAAAAATTCTAGAAAATTCAAAGAAAATATAAAACAAGAAAGACCTTTAAACCCTAAAAAAAATCTAAATACCTTAAAAACCCCTGAAACCTTCGAAAACCCCTCAAAATCCATAAAGACCCCAAAACCCCTAAAACCCATAAAATTCCTTAAAAATCTATAAAATCATAAAAATCCCTAATCACCCTAAAAACCCCATTAAAACCATAAACCCCTAAAAATATTAAAAACCCATAAAACCACATAAAACCACTAAAAACTCTAAAAACCCTTAATACCACAGAATTGATAACAACTTTAAAAAACCACATATATATAAAAACTCAAAAATGCCCCTAAAACCCCAAAAGGCCCTAAAACGCTGAAAACACCTCAATCCCCTGAAAACCCCTAAAATGACTCAAAATCTCAAAAACCCCAAAACCCCCAAAAACCCATAAAAATATGAAAAGAATTCTAAAAATCCCAGTAAATGTAAAACCCCTAGAAAACTAAAAAACACGTAAAAACCACAATGACCTCTAAAAACCCTAAAAGACACTAGGAACCCATAAAACCCAAAAAAACATAAAAAAACTCTAATAAATCTTAAAACCCCTTAAATAAGTTAAAAAATATAACAACCATGGAATCCATTAAAAACTCATGAACCTTAAAACCCAAAAGACCCTACAAACCCTAGAAACCCTAAAAATCCTAAAAACCATGAAAAATACAAAATTTTCTCAGAATCCCTAAAAACACTAAAAAAACTAAAAATAATAAATATCCTTAAAAAGCTCTAAAAATATTGGAAAACATAAAAACTTAAAAATCCTTTAAAAACAATCAAAAAATAAAACTCTTAAAAACCATAAAACCCCTTGATACCATAAAATCCATTAAAATGTTAAAATCCTCTAAAAGACCTTAGAAAACCTAAAAAATCAAATAACCCAAAAGATCCCCCCCCCCCAAAACCTTGAAA
Organism: Viscum album; assembly: GCA_963277665.1. Taxonomy (NCBI): domain Eukaryota; kingdom Viridiplantae; phylum Streptophyta; class Magnoliopsida; order Santalales; family Viscaceae; genus Viscum; species Viscum album. Next base: position 124,436,050 of record OY728156.1, read on the forward strand.
AACTCTAAAAACCTTATATCCCCTCAAAATCCCTAAACACCCTAAATACCATAAAAATTCTAGAAAATCCCTAAAATCCATGAAAATAGAAAACTCCCTAACATCCCTACAAAACCCCGCAAAACCACAAAACCCAAAAACCATAAAAACCCTAAAAATGTATAAAAACCACTAAAACACTAAAACCCCTTAAAAACCTTAAAAATGTAAAAAGAACACTACAAATTTAAAACCACTTAAAATTAAAAAATACTAAGAAAACCAAAAAAGTCCCTAAAACTCAGAAATTTTTAAAAAATACAAAAAAACCCTGAAAACCCAAAAAAATCCTCCAAATCCCTAAAAACCCTAAAAACCATATAAATCCTAAAAATACCTAAAAATATCTAAAAACTTTGAAATTTAAAATATAACCCTTAAATACCATTGAAAACCATTCTAACCCCTAATACCATAAGAACCCCTAAAAATAGATAAAAATCCAAAAAACAAAAAAAAATCTATAAAAACCCTTTAAACCCATAAAAATGTAAAAATACTCTAAAAACCTTAAAAACACAGAAAACCAATAAAAACTCTAAATATCATAAAAAACCCTAAACACCTTAAAATCTAAAAAAAAAATCTGAAATAATACTAAAAGAAATAGAAATCCTAAAAGGCCATAAAAATCCTAAGGACATAAAAAATCATAAAAACCATGAAAACCCCTTGAAACCCCAAAATACCCCTAAAAAACATTGAAAAAGCAAAAAACCCTCCTAAAAGGCCACTAAAAACTATAAAAAACCTTAAATATATTAAAAATGTTGTAAAAATCTAAAAAATTATAAACACGAAACACTAAAAAACCCTAAAACCCCAGAAAGAACCTAAAAACATTGAAAAACATTAAAATCCTTCAATATCCGCAAAACGCCAAAAAATACTTAAAACAATAAAATTCCTAAAAACACCTAAAATCCAAGAAAACATAAAAAACCCTTAAATCCCTAAAACCCCTAAAAACCATAAAACCCCTAATACCCTTAAAAATCCAAAACCCCTTAAAAACAATAAAAACTAAAAAATCCTTTAAATCCCCACAAACGTTAATTTTCTTTATAAAACCTATAACCCCCTAAAACTCAAAAAACCCTAAACACAAAAAACGACCCAAAAAACCCTGATACCCCCAAATAATCCTAAAAACCATAACCACCCCCACACTCTAAAACATCCCTCAAAACCCTACAGACCATAAAAACCAAAAAAATTCTAGAAAAAAATAATACAAATACCTAAGATGTAAAAAACTCTAAAAGCCCCTCAAAATAAAAAAAACCCATGAAAACCATTAAAACCAATAAAAAAACTATAAAACCCTAAAACCTCACTAAAAATTCTGAAATACCTTAAAAACCCTTAAAATTTAAAAAAAAATATAAAAACCTTCAATCCCCTAAAAAATTAAAAAACACTAAAATAAGCTAAAACCTTGAAAACCCCTGAAAACCCCAAAAACCCTAATAATTATAAAACCCCCAAAACCCCTCACAAACCCTAAAAATAAAAAAACTCTAACAACCCATATAAATCATAAAAAATCCTAAAAATCCTGAAAATCAAAAAAACACTAAAAACCATGAAAGACACCTGAAATCCATGAAACCCACTAAAAACCATAAAAATAAAAAAACGCCTAAAAACCTCAAAATCATAAAAACTCTAAAAACCATTAAAATCCATAAAAACAACAACAAATCTAAATAACCTTTAAAACCCTATAAACTTAAAAACTCTAAAACCCCCAAAAGACCCCAAAACCCCTAAAAACCTAAAAACCCATAAAACCTCAAAATCCCTAAACACCCTAAAAAACTAAAAACCATAAAAATACTAAAAACTCTCTAAGAATGCAAAAAATTGTAAGCAACCTAAAGAACATAGAATACATAAAACCCCTAAAACCATTAAAAATCGTAAAAACACATAAAACCGTCAAAATAATTAATAACTCGAAAAATCGTTAAAACCCCTAAGAAAATTAAAAAAATCTAAAAGGACATAAAACCCAAAAACTCAAAAAAAAACCAGAAAAACCCTTAATAACCATAAAACCCCTAAAACTCCAAAACACCCTAAAATCGATAAAAATCATAAAAATCCATAAGACTACATAAATATGTAAAAAACCCATAAAAATCCTGAAAACCCATGAAAACCATGAAAACCCCTAAAACACAAAAATCCATAATAACCATAAAAAAACTCTAACACCCACTAAAACACATAAAGACCATAAAAATAAAAAAAATAAAAAAACCATATAAAACTCAAATAAAACCCAAAAAACTAAAAAAGATTCTATAACCCATGAAAAAATTGATAAAACCCCTAAATGTCCTCAAAACCCTAAAAAACCTCAAAATCCCAAAAGACCCTAAAAACCATAAAAACCATAAAAATCCAAAAAAATTACTAAAAACATAAAACCCCTAAAAACCATTAAAGACGTTAAAAAATATAAAAACCATAATAACCACTAATAACAATAAAAACCTTTAAAACCATTGAAAATGTTTAAAATACCAAAAATCCTCTAAAACCCAAAAAACTATAAAAAACCTAAAAACCAAAAGTACCCTAAAAACCCTAAAACCCCCTAAAATCATGAAAACCCATTAAATTTATAAAAACCCTAAAAACGAAAGAACATCTAAAAATCCATAAAAAACATAAAAAATCCTAAAAAATCCCTAAAATCCATAAAAAAGTTAAAAACACTACAACCCATGAAAACCTCTGAAAACCATATAACCCCTATAATCCATGAAAACCCAAAAAACCAAAAAAAACCGCTAAAAACCCACAATGAACATTAAAACCCCGCACATCACCTAAAAATGATAAATACTATTAAAATATAAAAAACCCTAAAAAATAAAACAAACCTAAAACCCCAAAGAGAACTAACAACCTAGTAAATCATTAAAAACTCTATAAATTTCGGAAAACCCTAAATACACTAAAAATCCAAAAAACCCAGAAAACCCAAGAAACCAAGAAAATTTTAAAAATATCTCAAAACCCCCTTAAAAGTTAAAAAATTCCCCAAAACCATGAAAACTACCAAAAATAATAAAAACCCCTAAAAATATTTAAAAATGAAACCATTAAAATCCATTGAAAACATTAAAAACCCTTAAACCCGTATATTTTTTTAAAAAATAAAAAATTCCAAAAAAACAAATACAAAGATTAAAAACCCTTTAAACTACTAAAATGTTCAAAAATCTAAAAAACCATAAAAAACTTAAAAAACTGCAAAAAATATTAAAAATCTAAAAGACCATCAAAACCCAAAAACATAAACAAACCCTAAAAAACCTTAAAAACAAAAAAATTGTAAAAATACTTAAAGAAAATAAAATCCAAAAGAATATCTAAAATACCTAAAAACATAAAATACCCTACATAACCCCGAAAATAATACACACCTCTAAAAACCTTAAACACCCTAAAACCCATAGAAACCAAAAAATTAACTAAAACAATAAAAACCATTAAAATTTATACAAATGATAAAAATTATAAAAACTATAAAAACCCAAAGAACTAGAAAAACAATTAAAACAAAAAAAGACCCAAAACCCCCTAAAACACTCTAAAACCCTAATAACCCTAAAATTCCCTAAAAACCTAAAAACCCTAAAAACAAACCCCCCCTAAAAACCTAAAAACCCCTAAAACATTAAAAACCCATAAAACCATCTATAAACCATTAAAACCCCTATAACCTCGTAAAAATGTTACAAAAATCAAGAAAAAAATAGAGCTATAAAAACTCAAATAATCCTTAAAACTCTAAAAACTATAAAGACACTAAAAACCTTGAAACCCTATAAACTCCACAAAATCCCTAAAACCCATTAAAAACTATAAATTCCTTAAATAGCCAAAAAATCACTAAAAATTTTAAAATCACTAAAACCCTAGAAATCCACTGGAAACCATAAAACCCCCTAAAAATCATAAAACCCCAAAAGATAATAAAAACTGCTAAAACCCATTAAAAATCAACAAAATGATAACAAAAACATGAAAAACATTAAAAATCCTAAAACTAATAAAATCCTAAATTCCAAAAATACCCTAAATCCCTGAAAAACAATAAAAACCCTATATAACCCTAAAATACCATAAAAATCCAAAAATTACATACATAAAAACACCTAAAAACCATAAAACCCCCAAAAAACCGTAAAAATCCCTAAAAAAGTAAAAAGCATAAAAAGCATAAAAAACCCTGAAAACAATAAAAAAAGTCATAAAAACCTAAAATACCCTTAACACCAATAAAAACCCTAATACCCTTTTAAAGGCAAAAAAATGTTAAAAAATTTAAAAACTCGAAAAAAACATTAAAACCCCCAAAAAGATAAAAAAATCATGAAAACCCAAAAGACTCTAAAACCATGAAACCCTTTAAACCCTAATCACCCTAAAAATCCAAAAATCCCCCAATTCCATAAAAACCTAAAACCCACTAAAAACCATTAAAATCCAAAAAAATTCCTTAATTCTAGAAATGTGTAAACAAAATTGAATAACCATAAAAAACATAAAACCACCTAATACCTTAAAAACCCAAAAACCCCCATAAAACCAAAAAACCCATTAAAACTATAAAAACCCTTAAAACAATTAAAAACCCTTGAAACACCTAGAGATGTTAAAAACTCTAAAACACATTTAAAACCCTAAATAACTAAAAAATGTAAAAATCCAAAAGAGCCTGAAATCCTCTAAAAACACTAAAAACCCTAAAAACGACTAAAACCCCTCAAAATTAATAAAAATCATAAAAACCAAGACCTATGAAAGTACCAAAAATAATCCGTAAAAATAAATAAAAACAAAAAATTCCATAAAAACCTGGAATACCCTTGAAAATCATAAAATACCCTAAATCCATATAAACCCAAAAACACCATAATAACCCTAAACTACTAAAAACTCTAGAAACTCTTTAAATGCCTAAAAATGTAAAAACAACTCTAAAAACCCTAAAAGTCCCCCAAAAAACTCTAGAATAGACCATAAACCCACAAGATATCTTAAAACCCCTAAAACACATAAACCCCCCAAAACCCTAAAACCCACCAAAAACCCTCAAAATCTCTAAAAATCCTCAAAGACCCTAAAACCCATAAAAATCCTAACTTGACCTGTAAATCACTGAAAATGTTAAAGATCCTAAAAAATATAGAAACCTATATAAGCCCATAAAACCCCCTAAAAAACGTAAAAACCAAAAAACCAATAAAACACCTAAAACCAGAAAAAACTCTAAAACCTTGAAAACCATAAAAATGTTTAAAAAATCTAAAAAACCATAAAACCCTTTAAAATAATAAAAAAAACTCACAATGACCCTTAGACCCCTAAGAACTATAAAAACCCCTAAACCCCTCAAAATCTATAAAAACGATGAATAACCATAAAAATAATAAATAACATAAAATTTCCTCATAATGTAAAAAACCCTAAAAACCATAAACACAATTAAATCCCCTATGAAACATAAAATACTCTAAAGCATCATAAAAACCCTAAAACCTAAATAAACTCTAAAAATATTTTAAACCGCTAAAAATGCTAAAAAAAACTAAACAACCTTAAGCCCCTAAAAACTTAGGAAACTCTAATAAAACCTAGAAACCCAAAAAAACCCTAAAAACTCTAATACCCTTCAAAATCCATAAAAACACCTAAACCCATAAAAATCATTACAAATCACTAAAAATACATGAAGAACTAAAAAATCCTAAAAACCAAGAAAAACCTTGAAACCCATCAAAACCTTAAAACCTTTAAAAACCCTAAAAACCTATAAAACAACCAAAAAACCATAAAAATGATAAAAACATAAAAAAAACATAAAACCAATAAACAATCAAAAAACCAGAAACCCTAAAACATGTAAAAACCATTGAAAGAACAAAACCTTGAAACCCACTAAAAATCATCACAATCCCTTAAAACCCAAAAAAACACAAAAAAAATATCCTAAAATTTCTCTTAAAGACCCAAAAATTTTAAAAACCCCTAAAAACCCTACCCTCCTCCTAGAAACATAAAAACACTAAAAAAAATAAATCCCCTAAAATCCCAAAAACACTAAACTTTAAAAAAACTTAAAACTATTAAAAACATTAAAAAACTCTAAAAAAATTAAAAAAACAAAAAAATTAAAAAGCAAAATCCCAAAAAGAACATAAGCCCCAAAAATTGCTAAAAATCACAGAAAATGTAAAAACCCTGAAAACCTATTATAATCCATAAAAACCCCAAATATTTTTAAAAACCCTAAACACTAATTAAAACCCAAAAAATACAGTAAAATAAAAAAATGAACCCTTAAGAGACCAAAAAATATTTTAAAACACCAAAAAAAATTAAAACTCTAAAAAAACTCCAAATAACCAAAAAACCAAAAAACACTTTAAAATCATGAAAAAAACCCTGAAAAAACCCCCAAAATCCTCAAAATCACTAATATACCAAAAATCCCTAAACGAATAAAAATCCTTAAAAGCCATAAAAATCCACGAAAACATAAGAAACTATAATACCATAAAAAACACATGAAAGTAACAAAAGTCCCTAAAAACCATTAAATACCCTAAAAATACATAAAATCCCTAAAACCACTAAATAATCTAAAAAAACTTAAAACACATCAAGATGATAAAAATATTAAAAAACAAACAAAACACAAAAAACCTATAACCCAAAAGGACTCTAAAAACACTGAAAAGCCCTAAAAACCCACCATATCCCTAAATACCCAAAAAACACTAAAAACCATAACAATCCAAAAAAAATCCTAAACATCTCTGGAAACATAAAAACCCTTAATATCTTGATAAAACCATTAAAATCATAAAAATCCCCTAAAAACCTTTCAAAACCCGAAAACCCCGCCAAAAAATAAAACCCACATAATACTCTAAAACCCCAAAAAATGTCACAAAAGAATAAACCCCTAAAATATCAATAAACCCACTAAAACCCCAAAAGACCCTAAAACCCCTAAAAACCCAAAAAAACATTCAAAATCCATTCAACCCCTCAAAATCCAAAAAAAACACTAAAACCATAAAAATCATTAAAATCCAAAAGAAGCCCTAAAAATACCTAAAAAATTAAAAAAGACAAAATATCCATTGAAAACCTCTAAAAACCATAAAAACCCCTAAAAACATTAACACCCCATAAAAAAACCAAAGAACATCTACAAAAACTAAAACAATTAAGACCCCTCAAACATTAAAATTAGTAGAACATTAAAACCTAGAAAATCAAAAAACCTATAAATACCCAAAAATATCATAAAACCCAAAAAAACCACAAAAACCTCTAAGAACTGGGAAAACCCCTAAAATAATAAAACTCCATAAAAAATCTAAAGTCCCTAAAAACCATATAAATATTAAAAAATACCTAAAAATCCTTGAAACCATAAAAACCCCTAATATCCCAAAAAATATCTTAACAGTATAAAAACTCATAAAAACCATAAAAGTCCAAAAACCCAAGAAACCCTAAAATCCTAAGAACAATAAATACCTATTAAATTCATAAAAACATTAAAAATATCTAAAAATATTAAATCCCTACAAACACAAAAAAACATAAAACATAAAAAACCCTAAAAACCCTTGAAAACCCCTAAAAACACTAAAATATCAAAAATCCCTAAAAACCATAAAAATCCTTAAAATCCTAAAAATTCATTAAAAATACCTAAAAACATAAAAACTACAAAAATTTTGGAAACCCCCTTAAAACCATAAAAACACCTAAAAACCATAAAATCCCAAAAAACCCACTAAAAATCTAAAAAATATTAAAACCCCTAAAAACATAAAAACTAAAAAACCCCAAAAACCCTAAAAAAACATAAAAACCCTAAAACAAAAAAATATCTTAAAAATAATAAAAACCCCTAAAAACCTAAAAATCCATCAAAAAATATAAATCCCTAAAAATCACTAAAAACCATAAAAAACCATAAAAACCATAAAACCCATAAAACCCCTAAAAAAGAATAAAACTGATAAAAACGTTAAAAACTCTAAAAACCCTAAAAACCCCAAAAAAACTAAAAAAATTCCCTAAAACTCTAAAATCTCAAAAGAATATAAAAACCCTGAAAACCATTAAAAACCCAGAAAACCCTCAAAATTGATAAATTCCCTAAAAACTAAAAAAAACATAATTTTTTTTTAAAAACCCATTAAAATCACTGAAAAATTAAAAAAACCCTAAAAACATTGCAAAACCACACAAAACCATAAAACCCAAAAACCCAAAACCCTTAAAACCCACAAAAAACTAAAAAAACCCCTTAAAACCTTTAAAACCAAAAAAATTGAAAACCCTCCTTAAAACCCAGACAACACTAAATATCCTGAAACCCACTAAAAACACTAAAAACCCCTACAACCCTAAAATTATATAAAACCCAGAAAAATAAAAAAATTCCTAAAAACTATAAGGTCTAAAAATATCCATAAAAATCTCTAAACATGTGAAAAACCATCAATACCCTTAAAACCCATGAAAACAAAAAAAACCCTTAAATTATTAAAATCCCTAAATCCCCATAAAATAAATATGAAATCAACATAAAATCTTAATACCCCAAACCATTAAAAACTTATAAAAACCATAAAAATCCTATAAAAGGAAAAAAAACCTAGAAACCCAAAATGACCTTAAAAACCCCCAAAACCCTAAAAACATTGAGTAACCCAAAAACCCATCAAACTCCTTTACACCTAAAAATCATAAAAACCATAAAAACAATAAAAAATCCCTAAAGAGTTAAAACCCCCTAAAACCATAAAAAAAATTAGAACCCAAAAAAACCTATAACCCACTATAAACTATAAGACTCTTAAAACCACTAAAAATGTTTAAAAACTCTAAAAACCTTAAATAACTTACAAAATTCAAAAAACCCTAAAACCTCAAAAAACTCTATATATCCTAAAAATCATTAAAAACCCTAAAACCCCTCAAATTCCGTAAAACCCATAAAAACGTTAAAAATCATAAAAACCCTATAAATTCATAAAAATACATGTAAACATAAGAGACCCTAAAACCATAAAAATCATGAAAATCCATAGAAATCTCGAAAAAAATAAAACAAAAAACCCATAAAAAAAACTTAAATCCCTTAAAGAACATTAAAAAAAATTTAAATCAGTAAAAAATTAAAATACTCTAAAAATTTTAAAACCCCTAAAAACACTAAAAAATCCTAAAACCCCCTAAAATACATAAAAACCCCTAAAAACACAAAAAACCCTGAAAACCCTAAACCCCAACAAAATCCCTAAAAACTCCAATAATCATAATATTCAAATAAATACCCAACAGTCCATAAAGACGTAAAAAAACATAGGAACCCTGGAAGTCATATAAACCACTCAAAAACATAATAACCCTAAAACACAAAAAATACACTAAAACCCTACTAAAAACTCTAAAACCCCTTAAACCCATAAAAACATTCAAAACCTAAAAAAACCTAAAAACTAAAACAACCCTTTAAACCCCCAAAAAACCTTCCAAATAAATAAAAACTATAAAATCCCTAAAAAATAAAAAAAAACATTAAAAATCTATAAAAACTATTTAAATATTCATAAATATATAAAATCCCTAAAACCCTGAAAATACCCTAAAAACAATAAAGTCCCCTAAAAACCATAAAACAACATTAAAACCCATTAAAAACCGTCAAAAACTAAAAAAATGTCAAAATCCCTGAAACCCATAAAAAACTAAAACCTATTAAAATCCTAAAAGTACCCTAAAAATCCGAGAAATTATATTACCCCTATAAATTCCTTAAAAACCATAAAACCCCTAAAAACCATAAAACTCACAAAAACCCATAAAAACCCAATAACTTCTAAAAACTCAAGAAACCCTTAAAACCCCTAAAAATGTTAAAAAACACTAAAACCCCTTAAAACCTCTAAACAATCACATAAAAACACTTAAAACCCAAAGAATAACTTAAAACCCTAAAAACCTTAAATGGCATGAATAGCCCCTAAAACCCTCAAAATCCCAACAACATTAATAGCCCTAAAACCATATAAATCCTAAAAAGGCTCGAAAACCCCTGAAACCTAAAAAGACCTAACAACCCTAAAAAATACCTAGGAACCATAAATACCCAAATAACATTAAAAAAATACTAAAAACCATAAAACCCATTAAAAACATTACAACATATTAAACCCCAAAAAATCTTAGAAAACTCTAAAAAAACCTAAAACTGTAAAACACACAACAAAATCCTAGAAACCCAAAACACCCTAAAATCCCTAAAACCCCATAAAACCTGATAAATCCTTTGAAACCCCATAAAAACTCTCAAAATCCCTAGAAACCATAAAAATCCTAAAAACTATTTAAATCCTAAAATATCCAGGAAAATCCTTGAAAGTGTAAAAACATATAAAAACCAAGAAAACCTTTGAAAATCCCAAAAATCCCAAAAAATAAAAAAAATACACTATAGAAACCTTAAAACCCACTAGAAACTCTAAAAACCCTTAAAACCACAAAAACATTAAAAACATTAAAATCCGTAAAAAATTTTAAAAACCCAAAAAACCCTAAATACCCTTTAAACCCTAGAAATCCCCAAAAATTATATAAACCCATGAAAACCCTAAAACCCCTTAAATACCCAAAAACCCTACAAAATAATAATAACTATAAATATCAAAAAAACTCCTAAAAATCCCAAAAATGCAGTGAACTCTAAAATCTCTAAAAAACCCTTAAACCATAAACCACATAAAATTGTAAAAAACTCATGATCCCTAAAAACCAATAAAAACACTAATACCCATTAAAACCCCTAAAAATGTTAAAAAATTTAAAAACATTTAAAACCCTAAAAAAACTCAAAAAAATCTTAACAATACAAAATACCCTAAAAACCCTAAAAACCCCTAAAACCATAAAATAATAAATTATCATAAAAACCCTCAAAATACCAAAAAAACAAAAACCCCCAAAACCATAAAATACTAAAAATTCCAAAAAAATCCCTGAAAATGTAAAAACACTGAAAACTCTGAGAAAAACCAAAAAAACCTTAAAGACCTCTAAAACCATTAAAACCCTAAAAAGCAATAAAAAACCCAAAAGCAACTAAAACTCTAAATTCACGAAAAAAAACTAAAAAAATTAAAAAAACTAAAAGAAAACCCTAAAAACACAAAAACACTCTCAAAACTGTAAAAACACCTAAAAACCCTAAAAACAATAGGACCCATCAAAATCTCCCAAATATCCCTAAAAACCTAAAAAAAATAAACATCCTAAAAAGCCCTAAAAAACCTAGAAAACATATAAAACCATAAAAACCCTAAAAGGCCCCTGAAAACTATAAAAACCCTTGAAACCCTTTAAAAATCACAAAAACACATAAAACCCATAAAACCACACTAAAAACTCTAAGAAGGCCTAAAAATTGTAAAAAAATTCTAACAAACCTTGAATTCCCTAAAAAACTCAAAAACCCCAAAAAATCATAGAAAACTCTAAAAAAACCTAAAACTGTAAAAGACACAACAAAATACTAGAAACCCAAAAGACCCTAAAATCCCTAAAACCCCATAAAACCTGGTAAATCCTTTGAAACCCCATAAAAACTCTCAAAATCCCTAGAAACCATAAAAATCCTAAAAACTATTTAAATCCTAAAATATCCATGAAAATCCTTGAAAACGTAAATACATATAAAGACCAAGAAAACCCTTGAAAATCCCAAAAATCCCTAAAAATAAAAAAAATAAAACTCTATAGAAACCTTAAAACCCACTATAAACTCTAAAAACCCTTAAAACCACAAAAACATTAAAAACATTAAAATCCGTAAATTTTTTTAAAAACCCAAAAAACCCTAAATACCCTTAAAACCCTAGATATCCCCAAAAATCATATAAACCCATGAAAACCCTAAAACCCCTTAAATCCCCAAAAACCCTACAAAATAATAATAACTATAAATATCCAAAAAAACTCTTAAAAATCCCAAAAATGTAGTGAACTCTAAAATCTCTAAAAAACCCTTAAACCATAAACCACATAAAATTGTAAAAAACTTATAATCCCTAAAAACCAATAAAAACACTAATACCCATTAAAACCCCAAAAATGTTAAAAAATATAAAAACCTTTAAAACCCTAAAAAACTCAAAAAAATCCTAAAAATACAAAATACCCTAAAAACCCTGAAAACCCCTGAAACCATAAAATAATAAAGATCATAAAAACCCTCAAAATAACAAAAAAACAAAAACCCCAAAAACCATAAAATACTAAAAATTCCAAAAAAATCCCTGAAAATGTAAAAACACTGAAAACTCTTAGAAAAACCAAAAAAACCTTAAAGACCTCTAAAACCTTTAAAACCCTGAAAAGCAATAAAAAACCCAAAAGAAACTAAAACTCTAAATTCACGTAAAAAAACTAAAAAAATTAAAAAAACTAAAAGAAAACCCTAAAAACACAAAAACACACTCAAAACTGTAAAAACACCTAAAAACCCTAAAAAACAACAGGACCCATCAAAATCTCCCAAAAATCCCTAAAAACCCTAAAAAAATAAACATCCTAAAAAGCCCTAAAAAACCTAGAAAACATATAAAACCACAAAAACCCTAAAGGCCCCTGAAAACCATAAAAACCCTTGAAACCCTTTAAAAATCACAAAAACACATAAAACCCATAAAACCAAACTAAAAACTCTAAGAAGGCCTAAAAATTGTAAAAAAAATCTAACAAACCTTGAAAACCATAAAAAACTCAAAAACCCCAAAAAATCTTAGAAAACTCTAAAAAAACCTAAAACTGTAAAACACACAACAAAATCCTAGAAACCCAAAAGACCCTAAAATCCCTAAAACCCCATAAAACCTGATAAATCCTTTGAAACCCCATAAAAACTCTCAAAATCCCTAGAAACCATAAAAATCCTAAAAACTATTTAAATCCTAAAATATCCATGAAAATCCTTGAAAACGTAAAAACATATAAAAACCAAGAAAACCCTTGAAAATCCCAAAAATCCCTAAAAATAAAAAAAATAAAACTCTATAGAAACCTTAAAACCAAAAAAAACCCTAAATACCCTTAAAACCCTAGATATCCCCAAAAATCATATAAACCCATGAAAACCCTAAAACCCCTTAAATCCCCAAAAACCATACAAAATAATAATAACTATAAATATCCAAAAAAAACTCTTAAAAATCCCAAAAATGTAGTGAACTCTAAAATATCTAAAAAACCCTTAAACCATAAACCACATAAAATTGTAAAAAACTTATAATCCCTAAAAACCAATAAAAACACTAATACCCATTAAAACCCCTAAAAATGTTAAAAAATATAAAAACCATTAAAACCCTAAAAAACTCAAAAAAATCCTAATAATACAAAATACCCTAAAAACCCTGAAAACCCCTAAAACCATAAAATAATAAAAGATCATAAAAACCCTCAAAATAACAAAAAAACAGAAACCCCAAAAACAATAAAATAATAAAAATTCCAAAAAAAATCCCTGAAAATGTAAAAACACTGAAAACTCTGAGAAAAACCAAAAAAACGTTAAAGACCTCTAAAACCTCTAAAACCCTTAAAAGCAATAAAAACCCAAAAGAAACTAAAACTCTAAATTCACGTAAAAAAAACTAAAAAAATTAAAAAAACTAAAAGAAAACCCTAAAAACACAAAAACACACTCAAAACTGTAAAAACACCTAAAAACCCTAAAAACAATAGGACACATCAAAATCTCCCAAAAATCCCTAAAAACCCTAAAAAAATAAACATCCTAAAAAGCCCTAAAAAACCTAGAAAACATATAAAACCATAAAAACCCTAAAGGCCCCTGAAAACCATAAAAACCCTTGAAACCATTTAAAAATCACAAAAACACATAAAACCCATAAAACCACACTAAAAACTCTAAGAAGGCCTAAAAATTGTAAAAAAAATCTAACAAACCTTGAAAACCCTAAAAAACTCAAAAACCCCCAAAAATCTTAGAAAACTCTAAAAAAACCTAAAACTGTAAAACACACAACAAAATCCTAGAAACCCAAAAGACCCTAAAATCCCTAAAACCCCATAAAACATGATAAATCTTTTGAAACCCCATAAAAACTCTCAAAATTCCTAGAAACCATAAAAATCCTAAAAACTATTTAAATCCTAAAATATCCATGAAAATCCTTGAAAAAGTAAAAACCCCTAAAAACCAAGAAAACCCTTGAAAATCCCAAAAATCCTTAAAAATAAAAAAAACTCTAGAAACATTAAAAACCCACTAGAAACTCTAATGACCCTTAAAACCACTAAAACATTAAAAACATTAAAAACTTTAAAATCCGTAAATTTTTTTAAAAACCCTAAATACCCTTAAAACCCTAGAAATCCCCAAACATCATATAAACCCATGAAAACCCTAAAACCCCTTAAATCCCCAAAAACCCTACAAAATAATAATAACTATAAATATCCAAATAAAACTCCTAAAAATCCCAAAAATGCAGTGAACTCTAAAATCTCTAAAAAAAACCTTAAACCATAAACCACATAAAATTGTAAAAAACTTATAATCCCTAAAAACCAATAAAAACACTAATACCCATTAAAACCCCTAAAAAAGTTATAAAATATAAAATCATTTAAAACTCTAAAAAACTCAAAAAAATCCTAAAAATACAAAATACCCTAAAAACCCTGAAAACCCCTAAAACCATAAAATAATAAAAGATCATAAAAACCCTCAAAATACCAAAAAAACAAAAACCCCAAAAACCATAAAATACTAAAAATTCCAAAAAAAATCCCTGAAAATGTAAAAACACTGAAAACTCTGAGAAAAACCAAAAAACCTTAAAGACCTCTAAAACCTTTAAAACCCTAAAAAGCAATAAAAACCCCAAAAGAAACTAAAACTCTAAATTCACGTAAAAAAACTAAAAAAATTAAAAAAACTAAAAGAAAACCATAAAAACACAAAAACACACTTCAAACTGTAAAAACACCTAAAAATCCTAAAAAACAATAAGACCCATCAAAATCTCCCAAAAATCCCTAAAAACCTAAAAAATAAACATCCTAAAAATCCCTAAAAAACCTACAAAACATATAAAACCATAAAAACCCTAAAAGGCCCCTAAAAACCATAAAAACCCTTGAAACCCTTTAAAAATCACAAAAAAAAATAAAACCCATAAAACCACACTAAAAACTCTAAGAAGGCCTAAAAATTGTAAAAAAAATCTAACAAACCTTGAAAAACCTAAAAAACTCAAAAACACAAAAAATCGTAGAAAACTCTAAAAAAACCTAAAACTGTAAAACACACAACAAAATCCTAGAAACCCAAAAGACCCTAAAATCCCTAAAACCCCATAAAACCTGATAAATCCTTTGAAACCCCATAAAAACTCTCAAAATCCCTAGAAACCATAAAAATCCAAAAAACTATTTAAATCCTAAAATATCCATGAAAATCCTTGAAAACGTAAAAACCCCTAAAGACCAAGAAAACCCTTGAAAATCCCAAAAATACCTAAAAATAAAATAAAAAATAAAACTCCAGAAACATTAAAAACCCACTAGAAACTCTAAAGACCCTTAAAACCACTAAAACATTAAAAACTATAAAAAAATTAAAATACCTAAATTTTTATTAAAAACCCAAAAAACCCTAAATACCCTTAAAACCCTAGAAATCCCCAAAAATCATATAAACCCATGAAAACCCTAAAACCCCTTAAATCCTCAAAAACGCTACAAAATAATAATAACTATAAATATCCAAAAAAACTCCTCAAAATCACAAAAATACAGTGAACTCTAAAATCTCTAAAAAACTCTTAAACCATAAACCCCATAAAATTGTAAGAAACTTATAATCCCTAAAAACCAATAATAACACTAATACCCATTAAACCCCCTAAAAATGTTAAAAAATATAAAAACCTTTAAAACCCTAAAAAAACTCAAAAAATCCTAAAAATACAAAATACCCTAAAAACCATGAACACCCCTAAAACCATAAAATAATAAAAGATCATAAAAACCCTCAAAATAGAAAAAAATCAAAAACCCCAAAAACCATAAAATACTAAAAATTCCAAAAAAAATCCCTGAAAATGTAAAAACACTGAAAACTCTGAGAAAAACCAAAAAACCTTAAAGACCTCTAAAACCTTTAAAACCCTAAAAAGCAATAAAAAAACCCAAAAGCAACTAAAACTATAAATTCACGTAAAAAAACAAAAAAATTTTAAAAAACTAAAAGAAAACCCTAAAAACACAAAAACACACTCAAAACTGTAAAAAAACCTAAAAACCCTAAAAACAATTGGACCCATCAAAATATCCCAAAAATCCCTAAAAACCTAAAAAAATAAACATCCTAAAAATCCCTAAAAAACCTAAAAAAAATATAAAACCATAAAAACCCTAAAAGCCCCCTGAAAACCATAAAAATCCTTGAAACACTTTAAAAATCATAAAAACACATAAAACCCATAAAACCACCCTAAAAACTCTAAGAATGCCTAAATATTGTAAAAAAAATCTAACAAACCTTGAAAACCCTAAACAACTCAAAAAACCCAAATAATAATAAAAGACTCCAAAAACCCTAAAAACCTCTAAAAACCCTAAAAACCCAAAAAACCCACCCCCCCTCCCCAAACCCTCAAAATCCCTTAAAACACTGAGAAACCCTAAAATCCATAAAAATACTATAAACATCCTAAACATATGTAAAAATATAAAAACTAATAAAATCCTAGAAACCCCTCCCCCCATAAAACAATAAAAACACATGAAGCCTTAAAACCCTTAAAAACCAAAAAACCCAAAAAAAACCACAAAATCCCATTAACACCCCTAAAAATGTTAAAAACAAAAAAACCCTAAAAAATTAAAAAAAACTCCTAAAAACCTAAAATGACCCTAAAAACCCTGAAGACCCTAAAAAACTAAAACAACTCAAAATCCCTAAAAACTGTGAAAACCATAAAAATCCTAAAAGTTAACAAAAAATAGATGAAAATTTTGAAAACCCTAAAACCATGAAAAACCCCCCTGAAAACCTTAAAACCCCCAAAAACATTAAAATGATAAAAATAAATAAAAAACCAAAAACCAATATAACTCTAAAACCTCTTAAAACTGTATATAATGTAAAATTCCTCTAAAATCATCAAAATCCCTAACAGCTCAAAAAATGCAGAAACACCCAAAAGAGCCAAAATATTTTGAAAGACTCTAAAAACCCTAAAATTCCCTATAATTCATCAAAACCACTAAAAACCCAAAAAACACAAAAATCATAAATATCTTTAAAAACCATCAAAATCCCTAAATACATAAAAAACCCTAAAAACCCTGAAAACCCCCCAAAACACAGAAACACCCATGAAATCCTTAAAGAACACAAAAACCCAATAATTACCCTAAAACCATTAAAACCTGTAAAATGTTAAAACCTATAAAAACCCATAAAACCCAAAAAAATTTAAAAAACCCTTTAAACAAAAAAAGTCACTAAACCCAATAAAAATCCAAAAACACACTAAAAACCCAAAAAAAAACTAAAAAAAATAAAAACTAAAAAACTAAAAAAACAATAAAAATTTACATAAGCCCTAAAAATCCCTAAAAAAGTAAAAATCCTAAAAACCTTGAAAACCTCATGAAGGCCATAAAAACGGATAAAACCCATAGAATGAACTAAAAACCCTTAAAACCCTAAAAAAGTAAAACCCCTAAATACCTTAAAACCTATAAAAATGTCAAAAACACTAAAAATATTAAAAACCATAAAATAAACAAAAAACCTAAAAATCCAAAAGTCCCTAAAATACCTGAAAAAAACTAAAAACCCTAAAACAACCTGCAAAACACTAAAACCCAAAAAATCCCTAAAAATAATAAAAACCCCCCAAATCCAAAAAAAGTCAAAAAAACCCGAAGATCCATAAAAACGTAAAAATCCATAAAAACACTAGCAAGAAATAAAAACCATAAAACCCACTAAAAACCCTAAATCCAAATAAAATATTTAAAACCACTAAAAAACTAAATATCAATTAAAACCTATAAAACCATAAAACCGAAAAAACCCTTGAATATGCCTAAAAACCATAAATGCAAAAAAATACAATGAAAACTCAAAATCCCAGAGAAAAATAAAAACATTTGAGATAGGAAATTCCCAAAACAACCTAAAAATTAACTATAAAAATAAAAAACCCAGAAATACCCCATGAAAAAAATAAAACTGTACAAAAACTAGCAAATCCAAAAAACCCATAAAAACCCTAAAAACATACTAAAAACTCTAATAGACCCATAAAACTCTTAAAAATGTTAAAAAACACTAAAAACCTTAAAACCCCTAAAAATAAAAATAACCCCTAAAACCCAAAAGATCATAAATACACTAAAAACCCCTAAAAACCTCTAAACTCCTAAAAACCAGAAAAATATTAAAAAATACCAAAAAATACTAGAATATGTAAAAACCCCTAAAAACATGAAAATCCCTTAAAAACATAAAAACACTTAAAAACATAAAAACTCTTAAAAACATTAAAAACTAATAAAAACTGTAAAACTCTTAAACCCCTAAAAATTTAAAAACTCTAAAGAACCATTAAACCCGTCAAAACTCATCAAAATAACCATAAAACCCCAAAAGGCCCTAAAACCCTAAAATACCATAAATCATTCATAATTACTAAATCCATTCAAAAAACATAAAACCATAAAAATTATAAAAATTCCTAAAAATTCCTAATATGTAAAAAAACCTAAAAACCCTCATAACCCCTGAAAATAATAAAATAACATATCATCACCAAAACATATAAAACTGATTGAAATCTTAAACTCTACAAAAAGATCTAAAAACCATTAAAACCACTAAAAACATTAAAAACTATAAAAACCATAATAACCCTAAAAAACTCAAAAAACCCTATATGCAAAAAAACCCAAAAAACATTGATAACCCCTATAAATTTTTAGAGTACAATAAAACCCCTAAAACCATAAAAATCCAAAATATATCAAAAATAGAAAAAACAAAAAAACCCCTGAAAACCCTTTAAAAACCATAAAAACCCATAAAATCCTTGAAAAGTCCAGAAAACCAATGAAACCCTAAAAACCTCTAAAACTCTAGAAACACATTAAATCCCTAAAATGTTAAAAAATTTGAATCCTTAAATAATAAAAAACCATGAAAAACTCAAAAAGATACTAAACCCCTGAAGAACTCTAAAAACCCTCGAAATACCTAAAAACCATAAAAACCCAAAAAAAAATAAAAATTCTAAAAATAACTAAAAATCCTTGAAAATATAAAAAAACATTAAAAACCTGAAAACCCCATGAAAACAATAAAACTATTTAAAACCTAAAAAAACATAAAACACCAAAAAACCCAATATATTCAATAAAAACACTTACAACCATAAAATGTTAAAAACCTCAAAAAAATTAAACCATAAAAAACCGAAAAAAACCCTACAACCCCAAAAGACCCTAAGACCCTAAAACCCTAAAAACCCATAAAAACCCCTAAAATCAATGAAAACCCAAAAATCCATATGTACCATAAAAAATCATGAAATGTATAAAAATACTAAAAATCACTAAAAATACTTTAAAATGTAAAACCCCAAAAAAATCATGAAAACCCCTGCAAACCATATAACCCTGAAAACCCTAAAAACCCTAAAAACACTAAAACTCTAAAATACTTTAAAACCCTAATAATGTTTAAAAAAACACTAAAAAATAATACCCTAAAAATAAAAAACACCTAAAAACCTAAAAAGACCCTAAAAACCGTAAAACCCCTAAAAACCAAAAACCCCTCAAAATCCATTAAAATACCAAAAAAACCCCTAGAATTATAAAAATCCTAACAATCCCTAAAATACCTGAAAATATAAAAAACCTTAAAATCCCTGAAAGAACTCTGAAAACCATAAAATCCACTAAAAGTTTAAAAATCCCTAAATACTATAAAAACCATAAAACCACTAAAAACTCAAAAATAACATTAAAAGACCAAAAAATGATAAAAAGTCAAAAAACCAAAAATACCATGAATGTCTTAAAAAACCTAAAACACCAAAACACCCTAAAACCACTGAAATCCTTAAATAACCAATAACAACTTGAAAACCCTAAACCCCTAAAAATCACTAAAAACCTTAAAACCCCTAAAAAGAAAAAAATCCTAATAACCCTAAAATACCTGAACACATAAAAAACTCCAAAAACCTTGAAATCCTATTGAAAACAAGAAAATAATGTAATTACATAAAAAACATAAAAAACACTAAAATCTATAAAACCCCATAAATAACCTAAAATTGTTAAGAACTCTTAAAAATCATAATACCCATTAAAATAAAAAAACTCCTAGAAACCCAAAAAAACCATAAAACCCCTAAAACCCTAAAAAACCCATGAAAACCCTAAAAATATTAAAAATACATAAAACCCCTCAGAACCCTAAAAACCCTAAAAAACTGTAAAAACTATAAATTTCCTAAAAAATCATTAAATATCCCTAAAAAAGAAAGGATCCATAAAAACCCTAAAACCCATAAAACACCGAAAAACATTAAAAAGCCTGAAAATCCATAAAAATCCTAAAAACCAGTGAAAACACCAAATAAATTAAAACCCCCCAAAAAGTTAAAAACACTAAAACCTCTTAAGAGTCTTAAAAACTCAAAAAATCCCTAAAAACACAAAAAGAACCTAATATCGCCAAAAACACTGAAACCCCTCAAAACCCAAAAAATTCCTAAAATCCCTCAAAACCTCTAAAAACCATAAATAACATAAATATAAACAAAATACCTAAAAACATTGAAAATGTAAAAAGATATAAAACCCATAAATAATCCCTAAAAACAAGAAAAAAAACCCTAAAACCAAAACCCCCCCAAAAGCTAGTAAAAACACTAAAACACATAAAACCTCTTAAAACATTAGGAAACTATATATACCTTAAAAACAATAAAAAAAATAAAATCATAAAACCCAAAAGACCCTAACAACTTGAAGAACCATTAAACCCCTAAAAAAACTAAAAATTATGTGAGATGCTTTGGGTTTCTCGATATTCACAGTATAGGGTGTAATAAGTCATATATAGTTTAGGGATTTTTGGAGAATTATGGGTTTGGATAGTAGAGGAAACTATTCATCCAACTATATATAGAGTGTGACCTACTACTTGTACAACACACTCAAGAGAGGGATGCGATATCCATGACACACAACAATGAACTTGTGTTGAGGATTATAATTGGGGACTTTGTGACCATGGATCACTAATCTTACTTGTAGATTGTCAAGGTAATAATGTATAAGAGAAAGGGGAAAATTGGAACAATTATAACACAACAGAGAGAAACAAAGAATAAGATCTCTATTACAATCTTGAATGAATTAAAAAATTCATGGGGGTTTTTATTTATATTCTAAGGGTGGTAAAATAGCCAAGGGTTTAATACCCTAAAGTTATAAAGTCTAAACTCACCTTGTCACCTTAAATTCAAAAAGATAAAATCTAATGAAGACTTTCTAAAAAGGTAGTCCACAAATGTTTACATTGGTGAATCACATGGATCCAAAAAGTGTGGATGTTGACATTGATTATATAGACTAAAGGATTTTACTTTTTTCTCCATAGATGACCTTAGGGATTCTCTAAATTGGTTGGGCTTATAAATTAATGAAACCATTTTTCTTGGGCTTCGTGAATCTCATTTGGTATTAAAAAAGCATGATAATAAGCCAATTTTCCACTTCTATTCATGCTCCATATATTTGTACTTTTAATATATCTAGAGGGATCCCATTTCACTTGGATCCTATTTAATTTTTCCATAAGTCATTGGTCCTTGCAACCCCAACTCCGCACATGACATCAAGTCAATGTCATCCCCCATTTTTATACCATCCTCCCCCTCTTGAAAAGTATTCTTCCTATACTATTCATCATATGAATCCAAATATGAAGAAATATTAGAGGAATTTTTTAAAAAAATATATACATACTAACCTTTTAATGTGATCTTATAATCATTTATATTAAGCACTTTGTATGGTCCATCTCCATGTATCTTGAGCATTAAATCTAGTTTCTTTTGAAACCTCTCTAGCTTCTTATATTTCTCATGGTGTTTCATGACATTTAGTTTTCCTCTAATATTTATAATTTCCTATAAAGGGTATAAAACATGATCAATAAGGGTTATGAGGCTACATCCAAAAGGATCTCTAGATGGATAAAATTGAGTTGTAGAGTGATCTCCCATTTTGTAACCAAACTCCAAATGTGGTAGAGGATTTGTCCAATCCTTTAGACTCATGATGTTGTTAATGGATATATGAATTTATTATCTCTATCTAATAGGTAAAAAACATAATGGAACCTCCTAAATAAGGACATCTTCACATAGCTGTGACAAAGATTCCACAATATTTGAAAAATGAGTCAAGTGTTTAGTGTTTGGAATTTCCTCTTTCTACATCAGTACTTAGAGGGGTTTCCATGAAATCATAGCATCCTTAAACTCTCGCTTCACTATCATCACATTTTTCACTCAATTTCCATTCTATTATATCATTATTTTTCTTTTAATTAAATATATATTCTTCTCTCATTCTCAACTATCCCCTCAATATCATTTTTGTCTTCTCCCTCATATTTTATTGATCACTATTTTTTTCTACTCTATCAAAATGTAATCTTCTAAAATTTGTTTTGGGGACATGGGGTAGAGGGTTATAGGTTTCCATATGGGTAAAAAAGTGTAATGGTTCAAGAAACCATCATGATTTACATGTCGATCGCACTGCCACAGTTGACCTAACAACAAATGGAATTCCTTCAATGGAACGAAATCACACAATACCTTATCCTTATATTCACCAATGGTGAACAATAACTTCAAATATTAGGTAAAAATTCGAACTAAACAATATTTCAACCATTGAAGTTGGTTTGGATGTTGGTGTTTCAAATTAAGGAGCCCCAACTTCTTTGAAAACTTGTTGCTAACGAAATTGCTAAAACATCCACCATCAATGATAACACTCCATACCTCCCTATTGATTTGGTATCCTGTATAGAAAATATTATCTCATCTATCCTTATCCTTAGACATAATTTAAAAACTCAAAACATTCCTCTTGATAATAATATCATCATCTTCCTCAAATTCTCCACTATATATTTTTGGGTAATCCTCCAACTCTACCACCAAGATATCTCTATTAGTCTCTCATTCTCCATAATTGTTGATGTTCATGGTGCACCCGTTTGGGAATCCACTAGAAATGTGACCCCTTCCATAACATTTGAAACATATAATATCCTAATTCCACTTTTTTTAGCCTCAAAATTAGGCTTCATAGTTCGAATAATTACCTCATCACTTGTTTGATCAACCGCCTATTTTTTCATTGATGATTCTCCAATCACCTTCCTCAATATTAACTATATAGGGAACTACATAGTGATTTTCATCATGATGATCCTTTTAATTTGTTTTTGGTCTTGGTGGAATGGTGGATTATATCTTGTATCACCACATGGTGGTATATCTCCACTTCATAAGTAATCTACTAATTGATTCGGTGTAAACATTGTGCCTTAGTTTTCGCCAAATCTTCCTCAATATTTTCTCAAATCATGGGAATTTGTATCTCTATAGTAATATTCAACCGTCTTACTACCTTGGGTGAGGAATAAAAGTTTTTTTGGAAATATATATGGCAATGTGATGTAACAAAAAAATTCTTCATGGAAAACTATATATTGTCCCAAGAGTTGATAAGACGTTTTCCATACCTATACATCTACTTTTTCATTTAATCCTGACAAATTAAATAATAATCATAAAATTTAATGGAATAATCTTTGACCTTTTTCTTCTAGGAATTTTAATATAATGAAAACATTTTCTCAATCCGTATCTCCCACTCTATGTATACTTCTATATCATGTTTTCCATCAAAATATGAAACCTTCACCTTAATACCTCCAAGGATGTAATCATAATGTGGTCTCCTTTGGCCTCCTCTAGGTTATTGGTACAGCATCATACTTTGTGGGAAATTATTGAAATCATCATCAAAATTCTACATCAACTCTATTATATAGGCGTTGTGTGGTCTCAGGGTGCATCACAGGTTACCATGGATTGTCCTCAAGATTTTTTTATTCTCCAGGTTGTCAATCCTTTAATGGAGCACCTCCAACTTACTATCCATAAGCTTATAAAAATGGATCAACAAATCCTTTATTTGGGTTTATGTATCTTTTGATGTGGTATATTTACTTCAACTTCATTCATTGATAAATTGCTAAATTATCTTCCCATGATCTTTTACCATGATATGTAAAAAAAGAAAAACACACATAGGGAGAAAAAAACTCAATCATAGACACCCTCACACATGAAAAGACACACACATGCACACACACAAGGATATACACTCGCACACACAAGATGTATACAAACATGTAATATTTACACCCTCACACACACACACACATAATATTTACACATTTAAAAATATAAGTATACACATTCACACACTCAAGGTATACAGACTCACGCACATAAGGATAGAAACTCACACACATAAAATATACACACTCACACACATAAGGATGCACACTCACTCATTCAAGATAACACACCCAAGTAGTCATCGATAAACATTCATGAGTATTTTTTATTATTTCATTCCACTCTCATCTCTCAATTCAAATCCCAATATCTTATGAAATCTAATACCTTGTTTGGGGTGATCAACTTCCACCAATAATTGTAAAAAAATATTATATTTGGGATAGTTTAGAATATATCTTTTTAGTGGTAAAGGGGATAAAAATGTTAAAGGGTGGAAAATATGATATAAAATATGGGTAATCGGTTGAAAAAGTATCATGGGTGTAATAAATGGGTTTTCCGATTGTGCAATATATGAACAATTTATAACAATATGAGACAAATATGATATGGTGATAAAGTAAAATTATGGAGAAAGTGATATTTGTAAATTTAACGTGATAATTATGTAAAAAATGAACAAGTTATTGTATCTTCTATTTTTAATTTTGTTTTTGTTTTTTACAAATTTCAGCAAAATATTTGTGCACAGTGTTTTAAAGCACAAGATGATGAATAGAGTGTAAGAAGATTTTTTTTGAAATGTCTCAATGAAAGGATGTTCTTAGTTTTGAAGATAAAAAAATGATGAGGTGTGAGAAATTTATTTACTTCAGATACAAATCACATATAACAAATTAAATTTGAAAAGAAGATAGATGAATAATTGGATTACTGTAAATATTTCAATCTTGCACAATATAGGAAACTTTTGGAAGTATTTAATGAAAAATGGTGTTTGTTAATGGGTGGATAATATTGAAAAATAAGAATGTTAATGGATAAAATTATTGTAAATGAGAGTATTGATGCCTACCATGTCAGTCAGAGCTCTGATACCAACTAATACAAGATGCTTGGGGTGGAATGATATTCATAGAGTAGGGTGGTGAATATCGGATACAGTTTGGGGCTATGTGGTGGGTGATGGTTATGGATAGTGTAAGTAGGTAGTTATCCAATTATAAATGGAGTGTGGCCTACTAATTATACAACACACTCAAGGGAGGGATGTGATGGGAAATCAACACAACATCGTACTTAGGTTGAGACACAAAATTGGGTGATTTTTTATCTTGTATTGCCAATCTATCTTATAGATTGATAAGGAAATAATGCATAAGAGAATCGTGGAAAGCATAAAAATCCCAACACAAAAAATATAAACAAATCATAATCTCTCTATTACAATATTGAATGAAATACAGGTTTCATGGGGAGGCTACTTATAGCTAAGGGTTTGTATAATAGTAAAGGGTATAATACCCTAAATTCATAAATTAGAAACCTACGTTGTCCCTTAAAGTCAAAAAGATAATTTCCAATGAAGAATTTCAAGAAAAGTATCCCACCATTATTTGATTTTGTGAATCACATAGCTCCAAAAGTATAGATTTTGAGTTTGATTCCATTACCCTTAAAAATTGAATTTCTTGTCCCAATGGATGGCTTTGGGGATTTGATAAATTTATTGGGATGAAAAATTCTTAAAACCATTTTTTCTGGTCTTTATGTATCTCATATGGGATTAAATAAGAGTGATAATAAGTTTATTTTAAACTTACATGCATGAACCTTGGGTTTAAGACTTTTCAAGCAGCGAGATGGGCTCTAATTTCCACTTAGAGTCTCATTAATTTTCTTTCCATCATTGGGTCTTGCAACCCCAAATCCCCAAATACCATAAAATCAATGCCATCCATTGATTTTAATTAAAAAAACTAAAAATCATCAAGTCCCTAAAAACCCTAAAATCACTAAAACTCATAGAAGTCCTAAAAAATGTCATCAAAATCCCTCAAAACATAAAAAACCTGAAAATACCTAAAAACCCCCATGAAAACCATAAAAAACATGAAAACCCTAAAAACATACTAAAAACTCTAAAAACCCCAAAACCCCTAAAAATGTTAAAAAATCTCTAAAAATATCCCAATCCATAAAAAGCCTAAAAACCATAAAAATCACAAAAAGTCCGTAATGTCCACGAAAAAAATAAAAAATATGAAAAACCCTAAAAATACCATGCAAACCATAATGACCACTAAAAACAACTAGAACCCCTAAAAATAATTGAAAACAAAAAAAACACTAAAAACTATAAAAATATATGAAACCTCTAATAACATTAAAAACCTCTAAAAACATTAAAACCCTAAAACTAAAAAACACTTAAAACCCCAAAAGATGATAAAGCCCTAAAAACCCTAAAACCCCTAAAAACCCTCAAAAATCCCTTATAATGCCTAAAACCAATAAAAACCCAAAAAAATACAAAAATACTAAAAAATCCCAAAAATTTCATGAAAATGTAAAACCCATGAAAACCCCGATTACCCCCTAAAACCATAATAAACCTAAAAACCTTAAAAACCTCAATAACCGATAGAACCATAAAATTGTAAAAACCCACTAAAACACTAAAAAATCCTTATATCGCATAAAACGTTTAAAACATTAAAAATAATAAAACCCCAAAAACTAAAAAACCCCTAAACCCCAAAAGGCCCTAAAATCCTGAAAAATTTAAATTCCCTAAAAATTCATAAAGAAGATAAAACCCTAAAATTCATAAAAATATAAAAATCCATAAAATTACCTAAAAAAGTAAAAACCCAGAAAACCTCTAAAAATAATAACAACCCCTAAAACCTTAAACCCCTAAAATTTCATAAAAAAACTAAAAACCAACAAAAAACAATAAAATATATTAAAATCCCTAAAATAATTAAAAAATATAAAACCTATAAAACCCCAACTAAACTAAAAAAACCCTAAAACCAATAAAAATTCCCAGAACTTTAAAAAACCCTAAAAACCTCAAAAATCCTAAAAAATGTCTAAAAATACCTTAAAACATAAAAAAACCATAAAACCCATAAAATTTTTAAAATTATATAAACCTAAATAAACCATAAAATCAATAAAATCCCAAAAAAACCCTATTAACACACTAAAAACACTAAAGCCTCTACAAACCCTAAAAAGGATAAAAAATACTAAAACCCATAAAAACTCAAAAAAAACTAAAACCTAAAAATACCCTAAAACCTTAGAAAACCTTCAAAATACATAAAAACCCTTAAAACAATTTATATCCTAAAAAATAAATAATAAACCCTAAATCTTAATAATAAACTGATAACCATAAAACCCCCGAAAACCATAAAAAACCCAAAAATCCCAGAGAAATAATAAAACCCAATAAGATCTCTAAAAACCATTTAAAACTATAAAAAAGTTAAAACTATGAAAAACCTTAAAAAATAAAAAATAATAATAATAACCCAAAAAACCCATAGAGACCAAAATCCAAAAAACCCCTCAAAATCCCAAAAAATCCCACAAAATTCTAAAAACCATTAAAATGTAAGAACTTCTGAAAATGCCTGGAAAACATAAAAATCATCTAAACATTGAAAACCCCTGAAAACCATAAAATACCTAAAATCTTAAAAACCCTAAAAATCCATTAAAACCATAAAACCCACTAAAACTAAAACAACCCTTAAACCCCATAAAATGTTATAAAACTCTAATAACCTTAAAACCAAAAAAACCTCAAAAGGAACCTAAAATCCCTAAAAAACTATAATAACCCAAAAATTACCAAAAACACTAAAAAACCTAAAAAACCAAAAAACCCAAAAAAACCCCAATAAGCATTAAAATCCCAAAAAGACCAAAAAATCCCTGAAAATGTAATAATCATAAAATCACATAATTACCCCTGGAATGAATAAAATTCCCTAAAAACCTTTGAAAACCTTAATAACCCATAAATACCATAAAAAAAACTAAAAATATTAAATCCCTTAAATCACCTAAAAATTGAAAAACTATAAAAAAACGTCAAAACCTCAAAAATCTAGAAAACCCCTAAAACCTAAATAGAACCCTAAATACCCTAAAACCCATAAAATACACCAAAAAATCCAGAAAAAACCTTGAAAACACTCATAATCCATACACATAATAAAAATACTCAAATTAACCTAAAACCCCTAAAAATTTAAAAAACACTAAAAAGAATGAAAAACCCCTGAAAACCATAATAACCCATAAAACCATAAAACACCTAGAAAACCATAAAAACCATAAACCCACTAAAAACACTAAAAAGACTTAGAACACATAGAAACATTATAAATACAAAAAACCATAAAAACTCAAAAAAAAATGTAAATCTCCAAAAGGTCCCTAAAAACATGAGAACACTTAAAACCCTAAATAACCCTAAAACCCCCTTAGAATCCCAAAAAACAAAAAAAAAACTTAAAAACCATAAAAATCCTAAAAATTACCAAAAAGATCCCCAAAAACATAAAAACCCTAGATATCCCATGAAAACCATTAGAACCCTCAAAAACATCAAAAACCCAAAAAACCCATTAAAACCCTAAAAACCACTGAAAAATGAAAAACCACTTAAACCTCTAAAAATCCAAAAACACAATAAAACCCCAATAAACACTAAAACAACTAAACCCCATGAAAAAAATCCTAAAAACTATCTAAATCCCTAAAACCCAAAAAACCCAAAGAACTATAAAAATATTAAAAGGCTGTAAAAGCCTTGAAAACCTAAAAACCCCTAAAAACCCCTAAAATGCCCTTAAACCCTAAAAACCCATAAAACCCATAAAAACCCCTAAAACTCTATAAAAACCTTAAATACCAATAAAAACTCTAAAACTCTAAAACTAGTAAAAACCACTATATTTTTTGTAAATTATAAAAAATAATAGAGCTGCTAAAAACTCATAAAGAAACCCTAAAAATCCTAAAATCCAAAAAAAACCACTAAAAATCCCGAAACCCCTAAAAACCAAAAAATCCGTAAGAATGCTAAATACGCCTAAATATAATAAATATCTTAAAAAATCCCTAAATATCCATGAAAATGTAAAAAAACCTAAAAACCTTGGAAACCCCCTAAAAACCCAAAAACCACCTCAAAATAATTAAAATCCAGAAAACCCAAAAAATCCGAAAACCATAAAAAACTCTAAAAATGTTATGAAACTCTAAACAACCATAAAACCCCTAGAAACTCAAAAAATACCCTAAAACCTAAAAGGAACATAAAATCCCTAAAAACCCCTAAAAACCTAAAAAACCCAAAAACCCATAAAATCCTTAAAATCCATAAAAACCTAAAAACTAAAAAAACCATAAAACCCATAAAACCCATATAAATCACCAAAACATAAAAAACTCCAAAAACCCTGAAAAACATATAAGAATCATAAAACCCCTAAAATACAAAAAAAAATTAAATACCCATAAAAACCCTTAAAACACACTAAATACTCTAAAAACCCTTGAACCCCTTAAAACCCCTAAAAATTAAGAATCTCTTAAAAATCATAAAACCCCAAAAAAACTCAAATAAAACATAAAAACACAAAAAAAAATTAAAAACCCAAAAAATCCCAAAAACCCTAAAAATAATGAAAAACCCTAAAACCCCTCAAAATCTCAAGAAACAACAAAAACCATAAAAATTCTACAAGAATTATAAAAATCCATAAAAATATAAAACCCAAAAAAAACAAGTGAAAATAACCTAAAATCCATAAGAATCCCTAAAACCCTATAAAATCCTAATGAACTAAAAACTCTAAAAAAGCATAAAATCGCAATTTTTTTAAAAAAAACTATGAAAGCCCTTAAAACAAAACAAAAACCTAAACCCAAAGGGTCCCTAAAACCCCTAAAAGACCTAGAAACCATGAGAACCCATAAAACCCCTAAAAAACCCTAAAACCCCTATAAATATTAAAAACCATAACAATCATAAAAATCCATAAAAATCCATGAATATTAAAAAACCCCAATTTCCTTGGAAAACCCTAAAAAACATAAAATCTCCTAATACCTTAAAACCCAAAAAACACAAAAAACCAATAAAAATTTTAAAACCAATAAAAACCCTAAAAACCCTACAAACACAAAAGAAAACCTAAAAATAAAAAAGTCACTAAAACCCTTACAAACCCCTAAAAACCATAAAAACAATGAAAAATTGTCAAAACCATACAAATAACTTAAAAACATAAACACCCCAAACGACCATAAAATTCATAAAAAAATCCCTAAAAATTACTAAACACATAAAAAACCCAAAAAATATTTGGAACCCATAAGACCACAAAAAACATTAAAACCCCTGAAAAACTATAAAACCATTAAAAATACATAAACTTCTAAAAAACCACAAAACATGTAAAAATGTTTAAAAACTCTAAAAACATTAAAAACACAATAAAAACCCCAAAACACAAAAGTCCTTGAAAACCTTGATGAAACCCTAAAAAATCCTAAAAACCCCATTGAAAACCCTAAAACCCCTCAAAATCCCAAAAAAATTGAAAACCACTAAAACTCTTAAAAAGTCCCAAAACATTACAAAACCTTAAAAATCCCCATAAAACCACTAAAAACCCATGGAAACTTTATAAACACTTAAATCCCCTAAAAACATTAAAATCTCTAAAACCCCTAAAAACCCTAACAATTAAAAAAATCCTAAAAAGCCAAAGAGGCCCTAAAAACCATAAAAACCTAAAAAATCCCCCAAAACCAAGAAAGACTCTAAAAACCCTCAAAATACATAAAACCCCCCAAACCATAAAAAATTATAACCCCTAAGCACTATAAGAAACCTTGAAAACCTAAAAATACTATCAAAACCCTAAAAAGCTACTAAAAACTCTAAAATCCTTAAAATCATAAAAAACATTAAAGAAATATAAAAACCCACAATATCCCCAAAACATGGAAAATTACCTAAACCCCAAAAGACCCTAAAAACCATGGAAACCCTTAAAACCATAAGAACCCTTGAAAAGTCCTCAAAATCCTGGAAAAATCTAAAAAACCTAAAAACCATTAAAATCATAGAAAATACCTAAAAATCCCTGAAAATGTAAAAAAACCCATAAAAACCTCTAAAAACCATAAAACCAATAAAAAGATTTTAAAAAACTTAAAATCACATAAAACCCCCAAATAACCACAAAAAAATCTAAAACACTTAAAACCCCTAAACATTTTATAACCTCAAAAAACCTTATAACCCTAAAAACGCAAGAGACCATGAAAGCCCTGAAAACCAAAAAAAATCATTAAAATATCCTGAAAAACACAAAAAAACCCACAATTCCAAAATCCCCTAAAAACCCTAAAAACCACAAAAATCATAAAAATATGAGAAAAAGTAAATTACTTTAAAAACTATTGAAAACCATAAAAACCATAAAATACCTAAAACCCATAAAAACTCTAAAATCCCTTACAACACTAAAATCCTTTAAAACCCATAAAAATGTTTGAAAAACACTAAAAAACATTAAAACCCATAAAAACTCAAAAAAACCTAAAAACCATAAAAACACCTAAAACCCTAAAAACACTCTAAAACTATAAGAACCATTAAAACGTCTCAACATATTAAAAAAACATAAAACCCTCCAAAAAACCCAAAAACCCAAAAGACCATAAAAACCATAAAACCCCTAAAAGTCCTCAATATTTGTAAAAACCCTAAAACAATTAGAATACTAATTTTTTTAAAACCTAAAAACCCTAAATATTAGAAAACTCTTAAAATAATTAAAATCCATAAAACCTAAAAAAAATACTAAAAACCCATAAAACCACTAAAACCCAATAAAAACTCTAAAATCCCTTTTAACAATGAAATACGATAAAAAACTCTAAAACCCCTTAAAACCTAAAAAACTAAAAAATAACCCATAAAAACAAAACACCCCTATATTCCTAAAAATCCTTAAAAATCATTAAAAAACCCCAAATCCTAAAAGACATCAAAATACCAAAATAGCCTAAAACCATAAAAATCCTAAAAACACCCAAAAACCTGGAAAACCTGAAAACCCCTATAAACCCAAAAAACCCCCCAAAACCCTAAAAACCCACAAAAACATTAAAACCCTAAAATCTCTTAAAACGCCCAAAAACAAATAAAAATAGTAAAAAAATTAAATCCCCAAAAAACATTAAAAAAATATAAAACATTAAAACCCTTAAAACTCAACAGTCACATAAAACCAAAAAAACCCAGAAAAATCCTAAAACACCTAAAAATACCTAAAAATACTAAAAATCCCAAAAATCAATAAAATCATAAAAAATCTCTAAAAATACAAGAAAATGTAAAAAACCCTAAAAATCTGAAAACCTTCTAAGAACCATAAAACCCCTAAAAAACTAAAAACCACTAAATAAACATAAAATCCCTATAAAACCACTAAATTCTCTAAAAACACTTTAAAACAATAAAAAATATAAAAAATAAAAAACTTATAAAACCTAAATAAATCAAAAAAAACCTAGAAAACCTAAAAGACCCTAAAACCCCCTAAAACCCAAATAAATCCTAAAACCCCTCAAAATACTTAAAACCACTAAAATCATTTAAAATATAAAAACCAAAAATTCTCTAAAATCCTTGAAAATGTAAATTCCTCAAAAAACAATGAAAACCCCCTAAAAAAATAAAATCCACTAAAGCCCATAAAAACCCTAAAAATACACTAAAAGTCTAAATCCCCATAAACACCCCAAAAATGTTATAAACTATAAAAACATTTAAAAACTATAAAACTCAAAAACCCAGAAAACCTAGAGACCATTAAAACCCTAAAAATCATAAAAACCTTGAAAACCTCTAAAAACCCTAGAAAACTCTAAAATAACTAAAATTCTGTAAACCCCCCTAAAAATCTAAAAATATAAAATCCGCTAAAAACTGTAAAAAATCCAGAAAACCATAAAGCCCTTAAAAAATATAAAAACCCAAAAAACCCTAGAAACCCACTAAAAACACTAAATCCACTTAAAACCTCCAAAATTGTTAAAAATATAAAAAACCTTAAAAACTCTAAAAAATAAAAAAAATCCTAAATCCAAATAAACATTACAACCCCTAAAAACCCTAAAAACCTCTCAAAATAACTTAAATTCCTAAAAATCCTACAAAAAATAAAAATCCTAAAAAGGCATAAAAAATTCATGAAACCATAAAGAACCCTACGAAAACTAAAAACCACCTAAAAACACAAAAAATGACTAAAAACATTAAAACCCCTAAAACCCATAAAATTATTAAAAAATACTAAAAACTTCAAAAACACATAAAATGCTAAAAATGTTAAAACAAACTCAAAAATAATTACCCTACAAAACTCCACAAAAATTATAATACCTTAAAAGATCACAAAATCACTTAAAACTATGAAAAACCATGAAAACCCCAAAACCCCTCAAAATACAAAAAAAGCTAAAAACTAAAAAATTCTAATAAACACTAAAATCACTTAAATAGCCCTAAAAACCATAAAACCCATAAAACCCTAAAACCCCATAAAATCCCAAAAAACCCACTAAAAAATCCAAACCATTAAAAACCCAAAAAAACTATAAAAAACTATAAAAACCCTTAAAAGAACAAAAAAACACAAAAAAACCTAAAACCAACAATGTTTCTAAATCCCCTGAAAAACACGAAAAACCCAAAAAACATTGAGAATTCTCGAAATCTCTAAAAAAACCTTAAAACCCATAAAATCCCAATAAAGCCATAAAAAATTGGAAAATGTAGAAAAACCAAAGGAACACTGAAAACCATAAAAAACCTTAAAACCTTACAAATCCCTAAAATCCCAGAAAAAATAATAAAACCCACTAAAAATATAAAAACCATTGAAACACCTAAAATTTTTAAGTAAAAAATCCCTGAAAACCACAGAAGAACAAAGAGGAAGAATAAGAGGCCTCGGAGCGGCGGCTTTTTCCCTCTCCTCGCGCAGCTAGGGTTTCTCCGACCGATCTTCCCCTCCCCTCCTCCGGCACGGGCTGGCTTCATCGCTGGTTGCCTCGCTTTGGCTCGGCGTAGATTGGTGTTGGATCTGGTTGGATCGGCTTCGGTTTTGGTCCAATGGAAACTGCTTCGAACCCTTCATCTTCGGGATCTCGCTTTGGCTCTGGTATGTTTGACGCCAGATCTGTTATGCTTGTGGTTTCGAGTTTTCAGATCTGCGTCGACGTGCAACGACCTCGGTGTTCCTAGCTTCGGGGTTTTAGTACGGTGTTGAATTCTCTTCGCTTAGCTTCGGTTTCTCCCCGCGGCCTTGGGCGCTTCATGTCGACTGGATTGGTGTCGACTGCGGAGTGTCTTCGGCTTCGGTATCTCACTGCGGCTTCGGAGTGCTCTTCGATTCCGGTGTGCTCACCGTCGGCCATGATGGTTGTTGTTTCTATTGCGGCTTCTGGCATCGGATCCGGTGTGCGCAGCATCTTCCACGGTGACTTCCGGCTCCGATTCTTCAGCTTGGATTCACCCTGTCTCGTCGTTATCTTGGCGTGCACCGGTGTCTCAAAGTCGGATCCAGCGGCTTGGAGGGAGGGGGGCCTTGTGTTTCTGGTTTTCTTGCGTTGCTTTGGTTTGATGGGTTGTTTGGTTTGTTGAAATGGTTTGATTTGATCTGCTTGGGTCAGAATTTGATGGTAATGTTGGTTTTGGTGAAAAAAATTCTGCTGGAGTAGAAGTGGGATGCTGGGGGATGTTTGGTGGTCGAAAGAGGTGCTAGCTGTCTGAAAATGAGGATGCAGGTTGCTGGTTTGTTGTGGATGTTGGTTGGCTGGTTGCTGCTGCTGGATGTTGTTTGTTGTTGTAGTCTGAATGCTGGTTGTTGGTTAGCTGTGAGCTGCTGGATGCTGGTTAACGCTGGATGTAGTGCTGTTGGATGCTGGTACCGGCTGGATGTGATGTGATGATGCTGCGGTTTTGTCTGTTTTTGTGTCTTTTTCTTTCTTTGTTTTTCGTTCTTTGGCGTGGGTTGTAAGGGTTTTTGGGTGTCGGTCATTCGACCCCTCCCCTCCCTTGTCTATAGTGTTTGTGTCCTTTTGTTTAATAAACATTGGGGGTTCCCGGAATAGCCTGGACCCGAGCCTTCTTTGCCCTGACCTAAATTTTTTAAAAATTCTATGAAACCATAAATCCCTAAAAACACCAAAAAAACCCTAAAACCACCAAAAGACATTAAAACCCAGAAAATCCCAAAAAATCCCTAAAACCCAAAAAATCTGTAAAACCCCTAAAAACCAAAAATATCCTAAAAAGATGTAAATAATCCAGGAAATGAAAAAAACCCTCAAACCCCTGAATCAACCTAAAACCCATTAAAATCCCCAAAACCCTAAAACCCTATAAATCACATAAAAACCGTAAAAACCAATAAATCCTATAAAAATTGTTAAAACCACTGAAAAGATTAAAAAGAATAAACACCCTTAAAAACACTAAAAAACTAAAAAAATCAAAACCCCAAAAAATACCCTAAAACCCTAAAAACCATTAATATCATCAAAATCCCTAAAACCCCCCAAAACTTTAAAAACCATAAATAACCTAAAATAACTCAAAAATCCATGAAAATGTAAAATCCCTAAAACCCCCTAAAAATGTTAAAAAACCATATAACCCTAAAAACCATAAAAAAAACTAAAAAACCTTGAAAATCTAAAAAGACCCTAAAAACCCTGAAAACCCATAAAACCCAAAAATACCCAAAAATACCCGAAAAGTAATTAAAATCCACAAAACCCCAAAAATCATAAAAATCCTAAATATGTTTTTAAAATCCCTAAAATTGTAAAAAACCAAAAAACCCATAAAAAGCACCTTGAAACCATAAAAACCAATAGACCCTAAAAAATCTACAAACATTGAATAACCCTAGAAAACTATGAAAAACACTATAAACCCTCATAATACCTTAAAACCCTAAAACCCCAAACCCCATAAAAATAAGAACAAATCCCAAAAAATCCATGAAAACATAAAATCCATAAAAATCTTGAAAAACCCAAGAAAACCCTAAAACCCATAAAAAATTATATCCCCTAAAACACATAAATCCACAAAACACTAAAAACACTAAAAACCCTTAAACCCCCTAATTTTTTAAAAAAAACTAAAATCCCTTTAAAATACTAAAATGATAAAAAAACCATAATAACCCAATAGATCATAAAACCCTAAAAATCCATTAAACCCCTAAAAACCTTAAAACCCCTTAGAATCCCTAAAAAACATAATAACTCTAATAACCTTAAAAAACCTTGAAAATCCTTAAAATTATTAAAAACATAAAAAACCCAAAAACATTGAAAAACCTTTAAAAACCATCAATTCCTCTAAAAACATAACAACCCTAAAATTTTATAAAACCCTAAAACAGACTAAAACCTATAAAAACCCTAATAATGTACTAAAAACACTAAATCTTTTTAAAGCCCCAAAAATTGATTGAAAATGATAGAAACATCTAAAAAACCTAAAAACTCAAAAGAAACCCTAAAATCCATAAATTCCCTAAAATAGAGAAAATCCATAAAAACCATAAAAACCCTAAAAACACTAAAAACGATCAAAATTTAAAAAAAACCCAAAAAACCATTAAAATTATAAAATCCCAAGATATCCCAAAAAACATAAAAACCCTAAAAACAATTAAAACCCCTTGAAAATCATAAAAACCAATAAATATCTTAAAAACCTTAAAACCCATAAATAGTCAAAAAACACACGAAAAACTACAAAAACCCTTAAAACCCCGAAAATGTTCAAAACACTAAAAAACAATTTAAACCCATAAAACTAGAAAAAAAAAATCCTAAAAAAACTCTAAAACCCT
Source organism: Viscum album (assembly GCA_963277665.1). Taxonomy (NCBI): domain Eukaryota; kingdom Viridiplantae; phylum Streptophyta; class Magnoliopsida; order Santalales; family Viscaceae; genus Viscum; species Viscum album. The sequence goes on from OY728156.1 coordinate 124,473,611, forward strand.
AAAAAAAACCTAAAAATCCTAAAAACCACGAGAACCCTTGAACCCCCCAAAATCCAAAAAAACAATAATAACCCATAAATTCCTTAAAAATCCATAAAATCCCAAAAAATGTAAAAATTATAAAAATCCTGAAAGCCAATAAAAACCATAAAACCCCTAAAAACCTAAAAACCCTAGAAAACACATAAAAAATATAAAACCCCACTAACAACTCTAAAAAACTCATAAACACCGAAAAACGTTAAAAACACTAAAATACCATAAATACCCAAAAAAGATAAAACACTAAAAAACAAACCCCTGGAAAACTATGAAAACCCTCAAAATATCAAAAAACTTTGAGAACACTAAATACCCTAAAAACAGAAAAATACTACAAAATATTTGTAAACATAAAAATTCTAAAACCCCAAAAAACTACTAAAACCAATAAAACGCCCTAAACCCCAAAAGCCCAAAAAACCACTAAAAACTCTAAAAAAAAATAAAACCCCTAAAATGTAATAAAACTCTTAAAATATTGAAAACACTAAAAACTGAAAAACACCCTAAAACCACAAAAGAACCTAGAAACCCTCAAACCCCTGAAAACCCTAAAAAATATACCAATCCATAAAACACTCAAAATTTATAAAAAACAAAAAAATGAAAAATATTCATAAAAATGTTAAAAAGTTAAAATATAAAATCAAACATAAAAAATCCTATAAATCCTAAAAGTCCCCTTAAAACAATAAAAACTCTAAAAATCCTAAAATACCTAAAATCCACTAAAAACTCTAAAAAATCTAAACACCCATAAAATCATTAAAATCTATAAGGACCATAAAACCTATAAAAACAAAAAAAACTAAAAACCCAAAAAGACCTTAATTACCCCCAATGAACCCTAAAACTTTTAAAAACCCCTATGACCCCTCCAAATACCCGAAAAACCATAAAACCCATAAAAATATTAAAACCCCTAAAAATTCCTAATAATGTAAAATCCATAAATGCCATGAAAACCCCCTGAAAACTATAAACCCCCCTAAAAACAATAAAAAACACAACAAAACAATAAAAACCTTGAAAAATAACTACAAACTCTAAAAAACCCATAATACCTCTAAAATGATAAAAAAGATAACAAATAATTAAAGACCTAAAAAACTCAAAAAAAAATTTCAAAAAACACAAAATTCCTTACCTTAAATCCAAAAAAACCATCAAACTACTAATAATCCAAAAAACCCAAAAAACCCTCCAAAAAATAAAAAAATTCCTAAAAAATCCATAAAACGTAAAAAAAACCAAAACCCTAAAACCCCCTAAAACATTAAAAACCCATAATACATTCTAAAACATTAAAAACCCATTAAAATCCTCAAACCAACTAAAAACTATAAAAACCCATAAATCACTAAAAAAGTTAGAAACTACAAAAATTCATAACACCCTAAAAAATTACAAAATTAATAATAACGAAAAAGTACCCAAAAACCCTTAAAACCACAAAAAATCATAAAAAGAACTTAAAAATCATTGAAAATGTAATAACCTTAAAAATAAAGAAAGACCCCTAAAACCCATAAAAATCACATAAAACCCTGTAAGAACCTAAAAATCTATAAAAACACTAAAACCTGATTGATACTCTCAAAACCCTTGAAACCTATAAAAATGATAGAAAACCCTAAAACACTTAAAACCCCTAAAAAATCAAAGGAACCCTAAAATCTAAATGATCATAAAAATCATGAACAACAATTAAAACACCAAAAAAATCCTGGAAACTCTCAAAATCACTAAAAACCATAAAAACACTAAAATCCCTAAAAATACCTAAAAATTTAAAAAACCCGGAAAACGCTTTTAAACACATAAAACCTCAAAAAAACATCAAAACCATAAACCCCCATAAAAAAATAAAAATCTATAATAAAATCTAAAAAAATTGAAAACCCCTAAAAAGGATAAAAAATATAAAAAACCTTAAAACTCCTAAAAAATAAAAAAACATTAAAAAATGAAAATGACAATAAAAAACCTAAAAACCCTAACCCCAAATCCCTAAAAACACTAAAAACCTTATAAATCCTAAAAAATACTAAAAAAATACAAAAAATACTTGAAAACATATAATACCATAAAAAAATAAAAAACCTGTGAAAACCATAAACCCCCATAAAACCCCTAAAAATCCATAAACCCCTAAAACCCACTAAAAACCCTTCAACCCGTAAAAACCTAAAATATTTTAAAAACTTTTAAAAAGCATAGAATCCCAAAAAACTAAAAAACCCTAAAACAAAAAACCTCCATAAAACCACTAAAATCCCTAAAACCAACAAAACACATGAAAACCCCTAAAACCCACCAAAATCAATGAAATAAAAAAAAAACTATAAAAATCCTAAAAGACCCTAAAAATCAAAAAAACATAAAAATACCTAAAAACCCTGAAAAAACTCCATAAAACCATAACAATCTCTGAAACCCTTAAAAACCCTAACTACCCATAAAAACCATAAAAACATCAAAACACTAAAAAACCTTTACTGCTAAATATATTATAAACTTTAAAAAATATTAAAACACCAAAAAAAACCCCTAATACCCAAAAAAATCCTAAAAACACTAAAAACCAACAAAAACCTCAAAATCTCTAAAAATACTTAAAATCCTACAGAAATCCTATATATCCTAGAAAACATAAAAAACCCCAATCCTTTCAAAACCCCATGAAAAATATAAAACTCCTACAAACCATAGAAAACCCACCCCCCCCTAAAAACCACTAATAAATCTAAAAACCATCAAAATAGATAATTTTTTTAAAATACACTAAAAATACTTAAAATCCCTAAAAACTCAAAAAACCACCAAAAACCAAAAAAGAACCTAAAACCCTAAAATATCCTAAAACCCAAAAAAACCTAAAAATCCACCAAATCACTAAAAACCATAAAAACCCTATAAACCATAAAAATGATAAAAAAGTCCCTAAAATCCTTGAAAACAAAAAAAACATTAAAACCTAAAAACCCATAAAAACCCCTAAAGACCCCTAAAAACATTAAAAATCCCTAAAACCCCAAAAAAATCATGAAAACTCAATAAAAAAATCTAAAACCCAAAAATCTTATAAAATGATAATAACACAAAAAAACATGAGTACACAAGAAAAAACTCAAACCATGCTTGAAACACAAAAAACCATAAATATCCTAAAAATCATAAAAACCCTAAAAACACTTAAAACCCCTAAACACCCTCAAAATCTCTAAAAACATCAAAACCCATAAAAACAATTAAAATTGAAAAAAATTAATAAAAATACATGAAAATGTAAAAACCCTAATAAGACAATGAAATCCATCAAAACCCCAAAAAATCATAAAAATAAAAATAAACACTAAAAACTAAAAACACAATGAAACCTTAAAACACCAAAAAATGTAAATGAACTCTAAAAATCATTAAAATTAATAAAAAATAAAAAAACACCAAGAAAACAAAAAAATAACATAAAAACATAAAACCCCTAAAACCCACAAAATCCAAAAAATCCCCAAAAAACCTTAAAAATCCTAAAAAATACTTAAAATCCATGAAAAAAAAAATTAAAAACCCCTGAAAACCATAAAAAATCATAAAAACATTAAAAACTGTAAAACACATAAAAACCATAAAACCCAAATAAAAACTCTGAATCCCATTTAAACGCATAAAAACGTTAAAAACTATAAATAAATTAAAAAGCCTAAAAAACATGAAAAATCCTTATAAACTTAAAAGAGCCTAAAAACATTGAAAAACACTAAAACCCTAAAATACCCTAAAAATCACTAAAAACCATAAATCACAAAAAAATACAAAAACTACCTATAAATACATGAAAACATAAAAACCCAAAAATGTAAAAACACACTTAAAACCTGTAAAACCCCCTAAAACTCTAAAAAACCCTAAAAATTCATAAAAACACTAAAAATATAAAATCCATTTAGAACCCTGAACATGTTTGAAAATACTAATGTGCCTAAACCCCTAAAAAACACAAAAACTCTAAAAAACAAAGAATACCCTAAAAACCCTGAAAACACCTAAAAGCCCTAAAAACCCAAAAACCTCTAAAAATCCCTCAAATCCTTAAAACATGTAAAATAAAAAAATACTAAATATCCAAAAAAATCCTAGAAAACCATCGACAAACCATGAACACCCCTTAAAAGATTTAAAATCTCTAAAAACCCATAAAAACACTAATAACCACTAAAAACTCTAAATAACCATAAATCCCTTAAAAATGTTAAAAAAACTCAAAAACCCTTAAACATAATAAGAAACTCAAAGAAACCTAAAACCCCCAAAGACCCCAAAACCATGAAAAACCTTTAAAACTCTAAAATACCAAAAAAAACCTCAAACCCGTAAAAACTGTAAAACCCCAAAACTACTAAAAAATCAATAAAAATACCTAAAAGCATAAAAAACTCTAAAACCACAAAAAAAACAAAAACTATAAAACCCCATAATAAATATAAAAATACCAAATATCCCCTAAAAACCTAAGAACCCACAAAAACTATAAAACTGATTAAAACCACAAATTTTTTTAAAAAACTATAAAAACCATCAAACACTAAAAAATATATCCCCCCTAAAACCCAAAAGATCCTAAAACCTAAAAAAACTCTAAAAACCATGAAAACCCCCCAAAAAACTTGAGAAATCACTAAAAATCCATAAAAACTAAAAAACCTCTAAAATCCCCTGATATTTTAAACCACCCTAATGATCCTAAAACCCCAGAAAACCAAAAAACCCTAAAAAACATTAAAAACCCTAAAACCCATAAATACAAAAAACCACTAAAAACTCTAAAAATAATTAAACAACATAAAAAGTTTAAAAATCTATAAAAACATTGAAACATTATAAACTCAAAAAAAAGCCTAAAAATAAAAAAACACCATAAAAACCCAAAAAACCCATGAAAACCCCTAAAAACCAAAAAATACCTAAAAACCCTAAAAACCCTAAAACCATACAAATCCTAAAACAGACTAAAAATCCACAAAAAAAATAAAAAACCCTAAAACCCTTGAAATCCCCATGAAAACCATAAAAACTGAAGAAAAATTGAAAACCCAAAAAAATCCATAAAAAACCCTAAAACCACTAAAACCTTAAATAACCCATTAAACCCATAAAAACATTAAAAATACAAAAAATACTAAAACCTTAAAAGCACAAAAGAACCTTAAAACCTTAAACAACCCAAAACCCCCTAAAAATTGTGAAAACCACTAAAATCCATCAAAATCACTAAAACCCCAAAAACCCTTAAAATCATAACAATCCAAATAATCCTTAAAAATTCATGAATATGTAAATAAACATAAACCCCAAAAAACCCCCTAAAAAAATAAAACCCTTAAAATCCATAAAATCTACTAAAAAACAATAAAATCTATAAAAACCACTAAACTCTAAAATCCCTTAAAATACCTAAATATGTTAAAAAACTCTAAAACCCCCTCAAGACCCTAAAAAATTAAAGACATACATTAAAAAATCCTGAAATAGCTTAAAACCCTACAAAACCCAAAAATAATTGAAAACCAAAAAATCCCCTTAGAATCCATAAAAACCATAAAACTATAAAAATGATAAAAAAACACAAAAAATCCATAAAAAAGATAAAAAACCCTAAAAACCTATAAACCCCCCTTAAAACCATAAAAACCCAAATAAACATTTAAAACCCTAAAAACCCCAAAATACCACTAAAAACTCTAAAAATCACTTAACATGTAAATATCTCTAAAAATTATTATTAATTAAAAAAACACCCCAAAAACCCCAAAACCACCCCCAAAAACCACAAAAACCCTTAAAGCCTTAAAAACCCTAAAAACCCATAAAAATTCAGAAAACCACTAAAAACACTAAAAACCCTTAAAACCTCAAAAAATGTTAAAAACACAAAAAACCTTATAATTTTTAAAAAACATAGATAATCATTAAAGACCTTAAAGCCCCTAAAACCCCTAAAAACTATTTAATCCCCAGAAAATTCCTAAAAACCCTATACTGTAAAAAACCATAAAAATCATAAAAAATTTCAAAAAAAACCTAGAATAACTAAAAAACCCGAAAAACCCTCTAAAAAGAACCCTAAAAAGATTATGAAACCCTAAAACCCCAAACCTATAAAACCCACTAAAACTCTAAAACCCATAAAATCCGTAAAACATAAAAAAATCGAAAAAAAGATAAAATAAAAAAAAAACAAAAAAGACCTTAAAAACCCTAAAAATCCATAAAACCCTAAAAAACCCAAAACCCCCCCTCAAATTAGTAAAAACCCTAAAACCCCTAAAATGATAAAAATACTAAAAATTACCTAAAAATCCATTAAAATGAAAAAAAACCTAAAAACATTGAAAAACTCTATAAAATTTAAAAACCCTAAAAACAAAAAAATTGTTAAAACCTCAAAAAGACCATAAAACCTTGAAAATCCCTAAAAACCCTAAAAGCCACAAAATCTTTAAAAACCCTAAAAAATCCTAAAACATCCAAAAATATACCCAAATATGTAAAAATCCATATTAATACTGAAAATCCACTGAAAAACATTAAAAATCATAAAAGGCATAAAAACCCTAAAAACTGACAAAACCCAAATAAAAACTCTAAAAACAATCATAACCCTTACAAATATTAAAAAACTATAAAATTCCTTAAAAACCTTAAATACTAAAATAAGCCCTATAAACCCATAAAAACCGAAAAAACCTAGAAAACACTAAAAACCCCCAAAAAACCTAGAAAACACCCTAAAACCTCTTAAAATCTCTAAAAATCCTAAACACATTAAAATCCATAAAAATTGTAAGAAATAACTAAACATACCTGAAAACCTAAAAAACCAAAAAACCATGAAAACCCCTTAGAAACCAAAAAATCCCCTTAAAACATAAAAACCCCTAAAACCCATAAAAACCTAAACCCCACTAAAAATTCTTCAAATCCAGAAAAAGTAAAATTGTAAACAATATTTAAAAACCATAAAAACTATAAAAACTCAAAAAAAAACCCTAAAAAACCATAAAAAAATAAAAACCCTAAAAAACAAAAAAACATGAAAACCCTTAAAATAACTCAAGATCCCTAAATCCCCTAAAACCCTTAATAACCATAAAAAAATTCATAAAATCTCTAAAAATGATGAAAAAACCCTAAGAACCCTGAAATCCCTCATATGACCATGAAACCCATAAATAACTAAAAATCCATAAAAAAACCTAAAAACCAACTAAAAACACTAAAAACCAGAAAACTCCAAAAAAGATAAAAAAAAATTAAAAGCCCTTATAAAACTTAAAATTTTTCATAAAACCGTTAAAACCCCTAGAAGACCCTATAAACCCTTAAAACCCAAAAACCCAAAAAAAAACCTTGAAAAACCCCCTAAAAATCCTCACAATTCATAAAATATCCAAAAAAAAATAAAAAACCTAAAAAATCCCAAAAATATCATCAAAACATAAAAATCCCTAAAAACACTACAAGATATTTGAAAACCATAAAAACTCCTAAAACATAAAAACCCCATAAAAACCCTAAAAACAAACTAAAAACACGAAAGACACTTAGAATGTCTAAAAATGTTTAAAAAACTCTAAAAAACCAAATAATACCAAAAACCATAAAAAAACCTATAACCCAGATGGAATCTAAAAACCCTGAAAAACTCTAAAAACCATAAAAACCTCTATAACCTTTAAAATCCCTAAAAATTATAAAATCCATAAAAATACTAAAAAATAACTTGAAATCTCTAAAAATGTAATCAACCCTAAAAACGTTGAAAACCCCCTAAAAACATAAAATCCCTAAAACCATAAAAAACCCTCAAACCCATAAGACCCCTAATAACAACTAAAAGTTTTATAAACCCTTTAAACACATAAAAAACTTAAAAAAATAAAAAACCTCAAAACTTAAAATGTAAAAACCACTAAAAATCCTAAACCCCCAAAAAATATAAAAAACCCTTAAAAACCATTAAAAACCTAGAAACCATAAAATCCCTAAAATCCTAAAAACCCTTAAACGCTTGAAAAAAGTTAAAAAACTCTAAAAAACCCTAAAAACCCTAAAAAATCTCTAAAAACCATAAAAACCAAAAAAGACACTAAAAACATTAAATAAACTAAAAATCCTAAAACCATTAAAAACCCATAAAAACATTCAAAATCCCTAAAAACCCTAAAAACCATAAAAATACTAAAAATAACAAAAATTTCCCAAAAATGTAAAATTTCTTAACCGCCCTAAAAAATATCTTAAAACCATAAAAACAACTAAAAACCATGAAAACCTTTAAAACCCCTAAAACCCTACAAATCACTAAAAACTCTAAAATCCTTTTAAACCCCATAAAATATTTAAAACCCCTAAAATCCACAAAAACCCCTAAAAACTGAAAAGACCCTAAAAACCAAACAAAGACCCTAAAACCATGAAAAACCCTAAAAATCATAAAAAAAAAACTAAGAGAAAACATACAATCCCCCAAATCCATAAAAACCCTAAAAACCTAAAAAACACTAATAAGTAAAATAACACCTTAGAACCCCTAAAAACGTTAAAGACTCCAGATAACCTTAAAACCCCTAAAAAACCAAAATAAAAACCTAAAAGATTAAAAGACCCTAAAAACCTTTAAAATCCCTAAAAACATAAAAACCCTCAAAACTACCTAAAAACCCTCAAAATATATAAACCCCTAAAATCCCTAAATATCATAAAAATCCTAAAAACCATAAAAATACCTCAAAGGTAAAAAAACCTAAGAACCATTAAAATTAATAAAAACACTAAAAAATCCTAAGGCCCCATAAAAATCCTAAAAATAAATAAAAACTCTAAAACCCATTAAAACCCCTAAAATTTTAATAAAACTAATAATTACCATTAAGACCATACAAACTCAAAAATCCCCAAAAAACAAAAAATGATCCTAAAAATACCTTAAACCATGGAAATCCCTAAAAACCCTAAAAATCGATAAAATCCAGGAAAACCCAAAAATGTATGAAAATCATAAAAAAAATCATTAAAAATCCGTAAAAATTTTAAAATCCCTAAAAACCATTAAACCCCCTAAATACCAAAAAACCCCAAAAGCCTTAAAACCCCTAAAACCCATAATTACTATAAAAACCACTAAAGAATAAAAAATCCATCAAACCCCCTAAAAATGTTAAAATAACTCCAAAAACCCTTAAAATTCCGAAAAACTAAAAAAACTATGAAACCCATAGGACCCTAAAAACATTGAAAACCCGTAAAATCACTAGTAGATCCCAAACCCCCTCAAAATCCCTAAAAATCCTACAAAATCCGAAATATCATAAAAATACTAAAAAAGAACTAAAAAACGGTGAAAACATAAAAACCAATAAACCCTTTGAAAACCCCTTTAAAATCATAAAAAACTCTAAAACATTTAAAACACATGAAAATAATAAAAACCCCTAAGACCCATAAAACCCCTAAAACCCACAAAAAACATTAAAAATCATTAATCCCCTTAAAACATTAAAAAATCTAAAAAATATTAAAATACCTAAAAACTCAAAAAAACCCAAAATACACTAAAAGAACCTAAAAAATATAAAACCCATAAAACCCTTTAAAACCATAAAACCCAAAATCCATCAAAATACCTAAAACCCTATAAATAACATAAAACCATAAAATTACTAAAAAGTCATCAAAATTCGTGAAAATGTGAAAAATCATTAAAACCCAAAAAAACACTATGAAAATCATAAAACCCACAAAAAACCACAAAACCCATAAATACCAATAAAACACCTAAAAAATACTAAAAAATCATGAAGCCCATAAAATTTATAATAATGATAAAAAACTCTAAGAACCTTAAAATCCCTACAAATTTAAAAAAAAACATGAAAACCAAAAATGACCCTAAAACTAGTGAAACATCCTTAAAACACCTCAAAACCAAGAAACACATCAATATTTCTAAAAACATAAAAAAACACTAAAAACATTACAAATCTTAAAAATCTTTAAAAATCCAAGAACATGAAAAAGACAATTAAAACCCTAAAATATCTCTCAAAACCATAAAAACCACTAAAACCATTAGAACCATTAAAATCCAAAAAAACCAAATAGTGGGTGAAGGTGAGGCTTGTGATTCTGATGTTGGTGGTTCTGTGGTGTTGGATGCTGGTGGTTCTGTGATGTTGGATGCTCGTGGTTCCGGATGCTGGATGCTACTGGGATGGGAGGTGCTGAAGGTGCTGTGCTCGTATCACTGTTGGTTGCTGATTGGTTGGGAGCTACTATCAGAGATGTTTCGGGTTTTCTTTTTCTTGTGTATTTTTATCTTTCTTTTTTTGCAGTTCTTGAGTGTGTGTCTATAAAGGTTTTTTTGGTGTGGGTCGTTTGACACCTCCCCTTCCTTGTCTACAACGTCTTTGAGTCTTTTTTCTAATAAATTTTGGAGGAGTCAGGAATAGCCTGGCCCCGAACCATCCTTTCCCTAAAAACACCTAAAACACTAAAAGACCCAAAAACACCTAAAAATCCTAAAACCCCCTAATAACCAACAAAATCTATAAAAACCTTTTAAACCATAAAAATATTGAAAAGGCCCTAAAAATCCTTGAAAAATGTGAGGACGCCTAAAACTCTTAAAAACCCCCTTAAAACCATGAAACTCATAAAACCCGTAAAAACCATAAATACCCCTAAAACCCATAAACTGATAAAACCCCACTAAAAACTATAAAAACAATAAACCCTGAAAAATTTTACTAACTATAAATACATTAAATCACTAAAAAATCAACAAAAATCCAAATACACCATAAAAACCCTTAAAAACCTAAAACCCATAAAATCATAAAAACCCAAAAAAACACTCAAAATACCAAAACTACCAAAAAACCATAAAGACCATAAAAATCATAAAAAATCAATAATAAACCCTAAAGATATAAAAACCAAAAAACCCAAAAAATCCTAACAACCAACTAAAAATCCAAAAATCTTTAAACTCACTAAAACATTCAAAAAAATCAAAATACCCATAAACCCATACAAAACAAAAAAACACTAATACACAAAAAGATCCTAAAACCCCAACAACACCATAAAATCCTTAAATCCTGAAAAACCATAACATTCCAAAAAAATCATAAAAATCAATAAAAATGTAAAAACTCAAAAAAACCCTGAAACTCCATGAAATCCATAAAAACACCTAAAAACCACAAAACCCCTAGAAACCCATAAAACTCGAAAAAACCCCAAAAATTAATATAAAACCTCTTAAAAATTTATAAAAATATTAAAAAAATATACAAAACCTTAAGAACACTAAAATACTCAAAAAACTTCAAAAAACCCCCAAAGAAACAAAAAAACTCTAAAAACCATGAAAACCTAAAAAAACTCTAAAAATAGATACAATCCCTAAAAGTCCTAAAACCCATAAAAACCTAAATTGACCAAAAAATTATAGAAAATTTAAAAAAAAAAATAAAAACCCTGACAAACCCCTAAAAACAATAAATTCCCTGCAACCTTTAAAAGGCCTAAAACCATATAATTACCTTAAAAATCCAATAAAAACTAAAAAACCCCTTAAAACCCATAAAAAATTAAAAATAATAAAACCATTAAAACCCCAAAAATCTAAAAAACACTGACAAAACACTAAATGAACTGAAAACCCATGAAAACCCTTAAAAACACTAAAAAACCAAAACCCCTAAAAACTATCAAAATCCATAAAAATATAAAAATCCATAAAAATCATAAAAATTCAAAAAAAACCCTAAAGGTCATTGAAAATGTAAAAACTCCTAAAAACCCTAAAATCCACGAAAAACCCTATAAACCATAACAACCGTAAAAATCCTAAAACCCCATAAAATAGTAAAAACCAATAAAAACTCTAAAAACACTTTAAACCCCTCAAAATGTTAAAAAACTATAAAAACATTAAAACCATTAAAAATTCAAAAAAATTTCTAAAAACCCAAAAACACCATAAAAATTTAAAACCCAAAAAACTTTAAAGACCCTTAAAAATTATAAAAATCCCAAATACCATAAAAACACTAAAAAATAAAAATATTATAAAATCATAAAAAACATAAAAAATCCTTAAAAATCTAGAAAATATAGAAAACCCTAAACCCACTGAAAAACCCCCGAAACTATTAAAACCACTAAAAACCTTAAAAACACCAAACCCCCATAAAAATCCTAAAACTATACTAAATACTAAAAAGAACCATAAAAAACTTAAATTTTATAAACATTACATCATTAAAAACCAAAAAAACTCATTAAAAACACCGAAACCCATTGAAAACCCATAAAAATCCGGAATATCCCTAAAAACCTAAAAACCCAAAAACCCATAAAAATCCTCAAAAGACATAAAAATACCTGAAAATGTAAAAAACTCAAAAAACCCTGCAAACACCCTGGAACCCAAAAACCCCATAAAAAACATAAAAACCCTAAAACCACATAATAACCCTAAAAAAATAAAAACACAAAAAACCGTATAAAATCCATAAAAATGTTAAAAACACTAAAAAAATTATTAACCTTAAAAACTCAAAAAACCCCTAAACATATTCAAAACTCTAAAAAACCATGAAAGCCCCTAAAAACACAATAAATCCATAAAATATCTAAAACACCTAAAAATCCCTAAAAACTCTAAAAACCATAAAAACCATTAAAATCCTAAAAATCCTTAAAAATCCATTTAAACATAAAAACCCTAAAAACCATGAAAACCCCCGAAAAACTAGAAAAACCACTAAAACATTAATCACCCAAAAATCCCTAAGAAACCAAAAAAACACTAAAAAATATAAAACCCCTTTAAATCCCTATAAATTTTAAGTAACTATAAAACCTTCAAAACACTAAAAAAATGAAAAAAACCCCTAAAAATCCAAAACACTATAAAACCCTAAAAACCATGAAGAAACATAAGAAAAATCAAAATTACTAAAACACTAAAAACCATAAAATCCTAAAAATACCTAAAAACCTAAAAATGTAAAAACCCCAAAAAACACATATAATCCTATGAAACCCATAAAACCTCCAAAACCTTTTAACCCCCTAAAACCCTTAAAACCCCTAAAACCCACTAAAAGATCTAGAAATCCTTAAAACCCGTCAAAACCCCTAAAATGAAAAAACTCTAAAAAACCATCAAGACCCTAGAAACTCAAAATATTCTAAAACCCAAAAAGAACCTTAAAACCCAAATACCCTAAAACCCTAAATAAACTGAAAACCCCAAAACAATCAAAATCCCTAAAAACCATAAAGCATCCTAAAAACCATAAGATTTCAAAAAAATCCCTAAAATTCTCAGAAAATGTAAAGAACCCAAAAAAACCTAAAAACCCCATGAAAAGAATAAAAACGCCAAAATACCTTAAAAACCCTGAAAACCATAAAAAATCATAATAACACACAAAAAAACACGAAAAACCATTAAAAACCTTAAATCATTAAAAAAACCCTAAAACCACATAAACCCCCTAAAAAGAGAAAAAACCCCAAATACTAAAAAAATTAAAACCCATAAAACCTAAAAACAAAATAAGCCTATAAAAAACCTCAAAATACAAGAAAACCATAAAAAATCCTAAAAACAATAAAAATCATAAAAAAAACCATTCCAATTATTGAAAAAATAACACCCAAGAAACCCTAAAATAACATGAAATCCCTAAAACCCCTAAAAACCTAAAAACCTAAAAACCTAAAAACCCCATAAAAATCTTAAAAACCCACTAAAAACTCTAAAATCCATTAAAACTCTTGAAAACCTTAAAAAAACTTAAAACAATTAAACCCCTAAAAATCCCTAAACATCCTAAATACCCTAAAAACCATCAAAATCCTTAAAAAATCCCTAAAATAAATTGAAAATGTAAAACACCCAAAAAATAATGAAAAAACCCTAAAAAGAATAAAACCCCCCAAAACATAATATACCCTAAAAACCATAAAAATCCACTAAAAACTATAAAAACCCTTAACCCATAAAAACATTTAGAATCTATAAAAACATGAAAACATAAAAATATATTAAAAAATCCCTACAAACACAAAAGACCCTAGAAACCGTGAAAACCTCTAAAAACCCTAAAAACCCTAAAACCAATAAAAATCCTAAAAAATCCCTAAAATCCCATAAAATATAAAAAATATGAAAAAACCTAAAAGAAAAACTAAAAAACATAAAACCCCTAAACACTTTGGAAAACCCAAAAACTCAATAAAAACCCTAAAAACCCCTAAAACCATATTAAACTCTAAAAAACATAAAAATACAAAAATCTCAAAAAACCCTAAAAACCCAAAAAAACCATAAAACACAGAAAATTATAAAAACCCACAAAAGACCTAAAACCTTTAAAATCCATAAAAAAATTTGAAACATAAAAATTTCTTAAAATTCCGGAACACATAAAAAACCAAAGAAATCCCTAAACAAATCCCTGAAATAATAAAAAACCGTAAAAAATAAAAAACCATGAAACCACATAAAACCACTAAAAAATCTAAAACAACTAAACCACCTAAAATCTTAAAATATTTAAAAAAACTATAAAATACCTAAAAAACAAAAAAAATACGATAAGAAACCCCATAAAACCATAAATACTAAAAACCCCTAAAATCCCTCAAAATCCCTAAGAACCTAAAAAGTACCTAAAATCTATAAAAATAATATAAAATCTATAAAAATCCATGAAAACCTAAAAACCCCTAAAAACCATAAAAGCACCCAAAAAACAAAAAAAAACCCTTAAATCCCTAAATAATTTGAAAAATAGAAAAAAAAACATGAAAACTTTAAAATATGAAAAAAAAACACAAATAAACCAACCCTAAAAATCCCTAAAAACCATCATAATCCATTAAAACCCTAAAACCCTAAAAAAATCCTAAAACCCATAACCCCCTAAAAACATTGAAGAACTCTAAAACCATTAAAACCCTAAAATCTCTTTAAAACCCCTAACACCCAAAATTAGGCACTAAAAACCCTCAAAACCATTGAAACCTCCAAACACCCTCAAAATCCCAAAAAACCATAAAAATCCAATAAAATCACTAAAATCCATAAAAACATAAAAATACATAAAACCCTTAAAGACGTTAAAAACCCCTAAAACCCTAAAAAACCTAAAAATCCATAAAAACCATAAATACCCACTAGGAAATCAAAACCCCTTATAACCCCTAAATTGTAAAAAACCTCTAAAAATACTTAAATCCCCTAAAAACATAAAAAACCCTTAAACCCTAAAAGACCCTAAAAATCCTAAGAAAATCAACAAACCATAAAAATCCATGAAATGTTCTAAAAAACCCTAACATCCCTAAAAACCCAACCAACCAAAACAAACCAACGAATCCTAAAAAGCATAAAACCCCTAAAACCCCTTAAAATCAATGAAAACATTAAAACCCCTAAAAACCTATAAAACCCTTAAAAACCCCGTAAAATTCTAAAAAACACTAAAACCCCTAAAATGTTAAAAAAAATCTGAAAAAACATACAGCCCCAAAAAATCAAAAAAACCCCTAAAAACTCAAAGGACCCTAAAACCCTAAAAAATCCTAAAACCCCTAAAACCCATAAAAACCCTCAAAATCCATAAAAACTCTAAAAACACTTGAAAACTATAAAAATAAAATATAAATCTAAATATTCATGAAAATTTAAAAAAAATTAAATCGCCATAGACCCATAGAAACCATAAAAACCCCAAAAACCTTTAAAAACCCATAAAAACCTAAAAACCAAGAAAAGTTCAAAAAACTATCAAATACAAAAACATTTAAAAAAAAATAAAAACCTAAAACCCATAAAAAATATAAAATCCATGAAAACCCCCAAAAAATCCATAAAAACCCTAAAACACCAAAATGCCTTAAAACCCTAAAAGCCATAAAAATCCTAAAAAATATATAAAATTTCATGAAAACAAAAAAATATTCTAAAAACCTTGAAAACCCTGGAAACCCATAAAAACCACTAATGACCTTAAAATCCTAAAAAAGATAAAACTCTTAAAAACCTATAAAAACAATAAAAACACTTAATACCACTAAAAATGATAAAAAAACTAAAAATATTAAAACCCCTAAAAATAAAAAATCCATAAATCGAAACGAAACCATAAAAAAACAAAAACTCCTAAAAATTTCTTAAAACCATCGAACCCTCAAAATCCCTAAAAACAATAAAAAACACTAATAACAATAAAAACCTAACCCCCCCCCCAAAGTCCCTAAAAATGTAAAAACCCCTAAAACCCCGGAAAAAACCCAAAAAACCAACAAACCGAAAAAACCTTAAAACAACTAAAAACGCAAAAAAATCACTAATACCCCACAAAAACTCTAAAAAACCTTTAAATCAGTAAATATGTTAAAATACTCTAAAAATCCAAAAAACCCTAAAAAATCAAAAAGTTCCAAAGAAAACACTAAAATAATAAAAATACCTTAAAAATCTAAAATCATTCAAAATACCTAAAACCTTGAAAACCAAAAAAAACCATAAAAATCCTAAAAATCCCTAAAAATCTCAGAAAAAAGGGAATACCCAAAAACTCAAAAAATGTCTGAAAATAAATTAAAACCATTAAACCCCTAAAAACTCATAAAAACCGCTTAAAATGTTAAATAAATATAAAAACATATAACCCCTATAAACTAAAAATCCCTAAAAACCAAAAAAATAATTAAACCCCTAAAAATGGTTAAAAATCCTGAACAACACTACAAAGCCTCAAAATCCCTAAAACCCCAAAAAACAATAAAAATATTAAATATCCCTAAATATCTGTAAAAATTGAAAAAAACCCCTAAAAACCCCAAAACCCAATTAAAACTCTAAAAACCCCTGAAAACCAATAAAAATTCTAAAAAAAATAAAACCCCTAAAATAAATAAATACTCTAAAAACCGACTAAAATTTATAGAAACCATTAAAACTTCTAAAAATGATATAACCCACTAAAAAACATTAAACCCTATAAAACTCAATAAAACCACTAAAACCCTAAAAGACCCTAAAACCCTGAAAACCCCTAAAAGCTTGAAACACCCTAAAACCCTCAAATCCCTTAAAACAAATAAAAAAAACCTAAATCTCTAAAACACCTAAAAATCCCTAAAAACCATAAAAACCGCCAGATAAGCATAAAAACCACTAAAACCCATAAAACCCATAAAACCCATAAAACCCATAAAACCCCAAAAAACCCAATACCCTGTAAAAACTCTAAAAAATATTAAATCCCCTAAAAGACTCAAAAAAACCCTATGAAAATAAAAGACCCTGAACACCCCTAAAACCGATTAAAACCCCTAAACCACATTGAAATACCTAATAACTCTAAAAACCATAAAAAAAATTACAAATCCTTAAAATACCTAAAAAGTAAGAAACCCTAAAACATGAAAAACCTCAAAAAACCATAATAACATTAAAAATCTTAAAAAAATAAAAAAACCAAAAAAATCACCCTCTAAAAACTATAAAAACCATTAAGGCCCCTAAAAAGTATAAAAAATCATAAAAATATTAAAAACCCTAAAAAACTCAAGAAACCTTAAAAAAGACTCTAAAAACCATAAAGAATTCTTATACCCCTTTAAAAACTCTTATAATCCCTAAAATCCCTAAAGATAATAAAAAACCATAAAAATCCTAATAATACATTAAATCCCTAAAAACATAACACATAAAATCCCTGGAAACCCCTTAAAACATAAAAACAACTAAAAACCCTAAAACCCTAAAAACCCTTAATTCCTTAAAAACCACCAAAAACACTATAAACCTTTAAAACCCCTTAAAAATTAAAAAAACTATATGAACCTTAAAAACCATAAAAAACTAAAAACCTAAATACATTCCAAAACGAACTTAAAACCACCTAGGAAACCCAAAAAACATTGAAAACCCCTAAAAATAGTAAAACCCCAAAAATTCTTAAGAATTCCAAAAAACCGTAAAAACCTTAGAAATCCAAAAAACCCTAAAAAATTAAACCCCCTCAAAATTGTGAAAACCCCCAGGAAAACATAAAACCCCTTAAAGCGTTAAAATCCCTAAAAACCATAAAAACCCCAAAAAAATCAAAATCCCTTAAAACCCCAAAAACCCTACAAAACACTAAAAATATTCTAAAACCAAAAAAATTAAAAAAACTAAAACCCCAAAAAGACTTTGAAAAACCTGAAAATCCCTAAAAACCCTAAAACCCCTTGAGACACCTTATAAATCCCTAAAACCCCTGAAAAGCATAAAAATACTTAAAAGTCCATAAAAATCCTTGAAAATGAAAAAGCCATAAAATCCTAAAACCCCCATTAAAACCATAAAAATCCATAAACCCATTAAAAACATAAAAACCCATTAGACCCCTAAAAACCACTAATAATACAAAATCCCTCAAAACTCTTATAACGATAAAAGCTAAAAAAACCTTAAAACACAAAAAAACTAAAAAACCATCAAACCCGACAAACCCGTAAAAAACCTAAAAACCCTAAAACACCTCAAAATACGTAAAAACCATTAAAACCCCTAAAACTTTTAAAAATCATAAAAATCCATAAAAATCAATAAAAATGATATAAACCATAAAACCCCTAAAACCTATAAAACCCCCTAAAGATATTAAAAATCCTTAAAACCCATAAAAAACTAAAACCCCATGAAAACTCTAATAACCCTTAAAATCAGTAAAAATGCTAAAAACACTAAAAAACCTTAAAACCCCTTAAATATCAAATAAACCATAAAAACTACACAATACCCTAAAAACCCTAAAAATGCTCAAAATCACTTAAAACATAAAAAACCTCAAAACAATAAATATCCTAAAATATCCATATAAATACATGAAAAGATATAAATCCTTAAAGAACCATAAAACCCCTAAACCAATAAAAACACCTAAAATTTTAAAATCCTTAAAACCCCATAAAAACCCTATAAAACCACTAAAACCTCTACAAACCCCTGAAAATCCTAAAAACGTAAAAAACTATAAAACACATAAAAACCTTAAAAACAAAAAAAACCTCTAAATACCAAAAAAAAAGTCCCTAAAAACCATCAAAACCCCTAAACACCATAATAAACTCAAAAATCCTTAAAAACCATAAAAATCCCTAAAACCCTAAAAACCCTATAAACCATAAAAATCCTAAAAAATACCTTAAAATCCATGAAAACGTAAAAAACACTAATAAAACTAAAAAACTAAAAAACCCTTAAACACCTTTTAAAACCATAAAAGTCATAAAAATCATAAAATAAAATCAAAAATAAAACCCCTAAATACATTAAAAAGATTAAAAACCTAAAAAACATAAAAAGTCAAAAAAACACTAAAACCCAAAAAGACACTAAAAACCCTGAAAACCCTGAAAACCCCTCAATATCCCTAAAAATACTAAAAGAAACTTGAGTACTATAAAAATATTAAAAATTATATAATTTCTTTAAGAAATAGAAAAAACTATAAAACCCCCTAGAAATCTCTTAAAACTATAAAAACCCTAAAAACATTAAGAAACACTAAAAATTATGAAAACCACTAAAATGTTATCAAACTCTAAAAAACCTTAAAATCCCAAAAAATTTAAAAACCCCTAAAAACAAATAAAACCCGAAATGACACTAAAACCCCTAAACCCCCTGAAAACCACAAAAAATACTAAAAACTCTATAAACACTCAAAATCCCAAAAACCCTTAAAAACCTAGAACACTTAAAACCCCTTAAAACCACATAAAAATAATAAAAACCACTAAAATCCTAAAAACACTAAAAACCATAAAAACTATAAAAACAATTAAACACCCTAAAACGTTAAAAAATCTAAATCCCTTAAAACCCTACAAACTCAAAAGAAATCATAAAAATTCCAAAAGACATAAAAACCCTAAAAAACCTGTAAAACCCCTAAAGATCCCAAAAAACTCCAAAAACCCTTAAAACCATAAAATTCATAAAAAATAATTAAAAATTCATGAAAATTTATAAAACCCTAAAACCCACATGAAAACCAAAAAACCCTTTAAATACCTAAAAACTCATTAAACCCATACAACCCATTAAAAACTCTAAAAAAACATAAAACACATAACTTTTTTTAACACACTAAAATACTATAAAACACATAGAAACTAAATAGAACCCTAAAAAAACTGATCTCCCCTCAAACTCCTAAAAATCTCAACAAACACTAAAACCCTCAGAATCCCTAAAAATCATAAAACCCTAAAAACCTTAAAAATCCTAAAAATCCCAAAAAATAATGAAAATGTAAAAAATACCTAAAAATCATGAAATTCATAGAAAACCATAAAAAACCCCTAATTTTTTTAATAACCTTAGAAACCCATAAAAATCTTAAAAACCACGAAAAAAACTAAAAGCCCTTAAAACCCCTAAAGAATTAAAGACTCTAAAAAACATAATAACCTAAAATAACTCAAAAAACACCTTAAATAGCTAAAAAGACCCAAAAAACCTATAAATACCTAAAAACTTGAATCCCCATAAAACACTCAAATCCCTAAAAACACTAAAAACCCTAAAAAATAAAAAAATCTTAAAATCCCTAAAAACCCTAAAAACCCTAAAAAACTAAAATCCAAAAAAAAACTCTGAAAACCACAGAAACCCCTATAACCCTTTAAAACCCTAGAAAATCATAAAACCATAAACCCCCTAAAAACACTAAATTCCAAAAAAATGTTAAAAAACGGAAAACATTAAAAACACTGGAAACCTTTAAAACCTGAAAATACACAAAAACCCCCAAACCCCTTCAAATCATTAAAAATAATAAAAACCCTAAAAACTATAAAAATCCTAAAAATTCTCTAAAAATATTTGAAAAATTAAAAATACATATAAATACTAAAAATTCCCTAAAACCCATAAAAACCTCTAAGGATCATAAAATCCCACAAAATCTGATAAAAACCCTACGAATAACAAAAAAAAAATCTAAAAACCCATCAAACCCCTAAAAATGTTACAAACCTCTTAAAACCATAAAACCCTTAAAAATTTAAAAAACCCCCTAAAATAGAAAAAAGTCACTAAAAACATGGACAAAATTTATAAACCCTAAAAATCACTGAAAATCCCTAAACCCTCAAAATTAATAGTTACACTAAAAAACCCTAAAAACCATAAAAATTAAAAAAGACCTGAAAATCCCTAAAAATGTAAAAACCCATAAAAATTATGAAAAGGAACATGGAAACCATAAAAACCAGTAAGTCCATTAAAAATATCAAAACCCCTTACAATTCATAACAAAATAAATAAAAACTCTAAAACCCCTTAAAATTCCTAAAATTGTTAAATCCTTAAAACCTTAAAAAAACAAAAAAAAAATCGAAAAAGCACTAAACGACCATAAAACCATAAAAGATCCTAGAAACACATGAAACCCCAAAATAACCCCTCAATATCTCTAAAAACACTACAAACATAAAAAAAATTAAAATTCCCTAAAATGAGTAAAAATAAAAAAAACCATAAAATTCCTGAAACCCCCTAAAAACAATAAAACCACCTTATTGTTATAAATTACAAAAAAACCAATAAATATATAAAAATCAAGTAAAAACTATAAAAAGCCTTTAAACCCCTGAAAACATTAAAAACTCTAAAAAACTCTAAAAAACTCAAAAAAACCCAAAAACACTATAAAACCTCTAAAACCCCAAAAATACCCAGAAAACCCTCAACATCCCTAAAAATCCTAAAAACATAAAAAATCTAAAAATATCAAAAAATCCTTGAAAAAAATAAGAAACCATAAAATCTTGAAATCTCCAGAAAACCATAAAACCACTAAAATCCATAAATCCCCCAAAAATTCCATGAAAACCCTAAAACAACAAAAAAAAAATTAAAATCCCAAAAAACCCCAAAAAAATTAAAAACTCTAAAAACCTTTAAAAACCCTCACAAACTAAAATACCATAAAAAACCAAAAGACACCAAAACCTAGAAAAACAGTAAAATTATCCAAATCATAAAAAACCATAAAAATCCAAAAAAAACCCTAAAAATAATTGAGAACATAAATAATCCTAGTAAACAAGAAACCCTCTTAAATAAATAAAAACCCCAAAAAATTTAAAACCATAAAAACCCTTAAAACCCTATAAATACCAGATAAAAACTCTAAAACCCATTAAACCCCTAAAAACAATGAAAAATAAAAAAATATTAAAATTCCTAAAAAACTCAAGAAAACCCTAAAAACCAATAATGTCCCTAAAAACCCTAACAAACCTAAAATCCCTAAAAAACAAAAAAAACCTTAAAAATCCCTAAAAAATCAAAACACCATAAGAACCATATAATTCCTAAGAAGTACTTCAAAATGAAAAAATCCCTAAAAACCGTGAAATCCATAAAAGCATAAAAAATAAAAAAACCCCATTAAAACGCAAAAACCCCTAAAAATTCTAATAACCCTAAAACCCCCTAAATTTCATTAAAAACTCTAAAAAAATGAAAACCATAAAAACACAAAACAAAACCCCTAAAACCCCAAAATAATAAAAAAACCATAAAAACCCTGAAATCCCCCCAAAACCCTCAAAATACCTAAAAAAATAAACAAGATAATAATCATAAAAAAAATATAACATCCGGTAAAATGTAAAAAAAATGAAGACCACAAAACCCCTAAAAACCTTAAAACCCCCAAAAAACATAAAACCCCTAAATCCACTAAAACATATAAAATCCCATTAAACCCCTAATAATGTAAAAAAACTAAAATAATTTAAAAACCCTAATAAACTAGTAAAAACCTTGAAAACCATGAAACCCAAAAAGTCTCTAAAAACCCTAAAACCCCTAAAAACCCTAAAAATCTGTAAAACTCCTCAAAATACCTAAAAACCCTGATAACACTGAAACTATAAAAATCCTAAAAAAGATCTATAAATCCATGAAAACATAAAAACCCTAAAACCCTACAAAACCATTGAAACCCATAAAAATCAATAAAAGCATTAAAAACTCTAAACACCATAATAACCTAAAAGACACTAAAAACTCGAAAAAAACTCAAAACCCATAAAAATGATAAAAAATCAAGAAGACCATAAAATCCTAAAAACTAAAAAAACAATAATACACAAAAAAGTCCCTAAAACCCTGAAATCGCCTAAAAACCATGAAACCCATAAAAACCCTAAAAATCCCTAAAAGATGTTAAAACCTGAAGAAACATTAAAAATCCATAAAAATAGAAAAAAAACATGAAAAAACCCTGAAAACCATAAAAACGACTAAAAACCATAAACCCCACAAAAAAATCCCATAAAGTCCCTAAAAAGAAATAAAAAAATATAAAAACAACTAAAACCCCTAAAAATGCTTAAAAACTCTGAAAGCACATAAAACCCTAGAAACTAAAAAAGACTAAAAACCCAGAAGACCCTAAAAACCCTAAACCCCCTAAGAACCCTAAAAACCCTCAAAATTCTTTGAAACCCCCAAAACCCCTAAAAATTAGAAAACTCTAAAAAAATACCTAAAAATCCTTAAGAGCCTAAAAACGTTTAAAACCCGTGAGGTCTATAAAAACATTAAATACCATAAGAAACCTAAATACCCATAAAAACCTTAAAAGCAACTAAAAACTCTTAAAACCCATAAAACCCCTAAAAATTTTAAAAAATATAAAAACCTATAAAAATATAAAAAAATCAAAAAAATCAAAAAAATCAAAAAACCCAAAAATACCCTAAAACTATGAGAAACCACAAAAACCCTAAAAACCCATAAAACCATAAAAATCATAAAAAAATCTAAAAATAACTGAAAACATAAAAAATTATAAAAAAATTGAAAACCCCCTAAGTACCATAAAACAACCCAAAAAACTTGAAAACCTCCAAAACATAATAAAAACCCAACAACCCACTAATATCACTAAACCCCTTAAAACCCCCAAAATGTGAAAAACTCTAAAAACACAAAGAAACTCAAAAAACCCTAAAACCCAAAATACCCTAAAAACCCTAAAAACTCATAAAAACCTAAAAAATCCAAAAAATCCCTAAAAACTCACAATATCCATAAAAACATAAAAACCAAAGAAATCCTAAAAAGCACCCAAATTTCCAAAAAATGTAAAAACCCCGAAAAAACCAGAAAAAACTCTGAAATCCACTAAAAACCAAAAAACCCTAAAGAAAATAAAAACACTACAAATAGATAAAATAAAAAACCTAAAATAACTCAAAAAATCCTAAAACCCAAAGAGACACAAAAACCAAGAAAACCCCAGAAACCCTTAAAACCCCCTAAAAACCCTAGAAAATCTATTAAAACCATAAAAATCATGAAAAACCATAAACACCCTAAAACCGAAAATCCCAAAAAAAATCCCTAAAAATCCCTCAAAACGTATGAAAATTCTAAAAATATTGTAAAAACCATAAACACCATAAAACCCCAAAAACACCTAAAAACCATAGAAACCTAAAACCACTAAAATACCTAAAACCCTTAAAGTCCTTAAAATGTTAAAAACCCTCAAAATCCTTAAAACTATAAAAAAACTCAAAAACCCATAAAACCCAAAAAACCCAAAAAAACCCCCTAAAAACCCCTAAAAGCATCAATATTATTAAAAACCCAAAACATTCCTAAAAAAATAAAAATCCAAAAAATCCTGGAAGATGTAAAAGACCCTAAAAACATTGAAAATCCCCTACAAATAATAAAAATAGTTCAAAATATTAAATCCCATAAATATAATAAAAATCCTAAAAACCCACTAAAACTCTACAAACCCTTTAAACCCCTAAAAATGTTAATAAATTTTAAAAACCATATTACCCAAAAAAACTCAAAAAACCCCTAAAAACTAGAAGACCCTAAAACCTTGAAAACCCTAAAACCATATAAACACTTGATAACCCCTAAATAAAATCTCTAAACCCCCAATAAAACCATAATACCCATAAATATCCTAAAAAACCCTTATCATATAAAAACCCTAAAACCCAAAAAGGGGCTGAAAACCATAAAATCCCAAAAATCCATAAAATCCCTAAAAAACTAAAAACCTTGAAAACACTAAAAACCATTAAAACCACTAAAAATGTTTTTAAAACTCTAAAAACCATAAAAACTCTGAATTTTTTTTTGAAACCCCATAGAAATCCTTAAAAATCACTAAAAAACCTAAATAACCCTAAAAACCATAAAAATCCTTAAAATACATAAAAATCATGTCAATCAATAAAAATCTTAAACCCCTAAAAACCATAAAAACAATTAGAAGACAAAAAAACCCTAAAACCCATAAAAACAACTAAAAACACTAAATTTTTTTAAAACCCTAAATTCATAAAAAACACAAACAAACATTAAAAACCCTAAAATAATCAATATACCCTAAAAACAAAAGAAGATTCTAAAACTCCAATGAACCCTAACTTCAATCGGCAAACCCTTACGCTGATTGGAGGCATAGTCGCCTTTCAAAAGATGATTCAGACTGCTTTGAGAATTCAAATAGGTTCGACGTGGAATGATGTTAATGATCAAACATTATTGCGCTCTCTTGGGTTTGTTGGCTGAAGTAAGAAACCAATAGTCCTAAGGTTGGTTAGACAAATTCCTCTAATTCTAACATGGTTTAATGTCAATGTTGATAGTGAGGCACTGGGATCTCTAGGGCCCTCGGGGTGTCGCGGTGTCTTTTGTAAATCTAGAGGGTTCATCAAGGGCTAGTTATTTCATTTTATTGGGGATTGTTGTTCCTATGAAGCGGAGCATTGGTCCATTATAAAGGCTATGAAATATGCAATCTGTTTTGGGTGGCAGAAGATTTGGATTGAGTTAGACTCGATGCTTGCGGTTGCGGTTCATAAGAATTTTTCCAGGGATGTCCCTTGGTGACTACTCTCACCTTGGATTGAGTTCCTTGATATCTCCTGGTCACTGAGCTTCAGTGTGTCTCATGTTTACAGGGAGGCCTAAACGGTGGTGGATCCTCCCTCAAAAAGGGCGATTGATGAAAGATGCTCGATGTGGTCCTTTATGTCCCCATCTTTTTGTTCTCCCTTGGTTGACTCGGATATGAAGGGTGAGATTCACTCTCACCCATGTCGACCCATCTTGTAATTGTCTCTTTATGTTTTTTTGATTTTTGGGTGGCTAGGCATTCCTAGACTTGAACCTCTTCCACCCAAAGAACCCTAAAAACCCTAAACACCGTAAAAACCATAAAAATATAACAAAACCAAAAAATCCTTAGAAACACAAAAAACCCATAAAAACCTAAAAACCCCTAAAACCCCATAAAAAACATGAAATCCTCTAAAACCCCCTGAAAATCCCAAAAAAAATCATAAAAATATAAAAAAAATTGAAGTCCTAAAAAAACCAGAAAACGAAAAAAGACCTAAAACTCATGAAAAGCATAAAAATTACTAAAAACATTAAAAACCCACAAAACCCCATAAAACCACGAAAACCAAGAAAACCCTTAAAACCCATTAAAACCTCGAAATATGTTACAAAACACTAAAGACTATAAAAAACATAACAACTCAAAAAAACCTAAAAACCCAATAAGACCCTACAAACCTTGAAAACCCCTTAAAACCCATTAAATACCCTTAGAATCGCTAAAATTCATAAATAATCATACCAACCATAAAAATACATAAAAATATCTGAAAATGGAAAAAACCCTAAAACCATGAATAGTCCCTAAAACCCAAAAGAAACTTATATTGTTTGCTGCCTTTTTCTATATTGTTGGCTTGGAGATGCTGGGTGCGAGTTTCTGGATGTTGGATCTTGACTGCCTTAGAGGTGATGGATGTTGGATGATGAGTTGTTGGTTGTTGGTTGTTTCTTGTATAGGAGGTGTTGGAGGGGTTGTTGCTTCACTACTTGAGTTCTAGTTGGGGGGTGCAGCTGGATTGGTTGTGAGTCATTGTTGGTGCTGGTTGCTAGAACTGATATGAGGTGTTGGGAAATGTCAGGTGTTTGAAGGAGGTGCTTTTTTTGGATACTCAGGTGTTGGATGCGAGTTTATGGTTGGCTAGGATGTGCTGAAGCGGATGTACATGATTTTGGTGCTGGTGGTTCTATGTTTTTGGCGGTGGATCTACTTGGCGTGGAGGTGTTGTATGATGGAAACGGTGCGGTTGGATGTCAGTTGATCCTAGGCTAGTTGGTGGTGATGGTTTCATTCTGAAGTGTTTGGTTTTGTGTTCTTTTTGGGGTTTTTGACGGTTTTTGGGATTCTTGAGGGTGTTCAGGGTTTTTTGGGAGTGGGTCAATTGATCCCTCACATCCCTTTTTTTATTTTTTCTTTTTTAAAAAAAATTATAGGTCTAGGAATAGCCTTTTCATGCACCTTCTTTTCATAAAAAAACCCTAAAAAATCCTCAAAATCCCTAAAACACCTAAAAACCTAAAAAACCTATAAAAATACCCAAAAATCCATGAAAACATAAAAATCCCCCAAACCATGAAAACTGCATAATACCATAAAACCCCTGAAAACCTTTAAAAACCAAAAAAAACTTATAGAAACCCTAAAAATTACTAAAATCTATAAAACACTTAAAACCCCTAAAAATGTAGAATAAATAAAAAAAATAAAAACACAAAAAAACCAGAAAATCCAAAATGATCGTGAAGACCCTAAAACCCCTAAAACAATAAAAAAACCCCCAAAAATCTTAAAACAACACAAAATCCATAAAAACTGTAAATAACATAAAAATTCTAAAAAATCCCTAAAAATACCTGAAAATGTAATAAACCCTAAAAAAACCTGAAAACTATAAAAACCCTGAATGCATTAAAAACCCCTAAAACCCCATAAAAACATAAAACCTACTAAAAATCTAAAAACCCTTAATCCTATAAAATGTTATAAATCTCATAAAACATAAAAACATGAAAAATACTAAAATCCCTGAAAACAATAGAAAACCTAAATCTATGAGTAAACCTAAAACCCCTAAAATCCTATAGAACCCTATAGACCCTTAAATTCCCTAAAAACCCATAAAAACCCTAAAAACAAAAAAAATTATAAATATCCACAAAAAATCTTAGAAATGTAAAAAAACCTGAAAAACTCTAAAAACCCTAAAAACCCCTGAAAACCATAAAGCCCCTAAAACCCTTAAAAACTCTAAAAACCCAGAAAAACCCTTAAGCCCAATAAAAACTCTAAAAACACTTTAAACTCCTAATTTTTCTGAAAATAATCCATAACACATACACCCTTATAAAAACTCAAAAACCCCTTAAAAACAAAAAAGACCCAAAACCCTAAAAACCCAGAAAAATCCTAAAAAACTCAGAATCCCTAAAAAACCTAAAAACAATAAAAACCCTAAAAGCCCAGAAAATCCCTGATACTATAAAAAACCCTAAAACCCACCTGAAAAGCATAGAAACCCCTAAAAACCTTAAAACTACTAAAACCCCATAAAAATACTAAAAACCAACTAAAAACTCTAAAACCCCTTTTAACCCCTTAAAATATTAAAAACCACTAAAAACATTAAACCCCATAAAAACTAAAAATAAACCCTAAAACCCACCCAAAAAACAAAAAACCCCTAAAAAAATTAAAAACCCTAAAAAATCCTAAAAACCATCAAAATCCTTAAAAAACCTAAAACGTATTACAATCCAAATAAATCCAAAAAATCTTTGGACACACAAAAAACCCTAAAACCCATGATACCACCCTAAAAACCATATAACCCAACAAATGTAAAAACCTTAAATAATAATAAAGACCCTAATACTATAAAAATCCTTAAAATCCCTGAAAATTTTAAGAAGGATGGCTCCTATGTTCCCTCACGATGGAAATTCTGCCTCCGTACCATTGTCTTGAAGATGACGATTGGTCCTGCACATTGGCCTCCCCCTTCTGTGGGGGAGTGGTCTTCATTGGTCCTTGATGAATATTGATCCTTTATTCTATTCTCAGATCCTGGTTCTCTTCCACCATTCCTGTGGATCTAGATTTTCCCTAAGGTGCGTGATTTTTGTGAAGGTCATCTGCAGCTACATCTGTCAATGGTGGAGTTTATTGAGGCTTCCAATCTACATATTCGGACCCTGGTTGCTCATTTTTTGAATTGGAACCCTCCAATTAACGTTTTTTATAGGTTTCTGTTTTAACATTGGAATGTTCATGATCGTTCTACTGTGGGCCTTGTTGATTCCATCCATATTATATTTCTCTTCTCGTCCGAGGAGGATCTTCTTCATGCATGGTCTATAGCTCCTTGAAGATGATATGGTTCTCGCTTCTCCCTTTTCCGGTGGAGCATTGATTTCCATTTTTGTCCTGAGTCTTTGATGGTGGAAACATGGGAGAGATTTACAGAACTATCTATTCCCTTTGAAAATATGTCTATTATTTTAATGTTGGGGAATCTGGTATGAAGGTTCATGTGCGTCGATAGTAGAACTAGGGCCCCATGTCATCCAGTTACCTGGAGTGTCTTTGATGAAGTTGATGTATCTAAAGTGATGCTTGATTTTGTTTGGATTACATTTGTCAAAGAGCTTCAATGGGAACAACCTGTGGTTTTTGAATTAGGGGTGATCTACTGTGATTCATGCTTGATTCTTGGTCATGTGAATAGTGATTGTAGGCGGCAGGGTAGTGGGAGTGTTGTGTAAGGGATAGACCATAGAGTTGCCTCCCCATGGTTGGGGTGGTAAAATATTTTTTATGGAATGATGGGGGCTCATAGGGCAGATATTTTTTGTTCACATAGGGATGGTAGGGTGGATGTAGGGGGCTCCTTCTCAAGGAAGGCTGCAGTGGGGTATCTTTCAGAGGCTATGGGGTAGAGGCTATTTCAACTTCCAAATGGTTTGATGGGTTGGGACCTGTGCATTGTGGATAATGGGAGGGAGAGGTATGGGATGTAGTAGTAGGGAGAGGGGAGGGTTGAAGTTGATAGGCTCGAAAGTGGAAAAGATGTGAAAATTCAGTAGGCGGTGGTGAAAAGTTCATTAATCGTTGTTGACCAAGTGCAGGAGCATGGAGATGTTCAAGATGATTCTTTTATGAATGATGACAGGTAGGATGAAGGTGTTCAGGTTTGTCTGTCTGCATGTATGGAGATGCATGAAGACCAAGGGGGTTTAGTGGGGTGAAGGAGATTCTTTTAAGACTAATCAGTGTTTGCATCTCCATCCAAAGGTTAGGGAAACTTTTTCATGCTTGAGAGCTGACATAGAATGTGGGGGTAGTAAGGAGGAGGAAAGGGCGGATCCCCGCATCTTGGGTTTGGAGAATACGAGGAATAGTAGTGGAGATAAAGGTGATAAGGTAGTGGTAGTGCATAGTGCTGGAAATGTGGTTAATAATGATCACATTAACAGTGAGCGGGTTGGTAAAAGGGTGGCGCAAGTTCTGGGTGGTGCTTATTTGTATAATACATTTGAGTGTCTTGATTTTACTGAGTCGGAGGGTAAATCCACTACACTGAGGGATGTGGATGAGCAGAGGGTGATGGAAGAGTAGGGAGAGGAGGCTATGAAGGGGGAGGGATCCATATTGATCAATCCTAGAATGGGATCCCTGACTATAGTGTGGTTGAAGCTGCAGTGCTAGACTCGGGCTGCGGTGACAATTGTGATGATGATGAGTAGGTTCTGCCAATTTCGATCAAAGTAGCGGCTGGGGAGGATGGTATTGAGGGTGTGGCTAGACGTAGGCTTTCAAGATTGGATATAAAAATTACTAGGGTGGTGTTCGAGGGAGTCGGTGCTGGTGAATCTTGTCTTATTGCTGAGCAGGGGAAGGTGGAGTAGCAGGGGGAAGTGTATAAGAAGATCAAGGTGGTTGAGCATGGGGGAGTGTTTGACAATGGGAAGGTGAACGACCAGGTGGAGGAAGCTGGGATAGGGGTTGTGGCTTTATTCAGTCAGGATATAAGTGTAACACCCCGAGATTTTATGAAAAATATTATTTTTAATTTCATTAATGTCTTGTGTTGTACACTACACCAAAAGGAGATTTCACAACACACATCCCTAACTTGGCTTGCATTACACGCAATCGCGACCTTCCACGATAGCGTGTGTTGTACGCAATAACGAGTTTCGCTAAACAATGATATGTTATATAAACTAGCTGTTATGAATAGTAATACCCACTTTTTGAAATTTTATAAATTTTATCTTTCGAAATGGACTTCATTTTTGGATTCGGAATATCGAAATTAGCTTAGGGTGAATATTTGGTATTTTTCTGAAAACTTTCAATTTTTGATGAATACTGAAAAAACTGGGTTACTATTCAAAAACAGAATTTATATTTAAATAATTATTTATTTTATTTAAATTTATTTTAGGTCAAAATTGATACATAATATATATATAAGTTCAATGTAATTAATTGGAGTCATTTTATAATAATTATAGATATATAAAAATTTTATTTAACTTTTCACCGTCTTTTACCCACCTCCTAGGAGAATTTGGAAATTCACATAAAACATAATTTTACCGCTTCTATGAGTGGAATTTAGAAATTTTGAGAGACACGGTTAATATCAAGGACTAAAATTTGGTTCAATGAGATGAAAATAATTTTTGGTGAATAGTAACTTTTTTACTTTTATTTACCACTGTTAAAAGTAAATAGGGTAATTAAGGGTAAAAATGATATTATTATTATCCTAACACATGTCCTAATTCTATTAGATAAGTATTATTATACCAAAAACAACCTTACTAATAAAATATGTCCATTTATGTCCACTTGGATTAGATTAGGACATTTATTATTAATTTATTTAAAGAAGGGTTAAAATAATTAAAATCAATGTTTAATAACTAAATCATTATTAATATAGGGTTATACATAAGATAAATTAGACTATAAATATTCATTAGAAAGATAAAAATATTTCCTACATAATGGTATTTTATTTATAATATTTATACATGAAATAATTTAATTTATTTATGACACAATGATGATGCAGTAATTATCTTATTAATGAAATATTAACATAATTGATGTTATAAATACCCAAATAAATGTAATTTGAAAATTTTTATGAATTACACTAGTTTTATAGGTTAATATGACAATTTAGTATTTATTTAATTAACTTTTTTCAATCTAATCATGTTGTTATGATTTTCACAAAAATCAATTACCAAATAGTTTCTAAATTGACATAAAATAGTTTTTAAAACAAATATTATATTATTAATTGCTATTATATTCTTAAAAATATAAGGTTCATCCAAGATACTTATATCATGATATATGTATCATTAATGGACCACTTGGGGTTATCATGGATGTATATGGTATGTTTATTAACTATATACTATAAAAATACAAAGTGACATGGTAAATGTCAATCTAATTAACTAAGAGTTAAAACTAAAAGATAAGGTTAATATAATGACCAAAAACTGTCCAAAATATATTGGTTGAGAGGGTTTAGACCCATCTCCACCTTATCTTAGAAATAAATCAATTTGGAGCTATTAAAAAACCGAATATGACTTTATTATAAAATAATATTTTAAGTTTTTTCAAAGGTTCCCCTCTCCTCCCTTATAAAAAGGGAACCCCTTCCCTCTTCTCTTCACACCCTTTTGAGCCTTGAATCTCGGCCAACCCCTGCCCATTTCTCTTATCCACTTCCCTAGATACATTCTGGAGGTTCTGGTCTTCTCAAAAGTCCAACTCTACTTTCTTAAGAAAATCTTAAAGGAGGTGCGTCGAAGAAGAGGTAATCTCTTCTAACGATTCTCTCAAGTTTCTTTCTTCTTAAACTTCTTCTTATTTAGTTGTTTAATTATAAAGTAATAACTTAATTATCTCTAATATACTGATATGTTATTATAAATATGAAACAACCTTATTTCACCTTTTATCCATCCTATTGAAAACAAAATCACCGCGCGTGCGTACGTACGGAATATCGTTTTCACACCGTGGTGTAATCTGTTTTTCCACCACCACCTTACTTGGATGGGTATAATGGTGTGAAGAATAACTAAATATGATTATTATAACATCATACTAATTCTAAGATATTATATCATCCCCTATAATTTCATTCAATAAATATGGGAACGATATCATCGCTCGTGCGTACGTACGGATTACCGTCTCCACGACGCGATGAGATTCATTTTCCATGTTAACAATTCAAGAATGATTATAAAGTATATATAATAAGTAATCATGAAATATATAACATAATAATTCTACTTTATTTATGTATATATATATGTATTTCATCTACTTAATTCAATAAGGAAACAAAAAAACAGTGTTCATGCGTACGTACGGCCTACCGTCTCCATGAACGGTGTATTTAATTTCATATATCTATCTATTATATGTATATATATATATTAAATGAATATATATATGATATATAAATCATCATTTAAATTCTGGAATTAAGTAAATCAAGATATAAATAATAATAATATCAAGACCAACAAGTCCAAACACGTACGATAAATAAAACGATTTTACCCAAAACATTTCGTTAACATGGAATTTACAAAAGAACGGGTAATATAAAGTATTAAGTGAACCATATATGATATCATAACAATGAATATGATTCTGTAATAAGTCAATTACATTATTTAAATCATTGTATAGGAGGTTCGGATATGTACGAAGCATATCGGACTTAAGGTAAGGGATAATTTTGTAAATCTCATTTTTATCCAAGATTGTTTATACGTATGTATTTACTGGGGTTATATTTTTCATCCATGCCCATAAAATGTTTTTCATCAAGTGTTTAATATTCTTCCATGTATTTTTAATGTCATGTTTACCCCTCTTTTACTTTTACTTTGTGTTATGGAAGGAATCTTTCTTTTGTATACCATACGAGGAACTTTTTGACTTTTCCCACAAAAGTACGAGGATAATGTTTTTTCAACTTATACGGCATGAAAAGATTTTAACGGTTTTAAAAAAAAGTATTTTCATAAAGCTTACTCTACAAGATTTCATGAATATTTTCAACAAAATCCTTTTCTTATAAAATTGCATGGCATTTTGTGAAAATAAAATGATTTTGAAGAAGAAAGGATATTTTCCTCAAGAATTCATTTCAAGTGTTTTATCAAAACTATTTTCCATATAAGATGACATTATTTATCATGTTTATGTTTCAAGTATAATGTATCTATTGTTTACATGGTGTGTTTGTTCTTATTATGAAATGATATCCATTTGTTTTATATGGATTATGTGATGATGGGATGATGTTTATGGAACCCATTTTATTCTTTGGGTTATGATGAATGATTTATGTTTATTTTGTGGCACAAGTAAGAATGATTTCATTATGAGATGGGTGGGAACTATATCTACCTCCAATGCATTGGGTAAATATTTATATCTCATGAGATAGACATTGATGGAACGGTATGTTAAGCCAGTTCAGTGTTACAGGACTGGAACGAGGATTGAACTCGATTTAGAAAGGGACTTTGTCCACTAAGATGGTCTTGGCAGAAATGCCTTGCATACTAAGGAAATCATAACATGTGCTTAATGGTTTCCATAATTGCATGTTTTATTCCCATGCTATTTTATCATGATTAATGTTTCTTTATGATCTATGCCTTATGTACTTCCATGTTTTACGTTATTTCCCAAGATTTTGATGTTTAAAAATTATGTTCATGTTTTTAAGTTAAAATGTATATGATTTGTTTTATTTTATCCATGCTTACCCTTACTGAGAATTTGAGATCACCCTTTATATGTTTTCTTTTCCCCAGGATTTAAAGAAAGGTTTTAGGTAAGAAAACCAAAAGGGGAAGATCTTTGTGGGAGATGATGAAGATCTTTCGCCACGATTAGAAGATTACGTTCCGAGTTTCCAAAGCCAATAAACTATTACAGTCCTTGTGTGTCTGTTTTTGTTATGTATTAAGTTTTCTTAAAAAGTAATGTAATGTCCATGTACGTCAAGATTCGGGTCTCTACAGTTGGTATCAGAGGAAAGGTTTAGTTAACCTTTGGAAACTAGGATGTGAAAACTTTAGTGAGATCCCTATAGATATTTCTAAGTTATGTCTAGGGATGTCCCTAAGGTTAAGTATAAGTATATGTTATAATCCTAGAATTATGGTAATGATCTTAGAATTAAACCTAAGATGTTAGATATTGAAGGTACTCCCCCTTTATTATGTTGTTTTCCCTAGCATGATTTTTGCCTCTCACACTATTCTTTTTGGGTTTTAGACAATGGATAGAACCCGAAGGAACCGTGTTGATCAATGTAATGGACAATTCAATGATTGTCCTCCTGAACAAACCAATGTTATGGGAGATGGAGTAAAAAATATTATTTCTATACTTACACAAGATATGAATCATTCCGGACTTCCAAATGAGGAGAGAAGGGAACAATATTCTATTGAGTCTTTCATGAGGCAACGTCCACATTCTTTCAGTGGGTCTTCTGATCCACTTGTTGCTGAACAATGGATCAGTACCACTAAAAATATATTTTCAGTTCTTCAATGTTATGAACCTGATAAAGTCATCTTAGTAGTATATCATTTTGAAGGTGAAGCTGATCAATGGTGGAATCTTATCAAGAATACGATTCCAAGAGATGAAATTGAGTCCATGGAATGGGAAGAGTTCACGAACTTATCTTTCAATATGTACTTCCCTCGTATTCTTCGAACAAAGATAGAGAAGGTGTTTCTTGAACTAAAGAAAAAGGATGATGAATCTGTTGGTATATACGAAGCGAATTTTACAAGGCTTGCAAGGAATGCATCTGGCTTTATCATCCAACCTGAAATTAAATTTGATCGATTCTTCAGTGGATTAAAACCAAGTCTTCAAAGGGCATTAGCTATAAGAGACTTTAGTAGCTATGAAGAAATTTTGTGTTGTGATATCAAGGTAGAAATGGAAGTTGGTGTTACATATCCATCTCATGGTTTTGACAAGAAACCAAATATGAAGTTTAAGGAGAAATCTCAGAATAATGGTGAAAATAATATGAATGTTTCCTTATGCTCAAAGTGTGGAAGGAAGCATGGTGGATATTGTCTTAAAGGGACTAGAAAATGTTTTAAGCGTGGAAAAGAAGGTAATCGAGCAACTGAGTGTCGAAGTAATGGAAAAGTGTTGCTAATGATGTGAATAAAGGAATGACTGTATAGAACGCATCACCAACACTTCAATGATTCAAGTACAATGAAATGGGGCATTATGTTAATCAATTCCCTAATCCAAGGGTTACCGATGATCGACATGAGCAACCATTTAAGGCAAAGGACAAAGGGAAGTCACATGCGATCACTATTGGCGATGTAGAATATGACAACGATGTGGTGGAATGATTAAGTGTTTATGTAATGGGATTCCAAAATAATGTTGTATATAGTATCGTGGAATATTGGAATATTTATATATTGGTCTATTGTTGTTTTCAATAAATTTATGGTACTGGTAACCATGGAAAGTGATTGAGATATTTTTGGAAATAAGTTGATATGCGCATAATGAAGGGATAATGACAAAATGAAATGTTTGACAGTATTCATGAGCTCATGACTGATATAAGGAAATAGTTATATCATGGTTTGAGTATATAGAATTTTGGGGTTTTGGTATGTGGAAAGAGTTAACTTTTGACAGCACTCATGTTTTCACTAAGGTTCAATCGGTATTAATTTTTCAAGAGAATACATGATTAAGGCCTTCGAATGTTTGGAATGTGACCAACAAGACATATCTTATGATATATGGGGATCAACGATGGTATTAACATTCTTGTTATATGAACTCTCTGGTAATCATTTTCACTATAATATGAGAATGGACAGCAGTATATTGGATAAGCCTAAAGATTGGAATGGATTATGTTGGACATAAGTTAGTATTGTTTAAGGCTAGAAATTTTTCAATATTATTGATGGAAAGTTATAATATTGTATTTTTAGAAAAAAAAAGACAACCTGTAGAACGGGAAACTACCCGTCACGTCGGACAAGGCTGTAGGAATCGAACCCACAACCGAAGTGCGAGAGACCTTTATTTTCTACCACTGGCCTACAGGAAGTCCCTGGTCAGTAGAAACTAGTTTTATTTTATTATGAAGGATGATAAATGAAGTATAAGTCCATTTTGGAACCATATATGATTAATCTCACCATAGGTGGAATTATGTATATAAATTTTTCTAACTTATGTTTGAGATAGATGGAATGACCTATTATTCTATCGCATGATCTGCTAAAACTTCACGAAAGACAAATTCAACATCATTTCTTAAATATATTAAGTGGAAATTGTTCAAGTCACGAAAAATGGTGAGATTATACAAAAATAAATTAAGTATTTC
Source organism: Viscum album (assembly GCA_963277665.1). Classification (NCBI taxonomy): domain Eukaryota; kingdom Viridiplantae; phylum Streptophyta; class Magnoliopsida; order Santalales; family Viscaceae; genus Viscum; species Viscum album. The sequence goes on from OY728156.1 coordinate 124,511,162, forward strand.
TTTTAATTCAAATTCTTCAACTTTAGGGAAAGGATCTTGAAAACCAAAAATGTTGTCCTAGTGTCCTTATATCCAATGAATCAGATAGTACCCTAGATCATCACAAATATATGGCTTTGTGATTGTTGGATTTTTCATAGGCATGTTCTCTACCACTCTCCGTCAGAACATGATGGTTAGATTTCTCTTCCATATCCTTATTTTCACCTATGTTATCCTATGTGGAAACCCAATGATTGGTTAATTTGGGTAACCGTTACGTTTCATACCTTAGTTTTTAAAGTCATGTTTTGATATTCCCTTTTACTATGTGGGTTTCTATTAAAGAAACCTTGGAGTAGTAAACCATTTATAACCCCGACGAATTTCGAGGGCGAAATTTATTTTAAGGGGGGTAGAATGTAACACCCCGAGATTTTATGAAAAATATTATTTTTAATTTCATTAATGTTTTGTGTTGTACGCTACACCAAATGGAGCTTGAACAATACACATCCCTGACTTGAGTTTCATTACACGCAATCGCGACCTTCCACGATAGCGTGTGTTGTATGCAATACCGAGTTTCGCTAAACAACGATATGTTATATAAACTAGACGTTATGAATAGTAATACCTACTTTTTGAAATTTAATAAATTTTATCTTTAGAAATGGACTTCATTTTTGGATTCAGAATATCAAAATTAGACTAGGGTGAATTTTTGGTATTTTTCTGAAAAACTTCAAATTTTGATGAATAGTGAAAACACTGGGTACCTATTCAAAAACCGACTTTTTATTTAAATAAGTATTTATTTAATTTAAATTTATTTTAGGTCAAAATTGATACATAATACCTATATGAGTTCAATTTAATTCATTGGAGTCATTTTATAATAATTATAGATATATAAAAATTTTATTGAACTTTTCAACGTCTTTTACCCACCTCCTAGGAGAATTTGGAAATTCATATAAAACATAATTTTACCGCTTCTATGAGTGGAATTTCGAAAATCAAAGTGACAAGGTTAATATCAAATACTAAAATGTAGTTCAATGAGATGAAAATAATTTTTGGTGAATAGTAACTTTTTACTTTTATTTACCACGGTTAAAAGTAAATAGGGTAATTAAGGGTAAAAATGATATTATTATTATCCTAACACAACTACTAATTCTATTGGATAAGTTTAATTCGACCAAAAACAACCTTAGTAATAAAATATGTCCATTTAGGTCCACATGGATTAGATTAGGACATTTATTATTAAATTATTTAAAGAAGGGTTAAAATAGTTAAAATCAATGTTTAATAACTAAATCATTTTTAATATAGGGTTATAAATACGATAAATTAGATTATAAATATTAATTAGAAATAGAAAAATATTTCCTACAGAATGGTATTTTATTTATAATTTTTAGACATTAAATAAGTTAATTTATTTATGACACAATGATGATGCAGTAATTATCTTATTAATGAAATATTAACATAATTGATGTTATAAATACCGAAATAAATGTAATTTGAGACTTTTTATGAATTAAACTAATTTTATAGGTTAATATGACATGTTAGTATTTATTTAATTTACTTTTGTTGACTAATAATGCTGTTATGATTTTCAAAAAAATCAATTACCAAATAGTGTCTAAATTGACATAAAATAGTTTTTTAAAAAAATATTATATTATTAATTGTTTTTATATTCTTAAAAATCTAAGGTTCGTCCAAGATACTTATATCATGATATTTTTATCATTAATGGACCACTTGGGGTTCTCTTGGATGTATATGGTAAGTTTATTAACTATATAATATAAAAATACAAAGTGACATGGTAAATGTCAATCTAATTAACTAAGAGTTAAAACTAAAAGATAAGGTTAATATAATGACCAAAACCTGTCTAAAATATATTGGTTGAGAGTATTTCGACCCATTCCCACATTATCTTAGAAATAAATCAATTTGTAGCTATTAAAAACAGAATATGACTTTATTATAAAATAATATTTTATGTTTTTCCAAAGGTGCCCCTCTCCTCCCTTATAAAAAGGGAACCCCTTCCCTCTTCTCTTCACACCCTTTTGAGCCTTGAATCTCGGCCAACCCCTTCCCATTTCTCTTCTACACTTCCCTAGAAACATTATGGAGGTTCTGGTCTTCTCAAAATACCAACTCTACTTCCTTAAGAGGAATCTTAAAGGAGGTGCGTTGAAGAAGAGGTAATCTCTTCTAACAATTATCTCAAGTTTCTTTCTTCTTGAACATCTTATTATTTAGTTTTTTCATTATAAAGTAATAAAATAAGTATCTATAATATACTGATTTGTTATTATAAATATGAAAAAACCCTAATTTATGTTCTATCCATCCTACGGAAAACAAAATCACCGCGCATACGTATATACGGAATACCGTCTCCACACCGTGGTGTAATCTGTTTTTCCACCACCACCTTACTTCGATGGGTATAATGGTGTAAAGAATAACTATATATGATTATTATAACATCATACTGATTCTAATATATTATATCATCCACTATAATTACATTTAATAAATATGGGAACGATATCATCGCTCGTGCGTACGTACGGATTACTGTCTCCACAACGCGATGATATTAATTTTCCATGTTAACAATTAAAGAATGATTATAAAGTATATATAATAATTAGTAATGAAATATATGATATAATAATTCTACTGGATTTATTTATATATATATATATATGTATGTTATCTACTTAATTCAACAAGGAAACAAAAAAAACAGCGTTCATGCGTACGTACGGCCTACCATCTCCATGAACGGTGTATTTCATTTATCTATCTATTATATGTATATATATATATATATATTTACTAAATATATTTATGATATATAAATCATTATTTAAATTCTTTAAGTAAGTAAATAAAGATATAATTAATAATAATATCAAGAACAACAAGTCCAATCACGTATGATAAATAAAACGATTTTACCCAAAACACTGCTTTAACATGGAATTTACAAAAGAACGGGTAATATAAAGTCATAAGTGAACCATATATGATATCATAACAATGAATATGATTTTTTAATAAGTCAATGACATTATTTAAATCATTATACAGGTGGTTCAGATACGTACGAAGCATATCAGACCTAAGTTAAGGGACAATTTTGCAAATCTCAATTTTATCTGAGATTGCTTATACGTAAGTATTTACTGGGGTTATATTTTTCATCCATGCCCATAAAATGTTTTTCATAAAGTTTTTAATATTCTTCCATGTATTTTTAATTTCATGTTTACCCATCTTTGACTTTTACTTTGTGTTATGGAAGGAATCTTTCTTTTTTTTACCATACGAGGAACTTGTTGACTTTTCCCACAAAAGTACGAGGAGAATGTTTTTTTAACTTATACGGCATGAACAGATTTTTATGGTTTTATAACACCTTATTTTCATGAAGCTTACTCTAAAATATTTCATGACTATTTTCTACAAAATACTTTTCTTTTAAAATTACATGGCATTTTGTAAAAATAAAATGATTTTGAAGAAGAAAGGATATTTTCCACAATAATTCATTTCAAGTGTTTTATCAAAACTATTTTCCATATAAGATGAGATTATTTAGCATGTTTATGTTTCAAGTATAATGTATCTATTGTTTACATGGTGTGATTGTTCTTATGATGAAATGATATCCATTTTGTTTATATGGATTATGGGATTATGGGATGATTTTTGTGGAACCCATTTTATTTTTTGGGTTATGATGAATGATTTGTGTTTATTTTGTGGCACAAGTAAGAATGATTTAATTATGAGATGGGTGGGACCTATATCTCCCTCCAATGGATTGGGTAAAGATTTATATCTCGTGAGATAGACATGGCTGGAATGATATGTTAATCTGGTTGAGTGTTACAGGACAAGAATGAGGAGTGAGCTCGATTCAGAAAGGGACTTTGTCCACTAATATGGTCTTGGAAGAAATGCCTTGGATAATAAAAAAATCATAACATGTGATTAATGGTTTCCACAATTAAATCTTTTATTCCCATACTATTTTATCATGATTAATGTTTCTTTATTATATATGCCTTATGTATTGCCATGTTTTATGTCATTGCCCAAGATTTTTATGTTTAAACATCATGTTCATGTTTTTAAGTTCAAATATATATGATTTGTTTTATTTTATCCATTCTTACCCTTACTGAGCATTTGAGCTCACCCTTTATATGTTTTCTTTTCCCTAGGATTTAAAGAAAGGTTTTAGGTAAGAAAACCAAAAGGGGATGATCTTTATGGGAGATGTTTAAGATCTTTCACCACGATTTGAAGATTACGTTCCAAGTTTCCAAAGACACTAAAATATTATGGTCCTTGTGTGTATGTTTTGTTATGTATTATGTTTTTCACAAAAGTAATGTAATTTCCATGTACGTTAAGATTCGGGTCTCTACAATGAGGGAGGTGGACGAGTAGGGGGAGTTGTTTGAGCATGGGGAGATGGTTGAGCATGTTTATGTTCTTGTTGTTGTGGTTATGGATGGATGCTTGATGCCTGGTCAGAAGCAGCTGGACATGATGATGCATGAGGGGGAATTGGATGGTGAGTCTAGTTGTGCACTTTTGTAGGGGGACATAGCTAGGATTGGTCATGCGCAAGGGGAGGTAGCTGAGTAGGAGAAGATGATGGGGAAAACAGGCATGGTGTGTGATGAGAGTATGGATGGATGCACGCTGCCAGGTCAGGACAACACGCTGCATGTTCATGCGCAGCTGGTCGTGGTTCGGGCCTCAACTGTTGGGCCTAGATGTGTGGTTCTACATGACATTGAGGTGGAGAAGCGTTTATGTGGCTCTTTGATGGACATTACCCAGGTTGTAGACGAGGCTGAGTGATTGGGGCTGTTTTATTTCGAGTATGCTCGATGGATCAAATCCAAAATGTCTCAGATCAAGTATGGGTGGCCTAAGAACCCCATGGCACAGTCATCTAAGGATAAAAAAAGTCTAAGAGGTGTATATATATGACTCTTTCCATGGATATGGACAATGATATAAAGGCTGTATCTGAGTGGGAGACGGCGGAGTCAGATGCGTTTTCTAGATATGGTGCTGATAAAGATCCCTATGGAGATGTCGATCCTAAGGACATGTAGCCTTTTTTGGGCATTGGTTTCTTGAATTTGTCCTTGTTTGTGTGATTTTCGGTTTTGAGGTTGTTGTGGGTTTGGTGTTGTTAACGGTTTTTGGGTGTCGGTCGCTTCACTCCTCCTCTCCCTTATCTGTTGTGTCTTTTCCTACAAAAAAAATATTGGGGGGGGGGGTGGTTGGGAATATCTTGGATTTACACCCACCTTTCCCTAGAAATGTTAAGAAACTCTTAAAAACCATAAACCACTAAAAACTCAAAAAAAATCCTAAAAAATCGAAAATACCCTAAAAACTCTAAAAACTCATAAAAACCCTAAAAAACCATAAACACCTCTGAAAACCCTCAAAATCCCTCAATAAAATAAAAAACAATGATATACAAAAAAATCCCTAAAATTACAGAAAAGATAAAAAAGCCTAAAAACCCTGAAACCCCCTGAAAACCATAAAAACCCCTAAAACCCAAAAAACCAAAAACCCCAAAAAACTATTAAAAACCTTATAACAACCAAAAATGATTAAAAACACTAAAAACTATTAAACCCTAAAAATGTTTAAAAAATCTAAAAAACATTAAACCCAAAAAACCTCAAAATCTCTAAAAACCCTAAAAACAAAAAAAAAATCCAAAAAAATCCATGAAGAAGTAAAAAAACACTACAAACCTTGAAAGCCCCCAAAAACCATAAGAAACCATAAAACCCATAAAAAACCTAAAAACATAAAAATATAAAACCCACTAAAAACTCTAAAAACCTGTAAAACCACTAAAAACATTAAAAATCTAAAAATAATTTAAAACCTTCAAAAAAAACTAAAATAAACCATTAAGCCCATGAAACTCCAAAAAACCATAAAAACCAAAAATTTCCCTAAAAAACCTTCAAAAGGTAAAAAATGATAAAAACCCTAAAAATCATGAAAATCATAAAATCCCGTAAAACCAATTCAAAACCAAAAAACCACTAAAAATCATAAAACCATCCCAAAACATAAAAAACCCTTAAAACCAATATATTTTGAAAAAAAACCTCTAAAAACCAAAAAAACATTAAAAAATAAAAAAGAAACCTAAATCCCCAAAATACCATAAAATCCTTGAAGAACCCTAAAAATCCTAAAAACGTGAAAACTCTCAAAATCCCATAAAACCTAAAAAAAATCCCTAAAATACATAAAAATACTAAAAAGTCCCTAAAAATTCCTAAAATGTAAAGAAACCCTAAAAACCCTGAAAACCCCCTAAAAACCATAAAGTCCCTCAAAACCATAAAAGAACCCAAAACCCCATAAAAACCCTAATTCCCACTAAAACTATAAAAACCCTTGAATCCCCTAAAAACGGTAAGAACCACTAAAGAACATAAACCCCTAAAAATGCATTAATCCCAAAAAACCCAAAAATCATAAATACTATAAAAATTTAATCCATTAAAAACCCTTGAAAAACCCAAAAACCCTTCCAAATCCAAAAAACCCTAAAAACCCATAACAACCATAAAACTCCTAAAAAATCCCTAACCCCCCCACCCCCCAAAAACATAAAAAAACCAAAATACCCAGGAATAACCGAACAAATCATAAAAACCCCTAAAAAAAATAAAAACAATAAAACCCACTAAAACCCCTTAAACCCCTAAAAATGTTAATAAACATTAAAAAACAATAAAAACCTAAAATATCAAAAAAATCATAAAACCCAAAAAAGAACCAAAATCTCTTAAAAACCGCTAAAACGCTAAAATCCCTAAAAATCCATAAAATCCCCAAAACCCTAAAAAGTATTAAAATTATAAAAAGACTTAAAATTCTTGGAAGATGTAAAAAACCCTAAAAACCCTGAATCCACCTAAAAACATTAAAAATCCTGAAAACCCAAACCCCCCCCTAAAAACAACTAATAAATATAAAAATACTTCACACCAATAAATATGTTAAAGACCTATAAAAACCATAAAACCCATAAAAACCAAAAAAACCCTAAAATCTCAAAAAACCCTAAAAACCCTAAAAAAATAAAACCCTGGAAACCCCTAAAAACCACAAAATCCCTAAAAACCCTAAAAATAGTAAACACTATTTCAAATCATAAAAAAACCATAAAAATATCTAAAAACAAAAAAACAATTCCTAAAAAATTTGAAAGACCCCGGAAAATAAAAAGACCCCCTAAATTAAAACCCAAATGAAAACCCCAAAAACCCCAAAACAAGTAAAAAGTCTAAAAAGTCTTAAAATCCATAAAAATGATAAAAAGCTCTAAAAAATATAAAAATCCCTAAAATCAAATATAAACATAAAAACCCAAAAAACATAAAAACCCTACAATCTAATATAGCCCTGGAAAACCCTAAAACCCCTAAAAATCCCCCAAAACTGTAAAAAACCATAAAACCATAAAAATACTAAAAATGCATAAAAAATCAGAAAAATGTAAAAACTAATAAAAAAACATAGAAACCACGAAAAACACTAAAAACATAAAACCCTAAAACCATAAAACCAAATAAAAAATCTAAAAACTTTTAAAAACATAAAAATGTTTAAAAACTCAAAAAAACATTGGAAAACCAAAAAGCTCAAAAAACCCTAAAAACCCCAAAAAACCATAAAACACTAGAACCCAAAAAACACTAAAACCCTCAAAATCCCTAAAACCTGAAAAAACTAGTAAAACCATTAAAACCTAAAAATTCCCCAAAAATCCTTAAAAACATAAAGGACAATACAAACCCAGAAAAACCCCATGAAAATAATAAAAACTAGTAAAATCCTTAAAAACCCAAAAAACCCATTAAAACCCTAAAAACTACTAAAAATAGATAAAATAATTAGAATTACATAAAACATTAAAAAAATATAAAAACCCTAAAATACCAAAAAAAACCCAAAACCCCCAAAAAATAAAAAAATACTAAAACCCCAAAAAACCCAAAACAATAAAAATCTAAAAAACCCAAAAAAATAATGAAAACCCAAAAACCCCTCACAATCCCTATAAAAAGTAAAAATCATAAAAATACTAGAAGGCCCTACAAATACCTAAAATCATTAAAATTCCTAAAACCCCCTAAAATCCATAAAACCCCCAAACCATAGAAAAATAAAAAAACACATAAAATCTCTAAAAAAACACTCAAGACTGTAAATCCCATTAAAACCACAAAAATCATTAGTCAACTCTAAAAACCATTAAAAACCCTAAAAATTCAAATAAAAACTAGCATGAAAAAAATCATAAAAACCATAAAAACTCTAAAAAAATTGAAAAACCCTAAAACCCATCAAAATCCTTAAAAAACTATATATCGTAAAAACCATAAAAATCCTAGGAAATCCCTATTACTTCCTGAAAAACATAAAAAACTCTAACAACACATAAAACCACAAAAAAACTCAAAAAATCCCTAAAACTCCATAAAGACTATTAAACCACTAAAAACTCTAAAAATCGTACTAATCTATTAAAATATTAAAAAAATTAAAAAAATTAAAATCCATTAAAACATAAGAACCCAAAAAACCTGAAAAACCATAAAAACATAAAACCCGTAAAAATCCATGGAAACACCTAAAATACCTCGAAATCCCTAAAAACCCTAAAAAACCTAAAAACCATAAAATCATAAAAATAACCTAGAATCCTTGAAATTGTAAAAATCCCTATAATAAAGAAAACTCCATGAAAACTAAAAGAACCCTAAAAACCTTAAAACCAAAAAAAACATAAAACCCCAAAAAACCTATAAAAATCTAAAAAAATCATAGAATCCCTAAAAATGTTAAAAACTCTAAAACCTTTAACACTCTAAAAACTCAAAAAAAAAACAGGAAAAACCAAAATGAAACCATAAAACCCAAAAAAACCCTAAGATCACTAAAAAACCCTAAAACCCCTAAAAATCCATGAAAACCATAAAAAACCTAAAACCAAATAAAAATTAAAAAATCCCAAAAAATATCTTAAAATGTGAAAACCCCTAAAATACTAAAAAAATCTAAAAAAATGAAACCCATTATAACCCATAAAAATACTAAAAACCAATAAAAAATCTAAAACCCTTAAAACCCCTAAAAACATAAAAAAACTCTGAAAACCCTTGAATCCCTAAAAACCAAAAGAAATGACAAAAAACCCAAAACCCCATAAATTCCAAAAATCCCTAAGACCGATAAAAATCCTTAAATGTCCTAAAACCCCTAAAAACATAACCCCCCCAAACCCTAATCACCCTAAAAACCCACTAAAACAATAAAAACCCCTAAAACCCACTAAAATAATAAAAATAATAAAATAAAAAAAACAAAAAACCCAAAAATCCTAAAAACATTAGAAGCTCTAAAAAAACAGTTAAACCCCTAAAACACTCAAAATCCATTAAACCCCTAAAAACCCAAAATGTCATAAAAATACATGAAAACCTAAAACCCACCAAACCCCTAGAGAACCATAAAAACCCCTAAAACCCTTAAAACCCCAAAAACTGTAAAATACCACTAAAAACTATGAAAACTCTTAAAATACATAAAAACATTAAAAAACTCCAAAAAATATTTAAACCCCTAAAATCTCAAAATAAAACCATAAAATTTGATAAATTAACTAAAAAAACTAAAAACCCGTAAAAACACTAAAAACAATCAAAATCCCTAAAAACCCTAAATGGCCAAAAAAACCATAAAAATCATAAATAATATATCAAAATATCTGAGTACATAAAAAAACTAAAACCCCTAAAATTTGTAAAAAACCCTAAAAACATTATAAAACCCAAAATCCTATAAAACCCCTAAAACCCCACTAAAAACTCTAAAAACCCTTAAACCCCTTAAAAATTTAAAAACTACCAAAAACCATTAAACCCACAAATTCTACAGAACTCTAAAAACATTAAAAACCACATAAAATCCCTCAAAAACCCTAAAAAATCTATATAACAAAAATCCATAAAAATCATTGAAACAATACAAATACAAAAAAATAATTTAAAATTTCTCAAAATGTAAAGAACCCTAAAAACCTTGAAAACCACTGGAAACCAAAAAAAACCCTTAAAAACCATAATAACACTAAAAACGACTAAAAACACTAAAAACCTTAAATAAACCATAAAAATGTAAATAACTCTAAAACACTTTTGAACAATTAAAGCCTTAAAAACCCCCCTAATAACCAAAAAACATAAAAACCGTAAAACCCCTAATACCCTCAAAATCCCTAAAAACCATAAAAATCATAAAAACCATAAAATACTAAAAAATACCAAAAAACCAAAAAACTGTAAAAAAATCATGAATAAATCAAGGAAGCCCTCAAAATCCATAAAAATACAAAGAAACCCTAAAAATCATAAAAACCCAAAAAATGCCTGAAAATATAAAAAATCCATAAAAACATAAAACCCCCATGAAACCCATAAAACCCCTAAAAACATAAAAAAAACTAAAACCCCATAAAAAACTAAGAACCCAATAAAAACTCAAAAAACCATTAAAACCCTTAAAACAATAAAAAAACTAAACACCTTAAAAACCATAAAAACTCAAAAAAAACCCCGAAACCCTAAAAATCATTAAAAATACTAAAAATGCACAAAATACCAAAAAAAAAACCCAACACACCATAACAATTACAAAAAACCATAAAAATCCAAGAAAAATTAAAATCCCTAAAAGATCTGAAAAGTATGGCTCTCTCTCTCTCTCGCTCGATACTTCTAACAGGGTTCCTTCTGGCTTCCGCTAGGGGCTTGGTTGATGGACCCTCACCCTTTCCTACTTGTATGTTGAAATCTCAGTGACAGTGTTCTTTGGAAGTGATTTCCAGATCCATGGCAGTGGTGGTTTTCAGTCTTTAATGGATTTGAATTTCCTGAGTAGTGACTTTGTTTGAGCCTTCAGCTTCAAATCCCAGTAGGGATTTCCTTATTTGGAAATGGCTCTATGGAGGTGAGTTTCTCTCGGGAGTCTCCAGCCTGACTCCCATCTTGGATTTATTCTAGAGTTGGACTTCGTGGATCTCAGCTTGTGGGAGGTAGGATTCAGAAGTGGTCACGAAGCCAATGGGGCCTTTGGCACTTCGCGCAATCTGGGAATCCTGCTTGTTAGATTGGTTTCGAGTGTGAGGATTTAGGGTTTCCACGGATGGTTCAGCAGTGGTGAGGGTCTCAATGGAGAACATGGTTTCAAAGGTGGTGAGAGGTTTGGTTTTGATTATAGCTTCCTTCCAGTGGTTCAGTTTCCATGGTGACTGGTTTTGGCAGAGGTATAGTGCGGTGTTTTGGCTCTCTCAATCGTCGGTGTTGCGGAAGATTGTGGATTTGAGGTCTGGAGTTCTTTGGTGGTTCTTATGGTTTTGTTGAGGTAGATTTTTGATTCAGTAGGCTTTGCATCGGCTTGCTGGTGGTGTGATTGTTCTGGTGGTGTGGGCTCTCTGATCTGTTAGTCAACATTTTGTACCAAAGATGCAGGTCTGTTTTTATGGCTCATCGACTTTGTCTTCGTTTCATGTTATTGATGTGGGTTGTCTTAAGTTTATATCTGATCAGGTTAATAAGTTGTTATGTTATTTTATAGGGTACCAAATAGGTATTTTTGATTATGTGTATGGATGGAATAGTTGTCAGCTGCTACTAGTGCTGAATGATGGCTTTGATGTGAGATATGGGGCACTATCTGGTAATATTCTAGGTCTTTGGAGGGTTCGTTTGGATTTGGAAGCTGATTGGCAAGGAGGTGATGGTTTCTTGGAACTGGGATATTGGGTGATGATCATTTCTTGGCTAGGATCTGTTGAAGGAGATGCTGGCTATTAGAATCTGAGAGTCTGTTTGAATTGGATACTGGGGTGCGGCTTCTCACCATTGTCATTCCCCTTGGCTCATGCACCCACCTCTTCTTTTACTTCCCTCAACATCACACTGAACTCCACCTTGGATTGTAATGATGGTGCTAGTAGCGATGTTTGGATGGTTTTGGTGGTTCATCTTGGGGTCAAGGGGACGTCTCGGTGGGGAGGCACTGTTAAGTGCTGTAGGATTCATAAGCTATGGTTGTAATATGGGATGATGGTTGTTGATCTTAGTAAGGTGTTGAAATATGGCGGTGTTGAATCAGGTTTTACTATGGTGATACTGATATCATGCTGATGAATGTTGATAAAGTGTCTACTTATGGTTATGATGCTACTGGATACTAGATGCTGGTTTCTGTTTGGCTGGGAGATGTTGATGGAAACAATTATAATTTTCTGATTTTCTTGGTTTTGTGTGTTTTTTGGTTTTTTGGGTTTGGTATTGTTAAGGGTTTTTTATTTGGGGTTTTGACCCTGCCCCTCCTTTGTCTGCTATGTCTTTTTTATAATAAATTTTGGGGGGTTAAGATTAGCCTAAACCCACACCATCCTTTCCCTAAATACTTTAAAAACCCTAAAACCCCATAAAAACCCTAAAAATCCAATAACGACCTTGAAAATACTATGAAACCCTATAAACAGTAAAAAATATAAAAACAATTAAAATTATTAAAAAAATAAAAAAAACACTAAACACCAAAAAACCATAAAAATTCCTCAAAACACTAAAAACCCATAAAACCCCTAAAACCCTAAAACACTCAAAATCCATCGAAACTCTAATACCCGAAATACCAAAAATCCTAAAAAATCAATGAAAATTCATGAAAATTCATGAAAATTTAAAAACCCTAAAAAACTAGAAAACCCATTGAAACTCATAAAGCCCTAAAAACCTTAAAACCCCATAAAAACGCAAAAACCCCACTAAAACTATAAAAACCCTAAAACCCCTAAAAACCCCTAAAAACATTGAAAACTCAAAAAACCATAAAATCCCTAAAATCTAAAGAACAACCAAAAAAATATAAAAAAACCCTAAACCCCTAAATACCCAAACACCCCCTAAAAACCTCAAAATCTATAAAACCCCTAAAAACCATAAAAATCCAAAAAAATCCTTAAAAATCCAAGAAAATTTAAAAATAGATAAAACAAAAGCAAAACTCTGGAAAACCACAAAACCCCTAAAAACCTTAAAACTTCTAAAAACCATAGAAAGACAACAAAATAATAAAAAACCCTTAAAACACCTAGAAATGTTGAAAAATAGAAAAATAACCTTAAACATGGAGAAACTCAAAAAAAAACCAACAAGAAATCCATAAAACACCTAAAATGCCTAAAATCTATAAAACCCTAAAAAACCCAAAAACCCCACAAAATCCATAAAACCCTCAAAAACATAAAAATAAAAAACCCCTAAAAATCCCTCAAAAATTAAAATCCCATAAAACCCATGAAAATCCCCTGAAAACCATAAAAATCCCTAAAAACCAGAAACCCCACAAAAACCCTATAACCAACTAGAAACTCTAAAAACCCTTAAAAACTATAAAACTGTGAGGAAAAAAATCCTAAAACACAAAAAATCCTAAAAACTCAAATAACACTAAAATCCAAAAAACACTAAAAACCCTAAATCACCTAAAAAACCCCTAAAACCCCTCAAATTCCATAAAATCAATAAAAGCCATAAAAATATTAAAAATGACTTAAAATCCATGAAACGCAAAAACCCCTAAAAACCCTATGAAAACCATAAAACCCCAAAAAACATTAAAATGTTATAGAAAACCCTAAAACCCTAAAACCCCCCAAAAAGACGAAAAACCAATAAAACCCTTAAAAACCTTAAAAACATTAAAAAAACCATAAAACCCAAAAAAAGCATAAAAACCCTGAAATCCCAAAAAACTGTAAAAACCCCTAAAACCACCAAAATCCATAAAACCCCTAAAATCATAAAAATCATAAAAAAAATCCCTAAAAATCCATAAAAATATAACAAATCCTAAAACCCTGAAAACCAAAAAAACCATTAAAAACCATAAAAAAACAAAAAAAACACCATAAAACCCAAAAAAAACTCACTAACAACACTAAAAACAATTAAAAGCCTAGAAATTTAAAAAAAATTGAAAATTTTAAAACTCTAAAACCTCAAAAATCCTAAAACCACAAAAAACTATAAAACACCTAAAATCCATAAAATACTATCAAAACCCTGAAAACCACTAAAACCCCTCAAAACCCCTAAAAACTCTAAAAACAAAAAAAATCTAAAACCGTTAAAAAACCAAAAAACTCATGAAAACCCCTTGAAAATCATAAAACCCCTAAAAACATAAAAACCCTAAAACCATAAAAACCATAAACCTCACTAAAAACCCTAAAAATCCTTAAAACCTGTTAAAAGATAAAAACTCTAAAAATCCTTAAAATCATTAAAAACCCAAAAAACCAAAAAAAAACCTAAAAATACAAAAAAAACCCAGAAAACCCTAAATAACCTAAAAAATAACTACATAACCTTAAACCCCTAAAAACAAAAAAAAAACTAAAAGTCCCTTGAAATACCAGATAACGTAAACACCCTAAAACCATAAAGAACCCCTGAAACCCCTACATACCCTAAAAACCGCAAAAACCCCAAAAACACAAAATACCGACTAAAAACATTAAAAACATTTCAATCCCCAAAAAATGTTAATTTTTTTTAAAACAACAAAACCCTAAAAACTAAAATATTATATAGAATCTAATAAACTCATTAAAACCCTAAAATCCCTAAAACCCTAAAAACCCTGTATACACTAACAATCCTAAAAAAACCCTAAAAATACTAAAAACCATAGAAATCCTAAAAAGGCCCTAAAAGTCACAAAAACATAAAAACACCTAAAACCCCAAAAGAACCCAAAAAACCAAAAAAACCCTAAAACCATTAAAACCCATCATTAACAAAACAAACTCTAAAACCAACTAAAATCTTCTAAACCCCTTAAAACCACTAAAAACATTAAAAAACTCTAAAAACCAATAAAATCACTAAAAACTAATGAAATCTGAAAAAAACCCAAAAAACCAATAAAAAACATAAAACCCTAAACACAATAAAGAACCCTAAAACCCATAAAAATACATAAAACCCTAAAACCACTAAAAATAATAAACATTCCAAAAAAATAACTAAAAACCCTAAAAATACTAGAAAACCTTAAAACCCTTAAAACATCAACAAACCCTAAAACCCCATTAAACCCTAAAGGCTACTAAAAATATAAAACCCTTTAAGACCCCTAAAAATGTTAAAAACTCAAATAAAATTTAAAACCCCTAAAAACTCAAAAAACACCCTTAAACCCCTAAAAACCATAAAAATCCTAAAAAATCCCTAAAAATATGTGAAAATGTAAAAAACCCTAAAAACCATGAAAACCCCATGAAACTCGTGAAAACCACTAAAAATCATAAAAAACCTAAAACTAAAAAAACAACTAAAAATCACTAACACTCTAAAAACCATAAAATCCCTAAAAACCTCAAAAAAACCCAAAAAACTCCTAAATACTAAGAAAAGTCATAAAAACATTCAAAATCCATAAAAACCCTAGAACCATAAAAATTCTAAGAAGGCCCTAGAAATCCCATAAAATGTAAACAACCCTAAAACCCCCTTGAAAATTATAAAAAACCCTAAAACCATAAAAACCCTAGAACCCCATAAAATCCCAATACCATCAAAAAAATATAAATATTCTTAAAACACCAAAAATGTTGAAAAATCTAATAAACATTTAAAACCATAAAAAACTGAAAATAAGCCTAAATCCCAAAAAAACATAAAAACTATAAAAACCCTAAATACCCTAAAAACCTTAAAAACCCCTAAAAACCCACAAAATATCTAAAATCCTAAAAAACCATAAAAACCATAAATATACTAAAAATGCTCTAAAAATATCGGGAAACATAACAGACCCTAAAACCCCTGAAAAACATACAACCCCCTAAAACCCATTGAACCCCCTAAAACCCGTAAAACCACTAAAAACTTCATTAAAACCCCAAAAATGTTAATAAAATTCTAAGAACCCATTAAAGCACTAAAAAACTGAAAACAAACACAAAAAAACCAAAAGAACCTTAAATCTCTTAGAACACCTAATAACCCTAAAAAACCTTAAAAACCATCAAAATCCCTAAAACCCTAAAAACAATAAAAATCCTATAAGAGACACAAAAATCCCTAAAAATCTAAAAAGTCCTGAAAACCCATTGATAACTATAAATCTCCCAAAAACCTTAAGAACCCTAAAACCCATAAAACCCATAAAAACAACTAAAAACTCTAAAAACCCTTAAACCTCCTAATTGTTAAAAAAACTTTAAATGACATTAAAAATATAAAAAACTAAAAAAAACTAAAATCCTAAAAGACCCTAAAACCCTAAAAATATCTAAATCCCCTAAAAACCGTAAAACCTTAAAACCCCTCAGAATCCAAAAAAACCCTAAAATCATAAAAATTCTAAAAAATACCTACAAACCACTAAAAATAATAAACATCATCGAACAATAAAACCCCCCCAAAAACCATAAAAACATTAAAAACCATAAGACCCCTAAAAACCGCTAAAAACATTAAAATCCTTAAAATTCCTAAAAAGATTAAAAACCCTATAAATCCATATAAAACCAAAAAACTCAAAAATAACCCAAACAACCAAAAAAACCCGAAAACCAAAAAAACCAGGAAAATCCCTAAATACCTTAGAAATTCCTAAAACCCCTAAAAATACATAAAAATACTTATGAACTATAAATCCCTAAAATTTTAAAAAACCATAAAACCCTGAAAAACCCATGAAAACTAAAAAACCCCTAAAAACCATAGAAACCCAATAAACCCATAAAAACCAAAGAAATCCATAAAAATTTTAGAATTCCATAAAACACCTAAAAAAATTAACAAAATATAAAATCCTTAAAATCCAAAAAAAAACTAAAAATAAAAAAAAACATAAAAACCATAAAATCTTAAAAAACCATCAAAACCCCAAAAAATCTTAAAAAATCTTAAAACCCCTAAAAACCTTAAAATCCTTTAAAATCCCAAAAATCCAAAAAAATCCATTAAATTTTAAAAAACCCAAAAAAAACCAATGAAAACCATTAAAACCCATAAAACCCCAAACAACCCACTAAAAACTCTAAAAACCCTCAATATAGATAAACACATTAAAAACACTAAAAAACATAAAAACCCTTAAAACTAAAAAAAACCTAAAACACAAAAAACCATTAAAACCCTAAAAATCCAAAAAAAATATTGAAAAAACAAAAAAAACCCTCAAAATCACTAAAAACCATAAAAACCATAAAAATACCAAAAACCTTAAAAATTCATGAAAATGTAAAAACAACTAACAACCATGAAGCCCCCCCCCCCCAAAACCATAAGAACACCTAAAAAACACAAAATCCCTAAAACCCCTAAAATCCCCTAAAAACTCTAAAAACCCTCAAACCCATTAAAATTATTAAAAAATTACAAATCCGATAAAACACTAAAAACTCAAAAAACACTAAAACCCCAAAAAACCACAAAACACTAAAAATCATAAAATACACTAAAAAAATCGAAATCCATAAAACCCCTAAAAAACATGAACACCATAAAAATCATAAAAATCCCTAAGAATTCCTAAAAACAAAAAAAAACCTTGAAAAATGATAAAAACCCTTAAAACTTTAAAATCATAAAATAATCTAAAAAACTTAAAATCCATAAAAATAAATAAATTAACCTAAAAACAAAAAACACCAATGAAAAATAAAAACCCTAAAAACCTAAAAACCACTATAACTCTAAAACCCCGAAAACCCCTAAAACCCTAAAAACAATGAAACCCCATAAAAAACCTCAAACACTCTAAAAACCATAAAAATCCTAAAAAACAAAAAAAATACCTTATAATGTAAAAAAAAATAAAAACCTTGAAACCCCAAGAAACCCTATAAGCACATAAAACCATAAAAATCCCAAAACCCCATAAGTCCCACAAAAACCTCTAAAAACTCCAGAAACACTTAAAACATATAAAAATTACAAAAAACTCCACAAATCCTAAAAAACCATAAAACTAAAATAAAAACCCAAAATACCATAAAACCCCACCCCACCCACACCCCGAAAAACCGTAAAAACACTCAAAACCCCTAAATCCCAAATAGCCATAAAAATGCTAAAAAATTATTAAAATTCCCAAAAAAATATTAAAACCCCTAACAAGTTTAAAATGTTGATGAAACCCATAATACCCCAAAACTTTTAAAATCCCATAAACCCTATAAAACCATAAAAATCCCTAAAAACCCATAGAACCCCTAATAATATTTAAAAACTATAAAAACCTATAAACCCATATAAGACTCAACAAACCTAGAAAAATACTAGAACCCATGAAAACCCCTAAAACCCCTAAAACACCTAAAAACTGAAAGAACCCTAAAATAACTAAAGCCCAAATTAAATCTTAAAAAACCTTAAAAATACATGAAAATATCGAAAACCCTAAACACCCCCTGAAAACCATAAAAACCCAAAAAATAATATAAACACCTAAAACCCACAAAAAACACAAAAAACCCTTAGAACCATTAAAAATGTTAAAAAGTATACAAACCAAAAAACCCTAAAAACCTAAAAAAATAATAAAACCATAAAACCCCTTAAATTCCCTGAAAACCCGGAAATTTCTGGAAAACCCTAAAACCCCTAAAAATTATAAAAAATCCCAAAAAATCCCTAAAATCCCCGAAAATGTAAAAACCCAATAAAACCCCTAAAACCAATAAAATCCCTAAAATCCCATAAAAACACTAAACCCACTAAGAACTCTATAAACTTTTAGACCCCCTAAAAAAATAATATACTTTAAACCCTGAAATTTTTTTAAAACCCTAAAACCCAAAACCCCCTAAAATAACATAAAACCCCATAAAACCCCACAACATTCCTAAAAATATTTAAAACCCGAAAACCATAAAAAGTCCATACAATTCCTTAAAAATCAATGATAACATAAAAACCCTTAAAATCCACGAAAACACCCTAAAAATCATGATAACCAACAAAACCCTAAAAACCTGTTAAAAACTCTAAAACCCTTAAATCTATTAAAATAATTTAAAAACTCAAAAAATCCATGAAACCCCTAAAAACTCAAAAAAACCCTATAAAACCAAAAAACATAAAAACTCTAAAAACACTAAAACCATAGAAATCCTAAAATAGCCCTAAAAATCCTTGAAAACATAAAAACCCTTAAAAACCATGAGAAATCCCTAAAATCCCCTAAAAATCATAAAATACCTAAAACCCCATAAAACCATTAAAAACACTAAAAACATTAAAATCCCATAAAACCCCAAAAAACATTAAAAAACTCTAAAAACCCTTAAAACCCTAAAAAACACAAAATACCCTAAAACCCCCAAAACACCATAAAAACCCTAAAAACATAGAAAACCCTTACAACCCCAAAACCCCTCAAAATCACTAAAACCCCTAAAACACCTATGAAATATAAAACCAAAAAATCCCTAAAAATTTAAATAACCCTAAAAACATAGAAAAACTCCTAAACCCCCCTAAAACACGTTAAAATCTCTAATACCCCTAAAATTACTAAATTTTTTAAAAACCCTTCAAACCCTTAAAATTTTAAAAAAACACCAAAAAACCATAAAATCCCTAAAAACCCTAAAAAATCTAAAATCCATCAAAATCCAAAAAAACCCCAAAACTATAAAAATCCTAAGAAGTCCTAAGATTAATGAAACATAAAAAAGTATAAAAACCATGAAATCCCCCTGAAAATCATAAAACCCCTTAAAACCTTAAAAACATAAAAAACCATGGAAACCCTGAAACCACTAAAAACTATAAAACCCTTAAAAATCTTAATAATATTAAAAAAAATATAAAAAACCTCAACAACATAAAAACACTAAAACCCAAAAATCCAAAAAATCCATAATATTCCAAAATACCAATAAACCCCTAAACCCCCTCAAAATCCCTAAAACCATTAAAAACACTAAAACCATAAAACCATAGCTATGTTCTTAGTTAATATCCTATCCTCCCATCATGATTTATTTGATAGACGAATATGGATGTGGTGAGCGCCCTTTGGGACTAATATTTCTTGATCTAATATTCATTGGAGAGATATCTTACAAAGGAGTTACACTTTGGTTCATTCCCTACAATGAGGAGGGTAAGTTGTCATGGTGGTTCTCTGGGGTTTGAAAAATATTATTTCTTAGGGTTATTTGTGAATTCAAAGGTTATGGTTTTCATGGATTCTTTGATTGGGGCTGTTATGGATGACACTACTCTTGGGGTCTCATCTAGTGTCACACATGAATTTTCTTTAATGTTTGATGATTCTTAATTCTATTTCCTAGTGGTGGTTAAGGATTCTTTAAAGGAATATTTTTCATGATTTGGAGCCTTTGAGGCTTCTCACATAGTGGTTTTTCAATTTCTGGGCCTGAACCAGGTTATGGTATGGGGATATTCCCTTGCAGTTATCGATATAACAGTGAAGGATTCGTATCTCTTGTGTACTCTTTTTTGCCAATAATTTGGTTTATGTTAATGGTAAGGGTCCTTAATTAGTTTATTATATATTCAATTCGATTCCATTTCCTATTGTTTTCCCCATGAATTTATTATTCCATCCTCTGAAGGATGGAGGGATGATTTTGTGAGTGTGTCTATCTTTTTTGATTCTTCAAAAAAGTACTTCTAGGTGGATTAATACCCTTGTTGGGTATGTATATGAGTAGATGATGTGGTTCTCTTTAGTGTCTCAAATTGCTCCAGATTTGAGGGGGTAGGATCTTATTAATAAATATTTCAATTATAAAGGGTTCTACTTCACCAGGTTTCTTCCTTCCTACAATATTGTTTACATCCTTTAATGTGGTCCTTGGTTCATTACAGACTGTTCATTGGTGCTCATAATTTCACAACCTGACATCTCCGGGGATAATTATTCCTTCTCTTTTTTTCCAATTTGGTTGAATTTTAATAATGTTCCACTTGGAGCATGGGTGGTTGAGGATCATAGTTCTATTACTAGTGTGTTTGGAAAGACTCTCTTCAAAGACAACGAAATGGTTGGTGTTAGCAGGATTAAATTTGTGTGAATTTGTGATGGAATTTTAGATAAGCAGCTTCATTGGGAGGAAATTTATCTAGACATGGGTTCCTTTTCTTTTACATCTATTCACATTAGGTATAGTTGGCTTCCAAAGACATGTATCTAGTACAAAAAAAAATTGATATCTAGTTAATCGGTGAATGAAAAAAAGGTATATTCACAGTTAGGGTGGACCAAAGTTACTTCCAATATGTATGTTTACAGTAAGAAGAAACCATTTTGGTTTGTTTCTTTAGTATTAGAAGGTAATCAAGATCTTAAGTTTCCTAAGAAGAAGTCTTCAGCACCAGAGAAGAAGTTGTATTCTACAAATTTTTCATATTCATTTGGAAAGTCTCTTTTACCTAGGGTGTTCGGTACTTACATAGTAGAATTACCCTATTATTTTTATCCTTTTTTGTATGGTTTATCTCATATGGTTAAGAATTTTGGGAAGGAATAATCTATTACTAATCATAATACTTTTTTCTATCTATTAGAGGTTTTGTTCTATGTATGTACTCGTTATGTTTCTACGCCTACCGTTAGTCTTCCTCTTGGTGAGTTGCAGATCATTGATAGTTCTAGACCTTCATTGGGTGTGATGGAATATCATGATGGATCTGGTTCTATATCAATGATTGATATTCTTATCTTCGGTATACCTTGTTCCCTAGATAGAATATATTTTCCTCATCTGCCAGGAGTTAGATATGTTGAGTCTTCCTCTTAGTGTTCATCTTATTTTGCTTGGGACTCTAAAGAGTCGATTCCAGTGGATGTTTATCATGGTTGTTTTGGTATTATATTAGTTACACATTCTCTTTAATAATCTAAGGTCATTGAACGTATGGTTCCTACTCCAAGGCCTGATATCTCTGGGTCAGATTTTATTCATTCTTCTGATTTCAAAGGGGATGTCTCTCCTTATCTAAGACAATATTCTATGGATTAGAGTTATGTGGGAAGACATTGATTATAGGTTTTAAATTATTCATTAGACACATCATATTTTTATAGTTTATTTTAATGTAATGATATTTCAAATTATATATGTGGGGGATGTTTGGATTGTAAATCCTCTATGTAGGGGGTGAAATTCTAGTATTGTTGGAGGTAGTTGTAATGATTTTCGATATACCAGGTTGAGGTTTTCTTGAAGGAAGTGTAATTCAGGGGGTTTTGGGAAGTTATAAACTGTCTTGGTAAACTTATATTGGTTTTCTAGAATTTAATTTTCATTTTTTTATTTCCTTCAATTTGGTTTCTCTGATCACACCCCTATTATCATCATAACAGGTGAAGTTTTAAAGTTAGGAAAGTTGAAATTTCATTTTTTCAACCACTGTGATGATTGTGGTTGATTTTTTTATATGGATTCCATTGCATAGAATGATGGTATTCTAGGTTGTCATTTTTACAAAGTCTACCAAAAGGGTAATAGGGTTAAGCCTTCCCTCTAAAACATGCATGTTCAAGTTTCGACTCACCATCCTTTGTGGCTTCCCCACTAATGTTAGAATTATTGGAATTCTAATAATCTCTTATGATTAATGGTCATTTGTAATCCTTATTCCAGATTTAAGATAAGTACAATGACATGTTAATTTTATTCAACATGAAGGATTCCATTTCATCTAGACAAAATATCAGTGTTCAATGGCTTAAGGAAGGGGGTCGAAACTCAATGTTTTTCTTAAATTATATGAATTCTAGGTTCAATTCTTCCATGATGGTCCATCTCTATCATGCTGAAGGATCTAATATCATAGAACCATGATCCATCATAGGTGAAATTTTTTATTTCTTCCGATCCCTGGTTGTTTCTCCTCATGATTCATCTTATGGGGGGAGTGCTTGTCTGGAGACTTTTTTGAATAATCTTATTGACAAGGGTTATAGTGAGGAGATAAATATGTAGATTCAGAAGGAGTAGGTTCATAGGGTTATTTTCTCCCTTAAACCTAATAAATCTCTAGGTCTAGATGGTATCAATGCATTTTCCTTCCATAGGTGCTCTTCATGGAATAGTTCTGATGCGACAAAAGCAGTGTTAGAGTTTTTCAGGACTGTTAAGTTTTTTTGTGTATCCAAAGGTTCAATTATCTCCTTGATTACTAAGGTTCTAAATTCATTCTATCTTTCATAATTTAGAACATTATATTATTTCAATACTACTTACAAATGTATCTCCATGTTTTTAGTGTCAATATTGGGAAAGTATCTTCATAAGTCCATTAATAAGTCCCAATCAGTATTCATTCATGGGAGGTGGAATTATGATAATACTCTGATGACTTAGAAGTTAATGTGGGGGTACCATTTGGATTATGGGGTTCTTATATGTTTATTAAAAATAGATTTATTCATGGTCTTTGATTCTATTAGATAGGATTTCCCCTAGTATTCTTTGGATCTTCTTAGCTTCCCTTCTAGGTTTTCATCTTGGATTAAACGGTGTTTCTCTTACTCCATTTACTATGTAAATATTAATAGATTCTTACACGTTAATTTACTTAGGAATGTAGGGATAAGATAGAGTAATCCCCTCTACCTCTTTCTTTTTGTGATATTAATGGATTCTAGATTCTCTCACTTCATATTTTTATTCTTTAAAATTATATTTGAGATGTTATAAGACCTATATTTATCATTTGTGATTTACATATGATTTTTTATAGTTCTCATTTGGAAATGTGGATTCAATTTTACTTTTAAAGAAGGTGATGGATAATTTTTATTCTATGTTTGGTTTGAAAATCAACCTCTCCAAATATCTAATTCTCTCAACCAAAAAATCAATGAGGTGAAAGAACTTATTGGGGTTGTTATGGGTATTAATTTTGGATCATTACTATTGTTTTATCTTGAGGTTCCTTTTATCACCACTAAATTAAGAGTAGTGGACTTTTTTGTTTTGGAGAAGAATATTTTTAGGACAATTAAGGTGTGGAAACCAATTTTCATTTCATTATAAGAATATTTCATCCTGTTAAATACATTTTATTAATTATTAAAGATTATTGGTTCCATCATTTTAATTTTTCCTAGAATTTGGTGAAGTATATTGAAGCTAATATTATGTGATTTCTTTGGAAGGTTCTTTCGTTTTCTATTTTCAGTGATAAGGTTTCCTAGGATTTGGCGTCCAATACTAAATAGAAGGGAGGGTTTGGAATTAATAGTGTTGTTTGATTAAAATAAAGTGACAATGACTAGACATTCCTAGGACTTATTTACTCCTTATTTATCTTCAGTTTGGGTGGAATGGGATCATATATTTTTGTTTGGTTTTTCAAAATTTTGGTTGGCTAAATTAATATGGAATAGCTCATGGACTAGGAGGAAATTATTAGGATGCCAGGATTTTTATGAGGACTATATAAACTTCTATATTGGGAAAAGTTTTTTAATTTCCATTTTTTTGAATCTTGTATTCCTATAGTCCCCACTTTATAATCCATTAAGTATCATAGTATTTATGACTTGGGAATTTCTAGATTTACCTCGATTTCTGACATTATTTCAGCAGGGAATTGGAATCCTCGACTGTCTATTTCAAATAATCAGTGGAATTTTAGGTAGTATATTCTTATACGTCCTCAACTTAGTGGTTATTTTTATGGTAACCTCGGGAATATAATTTTGGGTTCTTTATTTTTATTATTTGAGAGCATCTTAGACTAAATTGTTTCCTGGTTACATGGATCTATTTAGTTTGGAATCAGATTTCTCCTGCGATGTTTTCCTTTGATTTTTGGTTGGTTATTTTGAATCTCTTTTCTACTTAGGATCGTATACAGTGTATTATTTTTTTCATTCCCAACTATTTTCCCTTTTGAGACTGATTATGAGGATATTTATCATTGGTTTTTAAGTGTTATTTTATGTGAAGGTTTTAAAATAACTTTTTGAGCCTCCTGGGTGTGGGTTTTGTGGCTGGATCATTTTTAGTTATTTCCAAATAGTGTATTTTATTTTTTCGTAGGTATTCCTTGATGAGTTTTATAGGGAATCTTGGGGTGTCAACCTTGGTGTACCTTATCTGGAAGGGGAAAAAATCATCCAATGTAAGTGAAAGTTTCATTTGGTTCAAGATTGATTTTTCTATTAGATCTAGAATTTACACCTCTATGTAATTTCCTAATATTAATGCTAATTAAAATATGATCATGGGTTGGAATTTTATATACTATTTCCTACATGCTGATTAATCCTTCAATTATTTTCTTATGTTGGGATGTTGTTGTTGGATTGGAAAAGTTGCTGGGTATTGGTGACCATTTTTCTAGTTCAGGGGTTGGTTTTTCTGGGAGGATTGGGTTCTGTTATAGATGTCATAGTTTTGATTGGGTTATAAGGATGTTAATAGTGGAAGAGGTACTCTAGTGTGTGCAAGGAGATGGGTTCTGGTCTTCTTGGTGGTGTTTTGAGTGGCTTCATATTTTTCTACTATTGCAGTTCAGGTAGGGGAAGGTCTTATTTAGTTTTTTTGTAGGATGCTTGCAGGTATAGCAGTTTCATGTGACTTGAGGTGTTTGGGATGAAGATGTTGGTTGGTTTTTTCTAGGTGTTTGTCTAATGGTTGCTGGATTTTAGGTAGGGAAGTTTCTCTAAGGTTGTTGGGGTTTGGATTTCAGGTTTTTTCTTTGTTTTCATGGTTTTTGGTGGGTAAGGTTCTTCCATACTAGGTAATGGGTCATGGTGCTAGGATAATTGTTTTGGTGTTGGATTATGGTTTTTAGGGCTTATGGCTGTCTATTCCTTGTGCATTGAGGATATGGCACATCATTTTTGTTGGTTTTTTAGTTGGATGTATTATTGAGGTGATGATTCTTGTGTTCAAGTGAATTTGTAAGTTTGAGTGTTTTGGATATTTGTAGGTGCATGTGGTTGGGTGGTTTAGGATGGTGTGTAGGTCTTGTTTGGCTCTACAGACTGGATGTTAGTATAATTAGTTGTTCAAGATATTCCATTGATTGATATGTGTAGTGATGTAGGGTTTTTGTGGGTTTCTGTGTGGTAAGGTTGGGTGTATGGTGGTTTGTAGGGACACTATCCTGGATGAGTTAGTGTTGATCTACTATTTATGCTTCCTAGGCTCATGCGCGGAAGGTTACTTAGAGGTGTGCATGTGTTTTTTTGCTGTGCTACTTGGCTTCAGGGTGGGTAGGCAGGGGATACTTGGTCGGGCGGTTTCCTATTCACATGGAGTGGTTTTTAGGATTCTTGGGATGCTTCTTTAGTTTGAGGATATGAGATGTCGGGATGATGTTTTGGAGGCTTTCATATATTCTCCTAGTGTATTTTCATGTTTCTTTTTGAAGATTCACGAGGTGGGGTTGTGAGTTTGTGTTTCTAGTAGAACTTACATGACCTATACAAATGAGTTTCAGTTGGGGGTGATACTATTTAGTGTTTTCTACATGGTGTAGTGCATGATTCACTTTCATGGTGAATGATATTAGTTGGTGTGAGCCTGTTTCTCTTGTTCGCATCTAGTTTTGGGTGTATGATGGTTAGCTTGCTGGTGTTGCATCTATGTTTGGGATGGTTGGTATAGGAAACCAGTTTTCCCATTTAGATGGTGTGGTGGATCCGGTTTTGGGTGGGTTTGCTACTAGTGGATTGGAGCTATTTCTATTCGCTTGTTCCCGGATTCTATATCACACATGTGCTGGTTTTTGATGGTGTGGGAGTTGTTTTGGTGGTGGTTCGAATTTTCTTTATGGATGTTGGTAGTTGTTGGTTTGGAGGTTTTCTTTCTAGGGTTGGTTTTCATTTGATACTATGTGGGTCTCGAGGTGTTGGATTCATGGTGGGTTTTTTCTCATCTTTGGTTCAGGTACTGTTTGGGGATGCTTGGGTTTGTATGAAGGGTCATGCATGGGTGATACATGGCTCTTTGGATGTATGGTGTAGGTTTTTTATGGTTATTTTCCTTGATTTCAGTGGGGTGGTTTGTTTTGATGTCATGTGTTCGCATGGTGTTGGTTGGGGTTGGATGGTGGGATGGAGATGCTAGGTTTTCAGGATGAGTCCCAGAGCATTGTGGATATTGTAGGTGGTTTTTGTGGTTGTATTAGGTGTCATGAATACTTCTTGTGTAGGTCGGTGTTGGTGCATGGAAATTATTTGGGATGGTTGGCTAGAGGACTATCATTACGGTCTTTGTTTAACTGGGGATGATGGTCTGATTGGTTGATGCAGGTTGTGGGGTTCGGGTGGTAGTGGGGTTGTTTCTTAGGCAGAATCTAGACTTTTGTATGGGGGATAACATTGGGCTACTTATGCGTGGGTGGGTGGGTGTGTGTTTGCATTCATGAATGGGTGAATCTGTGCGAGTTATGGTGAGTGAGTTCTTTCATGTGTCCATGTTTTTATGGTTTCTATGGTTTGTGGATAATCCTTGTTGGGTGTTATTCTTAATACTTTGGAATCCTTATTTCATTGGATGTATTTCCCCTAGAAGTTATTATTCGTTTTGAGCTTGGGAGCTGTAGTGATTCATTTTGCTAGTCAGGAAGGGGTGCATGTGTTGGGGTCCTATGATTTTTGTCAGTTGGATGGTGTGTTGTTGATGCAATAATGTATGTATATTCAATAGTAATTGGTGAAAATGTTGAAACACAAGTGATAATAGTTTGAGAAATGGAAATAAAAATAAGAGAAAAGTAGATAAAAGGGAAAGGGGGATGATCATTTAGGACCCAAAGATTAATTTCCCCTCAAACCCAAAATTATAAATTTCCACAAAGGTTTATCACTCATTTGATAAGATTTACTTGAATTCCCCTAAGAAAAAAGGAAACAAAACCACAGTAATGCTTGAAACTCTCAAAATTCATAGTTAACTTTCAAAGTGTACTAGGAGGTGGCTCTTTATATACCAATGAGAGACATACATGTCAAAATACCCAGTCTAAATCCTAACCCACAATTTTAACTTTTTTATAGATTTCCATGGCTTTTGGGTACTAGATATCTATGAATAATATTTTTGGAATCCCCATAAAGACTTTGGAGATTCCCACCACTAATTTGGACACAAGTGGGCACCAATTTTATCCTTGGATATTTTATTCATGCAATTGTGTTTAAATTCGTAGGATCATTTGGGTGGTACATTTATGTTCACTTTTGGGATTTAATAAGATTGATTAATGTCCCATTAGATACTTCCATGCATTCATGTTCGGCCTCCTCTTGTAATTTAAAAATTAGGTCACGTAAATACCATTTCATCCTCCACATTCTTCCTCTTTCCATTGGTCCACCAATCCCCTGAAATGGGTCTTGTGCATTTATTCTCCTTTCACCATCCATTACATGATTTCTATTGACTCCTCAATGTATATGTGCACCTTTATTCTAATAATATTTTCTTTATTCAAAAGGAATCATCCTCAAATCTTCATATTCAAAGGGAGAAGGATCAGTAACATTAAATGAATCACTCACATTTTCATACCTGTTGGGAAATTCAATCATGTGGGTGTTATCATTGATTCTTTATAAAACATGGAAAGGTACATCTGCCCATGGTTAAAGTTTTTATTTTATTTTCTCGGAAAACATTTCCTTACTCAAATACACCCGTACACAATCTCTAAAATTGAGTAAAACCTTGTTTCGACCATTGTTTTCTTTCTTCTCATACATTTCAATTCTCTTTTCAATTTTAGTTTTCACTTTGGCATGTAACTCATAAAAAAATCTCAATTTCATCACCTGTAAGATAAAAAAACTCATTAGTAGGAAATAAAAAGAATATATAATGAAGTCATTGGTTTAAATACATATATAATATCAAAATGTAAGAAGCTAATAGTGAAATAAACTACTCAATTATATGAAAACTCTATGCACGGAAAACATTTTTCCCAATTCATTATATTTATTTGAATTATTGCACAGAAGTGGGTAGAATGATTCATATTCACCACTTTAGTTTTCTCATACGTTTGAGGAAGTGAAACAGTTAAGAACAATAATTTAGTTCTCAATTTATTCAGTATAGTCCTCCAAAACTGTTTGGGGACTTTCACATCCCAATCACATACAATGGTTTTGGTTAGTCCATGTAATATCACAATATATTAGAAAATTAAATCTTCTATATGAATAACATTATTGGTTTTTGATCATGAAATTAAATGAGCCATTTTGTAAAATCAATCCATAGAAACAAAGATAATATCCTTTCTTGATTGGGATCGAGGTGATCCCAACACACAATCCATTGAAATTTTAGTCCAAGGATGAGACGGAATGGGAAAATGGGAATAAAATCCATTTGGTTGAACCTTATACTTTTCATGATTAAATTTCACACATTTCATACAAATAATAATAAAATATTTTAGCATGAATGTCTAAAAAAATGTTTATTCAAAGGATATAGTGTTTTTTAACACCAAAATTCTCCTTCAAACAACCCCCTTGAGTTTCTTTTATAGGTAATTCCCATGTTGAATTATTTGAAATACACAATTTATCCATTTTGAAAAGAAACCCATAATTTTTATAATAGTATTTAAAGACATGTTTTTTCACATGATTTTCAAATTCCATAAAAATCTCCATCTGTTTCATACATTCCCTTTAATAGATCAATACCAAGTAATCGAGCATGAAGAGATGTAAGAAGTTCATACCATTATGAAAGAGAATATAAAATCATATTTAACTTATTTTTACATTCTTGATCATGTATGTTAATGTATAAATTAATTACATCCAATATGAATGCATCCTATTCAACTTACCTTGGAACATCAAATACTTATGTCTTTCATGGTCAAAATAAATAATGAACAGTTAGTCCATAAGTAATGTTTCCATGTTTCAAGGTTTTATTACAAATCATAAAGTTCTATATAATAAGATGGACAATTTATTGCTAACCCATTCAATTTCTCACTATTGTAAGAAATTGGATTTGACTCTTAAGTTAAAACATTACAAATAATAACTCCTGATGAATCACACTAACTTTTAAGAACTTTTTTGAAATCTGTTGGCCTTAAAATGGGTGAATTGAACAATTTTTTTTTCAATGTATTAAATGTTTCTTATTTTTCACAAAATTTGAATAGAACAAGTTTATTTTAAAGTTCAATAAGAGGTATATCTATGGTTGAAAATCCTTAAAAAATACCCATTAGAAGCTTTCCAATCCATGAAAACATCTAACCTTGGTTGTGTTATTCAGTATGGTCCACTCTTGAATTGATTTACCTTTTCTCTATCTACATAGATCCATTCATTCCCTAAAAATATCTATGAAACATAATATAATCCCATAAAAAGGGGAACATTTTTAAATATTGACATAAATTTGTGTTTCTTTAAGAGTCTCGTACACCAAATCCAAGTGTTAAACATGGTTTTCTAGATATTTTCAATACACCAAGATATCATTAAAATAAAATGAAAATAATCCTCTAATGAATGAAAAAAGGACACGGACCAGGAAGCTCATGAATTTACTTGGTACATTAGTTAAACCAAATGGCATAACTAACCACTCATACAAACCAAACATAGTTTTAAATTCCATTTTCCATTCATCTCCAACTTTCATTTGAATTTGGTGTTTCCACTTTTAAGATCAATTATTTAAAATAAATTAGACCCATTTAAATCATCAATATTGTCATCATGTCGAGATTTGGTATAATGGTGAACAACTATTATTTTGTCGATGGCATGGAAATCCACACAAATACTTCATGTTTAATTCTTCTTGGGCACTATGATCACTGAAATGCACCATGGAATCATGCTTTAACTCACTAATATTTTCTTCATGATTTCTTCAAATTAACACAGGATCACTCTAGTACTATCCGAATTAGATATGTATGTTGTCTTGTTGTGAATTTCATCACCATGTATGAAGTCAATTCTCTGATAAATGGATCTCAAACGGGGTAATCCATAAGGTGTTTCATTGGGAAACAAATAACTAAATTCTTATAGTAAAGACATAGAACATGAGAGTAGTTGGGGTTTGGCTTAGTGGTAAGCAAACCATAATGATACATGAAAAACGTGGGTTCAAAACCCATGGGGCGCAGGTACTGTAGAAGCACTATAGCAGTGGCTGGCACTATAGAAATGACGGTCACTGTAGCGACAGTAGGTACTGTAGCGGCAGCATGGTACTGTAGGAGTGGCGGGTATTGTGCGGTACTATAGCAGTGCAGGTACTGTAGTTGTACTATTCACAGAATGGGCCTTGAGCCAAAAATTTGGGCCTACGGGCCATGTAATGGGATAAATTTCCACTAGGCCTTCGGGCTATGTAATGGGTCTCCCTCTACCCAATTAAAAGAGTTCTTTTCATTGATTTAATAATAAATGAGGCTTCGGCCCCGAACATTTAAAAAAACATAACACAAGAGAAAAAAACCGAAGATCATTATCTACAAGGTAATTAACCTTAATAATAAGTAAGAACACTTTTTAACTCAATAAAGATCCTTTCACCTATCTTTTTCTTGGAAATAAAATCACATTTTACTCAAGACACATTTTTTCAACACTTTGATTTCCCTAATTTCCATTTAGGTCACTCATATATCCCTTTTCCCCATTAATTTCCCAACACTTTTCATTTCCTATATTTTTTTCTCTCTTTTCTTTTTTTTTCAACTCATCACACACCTTTTCATTACATAGATTTATATTTTTCCCACATTATTTTTCACTAAATTGTTTTTTATTTTTTTATTATTTAACTATCTTCACATAATCGTAATTTTATTGTATTGGACTTAGTAGCTTCAAAAATAACTTTATACCACTAAAATGAAAATAAAAGTGGTTAGAATAGCCATCATACATCATCCTATTATCAAATTTCCTTGGTAAACCAAGTAGAAAATGTCCATCCTACATATGAGAAACACCATAAAGAACAAAACCATGATATTTTACAATGGAAAAAGAAACTATGCCATGTTATTTGACTCTAATTTCTCCACTATCATTCAACCATTACAACCCATAAGGTCTAGGATTATTTAGAGTAGGAAAAGTCAACTTTCCCACCAACAGGGTACTAGACACATTAGCTCAACTTCCACTATCAATGATCATACTACATACCTTCTCCTTAATGTGGCATATTATATGAGAAATATGCTCACAATAATCCTCATCATGATCATATTTTGGTTAAATGCTTAATGATATTCTTAAAAAATGAATATCTATGTATGGGTTCTTCAAACTCTACATCGGAAGACTCCTCTAATTGTGGAATTTCATCATCACTAGAGATCTCACTAATGATGTCCCCATTTTTCAAAATAATCATGGTCATTTTCTGGGAATTTAGATGAAACATTTACATGTCCTTGAAACATAAAATACTTAATATCATGATATTTAGAAGGGAAATTTTTGTTAATTTTTCCTTTTTTATCATAAGGTTGGAACTTTTTTTGGACTCTTCTCTTTGTTTTGGATAAAATTTTGAATCCATTGGTTTTGTTTCATTCCATATGAAAAATGATTTAGGTTATTTTTTGTTATGATTACAAAAAAGTTGGGAAATTACTTAACTACTTCAAGAATATAGTAGTGTTTATTCACTCACCACCTTATGTATAAACTCATCCATATCAATATAGGTTTGAAGTTCCACCACATATATAATTTATGGATTCAATCTTTTCAAAAACCTTTCGATGGTAGCTTCTCAATCATCATCCAAATTGGATTTAATCATTATTATCTCCATTTACATGTAGTATTCCTTCACACACAATTAACCTCATATAGTTTTTTGCAATATCAAATTGAAAATATCGATATTAATGACTGTAAATGTACATTCTAAAAATTAATAACTTCATTTATTCTCAAGTTCAAATCCTCTTTTCTATATTTCATCATAGACTATCTTGTAATTGGACCCACCTATTACTTTCATAGTCATTGAACTCAAGTTCCTCCAACTTCACTTTCTTCTCCTCTAAGTAGTTTTAAAGCCTAAACATGCATTTAACCATCCTCTCCCACTCTAAATAGAGTTCTAGATAAAACATACCTTTATTGGATAGAAGTTTCATTTTGATTATTCCCAAATAACTTTCGTTTCTTGAACCATGTCACCCTCAACTAGAAAATGATTCCTCGAAATCAGAATTTTCATGACCGACTTCCCCAAAATATTTCCTTTATAGATCCCTTAAAGATGAGGAACTTTAAAAATCATCTAACCTCGAATTAAATCTTTTAAATTGGTTAGTGAAATCTTTCATGAATAATTTGAGGTCAATCTCACTTATTTATCCCTCACTCAACATTTTTTAACTCCTCAAAAATTAATTATCTACTTTTTTAATCTCTCAAAAGGTTCTTCACACTATTTGATGAGAACCTTGTCAAAGACACTAATTCAATTTCCAGTTAGTAGGTGTTTTATTTGAAAGTCTTGATTATATGAGGGATATTAAAGATGTTGAATACAACAATGGGAACCCATCTTACTTCATTAAATTCCCAAATGATCTATCTTTGCATAGATTGATAAAATGGGCCTATTATCTCACTTATTAAATCCCAAAAAATATGTTTAATTATTGACTAACAAGGTTTAATTAATTTGGGAATCCTTTCCCCCATAGAGAATTTTATAAAGGAATATTTTGAACACTAATGATAAATATTGTGTGCTAGGAAATAAAAGTCAAATCTTATGGGCTGTAGTTGGAAATATATGTTCTTATTTTCTAAAATTTCATTAATAGAATTTATCTATTGAATTTAATGGAATAGAATAGAAATAGCCTTTATGACTTTTGGGAAATAGACCCTTGAATATTATATCACTCTTTAGCTATAAATAGTCACCCCATGGTACTTTTTGGGAATTAAATATTGTAATAGAGATATTTTTCTTTGCTTTTCTATATTTTATGATGATTGTTCTCCCCACCCACCATAAAGTTATGAATTATATTCTTGTCAATCTAAAATTTAGATTGGTGATTCAAGCCCAAAAAACTCCCAATTTCATGCCTCAAACTAAGTGTGTTATTGTATTTATTGTTCATCTAATCCCTCCCTTGAGTGTGTTTACTAGGTAGTGGGTCATGCTCCTTATAGATTTGAATGACTACATTCATCCACTTTCCTTAACCATCATTCACCACTTATCCTTGAATCGTATCCATTATCCATCGCCCAACAGCATAAAGATCATGCCACCATGTTCATCTCACATTAATTGGTATCAGAGCTCTGGTTGAAAAAATAGGAATATATCCTTTCATATACATTAAATTACCCATTACCCTTCTCATCGTTCCATATTATACACCCATTAAAAAAAATAAAAAAACATATTTATCTTCTAAATCATCTTTAATTGGCCTTTGTTGTTCTAGATTGAAATATTTTACATTGATCAAGTAATTGTTCCATCATCTTTTCACATTCAATTCTCCGTACGTGATTTTTATCCAAAAACAATTCTCTAATCTAATCATCTTGTGCTTTTCAAAACTAATCACAACCTTTTTTAGAATTTAAAAAAAATCTTTCTCCCATTCATCATGTTTTTCTTTAAAATAATAAGCACAAGTATTTTTGTGGAGATTTATCAAAAAACGAAAAAAAAGATACAATTACTTATTTTTTATTTAAATTATTATCACTTACCATTTCCATAAATCACTTTCTCTATAATTTCACTTCGCCACCATATAATATTTGACTCATAGTGCTATTAATTTTTATTATATTTCACAATCATTGATAACCCCTTTATTACAGCCATCCACCATTTTCCACCATTTACCCAAATTTTCCACATTATTTTCCACCCTATACCTTTTATTAATCTCTTACCACCAAAATGATCTATGTTAAACCATCCCCCAACACTATCTTAATTTGGGAAGGATTTTAGGATTGTGATAACCCCGAAAAAGGAATTAAATTTCATAAGTGATTGGTATTTTAATTGAGTGTTGAGTGTGGAGATAAATAATCAAAAAACCCATGAGTCTGCATACGTATGTGCATGATTGTGTATATATAGTGTGTGAGAGTGTGTATCCTTGTGTGCACGAGTGTTCATATCTTTCATGTGTGAGAATGTATCATTGTGTGTGTGTGAGTGTGTGTATCTTGCGTGTGTGAGTGTGTATCCTTATGTGCATTATTGTGTACATATTGTGTATGTGAGTGTGTACATATTGTGTGTGTGTGTGTGTATCCTTACAAGTATGTGTATCATTATGTGAATCTATCCCCATGTTTGATTGTTTTTGTGTTACATATCCTAAAATGATATATTGGGAAGATAATTGATCATGCTAGCGATGAAGTAAGTCAAAGTATATTTCCCACACCATAGTCTATGCACCTCCAAATGAAATATTTTGTGGTACATTTTAAAAATCTTCTTGATAGGAAGTTGAAGGTGATACATGATAGTTTTTTCAACCAATAGAATCATCCAAAACTGAGGATGATCCATGATAATTCATAGAGGACTCCAGTTCCACATCACCCCCACATTATGGAGGTGGAGATAGAGATCTTTGGTGATGATTTTTTTGATATCCCATAAAGAAGGAGGAGGTTCCAAATACCTATAGGAGGACAAATAAGACCACATGAGGATGAAATCCTTTGTGGTTTCTAAGTGAATGTCCCTTTGATTCAAGGGAAAAGTGATCAAGAGGCTTTCTGAGAATGGGATATGTGGATCAATCAATTATTATCATTCCATAAATATTCCAAGGATAAAAAAGTAAAACTTTCAGCCCTTGAATTCATTGATTATACATTAATATGGTGGGATCAAGTTCCAAAGAAGAGATCCTTATATGGAGTATATATTATCCATACTTGGGAAGACATGATGTTTACCACAGGGAAACAATTTGTTCCCTCACACTACCATAGAGACTTCCCCCACAAGATTAAACACCCCACACATGGGATTAAGAGTGTTGAAAATTAATAAAATAAGATGAAAATTTACATGCTTAAAGTAAAAATTGAGGAGTATCTGAAAGAAACCATGGAATGGTTCTAATATGAAATCAATTAGAAGATTTTTGATCAAGTTTAGTTATACCACCGTTTAGAGATACAAGATAGGATCCACTAGGACACCAAGATCTAACAAAAAATAAAAATGAGTAGAAACGTGTGATACAACACTACAATTTCACTCTATGGAGAAATTTAAGGATATTGTAGAACCATCAATGGAAAAAAGAGGAGATTGATCATAAAAGTGACAAGGTAATTATTCCACCTAAGAAAAATACTATTGAGACTAACCAAACAAGGAATCAGGATATTTAATGCTTCAAATTTCCAGAAAGGGTTCACATCACTAGTTAATTCCCAAACTGGTGAACCATGACTATAAAAAAGTATGTTTAATGGGTGACTTAAAGAGAGAGTGCAGAGGAGGAAGATGAATAATTCCCTAAGATTTAAAATGGATAATTTTTAGAAGATGGTGATATTATTGTCACTGAGTTAGTTTTAAGCACACAAATGACCATTGGAGAGAAGGAGAAGAAATATAACCTTTTTTATACATGGTGAAATATCCATGGGATGGTATGTACTATTATTATTTATGCATTAAGTTCTAGGAACATAGTGAGTACCAATTTTGTGGAGAAGTTGGGATATCCATCTTTAAAGCATCCACATCCATATCATCTTCATTGGTTGAATGATTGGTGGAATTTAATGGATAAAAAATAGGTAAATGTATTTTTCAGCATAAATCAATAAATGGATGAGTTATTATGATATGTTTTTTCTAATAATTCATGACACTTACTGTTAGGTTGATTGTGGAAGTACAATTATTGTGTTACTTATGATGTTTTCTAGAACTATCACTCTTCTGTTCTATAATGGAATACTAAAACCCTCAACCCCATGTCCTCCAAACGAATTTTGGAAGATCACATTTTAAGTAAAAATAAAAAAAATTAGGGATGAGGAAAAAAGATTATGAAATGAAAAATTATAGAATTAGTGGAAAAGATAAAATGTGAGAAGAAAAGAAATTGAGATCAAAGAAAAATCAAGAGGGAGAAAATATTTGATGGGGGTGGAAAGTTTTATGTATGAAAAAAGGATTGAGGTTAATAGGGGTTTGATTTCTTGGAAAAATCATTCAGTACTTATGTACAAAGAGGTTATTTTGAACACTAATGACTTAACATCTTCTTTTCCACATGTTGTTGAGTCATTGTAGTATAAATTTGATAATGTGTTTTCCAAAGAGGTTCCACCCATTTTTTCACCCAATAGAGTTATTTAGAATCAAATTGACCTCATACCCAGTGTGTCACTACTGAACCATCATACATATCGCACAAACACATATAATAGAACAGAAATTCAAAGGAATGTTTAGGATTTGATGGATGTTAGCCATATCAGATAGATCCTTATCCCTTGTGATGTACCAATGCTTATGGTTCCCAAGAAGGATGGAACATGGAGAATATGCATTGATTTTATATCCATTAATGACATCATGAATCAGTATCATCATATTATCCTTAGGTTAGATGATATGATAGATGAGTTAAATGGATCTACTATTTTCTCAAAAATTGATTTATGAAGTAGATACCATCATATTTGGATAAGAGGGGATAGGTGGAAACCCACATTAAGGATAAAAAATGGACTTAATGAATGGTTATTCATGCACTTTGGTATAAAAAATGCTTCTAAAACATTTATTATGTTAATTAATCTTTTCATAGGTGCATATATTGGAATTTGTTTGGTAGTTCAGTTGGTTGATATTTCGGTGTATAGTAAGACATTACAATAACATGTATACCACTTAAGAAATTTTTTATAGGTTTTATGACATTAAAATTTGTTTTAAAACATTAAAAATTGCGACATTTTCATGAAAAAATTGTTTTTTAGGATTTTTGGTAAGAAGTGGTGGGATTTTGGTGGATATTGAGAAGATTAAGGCCATTTAGGAGTCGCTGACTCCCACCTCCGTTGGACAGGTAAGAAGTTTCCATGGTATTTCTAGTTCTTATAATATATTTTTGAAGTCTTCGTCACACTAGAAGAATAATTGAATGATTTGAAAAATAATAACATTCATTTCAAGTGGGGGACAACTCAAGAGAAGGATTTCTATGAAAACAATGAGAGACTCACCCACACAACCCTTCTTTCTCCCATAGACTATAGTAAGACCTTTGAAATTGAATGTGATACAAGAGGAATTAGAATAGGAGTACTCATGAAATAAGGTAATATTATTTCTTTCTGTAGTGATAAATTAAATGGCCCAACTCTAAACTATTCTACACATGATAAAGAGTTGCATGAATTTTTTAGAGTACTATAAGCATGGAATCATTATATTTTTTCAAAATAATCTATTATCCATTCTAATCATAAGTCTCTTAAATACATTAGGATCAAACATGAACTAAATAGGAGAAATTATTGATGGATTTAATTAATTGAATCATTTTCATATGTCATCAATCATAAAAGGGTAAATAATTTACTGTGGCTAATGAACGTTCATAAATATATTCTCTTTTATCCATTATAGTTTCTATACTTCTTGGTTTTAAGCACATTAAGTATTTATATTCCACTAATAATGATTTTGGTGAACCTTATTGTCATTATAAACATAGTTGTAGTCAGTAAAAGTTCTATTTACATGATGGATTTTTATTATGGATTAATAAGATCTGTATTCCTAATTGATATATCCATTTAATTTTACTAAAGGATTCACATTCTGGTGGGTTAATTGCACATTTTTTTGTTTCAAAATATCTAAGTGTTCTTAGTAATCATTTTTATTGGACTAGGATTTCAAGATATGTTGAAAATTTTGAAGGAATGTTCATTTTCAACCATAAATACAAATCAAAATTGAACCCACATGGATTATATCTTCTTATCCCAACCCCCAACGCCCCTTTGTAGGACATATCAATTGGATTTTTGGTGGGGATACCAAGGACCAAGAGGGGGAGAGATTCCATTTTTTATGTTGGATCAGTTTTATAAAATGTCATGTTTTTTTCCTTATCACAAAATATATTATTCTATTAACATTGTAACTCCTTTATTTTAGGAATTAGTCAAACTACATGGACTTCCTAGTATGATTGTGTCAGATAGAGACACAAAATTACTCACTTACTTTTGTATGACCTTATGAAAAAATCATTTTACAAAGTTACTATTCTATACTACATTTCATCTTCAAACTAAAGGGAAAATAGAGGTGGTGAATTAAACAC
The DNA here is from genome assembly GCA_963277665.1 of Viscum album. Taxonomy (NCBI): domain Eukaryota; kingdom Viridiplantae; phylum Streptophyta; class Magnoliopsida; order Santalales; family Viscaceae; genus Viscum; species Viscum album. The sequence continues at coordinate 124,550,698 of OY728156.1, forward strand.
TATCATAACTTTTGTAGACAATTGATAAGAAGAATATCAAGAATTAGGAGGAATGTCTTCCACTTATGAAATTCTTATATAATAGGTACAAGAATTTTTATAATCAACATTATCCATTTTAAATTGTTTATTTATTTATCCCCTTACCCTTAATGATATAGTCTTTCTGCCTATATAGGATTCAACTAATATGGATACCAAAGGGTGTACATAATTCATCAAGAAACTCTATGAAAATGAAAAGAAAAATATGGAGTGAATGACCTAGAAATAATTTTATCTTTAAAAAAAGGGTTTCAAGAAATTGTTGTTCGAGCCCTGTGACTTATCATGGATTCATATGTGAATGTATATATTTCCAAACAAGTGGAAATCAAAACTCATTCCACTAGGATATGGAACTTTTTGAGTGTTTGAGAAGATTAACAAAAATTCATACAAGATATATTTTCTATGTATTATGATGTAAGTTCCACATTAAATGTTTCTAATATTTATACTTTTTGGGTGTAGATGGTGAAGAGAATAGGATGACTCCAATAGTGGTAAAATGATGAGAAACATTTTGAAGACACCAGGTCTATTTCCCTGGAGTAGGAGTTAGATTTTCCATACCATATGATGTGACTAAGATTATAGAGGTTGAATTCTAAAATTGGTTCCTATATTACTTCATTAATTGACCAATAGATCTATCAATTCATGTATAGAAAAAATGGACCTATTATCTCCCTTATTTAATCCTAAACATGATGTTTAAATCTTATCCCGCATGGTTGCATGAATTTTGGAAGCCTTTCCCACATATAGAATTCTAGAATGGTATCCTTGGATACCAAAGTCAAATATGGTGAGCTAGACAGTCATTGTCAAATTTAATGGATTATAGTTGAAAAGTTATGTGCTAATTTTACAAAAAGTATTTGTTATAATTTATCTTTTTAACTTTAAGGTAACAAAGTAGGTTTATCATTTATGGATTTAGGGTATTAAAACATGAATATTGTGTCACCCCTTGGCTATAAATATCCACCCCATGGAACTTATATATAATTCAATATTATAATAGAGAAATTATGATTTTTTCTCTTCATTTTGTGAGGATTGTTCTATTTCTTTATTTCATTTGTGCATTCTTACCTTATCAATCTACAAGTTAGATTAGTGATCCAAGATCAAAAATCACCCAATTCAATGTTTCAACCCATGTGAATTATTACACGGATTGGTCTTCACATCCCTATATTGAGTGTGTTGTATAATTATTAAGTCATTATACTTATATAATTCATTGAATACATGTATCCACTATCCATAACCATCATCCTCCACTTAGCCCTGAACTATATCAATCACATTTCACCCTATTCCATAAAGATCCAGCCACCTCATGCATCTCAAATCAGATGGTATTAGAGCTCTAGTTGAAATGGTAGGAATTTATCCCTTCATTTACTTTACCAATTACCCTTATTATTATTCTATATTATCCTCCCATTAAAAAAACAAAAAATTATGTAATCATTAAAATCATACAGAATTGACCAATGTTGCACACGATTGAAATGTTTTACAATGAGACAGTTATTTATCCATATTCTTTTCTCATTTATTTCACTATATGTTTTTTTATTATAAAAAAATAAAATTATCTCACCTAATCATTTTTTTATTTTGAAAACTAATCACATAATTTATTTGACATATTTCAAAAAAACTTGTCTTACTCTCATTCATCATATTTTTCTTTAAAACACTAATCCCAAATCTTTTATGGAGATTAGAAAAAAACAAAAAGAAAAAAAGAAGATATAATTAATTCTTCTTACATAACATGATTATCACTTTATATTTCCACATATCACATTATGCATCATTTTACATAATTGAAATTTCACATTTGGCTCATAGTGTTATCAATTTGTCTCTTCTTACACAATCAGGAAAACCTCTTTATTTCCCCATACACCAGTTTCTACCATTTACCCATATTTTATACTTTATTTTCCACCCTATACCATTTTTTAACCCTTTTACACTAAAATGGGATGTTTGAAACCATCCCCCAGCACTATCCTGATTTGGGAAAGATTTGTTCTGTATGATCACCCCAAACAAGGTATTAGGTTTCATAAGAGCTCAGAATTTTAATTAAGTGTTGTGGGTGGAGGGAAATAAAAAACACATGGGTTTTTGAGTGTGTATAACATGAATCTATGAGTGTATATCCTTGTGTGCATGAGTGTGTATATATTTCATGCATGATTGTGTATCCTTTTGTGTGTGAGTGTGTATATATTTTTTCTGTGAGTTTGTATATCTTCTGTGTGTGTGTTTATCTTCACTTTTGTGACTGTTTTTTGTGTCATTTTGTGTGTTTGTCCTCATGTGTGTTTGTGTTTTTGTTACATATAATGAAATAAGATTATGGGAATATAATTTATCATGTTACTGATAAAGGAAGTCAAATTATCTCTCCTACACTGGAAGATACAATACTACAATTTAAATATTTGTTAATCCATTTCAAGAACCTTCTGAATTGGAATTTTGAGGTGATACATGATAGTATTGAAAAACTATAAAATCAACCAAGACTAAGGATGATCCATGATATCCCAAAATTTTCTCTGGCTCTACATCTACCCCACATCACAGAGGAGGAGATAGAGAAATTTGGTGATGATTTTTTGGATGTCCCACAAAGGAGTAAAAGGTTCCAACAACCTAGAAGTGGCCAAAGAAAAACACCTAAGGATGATATCCTTGGAGGTATCATGGTGAAGGTCCATTTATTTCAAGGGAAATGTGATCCAGAATCATATTTGGAATGGGAGATGTAGATTGAGTAAATATTCTTCTTCCATACCTATTCCAAGGATAAAAATGTTAAAACTTGAATCCTTTGAATTCATTGATCATGCATTAATTTGGTGGGATTAATTTCAAAAGGATAGATCCTGATATAGAGGATGTTATATCCATACTTGGGAATACATTAATTTTTCCAGGAGGAAGTGATATGTTACCTCACACTGTTATAGAGATGTCCACAATAAGATTCAATGCCTCACACAGGGGAGTAAGAGTATTGAATATTAATACAAGAAGATTAAAATTTCTTTGATTTGAGAAAACATTAAGGAGGAACCAGTGGAAACCATGTAATGGTTATTACATGGGATAAATCATGATATTTATGATCAATTAGAGATGTACCACTATGTGGGGATATAAGATACTATCCTACAAGCCACAATGATCGATAAAAAATCTAATGTAGGAGAAACATGAGGAAACCCACTACCCTTTTCACTACAATGAGAAATCCAGTGAAGGATATTGGAGAACCATCAATGGGTAAAGAGGTGATTGATTGAAAAAGTGACAAGGTAACTCTTCCACCTAAGAAACCTACTGTTGAGACTATCTAAACAAGGAATCAAGATATTTGATGTTTCTAATTTCAATGAAGGGGTCACAAAACTAGTGAGTTCCTAAACTGGGGCACCATGACCATCAAAAAGTATGATTAATGGGAGAATTATGGAGAGAGATCTATGGAGGAAGAGGAGGAATCCCTTTAGATTGAAAATGGATAAATTTCAGAAGATAGAAATATTATTGTCACTAATAGGGTTATAATTGCAAAAATGACCATTAGAGAGAAGGAGCAGTGGGAGAACCTTTTCCAAACATTGTTCAAGATCTGTGGGAAGGTATGTAGTGTTATTATTGATTGAGGAATTTGTAGAATTGTATCTAGTACTGATTTGGTGCAGAAGTTTTGAATTACAACATTGAAGTATCAACATACAAATTGGCTTTAGTGGTAGAATGATTGTAGATATTGGAAGGTTACCAAATAGGTGAAGGTATTGTTCACCATAGGTAAATACATGTATGAGGTATTGTACAGAATTGTTTCTATGAAGGAGGTCCACTTTTTGTTGGTTTTTAAATGGTAGTACAATTGAAACTTTACTCAAGATGAGTTCTTAAATAGTCACCCTTTTTTACTCTTAGGGGAGCCTATAACCCTCAAACCCATTCACCCCAACCAAATTTTGGAAGATCACATTTTTATAGAAGGATGAGACATTGGGAATGTTAATTGATTTTTGATCCATCAATAACATCATGTTCAGGTATCATCATCATATCCCTAGGTTATATGACATGCTATATGAGTTAAATGGAAATACTACTTTCTCAAACATTTATTTAAGAAGTGGAAACCATCATATTAGGATAAAATAAATATATGAGTTAAAAACTTCATTTAATACAAAACATGGACATTATAGATTTTTATTCATTCCCTATAGTCTCAACAATTCTCTTAACAAATTTATTAAGCTAATTAACCATGTCATATGTGTATATAATGGAAATTTGTGGTATTTTACTATGTTGATATTTTAGTGTATAGTAGGAAATTACAAGAACATGTAGATCACTTAAGAAAAATATAAAGAAAATAAAATTTGTTTTCAAAAAATAACAAGTGTGACATTTTCCAGGATAAAATTATTTTCCTTGGAATTTGGTAAGGGGTGGTAGAGCTTAGGTTGATATTGAGAAGATCAATACTATTCAAGAGTGGTCTACTCCCACCTCCATCAGATAGGTAAGAAGTTTACATGGGATTTCTAGTGTTTAAAAGAGACTTTTAGAGGAATTAATCACACTATCAGTGTCATTGAATGAGTTATCAATGAATAATGTTCCTTTTAAATTCTGGACAACTCAAGAGAATTATTTCTAAGCACTTAAAGAGAGACTCAACCATTCACCCCTACATTCTCTTCCAGACATCGGTAAGACCTTTGAAATTTAATTTTATGTAAGAGGAATTGTAATAGGAGTATTACTCATTAAATAAGGTAATCATATTTATTTATTTAGTGAGAAGTTAAATAGAATAACTCTAAACTATCCTACATATGATAAAAATTTGTATGAATATTTTAGAGTACTATAACATGGAAGCATTATCTTAGGACAAATGAATTTGTGATCCATTCTAATCACAAGGATGTTAAATACCTTAGGATAAGAAATAATCTAAATAGGAGTCATGTTATATGGCTCGAATTCATTACAATCATTTTAATATGTCATCAAATATAAAAAGAGTAATAAAAATACTATGAGTGATTCACTTTCATGAAGATATTCTCTTTTTTCCTTAATGAATTATAAAATCCTTATTTTTTAAAACATTAAGTATTTATATTCGATTGATAGTAATTTTTGTGAACCTTATAGTCATTTTAAACTAATAGTTACTTTGGAAAAGTTTTGTTTACACAATGGATTCTTATTCTGAATTGATAAGCATTATATTACCAATTTTTCTATCCATTTACTTTTACTAAAGGAGTCACATTATGGTGGGTTAATGTGATGTTTTGGTGTTAAAAAATATCAAAGTGTTCTTAGTGATAATTTTTATTGGCATAGGATGTGTAAAGATGTTGTAAAAGTTTATGTAAAATGCATTTTATACCATAAAGGAAAATTAAAACTAAACCCACAAGAATTATATCATCCTTTCCACATAACAAACACCCCTTTTCAGGATATATCAATTGACTTTATTTTGTGGTTACTAAGAATAGATAAGAGGAGAGATTCTGTTTTTGTTGTGGTGGATTGGTTCCCTAAAATGGAAAATTTTATTCATTATCAAAAAATATATGATTCCACCAACATTGCAAGGATTTTCTTTAAGAAATTAGTCAATATCTATGGAATTACTAGGAATATTGTGTCAGATAGGGAAATAAAATTCCTAAATTGCTTTTGGAAGACCATACAGAGAAAACTTGGTACAAAGTTGCAATTCTCCACTACTTTTCACATGAAACCCATAGGGAAAACATGGGGTGATTCAAAAACTATCATCCCTTTTGAGGAAAATTGTTAATAAGAATCTCATGAATTGGGAGGAGTGTCTGCCACATATAAAATTTCCATATAACATGGCCAAGAATTAAACTAATCGATATTATCTATTAGTAATAGTTTATAGATTTAAACCACTTACCACTATTGATCGAGTACCTTTTCCTATGCAAGAATCAACTGATATGGATGCAAAATGGAATGTACAGTTCATAAAGAACCTCCATGAAAGGTTAAGGAAAAATATCCAGTGAATGACCCAGAAATATGTTCACCATGAATATAAGGTTTGCAAGAAACTGTTTTTCATGCCCGTTGACTTAGTATGTATTCATATACGAATGAAGATAATTCCCTACAAAAAGAAATAGAAATTCATTCCATGAGGTGATGGACCTTTTCAAGTGTCTGAGAAGATTAAAAACAATTCTTACAAGATATATTTTCTAGGTTATTATAGTTTAAGTTACTCTTTAAATGTTTTTGATCTTTCTCTTTTTTTGGGTATAGAGGATGAAGAGTTAAGGGAGACTCATTTTCAAGAGTAGGGTATTTATTAGAACCATTTAGAAGACACTAAATCAATTTCCTAGGAGGAGGAGTTATATTTTCAAGGGCTGATGATGTAAGGGAGATTAAAGAGGTTGAATTCTAAAATGGGCTCCATCTCAATTAATTAAAGTACCAACGGTTCTTTCCTTTCATGGATTGTGAAAATGGCCCTATTATCTCACTTATTCGAGCCAAAACATTATGTTTTATTCATGGATCACATAGCTGCATGAATTTTGGAATACATTACCACATAGATAATTCTAGAATGGAATATTTGGACACTGGAGTCAAATTTTATGGGATAGGTAATCAAATTAAAATATTGTGGTGCATAGTTTTGAAGTTATGTGATACTTATCCAAAAACATATTTGGTATAATTTAACTTTTTTACTTTAAGGTAAAAATGTATTTTTATCCTTAATGACTTTAGGGTATTAGAATCTTGAATATAATATCACCCCTTGGAAATAAATATACACCCCCATCGAACTTGTTTGGAATTAAAGATTATAATAACGAATTTATGATTTTTTTCTCTTCATTGTGAGAGGATTGTTCTGGTTTCCCTATTTCTCTTGTGCATTCTTGCCTTGTAAATCTAAAAATTATATTGATAATCCAAGATAAAAAATCACCAAAATTTATGCCTCAAATCAAGTGCATTATTGTATGGATTGGTCGTCATATTCATTCCTTGAGGGTGTTGTCTTACTAGTAGGTAATGCTCCTTATAGTGTATATTGGATATTTGCATCCACTATCCATACACATCATCCTACACTTATCCCCAAATTGTATTTGTCGTCCTCCTCCCTATACCATGAATATTGGTCCAACCTATGCATCTTGCATCACATTCTAGTACAAAAACATGGTTCCATAAATTTTTCTTAAATAGAAAGAAGAAGACAACTAGTTAGAAGTAATTAATTAATAGAAAAATTTAAAAATCAGAAATTTTATAAAGGGTATGAATCAATGCAGTCCAATAAATGTGGGAGTTAAAGAGAAATAGGAGAAATGGTTATGGTTTAAGGTTCAATATGAATTATGTATTAAAGATACAAGATAAATCTAGTATTAAAAATGCAAAAAAATGTGTTAAAGATCCAACACAATGTGCAATAATTTTTAGAATCTTTTTTTATTTTATTTTATTTTATTTTTTTCTACTATTTTTTCAAATAATTCAACCAAGAGAGAGTGAAAACATAAATGATATTAGTGTGTGGCTTAAAAATATTTGAACTTATAAAAAAGAAAAAAGCTGATCAAAATGATTCCAAAAGTAAGAGGAATGTAATTTCTTGAATTTATTAGAGAAAGAATCCTTCAAATAACAAATTTACACTCAATTGGTATTCTGTCTTGGAGATTGTTATATTTCATAGAAGTGAATCTGTAGCACAAATTAAAATGGATATATCTCTAAAAGGATGAGTCATATTATAGTGTTTCAAAATATAAAAGAAATAAGTGATTCTAAACTATGAAAATGACATATTATACATCGATAAATTTGAAGAAAAATCCATCGAAATGGTAGAATAAATTTGTAGCCTAAATTGGTGATGGCTGAAAATGGAAGGAGAATAAAAGTGTTGGAGAAATAAAAAAAGTTTAAGAACCTTTTTCTTGTTGAAAACCTATGAAACCAAATGATATGATACCATATGGATATACATTATTTGTTAGAAAAAATTTAGAAACACAAGTGGTGTAATTAGGCGTAATGTAAATTAAAATAAGTGTAAAGGAAATAAAAGGGGAAGGGGGTGATCAATTAAGACCCCAATAAGACTTTCCACTTAAAACCCAAATTATAAATCCCCACAAAGGTTGATCACTCCTTTGATAATACATTATTGAATTCACCTAATAAGAAAAGAAACATAAGAATAATAATTCTATAAACTATCAAAATTTGTAATTAAACATGAAAGGGTACAAGAAGGTGTCTATTTATAGACTAATGTGAGGGATACATGTCAAAATACATATCCTACAAAATTCTAATGCATAACCCACGATTTTGAATTTTTTTACACATGTAAATGGCTTTAGGGGACAAGATATCGACAAAGAAAACCGGTTGGCATCACCAAAAACACTTTGGATATTCCTACCATGACTTTAGATACAAGGGCCCCACAAAATTTGACCTTGGAGGTTTTATTTATTCATGTGGATTTAAATTAGTAGGATCATTTGGGTGGCCATTTAAGTTCTATTTTGGGATTTAATAAGAGTGATTAATGGCCCATTTGATCCTCCCATTCATGCATGTTGGGCCACCTCTTATAATTTCAAAATGAGGCCATGTAAAGCATCTTTTCTCCTCATTCTTCCTCTCATAATTGGGCCACAAATCCCATGCAATGGGTCTTGTGAATTTATGATCCCATCATTATCAAGGCCATGATCTCTCTTGAATTATTGATGCATTTGTTTGCTTGATTATGATCAGTTGTTTATAGCTATTTAGTGGTTCTTTTTTAGTGTTATTTTCTACTAGTTTATCTTGGGTTTGGCTACTTGCTGGGCTAGTGTGTTGATGGTCAATAGTGGCTTTTGATTCTATTATGTCTGTTGGTACTGGGTGGTTATGGTGTGGTACTGGGTTGGTGGTGGTTCTTGTATGCATTTAGTTTCCATCTCTAGGGGCTTCATGTGATTCTAAGACCATTTCTGGTTACTTGTTCTCTAGGTTATTCTTGGGTTTCTTCCTTGGTGCATTGAAGCTTGGGTTGGTCTTGGAATCATTTTTTGGATCAAATATCTTTTCTCCCATGGTTGAATTTATTTTTAATTCATTTTCTTATATATATACTCCATAATTTTCCTTGAAAAAATATCCTAAAAACCCTAAAAATATCCAAGAAAAAGTAAAACGCCATAAAAAATATAAAAATCCATTAATACCCCATAGAAATCTATAAACCACCTAAACAATTAAAATCCAAGACCCCATAAAAAATATAAAAACCCACTAAAATATCTAAAAACCTTTTAAAACCCTAAAAACGTTAACCTTAAAAACCCAAAAAACTAAAAAAACTTGAAACCCAAAAAAATCAAAAAAACCCTAAAAACCATGAAAACCCCTAAAACCCTCCAAATCCATAAAAATCCTAGAGAACCCTAAAAACCATAAAAATCCTAAAAATCCCTAAAAATCCCTCAAAATCGAAAAAAAACCTAAAAACCTTGAATACCCCCTAAAACCCATAAAACCCATAAAATCCTTAAAACCCCTAAAAACCCTAAAAATAAATAAAACTCAAAAAAACTTTAAACCCATAAAAATGTTAAAAGGCTCTGAAAGACCTTCAAAACCCAAAAAACTCAAAAATACAACTAAAAATAAAAAAACCCCTAGAACCCCTAAAAATCCCTAAAACCCATAAAAATATGGAAAACCCCAAAAAACCCCCTCAAAATCCCTAGAAACCCTAAAACCCCCAAAAAACAAAAAAAACCTAAAAAATCATTAAAAATTAATATAAACATAAAAACCCTAAAAACCCCTGAAGAACCCTGAAAAAACCCTTCAAAACCCTAAAAACCTTTAAATTCCATAAAAACCCTAAATCCCACAAAACCCGAAAACCCACTAGAAACACAGTAACCACTAAAAATGTTATAAACTATAAAAACCTTAAGTACCCTAAAAAGATAAAAAACCTAAAAACCAAAAAAAACATAAAAACACTCAAAATTCTAAAATTCGATAAAATACCCTAAAACCCGTCAAAATAAATAAAAACCTTAAAAACCCTAAAACCCATGACATCCTAGAATGTAATAAAAATACCCAAAAATGTAAAAAAACCTAAAAACATTGAATAACCACATCACAACATAAAAATTCCTAAAAATATTAAAAACACTAAAACCCCATAAAACCCTAAAACCTGCTAAAAACTCTAAAAACCCTTAAAACCCTAAAAAAATGTTTAAAAATCATAAAACCCTTTAATCCCCTGAAAAACTCAAAAAAACCCTAAAACCCAAATAAAACCTTAAAAAACAGTAAAATAACTAAAAACCCTAAAAAACCCAGATAAAATTAAAAAATCTCAAAATATATAATATACATAAAAATTCTAAAAATCAATTTTTTTTAAAAAGACCGTAAACATATCTAAAAATGTAAAAACCAAAAAACCATAAAAACCCCAGAAAAACAGAAAACCCATAAAAACCATAAAATACTATAAAAACCATAAAAAAACTAAAACAATGCCAAAATCTCTAAGAAACATAGACCCCTAAAAATGTTAAAAACTCTTAAAACATAAAACCATTAAAAAATACAAAAAACCCAAAAACCCCAAAAACCCTCAAATCCCAAAAAAAACATTAAAAACCCAAAACCAATAAATATTGTACAAAATACCAACAAATAAATTCCCTCAAACCCCCAAAAAACCCCTAAAATCATTTAATCCCTTAAAAACCTTAAAAATAGAAAAACTCATAAAAACCATAAAACCCCACTAAAAACTCTAAAAACCCTTAAAAACCCTAAAAACATTAAAAACACCAAAAAACCTTATAAAAAACCAAAAAATACCTAAAAAAATACCATAAAATCCCTAAAAACCGAAAAACCCCTAATGCATCTAGAAAAAACAAAAAACGCTCCAAATCACTAAAAACCCTCAAAATCCCTATAAACCCTAAAACCCATAAAAAAATCATAAAAAATCACTAAAAATAAATAAAAACCTAAAACACTTGAATACCATTGAAAAAAACCCCTAAAACCAGAAACCCTAAAAATCCATAAATATAAAAATAAAGAGTATTTATTATGTCAAAATAATCCCCCAAATCCCTAAAAATCCAATAAAAACAATAAAAACTCTTTAAAACCCTAAAGACATTAAATAGCTATAAAATCCATAAAAACCTCAAAAATTTAAAAAAAAACTCAATAAACCATAAAACCCATAAACACACTGAATACCTTAAAAATCTCTAAACCACCTAAAAACCCTCAAAATCCCTAAAAACCAAAAAAACCCTAAAACCCATAAAAATACTAAAAAATCCCTAAAATCCCATGAAAACATAAAAAACCCTAAAACCCATAAAAAACCTAGAAAACAATAAAACCCATATAAAACATAAAAAAACTAAAACCCATAAAAACCTTTAAACCAATAAAAACTCTAAAAACCCTTAAAACCCCTAAAACATTCAAAAAAAACTCTAAAAACCATAAAAATCCTTAAAAATCTAAAAAAACCCTAAAAACCCCAAAACTCACAAAAATCCTAAAAATCCTTAATAATCCCTAAAACCCATCAAAATCCCTAAAATTCCTAAAACCGTTAAAATCTCAAAAAACTCCAACAAAAATCCCTAAAAATGTAAAATAAAATTAAAACCCTTCAAAACCCCTTCAGACCATCAAACCTATAAACCATAAAAACCCTAAAAACAATAAAAAAACTAAATAAATCACTAAAAATACTAAAAATGATTAAAACCCCTTAATTTTTTATAAAATAATAAAAAACATTAAAATCCCTAAAAACCTCAAAAAAACCCAAAAAACCCCTAAAAACATAAAACCCAAAAACCCTTGAAAACCCTCAAAATACATAAAATCCCAAAAACCATAAAAACCCTAAAAGCCCTTAAAATTCCTGAAAGCATAAAACCTTATTAAAACCCTAAAAACCACTAGATACTATAAAAAAGTAGCAAAAATCATTAAAAACCCATAAAACCATATAAAATTCACTAAGAAAGTATAAAACCCTTAAACCCTTAGAAACGGTAAAAAACTATAAAAACAAATGAAAACCCAAAAAAACTCAAAAAAACCTTAAAACCCCAAAAAAACTAGAAAAACCATGAAAATACCTAAAAACACTAAAAACCATAAAAACCCTAAATCCCCTCAAATTTAGTACAAAACCCAAAAACCCTAAAAACCGAAACATCCCTAATAAAGCCCCAAAATCCTTGAAAACATAAAACATGGGAAAAATCTAAAAACCCCCTAAAATCATAAAACCCCCTAAAAACCTTAATAAAACTTAAATAGATATAAAAAAATAAAAAACACTCCAAAATATAAAAATAATTTAAACCAAAAAATTGTTAAAAACTATAAAAACCTTAAAAATACGAAATACTCAAAAAAACCCTAAATCCCCAAAAAACTAAAAAATCCCAAAAAACACCTTAAAAACACTAAAAAACCGAAATTCCCCCAAAATACCTAAAAACCCTAAAACCATAAAAATACTTAAACACCTAGAAATACCTAAGAACATAAATAACCCTAAAAACCCTTAAAACCACTATAAATCATAAAAACCATAAAAACCCTAAAACCCCAAAAAAACCTAAAAACCTACTAAATGAAAAAAAATCCCATAAAAGCCATAAAAAGGATAAAAACCTATAAAACCCTTGAAACCCCTAAAAACTCAAAAAAATCCAAAAAAAAAACCAAAAAAATCCATAAAAACACTTGTCTGCTGCGCTTTTTTTATTATAAAGTTTGGGGGGGTCGGGAATAGCCTGAGCCTCTCATCTTCCTTCCCCCTAAAAATCCTAAAAACTCTAAAAACCCAAAAGACTCTCAAAATCTGCAAAACCGATTAAAAACCCTAAATACCTTATTAATCCTAATAAAACTAAAAATACCTAAAAATATAAAAAAAGCTAAAAACACAAAAATCCCAAAGAAATCCATAACCCCCAAATAACATAAAAAACCCTTAAACCCCATAAAAACCCTAAAACCGAATAAAAACACTAAAAACCTTTAAACCCAACAATAATTCTAAAAAACTATAAAAACCTTTAAAAAACATGAAAAATAAAACATCCCTAAAGGCCTATAATTGATAAAAACCCTAAAAACCCTAAAAACATTGAAAACCATACAGACCTAAAAAACCAAAAAACCCCCCAAATTTCCTAAAAATTATAAAAAAAACCCTAAAACAATTAAAGTTCTTAAAAAAGTCCCTAAAACACATAAACATGAAAAAAAACCCTAAAAAATTTGAAAACCCCCTAAAACCACAAAACCCTAAAAACCCCTAAAAACCCTAAAACCCCATTTAAAATTCTAAAACCCCTAAAATGTTTACTAAACTCTAAAACCCTTAACACCCTAAAAAAATAAAAACATCCTAAAAACTAAAAAACCCCATAAATCCCCTAAAGACCCTAAAACCTCTGAAAATCCTCTAAATCTATAAAAAACCCTAAAATAGTAAAAACCATGAAAAACCAAAAAAAATCCAAAAAAAATCCATTAAAATCCCTAAAAACGCAAAATAAAACAAAAAACACTGAAAACCCCTAAAAATCATAACACCCCATTAAACTTTAAAAATCCCTAAAATCTATAAAACTTCTAAAAAATCTAAAACCCATCAAAACACCTAAAACATAAAAAAACACAAAAAACCTATAAACACTTAAAAACCCAAAACCCCCCTAAAAATTGAAATAAACAATAAAAACCTAACAACATTAAAACCCATAAAAATTTAGAAGAACCCATAAAACCCTAAAAATAACAAAAAACTATAAAACCAAAAAAAATTAAATTTCCCCTAAAATTCCTTCATAAAATAAAACCCCTAAAACCCTGAAAACCCCATGAAAACAAAGAAAAAACCCATAAAACCCTAAAGAATAAAAACACACAAAAAATCACTAGAAACACTTTAAATTGATAAGAAAATTATAAAATTGTAAAAAATCTTTAAAAACACTAAAACCAAAAATACCCTAAAACAATTAAAACCCTAAAACCCTAAAAAATCTTAAAATTCCCAGAAATACCGAAAACCCTAAAAACCCTAATAACTATAAAAATTATAAATGATCCCAAAAATTTCCTAAAGATGTAAAACCCCTAAAAGCCTTTAAAAACCCCTGAAAATCATAAAACCCCTAAAAACCCAAAAACCCCTAAAAACAATAAAAACCATAAAACCACTAAAATCTATAAAAACACTTTAAACCCCTTTAAACATTAAAAAACTCTAAAAACCATAAAAACCCTAAAAAATAAAAAAACCATAAAAATATAAAAACCCTAGAAACCCTAAAAGCCCATCAAATCCCTAAAATCCTTCAAAATCCATAAAACCCTATGAAACATAAAAACCAAAATTCTTATAGAATTCCCTAAAAATTTATGAAATTAAAAAACCCATAAAAACATCAGAAAATGACAAAACCCCTAAAACACATAAAACCAAAAAAATCCATAAAAAACTGAAAGCCACTAAAAAATATAAAAATGATTTAAACCCCTAGAAATGTTAAAACAATCTAAAAACATTAAAAACATAAAAATCTAAATAAACCCCTAAAGACCCAATAAAACCAAATAATCCTAAAAACATTGAAAACCGTCAAACCTTACAAATATCTAAGAATTCTCAAATACCATTAAAATGTTCTAGAATTCATGAGAACATAAAAACTATAAAAAACATAAAACTACTAAAAACCATAAAAAATCCTAAAACCCACTAAAAACTACAAAAAAATATGTAAAACCCTCAAAATATTAAAAAAATATGAAAACCATATGGTTTTTATCGGTATATTTGTTCCCCTTTTCTATCTTATGGTCCCTATAATCACTTCCAAAGCAGTGTATTTTGTTGTTTTGAAAGAAAAAGTTTCATTAATATTCTGGTTATTAGTTTTTTTAGGGTTTTTTATGGATTATTAATATTTTATGTTATTTAGGGTTTTTAGGGATTTTAAGATTTTTATGGTCCTTTTGGATTTTTTGGGCTTTTGGAGTTTTTTTTGGATTTTAATAGGATTTTAGAATTTTTAACATTTTTAAGTGTACTATAGATTTTTATAGTTTTAGTGGGTTTTTATGGTTTTTATGGTTTTTAAGGATTTTTTAGATTTTTTTTGTGTTTTTTAGGGTTTATTATTATTTTATATAATTTGAGGGATTTTAGGGGTTTTCATGGGTTTTTTGGGTTTTAGGGGGTGAAAGAGGTTCAAGACCAGGTGAACCTGGCCCCCCAAAAAATATATAAAAAAGAGCATCGCCAAGGAAGATGTCACAAGGGGGGATTACAAACTCGGGTGTGCATCTCACCCTTCATATCAGACTCCACAAATCGAAGGCAGCACGCTGTGGCCACGTGTGACCATATCGAGATCCTCTCCGCAATCGCCTGTTTGGAAAGCGCATCTGCAACCGAGTTAGCCTCCCGGTAGGTGTGTGTGACATGAAGGTTGAGCCACTGGTAGGAGGCAAGGCACTCCATCCATTGCGGGAGGATCCTCCAAGGGATGCGCTCTGATTTGGCCTTGAGAGTAGCCACTGCAAGCATGGAGTCTGATTCAAGCCAAAGGGTATTCCAGCCAAACTGTCCAGCAAACTCAATCGCCTTAATCATGGCCCAAAATTCTTCCTCAAGGGCACACCCATTTCCGATAAAGTTTTTATGGGTTTTAAGGGTTTTCTTAATATTTAGTTTTTTTTTACATTTTCTAAGTGGTTTTATGGGTTTTTATAGTTTTTAAGGGTTTTATGGTTTTTAGGGTTTTCAGGGTTTTTTGGTTTTTTATGGTTACAAAAAAATTTAGGCCTTTTGTAGGATTTTTATGGTTTTTAATGTTTTTTTAGGCGTTTTAGTGATTTTATGGGATTTTGGGGTTTTTAGGGTTTTTAGAGTTTCTCATTATATTTTGGGACTCTTTATGTTTTTAGGGTTCTTAGTTTCTAGGGTTTTTAATTTTTTTAGATTTTTTAATGTTTTTTTTTGTTTTAATGGTTTTTAGAGTTCTTAGTGGTCTTAGGTGTTTTAGGTGCTTTTAGGGGTTTTAAGGTTTAAGATGTGTTATAGTTTCTTGGGGGTTTCTACTGCTTGTAGGGGATTTCACGTTATCAAGGATTTATAGGTATTTTTTAGGATTTTATGGTTTTTATGTATTTTTAGGGGTTTTGGGGGTTTGATGGGTTTTTATGGGTTTTAGGTTTTTTCATTTTTTGGGATCTTTTGTGGTTTTAGGTTTTCTGAGTTTTTAGGGTTTTTAAGGGTTTTTTAGTTTTCAACAATTTTAGGGGGTTTAAGGGTTTTTAGAGTTTTTAGAGATTTATGATTTTTATTAGTTTTGGGTATTTTTAAGGTTTTTACATATTTCTATGGTTATTAGGTGTTTTCATGGTTTTTTGGGTTTTTAACACTTTCCTTGATTTTTAGGCCTTTTATGATTTTAGTGATTTTATGTTTTTTAGGTTTTTATGGTTTTCTTGGATTTTTGAGGGTTGGGGAGTTCAGTGGTTTTGAGGTTTTAAGGGTTTAAGGGGATTTTTCTATTTTTTGTTTTTTTTGTATTTTTTTAGGTTAATAAGTATTTTATAGTTTTTCAACATTTTTAGGGATTTTAAGGGTTTCTGGAATATTTTTTGGTTTTATGGGTTTATGGGTTTTCAGGGTTTCCAATGTGTTTAGGTGATTTTATAAATTTTATGGTGTTTTTAGGGTTTTTATGGGATTTTATTTTTCTGGGGTTTTTAAAGAAATTTTTATGATTTTTTTGGTCTTTAGGGATTTTGAGGGGTTTTGAGGGGTTTGGGACTTTTTAATGGTTTTGGTGTTTTTATAATTTTTTATTATTTTTAGGGGTTTTTTGGGTTTTTTGGGGTCTTTGAGTTTTATTATGGTTTTTTAGATTTTTTAGATTTTTTATATTTTTTAGGGGTTTAAGGGGTTTTATTTTTTTTAGTTGGATTTTTGTTTTTATGGTTTTGAGATTTTATGAGTTTTATTATCAGTAGGGGGTTTTCTTGGGTTTAAAAATTTCTTTATGTTTTTAATGATTTTTGTGGTTTTTTAGATTTTTAAAGGTTTTTACAGTTTTTAGGGATTTTAGGTATTTTGTGGAGTTTTAGGGTTGTCCAATGATTTTTAGGGCAGAATAGGTTTAGTACTAGGCAAGCCTAGCCCCCAAAATATCAAAGGAAAACAAAAGTACAAGACCATGGTAGGGGTCGGGTCAATCGACCCATACCCAAAAAATAATCCCCAAAAGGAAAACAAAAAAAGAAAACCAAGGAACAGAAAAAGACACTGCAGACCGAACAAACAAGCACCTCATCATGCGTCCTCCCATCCATAAGGATCCCCGTATGCACCCTACCCAGAGGAGGCATCCGAGTCCACCGTCTCCTATTAAAATGACTCGTACTAATTGAGGAAGTTAGTATAATACCTCCTGAGTCGCTTCTTCTACAGCTTCCTATCTGATCGATCATTGGCAAGAGAATCCTCCACAACTTCGGAAGCCTTCGAGGAAGCCCTTTTAGCCATTGGTTTTGGAAGGGAGGTATAGACTTTCCTTTCCCTCCTCTTGGAAGGGGAAGCACTCCCCCTCCTAATACTGTGAAGGACATCATCAGCACTCACCACCTTGGGGCTCCCCTCCTGCCTGGAACCAACATCTGCGGGCTTAGACATCCTCTTGGATTCCGAGGTCCTGAGTCAGGATGGACTGAGACATCCATCAAGGTCCTCCTCCTCCAATTCTTGAGCGTGTTTGCATCACTGAAGTCATTATGGTCCCCAATGAAAAAATCATATTTGAAATCTTCATCAATGTTATCCCAGTCAAACATTACCTTCAATTTTTGTTGTGGCAGATTCTCTAATCAGTGTTGCTCAAGGGGGGTTCCAGAACCGTCCAACATGATCATATCAGCGAGTTTAACACAGGGAGGTAGCTTTTCAAATAAAATAAGCTCCTTTCCTAAACTCTGTTGCACCACAGTCCGCCCAATAGCAGAAGGGGCCACATTACGCAACTCCTGTTCCAGCATATGATCAGATGGGGTGGCCTTGGTACCACCTAAATCATCACCCAGGATATTTATGGTTGTCTCTTCAAAGTGTATGTCAAAGATCTGCCTCTCCTCATCAGACTGATCATCAACCAGTGACTCTGTACACTCCCCCTCCTATAGGTCAACCACTGCAAATGGTTTAGATGTGAGTACCAGGTCATATTCTAACTCCTGACCATTTGCCTCGGCAGAAGCGACATTCGTCAGCAACCCCTCCATCCTTATCCCCTCAGAACCTAGACTGGTAATTTCACTGCACATCCCACTCAGAACCATCTGCAAGCAGTCATCAACAGCCATATCCTTCTCAGGAACCACCTCCACCACCCCACTAGAAGAATGGGCAACACCTTCCTATCTTAAATCAGCCTTCAAATGCTTGAAACAGTCCTTTACCAAGACCCCTCCATCCTCATTCCCTCATTTTTAGTGTTTTTCATATCTTTTAGGTTCATTATATGGTTTTAGGGTTTTCTTGGGGGTTTTAGGATTTTGACGGTTTCTTAGAGTTTGTTAACATTTTAGAGGTTTTAATGGTTTTTATATTTATAGTGGGTTTTTAGTTTTTATTTAGGTTTTAGAGGTTTTTATGGTTCCAATGGGTTTTCAAGGTTTTTAGGATTCTTTATAAATTTAGGTATATTTAGAAATTTTAGGGTTTGTTTTTATTTTTATGGTTTTTATGGTTTTTAATGTTTTCAAGGATTTTAAGGGTTTATTAGGGTTTTGGGTTTTCAGTGGGTTTTTAGTATCCCTAGGAGATTTAGTGATTTTTATAGTTTTATATGGTTTTTAAGAATTTTAGATTTTTTATCATTTTTAGGGGGATTAAGGTTTTTTAGAGTTTTTAGTGATTTTTAAGGTATTATGGGTTTTTACCATTTTAGGGGGTTTATTGTTTTCATGGATTTTTAGGGAATTTTTAGTATTTTAATGGTTGTTATGGTTTTTAGGGATTTTTAATGTTTTAATAGATTTTGAGGGTTTGGTTTTTTTTTGTTTTTTGGTTTATTATCGTTTTTAGGGATTTTTTTTGTTTTTTATGTTTTTACAGTTTTTTAACGATTTAAGGGTTTTGAGGGGTTTAAAAGTTTTTACTAATTTTTATGGGTGTATAGGGTTTTTATGGTTTTTATGGGGTTAATTGTTTTTAGGATTTTTTTCATGGTTTTTAGGGTTTTTATGTTTTATGTGTTTTTAGGTATTATTTATGATTTTCATGGTTTTTAGGGTTTTTACAATTTTTATGGATTTTGAGGGTTATTTGGGGTTTTCTAGGTTCATAGGGATTATATTTGTTTTCAGGTTTTTTATAGTTTTTTTTTGAGTTTTTAGGGTTTTTTTAGTTTTTTAGGGGTTTATGGTTATTTATAATTTTTATCATTTTTAGGGGTTTTATAATTTTAAGTGCATTTTAGGGGTTTTTCATGGTTTTTAAGGTTTTCCCCATTTTTAGTAATTTTAGGGTTTTTATGATCTTTTATGGTTTTTTATATTTTTAGGGATTTTGTGCGTATTTAGGGTTTTCAAGGTTTTTTATGTTTTTTATGGGTTTAGGGTTTTTATCATTTTTTTATTTTTATTAGATTTTTTCATATTTTTTTAATGTTTTTATCATTTTAGTGGTTTTTTGTTTTATAGAGTTTATAGTTGTTTTATGGTGTTTATGATTTTATAGGGTTTTTATGTTTTAGGTGTTTTTATAGTTTTTAGGTGGTTATTAGGGTTTTTAGGTTTTTTACGTCTTCAGGGATTATTAGGGAGTTTTAGATTTTTTTCTTATTTTTTCTATATTTTTTAGGTTTTTTAGGGATTTTGAATGTTTTAGGGATTTTCAAGGTTTATTAGGGTCTGTCATAATTTTTATGATTTTTTTGATTTTTGAGGGTCTTTTTTAACATTTTAGGGTTTTTTATGTTTTTTATTTTTTTTAAATTTTTTAGGGTTTTAATGGTTTTTTATAGTATTTAGTGGGGTTTTAGGGTTTTTTAAGTGTTTTAGGGTTTTATATATTTTTAGGGGTTTTAGGGTTTTAGACGTCTGTTAAGTTTTTTTGGGGTTTTTTTACTATTTTAGTGTTTTTTAGTGATTTTTTAGGATTTTATGGGATTTTTGGTTTTATGGTTTTTATGGATTTTTAGGGTTTTTGTGGTTTTTGGAGTATTTAGGATTTTTGATGTTTTTAGGGTTTTTAGGGGATTTTTTTGGTCTCTGGGTTTTTTTGAGTTTTATGGGTTTAAATGTTTTTTTAAAATTTTTAACCATTTTGGGGGTTTAAATGGTTTTTGGAGTTTTTCGTGACTTTGAGGGTTTTGAGGGTATTGTAATGTTTTTAGTGGATTGTATGGTTTTCATGGTTTTAAAAGATTTTTAATAATTTTAGGGATTATAAAATATTTTTAGTATTTTTATGCGGTTTAGGTTTTCCAGGTTCATTATTTATTTTTAGAGTTTTTAGGGAATATCATGGTTTTAGGGGTTTTTTAAAATTTTCAGAGTTCTCGGGTTTTTATGTTGTCAGTGGATTTTTTTGTTTTTTTTTTGATTTTTAAAGTTTTTTAGTGTTTTTAAATTTCTTAAGGGTTTTTATTTTTTTTGGGATTTTTAGGTATTTTATCATTTTTCAGGGATTTTTAAAAATTTTAGGGTTTTATGGTTTTCTAGTGTTCTTCATGGTTTTTAGGTATTATTATGTTTTTAGGATATTTTTGGGATTTTTTAGGATTTTTTGGTTTTTAGGGTTTTTTGGGATTTTGATGTGCTCTAGAGGTTTTCAGGGTTTTTGTGGGTTTAATGGATTTAGTGTATTATGATGTTTTATGGGTTTTTTTAATTTTTAGGTATTTTAAGGTTTTTATTCTTTTTTAGGGGTTTATGGTTTTTTATTTTTCTTAGTGATTTTTAGGGGTTTTGTGTTTTTTGGGTATTTTAATGTTTTAGGGGATTTCATGGTGTTTAAGGGGTTTTCTGGTTTTTTTAGGGTTTTTAAATTTTCAGGTATTTTTTAGGATTTTTGTGTGTTTTAGGGTTTCTTATGGTTTTTATGGATTTTTAGGGTAATAAGGGTTTTTCAGGGATTTAGGGTTTTTAGGGATTTTATGGTTTTTAAGGAATTTTTGGTTTTTATGATTTTTTTGAGTTTTTTTCAAAGAAAAATATAGAATGATATAGAAAATGGAAAATGAATTGACAATACTCAACGATCACCCAAGGGTGGAACAATTGGACCAAGGGGAAAAAGAAATAAAATTAATGAACAACCCCAAGATAAAGGCTAGATTTCCACGCTACACTATATTTATCCACAATAAAAACTCTCCACACATCCATGGCCAGACACACCCTCACCATGTATGAAACGAATTTCACCACTAACCAAAAGTAGTTCCATAGAAGCCCCAACACCAAGAAAGCCCAAGCAATAATAATTTGGGTGGCACCTCTTTTTGAAACACATCATTACATTCCTGCAACAAAGACTGAAAAACATGTTGGAAAGTAGATACCAAGTCATTAGTGTTCAACATCACCTCTTTTTACATATGTACTAAATGGTTTTTCTGAGAAATCAAATCTTAGTTAATATCAATCTTTTTTGATAACATCACACTTTCCATTCTCTTGAATCTTTTTTACCTCTTGATTTTTCTTTTCACACTATTTATTTTCTTATATAATTTTCTCCTTTTCCCTCATTCTTTTTTCACTCTTTTTTCCCTCATCATTCATTTTTTTTATTTTATCTCAAAATGAGATCTTTAAAAAAATTTGTGGTAAATCAGGATTAGTTTTATAGGTTCCCCTCAGAGTATAAAAAATTTGTTTTTTAAAACCATCATGTGTCAAACGCCAATCATATTTTCATGGCCAACCTTGAATTTTCATGCCGTAATTGGTACCACATCATAGAGTACATCATCACTATACTTTCCAATGGTGAATAAGACCTTCACCTAGTTGGTGAACTTCATCTCTCAATAATAATTCAACCACTAAATCTGGTAAAGATATTGTTTCATCAATGTCGAGAGTCTAAAATTCTTCACTAATTCAGTGCTTCTCGCATTTCCAAAACATCCTCCATCAATAATAATAATATATACCTTTCCATGGATCTTGAATTGATATGAAAAATGTACCCTCACTCTTCCTACTCTCTAATGGTCATTTGTGTATTTATAACTCACCTAGTGATAATAATATCACCATCTTTTTAAAATTGTCCATTGTCAACTTCAGGGGATTCCTCCTCTGAGCTCTCTCAATCGGTCTACCATTATCCATAATTTATATGGTCATTGTGCTCTGGTTTGGGAATTCACTAGAAATGGAACCCCTTCCTTTACATTTGAAACATCTAATATCATGATTAATTATTTAGTGAGTATCAACAATAGGTTTCTTAGAAGGAAGAATTACCTTGTCACCTTTGATATCAATCACTTATTTTTCCAATGAAGGTTCTCCAATCTATTTCATTGAACTTCTCCATGGAGTGAAATGGGAATTCCCTCATATTTATCCTCATTTTGATTTATTTCTCAATCATGGTGGATTTGTGCATCATATCATTTATCTTCACATGGGGGTATATATCCACTTTATATGAAATCTCCCAATTGATTCAATAAAAAACTCCACCATGGTTACCTCTATATCCTTTTCAATGTTTGATTAAAAGATGGAAATTTTAATATCCTTGTAGTTATTTTCAACACTCTTACTCCCTTGTTTGAGGCATTATAGCTTGTTGTGGAGATTTATAAGTTAGTGCGAGGGAAAAAAACTCTTCCAGATCGAAAACTAAATGTGTTCCCAAGTATGTATATGATGGCCTCTATATTTATCTCTCTCATTTTAATGTTGATCCCAACATATTGATGAATAATAAATGAATTTATAGGACAAAAATTTTACCTTTTTCACATTGGAATAGGTCTGACAAGAGAATACTTAAATATATGCATCTTCCATTCGAAGTATGCTTCCAGATCAATTTTCCCTTGAAATGAATGGGCCTTCACCATGACACATCCAAGGATTTTATCCTCATGTGGTCTTCATTGTCTTCATTTAGGTTTTTGTAACATCCTCCTCCTTCGTGGGAAATCCTCAAATTTATTTATATCCTCCTCGATGATGTGCTGGGAACGTGGTTCCAGAGCACTCCATGGATTATCATGGATCATATACGAATTTGGTTGATTTTTTAGGTTGTCAATCCACTCATGTAGCACCTCTAACCTCTATCAAGAAACATCTTTAAATGACTCACCAATGCTTTCATTCAGAGTGATGTAGATTATGGTGTTCGAGATCTACTTTAACTTCCTTCATCACTATAATGAGAATTATATTCCTAAGATCTTATTCCATGATATATAACAAAAACACAAAAACAAATTGGGATAAACAAATTCAATTACACAAAAACACACACTCACACATGCTAAGACACACACACATATAGGATGTACATATTAATTCACACAATATGTACACACTCATGTACAAAAAGATACACACTCACATGACAAATATCTACACACTCGCACACACAAGGATGCACACTTACCCATGAAAGATATACACACTCACACAAACAAGGATACAAACTCGTGAGTATTTTGTTATTATTTAACATCACTATCAACACTCAATTAAAATATCAAACTATTATGAAATATAATAGCTAGTTTAGGGTGAATAAGTGACACTAATCATTTAAAAATCAAGATCGTATTGGGGGTTGTTTTAATAAAACCTATTTGAGTGGTAAAGGGTTACAAAATGGTAAAGGGTGGAAAATGGTGAATGGGTGTAATGGGGGTTTTTTCCAATTATACAAGATAAGAAAAATTAAAAATGATATGAGCCAAATATGATACAGTTATTAAGTAAAATTATGGATAATGTTATGTATGGAAATTTATGGGGCTAATATTGAAAATCATAAAGAGGTAAAGAATTAATTATATCTGCAATTTTTTTTATTATTTTCAAATCTTCCCAAAAATATTTCTTCATAGTGTTTTAAAGCACAAGAAGATGAACAATAAATAAGCTGATTTTATTTTAAAATCTATCAAAAAATGGATGTTCTTAGTTTTGAAAATAACAAAATGAAGAGTTGAGATATTTTTTTTGATTTTTTCTAGATACTTATCACATATACAAAATCCAATGATAAAAGAAGATGGATGAGTAATTCACCCAATGTAAAAGATTTCCAACTTGCACAACTACGCCAATTCTGGAGGTCTTCAAAGAATGGGTTAGGGGGAATGAGCGGATAATATGGAATTATTAGAAGGAAAAAGGTAAAAATTAATTTAAATAAAGGTATATAATTCTACTGTGTTAACCGTATCTCTAATACAAATAGATACGGGACACTCGAGGTAGCCTGATCTTCAAGGCATTGGGCGGAGGATGGGGAATATGGTTTGGGGCTAAGTGTCAAGTGATGGGTATGGATAGTAGATGCAAGTAGTCAGCAAACACTATAAGGAGTGTGACCTACTACTTAAACGACACACTAGAGGGAGGGATGCAATGGACAATCCACGAAACATTGTACTTGGCTTGAGGAACAGAATTGGGGACATTGAGATATTAGATCACTGAACTAAAATGTAGATCAAAAAAGAAAGAATGCACAAGAGAATGGGGAAACAAAAAAAATCCTGACATGACAGAGAGAAACAAATCATAATCTATCTATTATAATCATAATCAATGCAACTTCCATGGGGGTATCCATTTATAGCAAAGGGGAAATATAATAGTCAAGGGTATAATACCCTAAAGTTATAAAGGGTAAACCCACTTTGTTCCCTTAATGTAAAAAAGATAAAGTCTACCATATACTTTTTTGGAAAAGTGGCACATATCTTTCCAAATATAGACCATCAGATTTCACTTTGAGTTCCTCACCCATCATATTTGACTTTGGTCTCTAAAGATGTCATTCTATAATTATCCATGTACGAAAGGCTTCCAAAATTTTTATAACCATGTGGACCAAGATTTAATTATATTTTTTTGGATTGAATAAGTGAGATCATAGACCCATTTTCTCCATCCATTCAAGGTAAGACCCATTAGGCCTTCAATGAAGCGAGATGCGAACACATTGTAGAATTTGACCAATTTAATCCCCCTCACATCATCGGGCCTTGAAAATCCAACTCATCTTCCTAGGAAATCGAATCGGTTTCATCGACATAGCTCTCATCAACCCCTAAAAACCCTAAAATAATAAAAATCCTAAAAAACACATAAAAATCACAAAAACCCTAAAAACCATAAAAACATTGAAAGACCCAAAAAACTCTAAAAACAACTGAATACCATAAAACTGATAAAAACCTTAAAAATTCATAAAACCCATAAAATATTTAAAACATCTAAAAACTATAAAAAACCATTAAACCCCTAAAAATATAAAAAACTATAAAAACCCTTAAAAATAAATACTCAAAAAACACTAAAAACCTCAAAATACAAAAAAACCCCTAAAACACTAACAACCCCAAAAATCCCGAAAACCCCTAAAACCCATCAAAATTCATATAAACCATAAAAACCATAAAAATCATAAAATATCCCTAAAATCCCCCAAAAATGTAAAATACCTTAAAACCATAAAAACCCCATGAAAAAAAACCTAAAAAAACTTAAAAACCTTAAAAACATAAAAACCATAAAACCTCTAAAAACCACTAAGACCCTTATAAAAACAATCAATCCAAAAACAATCCCTAAAAGTCCCCAAAAATCAAAAAACCCTAAAAACTAGAAAACCCAAAAAATACAAAAGAATCCCTAAGATACCCAAAAAACCCTAATAGAGCCTAAATAATCCAATAAAACCACCAAGACCCCCTAAACACCCTAAATTCCCTAAAACCAATAAAACCACTAAAAACCCTAAAACCCGTAAAAATTTGTAAAAACACTAAGTACCCAAAAAATTAACTAAAATCCCAAAAAACACCTAAAAGTCCTAAAAAATGTTAAAACGCATAAAAACTCTGAAAAATATATAAAATCCCTAAATAAAACCCTATAAATTGATAAAAACCCCAAAATCCCTTAAACGCACAGGACATTCTAAATCCCTCTAAAAGCCACAAAAAACCCTTAAAACCCTAAACTCCATAAAAACATTTTGAAATCCCAAAAAATACATAAATAACCCTAAAATCCCTAAAAATACTTAAAAATTTATAAAAACCCTAAAAAACACCAAATAAATATAATTACCCCTAAAAACGATGAAAAATATTAAAAACCCTAAGAACCTTTAAAAAATTAAAACACCCTAAAAATCCTAAAAGTTCCTAGAAAACACTAAAACACTAAACGACCCTATAACCCCTAAAAACTATTAAACACCATAAAATCCTAGAAACCCTAAAATCAGTTTAAAAACCAAAAAACCAAAACAACCCTTAAAACCCCCAAACCCCAAAAAATAATAAAAAAACCTAAAATACACCTAAACCCCTAAAAAATCCAAAAGAACCAAAAATACTGAATAACCTAAAATCCATTAAATTTCTAGAAATCCCTAAAAACCCAAAAAACATTAAAAAGACCCTAAAACCCTAAAAACCCTTGATCACCATAAAACCCATAAATGCTTTAAACCCATAAAACCATAAAACCCTAGAAAACTAAAAGACTCTATAAACCAACTAAAAAGACTAAAACAATTCAAAGTAGTAAAAGACTATAAAAAATTAAAAACTATAAAAAAAAATAAAGAAACACTTAAAAACAATAAAACAAAAAAACCCTAAAAATAACTAAAAACCCTAAACTCCCTCAAAATCACTAAAAAACCTCAAAATAATAAAATCCCTAAAAATCCCTAAAAATATATAAAACCCTAAAAACCCTAATAACATAAGAAAACCATAAAAACCTAAAAATATTTAAAGCCTAAAAACACTAAATAATGATTAAACTTCTAAAAAACCTGAAAACCTGTAAACCATCATGACCCTTAAAAACAAAAATAATCCCCCAAAAATCCTAATAGACCCTAAAACCCTAAAAACCCTAAAACCCCTAGAAACACTAAAAAAATAGAAATCCACTAAAAATTTTAAAACCCCTAAAATTAACTTAAACCTATAAAAGATCATAAATAACCGAATAAACCATACAAAACCCCTTGAAAACCATAAAACCCCTAAAACCATAAAACCCATAAAAACACTAAAACCCATAAAAATACTAAAACCATAAAAATTAAAAAAACCTAAAACCCATGAAAATCCAAATAAAACCCTATAAAACACTAAAAACCCTTTAAAACACAAAACCCCTAAAACAGTAAAACCATGAAAACCTCAAAAAATCCACAAAACCCTTGAAACCGTTAAACCCATTAAAAACCCATAAAAACCACAGAAAATACCTAAAATAAATAAATAAAAATAAACCCCATAAAATTCCTTAAAAATCACTTGAAACCCAAAAAACCCCAAAAAATATAAAAACTCTAAAATTATTAAAACCCTAAAAAACTTAAAAAATCTCTATATCCCCCTAAAACACCTAAATGACCCTAGAAATCCCTAAAACACTAAATAGTCCTAAAAACCCCGAAAAGACCATAAACACCCAAAAAACACTAAAAATTATTAAAAAATATAAAAAACCTAAACAAACACTAAAACCACAATAAAAACCCCTAAAACATTAAAATACCTAAATACCCATAATACCCTAAAAACTAAAAAACCCAAAAAACACTGAAAATAATAAAACCCCTTAAAATATTGAAAACCCTAAAAAATAAAAATACCACAAAACCCTAAACACCCTTGAAAACCATATAAACCCCTAAAAACCTTAAAAATCCAACCCCCCCCCCCCCCAAAAAAATACAACTAATAAAAAAATCTAAAAAACCATAAGACATCTAAAAATGTTATAAAACTCTTAAAAACCTTAAATACCCTAAAAACCTAGAAAACCCTAAAAATAAAGAACACCAAAAACCCCTAAAAACCATGATAAAAACCTAAAACCATCAAAATTAATGAAACCCCAATAACCCCTAAAACCATAAAAATCCTTATAAATACTTTACAATCTCTATAAACATAAAAAAACCATGGATCAAATAAGAAGACAATAAAAACATTAAAAATAATAAAACCCCAAAAAACCTAAAAATGATAAAAATCATGAAAACCCTAAAAACCCCTTAACACCCTTAAAAACACTTAAAATCCAAAAAACCCTAAAAAGACCCCAAAAACCCCAAAAAACCTAAAAATACTAAAACCCAACTAAAAACCATAAAAAACCCTAAAAAACTATAAAACTCTAAAATACCCTAAATAACCCAATAACCCACAAACCCTTTAAACATCCTAAAGCCCTTAAAATCCTAAACAACCCTAAAACCCAAAAAACCATAAAATAATCATTAAAAAACTCTAACCCCCTAAGACCATATAAAAAATAAAAAAATTAAAACCCCAAAACCCCTAAAAAATAAATAACCAAAATACACAAAATAAAATCACAAAACCCCTAAAACCATCTTAAAATTGTTAAAAATCCATAAAATCCCCAAATAACCCTTTAAACTGGTAAAAAAATTAAAAAACCCTAAAATCCTATTCGCCCACGATTTCTTGGCTATGTTTTCATTTCTTCATTCCTATTTTTGTTGGCCTACGGTCCACCAGTTAACCTCTGGGTGAATTTTTTTTACTTCAATTCTATTTATTTTATATACTTCTTTCTATTTTCCTTTCAAAAAAATCCCGAAAAATAATAAAAACTCCAAAAATGTGTAAACAATCCAAAAAACCGTAATAACAGTAAAACCTAAAAGCCAAAAATTACTTAAAACCCCCAAAACCTTCAAAAGACCCTAGAAAACTCTAAAAAACTAAATGACACTAAAACCCCTAAAACACTAAACGTATATAAAAAAATCCTAAAAGCCTAAAAATTTATTAAAACCCTTAAAAACCTAAAAAAACCCCATAAAACCCCTAAAACTGTAGAAATCATGAAAAACATAACAAACATAACAAATATCAAAAACACTAGAACCCAAAAAATAATAAAAAATCCCTAAAAACTATAAAACACCTAAAAACATTAAGAACCCTTAAAAACCTAAATGACCAAAAAACCCTAGAAACCTTTAAAATTGTAAAAAAAAACTCAAAAACCATTAAAAACACTAGAAAACTGTGAAACCCCTAAAAACCCTAAAAATCCATAAAAAACCACAAATCCAGAAAAATCCTAAATAACCATAAAAATCCCAAAATATGTAAAAACCCTAAAACCTGTGAAATCCCCTATGAAAACATTAAAATCCTAAAAACAATTATATTCTCTAAAAACACAAGAAACACTGAAAACCTTAAAAACCCTAAAACCACTAAGAACCTTTAGAACACTAAAAATCCCCCAAACCCCCCTAAAAGGCCCAAAAAACCTAAAAAAACTATATACCCCTAAAAACCCTAAAAACACTAAAAACCCATAAAATCCTAAAAATCCCAAAATACATTTAAAATAATAAAATAACATATATAACCCAATAAAAAACCCAAAAAACCCCTTAAACACCCTAAAACCCCTTAAACACCAAAACCCCTAAAAATCAATGAAAAATCATGAAAACCTAAATAGCCGCTAAACCCCCTAAAAGCTCTGAAAAATCTCTAAAAACACTAAATAAAAATAAAAATCCCCAAAATACATAAAAATCCATAAAACCCCTAATATATCCAAAAAAATTTAAAAAACCTAAAAATACTTAAAACCCAAAATCCCCTAAAAACCATTAAAAAAACTAAACCCTCTTAAATCCCCTAAAAAACCCAAAAAACCAAAAAACACTAAAAACCCTAAAAACCTAACACCCATAAAAGAACCTAAAACCCTAAAAATCCACTAATAACTATAAAAACCCTTTAAAACCATGAAAATGTTTTAAAAAATCTAAAAACCTCAAAACCCATCAAAAAGTCAAAAAAAAGACTAAAAAAACTGTAAAACCCTAAAAAATTGTAAAAAACATAGAAATCCCCTAAAAATCCTTAAAATTTATAATAAACATAAAACAAAAAAATCATAAAAATACCCTAAAATTCCATGAACACATAAAAAACCAAAAAACCATGAAAACCCCCTAAAAATAAAAAAAAGACACCTAAACACCTAAAAACCCCATAAAAACCGAAAAAACCAACTGAAAACACTAAAAACCCTTAAGGACCATAAAATTTGAAAAAAACTCTAAAAAAACATTGAAAACTCTAAATACCTTGAAATCTTTAAAAAGAATAAAAAATATATAAACCTTAAAAACCCCTAAAACCCCCAAAAAATCTCTAAAAACCCTAGAAAACCCTAAAAACCATAAAAATTTTAAATATCCCTAAAATACCTAGAAATGTAAAAAACCCCTCAAAACCTTGAAAAAATAATAAAATCCATTAAACCCTTAAAAAATTAAATACCCTAAATCCCACAAAACCATAAAACCACTAAAAACACTAAAAATCCTTAAACACTATAAAATTGTTAAAAACTCTAAAACCCCTAAAAATTCAAAAATAACCCTAAAACCCCCAACAAAACCCTAAAACCCTAAAAATCATCAGAATACCTAAAAACCTAAAAACACTAAAAGCATTAAAATCCTAAAAAATATTGAAAAATATTTGAATAGTTAAAAAACCCTAAAAACCCATAAAACCGTTAAAACCCATAAAATAGTCAAATTCACCAAAACACTAAAAACCATCAAAACCTCTAAAAATGTTAAAAAATGTAAAAACAAAAAAAAAAACCCTAAAAAAATAAAAAACCCTAAATGCCAAAAACCCCAAAAAACCGAAAAACCGAAAAACCCATAAAAAACCTAAAAACCCAAAAAAACCATGAAAATCCGTAAAACACCTAAAAATAATTAAAAACTATAAAAATACTAAAATCTACCTAAAAATATAAAAGGATGTAAAAAACCCTAAAAACCTCAGAAAAACCTTAAAAACAATATAAAACACCAAAACCATAAAAACCCAAAAAACCCATAAAAACCATAAAAACTCACTAAAAACACTAAAAATCCTTTAAAACCCTAAAAACATTAAAAATACTAAAAACCTCAAAACCCTAAAAAACTCACAAAAAACATTTTACTTTTTCTATAGAGAATTCCTATGTGTGTAGTTTCTAAAACTTCCACATAAGGAAACCCCCATCCATTAGAACGGATCACTCTAGCGAGATCCCCACCCAAGGAGAATTTGTGGCCAACCGAGATGGCAGGGCATCTTTGAGTTTGATAACCTTTTTGGCGATTATTTTACACAGTGATTTGTCATTATAGGTGGGTTATGCCTCATGTTTCCCACCCGGTCAAGAACTAGGTGACATGACAAGATGAATGGATCCCTTGGGAAGGATAAATTCACTCAATAGTATACTTCAAGGAATAGAAACTCGTAACTCCCAAAGAACAACATTGGTATGCTCCTAACATTCCCCATTTTTTTTTCACCGAAGCGGTAACTCACAAAACCCTTAAAACACAAAAAAACCATAAAAACTCTAACAAACCATAAAAACCATAAAAACCCTAAAAACCAAAAAAAATCCATAAAATCCCTTAAAATCATAAAGCCTGTAAAAATCAAAAAAAAAAGACCTAAAGACCTTTAAAAAGTAAAGATCCCTAAAAACCCATAAAAACCCATAAAAACCCCCAAAAACTATAAAATAATAAAACTATTAACTCCAATAAAACCACTAAAAACCCACAAAACACTAAAAAACCATAACAATACTTAAAATAAAAAACATTAAAACCCTAAACACTCAAAAAAACCACTAAAAACCAAAAAAAAACTGCTAAAGCACCCCCAAACCCTCAAAATCCCCAAAAGAAGTAAATAATTATATTAATAATAAAAGTACAAAAAAGCATTAAAATCCCTGAAAACGTAGAAAATAGTAGAAATCCTAAAAACCCATGAATCTATAAAAACCCCAAAAAAATTTAAAAACCATAAAATTGTCTAAAAACTATAAAAACCCTTAAAACCCATAAAAACATTAAAATTTCTAAAAAACCTTAAAACCCTTTAAAAAACACTTAACACCCGAAAAAGAAACAGAAACCCTAAAAACACTAAAAACATTAAAACCCCTAAAACC
Source organism: Viscum album (assembly GCA_963277665.1). Classification (NCBI taxonomy): domain Eukaryota; kingdom Viridiplantae; phylum Streptophyta; class Magnoliopsida; order Santalales; family Viscaceae; genus Viscum; species Viscum album. The sequence goes on from OY728156.1 coordinate 124,583,245, forward strand.
CTAAAAATCCCAAAAGACCCAAAAAACTAGAAATACCTTAAAAATCCTAAAAATCCCTAAAAATATGATAAGAGACCCTCGAGGTGGATATATATTCCTGATGTAGGTTGGATAATGAAGGAATCGGTTCAAGGCTGTGTTTCGAGTGATGGTTGTTGATAATGGATGAAAGTAGTCAACTAATTCTATATAGAGTGTGACCTACTACTCAGACAACACACTCAAGGGAGGGATGTGATGGCCAATCCACAAAACAATGTAATTGGGTTGAGGCACAGAGTTGGGGACTTTGTGATCTTGGATCACCAAACTAAAATTTAGATCGACAAGGTAAGAATGTACAATATTAAGGGGTAAATATAACAATGCTCACAAAATTATAGATAAAAACATAATCTATCTATTATAATACTGAATAAAAACATGTGCAATGTGGGTGGCTAGTTATATCCAAGGGGAGATACAATAGTGAGGGTCTAATACCCTAATGTCCTAAAGTATAAACCTACTTTGTTCACTTAAATTCAAAAAGATAAATTATACCGATGTCTTTTTTGTAATATTAGAACATAACTTTTTAAATATATCCAACTGGATTTGACTTTGAGTTCTTAGACCACTATATTTGACTTTAGTGTCCAAAGATTACATTCTAGAATTATACATGAGGGAAAGGCTTCCAAAATTATTGTAACCATGTGGTACAAGATTTAGACATCATGTTTCATCTTGAATAATTGATATAATAGGGCCATTTTCTCTATACATACAAGGAAATACCCATTGGATCATTAATGTAGTGATATGTGTGCCCATTGTATCATTCCACCTCCTTAATATCTCTTGCATCAGTGAAAATTTCAAATCTAACTCCACATCTCAGTAAATTGAATATGTGTCTGCAAAATTGTTCTTATCATCCCTCATCTTAAAAATGATTTTTCCTTGACTCTTTATACACTGCACCCAAAAAAGGATAAAGATCAAAAACGTTGAAAGTAGAAATTACACTATACTCACTTGGGAAGCCTATATTGTAAGAATATTTTTTAATCATATCAAGCATTCAAAAGTTTTCTTCTACTCCTACAATGAGTTTTTAATTCTGATTGTCATGAAATCTCTCCTTTTGAATATGAATCTAAGATAATTTTTTGGACTCTAAAAACAATTTCTTATGACCCTTGTTTCATGATCAACATATATCTTTGTTATTTGATTGATATTTATTCTTTTCCTTTTTATGTACATGATGAATTATTCACACCCTTTTACATCCATAATAGTTTATTCTAACCTTGGTAAAGGGACTGGATCAGTAGGGGAAAGTGGGTTAAATCCATTAACAATTTTAAATGAAGACTATTGAGTGGTGGAATTATTAGCTCTGTTATATGAGAATTCCACATGTGTTATAAACTCCTTCCAATCCTTGAGATTCTTCTTAATAATTTTCCGTAAAATAGATGATAGTTTCTAACTCACAACCTATGTTTTCCCATAATTTTTCAGATTAATATTAGTTTAGAATTGTTACTTTGTTCATTGTTTTCTCTTAAAGGATTTAAAAAAGTAACTGAGAAATTTTGTATCCCTATCTAAAATATTCATCATATCCATTCAATGGAGTTGGAATACTTCTTGAAAGAAAATAATTAAAATTTTAGTGGAATATTCTATTTTTTTAGAATGAATACAATGTTCCATTTTATAAAATTGATCCACTACAACAAAAATATAATCTATCCCTATCCTGGTTCTTGGTAACCCCATAATAAATTCTATTGATATTTCCTCCCAATTGGTGTTGGCGATTGGTAGAGGAAGATATAATCCATGTGGGTCCGTTTTATATTTGGATTTATGGTATACGATGAACATTCCCACGAAAATTTTAACATCTATAGACACCCTAGGAAAATAAAAATGAATACTAAGAACACTTAATGTTTTTAAGACACAAAAATACACTAGTAAACCAGCATAAATTGACTCATTTAGTAAAATTAAATAGATATAGAAACAAGGAACGAAAATCTTATGAATCCGGAATAAGAATCCATCATGTAAATAAAAAGTTTCCAAAAAAAATCTAGGTTTACAATGACCAAAAATTTTACCAAAATCATTATCAGTTTCATATAAATCCTTAATATATTAAAAACCAAGGAGTTTTTAATCCAAAAAATATAAAAGATAATATCTATATGAATGTGAATAAAACATGGTATTTTATTTACCTTTTTATGATTGATTACATATGGAAATGATTAAAAGAATTCTATCCATATAGAAATTCTTACATTTAGTTTATGTTAAATCTTAAGGTAATTAAGTGACTTATGATCAGAATGTATCAAAAATTATTTTAGCCAAATATAATGATTCCAATATTTTGATACTCTATAAAATGCATACAACTCTTTATCATATATATTTTAGTTTAGAGATAGTCCCTTTAACATCTCATTAAATAAGGAAATATAGTTAAATTATTTCATGGTTACTCCTCCTATGCCAATTCCACTTTCATCACATTCAATTTCAATGGTCTTATGTAAGTACAATAGAAAAGGTAGTGGATCATGGGTGAGTCTCTCTTAGAGTAATTAAAATGCATTTTCTTAAGTTTCCCCACATTTGAATGGAAAATTCTATCAAATAGATGTGGGATTCGACCACTCCCTAAGGACTTGGGCATTCCAAATATCAACCTGAACTCTATTACCTCGTACAAAAAATACAAAGAAAAAAATTACTAAGTAACAATTAAAACTTTTAAATGATTCCATACAAAATTTACTTTCATAACACATCCCTTACTTTTCTTAAGTGATCTACATGTTCCTTAAAATTCATTATATACACCAAAATATAATAGAAGAGCTTCATATTCACATAAGACATGATTTATTAACCTCATAGATGATTTAGGTGCATTGGTGTGACAAAATGACATGACTAACCATTCATAAATTCCATGTTTTTTCTTGAATATTGTTTTCCACTCATCTCATTATTTCATCCTAATCTGATGGTAGTCAATTCTTAAATAGATTTTTTAAAAATAGTAGATCCATTTAACACATTTAGAATATCATATATCTTAGTGATATGATGAAGATGCATGAATGTGATGTTATTAATGGATATATATTTAATGAACATTCTCTATTTTCAATCCTTACTATGTAGGAGAATTACTGGTACAACATAGGGAGTAAGTCTCTCTCTGATATATCCCACATCCCAAAAATCTATAACATTCATCTGAATTTTTTTTGTGTCCTCTAGGTTGGTGAGAAATTCAAGATGGTTTAGATGTGATGATCCGATTACAAGGTCGATTTGATTCAAAATACCTCTAAGGTGTTAGAAATAGGGTTTCACATCTTTAAGAAACACGTCATCAAATTCCTAAAAAAATACTCAGCAACATGTGGAAAAGGAGATGGTGAGTCATCAATGTTCAACATATCCTCTTTTTACAAAAGTAATTAAAAGATTTTCCTAGATATAAAATCTTCCATAACCCAAATATTCTTTCCTACATGAAAAATTTATCTCCACATGAATCTTTTTTCCATCTTGAGTTTTATTTTCCCTATATTTATATTCTTCTTTCATTTTCTCATTTTCCCTTGTTCTCCCCTTTCTCATTTTCTCTATTTTATCATCACAAATATTTTATTTCATCACTCTAAAAATGTGATCTTAAAAAATTTGTTTGGGTGACATCGAGAAGAGGGTTATAGTTTCCCCACAAAGTAAAAAATAATGGTGTTCTAGAAAACAATCATGTTTTACACTCCAATCATATTTCCATATATGACCTAGATGTAATTGGCATGCCTTCATTAGTTCCAAATCATAGATTGAATCATAACTATAATTCCCAGTGGTGAATAATACCTTCACCTATTTTGTGACCTTAATATATCCACAATCATTCAACCACTAAATATTGTATGGTTGTTGGTGCTTCAATGTCTAGAGTCCCAACTTCTCCACTGACATGGTTCTCACCGCATTTCTACAACTTCCTCCATAAGTAATAATAATACATACCATCCCATGTATCCTGAATCAATAATGGAAAGGGTTTTATCTCTGATCCTTATATTTAATTTTAATTTTTGTTTATATGACTGTTCTAGTGAAAATAATCTCCCCATATTCTTCAAATTCACCATTGTCAATTTCAGGGGACTCCTACTCTTCCTCCTCTGATCTCTCTCCATCAGTATCCCATTTTCCATAGTTATTTATGGTCATGGTGTTATAGTTTTGGAATTCACTATCAATGTGACCCCTTGACATTTGAAACATTGAATATATTGATTCCTTATTTGGTTATTCTCAACAGTAAGTTTCATAGCTGGAAGAATTACCTTTTCACTTTTTTGATAAATCACGTATTTTTTCCTTTTATGGTTATCCAATATCCTTACATGAATTTATCCATGGATTTAAAGGATTAGGGTGTTTTCTCATATTTATCATCCTTTTTATTTGTTTCTTGATCTTTGTGTCATAGTGGATCATATCTTGTATCTGTACATGGTGGTACATCTCCACCTGATAAAAAATATCACAATTGATCCCATGTAAAAACATAGCCATGATTTCCTCCAAATCCTACTAAATGTTTTCTAAAATCATGTTAATTTTATTATAATTATAGTAATATTCAACACTCTTACTCCCTTGTGTGATGCATTGAATCATGTTGTGGAGTTCTGTATGGTAGTGTGAGGGAACAAATCTCTTCTTCATGGAAAACATTGTCTATTCCCATGTATGGATAAGACATCTTCCATAAGAGGCTCTATCCTTTTTTAATTTATCTCACCATATTAATTAATAATAAATGAATTAAATGGATGAACGTTTTACCTTTTTATCCTCGGAATATGTATGACAAGAGGATAATTTCTCGGTCCACGTATCATATTCCACTTATGCTTATAGATCACTTTTACATTGAAATTAATTACCTTCATCTTGATTCCTCTATGTATTTCATCATAATGTGGTATCCTTTGGATTCCTATAGGTTTTGGGAACCTAATCCTTATTTTTGGGTCATTCTAAAAATTATCATCAAAGTTATATATATCATCATCCATGATGTATAATTGACATGGTGCTGGAGCACATCGTGGTTTGTCATGGATCATCCTTGATCTTGGTTGATTCTCTAGGATATTAATCCTCTCATGTATCACCTCAAACATCCTCACAAAAATCCTTTTGAAATGGCTAACCAAAGCTTGCATTTAGAGTTTCTTAGCTTCCAATGAGGGAGATCTACTTCATCTTCCTTCATCACTAGCATGATAAATTATCTTCCCATGATATTCTTACATGATATGTAACATAAACACAAAAACAAAATAGGAGAAATAAACACAATGATACACACACTCACACATGCGAAGATACACACACACACACACAATATGTACACACACACACACAACATGTACACACTCCCGTAAACAAGATCTATTTACTCTAGAATGCAAGGATACACACTAACACAAGAAAGATATTCAAACTCACACACACAATGATACACACTCACGAGTATTTTTTATTATTTCTCTAGACTCTCAACACTCAATTAAAAAATAAAGTTGTTATGAAATATAACACCTAGTTTGGGGTGATCATGTGCCTCCAACCCTTCCCAAATCAAAATTGTGTTGGGACATGGTTAAACACAACCCGTTTGATTGGTAAAAGGTTAAAAAATGGTAAGTGGGGAAAATTGTGGATCGGTGTAAAAAATGGGTTTTCCCTTATTGTGAAAGATAATAATAATTAATAATGATTTGATAGAAATATGATATGAAGATTAAGTAAAATGATGGATAATGTGTCATATTCAGTTGGAAAGTGAAAATATTTTAAAGTTCAAGAAGATGAATATATAATTATAACCAATATTTTTTTATCAAACATCTACCAAAATATTTATTCTTGGTATTTTAAAGTAGAAGAAGATGAATAAATAGTAAGATGATTTTTTTAAAATCTCTAAAATAAGAGATGTGATTAGTTTTGAAAAGAAAAAGATGATGAGTTGAGAGATTTTTATTATTTTTTAGATAAAAATCACATACAGTGAATCAAATGAAAATAGAATATGGATGAATAACTACCTCAATTTAAAATATTTCATACTTTCATAATAAGGATAATTCTAGAGGTTTTCAAAGAAAGTGTTTGGGGGTTTAAAGGGTTGATAATATGGAAAGACAAGAAGGGTAATGGCTAAAAGGAATTTAAATAAAGGGATATATGCCTATCATGTCAGCCAAATATATAATACAAACTGATACAAGATGATCTAGGTGGTCCAATCTTCATGGAATAGGGAGGCAGATGCAGGATCAGTTTTGGGATAAGTATTGGATGATGAGTATTAATAGTCGATTAATGTAGTCATCCAACATTATAAGAAGCATGAACAACTACTTAAACAACACACTCATGGCAGGGATGTGATGGCCAATCACAGAACAATGCAATTGGGTTGAGGCATGTGATTGGGGGCTTTGTGATATTAGATCTCCAAACTAAAATACAGATCCATAAGGCAGGAATGCAAAGGGAGAGGGGAAATGGAAAAATCCTCACAAAGTAAAGAGAAAAAATCATAGGCTCTCTATTATAATATTTAATCAGAACAGGTTCCATGTGGTAGATATTTAAAGCTAAGGGTTGATACAATAGTCAAGGGTCTAATAACCTAAATTCATAAGGGATAAAAAACATTTTCCCCTTAAAGTAGAAAAGATAAATTCTACCAAATAATTTTTTGAAAAGTGGCACATGACTTTCCAACAATATCCCACCAGATTTGAATTTAGTATCCAAATATCCCATTATATAATTCTCTGTGAGGGAAAGGCTTCCAGAATTTATACAACCATGTGGTACAAGATTTAAACATTTTTTTGGGCTAGATTATGTGATATAATAGGTCCATTTGGTCCATCAAAGAAAGGATAAATCCATTGGGACTTTAATGAATGGAGATGGATGCCCATTGTATCATTCAACCTCTTTAATCTCCCCCATTTCATTAATCCTTGTGAATCTAAATCCTCCTCCCAGTAAATTTACTCGGTTTCTTTGGCATGGTTCTCATTAGAAGCACTAAAAATCATAAAAAACCATAAAAACCTATAAAAACCCATGAAAACCATAAAAACCCATTAAAATCATAAAAAACATAAAAACTATTAAAACCCTAAAACAACTAAAAACTCTAAAAATATTTTACACCCCAAAAAATGATAAAAAAATCTTAAAAATAATAAACCCAAAAAAACTAAAAAAAATCCCGAACAATATAAAAAAACCATAAAAACCCTAAAACCCCTAAAACCATTCCAATTCACACAAAATAATAAAAATCCCATAAAATATAAAAACCCATAACACCCTAAATAACCGTAAAAACTATAAAACTCCCTAATAAACTTAAAACTACTAAAAACTAAATAAAATCATAAAAACCCAATAAAAACACTAAAAATCCTTAAAACCCCTAAAAACGTTAAAAACTCTAAAAACCATAATAATCATAAAAAACTCAAAAAACCCAAAAACCCCAAAAAACTATAAACACCCAAAAACCTCAAAAACCCCTAAAGATCCTAAAAACCATAATTTCCATAAAAATCTCCAAAACCCCTAAAACCCATAAAAACCATAAAAATCCTAAAATATTTCTTAAAATAACTAAAAACGTATAAAACCCTAAAATCTCGGAAAACAAGAAAAACCATAAAAAACTAATTAAAACCATAAAAATATATAAAAACATAAAAACCTCATAAATTTGAAAAATTTCAAAAAACACACTAAAAATAATTAAAACCGTTCAAACCCCTAAAAATGTTAAAAACTCTAAAAAACATTAAACCCCTAAAAACTCAAAAAACCCATAAAACCGAAAATTTTTCATAAAAAAACCCTAAAATAACTAAAAACCATGAAAAACCCTAAACCCCATAAAATTCCATAAAAACTATAAAATCCTTAAAAACCATAAAAATCTTAAAAAATTGCTGAAAACACAAAAAATCCTAAAACCATGGAAACCCCATGAAAACCATAAAAACTCCTAAAAACCATTAAAAACATAAAACACCATTAAAAACCTAAAAACCCACTAAAAACTCTAAAAACCATTATATCCCCTAAAAACATTAAAAAAATACCAAAACCATAAAATACCTAAAAACTCAAAAAACCCAAAAACCCCAAAAAACTAAAAGAACAACAAAAATGGTAAAACCCTGGAAAAACCTAAAATCCCTAAAATCCCTAAAAAACCCAAAAACCCATAAAAATCCTAAAAAATCCCTAAATATACTTGAAACCCTAAATAGCCTAAAAACAATAAAAACCCTTAAAAACCCTAAAAATTCACTAATAACACTAAGAACCCTTAAACCCATAAAAATGTTAAAAACTCTAAAAAACCTTAAAACCCTAAAAAAGTCAAAAAAAACTCCATAAAAACACAAAAAACCATTAAAAACCCTAAAACACTAAATCCTTGAAATTCCCTAAAAATCCGTAAAACACTAAAAACCTTAAAACCCATAAAAATCATAAAAAATCCCTAAAAATAACTAAAACATAAAAAACCTAAAAACCATGACCCCCTCCCCCCCCGAACACTATAAAACCCCTAAAACCTTAAAATCCTTAAAACCCCATAAAACCCCTAAAAATGCACTAAAATCTAAAAAACAATAATCCCCTAAATATGATTAAAGTGTATGTCAGTGCATTGTCCTGGGGACTCTCTATTTTCACTACATTATCTAGGGATTCTTCCTAGATATGGAAGCTTTTCTTCCCCGATCTACTACTTCTTCCTTCCATTTTCAGCCTCCTCTCCTCCTTGGAGTTGGAATCACAGTTCAGTTGGACGATTTTCTTCATTTGAGGAGGCAAGGGTTTAGACTTCCTATAGAGTTCCCTTCTTCATCCTATTCCTTGCCAAAGGGCCAACATTAGGGTTTCCTTCTGGTGGATTGTCTATCTCGGTGGTGGACATGACTGGTTTCAGAAGAGGTGTGGCACGATGTTCTGTCTTTCTCGGTTGTCGGTGATCCGGTGTTTTTGTTAGAATCCTTATGAAATGACATGTTCTAGGGTTTCATTCTGGCAGATCGGTTGTCTTGGTGGCGGCTGCGACTGGTTTTGGCATAGGAGCGATGTGATATCTCGGTCGTTAGTGATGTGCATATGCTACCAGATCTGAGTCTAAGAGGGGTTTTTCGGCTCTCCTGGACTCATTATGGGATGTTGTGGATGAAGATGGAGTTACATCAGATTGGTGGTGGGGTTCTCAATTCTATTATGTGATATTTCAGATCTGTTTGTCATCAATTTTCATAGAAGGTGCAGGTTTGTGTTTCGGGTTCCTTAGCTTCATCATTGTTTTACATTTTTGATGAAGGTTTGGTTAAGTTATGTTGTTTTATGGTTGCTATGTTGGACTATGGATTTCTGATTTGTGGATGGTTTGTTTGTGAGTCGGTGATAGTGTTGGATATTGGTTTTCTTGCGAGTTGTTGGGCGCTGTCTTTCCATGATGTGCAATTACCGGTTCACTGGAGGGACATTCTAGTTCTAGTTTTGAACAAGGAGTTATGGGTGCTGTGAATTGGTTCCAGGTGTGGGTTCTTGTGGCCCTGTGTTTCTAGTTTTGATACTAGGTGTGAAATGGTTGAAGATGACTTGTTAGGAGGTGAAGGTTACTAGAATCTAATTTTTTGGGTAATGGTTGTTTCTTGTCTAGGATGTGATGAATGTGATGTTTATGATTTCTATTCTGGTGGTTCTGTGTTGATGGAAGTGGATCTTTATAACAAGGAGGTGATGGATGATGGAACCTATGTTGTGGGATGCTGGTTGCTAATTGGATGGGAGGTGTTGATGAAAATGATTTTTAATTTTGTCTATGTCTGGTTTTTGTGTGCTTTATGGGTTTCTTGGGGGGGGGGGGGGGTTCTTGGGTTATCTAGGGTTTTTTGGGCATTGGTTGATTGACCCCTCCCCTCCTTTCTTTTTTTTCCTTTTATCTAATATATTTTTGGGGGGCCAGGAATCACCTGGTCATGCGCCAACTTTTCCATAAAAATTTTTAAAAACCATGAAAACCATTAAAACCATGAAAAACTCAGAAAACCCCTAAAAACAAAAAAAAACATAAAATCTCTGAAAACCCTAAAACCCCCTAAAACCCCTAAAAATCATAAAAATATGTAAAACCCTAAAATCACAAAAACCATAAAAATAAGAAAATCTACTTAAAAATACCTAAAAACAAAAAAACCCCTAGAAACCCTGAAAATCCCTTGAAAACATTAAAGTCCCTAAAAACCTTAAAAAACCCTAAAAACTAATAAAAACCTCAAAAAATATTAAAGCCTTTTAAAAATTTTAAAAACTCTAACTTGTCAAAAAACATTAAAACGATTTAAAAAACATAAAACCCCTAAGAAACTCAAAAAAAACTAAAACACCTAAAACCCCTCAAAATCAATAAAAACCTTAAAAACTAATATCATAATAAATCCCTACTAATCCCTGAAAACATAAAAAACCCTAAAATCCTTAAAAATCTCCTAAAACCTTAAAATACTCTGAAAACCATAAAACCCATAAAACCCAAGAAGCCCCTAAAAACTCTAAAAGCCCTTAAAATTTATAAAAATGATACAAAACAATAAGAACTCTTAATAATCCTAAAAACACAAAATAACCAATAAAACAAAAAAAACATAAAAAACCCTAAAACCCCAAATCTCTAAAAACTATGAAAAACCCTAAAACTCCTCAAAATCCCAAAAAACCCAAAAAAAACTTAAAATTCCTAAAATACCAAAAAATTACTAAAAACTTAAGAACACCCCAAAAAAATTTAAAAACCCCTAAAACCATATTAACGCCTAAAAACCTATAATAATCCTAAAACACTAAAACTCAAAAATGCCTTAAAACCCCTAAAAATATTTAAAAAACTATAAAACCCCATAAAACCCCTAAAAACTCAAAAAAAAAACTAAAAACCCAAAGATAATAAAACTATACAAACCCTAAATCCCTAAAATCTAATGGGAGACATGTTGAAGACATTGAGTCTATTTCACTAGAGCAGGAGTTGGATTTGCATGGCCCAATGCCACGAGGGAGATTAAAGAGGTTCAATGCCACAATGGGAACCCATCTCTCTTCATTAGAGGCCCAATGGATATTGTCTTACATGGATGGTGAAAATGGGCCTATTATCTCACTTATTCAAGACCAAAAACAATTTTTCAATCTTATCCAACATGGTTGTATGGATTTTCAAAAGCCTTTCCCACATTGAAAATTCTAGAATTTGTTCTTTGGACACTAAAGTCAAATATGTTGGGAAATGCAATCAATGAGCAATACAGTGGGCTATGGTTGGAAAGTTATGTTCCACTTTTTAAAAAATTCTTTTGTAGACTTCATATTTTTAACTTTAATGGATCAAACTAGGTATAACCTTTAGGAATTTAGGTTAATATACCCTCGACTATTGTATCACCCCTTGGTTATATATATCCACCCCCATGGAAATTTTATGGAATAATGATTATGATATAGAGCTTATGATTTTTTATCTCTATTATTTTAGTATTTTTCCACTTCCCCCTTTCTCTTATTTATTCTTTAATTTTCAATCAATATTTTAGTTTAGTGATACAATATCACAAAGCCCCTGATTATATGCCTCAACCCATGTGTGTTGTAACGCCCCGACCCCAGCTACCCAGAGCCGGTGCATTACTTCGTAACATTGGCATGATCCCAAAAGATCAAGTCTCGAAAGACCGATTAGTTTAGTAGCCTTGGAAACACTAGATACATTCATAAGTCTTTCATTACATCAAAATTAAACAAACTACAAAAAAAACATGGTCTTCATATTCCACACTCATATCTTCACTGATTATTCTTGCAAGTCAGTCATAAAATACTTCTTCACAACCTGGAAAATTTTTAAACATTGAAAGGGGTGAGCTCAAATGCTCAGTAAGGATAACAATAATGCGGAAGCTTTCATAAATAAACATTAACATTTAAGGCAATGTATAACTAAAACAAAAGCCTCTTAAACATGAACTTCAACATAATATGGCAAAAGTAAAATGAGATAATGCCATTTACTTCTTCACATGGATATTCTACTGGTCGAATAATCACATGTAATATCAATAACCACTTTCATAATGATGGAATGCATAATGCCAGACTATCATAACCACGTAGTCAAGGCCTCGTGCCAAGACCACAAATAAGCTTTTGTCAAGGCCTCGTGCCAAGACACTAGTTTGTCTCATGAGACCTGCCGATGCATCGAGGAGCTATAGCAGGCTCCACCCGTCACTTATTAAGTCCAATGCATTCCTCATATGAATAGGTTTAAACATATCATAAACCATAACATAATCGTATCACATAAAACATGCATAAAGGAAACATAACATTTCCATATTTCAATCACAAGATATCAATACAACACATTGATATAATAAAAACACTTTCAAAACCATTTTCAATACCAAAATAAAAGAATGTTAAAACATTGTATTTATTTTTCTTTTTTTAAAAAAAGGTATGGCTTGTAAAGGACGCCGAAACTCAAATAATGTTCACGGCGGCGGAGAAGTCGTTGTCGCCGCATAAGTACGGAAAGAAAAACATTCCCTTTTTGTCGTTTAGTAAAATGCTTCGTATAAAAAGATTCCTTTTGAATAAACTTAAAAGTCAAAGGGGTTTATACACCGTATAAAAGAAATTTGTGTATAAAACAAAATATGCCTCAATGAAAGGAGATTGAGACGAAGTCCTTAAAAAGATAATTTTTAAAATAGAATAGATATATTATGTGTATTCACTATAGGTACACATAAAGAAAGTAAAAATACAAAATAGGACATAATAACATCATGACATAATTTGAAAGTAGGAGATTAACCCAAAGAATGGAAATTGGGTTAAGAAGTTCCCTTACCTTGTGTCCGACTTGACTCAACCGTTCTTTAACCTCCTGAATAATAAACTAGAGTTAATATCTACCTTATTAAGAACCATTTTCAATTTCATTATCCTTTTTATATCACTTATTACAATGTTATGAACATTATGTAATTATTTAAGTTAATAACGGTCGTTTTGTCGATCTTTGGTACATGAGTCAACAATAAACTTCTTATAATTATAAGTTGTTCATGTGGTGAAATATCCATTATATCCAGAATTATATTAATGATGTAGATATCATATATATCATATATATACAGTATATACATTCATTTATAATATTACGTAACATTTAGAGGTAAGAAATGAAATGCACCGTTCATGGAGACGGTAAGCCGTACGTACGCATGAACGCTACTTTCATTTCAATTTCATATTTAATGGAATGAAATCATAATGATATAAATGTATAATATAATTCCAGTATAATATAGTGTATAATACCATTTACTCCATCCTTTATACATCCCACACATGGCATTAACGATTCAAATCACTTTGAGGGGGCGGTAGTCCGCACTTCCTAAAATGAAATTATCGCGTTTTACCCATAATGGAAATCATAAAGTATGCCATAAATGAGAAATACAGAAGCATAAGTAGAACAAAAACATATTATATATCATATATAAAAATAGTGACATCTTAATGGCCACCTTTGGAGGTGTTATATGAGTGTTGAACAATCATCGTTTCGTGAGGCAGAAATTCGCCATCCACAGAAACCATATGTTCTTTAACCATTAGATGTAGGTGTGTGTAAGTGTAGCTCGAATCCTTCTTATAACAACATCCTAGTATATTGAGGATACTGGTGTTGTTACAAAAGAAATGAATAAAAAGAGTTTAGGGGGTTGGAGAAGAAAAATAAAACAAAACAACATTAGAAAAGACATTACCTCAAAATCGGGTAACTCTTTTTGATTTGAGCTAAAGGCTTCCTTGGGAAGAGTTCTGCCCAAAGTGAGGTTTCTAGGAGTAAGGAAGGAATGTTGGGAGAGTATTTGGGCAGAGGTTGGCCGAGCCAAATGGCTTGATGGTGTGAACAAGGTGGGAGAGGTGGGGGCCTTTTATAAGTGGAGAGGAGGGGCACTTTTGGAAAGTAATGAAATGTTACATTATTTCAAAATGCTTTTCGGATTCTAAAGGTCCCACATCTATATAATTCGAGGATAAGGTGATAAGGTTTCGAAATATCTTCATCCAATAGGCTTTGGACAAGTGTAAGCCTCGGATTTTGCATTATCTTCTCATTTTATTTAAATCGTCAAATAATGATGTCATCGCTGCATCATTATTATGTCATAAATACTTTAATTTATTTAATGTCTAAAAATTATAAAACAAATACTATGATGTAGGAAATCTTTTTAGCTTTCCAATGACTATTTATAATCAAAATTTGGACTTGTATAACCCCAATTAAAAATTGTTTTAGTAGAACAATTTATGTTAGTGTCATTTTCACTTTAACATTAAATAAAAAGTAATTTATGTTATTTCCCAACAAAAGTGGATCCATGGGGTCCCCAAGTTAGGCCATGGCTTGTCTTGGTCGGCCATGACACAACCAATGAGGTTGGGACATGTGTCTAGGTCATTTAATATTATTAAAGTATTATTTATACCTTAAACTACCCTAATTACCACTAATCGCGATTAAGAACTTAATAAGTTACTATTCACCAAAAAATTATTTTTATCCCATTGAACCACATTTTACTTCTTTATGACAACCATGTATGTCGGATTTTTGAAAATCAAATCACAGAAGTGGTAATATTTCATTTAAACGAAAAATCAGTTATTTAACAACCACTTAGTGGTTTCACTATTCATCAAAAATTGAAGTTTTTCAGAATAAGGCCAAAATTTCACCCTAAGCTATAATTGATATTCCGAATTGAAAAATGATGTCTATTTTACAAAATTCCAAACATATAAGTTGCATTAATTAATTTTATAATTAATTCCCGCTGTTACGACAAATAGCGTGTTTTCAAGAAACAATTTATATCAAAAGATTGGCAATTGTTTATGTCCAATTTCAATGTTAAATTAATTCTAATGACCACCATTGGATAAAATGGTAAAAATATATTCTAATTATACTTTAAAACCACTAAATAGTATAATTTATCACTATAAATTATTTTGATTAAAAAAGTTGTTTTTAAGTATTTTTCATTATTCATAAAAAATAGAAGTGCTCAGAAAAATACCAAAAATTCAACATAGGCTAATTTTGATATTAGGAATACAAAAATGAAGTCCATTTTGAAATATAAAATTTCTATAATTTTAAAAGGTGGTTATTACTATTCATAATGGCTACTTTGATTTGTCACGGTGTTTTAGAACTCGAAGTTGCGTACAATGCAAGCTATTGCATTATTGAATGAGGAGCGTATCGTGGAAGCTCGGGGTGTTACATTCTCCCCTCCTTCAATAAATTGCGTCCTCGCAATTTGAAATTTTTCTTGGAAAGTACAAGGTTGAAAAGAGAAAATACCTTTGAGGAAAACCCACATCGAAAATAAGGTTAATAAATATATAACATTAAAAGAAAGCAGGATAAGTACAAAGGTCACCCGATATAGCCCATTATAGGATTCTATGAAAATATGGATATGGAGGAGAAACAAACCATCAAGGTCTGATGGAGAGTTACAGAAAACAGGATTAGGAGAAAGTTTAACCATAAGAAAATCACAAACTTGTGATTGGTTAAACGGTCATTGAATCCCCAGTTGGAAAAGTTAACCGAAAACATTTTTGTTTTAAGTTACCTTTTATAATGTTGAGGAATTTATTTAGGAGATTTACTAAGAACGTAAGGGAATATACATACTTGTTATGTATACTATCATTCGTTAATAAATTTTTGCCACAAACCCATCTTTTACTCCAAATGGTAACGGAACTCAAAAATATTCTATTTATCCTAATTGTATAAGGTTCCAAATGTTAACACATACCATTTATATTAGTAAAACGATTTTGTAATAACCAGGGACTTCCTGTAGGCTAGTGGTAGGAAATAAAGGCTTGTCGCACTATGGTTGTGGGTTCGATTCCTGCAGCTGTGTCCGACGCGACGGGTTATTCCCCACCCTGCAGGTTGTCCTTTTTCTAAAAATATAGTATTATAGTATTCCAGAAATAATCTTCAGAAAAGTTTTAACCTTAAACAATACTATTCAAAGTTCAACTTAATCCATCCCAACATTTATAGTTATCCAAAATACCTCTGTTCCAAACTTTCTCTAAAAGGTCTCTTAATTCCAAAATCAATTGTAACATCAGATTCCCCACACAAAGAAAAGTTTCTCTTATTGTCACATACTAAAAATATGATTACCTTAATCATATTAAAACCTTACTGAAACCAACAAGTACTGCAGTAAAATCCTTATATAGATCACATTATTCTAATAACCAGAATATAATCCATGAGTCCGAAAGCATCAATACATTAGTTATTCTGCTTCAACTGTAGTAATAGCATAAGATTGTCCTTGATCCCTTGGCCTTTTCTGAGGTAATATTCCTTGACGCTTAGGACATTCATTTGCGTAATGACCCATTTCTCTACAATTGTAGCATTCAACTTTGACAGCCTCTTTCTTTCCCTTGCAATCACGTGCCTGGTGACCTTTTTCTCCACATTTATAACAGACTCCCATTCCTTTTAGGCAAGTACCAGGGTGATTCTTCCCACAATTATCACATAATGGAAAATCCTTCTTTCCCTTTTTCCCTTTATCTGTCTCTTGTTCCACCGTTCTCTTCTTCTCTTGCTTTACTTTGTTGTCATAAGACTTAGAGAATTCCTTTTCTGTCTTGATAGCACACGAGACAATATCTTCGTATGATGAGAAGGATTGTGATACCAAAGCTCGACGGAGAAATGGTTTTAACCCATCAAAGAAACGATCAATCTTACTCCTTGGGTTACGTATATAATCGGCAGCATGCCTCGCTAACCTTGTAAAGTTAGCCTCATACTTTGCGACATTCTCATCCTCCTTCTGCCTCAGACTCAGAAATTGCCTTTCCATATCTACTCGATGGTCACGAGGAAAGTATTTTTCTAAGAAAAGATCTTTGAACTCCCTCCATTCCATATTCGATACGTCATCATCTTCCTTTGTGTTTTGAATCAGCGACCACCACTGATCGGCATCTCCAGTGAGGCGGTAAACTGCCATGACAACATTCTCCCTTTCACTACTCCCCAGGGCATGGAATATTTTCTCTAAGGAATTTATCCATTGCTCAGCTACTATAGGATTTGTACTCCCATTGAAGGTTGGTGGTTGTTGCCTCATGAAACGGTCTAGCATTGATCCTCCACGTTGCGGATCAGGGTGCTCCATACGAGTAAGGTTGTTATTCATAACCTGCGTGAGTTGTCCCAGTATGGTGAGAAGCTGATCAGCACCAGTTGTATCACTAGCTCCACCATAATTATCCTGAGCAGGAGGGCAATCCCTACACGGAGTTCGTGCATTGATACAGTTTCCATTCCTTCTACTAGGCGCCATTTCTAAACAATGGCATAAACTAGATTAGTTTATGAATCAAAATACATAATTCCATACTTGTAAAACACTTAACATAAATTGAACTAATTATGGATATAATCCATAATTATAAAAATGTATTCTTTGAGGAAGCATATACTCGTAACCCTTCATAGTGGTTTGTAAAGAAAATGGGAATTATCCAAAGCATATCCCCCGGGAGTGTCGTAACCAAGAGTGCAGCAAGGCCCGTTGTCGTGCACCAGTTCCCGTTCGAGTCTAGCTCAAAGCGGTGTTTTCGGGTTTTACCCCTAGGTACATCTGTGCCAGAGCCGCCTCTACCTGCTCGTATCCAGACAGGAATGTATTGCTTGGAAAACTCACAAAATCTCTACAATACCAATATTCTAAGATGTTCTTTTATACTAATCCTCAAAGTCTATCTTCGGGCTATGTGCTCTAATCAGAGTTTATCTAAATCTAGCTTCCAAGGTTAGTACTAAACTGCCTCTGATACCAACTGTAACGCCCCGACCCCAGCTACCCAGAGCCGGTGCATTACTTCGTAACATTGGCATGATCCCAAAAGATCAAGTCTCGAAAGACCGATTAGTTTAGTAGCCTTGGAAACACTAGATACATTCATAAGTCTTTCATTACATCAAAATTAAACAAACTACAAAAAAAACATGGTCTTCATATTCCACACTCATATCTTCACTGATTATTCTTGCAAGTCAGTCATAAAATACTTCTTCACAACCTGGAAAATTTTTAAACATTGAAAGGGGTGAGCTCAAATGCTCAGTAAAGATAACAATAATGCGGAAGCTTTCATAAATAAACATTAACATTTAAGGCAATGTATAACTAAAACAAAAGCCTCTTAAACATGAACTTCAACATAATATGGCAAAAGTAAAATGAGATAATGCCATTTACTTCTTCACATGGATATTCTACTGGTCGAATAATCACATGTAATATCAATAACCACTTTCATAATGATGGAATGCATAATGCCAGACTATCATAACCACGTAGTCAAGGCCTCGTGCCAAGACCACAAATAAGCTTTTGTCAAGGCCTCGTGCCAAGACACTAGTTTGTCTCATGAGACCTGCCGATGCATCGAGGAGCTATAGCGGGCTCCACCCGTCACTTATTAAGTCCAATGCATTCCTCATATGAATAGGTTTAAACATATCATAAACCATAACATAATCGTATCACATAAAACATGCATAAAGGAAACATAACATTTCCATATTTCAATCACAAGATATCAATACAACACATTGATATAATAAAAACACTTTCAAAACCATTTTCAATACCAAAATAAAAGAATGTTAAAACATTGTATTTATTTTTCTTTTTTTAAAAAAAGGTATGGCTTGTAAAGGACGCCGAAACTCAAATAATGTTCACGGCGGCGGAGAAGTCGTTGTCGCCGCATAAGTACGGAAAGAAAAACATTCCCTTTTTGTCGTTTAGTAAAATGCTTCGTATAAAAAGATTCCTTTTGAATAAACTTAAAAGTCAAAGGGGTTTATACACCGTATAAAAGAAATTTGTGTATAAAACAAAATATGCCTCAATGAAAGGAGATTGAGACGAAGTCCTTAAAAAGATAATTTTTAAAATAGAATAGATATATTATGTGTATTCACTATAGGTACACATAAAGAAAGTAAAAATACAAAATAGGACATAATAACATCATGACATAATTTGAAAGTAGGAGATTAACCCAAAGAATGGAAATTGGGTTAAGAAGTTCCCTTACCTTGTGTCCGACTTGACTCAACCATTCTTTAACCTCCTGAATAATAAACTAGAGTTAATATCTACCTTATTAAGAACCATTTTCAATTTCATTATCCTTTTTATATCACTTATTACAATGTTATGAACATTATGTAATTATTTAAGTTAATAACGGTCGTTTTGTCGATCTTTGGTACATGAGTCAACAATAAACTTCTTATAATTATAAGTTGTTCATGTGGTGAAATATCCATTATATCCAGAATTATATTAATGATGTAGATATCATATATATCATATATATACAGTATATACATTCATTTATAATATTACGTAACATTTAGAGGTAAGAAATGAAATGCACCGTTCATGGAGACGGTAAGCCGTACGTACGCATGAACGCTACTTTCATTTCAATTTCATATTTAATGGAATGAAATCATAATGATATAAATGTATAATATAATTCCAGTATAATATAGTGTATAATACCATTTACTCCATCCTTTATACATCCCACACATGGCATTAACGATTCAAATCACTTTGAGGGGGCGGTAGTCCGCACTTCCTAAAATGAAATTATCGCGTTTTACCCATAATGGAAATCATAAAGTATGCCATAAATGAGAAATACAGAAGCATAAGTAGAACAAAAACATATTATATATCATATATAAAAATAGTGACATCTTAATGGCCACCTTTGGAGGTGTTATATGAGTGTTGAACAATCATCGTTTCGTGAGGCAGAAATTCGCCATCCACAGAAACCATATGTTCTTTAACCATTAGATGTAGGTGTGTGTAAGTGTAGCTCGAATCCTTCTTATAACAACATCCTAGTATATTGAGGATACTGGTGTTGTTACAAAAGAAATGAATAAAAAGAGTTTAGGGGGTTTGAGAAGAAAAATAAAACAAAACAACATTAGAAAAGACATTACCTCAAAATCGGGTAACTCTTTTTGATTTGAGCTAAAGGCTTCCTTGGGAAGAGTTCTGCCCAAAGTGAGGTTTCTAGGAGTAAGGAAGGAATGTTGGGAGAGTATTTGGGCAGAGGTTGGCCGAGCCAAATGGCTTGATGGTGTGAACAAGGTGGGAGAGGTGGGGGCCTTTTATAAGTGGAGAGGAGGGGCACTTTTGGAAAGTAATGAAATGTTACATTATTTCAAAATGCTTTTCGGATTCTAAAGGTCCCACATCTATATAATTCGAGGCTAAGGTGATAAGGTTTCGAAATATCTTCATCCAATAGGCTTTGGACAAGTGTAAGCCTCGGATTTTGCATTATCTTCTCATTTTATTTAAATCGTCAAATAATGATGTCATCGCTGCATCATTATTATGTCATAAATACTTTAATTTATTTAATGTCTAAAAATTATAAAACAAATACTATGATGTAGGAAATCTTTTTAGCTTTCCAATGACTATTTATAATCAAAATTTGGACTTGTATAACCCCAATTAAAAATTGTTTTAGTAGAACAATTTATGTTAGTGTCATTTTCACTTTAACATTAAATAAAAAGTAATTTATGTTATTTCCCAACAAAAGTGGATCCATGGGGTCCCCAAGTTAGGCCATGGCTTGTCTTGGTCGGCCATGACACAACCAATGAGGTTGGGACATGTGTCTAGGTCATTTAATATTATTAAAGTATTATTTATACCTTAAACTACCCTAATTACCACTAATCGCGATTAAGAACTTAATAAGTTACTATTCACCAAAAAATTATTTTTATCCCATTGAACCACATTTTACTTCTTTATGACAACCATGTATGTCGGATTTTTGAAAATCAAATCACAGAAGTGGTAATATTTCATTTAAACGAAAAATCAGTTATTTAACAACCACTTAGTGGTTTCACTATTCATCAAAAATTGAAGTTTTTCAGAATAAGGCCAAAATTTCACCCTAAGCTATAATTGATATTCCGAATTGAAAAATGATGTCTATTTTACAAAATTCCAAACATATAAGTTGCATTAATTAATTTTATAATTAATTCCCGCTGTTACGACAAATAGCGTGTTTTCAAGAAACAATTTATATCAAAAGATTGGCAATTGTTTATGTCCAATTTCAATGTTAAATTAATTCTAATGACCACCATTGGATAAAATGGTAAAAATATATTCTAATTATACTTTAAAACCACTAAATAGTATAATTTATCACTATAAATTATTTTGATTAAAAAAGTTGTTTTTAAGTATTTTTCATTATTCATAAAAAATAGAAGTGCTCAGAAAAATACCAAAAATTCAACATAGGCTAATTTTGATATTAGGAATACAAAAATGAAGTCCATTTTGAAATATAAAATTTCTATAATTTTAAAAGGTGGTTATTACTATTCATAATGGCTACTTTGATTTGTCACGGTGTTTTAGAACTCGAAGTTGCGTACAATGCAAGCTATTGCATTATTGAATGAGGAGCGTATCGTGGAAGCTCGGGGTGTTACATGTGTTGTTGTGTGGATTGGCCATAAAATCCCTCCTTTTAGTGTGTTGTATAATTAGTGGGTCATTATCCTTAAATAATTGGTTAAATAAAAATATACACTATTTATACCCATCACTTGATACATATCCTCAAACCACATCCTTCATCAACTTCCCTACACCATGAAGATCGGGCCACCATGAGAAACTCACATCAGTTGGTATCAGAGATCTGGATGACATGGTAGTAAACTATCCCTTCATTTAAATTACTTTTAACCATTATCCTTCTTATCTTTACATATTATTGACCCATTCAACACCCCCTCCCAAAATACCCTTTCATTGAAAACCACTGTAATTTCACTAGTTGTAAAACATTTAAATATTTTATATTGATCCAGTTATTCATCCATATTTTTTCAAATATGATTATATAAATAGTATTTTTATTCAAAAAAAATATATATCTCAACTCATCATTTTTTTCCTTTCAAAAATAAGCACATCCTTTCTTTGAGATATATCAAAAAAATCATCTTAATCTCCATTTATCATCTTGTACTTTAAAACACTAAGCACTACTCTTTTTGTGGAGATTTTACAAAAAAGGAACGGATGAAATTACTCATTAACATCTTTGTTCTTTACAGTATTAGCACTTTAAATTTCCATACATCACTTTCTCCATTATTTTAATTCATCGCTATATCATATTTGGATCGTATCATTATTAATTATTATTATCATGTACAATATTGAAAATATCCATTTTTTTACACCCATCCACCATTTTCCAACATTTACCATTTTGTAACCCTTTACCATTCAAATGGGATCTATTAAACCATACCCTAACACAATCTTTATTTGGGAAGGATTGGTGGAATGCGATTGTACCAAAGAAGTTATTATATTTCCTAAGAGCTTGGGATTTGAATTGAGTGTTGATAAGGGTGAGAAATAAGAAAAAACATGTGATTGTGTATCCTTGTCTGTGATATATTTTATATATTTTGTGGGAGATTACTTATCCATTTGATCATTAGTGTGTAGATATTTCAAGCGTGAGTGTGTATCCTTCTATGTGCGATGGTGTAGATCTTTCATGCATGACTGTGTATACTTATATGCACGAGTGTTTACATCTTGTGTTCATGAGTGTGTACATATTCTATGTGTGTGTGTGTGTCATCATGTGTGTGGGTTTTTTTCAATTAGTTCATGTGTTTCTCCTCGTGTGTATTTGTGTTTATATTACATATCATGGAAGAAGATCATGAGAAGAGAATTGATCATGACAGAGATGAAGGAAGTCAAAGTAGATCTCCTGCACTAGAAGATACACCACTCCCAAAGAAAAATGTTTCTTATCCATTTCATGAAGATTTTTGATTGGAATTATTAAGTGATACATGAGGGGATTGAAAACATGGAGAATTAACCAATCCCGGGGATGATCTATGATAACCCACAACACACTCAAGCACCACATATCCACCATATCATGGAAGAGTATATAGATAACTTTGATTATGTTTTTAAGGATTTATTAAAAAGAGTATGAGGTTCCAAAAACCAATAGGAGTCCAAAAGATACCACATAAGGAAGAAATCCTTAGAGGTATCAAGGTGAAGGTCCCTTCATTTAAATGGAATAGTGATATGGAAGCATTCTTGGAATTTTAGTTGATAATTGATAAAGTATTATCTTTTTATACCTATTTATATGGAAAAAATATAAAACTTGTAGCACTTGAATTCATTGATTATGAGTTAATATGGTGGGATTATGTTCAAAAGGAGAGAACCTGATATGGAGTATCTAGTATCCATACATAGGAAGACATGAAGTTTCCATGAGGAAGATATTTTTCAATCATAATACCATATAGAGCTTCAAAAAAAAACGTTCAACTCCTCACAGAAGGGATTAAAAGTGATCAAGATTACTCTAGGGATATGAAAATTTCTATTATTTGAGAAAACGTTGAGAGGATCTGGTGGAAAGCATGTTGTTATTTTTTACATGGGCTCAATTAGGATACTTTTTTTCAAGTGGATATGTACCACTATGTGGAGACATAATATATCATCCACCAATCCACCAAATTTGAGAAAAACTTTTAAAGGAGAAGAAACATGAGGAATAACCCTACCCATTTCAATCCATGGATAAATTCAAATATTGAGATTAGATAACCATCAAAGGAAAAATGTGTTTGATCATAAATGTGATAAGGTAATTCTTCCACCTAATAAACCTATTATTGAGACTAACCAAATAAGGAATTGGGATATTAAATGTGTAAAATGTAATGAAGTGGGTCACATTTCTTGTTAATTCCCAAACCAGATCACCATGGCCATCAACAAGTATGGATAATGGGAAACAGGTGGAGATGGTTCTAAGGAGTAAGAGGAAGAATATCCTAAAATTGATAATGGATAATTTTTAGAAGATTGTGAGATTAATATCAATATGATAGTTCAAAGAATACAAATGAACATTAGAGAGAAAGAGTCATGATATAAACTTTTCCACAATCAAGGAATTTTCAATGGGAAGGTAATTAGTGTTATTATTGAAGGAGGAAGTTGTATCAATTTGAAAATCATCAAGTTAGTGGAGAAGTTGGGACTCCCAAATTTAAAGCACCATCATCCATATTGGCTTCAGTTGTTTAATGATTTTGGAGAGTTAAATGTAACAAAATGGGTTCAGGTATTATTAAACATTGGGAATTATATTGATAAGGTACTCTATGATGTGGTACCAATTAATGAATTTCACTTACTTCTATATCCACCATGGAAATTTGATTACGTGTGACACATGAAAGATTTCTAAATTTTCATTATTTTATTCTCCAAGGGGAACCTATAACCCTCATCCTGATATCTCCCATAAAAAAGAGTGTTGATGGAAAAAAGAGAGAAAATGAAAAAGGAGTGAATGAGGTAAAAGTGTAAAATGAGAGAATAAAATAAATGTAGAGAAAAGAAAAATGAATAAAGAAAAAATATTTGAGAGGAGAAATAAATATAATGTTGGAAAAAGGGTGATATTAAGGAATCTTTGATTTCTCGATAAAACCATATAGCACTTATATATAAAGAGGTGATGTTGAACAATAAAGACATAAAATCTCCTTTTCCACATGATTTTTTGTTTTTTTTCATGAATTTTGTGATGTGATTCTTGAAGTGGTTTCATCCATTAGAGGAATGGAGCATCAAATTGACTTTATACCCAGAGCATCACTACTAAACCACCCTACATTAAAATAAAACCAGAGGAGACAAAATAAAATTAAAGGAAAATTCAATATTTATTGGTTGTGGGATATATCAAAGACAACCATAGTTCCTATGATGTATCGGTTCTTCTGGTACCCCAAATTGATGGAATATGGAGAATTTTCATTGACTTTAGAGCCATAATTTACATTATGTATAGGTATCACCATCCTATCCCTAGGATATACTTTATTCATGATGAGGTAATTGTCTCTATATTTTATCAAAAATTTATTTAAAAAGTGGACACCATTAGATTAGGATGAAAGAAGAAGATGAATGTGAAACTTATTTTAATACAAAACATGGACTTTATGAATGCTTAGTTATTCCTTTTGGCCACACCAATGTTCCTGGAACATTTATGAGTTTAATGAATAATTTATTATGTGTATATAATGGACAGTTAATGGTAGTTTATTTAATTGATATTTTGGTTTATAGTTGGACTTTTAATGAACATTTATATTATTTAAGAAAAGTCATAGTCGTGTTTAGAAAGGAAAATTTATATGGAAAAATTAAAAATTGTGAAATTTTCCATAGTAAAATTTTTAAACATGGATTTTTTATAAGTGGTGATGTAGTTCAGGTATATTTTTATAAGTAAAAATCAATTTAGAAATGGATTAATCCAACCTTTGTTGTATTGGTAATAAATTTCAATGGGATTTTTGGTTGTTACAAGATAGTTGTGAAGTAGTTTAGCACACAAGAAGCATTGTTAAATGAATTTCTAAAGAATAATGTTCCTTTAAAATGGGTGAAAACTCAAGAAAAGTATTTCCAAGAAGTCAAAGAGAGACTCGTCCATGTACCCCAACATTCTCTCTTAGACCTTGGTAAGACCTTTTAAATTAAATGTGATGGAATCAGAATTGAAATAGGAGGAGTACTCATGAAAAAAATGTAAACATGTTTCTTTATTTAGTAACATGTTAAAGGGCCCAACCCTAAAATATACTACATATGATAAATAGTTGTGTGAATTGTTTATATTGATAGAAACATAGAATCATTATCTACAGAAAAAATAATTTTTTATCCATTTTGATAATGAGGATCCTAAATACCTTAGGATCCAACATAAACTAAAAAGGATAAATTATAGATGGCTAGAATTCATTGAATCATTTACAGACGTCATTAGGTATAAAAAGTATAAATTAAATATTATGGATGGTTCATATTCACATAGATATTATGTTTTATCCTTATTTCATTCTAAACTATTTGGTTTTGAATACATTACGAATTTATATACCACTGATAATGATTTTAGTGAACCTTATTTTCATTTTACACCTAGAGTTAGTTGGAAAATGTTTTATTTACAGGGTAAATTATTTTTTCAAGACTGGTAATATTTGTATTCCCAATTTCTCTGTCTATTTACTTTTACTAAATATGTCACATTCTGGTGGTTTAATAGGATATTTATTTGTTTCAAAACTTTTAGTGTTCTTAGTGATCATTTTTATTTGGCCATAACGTCTAGAGAAGTTGAAAAATTTGTTGGAAAGTGAATTTTATTCCATAAATACAAATCTAAAATGAATCCACATGGATTATATCTTCCTCTACCAATCCCCAACACCCCTTAGGAGGAAATATAAATGGAATTTATTATAGGGTTACCACGTAAAATGAGAGGAATATATTATATTTTTTATGGTGTATTGTTGTTTATAAAAAGGAACATTTTATTCATTTCCATAAAATAGATGATTCCACTAAAATTTAAATTATTGTATTTCAGGATGTAGTCAAACTCCATGGAATTCCTTGGACGATTTCATTAGATAGAGATACAAAATTCCCCAGTTTCATTTGGAAAACCTTATAGAGAAATATAGGTAAAATTTTACTATTCTCTACTACTTGTCATCTGAAAAATGATGGGATAACAACAGTGGTGAATCAGGCACTATCAACCCTTTTGTAGAATTTTTTTTAAGAATAATCTCAAGAATTGGAGGAGTTTCAGACACTTGTGTAATTCACCTATAACAGGGCCAATCATTCCATTACTCAAAACTATTAATTTGAAATTTTGTATGTATTTAACCCCCCTTTACCCTATTGATTTAGTCCCTTCTACTATGTAGGAATAAACTAATATGGATGCAAAAGGCTGTATAGAATTCATCAAGAAACTCTATGAAAAGGAAATAAAAAATATCAATTGAATGACCTTGAAAAACGTTGATCATGATAAAAAGGGTCACAAAAAAGTGTTTTTCAAGATTGGTGACTTATTCTGGATTTACTTGTGAAAGAAGAGATTTATCAACAACAAAAAATAAAAAACTCATTCCATGAGGAGATGGACCCTTCTGAGTGCTCAAGAAGATTAACAACAATGACTATAAGATATCTTTTCAGATTGAGTATAGTGTAATTTCCACTTTTAATGTTTATAATGTTTCTCAATTTTTGGTGTAGAGGATGAAAAGTTGAAGATGACTCCTTTTAAAGAGGAATAGGATGATGAGAACCATGTTGAAGATGTTGAGTCGATTTCATAGGAGGAGTAGTTGGATTTGTAATGCCCAATGATGTGATGGATATTAAAGAGGATGAATGATAAAATGGAAACCTATATTTCTTCATTAAATGCACAATGGATATCTCCTTTCATGGCTGGGGAAAATTGACCAATTATCTAACTTATTCAAGCCCAGACATGCTGTTTAAAAATTGGCCTACATGGTTTCACGAATTTTGGAATCCTTTCCTACATAGAAAATTATAGAATGGAATCTTTGGACACCAAAGTCATATCTTATTGGCTAGGAACTCAAATTGAAACTCAATAGGATATAGTTGGAAATTTATTTGATACATTTCCAAAAATTCATTGGTAGACTTCATGTTTTTGAATTTAAGGGAACAAAGTAGGTTTAGACTTTTTGACTTTAGGGTATTAGACCCTTGGATATTGTATCACCCCTTTGTTATAAATATGCACCCCTGTAGAACTTGCATGGATTCAAGATTATAATTGAGATATTATGATTTTTTTCTCTCCATTGTCTGAGGATTGTTCCCTTTTCCCCTTACACTTATGAATTCTACCCTTGTCGATCTACATTTTAGTTCAGTGATCCAAGATCATAATGCCCTCAATTTTCTACCTCCAACCAAGTGCATTGTTGGGTGTATTGGCCATCACATCCCTCCATTGAGTGTGTTATCTAAGTAGTGGGTCACACTCCTTATAACATTTTTTGATTACTTGCATCCACTATCCATATCAATCACTCGACACTTATCCCTAAACTACATCCTTCATCTTCCGCCCTATGATTTGAAGATTGGGCCACGCTGAGTGCCTCACATCAAAAACCCTCAAATCCACAAAACTATAAAAAACCATAAAATCATAAAAATCCTAAAAGGTCCTAAAAATCCTCAAAAAGTGTAAAAACCATGGATACTGGTGATGGTTGATGCTTGGATTTTTTGTGTTTTTTTTCATGGAATTTTTTTTCTTCTTCTTGACCTTCTGGGTTTCTTTTTTGGGTTTGGGAGTTTACGAGATTTTGTGTGCGGGTCATTTAACCCCTCCCCTCTCTTGTCTGCTACGTCTTTTTTATAATAAATATTAAGGGGTCGGTAAAGCCTGACCCTCGCACCTTCCTTGCCTAAAAAATCAAAAAAAACCCTAAAACACTAAAAAAATACAAAAAACCCTAAAACCCCCTAAAACCCTGAAACCATAAAATCCTAAAATAACCTAAAAACCTATAAAAACATAAAAAACCCAAAAAACCCAAAAACCAAAAAACCATAAAAATCATGAAAATCATGAACACCCAAAAAACCCACTAAAAATTATAAAAACATTAAAACCCTAAATATGTTAAAAAAACTATAAAAAACCTTAAAAATCGTAATAACGCAAAAAAACCTTAAAACCTAAAAACCCCATAAAAACACTGAAAACCCTAAAAGAACTAAAACCCCTCAAAATCCCTAAAACTCCTAAAAACCCAAAAAAACATAAAAATCTGAAAAATCTCTTAAAATCCCAGAAAAATGTTAAAAACCCTAAAAACCAAAAAAACCCCTAAAAACCATCACAACACAAATGACCCTAAAACCCCATAAAAACCCTATAAACCACTAAAAACTCTAAAAACCCTTAAAACCCCTAAAAATGTTTAAAAAATCTATAAAACCTTAAAAACCCTTAAAAACTCAAAAAATCCCTACAAACCCAAAAAACCAAAACAAACCCAAAAACACTGAAACCCCCTAAAACCCATCAAAATCTATAAAATACCTAAAATATATAAAAAACATAAAAACATAAGAATCCCAAAAAAATCCTTGAAAATGTAAAAAACCTTAAATGATGAAAAACCCCCATCAAAGCCATAAAACCATCTAAAACCATAAAAACCCAAAAAAACAAAATACCCCTAAAACCACTAAAAACTCTAAGAACCTTTAAATTCCCTTAAAACATTAAAACCCTCTAAAACCATTAAAACACTAATATACTCAAAAATACCCGAAAACCCAAAAAACCCAAGAACTCTAAAAAATCATGAAAACCATTAATGCTGCTCAAAAATCCATAACAACCCTTTAAAACCTTAAAAATCGTATAAATTCTAATAAATAAATAAATATGCCTAAAAATTTAAAAAAACCCTATAAAACTGAAAACTTCTAAGAATACCATAAAAAAAACAATTAAAACCCCTAAAAATCCTAAAAACACTAAAAACCCAAAAAACCCGAGAAACCATAAAAATATGAAAACCCATTAAGGCCATTAAAAACACAAAAAAACCCAGAAAACCCCTAAAATACCCCCTGAAACCTAAAACCCAAAAAACTCTTAAAAACAAGAAATACAACATTAAAATCCTAAAACCCCTAAAATAACCTTTAAACCCTAAAAGACCCAAAATAAGCCAATAAAAAATTCCAAAACTCCTTTAACACCCAATACCCCTAAAAACCTATTAACCCTAAAAGCCCATAAAACCCCCTTAAAACCCTAAAAATCATTAAAAAATAAAAACCTTAACAAACCCTAAAAACCCAAGAAAAACCCTGACAACATTAAGACCCTAAAATACCCCTAAAACCCTAAAACCCCCAAAACATTTTAAAACCTAAATAAAATATAAAATCCAAAAAACGATAAAAATCCGAAAAAATTAAAAGACCAAAAAACCCCTAACACCCCTGAAAACCATAAAATACCTAAAACCCTTTAAACCCCTAAAAACCCATAAAACTCCTAAAACCACTAAAAACTCTAAAAACCCTTAAAACCCATAAAAAGTTCAAAAAATATAAACAACCTTAAGAACCAGAAAACACTCCAAAACCCCTAAAAACCAAAAAAACCTAAAAGCCATAAAAATATTGAAAACCCCAAAGACCTTAAAACACTAAAAAATAAAAAACCACAAAAAAATTCTCGAAGACCCTAAATAACCTAAAAACATTAAAAACACCAAAAAAACCAACCAAAAAACCCTAAACAAAATAGAAAACTATAAAAAACCGTTAAAAACCTAAAAAAGTTAAAAAACCTCTAAAAACCCTAAAACCCCAAAAAATTTAAAATAAATGCATAAAAATAAAAAAAAACCATAAACCCTGAAAACCCTAAAAACCCTTGAACCCCCTAAAAACTCAAAATCATTAAAGTCCCTAAAAACCCTAAAACCCTGAACATCCTAAGAAAACCTAAAATCCTAAAAACACATAAAACCCCTAAAAACCTAAAAATTACTAAAAACCCTAAAAACCTAAAAATCATTAAAACTCATAGAAACAATAAAAATTCAAAAAAAAATACATAAAATTCACCAAGAACCCATTAACCCTAACACCCCTGATAAAAACTAAAAAATCCATAAAATACATAAACCCCCCAAAACCCCCTAATATACCCTTAAACCCCTAAAAGACCCTAAATAACATAATAAAAAACCCCAAACCCGTTAAATACCCTAAAACCAGTAAAACCCCTAAAAGTCCAAAAAACTCATAAAGACATAACAAACACTTAAAACCCAAAAAAACAAAAAAATACCTAAAACCCCATAAAACCTAAAAAAACATCAAAAAACATAAAATACCCTTAAAAACCTAAAATTACCTAAAAAATCTAAAAAAACTTAAAGTCCTACAAAATCCTAAATATTCCTGATATGCCTAAAAACCATAAAAATTTAAAAAGTCCCTAAAATCCCTACAATATTAAAAAACCCTAAAAATCGTTACAAAAATAAAAACCACTAAAAAATCTATAAAATCTAAATCCATCAAAACCCCTAAAATTTTGAAAATCTATAAAAATCCTTAAAGACCCTAAAAATCTCAAAAAAAACCTCAAAACCCAAAAAACCATAAAATCCTTAAAAACCCAAAACTGTACAGAATCACAAAAACCCATAAAAATCGAAAAAAACCATAAAAATCCAAAAAAATCCCTAAAAATTTTAAAAAAACCTTGAAACCCATAAAAATAATGAAAACACCATAAAAATCACTAAAACCCTAAAATATCAGAAAACCCAAAAAACCCACTAAAAGCTCTAAAACCCATTAAAACCTCTTAAAAAATTAATATGATAAAAACCATTAGCAACCCAAAAAACTCAAAAAAATCAGAAAAAATAAAAAAACCGTTAAAAATCCAAAACCCCTAAAAGACCCTAAAAACCAAAAAAATCCCCAAAAATCTCTCAAAATGTAAAGAAACCTAAAACTATAAAAATCCATTGAAAACAATAGAAACCCCTAAAAAACCATAAAAAACTAGAAACCCATAAAACCAATAAAAAATATAAAAACCCTTAACCCAATATAAATATTAAAACTATCTAAAAAATTTTGAACCCATAAAAATTGAAAAAACCCAAAAACCCAAAAAACCTATAAAGACCCAAAAAACATTGAAAACCCTAATAACTCACATAAATCCAAAAATCCCTAAAAACCCTAAAACCAATTAAAATGCTATGAACCCCTAAAAATATATAAAATGCTAAAAACCTAAAAACCTTGAAAACCCCCTAAAAACATAAAACCCCCAAAAATATTAAAAACACTAAAACCCCATAAAACCCTAAAAAATCCACTAAAACCCCTAAGAACCATTAAAACCACTAAAATGTTAAAAAAATATTATAACCCTTTGAAACACTAAAAACTCAATAAAACAATAAAAACCTAAATAAAACCTTAAAAACCTAAAAACACATAAAACCCCTAAAAACTCTAAAAAAACCTAAAAAACCATTAAGATCCCTAAAAACACTAATAATACCCAAAAAACCCTAACCGACCCAAAACCCATAAAACCCCTAAAAACACTAAAAATACCTAAAAATCCTAGAAACCCCTAGAAACACTTAAAAGACATTTAAAAGCTTAAACTCCCAAAATAACAAATAAAACCCCCAAAAAATCTTAAACACCCTAAAACCCTTAAAAACCCTAAAACCCTACAACCCTAAAAACTATTAAAACCATTAAACCCGTTAAAAACCCTAAAAACCCAAAAAAAATTATAAAATACTTCTAAACCCCCTAAAAACTCTAAAACCATAAAAACGCTAAAAAATGAAAATCCTAAAAAAACACATCATAAAAACCCTAAAAATTTAAAAAGACCATAACTACCCTAAAAAACCCCTAAAAACCTTGAAATCATAAAAATTCAAAAAACCCAAAACCTAAAAAACAATAAAAACAAAAAAAAGTCCCTAAAAAAATTGAAATTTCCTAAAAAACCCTCAATGTCCATGAAAACCATAAAACCATAAAACCATAAAAATAATAATAAATCCATAAAAATCCTTATAACGTAAAAAACCCTGAGTACCATAAAAACACTAAGAATGCATTAAAAACTAAAACAATAAAATCCCCTAAAAACCTAAAAATGATAAAAACCATTAAAACAAAAAAAATCCTAAAAACAATCAAGGTCCGTAAAATAGTAAAAACCCCAAAAAATCCTTAAAAGTCCCCCAAAACACTAAAAACCATGAAAACGCTATAAACTCCATAAAAATCCAAAAAAACCTTAATACGCCCTTAAAAACCTAAAATATACAAAATAACCAAATAAAAACACCAAACACCCTAAACACCCTAAAAACCCTCAAAACAAAAAAATTCTAAATCACCATAAAACCACTAAAAATACTAATACACTTAAAACTCTTAAAACCCCTAAAAACACGAAACAACCCCTAATAACTCAAAAAACAAGAAAAAAATAAAAAAACCAAAATACCCATAAAAATCCAGAAAACACCTAAAAACACTAAAATTAATGAAAATATTAAAAATACAAAAAATATTAAACCGTTAAAAATATTAAAAAGGCCCTAAAAACCCCTAAAACCCCATAAAATAATAAAAAACACTAAAAACCTTTAAATCCCAAAAACACCCAAAAAAATCCAAAACTGAATAAAACTATGAAAACTATTAAAACCCCTAAAAACCTTTAAAAACATGATAAAACTATAAAACTATAAAAAACTCATAAAACCCATGTAAACTCAAAACCCGATAAAAACTAAAAACCATAAAAACATGAAAACCCTAAAACCCTTCAAAATCCATAAAAACATAAAAAACCCTAAAAAATAAAAATATTAAGAAATACATAAAAATATTTGAAAATTAAAAAAACCATAAATACCATGAACAAACCCCGAAAACCATGAAACCATAAAAAACCCCAAAATCCATAAAAACTCCAAAAATTGACTTCAATTTATAAAAACAATTAAAACCCATAAAATGTTAGAAAAATATAATAAACCTTCAAAATCCAAAAAACTCAAAAAAACCCAAAAAATTAATAAAAACATAAAAACCCTAAATCCCAAAAAAAATGTAAAAAATCATCTAAATCCTTAAAACCCCCCCAAAACCATAAATCCAAAAAAAATACTCAAGAAGTAAAAAAACACTAAAAACCCTAAAAAAACCCCTAAAAATTATAACAACCTTAAAACCATAAAAAACCTAAAACCCATAAAACCCCTAAAAACCAAGTAAAAACTATAAAAACATTAAGACCCTTAAATGTGAAAGAACAC
This sequence comes from Viscum album, assembly GCA_963277665.1. Taxonomy (NCBI): domain Eukaryota; kingdom Viridiplantae; phylum Streptophyta; class Magnoliopsida; order Santalales; family Viscaceae; genus Viscum; species Viscum album. The sequence continues at coordinate 124,617,506 of OY728156.1, forward strand.
TAGAAACCATAAAAACCCAAAGAAAATAAAAAAAACTGTAAAACCCCAAAAAACCAAAAAACTAAAAAAAAACACTAAAAACCCAAAAAACCCAAAAAACACATAAAACCATTCAAAATAAAAAAAATCCCTAAGAAGCCTAAAAACCACAAATACCTAAAAATTCATAAAAATCCCCAAAAATTTAAAAAACCCTGAAAACCCTAAAAACCCATGAAAACTATAAACACCCTAAAAACCTTAAAACCCCTAAATATCCATGAAAAACCCAGAGGATTTCACTGCTCTCTCCTAGGGTATCTCTCCAAAACTGCGTTCTCTAGGGATTCCTTGCGGATATAACAGCTTTGCTTCGCCGATCTACTACTTCTTCCTTCCGTTTTCGGACTCCTCTCCTTCTTGGAGTGGGCTTCACAGTTCAGTTGGGGTGGTGTTCAACTTTTATGGTGGTGAGGGAATAGGATTCGGTTGGAGTTTCTTTCTTTTTTATATTCCTTGAGAATGGTTCTGTGTTAGGGATTCCTTCTGGTGGATCAGTTATCTCGGTGGTGGTCGTGACTGGTTTCGGTGGAGGTCCAGCACGATCTTCTAGGTTTCTCAATTTTCAATGATGCCGTGTGGTGGTGAGGGCTCGATCTTCATGTGGACTTCCCTTATTCATCATATTCCTTGTGAAAGTTCTATGTTAGGGTTTCCTTCTGGAGGATAGTCTGTCTCGGTAGAGGGTGTGACTGGTTTCAGTGGAGGTGTGGCGTGATGGTTTGGCTTCCTCGGTCATCGACGATGCGGTCCTCACATCTGCTTCCAATCAGAGTCTTGGAGGGGTATTTCAACTCTTCTGGAATCACGACGGGATAAGGTGGATGTGGAGGGTGTTAATTAAAATTGTTGGGGGCGTGTTGGGTTCCCTTGTGTGGGATTTCTGACCTATTTGTCATCGGTTTTCACAAAATATGAAAGTTTGTGTTTCTGGTTCCTCAGATTCATCCATGTCTTACGCTGTTGATGAAGGTTTGGTTTATTTTTGTTGCATTTTGGTTTCTATGTTGGATTTTGGTTTCTTGAGTTGTGGTTTATTTGGTTGTGAGTCCCTTTCTGGTTCTGAATAATGGTTTTTTTTCAAGGTGTTGGCTGCTGTCTGGTCCTAATGCGTGATTACAGGGTCACTGGAGGGGTTGTCTGGTTCTTGGTTTGAACAAGGAGTTATGGGTTCTATAGAATGGTTCTAGGAATTGGTACTAGTGGTCGTATGTTTTAGGATATGTTACTGGTTGTAAAATGCTAGAAGCTGACTGGTTAAGAGGTGATGGTTTCTAGAATATGAGTTTCTTGATGCTGGTTGCTACATGGCTGGGATGTGATAAAGGTGATGTTTATGATTTTGATGCTGGTGGTTCTGTGTGGTTTGCGGGTGTATCTTCTTGGAAAGGAGGTGATGGATTATTGAAACAGTGTTTTTGGGATGATAGTTGTTGCTTGGATGGGATGGTGACGATGGAGATAATTTTAAATTACTCTTATGTCTGGTTATTTGTGTGCCTTTTGGATTTCTTAGGGTTTTTGGTTTCTTAGGGGTGCCCAGGGTTTTTGGGAATGGGTTGATTGACTATACCCCCTCCCTTGTTTGTGTTGTAATTTTTTCTAATAAATTTTGTGTGGCCAATAATAGCCTAGTCCTTCATGAACTTTTCTCTAAATACCCATAAAAACTGTAAAAACCCACTCAAACACTAAAACCACTTAAGACCCCTAAAAACATTGGAAACTCTAAAATCCTTAAAAACCCTAAAAAACTCAAAAATCGTAAAATATTATAAAAACCTAATAACACTAACAAAACATAAAACCTCTAAAACCCCTCAAAATCTCTAAAACCCCTAACAATAATAAAAACCATAAAAATACTAAATATTAGCTAAAAACCTAGAAAATGTAAAAAATCCTAAAAACCCTAAAAACCTATAAAAAACCATAAAAACCTAAAACACCTAAAACCCTTAAAACCTAAAAAAGTCTAAAAATAATAAAAAATCATAAAACCCATTAAAACGTTTAAAAAACTAAAAATCCAAAAAAATCCCTAAAAGTTCCCAAAAAACCTAAAAAAACATGAAAACAGTAAAAAATAGTTAAAAATCCTAAAAACCACTAAAAATAGCCTTAAAAACCTAAAATTCCTAAATTAACTCAATAAAACCCCTAAAAGACCATAATACACTAAAATATCTAAAAATCCCTAAACCCCATAACCCCCCCCCCAAGAACTCATTAAAACCCTAAAAACACTAAAAAACCTAAAAATACCCGTAAAAACCCTAAATACACTAGAAATACTAAAAAACCCTACAATTTCTTTAAAACCTTAAATATCCTAAAAAAATTTCATAGACCATAAAAACCAAATAAATAACATAAAACCCCCCAAAAAAACCTAAAAACCCCAAAAACCCCTAAACCCCTAAAAACTACTAGAAACTATAAAAAACATTCAACACTCTAAAAATGTTAAGAAACTAAAAATCCTTAAAAACCCCAAAGAAATGAAAAAAAACCATAAACCCCAAAAAACCATAAAAACCCTAAAAAACCGTTATAAATCCCCAAAATACCTAAAAACCCTAAAAAACATAACACCAAAAAATAAAAAATACCTAAAAATATATAAAAACATAAAAACCCTAAAAACCCTGACAAACACATGATAACTGTAACAACCGTTAAAAAAATAAACACCCCAACCCCATAAAATCCCTCAAATACCACTAAAAACTCTAAAAACAATTTAAACCGCTAAAAAGTTAAAAAAACTCCAAAAAATAATTAAAACCCCCAAAAAACTGAGATACCACTAAACCCCCAAATAACCTTAAAAACCCTAAAACCACTAAAAAACAATGAAATCCCTAAAACCACTCAAAATCCCTAAAATCACTAAAAACCCTAAAAACCGTAAAAATCTTGAAAAAACGCCTATAAATCAAGGAAAACATAAAAAACCTAAAACCCCAACAAAGCACTAAATACCATAAAAACACTAATTACCTTAAAAACACAAAAACCCATACAAACCCTAAAAACCCACTGAAAACACAAAAAAACATTAAAACCCCTAAAAACATTAAAAAAATCTAGGACATTTAAAACCATAAAAACTCAAAAAACCCCTAAACCCCCAAAAACAAAAACAACCCAAAAAACCCCTCAAAATCCATAAAAACCCTAAAACCCCTAAAAACCATAAAAATCATTAAAAATCTCTTCTTGTTCTCTTAGTCATTCTTGGGTTCCTTCCTTGGTGATCTAGTTTTTAGTTTGTTTTTGAATCCTTTATTCCCATAACAACTATCATATTCACCTTTTTATGATTTGTTTGTAATTATTTTTCTTTTATATATAGTCTCTACTTCTACCTTCCCAAAAAAACAGCAGAACCATAAAAATCCTAAAAAATTACTACAATCACTAAAAATGTAAAAAATCCTAAAACATAGTTAAAACCTTAATAAAAACATAAAAAACTAAAAACACCTAAAACCCCTAAAAACAAAAAAAAATTATAAAAACCCAAAAACCATTAAGACCATTAAAACACAAAAAAAAATACTCCAAAAAACCTAAAAACTATACAAACACTAAAATTCATAACAATGCTAAAAACCCATAACAATCATAATAAATCCCTAAAAACCATAAAATACTTTCAAAACCACCCAAAAGACCCAAAACCCCCCGTAAAACCCCCAAAACCCATTAAAAACCCTAAAAACCCTAAAACCCTAAAACCCTTAAAACCAATAAAACCCTAAAACAATCCTAAAAATCTAAAACCCTTAAAAACCCAATAATACGCTATAAAATTCTATCCCCTTTTAAAGAACCATAACCCCTAAAAACACAAAAAACGCTAAAACCCCTAAAAAGCCACAAAACCCAAAAACACCTAAAACTCTGAAAAAATCCCTAAATAACCCAAAAAATCACTAAAATCCTTAGAAATCCTTAAAACTGAAAAATTCTCCACAAAAATTCTAAAAAATCCTAAAAAACCCTAAAAACCCTTAAAACCATCAAAATAATAATACCACCTAAACCCATAAAAGTCCCTAGAAAACCCTAAAAACACTAAACGATGTAAAACCCCAAAAATACTATAAAAACCCATAAAACCATAAAACCATAAAAACTCTTAAAAACCCTAAAATACTAGAACAACCCCTAAAACACTAAAAACTCTAAATACATTAAAAAACCTCAAATAACCCTAAACCACACAACCCCCTAATACACTAAAAAATTTAAAATCCTTTAAAAACACTCAAAATCATCAAAACCCTAAAAAATTTGAAAATACCAAAAAAACCTAAAACCACCTAAAATCCATAAAAACACTAAAAACCATAAAAATCCTAAAACCCCCTTGAATCATTAAAAAGAACTAAAAACTCTAAAAACCTTAAAACCCCGAAAAATGTTAATGAAAAAAACCTTTAAACCCTAAAAAAAATAAAAAAAACCCCATAAAATCCCAAAAAAACCCACAAAACATTAAAATCCATAAAAACTATAAACCCCCCCCCCCAAACCCCTCAAAATCCATAAAACCCCAAAAACTATAAAAACATATAAAACCTAAAAAATCCAAAAAAGTCCCTAAAAACATAAAACCCTTAAAACCCTAAAATCCCAAAGAACACCGTAAAACCCATAAAAACTATTAAAACCCTAAAATGATAAAAACCATAAAAAACCCTAAAAACCATCAGGACCCACAAAATCACTAAAATTCAAAAAAAACATTAAATAAACTCAAAAACCATAAAAACCTTAAACCCCTTAAAACACTAAAAACACTAAAAATCTATAAAAAATACTAAAACCACCCTAAATACCCTTAAAACTATAAAGGACCCTTTTTAATCCAATAAAAAACCCAAAACCCCTTAAACTCCATAAAACCCCTAAAACCCTAAAAAACCAAAAAACACAAAAAACCCTAAAAACTGTAAAATAATACTAAAAACCTAAAATCAAACAAACCAAATAAAATTGATGTGTTATTGAAAGAAAAAGATGAGTAATTAAAGATGAATCAGTAAAGTTAAGTCTATCAACCACGTCATAAAAGAAACACATCCTACCATGTTTTCTCTAGACATAAAGACTTACATCACAAGCAATGGAGATGCACCACCAATTCTATGAAAATGGAAGAGGTTAGAGCACTAAAAATCCTAAACAATCTTAAAAACTCCAAAACCCTGAAAAACCCCTATAAAAACCTATAAATTTATAAAACCCCCTTTAAACCCCCAAAACACCTAAAAAAATAAGAACCCTAAAAACCGCAAAAAAGTTATGAAAACTTCTAAAACCCTAAAAACCCCTAAACACTTTTAAAATTACCTAAATAACCCTAAACCCGCATTAAAAACATAAAAATCCCGAAAAATCATATGAAATCATAAAAAAAATATAAAAAATTAAATAACCCTAAAAACATTAAAAATCCTAAAAACCTTATAAAATTATAAAACACCAAAAATACCCTCTAAGAAATTAAAAACACTAAATGGACCTAAAAATCATAAAATCCTAAAAACCATGAAAAGACCATAATACCCATAAACCCCCAAAAAACTCTAAAAAACTCTAAAACCCAAAAAAACCCTTAAAAATTTTAAAACATAAAATATCCAAAAAACCTAAAAAAACCCTAAAAAATTATAGAAGATAAAAATCCTAAAAAATCATGAAAACCATAAATACCCTGAAAACATTATAAAGACCCTAAAAACTCCATGAAATTCTTAAAAACCCATAAAACAATTTAAAATCCTAAAATCCAAAAAAAAACCTAATAAAAATATAAAAAGATTTAATATAAATGTAAAAATACTCTAAAATACCTTAAAATCCCTAAAAAACCCAACAAAACCAAAAAAACCAAAAAAACCCTGAAAATCCATAAAACATTAAAATTTCATAAAAATATTAAAACCCCTAAAAACAATTAAAATCCTAAAAATTGATCTAAAATCCATGAAATGCAAAAAAACCCTAAAACCCTAAAAACCCTAAGGAAACCTTAAAACTAAATACAGTTAAAGCCCCTAAAAACCCTAAAAATGGTAAGATCCCTATAAAATCCTAAAACCATTATTACCCTTGAAAATTCTAAAAATATAAAAAAATCCCTAAATAACCCAAGAACCCAAAATACCACAAAAATATAAAAACCCTATATACCATAAAAACAATAAAAACCCATAAAACCCCTAAAATATCTTAAATTGTCCTTAGAACTCTAAAAGACCATAAATTAGCCAATAAAACCCCCAAACCCCCTAAAACTCCCTAAAACCCCTAAAAATCTATAAAAAAACTAAAATTCCTAGAATTCCTAAAAAATCCTAAAAAACATAAAAACCCTATAAAACACTAAAAACCTATTTAAAAACCAAAACCCCTAAAACCCCCAAAATAACCACAAAACCCCCAAAACCCTACACCCCCAAAAAAATATCAAATGCCATAAAAAACCCTAAAAAACCAAAAAAATCCTTAAAATACCCTAAAACCCCTAAAATATCCAAAAAAAATCTAAAAACCCATAAAAACCCTGAAAACCGTAATCATCACTAAAACCCCTAATAGATCCTATAAAATCCAAAAAACAGTAAAAGAATTTAAAAACCTAAAACCCCTAAAATACTCTAAAAACCCAAAATCCCTAAAAACTTTTTAAATACCTAAAATCACTAAAACCACCTCCCTAAAAAACTCAAAAAACCCCTTAAAATTTTTAAAATCTAAAAATACCACTAAAGAGCTAAAATTTTTGAAAATACCAAAAAACCTAAAAAATACCTAAAACCCTAAAAATCCTAAAAACATTGAAATGACTCTAAAACCCATTAATCTTCCAGAATCCACAATAATCCATAAAAACCTGATGAATCACAGAAATAATGAAATTAGAAAGTGAAGACAAGTCTATGAAGTGGTTCCAAATAACCAAGGCTTAAAGGAAACACAACTCACCAAGGTTTCTCCAAGATTAATGTCTTAAGTCACCAGCAATGGAGGTGCACCACCAATTCTGAAAAAATGGAAGTGCTAAATTTATATATTTTAAGCAATCATCAAAATTTTTAGCATTCAAGTATTACGGTTAAAAAGGGTTGAAAATACATTATAAAAAATAAAGACATTAAAATGAACCAAAATGAATGAATAGTCATGGGTTCCCTTAAAGGAACCATAAAAATCATATAAATTACTTTTTCATGCTAATCAATGACCCTAATGGATAATATAGAAAATTTCCTTCTTAATAATTATTTTCACCACATTCCCTTTCCTATTTAATTTTATGTTGTGAATTTACTTCGTTTTGCATGAAAATATATCATTTTGGACCCCAAATAAGTGTGTTGTGGCCCACCATCTTGTTGGATCTCAAAAATTGTGTGATGGTCCAATTTGAATAAAAATTTGGCTTAAAAATTTTATCAAAAATAAAATTATTCTCCTTGGGTTTAATATGATCTATATCACTCTCCTTGGTTCGAGAGGATTTACCCTCAAATCCATGGAATCATCTTCTTTAATGTATGGAGATAAGTCCACATTGTTGAATTTTATAAGAACTCTTCCAAAATCATTAGGTAAATCGATTATGTAGACATTTTTTCCCACTCATTCTAGAACTTTGAATGGACCTTTAGATTATGGTGATACATATTCTTCCTTTTAGATATAAATCTATCCTAGTGAAGGTGAATACACAATTTTTCTCTAGGATATAAAACGACCTACTTTCGATTCTTGTTAGTTCACCTTTTTAATACTTCATTATACTTCTCTATTTTATCATGAATATATTTATGATGTTCATTAATCTTCTTTTCCTTTTTATCCACATCAATATTCACCAAAAAATCAAGAGGAAAAGATAACAATTATATAGTAGTAATTGGATAGGTTCCATAAACCTCCTCAAATGGAGAACATAGAGTGGTAGAATTTAGAGTTCTATTGTATGAGAATTCATCTTATGCAGGATATAAATCCTAATTTTTCATATTCTTGTTCACCAATTTTATCAGAATAGTAACCAATTTATGATTGGTAAATTTTATTTTATCATCATTTTGAGGGCAATGGGAAGTTCTGAAAAGAATATTCGTATTGAATTTACCATATAATTTCCTCCAAAAATATCTAAGAAATTTAGTTATGTATCCAAAACAATGTGAAGAGGAATTCCATGAAGGAAAATAATCTATTTGAAAAAAATATGCCACTTTCACTATATATTAAATCTTATGGAAATGTATGAAATGATATATCTTAGAAAATACATCAACAACAACCCTTATTGAATCCTTACCGCACTGAGTATTTGGTAAAGACACAATGAAATACGTGTTGAGATATTCCCATAGTTGCTCCAGAATTGACAACATAGTGTATAAAGTAGGATAGAAATGACTCTTTTCTCTTTGACATTTCCCATATTGTGAAAGAGTTTCTTGGATATTTGATTGCATCTTCCGTCAGTAAAATTGATCCTTTAGTATCTACAATTTGTTTTGATGCCAAAATGGCTATAAATCCCCCTTCATTTTCAACCCAAATGAGAAAGTACCTATAATTACACTTTGGAAAACATGACTTGCATATATTAAAGATAAACCCATCATTTACAAAATAATCCTCCACAAATACATTTTGACATTGTATTAAAATAGAATTTAACTCCAAATCATTCTGATAATCTTATTTCATAAGATAAAATCAATGAATTTGAGCAGCTATAATTGGTATGTAATTCATAACTTGGTGATAAATCATCTTTCACCAAGTTATCATGTCCCTTATTGTATTTTGACACAAATGAGAATGAATATAAGAAATAACCCCACTTTTCTTGACACAAACTCATCTTGTGTTGACCATTGATAAATCTTAATGCCTGATAGTCATAATGAAGAACAAAATATTTTGGTCTCAAATAATGAGACTAATTATCAAAGGATCTCATAATCATATAAAACAACTTATCAAGTGTACTTTAATTCCTCTTTGAATCATTCTATTTATCATTGAAATGTGTAATAGGATGCTTTATTTGTATGAGAACATCACCTATTAAAACTCCACTTTCATCACACTCCACTTAAATGACTTGATCAAAATTAGGTAACACCAAATCTTGTTCTTCGCACAAATTTTTCATAATGATTTAAAATAATTCATTATATAACATAGAATACTCAAATTTCCTATTTTTTATGAATTGGGGAATAGGTTCCATGATAGTGATAAAATTAGAAACAAATCGATTATAAAAGATTATAAACTATGAAAAATCCTTACATCTATGATGGATTCTAGTTATTTCTAGGATTTTATTTCTTCCACTTTTGATTGATCCACCATGATTCCTTCTTTAGACACCACATATACCAATAACACCACTTTAATTGAAAATAACTCACACTTTTCCTACTTTCCGTATAGCTTTTATTCCTATAGAATTACAAATACATGTCAATGGTGATCCACATGGATCTCCACATCCTTGTTATGAATCAAAATATCATCTAGATAAAAATTCAAATAAATGGTTTCTTAACATCCTTCATGAGTCTCATGAATATATTATGATAATTTGGTTGGATGAATGGAATGATCGTCCACTCAAACACTCCACCTTTGGTTTTTAATTTCATCTTTCAACCATCCCCTTCCTTCATTAAAATCAGGTGGCATCCACTCTGAAGATCATCCTTTGGAAATATTGATGACCCATGTAATTCATTGAGTATATCATCAAGTCATGTAAAATGATCCCTGTATTTTATGGTAATATTATTTATATCTCTAATATCAATACACATGTGATTTGTACCACATTTATTTGAAACCAACCAAGTTTGAACTAAACACAGACTCATTCTTGGCCTTATAAAGCCTTGATCCATCAAGTCATCCACTTTCTGGTGCAATTTCTTTGATTATTTAGGATTATACTGATATAATGGTTTATTAGCAAATTATTCACAAAGTACAAGATCATTATAGTGGTCAATTTCTTTTAAGGGTGGTAATACTACTGGAATATCATTAGTAAAAACATCGTGATATTCCCCAATAAAAGAATGAGATAACAAATGGTGATAGATGTTGACGCTCCTTTCGTCACAGAATCTAATGATCGGAAAAGGGGAATATCTGAGCTCAAAGTGATTCAACCTTTGAAGAAAACATCAAAAATCGAAAAAGGCATGAACAAAGGATCAAAAGCAACAACACCGTGCAAGTTATATCACTGTCACGCAAGTACACTTGCGCGACACCCTTGGTCGCGCAAGTGACTTGCGCGACCTAAGTGATAACCGCCCGGGGTCTTCTCCTACCTATAAATAGACCCTGTGGGCCCCCCATTTGAGAGGATCTTTTTCCAGAAACTCAGATTGATGCTCCCGACGCCCAAGTCTCTTCTCAAAGCTTTCGGAACACTTCTAAAGGTAATTTCTTACCTAGAACAGAAGATTTAATGAGAAGAAGGAAGGACTAAGTGTTGAAACTCATCAACACTTGCGTGCCGCCTTATTCCTTCAATAGAACTCGCGCGTCCCTTTTTTGGAAGAACCTCAAGAGGATTCTAAAGGTATTTATAATGAGTCGCTCAAATATTCTAATGGTGTTTGAGAATTGCGCAAGTACCCCTCATGTCGCGCAAGTATACTTGCGCGACCAATACTTGCGCGTCGCCGCAATACTTGCGCACCTTTCAAGACTTGCGCGCCCCTACCTTTTTGGGTGCCCATCTTGCCCATTTTACCCCTCTTAAGCCATCACACCTTTCATTTTCAAGATTCAGTCTTCAAGACACTCTTCAAAGCCATTTATGGCATGATTTCTTGATTTGACTTCCTTATCTGAAAGGAATTCTGTGGAATATCTCTCAAAACCTAGTGATTTAAATATCCTTATGTCACTAAATATGGAGCGTTCATTCATTCAACCTCATCCTTTAAGATGAGAGAATCCTTAACTTGGGTCTCCTTTTTTAGGAATAATCCCCAGTTATAAGTCCTTTAATCTGGGCATCTTCCTTAGGAGTAAGCCCCAAATTCTTAATGTTCCCAAACTTGGGCATCCTTCTCAGGAGTAAGCCCCAAACCTTAATTCCTTAACTTGGGCATCCTCCTCAGGAGTAAGCCCCAATCTCAAATATGGGCATCCTTCTCAGGAGTAAGCCCCAAACCTTAATCCCTAACCTGGGTCTCCTTTTTCAAGTATAAAACCCAGTTATAATCTTGGGCTTTGTTTTCAGGAATAAGCCCTAAGTCCCCTAATTTCTCTTTAACCAGTCCTAATTTACCCTTGATTTGGGTTTCCTTTTCCGGAGTAAAACCCAATCATAATTCCCCTCCTAACTTGGGCATCCCCCTTAGGAGTAATCCCCAAGATTAGAGTATTCAAATATCCATGAAGCACATATACCTTTATGAACCCTTTTCATGGATTTTCTCCCTAAAAGTAAATCCTAAACCTTCATCTATCTGGGCAGTCATACATACATAAGCCCCAAAACATTTCTTATGATTGCATCTTTCATGGCACAATTGTCTAAATTTTACTAATACCTCTTGTTTCTCACACCGAGCATGACTCATGTGAGCTTAGAGTGTAAAAGTAATTGTGACATCCTGCTTTGAGCCATAAATCATAAACATCATACCCTTATTCGAACTACGTGGGTTCTGATTCCTTTTTTCAAAACAAAGGATACGTAGGTAGCCCATATATGGGTTCGATCCCAACTCTGAAGTAATTCATTGTCCTTATGAACGATGATAAACTTCATTTGCCCCACTAAGTGGATTTAAAACCAGCCTGGTCATCATAATGACCAAGAGACTTTTATATAAATGTTTTGAAGGATACCATTGACCAAGAATCTCTAAATAGATACAGATGATTCTCTATTGATGAAGAACCTCGAATACATATAAAATATTTTCTAAATTTCTCACATATTTAATCATTGATTGTTAAACTGAAGGAAAGATCATTTTATACTTGGTAATGTAATAAGGATTCACGAACATAACTTAAATCTATAAAGAGAGTCCTGTAGTAGACAATAATTCCCCTCAAAAAGGTGTTATGAGTCCGACCTCCCATCCTCTCGACCAATGAAAATTCCTAAGACTCATTAGCCCACAAGCTAATGAGCACCTACCTTTGGAAAGAAGGTCCAAACTGATGTGGAATCATTGGATGTTTCCGGTTCTACAAACAAACCCGTTAGAAACTGATCAGAACGTTTGAATCTCCCATCCAGGAGGTCATCCCCGGATTCCGTGCGAAACAAAAAATGGTGAACCTGACGTGAATCCTTAACCAAGTTAAAGTGATGTTCTTATTATTTTTTAGGCCCCTTGGGCCAACAAAGCAATCATTGACATGTGCTCATCCAAAAGATGCAGTGGCCGGATTCATCTTGATTATGTCTGTTATATGGAACATGCACTCTTTTCTCAAGATCTTCTGCAAAATGGATTTCCTTAAATTCACCCATGTGAATACTACTGCTGTAAACACCTCTACTGTGAGGTCTACTACTGTGAAAACCAATGCTGCTACTCCTGTGGGAACGTCGTCCGCTCTGAGGATGACATCACCAACTCAGCGTCTTCAACACTGGGTTTCTAATGCACTGGTTAAGGAGTACCGTCGCAATGGTACTATCCCAACTCTGGGGGCCGCTCGTCAAGCCCTCCAAGTTAACAACTCTACCTGGTCGTCCGGACAATGGTATCCAGTGATCAAGAAGCAGACGGTGCTGACTACCGTCTCCAACCGTTTCAGGTCGTTATCCCCGGAATTCAATTTCTATTCACTCCCTTACTCTGAGGAAGTGAGTGATCAGGTCCCGCATGACCTTAATTCAAAAAGACAGGATTCCTTCCCGAGGGCTCCCATCAACAATCGCCGCTAGACTCGTGCGGTAGTGCACCCTCAACATGATGAGGGTACCGGCTCCAGGCATTCAGCTTAGGTTCCTCGAACCCGAGCAGGCAAGATGAACCGCCATAGACGGAATCCGGTTAACAATAGGCAGGTTGTCATCCCTGCCATCTCCGGATAAGTCCACCAACCTATCTTGGTGGCAAACAATGAGCAGGCACACACACCTGTCTGTTTTAATTCAGTTGTCTAGTAGACTCGTCTGGCAGCATCAAGCCAATCCCGCCAGGCAATTCCGGTGGAGTACTATAGGCAGGAACATACACCTGCTTATGCATCATCAGTTAGTCAACAGACTCGCCTGAGTACATATGAAGAAGTCCACCAACCTAACTTGGTGGAAAACAACGAGCAGGCACACACACCGATCCGTTTTAATTCCGTTGTCCAGCAGACTCGTCTGGCAGCATCAAGCCAATCCTGCCAGGAAAATCCGACGGAGTACTATAGGCAAGAACATGCACCTGTTTATACATCACCAGTTAGTCAGCAGGCTCGTCTGACTACATATGATGGATCTCGTCAACCGCGTTTCACGAAGTGTAATCATCAGGCACATACACCTGCTCAAACTAATCAAGCCTACCAACAGTCTCGCTTGGTAGCACACTAAGAAGTCAGTCGGAAAGACCTGACGAAAAATAGGAGGCAGACTCAACTCTCTACCTCCACACTTGAGTACTTTCAGGATTCACTGACAGGAAAAGGAGGACAGGAGCAGGCACATACACCTACTCCAAACCCGGAATCGACGTATATCCCCGTTCTGGCGGCTGAAGTCACCCAACATATTTTATCAATGGTGAAAGAGCAGAAGCAAATTCCTACTCATATTCTGGATGCTTTCCAGGATATCATAACAGCTTCAGCATCATCTCAGGGACAGACACATAAATCTATCCCTAGCAGTGGAGTGACACATCAACGATTCACTCCGGAACAGACACACACAACTGTTCCAGTCCAAGAGGGCCATGGGGTATACTCCCCCATATCATACGGACAACCAAGTCAGGCACATACACCTGATTTGATTGGAGATCGTCAGCCTAACCTGACCATCTTTCCTGATCAGGCACATACACCTGCTCAGAGTAACCACTTTCGTCATCAATTTGTTTCTAAAGCGAGTAATAAGGCATCTAAGAAAAAGATCCGCCCAGCACAGTCAGGAGATCAAAGGCCAATCTGCAACAAGGCCTTGCTCGATGCTGGAGTTCTTGAAGCCATCAGACATTTATCTGTCGGAATTCAAGATTTTACTCCCTCAGTTCCCAATAATGGGAACATTAATTCTGAAGGTCTTCAACAGACACTTCCTCATGAAGACTTGCTTCATGAAAATTTTGTCAATCTTGAAGTTTCTTCTTCAGATGAGAGCCACAGGAACCCTCTGTGTGGTCAGAAGACCAAGGAGCAAGAGATCTCATCTTTTGCTGTAACCCATTATGGTGGTCCTCCCCATGATGATGAATTTCGCTATGAAAGTCCTCTCCACAGTAGTGATTCACATTTCCTGGAAAATACTCCAGTGGACAATGTAGTTCCGAGAAAGCCCTCTTATCTAGAGGAACTTGCAAATGAGAAACCAGTCATGTCTGATGCTTTATCGCTAACAAGTGAAATACTTTCTCAATCAGAAGATTGCCCAGGGTTTAGGTCATTCTCCGAACCACCCCTAAGTCATGCATCTTCTAGTTTGACCAATGATCTCTCTACCAATCTTGTTTAATCCGATGAAGCGACAAGGAAACACAAACTCTGGTCAAAACAGGTAGAAGAATCTTCATTTAATGATAAAGAGGAAATGCTGAACCTGAGGGAAAAATTGGCAAAAGGTGAAGTACCAGTCATGTTTTGGCCTTTGGCTGACTCCCAGTACGACATTCCAAAGATGTTAACAGATGATGGAATCCATGATATTCGTCTCAACATATGGAAAACTCTTTATCAATTAAAGAAGAAGGTATTATCTTATGATGAATATGAAAATCATCTTAAGATAATAGAAGGGCTACAACGTCATATTGATTTGGTATCTCAATCAGTCTCTCGGTATCCGAAGGCTGAAAAACAACAGAGAACCCTTCAACGTTCATGCCTTGGCGCACTAAGAAAATTGCGTCAGTTAATTGCCAATGCTCCATCTTATGTTCATATCAGAGGATGGGGTGTTCACAGAGCACTACATCTCACAGTGCTTTCCAGTCAGTAAAGCCCACAGAAAATGGTCTCATGCAATGTTATTGCCCATGGCCGGCCACAGTCAATGGGCTTTGTTCATAATCAAAATCTTTCTCAAGAACAGGCTTCAACTAGTTACACTCAAAATCAAGCATATATAGAACAAGTTGTTGAATTGATCCTACATCAAGCAGGCGAGAATATTGCACAAGCCTCTCGTATGGATCAAACACGTCATCAAATGACAGAAGTCTCGGAAATCATCCAACGGTCTGTTGAACCAGGTGATAAAAGTGGATACAGGTTAATGCATCCAGCTAATTTCCAAACTAAGATTCGCAAGATCAAGAGATATTTTAAGAAGATCTCAGACGTAGCACGTCAAGAGCCACCCCAGCTTGTCAGACTGGGGACTTCTCTAACCCAACCCTCAGAGTCAACAAATGGGATTCGAGGAGTTGAGAGGAATCAGCAGGAACATCCCCAGTTCATGAGACTAGGGACTCATTCAAATCATCAATCCCCTTCTCAGAGAATGTCGGTCTTTTCTCGATTGGGGAAGAATCCCCAAGAGGAACGAAGAGCCAAATTATCTGGAGATTCCCTCCAAATTATAGCTTGTCAAGAAGTTCCCAAAAGATTGAATCAACAAAAGGCAATGTCTCATCAAAGATATGAAAGAAGACAATATCACAGAAATGTTGATAAAAGGGATGCGATGCATTATGCATCAATCAATGTCATCAATGTCGTTGTTGTTAATTCACCAGAGGAGACTCACTCAGGGGACTCAGATGAAGAGCATCCTGCTCAAGAAAATGTACGCACCGATACAAATGAAGAAGGTGTACGTACACGAAGTCAAAGGATTACTCAGAACCTAGGTAATCCACTTCCCTCCCTCCAAAAGGTATCCAACAAAGGGAAGGGAAAGAATCAGGTTACATATCCTTCCTCTGGAGAAGGTCAATCGCTCTCATTAGAGAAAAGGTTTGCACAACAGGAGGATGAAATGAAAGAATTAAGAAGAATGAATGTAGAACTACTTCAGAGTAGTCTTCTTCTTAAGAATGCTGAAGTTCGACAGCCGAAGGAATTTGTTGCAGTTACTGAGATGGATCAAGAATATCCTCCCTTATCAGTACACCCTCAGAGGTCTAATCCTACGGGTTAAGCGTAACAATGGTTGCCAGTGCTCCCATCAGTTGCAGCACCAACCACCACATCTGTCCAAGCTCCATTCATTGCACCTACCAAAAACCAAGTTCAACCTGATGTTTCTCAAAAGTTAATTACTACTATTGAGTCATTAACAGCTCGGTTAGAAATTATGGATGGGAAACGGGTGCAAGTTCAACCTGAAAAGAAAGTTTACCCTGAATGGGTAGATTCAATTTCTTCTCCATCCAGTTTTGGAAACCATGTTTTCCCTACATTCAATAGATCAGGCGACCCTGAACAACATTTGATGCATTACGTGTCTTGTTGTGATCCTATGATGGGAACTCCAGAGCAGCAAGAAGCAGTGAAACTCAGATGCTTCGTGCGAACCTTACAAGGACCAGCTTTTGTCTGTTATACAAGCTTGTAATCCCGGTCAATCATCGGATGTGAGGATCTTCGTCAAAAATTCCTTCTTCAGTTCAGCTCAACTTTTCCAAAAACGACAGTTTTCGATCTTACAAACTGCAAGCAAAGGGAGAATGAAAGAGTCTCTGATTTCATTGCTCGCTGGAAGGGATTAACATATTCCCTGAGTTTAGCACTCCCTCAGGAAGAGCTGTTGCCAATCTGTGTGGCAAATTTGCGTGACGAATTACACACGCCATTGATCCCTATGAAATACACAGGAGGGTTTCGAGACCTAACTTCAATCGCTCAGCAGATTGAAGATTCCCTTATACAGGCTAAGGTTAAATATCGTGTAATTCCATCAGCTCCAGGAAGAAGAATGGGTAAAGAAGAAACTGCTACAGTTATGCTTAAACAAGCACCTGTACCTATATCTACATCAAAACCTTCATATTCTCGAAGGACTCCACCTCCTGAACGCCAACAACAAAGGCCATTTCGTCCAAATGATCAAAGAGATCAACGATGAAAGCAATTTGAGGATATGAAGAGTAAAACATACTCTTTTGAAAATGAGCAAGTTCCTGGTTACTTCATTTCAGCTCTGGAAAATAATTTGGTTCAATTACCAGTACCCAAGAGGCCAAACAAGGAAGGAGATGAAGACCATCCCAATTATTTTCCCTTTCATAAAATGTTGGGGCATCCCATCAAGGAGTGTTTTTTCTTTAAATACCTCCTGCAAAAGATGGTCGACTTGGGACAAGTCAAATTGAAGGGTTATTCAGCTCATGTAGCGTGTGTTACTGCTACAGATCCAGAGGAAAGAGGTGAGTGGCAGGAAGTCAGAAGCAAAACTGCACAAAAATATGATGATTGGATGGTCAGAAAGACAATCAATCGGACCCATGCCATTTTGCGAACACAATTGAAGAAGCCAGTTATGTCTCCTACAAAAGCTACAGTGAAGCCTCCATCAAAAGACAAATCCTCAAAAGGGAAGTGAAATTCAAAGAAGAAAGATGAATCAGAAGAAGATGAGTATGTATCGAGGCCTAATTTGCCTTTGACTCTGGCAGATTTCATGCCATCTACTTCAAAGCAACGGGCACCGCCCCATCAAACGGCACAACCTAAACAGGCTAGTCAGGTAGGGTCTTTATCAGACGAAGAGTTAATCTTCGGTTCTGTTAATATGATTCAATTAACATATCCATATTCCAGTCTTGATGAGCCTGAATTCCCTGTATCAAATAAGGGAATCCGAGGAAGTTCCAGAGGTTCAGGATATAGAGGAAGACGTGGATCTTTCCGAAGCCACTACTCCAATTCTACCCCTGCTAGCACTGTGTATGCAGCAGAAACTCGTGGTAGAGCCCTTCAGCGAGCTCAAAAAGAACAAGAAAGTTCTTCTGCCAATGGCCAACTCAGTTTTGGAACAGTTATTTTGGAAGACCTATTAAAGGTTCCATCTTCTTTATCTCAGCAAGTAAATGGATCTAATCAGTCTAATCTTCCAAAACCAATGATGTTGCCAACTTCTATCCCAATACAAGATGCATCAGCTTCCAAAGCATCTTCTTCCAAGGTACCTGCTAAACCTCATATTCCTATTGGGAAACGCAGACATCTAGATCAAAGGTATGATATATTGAAACACTTGGCCCATGTACCAGCCAAGTTATCAATTTTGGATGCTTTGAATCTGTCAAAAGATCTTCGGGAAGCACTCATCGAAGATTTGTCAAGTCCTCAGGAGTTTGAAGCTGAAATTGCTGCAGCTGAAGTCTATCACATAGAGAATAATCCTGCAGAATTTCATGCAGTGATATCTTTTACTAATAAAGATGAAGATGATGTTGTGCATGGGCACATAAAACCTCTCTACTTATCTGGAAAAGTCAATGGTGTAGATATCCGAAGAGTTTTCATTGACAATGGTTCAGGAGTCAACCTCATGCCCATTCGTACACTTCGTCGATTGGGCCTCACGGAATCTGATTTATCTCCTTCTACCATGATGTTACAAGGATATGATAAAAATTAACAAGAACCACTGGGCGAAGTTACACTCAGAACCCAGTTTGGAGATCTTGTATCCAATTCGGATTTCATGATTGTTGATCAAGACTCAGGTTTCAACGTCTTGCTTGGAAGACCCTGGATACATCAGCATGTGGCTATCCCTTCATCATACCATCAATGTCTCAAATACTGTTTCAATGGTCAAGTTGGAACATTGTATGGTGATAAGGTCCCATTCAAGACATGTGAGTCTCAATACATTGAGGCATAATTTTATCACATGAAGGGAAGAGAAAAAACTACAATGAAGGAAATTACCAAAATTAATGCTCCATATGGTTTGGAGAAAATTACAATAAATCCATTTACACATGTGAGTATAAGTTATGTGTTACCTATCAGTCAAATTGAAAAAATAGGCACAAATAAAAATACTCTTATGGAAATATCCATAATATCAGTTACGGCAATCGAGCCAGACAACATGGGAGAAGTTGGTAACCTACCATACAGTGATGAAAGCATAAGTGGTGACGTTTTCATTTCATCTGCTGAAGTCCAACAATTCTATACTTCACCAATCAGGCCAGAAGAAGTTATAGCAACACTAGAGGTGAATAATGATGTCGATTCTAAATCCATCATCTCCTCTTTATTTCCCAAAGAAGGCCCTTTATCATCAATAGGATCAGAAATGGAAGCTTCTTCTTCAAAATGTGAAAATTTTGATATCTCTTATGATCATGAAAATTTCATTTTGTCATCTACTATTCAAGTAGAAACAGAAGAAATAGCACATGATGAAGAGGAAGAGGAATATCTTAGAGATGGTCCTCCAGCATTTGAAGAGGGTATCTCTACCACTATGGATGAACTCAGAGAAATAAATCTGGGTACAGAGAATGATCCACGCCCCACTTTAATTAGTGCGGCCATGACCCTTGACGAGCAAGAGATGTATATTTCTTTTCTAAAGAAAAATAAAGATATTTTTGCTTGGAATAATACAAAAATGACTGGGATTGATCCTGATATTGCTACTCATCATTTGGGTTTACCAAAAAATCATCGAGGATTTAAGCAAGCCGCGAGAAGAACACACCCAACCTATTCTTCCAAAATTGAAGCTGAAGTGGATAAGATGATCAAAGCTAACTTCGTTAGAGAAGTTCAATATCCCAAGTGGTTGGCTAATATTGTCCCTGTAAAGAAAAAGAATGGACAAATTAGGGTTTGCATCGATTTTAGAGATCTTATTCGGTATTGTCCTAAAGATGATTTCCCAGTTCCGATTATAGAACTCTTAATTGTTGCGACAGCTGGTTATGAAGTACTTTCCTTCATGGATGGATATTCCGGATATAATCAGATCTGAATGGCCCTAGAAGATGAGGAATCTATAGCCTTCAGAGCCCCTCAAGGTGTGTTTTGTTACCGGGTGATGCCCTTTGGTTTAAAGAATGCAGGTGCAACATATCAACGCGCCATGCATCGTATCTTCAAACCTTTCTTAGGGAAATTTGTTGAATGATATGTAGACGATTTGGTGGTTAAATCCAAACAACGTTCTAATCACTTGGCTGATTTGGAAGTCATATTCCACAAGCTTTGACAACATAATTTGAAGATGAACCCCTTAAAATGTGCTTTTGGGGTAACCTCAGGAAAATTCCTCGGCTTTGTTGTATGTCATCGTGGTATTGAAGTCGATCCTGAGAAGACCAAAACAATCCTTGGTATGTCACCTCCTAATAATTTGAAATAATTAAGAGGACTTCAAGGACACTTAGCCTATATTCAGCGTTTCATTGCCAATTTGGCGGGTAAAAGTTTACCCTTTACCAAATTATTGAAGAAAGGAGTCACTTATAAGTGGACTGAAGAATGTCAAGAAGCATTTGTTGTTCTCAAGAAATACCTCTTGAGTCCACCAGTACTCATGCCACCTGTTGAAGGAATACCACTTATCCTCTATGTGACAGCTCTAGAGTGATCATTGGGGGCCTTTCTTGCTCAAAAGAATGATGCTGGGAATGAAAATAGCCTGTACTATCTCAGTAGAACTATGCTTGAAGTAGAAACCCGGTATTCAAGTATTGAGAAGTGCTACCTAGCATTAATTTTTGCAGTCCAGAAACTGAGATACTACTTGCAACATCACGAGGTCCAATTGGTATCTCGCAATAATCCGCTCAAATTCATCCTTAGTCGTCCAATGCTTACAGGACATCTAGCAAGGTGGGCAGTTATTTTGCAACAGTTCGACATTCAGTATGTGTCTCAAAAGGCAATAAAGGGCCAATCTCTGGATGAATTCCTGGCTGAACATCCTTCCATGGAAGACACGTCTTCAGATATTGAACTCCCTGATGAGGAAGTTTTCTCTATTCAAGATAATCCTCAAACATGGGAAATGTATTTTGATGGTGCTTCTAGAAGTCCAACAGGGAAGAAAATGGAAAATCCTAAGTTCAACAAAGTTGGTTTAGGAATTGTACTCATTTCTCCAGATAAGGCATTGCTACGTTATTCCTTTCTATTGTGGGAAGGTGGTACTAATAATGAAGCCGAATACTAAGCTCTCATTACAGGCTTAGATTTAGTGCTCCAAGCACAAGTGAATCACTTAAAGGTGAAAGGTGATTCAGACCTGGTAATCAAACAAGTCAATGGGGATTATTCCATCAGAAAAGAAGAATTAATCCCTTTTTATGATTATGTCAGAGAGTTAATGGCAGAATTACCTTTAGAACTGACATTTTCTTATGTCCCAAGATCACAAAATGCTCAAGCTGATGCACTGGATAATATAGCCACAGCTCTAGCAGATCCAAATCGGGATGAGACAACCATCAGTATTGCCCACCGTCGTGCAATTTCACCTTATGTTCAAGCCAGAACAGAGGAAATTAATGAAATTAGTCTCATTCCCAAACCGTTTGGTCATACTAAAGGATGGATGACACCTATTAGGGAATACCTTCAAAATGGAACACTTCCACCTGATAGAGCAGAGAAAGAACAAATTCGGCGACGTGTGGTCAGTTTTACTCTTTATGATAGCCCAAACCACCTAGAGAAAATTCTCTACAAACGTGGTTTTGATGGAGTTCTCTTCAGATGCATTGATGGTGAACAGACAATGGCTGTCATGAAAGAAGTGCATGCAGGAGTATGTGGTGCCCACCAGTCTAGACATAGATTGTCTGATCAAATTCGAAGGCTTGGATACTTTTGGCCTTCAATGATACAAGATTGTATTGATTTCACAAAGAAGTGTCATTCATGTCAAGTATATGACAACTTCATTCATCAACCTCCAGAGTTGCTTCATACAACTAAATATTCATGGCCATTTTCCACATGGGGAATGGATGTGGTGGGACCTTACCCTTCAGCTACGGCCAAGCAGTTTAAGTACATTCTTACTGCTACTGATTTCTTTCCCAAATGGGCAGAAGTAGTACCTCTCAAAGAAGTCAGTTCTAAATGCATTCTTAGCTTCATCAAGTCTAACATCATTACTATATTTGGTGTCCCTCATACCATATTGACGGACAACGGCACCAACTTTTGTTCTTCTGAGGTTAAGAAATTGTATCAAGAATACAACATTAAATCCAACCATTCATCTAGGTATCATGCGGTAGCCAATGGACAAATAGAAGCCTTTAACAAGACTCTTTCAAATATACTGCAAAAGATGGTGGATAAAGATAAGAGGTCATGTCCTGATAAACTCTTTCATGCTTTATGGGCTTATCAGACTACCACCCGCAATGCAATGCAGTCAACTCCATATTCGTTGGTATATGGAACAGATGTAGTCTTGCCAATTGAAGTTCAATTTCCCTCACTCAGAGTAGCCATTTGTGATCAGTTATCTACAGATGAGCAATCCCAAAAGTGATTGAATGAATTGGAACAGTTAGATGAGAAATGATTGTGCACTTTGCACCACTTGGAAATCTATCAGAATCGAATAGCATGACATTTTAACAAAAAAGTTCGTCTTCGTTCATTAATTCAGGGAGAATTGGTATTAGTTCTCAGAACTCCAATAATACCAGGAAAGAAACCTCCCAAGCTTGAGCCAAAATGGTATGGACCTTATTCAATACATAGGGTCTACTCCAATGGAGCTTATTCATTAATCTCAATAGATGGAGAACTCATCACGACTCCAACCAATGCCAGATTTCTGAAGAAATATTTTGTATAAACACAAAATATGGTCCCCAGAACCAAGACTCTTACAATTGGTTCATACTTAATAGTCCAGTATGACAATAAACTGCACCATTCACGGTCCATGCATATGACCTTAAACTATTCGCACTTACGTCCAACATGACGTTAAACTGTAGAAAAGAAGATGTCCCCGCAACATGACACTAAACTATGCAGCACCAGTTCCTCCTTGCTATATGACGTTAAACTATACAGTAATGGTCCAGTATGACCTTAAACTGCAACAACGTCAAACATGACGTTAAACTGTAGGAAAGTCCCTTACGTCCAGAAAGACGTTAAACTACATAAGCACTTAATAGTTCAGTATGACATTAAACTGCACCATTCACGGTCCATGCATATGACCTTAAACTATTCGCACTTTCGTCTGACATGACGTTAAAATGGTACACTCTTTTGTCCTTACTGCATGACATTAAACTGCACAATCCCCCTTTTGTCCAATATGAGGTTAAACTGTATTGTCCCCATCGTCCTAACTACATGACGCTAAACTATACAGAAAGTCCTTGATATGTCCTACATGACATTAAACTGTTATTTTGTCCCTGCTACATGACACTAAACTGTGCAGCACCAATTGTCCTAATTGTAAGACTATAAACTGCATAGTCCCTTTTTATGTCCTACATGACATTAAACTATGCATTGTTAAGGTTATTGTTACCTCTTGTATCTCACACAAAGTATGACTCACGTGAGCTTAGAGAAAACCTCAACCGTAACACTCTCTTTGGGCCTCTAACCATGTATAAGTCCCAACAAACAACATTTTTTATTAGATCATTGTCCCCAAGAACAACTTGATCATTAATTCATTATTTAATTGAACTACATGGACTTTGATCCTTTCCCTCCAGGCTGGGTATGTAGGAAACCTCCCAAGGTTCAAGCCCGAAAACAATCCCTTCACATCAGTTCACCACCATCTCATATGATGTTGATTCGTTAAACCGCACCTAGAATCAATATCTTTACATTGATTCACTTTCATCCTTGTTATATGACGTTAAACTATGAAACACTTTTTTCCGGTACGACAATAAACTACAATATTCTTTGATTTCCTCATTTGAGAGAGAACTATTATTGACATTGATTTTTCAATCATGGTTTTTATTTTCAAAAGACTACGTGCATACATGGTAATGCCTAAACTTTATATCTTAGGTTAAACCATCATCGCACTAAAGTACCCTTTCATCCTTCACATGTACGAACCAAATTTGTACAAAGGGTAGTTCTAGAACTACGTGGACTTGATTCCCATCCCTATGGGATACGTAGGAACATTCGAGTATCCCTCGAATCCAGTCCCAAGTCTTTTGGGCCTAACCCCAAATTTCACTTTCAGTCCCTTGGCTGAAAAGTCCTCATGAAAACACACACTGTGTATTCATTATTATGGTCCGAATTCTATGACCCTAAACTAAGATCACTCATACTTTCGTCCTGCACGACGTTAAACTGCATTTCAAGAACTACGTATGGCTTGATTCTCATTCTTATGAGATACGTAGTGAAGTCCAAAATTTCAATTCAGGACCCAGCTACAACATGATTATGGTTATCATTGACCTATGTATCTCTATATACATTAGACAATACCCATCTTTATGTGTTATAATACTAACCTTAAATATTTTCAGATCTTCATAACCCTTTTCATGACTTCTAGTCACAAAAATGTCAAACTTCTGAGAATTCTTTTGCCTAACTATGCAGCACATGCCCATAGGTGGCCTTGCATAAACAGTCCACATAACAGACTTGTTATCCAAAAGATACTATTTTATTTAACTATGCAACCAATGCCCTTAGGTGGCCCTTCATAATTCAACCCCCTAATGGGTTTGTTAAATGATGGTAACTTCATTCTTGGGAAGAATGCCTCTTTTGTCCTTATTTGTCTTAAACGACAGTATGTAGGGATCCGCAAAAAAATAGCCATCCTTAACATATTTTTCCCATATCCTTTTTCATTATCTAAAAGTATTCAAGTCTACGGTTTATTCTTTTTCCCTACGTTTGGGTCAGACCTTCGTAGGAGTGATATTCATCCAGTTCTTCGATATTCTTGTTCGGAAATATCTTCTCCATATTCAAGTACCTCTTTCCATACAACAAACTCTATACTTTAGAAAATTTGAATCTCCATAAACTTTCACTGGCTTTTAGCACTAGGAAAGTAAATTTTTGAGAGTTCTTTTCGCCTGACTATGCAGCAAATGCCTATAGGTGGCCTTGCATAAACAGTCCACATAACAGACTTGTCAGCCGAAAGATACTATTTATTTGACCATGCGGCCAATGCCCATAGGTGGCCCTGCATATTTCAACCCCCTAATGGGTTTTGTTAAATAATAGTAACTTCATTCATGGAAAATACTTCTTCTAATGCCTTTTATCTCTTTTTCATATCATTCCTCAGATTAAAATATTCTTAAGCCATAGTTTACGTATTTTCTCTCATACTTGAGTATGGTAATATGTTTTCAGATAAATTGTCAAGGAATTGAATCAATTTTAATCCATTTTGGTCAAATCTATTTTGACCTTAAACATTAGCCCCTTTATGTCCGGCGTGCATGACTTTAAACTGCCCACAAAAAGACAAAGGAAATCTGAATAAAAGTCAAGTTCCTTCTCACTAAACATACATTCTGTATGATTTAGGTAATATTGAGAAATTAAAATATTCAAAGTTTGTAGGGTTATTTGTAATAATCCTAGTAAAAATCAAACTATGCTTACTAAGCCCATTGGCTTAAGTAAATTTGAAGCAGGTAATGAAAGAATGCAAGTACAAATGATTGAGGATGAAAGTGTTTTTCATTGATACACAAGCGTTAGAAGGACAACCACAGACTAGAGTCTCTACTCTTTTTCAAGAATTACAAGAGGCTTTCAACATAACACTTCATTGGATTTACGGCATCCCGAGATTCATCAGAAACCACATGGAATTCATTCATTAAACTAGATACAATAAGAGATGCAGTGATACCAGCTCTTCTTGGAACAATTGTAAAAGGATGTTCTTGAGTGCGGTTTGAGAAAATTTTCTGCTGATCAAACAGTGACTCTGTTGCTGTCCAAGAGACTTGGAAGATGGATACATGTATTTGAGAATGGAGCATTGGAAGTAAAGAGACATTTGGAAAGAGTACTCTTTTCAGATATTGCTCTAATACCATGTTTGTCTTCTCTCCACCAACCATTAGTGGAAAACATTTCAGCCCATGGGTTTTCCATTTTCATATCTGCAAGGAAATGATATGGAGGAAGAATTTGAAAGTTCACACCATTGTTGTTGCTCTTAATGCACAGCATAACCGAAATAGAGGAGTAGCAGTGCAGCTGCATCTCAGGTGTATAATTGTTTGAATTTGGAACATTGACTCCTTGCAGATGACCATGACCACACAGAGGTAGATGGATGCTCTGTGAAAAATTAGGATGATATTTCTTCAAGTAATTATCCAAATATGAGAGAGTGCTGTTGCAGATATCATAGTAATCATGGCCAATGATGTTCATCATGTCATCAATCCGCTTGCTAGCCAGTTCATCAGACGTTTTAATTCCATTAGTAGCCATTGAATCTGCCCAAAAGTTGAATAAATTAAACTCTTAAATGGGTTTATTTTTCATAAAATTTGTGAATGATTTCGAAAAAAACGGCTAAGGCATTAAGGCGCGCATGTCTAAAACATGGCGCGCAATTATTCATGTGCCGCGCTAGTTTTTGACGCGTAAGTGTAAACCGCGCAAGTACAAATACCTTTACAATAGCTTGACATTGAGGAAACCGATTGTAAAACAGATCACCTTGCGCGGCTAAGATAACCTGCGCGACGAGAGCTCGAGAAGGTATGAAGTCCGGAAATCCGGATGCTTGTACGGAGGTGAGGCCATGTATTTATAGTCCAGGAGGCCTATCTGCGCGCCGTACCCAGTGCGCTCAAGGCCTGCGCGACGCAAACTTGCGCGCCGCCCTCTATGCCCTGAAGACCTACGCGCCCCTTTTCCTTTGGATGGATTCGATTTCCTCAGAGTCAAATCCTCATTTCTCTCCGGATCCAACTCTGAGGGGGGACTTTTATTGACGCTCCTTTCATCACAGAATCTAAAGATCGGAAAAGGGGAATATCTGAGCTCAAAGTGATTCAACCTTTGAAGAAAACATCAAAAATCGACAAAGGCATGAACAAAGGATCAAAAGCAACTGCACCGCGCAAGTTATATCACTGTCGCGCAAGTACACTTGCGCGACACCCTTGGTCGCACAAGTGACTTGCGCGACCTAAGTGATAACCGCCTGGTAACCGCCCGGGGTCTTCTCCTGCCTATAAATAGACCCTGTGGGCCCCCCATTCGAGAGGATCTTTTTCCAGAAACATGGATTGAAGCTCCCGACGCCCAAGTCTCTTCTCAAAGATTCCAGAACACTTCTAAAGGTAATTTCTTACCTAGAACGGAAGATTTAAAGAGAAGAAAGAAGGCCTAAGTGTTGAAACTCATCAACACTTGTGCGCCGCCTTATTCCTTCAATAGAACTCGCGCGTCCCTTTTATGGAATAACCTCAAGAGGATTCTAAAGGGATTTATAAAGAGTCGCTCAAATATTCTAATGATTTTTGAGAATCGCGCAAGTACCCCTCATTTCGCGCAAGTATACTTGCGCGACCAATACTTGCGCGCCTTTCAAGACTTGCGCGCCCCTACCTTTTTGGGTGCCCATCTTGCCCATTTTACCCCTCTTAAGCCATCACACCTTTCCTTTTCAAGATTCAGTCTTCGAGACACTCTTCAAATCCATTTATGGCATGATTTCTTGATTTGACTTCCTTATCTGAAAGGAATTATGTGGAATATCTCTCAAAACCTAGTGATTTAAATATCCTTATGTAACTAAATATGGAGAGTTAATTCATTCAACCTCATCCTTTAAGATGAGAGAATCCTTAACTTGGGTCTCCTTTTTTAGGAATAATCCCCAGTTATAAGTCCTTTAATCTGGTCATCTTCCTTAGGAGTAAGCCCCAAATTCTTAAAGTTCCCAAACTTGGGCATCCTCCTTAGGAGTAAGCCCCAAACCTTAATTCCTTAACTTGGGCATCCTCCTCAGGAGTAAGCCCCAGTCTCAAATATGGGCATCCTCCTCAGGAGTAAGCCCCAAACCTTAATCCCTAACCTGGGTCTCCTTTTTCAAGTATAAAACCCAGTTATAATCATGGGCTTCCTTTTCAGGAATAAGCCCCAAGTCCCCTAATTTATCTTTAACCAGTCCTAATTTACTCTTAATTTGGGCTTCCTTTTCAGGAGTCAAACCCAATCATAAGTCCCCTCCTAACTTGGGCATCCTCCTTAGGAGTAGGCCCCAAGATTAGAGTATTCAAATCTCCATGAAGCACATATAGCTTTATGGACCCTGTTCATGGATTTTCTCCCTAAAAGTGAATCCTAATCCTTCATCTATCTGGGCAGTCATAAATACATAAGCCCCAAACCATTTCTTATGATTGCATATTTCATGGAAAAATTGTCTAAATTTTACTAATACCTCTTGTTTCTCACACCGAGCATGACTCACATGATCTTAGAGTGTAAAAGTAATTGTGACATCCTGCTTTGAGCCATCAATCATAAACATCATACCCTTATTCGAACTACGTGGGTTCTGATTCCTTTTTTCAAAACAAAGTATACGTAGGTAGCCTATCTATGGGTTCGATCCCAACTCTCAGGTAATTCATTGTCCTTCCAAATGACGATAAACTTCAAGTGCCCCACTGAGTGGCTTTAAAACCAGCCTAGTCATCATAATGACCCAGAGACTTTTATATAAATGTTTTTAAGGATACCATTGACCAAGAATCTCTAAATAGATACAGATGATTCTCTATTGATGAAGAACCTCGAATACATATAAAAGATTCTCTAAATTTCTCACATATTTAATCATTGATTGTTAAACTGAAGGAAAGCTCATTTTATACTTGGTAATGTAATAAGGATTCACGAACATAACTTAAATATATAAAGAGAGTCCCGGAGTAGATAATAATTCCCCTAAAAAAGGTGTGATGAGTCCGACCTCCCATCCTCTCGACCAATGCAAATTCCTAAGCCTCATTAGCCCACAAGCTAATGAGCGCCTACCTTTGGAAAGTAGGTCCAAACGGATGTGGAATCATTGGATGTTTCCGGTTCTACGAACAAACCCGTTAGAAATCGATCAGAACGTTTGAATCTCACATCAAGGAGGTCATCCCCGGATTCCATGCGAAACAATAGATCTCATCCTCATGGATTGATTTTTCCATAATTAATAATGAAAAAATTGTCTATTTATTATTTATTTATTTTCCAATCAATCTTTATTTATAAAGAGGATATGCTTGGGTGTTTTGGGAATAAATATTTCTTGAAGGGTCTGAGTTGGCTTCAAAGGAGAATGTGTGGTATTTTTTTCTTCAGATCAGAAAGAATATGTTTTCTTAATCCCATGATATTTCACATCCCTATCAAACTTCCAAGGACTTACCAAGAACAAGTGACAATAATCCATAGGAATAACATCACATAATACCTCTCCGACATAGTTTTTACCGAAGGAAAATGAATTAAAAACCTCCTTGTTAACTTGGAGTGTGCCTTTGTTGTTCAACCATTATAATTTGTATAAAGGGGAATGATTGTGAGTTATAAGCTTCAATTTATACACTAGTTTCATTAAAGATACATTTTTATAGCTCCCACTATCAATAATCACCATGCATACTTTCTTATTTATAGTATAGTGAGTTTGGAACATGTTTTCTCATTGATATTTTTCTTGGGAGATTTTAGTTCAAAAAACTCTATGTAGCACAATAATGTTACACACATCAGATACTTCCATGAATTTGTATTAAGTTTCAAATTCTCCACCACCATTTTCATCTACATTGATTTCCTTCTCAATATATTCTATCCCATTTATCTTGATAATTCAGTTTTTAGGGTAATTGTCCTGAAAATGACCATACCCATGACATTTGAATCCCTCTCAACTTACACATTCAAAGGAGTTGTATTTTCCTTTTGGTTATTCCATAGCTTTGTCTTTCCCTTTATTTAGTATCTTGTTTCTTCCAAATTCCTTCTCACCAAAACCAAAATTTATTAGAAGAAATACCCTTATAAAAAGATGCATTGACCCAATGCTAGAAAGCCCAGAGACGATGTCGTGCTACCATTACATTGACATAAGATATATGTAAATCATGTCTTAAAGGGCCGAAAAATTTATTAGTATTGGTAAACCAAATAACATCATGATTCATGTTTTACAAATAAATATAATAATTACTAAATAATTTTTTTCATTTAGGATAATTACTTTATTCCATCTAGAATATCCTTTCATATCATTCTTATTACTATTTAAGGAATCTTGTGGATATGAAACATAATAAGATTGAGATTAAATTCTCAATAAGGGTAATATAAATAATATTAAATAATGATCTAATGAGAAAAATTGATATGGAATGGTAAATAACTTAGAACACATTCCATGTAGTCAATAACTAGAATGAATTGAGAAAATAATATAGCAAGGTAAATGAGTGAAAACACATACCATTTAATCAATGAAATGAGAATATAATTCATCCATAGATAATAAAAAATAAAAAATATCATGTATAATAATAACTAAATATAAATTGAGTAAATGATTAATTATTAGATTCTATGATTCCTAGGTGCATGGAACCATTACCTTCAAGACTATTCACAAGACGGTTTAAAACATACTAGTTACAAACCAATTTGGTTTTTCTAAAATTAACTATACTGTAAATACCTTTCACATGAATGTTTAAAACATATCAGTTATAAGAAATGAGGTTTTGTTCAAATGAATTCATCCCATTAGTCTATCGATGCTTCGAGGGGATATATAATAATCATCACCCACCTGTCATTTCATTACCAAAAAATCCTTTATATTGATTAATCAATTTAATCACAAAACAATATACCATATCAAATATCCATATTGAATAAAGGATATATATTTATCAATATTTCCCAAAATAATCAAATAACTAATAGAGGAAACACCTTATAAAAAATGGAATATGGTTTAGGCAATGAATATATCAATGTTAAATTATATGGATAATTAGATTAAATTCAATGTTCAATGATCATAATATATTGAATACTTCATGGGGACTATGAAAAGAAATCATGTAAGTGAATGTAAATAATATCCATGGAAAAATATATGATAAACCATCCATAATTATTATTATTATTTTATTAATAAATCATATCCTATGCGGTGTAAAAAATAAAGGGTTGTTTTCATTGATGAATATAAATACTATAAAAAGATATTTTAAAAACATTTTTGAGGAAAATATACTTTTTATTTTAAAAAATATTTTGAAAATAATAGACATTGAAAATATGTTTTGAAAACATTTTCTTTAACATGTAACCTTTTAAACAAGCAAAGAAATCTTCTAAGAGATGATGGAAGGTAAATTCGTAAATGTCACACGATGTATAAAAGTGCATTCCTTTTTTAGGGTAAAAAGGTAAGAAACATTACTTATTTAGGAAGAGACAAGCATATTCCTTTGAAAACAATAGTAAAATACAAAAAGGTAAAAACAATATTGAATTCCTTTTAGAAAATATGGTTTTTAGAAGAAAGCAGGTTCTCGGACTAAATAAATAAATGAAGTCGAGTTTTCTTAAAATAAATTTATAAAACATTATGAGTACCAAATAGTGAAAAAATGGTACTATAACATGAAAAATATAATGAATAACATTATGATAAGAAAATTAAAGGGTTTATTTAATAATTACCCCACAATTTACTCTAATGGAAATTCATGTGTAAACAATCCTGAACAAAATAGGATTGTAAAGTAAACCCTCGAAAATACCATAACTTTGATGTGAGGATCAATGAATAAATAGATTATCTATATCAACTTTACATCCACATAAAAAAAATTTAAATACAACAACATATTGTAAAAAAAATTATCACACACACAATCAAATAATATTAATGAAAACAATGAGGTAATATAAACCAAAGAAAAGGAATTGGGTTATGATATTATTTTCCACTTAGTATGGATTAATTAAAATCCTATTAGAAGAAATAATTAAACTTGAAACTAAAAATAATATGAAGATAAAATATTTAATGATATAATTTATCAATATGGACATTAGATAATCCATAAAAAATAAGTAAGTGGAGAATATGATATTTATCTCACAAACGTAAAAAGCGAGATGAAAATCACTTACATTTCATTTCCTTTCAGGTTAGTGTCCTTTAACATCATGTATAATGGTTTTATACATGTCAATAACTTACAAAAACACCTTACTAATATTTATAATGTAATATATTATCTTATTATAATATCATATTACATTTTTGTTAACATGCTTTCATTATTTTCACTATTTTGGGTGTTAATTACCTAGTTTCTCGAGTAAGTTTTGACTTATTATTTGTTGTTCTTATTACTTAGATCTAGATTTAATAATATATATAATATAAAACATTATGTATTTAAAAAATATATTTCATTTATATATTTATTTAGATTAATCCATAAATTTTGTAGATAATAAATGAAATGCACCGTTCAAGGAGATGGTAGGTCGTACATACATATGAACGCTAGTTTCATTTGTTTTTTCATATTAAAATGATGAAACTTAAATGATATATATATATATATATATTATAATTATATTATCATATATATTTCATATATGTCATATATTTTTATTAAAACCATCATTTATATGTTCCATATATATGGGGAGAAAATCACATTGCATTGAGGAGGCGGTAGTCCATGCTTCCACAAATGATGTTATCGTATTCACACAAAACGGAAAGAAAGAATTTATGAGTTATATTAAAATTATGTATGTATAAATCCATTATAAATATCATATATATCATATATAAAAATAATTTTCATCATAATTACCAATATTAATAAGTGGTAAAGGAAAAAAACAACCATCGTTTCATGAGGCAGTAGTTCACCATATACGAATGGTAAGTTCATTACTCATTAAGTATAAGTGTGTGTAAGTTTAGTTTTAACAATTAAAATTAAAACATATTAGTATATTTATGACACTTATGTTATTATGTTATCATTTAATAATAATAGTTGTAGGGTTTGAGATATAAAATAAAACAGAAGAGCTTGAGGAAGAATGTTACCTCTCCTTAGGGTAACTCCTTTTGGTTTTCACCAAAGGGATCCATGGATGGATTTATGCCCAAAGTTGGACTTATAGGATTATAGGAGGGATTTATAGGATATATGTTTTCATATATTTTTCTATCCAAAGTGAATTTAGGGGTGTGAGGAAGTGGGAGGGGTGAGTGACTTTTATAATGGAGGAGGAGTGGCATTCTTTTAAATTTTTGGAAAGGAAATTCCACCAACGCTTTTCCCATGTAAAATGGCTCCAATAATGGTCCAACGTATATAAAATTGATTATAAGGTAGAAATATTTCTATAAAATGGTTTTTGGACAAGCTTATAGGTCATTTTGTCTCTTAAAATTTAAGGTTTGGTCATTTGTTAAGCAAATTTTTCGCTTAATCACTGAAGTTAATTTTAATTACTTTCACTAATATATATGGTAAAAAACTAATTTGAACATATTATAAATTATAAATTATTCTGATTAAAAAATTTTAATCCATTTTCAATATTCCATTCATAGAAGTGGCATAAATTAACTTAATATTAATCCTAAGGACAGGACGATAAAGCAGGTTTTTAAAGTAAAA
This sequence comes from Viscum album, assembly GCA_963277665.1. NCBI lineage: Eukaryota > Viridiplantae > Streptophyta > Magnoliopsida > Santalales > Viscaceae > Viscum > Viscum album. The sequence continues at coordinate 124,651,441 of OY728156.1, forward strand.
AAATTCAAATGTTTGTCGAGTTTTTGTATCCAATTTAAATGTGAAAATAATTATATGAAATAAATTGGATTAAATGAAATAAAATTGATCTAATTAAACTTTAAAATAAATCAAAAATATAATTTATCTTTATAAATAAATTATACAAAAAAGAAGTTTTGAATTAAAATATGGCATTTTTTCCCTATTCATCAAAAAATAAAAATTCATTAAAAATTAACGAAAAATTCACCATAACATAATTTTGATGTTTATATATCAAAAATTAAGTTTATTTTTACATATAAAATTTATAAATGTTCCAAAATTGGATTTAAAATAGGTTCTCCCTTAAAAGTCGGTAAAATTGCCTTTATAAATATATTGATTTCCATGTGAAATATTGGGTTCATTCATATCTTATACTTACAAAATATATTGGTTGAATATAAAAAAATTAATATCAAAAATATTTTAATTAATACATAATATATATTAAATTAACATCACTCACTAATTATAATTAATTAATATTAAACATCTTTGTGAGTATAAAAAAATATTTCCTTTATATTCAATCGATTTATATTTTTCATTTATAATTAATTGGTAACTAATAAATTGATCATATATTTTTATAGAGCATATATTTCTATAAGTTGTTTTAATAATATTCATATCAACTAATTTAAATTCTAGGTTATATATTATTATATTGAATAATAATTTTTTAATAATATATTGTTGTTTGGTAAAAGTTGGTCTTGTGTGTATTGTACGCTATTGAAGAATGTCTATATTGTGTGTAATGCAAGATAATTCAGTATTTTGTGAATTTAAATTTATATCATAGATTAAATTTATTTTTAAAATTAATTATATTATAATGTATTATATTATTATATTACCTTACATGCTTTGTGTTGCATTTCATTCACTCTAACAAATACAATATTCTTTAGAATTTCAAGGTGTTACATTCTCCCCACATTAATTAAATTACATCCTCAAAATTTCAACTCAATCTTATTAATATATTGTTTGATATTTCCTATGTTGAAAGCAGTCATCATGAGAACGGTTCATAAAAAATTCTCTAGAAAAGCGAGAATTGGAAGTACAAAGGTCACATGGACTAACATATAACTATGTATCTATATAGGAATACATTAGTGGAATGTAAAGATATATACATGGATAAAAAGAATAAATATTTATAGGGAGTGATTTAGTTCATCAATAAAAAATGGGAATTATAAATGAATGTTTTAGGTCCTAAAATCTATAATTCATTGTTGATTTAGAATACTCTCATTTTAACAAAAATTAAGTTATTGGACAACAATTTTTTTTATCATTTTCAAAATGTGGAGTAATTATTTTACTAACTAATAATATAAGTAAATATACTTACTTGATATGTTTCTATAAACACAATTTCATTCTTTGGATATGCTTCGATAAAATTATAATTCATCCATTATTTTTATGAAATGGATATCCAAAAAATTAACTTTTATGCCTAAATAAGTAAAATAAACATTTAATGGATCATAAGTCCCATAAAAGAGTGAAATATATTTCTATTTTTTTTTGTAAATATTCTCTTAATCTAATATAGTTAATGAATTAATCTCTAAAAATAGAAAATAATACAACTGGTTAATATTTATTCTTAAAATTATATTACAAAAAACAAGTAGAAATTAACTAGGACATCACATAGGCCAATGGTATGTGTGAAACTGTTATCATCCTTCATTCACGGGTTCAAGTCCCATGGCATTGGTAGACTTGATAGGTTGTTAGACAATATTTTTTTTGTCCTTTTCTAAAACCATAGTAATATAATTTCCAAAATAAATATGATATAAATCCTTCAAATAAGGTTAATCACTAATTATCCATTAAACTAATGTTTTCAATACAACCTCAACACATAAATACTTTATCTATTTTATTCTAGCATATGTCTTTTCCTAGTCTGAGTTTTAAACTATGTAATTAATTTTCATTATGTTTTCAAATCCTTTATAATGGTTTGTAAGGTAAATGAGAATTATCCAATGTATATCTTCTGGAAGTGTCAAACGAAGTGTGTAGTAAGACCCATTGTCATGTACCATGTTATGATTGAGTTAGTCCCAACACACCATATCAGAGTTTTCACCCTAGTTACATTTATGCCATAACTACCTCTACTTGTAGTATCCATACATAGATGTATTGGTTGGAAAACCATATAATTTCCATCTATCCAAAATTGTTGTAATTTTTTCTATACATATTCTAAAATTATATCTTGGGGTTACATTCCCTAATATATGTTTCCAAAAAACTATTTCTTGAGGTTGCTACTAAATATTCTCAGATACCAACTATAGAGACCTGACCCCAGAAATACTAGAGTTGGTGTCATTCTAACATTACATTAACATAAGATAAATGTAGATCATATCCCTAATTACCGAAAAATTTAGTAGTCTTGGTATATCAGATACAAACAAGATTATTTTTCCACAAATGAATACACTAATTAAAAAAAATTATTTTAGGATAATGACATTATTCTATCTATAATATCCATTCATATATTTCTTAGTAAACTTCAAGGAATACTGGATAAATAAATAAAATAATAGTGCAATCAAATTCATAGGGAGAGTAAATTACAATAGAAGCAATAAGGAATCAATTAGAATAATCAGTATGGAAAGGTATATAAATAAGAAAACAATCCATGTATTCAATAACTATGTAGTAATTGAGTAAATAATATGGAAAGGTAAAAACATAAAAACACATTCCTTTTACTAAATGAATTGATAATGAAATTAATCTATAGATATTGTCAAATCAAAATTCCCATGGATAATAATAACTAAATCTAAATTAATGAAATGCTTAATTATTGGATTCCATGTTTCCTAGGTACATGGAAACATTATCATGAATACCTTTCACAAGGTGGTTGAAAACATACTAGTTACAGACCAATTTGGTTTGTTCAAACTTAACTCTTTTGTAAAGGCATTTCACAAGATAGTTTAAAACATACTGTTTACAAATATGATGGTTTTTTTCAACTGAATTCATCCCATAAGACTATTGATGCATCTATGGTCCATATAAATTTAGGTATACACCCCACAGTTCATGTCCAAAGCATTCATCGTATCGAGAAATCAATCTAATTAATAAACAATATGCATTATCAAATAGCCGTATTGAATAAAGGATATGGATTTTCAAAATTTCCTCAAATAATAAAATATTTTTCAAAGTAAAAACCATATGAAAATGGTATATAATTTATAAAATTAACATATCCATGAATATTGATATGGATAATTATGTGAAATTCAATGTTCAATGACCATAGTAAATTTAATATTTCAAGGGGAATATAAAAAAGAATAGAGGAAGTGAATCTCAATACTATCCTTATAAAAATAAATCATAACCATCCATAAGAACTATAAGTATGGTATCAATATAATATATCCTATGTTGAGAAAATATAAAGGATTTTTTTCATTGATTGATATAAATACTATAAAATGATATTTTAATAACATTTTTGAGGAAAATATAGTTTTTATTTTGAAAAACATTTTGAAATTACTTATCTTTGAAAATCACATTTGAAAAAATTTTCTATAAAAAATAACCTTTTGAACATATAAAGTAATTTTCCAAGAAATGATGGCGAGTAAATCCATAAATGTCGTATGAGGTAAAAAGAACATTCCTTTGCACAATAAAAAATTCATAAAAATTCCTTGTTCAGAAAAAGATTAGAATATTAATTTCAAAAAATAGTTAAAAAAAGGTAAAAATGTATTTAAAATATCATTTTGGAAATGTTAAAAAATTTAAAACCTTTTTATAAAATATGGTTTTTAGAAGAAAATGGGTTCTCAGACTAAAGATATAAATGAAGTTGGGTTTTCTTAAAAACATTTTCAAAAACATTATGAGTAACAAAGACTGTAAAACTGGTAAAATTAATTTAAAATGTTCATGAATAACCATATGAGAATAAAATTTTAGGTTTTATTAAAAAAAGATCCAATAATTTCCTCCAAGGGAAATTCAAGCATAAAAAATCTTGAACAAAATGAGATTTTGAACTAAACTCCCGAAATGACCATAACATTGATGGGAGGATAAATGCATAAATATATTATGTGTATAAAATTTAAATCCACATAAAAAAATTGGAAATAAAAAAAAATATATATTACAAATTTATTAGACCCATAATCTTATATTATTAACTATAACGAGGAAGTAATGTAATAGAAAGAAAATAAATTGTGTTATAATATTCTTTTCCACTTGGTAATGCTTAATTTAAATCCCCATAGAATAAATAATTAAAATTGAAACTCAAAATACCATGAAGATAAAATATTTCATGATATAATATATAAAAATGGGCAGTATATACAGCACAAAAAATAAGTAAGTGGTGAATATGACACTTATCTCACATATGTAAACAGTGAGATGGAAATCTCTTACATTGCATTTCCTTTTGGGTGAACCTCCTTTGACCTTATGTATAATGGTTTTAAACATTCAAATAACTTATACTATAACCATTTTCATATTTATAATATCATATATGATCCCCTTATGATATATTATCACCTGTTTTTTAATAACCTTTCATTATTTTCACTATTTTGGATGTTAATTTCCTAGTTTCTTGAGTAAGTTTTGACTTATTATTTGTTGTTCCTATTACTTAGATATTAATTAATAATATCAAGAATGTAAAAATTTATTTAATTACCAAATATATATCTATAATATATTTATTTAGAATAATCCACAATTTTTGGAGATAAGAAAAGAAATGCACCATTAATGGGGATAATAGGTCATACATATGCTTGAAAACTACTTTCATTTATCTTCCGTATTCAAAGAATGAAAAGTAAAAGATATATATATATATGTGTGTGTGTGTGTTATAATTATACTATAATATGTATGTCATATATTTTTCATATTTTTATTTAAACCATAATTTATACTTTTTGTATATGTGGTGAAAGAATCACATCTCTTTGAGGAGGTAGAAGTCTACACTTCCACAAATGATGTTATTGTATTTACAAAAAATGGAAAGAATGAAGGTATGAGTTATATATGAATTAAATAACCATATATACATTATAAATATCATATATATCATATATTAACATCTTTTCCATCATAATTTCTAACCATGAGATGTGGTAAAGGAAAAGATGAACAATCATCATTTCGCGAGACAGTTGTTCATCATAAACGAATGGTAAGTTCGTTACCCATTAGATGGAAGTGTGTATAAATGTAGGAATAAAACTTAACATAAAAAATCTTAGTATATTTTGGATAATTATTTTATTATTTAATAATTTAATAAGAAGATTTTATGAGGTGGAGAATAAAAATAAAACAAAAGAGCTTGAGGAAGGATGTTACCACTTCTTTGGGTAACTCCTTTTTGTTTGAACCAAATTGAATATTTGGATAGATTTTTTTTCACAATGGGTGGAATATAGTTATAGTTAATGGGTTATTAGTATCTATATGGGTAGATATTTGTAGATAAAAAGTCTCTTGAAGATTGTGAGGAAGTTTTAGGGGTGAGAGTCTTTTATAGTGGAGGAGTGACATTCCTATAAATTTTTGGAAAGAGAATTCCACACACATTTTTCCTATGTAATGTAGCTAAAATGATGAAAAACATTATATCCAAGGGATTATAGGGTCTAAATGTGGTCATAAAATAGATTTTGGACAATTTTATAGTTCATTTTGGATCTTACTTTTTATGGTTTGGTCTTTTGTTGAGCTAATATTTCTTTGTTGTAATTATTTTTAATTACTTTAAATAATGTTTTTTTGTAAAAACATTAATTGATATTATTATAAATTATAAATTATTATTATTCCAAAAATGGATTACATTTTACAAAATTCAAATCATACACATTTTTTAAATTTAATTTATATTTAATCCTGCAAGAAAGATGACAAAATGGTGTTTTAAAGTAAAAACCTTCAATTATTTTCTATGTTTTTATATTCAATTTCAATGCTAAATTGATTCCAATGAACTAAATTGTATTAATTAATAAAAAATATATATAATTAAACTTTAAAATTAATAAAAGTATAATTTAAACATATAAATAAATTAAATGAAATGCTTTTTTGAATTAGAATTGATTATTATTTTAACTATTCATGAAAAATGAAACTTTATAGAAAAACACCAAAAATCCACCCCAAACTAATTTTTATGTATAAATTTCAAAAATAAAGTTTATTTATATATATGTAAATTATAAATGTTACAACATTTATATTTAAAATAGGATCTACATTAAAAGGTGGTAAAATTGCCTTTAAAAAATATTGATTTTTATGTGAAATGTTGGGTTTTTTATTATCTTATTATTATCAAATATATTTGTTGAATATCAAAAAACAATTTATTGAATATATAATATATATTACATTAATATCACTCAGTAATTATAATTAATTAATATAAAAAAACATTTTGGGTATAAAAATAAAAATATTTTCTTTATATTTAATTGGTTTATATTTCATTTTTAATTAATTGGTATCCAATGAATTCGTATTATATTTTTATCGAAAATATATTTTAATAAGTTATTAAATACTATTAATAACCACTAATATAATGGGTATGTTATATCTTATTATACTAAATAATAAATTTTTAATAATATATTATCATTTGGTAAAACCTGGTCTTGTGTGTAATACAAGCTATTGAAGAAAGTATTTGTTGTGTGAAATGAAAGATAACTTATAATTGTGTGAATTAAAATCTATATCGTAGATTTAATTTATTTAAAATAGTAATTATATTTTAACATCTCAGGATATTATATTCCTTTACATTCTTGGTTTTGCGTGTCATACACACTATCGAATAAAATGTTATTACTTTAGAATTTTGGGGTATTATAAAAGATGTACCTCTATTTTAGTTCTTGAAATACAATTACTTTGAAGTAAAATTTTTCTTCTCCACCTAGATAACCAGCTTAAAAAATCATCAAATTAGAAGAATGGATGTAACTCTATGGAATGTGAAATTTCGTCATTTAATCCACCCAAAAACATTGTAATCATTTACACTTTTTTACTTTGGAACATAACTTTCCATCAATAAATGATAAAAATTTCAAATGTAATATTTAAAAAAATTATATTCTTATCACAATATATGTATTCTGGAATAAAGCACTTTCTGATAATTCTCTGGATTAAATCATCTTCTAAAAAGCTTTCTCAACTTCTCTCATGATCTTATTTAATATTTTACATCATTCTCATGCTATATCATCAGATTTTCCCACTACATAGATACATAATAAATAAATTTAAGAATTAATGCCTTACTCTTCTTCTCATGAGAATAATTCATAAATTTTAATAAACATTAAATTTCCCACAACCAATCTTGAAAATCATATGTATTCTTACTCCCATCAAAATCTTAAATGTCAATATTAAAACCTATTTCATCATCTTGATCGTCTCTTATTCCTAACATATCCACATCTAAATCATTGTAATCATTTAAATTTTATTATCATTATAAAATTGTACTGGATTTCACTAATTATATGAATATGGGAATCAAGGATTCCGTTATGGTGGAGGTTAATGGTGTTGCTACACTCTCAATTGTTGGGAAAGTTTCTTATCGATTTTAGTGATTTTTTATTTTAGTTTTTTTGAATTGGATATTTTCCATGGATAATGATAAGTAGAAGTTCAAATCATATGAGACATGGTGGAGAGTAAAAAAAGAATGTGATGGAACTTACTTGTTGGAACCGAAACTCTGATACCAAAATGATGTGTTGCTGAAAGAAATAAATGAGTAAGTGAGGATAGATTTGAAAAGTGAAGTTGAATTATTAATAACAATAGGAAACAACACCCTCTATGGTTTCCTTAAGCATAAAGAACTATGTCACTAGTAATGTAGATGCACCAAAAATTCCAGGAAAATGGAAGATATTAAAATAAGAAAGTTGCAATCAAGAATCCAAATTTATATTATTCAAGTATAACTATTAAAAATGGGTTAAAATATATTATAAATAAAAAATTAATATAGGAAAATTATACAAAACGAAATACAAGATGTGGGTCACACAAAGGACACATAAAAATCATAAAAAATCATTTTGTGATAATTAATGACTCCATTAACTAAATTAGAAAATTTATTTCTTAGTGATTATTTTCTACACTTTATCACATTTATTTAATATTATTATATGAATTTACTTCCTTTTCAATGTGGATATTTCATTTTGGTCCCTAATTATGTGTGTTGTGGCCCACCATGGCGATGGATGTCAAAAAGTGTGGGCTAGAACAATTTGAATAAAAATTACGCTTAAATTTTTTATCATGCCTAAAAATATTCTCCTTGGGTTAAATATGATATATAAAAAATCATTTAAAACCCTAAAACCTATAAACCATTAAAAATCAGAAAAAACATTGAAATCCCTTAAACCACCTTAAAACAATAAAAAAATCTAAAAACCCTAAAACCCTAAAAACTCCAAAATAACCCAAAATAACCATAAAACCCCTTACACCCCTAAAAAAATCCTAAAACCCAAAAAATACGTAAATGCACTAAAAACCCATAAAATTAATAAAAATCTTACAAAATCCCAGAAAATCCCTAAAAACATAAAAACCCCTAAAAACCATGAAAACCCCTAAGAAAAAATTAGTTACAAAAATATACATAAAACCCCTAAAACATAAAAGATACTAAAAACCCTAAAACACCTATGAAACATGAAAACACAATAAGACGCTTAAAAACAATAAAAAAACCCAAAACACCCTAAAAGTCCCCAAAACCCTAAAAACCCTAAAACCCCGAAAAACACTTAAACATCCATAAAATCCTAAAAACTCTAAAAATCCAAAAATACCCTTAAAACCCTAAAAGATCATAAAATACTAATAAAACCCTATTAAACACTCTAAAAACACTAAAAAGACAATAAAACCCCTAAAAACCCTAAAAACACAAGAAAAATCCCCAAAAACCTAAAACCCATAACATTCCTATTAAAACCAATAAAATTTTAAAATCCACTTTAAAACCAAAAATACCCCAAAAAAATAATATCCATAAACCCCCCCTAAAAACTCATAAAACCCCTTACAACCCTAAAAGCCCTAAAAGCCCTTAAAAATCCTCAAAAGGAAATAAAAACCCTTACATCTCCAAAAAATTATACAAAACCCTAAAAAACCCATTAACTCAGTTAAGAGTATATTAAATTCCTCTATAATGGTTCTACTTTAAAGTGATGGTTTATTATTTATCACTTATCTTTGATAGATCATCTATGAAACTGTCGAGTTTTAATATTCCTTGATTATGATTCCGCATGTTTCACCCTATACTAGGAGAGTTACTCTGGAACATTTCATTTCTATTTCTATTTACTAGAACGCTAAATATTTGTTAGGGAAAACCATGGAGTAGGATGGTTGTTTTGGGAATTTTCATATATTCATCTTAACAAACCTCTTTGGCCCATTGGTTTTAATGCATTAATCTTCCAGAGGGATTGGTCGGTTTTCATCCATGATATATGTGAAGCTATGTTAGAATTTTTCATAACTGGAAAATTATTGAGGTACGTGAATGGATCCATCATATATCCTTCTCCTAAGGTGAAAAATGTATGTTCCCTTACTATGTTTAGGCCTGTTTCATGCTGCAGGACTGTTAAGAATATCATTTCTAAGATTCTTATAGCCAGACTAACAAGTATCCTTCCAAGATGTATCAATAAGGCTCAATATACTTTTATTCAGGGGAGACTAATTTCAGATAATATTTTTATTTCTCAATAATTTATATGTGGTTATCACATGGATTCTGGGGTTTTTATTTTTTCCTTAAAAATTGAATTATTTATAGTTTTTAATTCAGTTATATGGTAGTTATTATGGGATTCTATTGATCTCCTTGTATTTCCTACCAGTTTCTTTTCCTTAATGATCACTATGAACACTAATAGTTGTTTGATGGGTTTTATTACTAGGAAAATAGGATTGAGATAATGGGAACCTATATCCCCCTTTTCTTTTTATGATATGTATAGATGTCTTCTCTCACATCTTTAATTCTATTCTTTCTACCTATATCTCTTTTATGTTTCACTAGATATGTGGTGATACTTCTATCTCCAGCCTGTTCTTTGTAGATGATTTATAGATTTTATCTTTTGAAAATTTGGAATCTATTTTATTCTTGAAGTAATCCTTAGATATTTTTTCCTCCCTATTTGTGATGTTTATCAAATGCTAAAAATTTATGAGTTCATAGAGGTTATTTCCAAAAAATATTAGGATATTATAAGGGATACTTTGGGAATTAGGGGATGATATATTCCTATTTATTACCTATGTGTGCCTTGTATCCCTAAAAATATTATGTTGGATTATTGGTCCATTTTTAAAGATAAGATTATTAAGATAATTAAGGTCTGAAAAAACATATTTCTTTATATTATGGAGTGTTTCCATCTTGTTCAGTATATTTTTTTAGAATTAAGATTTATAGGTTCTATAAATTTATTCTGCATAATAATGTGGTTAAATCGTTTGAATCTAAGAATAGGTGTTTCCTTTGGAAAAGGCTATCTCATGTTTAATTAGGGGATAAAGTGTCTTGGGACATGGTGGAAAGAACCAAAGAGGAATGTGGTTTAGGGATTAAGCGTGTTGAGGACTGGAATATAGTGCTGATGGATAGAAATGATTGGAATTTATGTAATCCTTTATTTTCTTCTATTTAGGTGGATTGGGATCATATTTTTTTCATAGAAGCTCTTAGTTTTGGTTGTCTAAGGTTCCAAGGAATAGGTTGTTGACATTGAATAAATGTTCCAGGCATTGGGATTTTCTCAAGGACCATATATCCTTTTCTATTGGGAATGGATTTAGAATGTAAATTTTTATACTCTTGGATTCATAGTGGTCCTATTTCTTCTTCCATTAATTATCATATCATTTATAGGTCAGGGCTCCCAAATTTCTCTTTGGTCTCAAAAATTATTCTTAGAGGGAATTTTAATCTACCTCTTGTGATCTCAGATAAGGTATGGGGTTTTTTTATAGGAGATAATTATACTTTTGGAGCATGTGAGTGGCTGTGATGGGATCCTTTGGAATATATAGCTTGGTATTTATATTAAGATAACTTGGTAGGATCTTCGACCTATGTTTTCCACTGTTTCCTGGAATTTATTTGTATGGAATATGATTTACACTACTAAATATTCCTTTATTTTATGTTCAGTCATTCTTAATCAGTTAAATACTCTAGATAAATACATCATATATATTTTTCCCCTTCCCTAACATATTATTTATTTTTGACTTAACAATGATAATTTTAATAATTTTTCTTCAACTATTCCTTTTTAGGAATATTTGGACCTATTTTAAACATTGACTGCCTAAACCTATCCATTTCTACTATTACTGACTGGTGTATTAGCAGTTTCTATGTGGATTCTATATTGAATGTTTTGGGTAGACTGGGGATGGTGAAATTTGTGTATTTTATTTGGAAGGAGCACAACTCTTTCCAACATGTTTTATACTCCTACTGTGAATGTTATTTGTGATGTAATTTTGAAAATAATATCCACTCAAGACTCTCTTCTTGCATGTAGTTTCCCAGTAATTTGGAAAATAGAGAGATGGTTCAGAGGTTGAATTTTGCATGTTCTTTTCTATGATATGGTTACCGATGCTAGGTTCATTTGTTGGTTTTGTTTCTAATATAGCTTGGGAAGCTATGTTGGGCTTGTTCTAGATTGGTTGAAGTTTGTTGGTGTTGGTATGAAGTATAGAAGATATGATATATGTGCATGTAATTGGAGGTTTTATGGATATTTATGGGAGGATTTATGGGTGATGGATTGCATGTCATGGTTCTTACTTATTATTTTTGTCTTGGAGTGAGGTGTTAGTTCTTAGGATTCCCGGTTCAGCTTCTTCTTGAGTGTGTCTAGTTTCCATAATATTGTTTGATGGGTATGTAGTGGCTAGATTTGGGGATACAGGTTTGGAGGTACTTCTTGCGGTGGATTATTGTGGTGGATGGGTGATAGTGTAGTGGTTTTACGGAGTCTAATATTTAGGAAATAAGGTGATGGTGCAGAGGATTTTAGTTATGTTGAATGGATATGTTGTTGGAGGGATTATAGTGTGGTGATGGTCACTGGTCATGGTCTTCTCAGGCCTTCTATCGGTTGTTAGTGCGGGTTTTGGGGTTGATTGTTGCAGGTGCTGATGCTACTGGCCATGCATCTTCTTCTGGTTGGTGGGGTTGTTTTGGTGGTTTAATGGTTGCACCATTATCTTGTGCAATATCTTGGATATGGAAGGATTTGGGTTTTTATGGATGATGTTCTTATCTTAATAGTATTTATAGCTACTGGATGTTGTTGGTTGTCTTTCCTTACACATGTTTCTCATCATGGAATAGAGTAGGTTGTTCTGGTGTATCTGGGAGGGGATGTTTCTGGTTTGGGTGGGCTAGTGTTGGGAGTCTTTTTGGGGCTTCTTGTGGTTGTTTTCACTTTGGGTTTGGTGTTCACTATAGGTTTTCGATGTGGATCAAGTTAGATATGATATAGCTTGGTGTGGGTTGATCATAGATGGGGTGTTCTTCTGGTTTGGTGTGGGTTGGTTATAGGTTCATGCTTCCTCTTATGTTCGGTTTTCTGTCTTGTATGGGATACTTATTATCCTATAAAGGTGCTTGTTGGCTACATTTTGGTGTCTCTTTTTGGGTGGTCAGTTTTAATAACTGTTTGTATCTTTCCTTGCCTACTAGAGGGTTATTTTGTTGGTTGTGTGGTGGGTTGGTTCTTAGAAGCTTGTTTGGTGGTGGATGAGTTTCTTGGTGCTTGATGCTTAGATGCATGCAGGCTGTTATTTTTGGATTTCATGGTTGCTGCAATTTTCATCATGTGATGAAAAATTCTTTTAGTGATGGGAAGCCTTACTGGATAGTGGATATTGGTATTTTGTGCTATTGTTGCAGCGTATTATCCTAGACTTGGAGATTATTAATGTTTGGGATGCGACTGGGAGGTTCCATCATTGGTGGGTGGTGGTGTGTGCATGTGTGTGTGCATTTGTGAGTGTGTGGGTTATTTTTTGTAGGTTTCTGGGCATTAGCTGCCTTGCTTGGATGGATTTACCTTTTGGGGGACGTTGCTTCTACTTGGGCCTCCTTGCAGGGGTGGATGATTTTTGTGGTTTTGGAGGGTGTTTTCCATGCAGAGCTCATGTGTTGTTGATCATCGGAGCTCTACCCCACCTTATCCTCTTGGTCGTGATATCTCCACCGTAGAGTGATGTTTCATGGTACTTCATGGATGGGGGTTTCAGGACATCTACTTCTCTACATTGGTGATCTGATTCTTATTGGTTTTTAGAGGGATTTCTTGCATGGGGCCTCATGGTGTTGGTCTAGATGGGATTTATAAGGATTTTTAGTCCTTCCAGCTAGTCTCTCACTTGAGGTTTTTCTATTGGGTTTGCGTTTTGTCTATCTTGTTGTTTCTGTGGGACCTCAGGTCCTTTCTTCATCCTTGGGTTTTTCTTTACTTCAATTCCTTTTCTTTTTGTACACTACATCACTTTACTTGCAAAAACAAAAATCCATAAAATACCAAAAAACTACAAAAAAAATCTAAAAAACCATAAAAACCATAAAAAACTCTAAAACCCCCTAAAAGACTCTAGAAACCCCTATAAACAGCAAACATCACTAGAAACCTAAAAACCAACAATGACTATAAAAAAACTTAAAAATATTAATTCCCCTAAAAACCTAAACAACCACTAAAACCCAAAAAAAATATAAAACATTAAAAAACTAATATTCCCCTAAACCCATAAAAACCAGAAAAAACATAAAAGCATTGAAAATAAAAAAAACCATTTTTTTTAAAAAAAATCTCTAAAACCCTAAAAAAATCCTTGAAATCCATAAAACCCCTAAAAACCATAAAAACCATTAAAATACATAAAAACCCAAAAAACTACAAAAAACTATAAAAACCATTTAAAAACCTCTAAAACTCAAAAAAACTCCTAAAAACCAAAAATACCGTAAAACCACTAATAACCTTGAAAAAACATAAAAACCCCTAAAATCCAAAAAAATATAAAAATCCCTTAAACCATTAAATTCATAGGATATCCCTAAAAATCCCTAAAAACATAAAACCCCTAAAATCCTGAAAACTCCTAAGAAGACCGTAAAACATAAAATAATTAAAACCCCTAAAAACGTAAAAAATACTAAAAACCCTAAAAACCATAAAAACCGAAAAACCATTAATACCCTAAAAACACTAAAAATCCCAATAAACCTAACACCCCCTTTAAAACACAAAAAACACCCTAAAATTTCTAAAAAGGCCTTAAAAACCCAAAAATATGCTTAAACCCCTAAAAGACCCCAAGTAACCCAATAAAAACCCCCATAACCCCATAAAAAACCTAAAACCCATAAAACCCCTAAAACCCTAAAAACCCTAAAACAATCCTAAAAGAATTTAAAACCCCTAAAACCCTAAAAGACCCAATAAAACACTAAAAACCCCTTTAAGCCCCCCAAACCCCCTAAAAACACTAGAAATCCTAATATTCCAAAAAAATCCATGAAACCCCCTAAAACCCTAATACCCTAAACCCCTAAAAACATATGAAAACTATGAAAAATAACGAAATAACACTAAAACACCTAAAAATCCATAAAAGGCAATAGATAACTTAAAAATCCAAAAAAAAAATAAAAAAACCCCAAAACCGTAAAAACATTAAATACACTAAATCCTTAAAAATATTAAAAGCCCATAAAACCATAAAACACCCCAGAAAACCCAAAAACACTAAATGATACTAAAAACCAGAAAAGACCAAAAATAAATAACAACCCTAAAAACTTTAAAAACCCTAAAAACATAAAAAAACACAAAAAACCAAAATAACACTTAAAACATTAAAAAACATAAAATGCCCATAAAACTCCCTTAAAATCCTAAAAACATTGAAAATATTATAAACACTAAAAAATTACAAAACCCCAAAAAACTCTCAAAAATATACAATGTCCCAAAAAATTCTAATACCCCTTAAAACCAACAAAACCCCTTAAAACATTAAAAACCCCTAAAACCATAAATCCTTAAACGCAATAGAACTCTAGAATTATTTTAAACCGCCAAAACTCTAAAAACATCTAAAAAATCATAAAACCACCAAAAAACTCAAAAAACCCAAAAAACCATCAAACCCTAAAAAACCCGAAAAACCATCAAAATCCAAAAAACCCCAAAAAACCATAAAAATCCAAAAAAATCCGAAAAATTTGATAAAACTTAAAAACCTCTAAAAATCATTAAAACCCATAAGAAAACCTTAAAACCCTAAAATAATTATAACCCCTAATAAATGTTAAAAAATTCTAAAAAACCTAACAACCGTTGACACCCTTAAAAATACTAAAAATACAGAAAATCGCATAAAAGACCCCAAAAAACCTTGAATCCCCAAAAAACCATAAAAGCACTAAACCCAGTAATAATGCTAAAAACCCTAAAAATATCTAAAATACTCTCAAAACCCTAAAATACCCTAAATAACCCAATAAACGCCCCAAACCCCTTAAAATCCTAAAACATTTAAATCCCTGAAAATCCAAATAAACCCCTAAATACAATAAAAAGCATAAAAAATCATAAATTCCTGAAACCCCTAAAACATGCTACAAAACTATATAAAACACTAAAAAACCATTTAAACCCACAATCCCCTAAAAATCCACAAAAACACTAAAACCCCTAAAACTTATAAAAACTCTGAAAAAACCATAAATAACCCTAACACCCACTAAAACACCCTAAAAACATTAAAAGAACTACAACCCCTAAAAATCAAAATAATTAATGAAACCCTAAAAAAACTGTAAAAACCCTAAATCTCCTTATACCACCTAAAAGACCATAGAAAACCCTAATCACACTAAGTGAACCTAAATATCCTAAAAACCTAAAAGTCCGTTGAAAACCATAAAACCTCTAACAAATATTTAAAATCCTAAAAAACCAAAACAACCCAAAAAAACAAAAATACATTAAAACACTTATAACACCTTTACAACCCCTAAAAACCCTAAAAATCCTAAAAACATTAAAAAACCATAAACACATAAAAACCATAAAAACATTTAAATGATTGTAAAACCCAGAAAACCCCTTGAAAACTATAAAAAACACTAAATAATTTAAAAATCCATAAAAAACCTAAAAATCCACAAAAAAACTCTTAAAACCCTTAAAACCCCTCAAAACATTTGAAAACATTAAATAAACCTTAAACACCCTAAAACTAAAAAAACCCAAAAAACCTAAAGATACCAAAAAATTTATAAAAACCCTAAAAATACAAAAACCATAAAAATCCAAAATACAAATCCCAAAAAATCCCAAAAAATATTTAAATTTTAAAAACATTAATAACCCTATGAAAACCCTTAAAAACCTAAAAACACTTAAAACCCCTATAAAAATAAAAAATGCTAAACCCCCCCCCCCCCCAAAAAAACCCTAGAACCCTTTAACACCCTTGAACACTAAAACACCCAAAAAAACCTAAGGACCCAAAAAATCATAAAAACCCTAGAGACCATTGAAAGCACTAAAAACCCATAAAATTACCAAAAATCCTAAAATACCCTAAAATACACTTAAACCCGCCAAAAACCTTAAATAACCCAATAAAAACCCAAAAACCCAAAAACCCCTTAACACCCTAAAACCACTAAAACACTAAAAACCCATAAAATCCCTAAAGAACCTAAAGAAATCCTAAAAACACTAAATCCCATATAATACATATAAAATACCAAAAATTACTTTAAAACCCCCAACCCCCTAAAACATCTAAGAACCATTAAACCCCTCAAAATCCATGAAACCCCTAAAGACTTAAACTCCCCAATGAATCATAAAACTACTAAATTTATCATAAATATATTAAAATACCTAAATAAACCCTAAAACCACTAAAAACCTTAGTATCACTAAAACCCTAAAAAATCCAAAAAATTATTAAAACTCTAAAACCCCTAAAAATCATTAAAAATACCCAAAACCCCCCAACACCCCTAAAAGACCCCAAAAAACCCTAAAAACACTAAATGACCATAAAAAATGTAAAATAACATAAAAGACTATTAAATGTATAAAAACCCCGAAAACTCTTTAAAATGGTAAAATCCTAAACAACCCTTAAAACCCAAGAAACCCCTAAAACATTAAAAACTCTAAAATACCTCTAAAACCCATAAAAAACTAAAAACACTATAAATCCTAAAAACCCTAAAAATCCTAAAAACTCAAAAAACGTTAAAATACATCAAACAAACATAAAACCCTTGAAAGCCATAAATGCCCTCAAAAACATTAAAAAACCTAAAATCCCATAAAAACATAAAAACCCACTAAAAAATCTTAAAACCCTTAATACCCTTGAAAAATGTTAAAAACTCTAAACACCCTTAAACCCCCTAAAAAACAAAAAAAAACTATAAAAACCCAAAAAAGAATAAAAATCCTAAAAAACATTGAAAATCCATAAATACCATGAAAATACCTAAAAACCCCTAAAAACTATAAAAAATTTAAAAGCCCTAAAAATACCTAAAAACACAAAAAACCTAAAACCCTTAAGAATATTTTAAAAAATATAAATCACATAAAACCCTAGAATAACTAAAAAATGAAAAAAAAAACCCTAGACCCTTAAAACCCCTAAAACCCCTTAAGACCCTTAAAACACTAAAAAATCTAAAAACACCCCTAAAATATCCCAAAACCCATAAAAACCCAAAAAACCCCTAAAAAACTAAAAACAATAAAAAACCAAAAAAATCCTAAAATCCTCTTAAAACAATAAAATACCCATAAAACCTAAAAGACACTAAATAAACCAATCAATATCCCAAAACCCCTTAAACACTCTAAACCCCCCCCCCCCCAGAAAACTATAAATACCATAAAACACCTAAAAACCCCAAAAATAATCCTAAAAAACCTAAAACACCTAACCAATAATATTCTAAACTTCTTATAGAACCCAAAACACCCAAAAACACTAAAAACCCTAAAACCCCTAAAAATCCATAAAAAAAACACAAACCATAAAAAATTGAGAAATCCCTAAATTACCCTAAAACCTAAAATAACCCTTAAAAGGAACCAAACCCCCTAAAACTCTCAAAAATTATAATAAACCCTAAAACCAGTAAAACCCCCAAAAAACCCTAAAACACCCGAAACACCCGAAGACCCCAAAAAACCCTAAAACACTTAAGGACCCTAAAAACACTATAATACCTAAAAATCCAAAAAGATCATAAAACCCATAAAAACATTAAAAAACCTAAAAACACATAAAAACCCTAAAACACATAAAAATCCCTAAAAGCACACAAAACACTAAAAACATTAAAAACCATAAATACCCCTAAAACCCTAAATACCCTTAAAACCCTAAAACCCCCTAAAACAATAATAACAATGAAAATCCTAAAAAACCCTAAAAATTTATGAATACCTTAAGAACCCTAAATGAATTAATAAACCATCAAACCCTAAAACCCTTAAAACCCATAAAATCCCTAAAAAACTTAAAAACAAAAAAACCACCTTAAAATATAATAAAAACTCCAAAATCTCATAAAACACCTAAAACAATAAAAAATACTAAAAAATGTTAAACACCCTAAAAACTCAAAAAACCCTAATTACCCAAAAAAACAAAAATTCCTACAAAATCCTTAAAAAAATTAATAAACACCCTAATATATATAAAACCACATAAATCTTATAAATCAATAAAAATCCATAAAAACACAAAAACGCCTAAAACCCCTGAAAAATCCTAGGAAAACCTTAAAAATCTAAAAACACTTAAAACCCCTAAAAACCTAAATAAGAATAAAATCCCTAAAAAATCCTAAAAACCATTAAAATCCTTAAAAACATTAAAAACCCCACCAAACCCCTAAAATAC
The DNA here is from genome assembly GCA_963277665.1 of Viscum album. Lineage (NCBI taxonomy): Eukaryota > Viridiplantae > Streptophyta > Magnoliopsida > Santalales > Viscaceae > Viscum > Viscum album. Next base: position 124,670,620 of record OY728156.1, read on the forward strand.
CGTAAAAACCCTCAAAACCCTAGAAACCCATGAAAACACTAACAACACAAAAAAACCTTAAAAATCCTAAAAAACCCATAAAACCCAAATATACCATTAAAACACTAAAATGCCTCAAAAAACTCGATAAAAACCCAAAACCCCATTAAACACCCCAAAATACCAAAAATCCAAAAAAATAAAAAAAAATTCTAAAAACCCTAAAATAATCCATAAAACCCTAAATCCCATTAAAACCTATAAATCACAAAAAACCATTTTAAAACCCAAAACCGCCTTAAAAATTAAAAACCAATATATAATCTAAAAACTATTAAAACCCCTAAAACCTTTGAACACATAAAAACTATGAAAAATACACAAACAACCATTAAAACCCCCCAAAAGGCCTTAAAATCCATAAAAACCCAATGAAATCCCAAAAGGTCTAAAAAACCTTAAAACCTTAAGACCACTTCAAACTATAAAAGACACTAAAACCCCCTAAAACCCTTAAAAGACCCAAGAAAACTCAAAAAACATTAATCAAACTAAAAACCCCTAAAACCCCTTAAAGACCATAAAACATATGAATAACCCTAAAAACCTAAATGTTGAGTCAATAAGTTTTTCCTTATGACTTTTCCATTCCTTCATGTTTTGAAAATCACAACCACCTTTCTATAAGGAAAATTGCTTTTATAAGGTAATTTTATTTTATAAGGAAAATTTCTTTTATAAGGAAATCACTTTTATAAGGAAAACTGCTTTTATAAGGAAGATCGCTTTTGTAAGAAAAATTTTCCTTATCATATTTTCATTCATATATTTCTAAAGTATAATTTTAGGATTCATTTCTATATTCTCAGAATCATTTGAAACTTTGATATGAAATATTCTGTTTTAAGTACCGAATTCCAGATGAGAACTGTAATGAAGTTTCATTCCGAATTCCGAATACGAACTCTGATAAAGTTCAACTCCGAATTCTGGATACGAATTCTCATTATGAATTCTGATGATGAATTCTCATTACGAATTCTGATGACAAATTTTCATTACGAATTCTAATGATGAATTCTCATTACGAATTCTGATGACGAATTCTCATTACGAATTCTGATGACAAATTCTCATTACGAATTCTGATGACAAATTCTCATTATGAATTCTGATGATGAATTCTCATTATGAATTCTGATGAAAAATTTTCATTACGAATTCTGTTGATGAATTCTCATTCTGAATTCTCATTCCGAATTCACCTATTAAACAGAATTTGATCATCTTTGTTTTATACACTCTAAATTTATTTAGACTCTGAAAAATTATTTTTTACACTCCGAACCTTCACTCTAAACGTTTGATTTAGACTTTAAATCATGTCGTACTTTTTGTTTCACTTGTTTTGTTATAAAACGATGCTGTCTATTCTATTATAAACAACCTGTTGGTTAAGTTACACGTGTACAGGTCCCTCCGATTTTTAAGGTAAATATGACCATTGGAAAGAAGGATGACCTTGCCTATAAATAGGAGCTCATTTGAAAGAGCTCAATGTTGACAAATGAATAAGTTCTTCGACATTGTGCATATATGCTGTTGAAGTGATTTCTAGAGAGAGATTCTCTTATTAACTCTCAAAGCTTCGTGAGACTCCGAATGTTGGTGATTACATTACAGGACTTCCGTGGATAGGAAGATAGAGGTTCCAACTACCTTGAAGTTTGAGGTCTTCCTTGCTGAGGAAGACAGAGGTTGCCAACTACCTTGAAGTTGAGGGCTTGCGGGGATAGCAAGACAAAGACTCTGATATTCGTATCGAGGGCTTACTCTTGTGTGGGTAAGACAGACATGCTTGAAAGTATAAATCAATGGACCTTTATCCATGGTTGTTGGATACCCTTCTCTTTGGGTTAAAAGACTTATATCTTGTTACTTATAGTTTTACTACTTGTTTGTTTCCGCTTCATTTTGTATTATAAGGAAAGTATAACTTTCTTATACTTCCTTACTTGTACTCTGTTTCGTTTAGATTCCATACGCTTTAAGGTAGAATCTCATATTGTAATCTTTTGTTAGAGGTGTTGTGAATTTTCTTAGTTTAACTTTGTTAAACATAGTCCTTTCCTTTGGTTAAGGAAAACATAGTTAATTGTAACTAACTTTAAAGGTTCCAAAGGAATTTTTAAAGTATACAATTCACCCCCCTCTTATATATTGAGCATCTACATCATTATTTCGATCCTACAATTGGTATCAGAGGAGGTCTCTGAAATACTTGTACTCACGCATAAGTTTTTCTTGCTCACATTATCTTTCCGAATTTGTCATTCTGAAACTTTCTCATTCCGAACATTATCATTCCAAACGTTGTTATTATGAACTTTTTCTACTAACAAGTTTGTGTGCTAAAGGTTTTTAAGTATAACAGGAATTAATGTTGGTTCTATTGGTAATCTAAATCCTACAAGACCACCAATCTTTGATGGTAATGATTATGAGTACTGGAGAGATCAAATGAAGACTTTTGTTATCAATATTGGAGTGGACAACTTCATTATGCTTACTGGTGATTATAAAATTCCTGATAAGGTAGTTAGAACTTTCACTAACCAGGAAAAACAAGAGTATCAACTCAATGATAAGGTACGAAATACCTTACTTTGTTCAATACCTAGAAATATATATAGCCAAATTTCTTTTTGTGAAGCAGCTAATTGTATCTGGAAGAAGTTAGAAGTTACACACTTTGGAACTTCTAAAGTGATTGAAACTAGGAGAGCTATGCTTAGAGTTGAATAACATGGCTTCAATTTTTCCGTATGGTGAACCAATTTGTAAAGTTCAATAGAGATTTATGACTATTTTCAAAAGCTTACAGTCTATGGGAGAGAAATGGTTAGATGATGAAGCACTTGTGGGCAAGATAATTGATATTATGCCCAATGAGTGGGAATCCAAAAGAACTGCTATAGATGAGAACAAGAAGGTTAATAAAATTTCTCTTGATGAGTTATTTGGAACTCTTCTCCAACATGAAACAAGAATGAAGAGAGATGCTGACAACATCAAAAAGAAAAATCGAAATGGAACTGTTGCTTTTACAACAACATCAAATCAGATGAAAGCTAAGACTCCTAAGAGAATAACCAGATCCAAGTCTAAGAAAATTATTTTCCAATCCGAATCTAGTGATAGTGAAGTCTCTGAAAATGAGTTAGCAAATCTTTCTCGAAGGATGAACAAGATAGCTGGCCAAAGAAATTTCCAATCCAAGTATAAGAAAAAGGAAAGGAAAGATAGGAAAGATGAATAAGTCACATGTTATGAATGCAAGAGAGCTGGACATATTAGACTAGATTTCCCTTTGCTCAAAAAGATATAATGGAAAGAAAAGAATTTAGACAAGAACATAAAGAAGTATTATAAAGCCAAAGCTAAGAAATTTATGAAAGCAAATGGTACCTAGAGTGCCAGTGGTGGTGACTCTACAGATGAATCTTCTGATTACGAATCTTCAGGACAGAAGAATCTTTGTCTTATAGCCAGATTACCTATTGATCATCATTGTTTTATGGCTAAGGTACGAAATTATGAATCATTGACCAATGTTTCTTTAAATTCTAATGATAGTAAGTATTATAACTCTTCTGATGAAGAATCCTCTTCTGATGAAGAAAATATTTTACCTACTTATGAAGAAGTTTCTAGGTTTGCTTAACTTCTTGAAATTGAGAATTCCAAACTCAATAAGAAACTTGATTAGGAAAACTCTAGGAATAATATTCTTACAAAAGTGATATCAGATCTTTCTAAAGATCTTGATAAGAAAAATGCTGATTTTGAAAGTATTTCAAAAAATCTTGAGGAAGTATGTTCTGAGAAGAACAAAATTTCCAAAGACTTAGAAAAAGTAATTTCTAAGAAAAATGTTTTCGAGCCTAGCTCTAGTTCTAAAACTAATTATTTTGAGGATAAAAACTTGGTTATAAAACTTAAGTCCGAAATTTTTTCCATAAAGAAGTGTTTATCAAACTTTACCCATGGTAAGGAAAATTTTGATAAAATGTATTCCCAAATACGACCTTTAAGAAATAAATCCAGATTTGGTTATACCCATGGAAAACCAATTTTTAGTAACAATTATTTTGTTCCTCAGAGTGCCCCATTTCTTACTAAGTGTCAATGTGGTGGTCACTGGGCAAAGAATTGTTCCTTAAACAAAACCCAATCTTTAGGATTTAACAAAGCTTACTTTTCTAAAAAGATGTCGGTACCTAAAATTTTGTTATCGGGAAATCTCAGATCCAAACAAGTTTGGATTCCAAAAGACTAATTCTCTTCTTGATTTCAGGAAAATGAAGAGAGTACCAACAACAATACATGGTACATGGATAGTGGATGTTCCCGGCACATGACTGGTAACAAAAGCTATTTTGAAAATATTACCAAAACGAAAGGAGGAAAGGTAACTTTCGGAGATAATTCTAAGGGAGATATTATTGGTATTGGTAATATAGATCTTTTAGGAAAAACATTGATTTCAAATGTTCTTTTTGTTAAGGGTCTTAAGCACAACCTCATTAGCATAAGTCAATTATGTGACGAAGGATACCTTGTGAATTTTAGGAATGATAAGTGCTTAGTTAACAATTCCAAGGAAGAATTTATTCTCTCAGACAATAGGCATGAGAATGTTTACACCTTAAATTTAGAAGACCTCAAGAGCCAAGATTTACCTTGCCTAAGTGCAATGGAAGATCATTCTTGGTTATGGAATAGAAGACTTGGTCACTGTAACCTTAGAAACCTTTGTAAACTCACTAATAAGAAACTAGTTAAGGATCTACCGGAGCTTTGATTTGATTCTTCTAATGTTTTTTATCCTTGTCAATATGGAAAGAAACATAAATCTAGTTTTAAATTAATCGGTGAAGTCTCAACAACTGATGAATTATAGTTAGTGCACATGGATCTTTTTGGTCCAACACAAAATGGAAGTATTGGAGGCAAATACTATGTGTTTGTTCTAGTTTATGATTACACTAGATGGACTTGGGATTATTTTCTAGCAAAGAAATCTAAATCATTTTCTTATTTGAAATGTTTAAAACCCAAATCAGGTGTTTCTTAAGAATCATCCCAGTGATAGTATCATTGGTGATGTAAATCAACCTGTAAGGACTAGAAGTTCCTTAAGAAATGAAGTAGAACATCTAGAATTTCTTTCCCAATTAGAACCTAAAAGCACTGATGAAGCTTTAGGTGATGATGATTGGATCAAATCCATGCAAGATGAACTTAATGATTTCGAAAGGAATAAAGATTGGACCATGTTTGAAAGACCTAAGGAAACCTCTGTTATTGGAGTAAAGTGGGTCTTCAGAAACAAATGTGATGAAAATTGAGTCATCGTAAGAAATAAATCTAGATTTGTTGCTAAAGGCTATAATCAGCAAGAAGGAATAGACTATGAAGAAACCTATGCTCTAGTAGCTAGACTTGAATCTATTGATATTCTACTTGCCTTTGCAGCATTATTTAATTTTAAACTTTTTCAAATGGATGTGAAATGTGATTTTCTTAACAATTATGTTCAAGAGGAAGTTTTTGTTGAACAACATCCTGGATTTGAAGATACAAAACATCCTGGTCATGTTTTTAGACTTACCAAAGCTCTGTGTGGTCTTAAACAATCCCCAAGAGCATGGTATGATAGACTCACTGGATTTTTGCTTCAAAATAACTATGTTAAGGGAAATGAAGATCCAACCCTTTTTATAAATAAAGATACGAAAAATGTTTTGATTGTTCAAATTTATGTTGATGACATCATATTTGGTTCAACTCAGCAATCCTTAACTGACTCTTTTGCATGTCTAATGAAATCTGAGTTTGAAATGAGTATGATGGGTGAGTTAACTTTTTTCCTTGGTTTTCAAATTTCAGAAAAACCAGAAGGATCCTACATATCTCAACATAAGTATATTAAAGATCTTCTTAAAAAGTATGGTTATGACAACACTAAGAGTATAAGTACTCCTATTGGTACCTCAAACTCTATAGATCTTGATTAAGCTGGGAAACCAATAGATCAAACATCTTTTAGAGGTATGATAGGAAGTTTAATTTACTTAACAGAAAGTTGACCAGACTTAATGTTCTCAGTATGCTTATGTGCAAGATATCAATCCAATCCTAAGGAATCTCACATAAAGGTAGTAAAAAGAATTTTTCACTACCTTAAGGGAATCATGGATCTAGGATTATTTTATACTTCTGGAAATGATTTTGTTCTAAAAAGGTTTTCTGATGCTGACTTTGGTGGATTTAGAATGGATAGAAAGAGAACATCCAGAACTTGTCATTTCTTATGAGATTCATTAGTTTCGTGGTCTTGTATGAAGAAACATTATGTAGCACTCTCCACTACTGAAGCTGAATATGTAGTAGCTAGAAGTTGTTGTGCTCAAGTGTTGTGGATGCAACACACACTCACAGACTATGGCTTGAGTTTTACTAAAACTCAAATTTTGTGTGATAACACAAGTGCCATTTCCTTAAGTAAGAACCATGTACATCACTCTCGTGCAAAACACATAGATATTAGGAATCACTTTCTTAGGGATCACACGCTAAAAGGAGATATTATTCTTCAGTTTTTCGAAACGTAAAAACAACTTTCTGATATTTTCACAAAATCTTTGCCTTCTGATAGATTTGAATACATTAAACAGAAGTTAGGAATGATAAACGTAAGGTAATCTTTCTTAATTAACTTTCTATTGAAAAAAGTTTCCTTACAGTAATAAACTCCTTTTCACAGGGGGAGTACATTTGGTTGTTAGAGTAACTAAATTTTTCAAAGTTAGTTTATCAAACTTTTTGGAACTAAAATTCCGAAATGGGAATTTCCAGAACTAAAATTTTCCAGAATGGATATTTTTGTATAGAAAAATTCTAGAATGGAAATTTTTGTATTGAAAACTTATTGAATGGAAAATTTCGTACTGGTGTTTCCATAACGAGATTTTCATACCGAATCTTTCATAATGAGCTTTTCATTCTCAAAATTTTGTAATGAAATTTTAGTACTGAGTTTTCCGTACTGAGTTTGTTTATTGTAGTGAGTTTTGTGAACTATGTCTTTTCGTAGTAAAGATTTTTCATAGTTTTTTAAATTACTACCCATTACGAATAATCCTCCTAAGCCAATCCGAATGTTATGATTTCCTTACTCAAGTTTTCGTAATCATACATTACTTGCGGGAATTTTCTTATATTTTTTTTCGGATTATAGTTTTCTTAATTCTTTGTTTTAATAAAAACCTCAAAAGATCGGATTCATGTTTTCTTGAGAATTGGTTTTCAACCGTCAGATCTGATCTCAGCTTGTCACAACCGTTCGATCAACTGAGGAAGTTGAACCATCTTCTCGTTGCATACATAAAGGGGACCCCAAATGGTTTTCCCACATCGGTTTTCAAGCTCCAGCATCCTGAAGCTCTGCCACTCTATTTGAAGGACGTTCCGATCATCAGATTTCACCATTCCAAACTTTTCAGAGGTCTTCATATCTGAATGTCTGTAGAAGTAGCTTCTCAAGACATGTCTTCCTCTAAGATGATTTCCAAGTGGTTAGTATGTATAGAAAGGTTGGTTCATCCTGATTTCTTCAACAAGTATGATTCTCTTATATCAAAGAATATTAAGCTCAACGGATGGGAAGATGTTGCAGTGTCTAAGCCTGGGAATCAAGATGATGTGTTTTCGGATTTATTTATAGAGTTCTATGAGATAGTTTCCTTCTATAAGGAAGATGGCAGGGAGAAATTATCGGTTAAGTCTTATGGCAAGACTTATAATATTTCTTATGCCATGGCAGCCAACATGGTAGGGGTGAACAATGAAGGAGAATCTGAGTTCATTTCTCATGTTTTTCCAGATTCAAAGAGAAGCTTCGACAAGGAAAAGGCTTTGGAAACTCTCGGACTGTCAGATGATAAGGCTCCGAATATTTCTTCTCTTTCTATGAATTTTCATATTCTAGAATTATGGGCACAAGGCCTTATCGTACCGAGAAATGGTGACAAAGATAGTCTGAAAAATAGCGAGATCCACATCCTAGGTTTTCTGATAAATCTGAGGAAGTTTAACATGATGAAACACATTCTTATTACTCTTGAGAATGTTAAGAAAGTGAATCTGAGAGCTCAGATCATAATGTATCCAGAACTCCTCTCAAAGTTGATAGTTCGGTGCCTTGAGTCCTTCAAGGAGGATTGCAAGTCTAAGCCAATAGTTTGCAAGATTATGTTGGTGAGTGATGGTACTCTCAAATGAATGGATGTAGCCTTCGACAAGAAGAGTGGTCAGTTTGTTGATTTACCTGCTCAAGAAGAAACGGTTCCGAATGTTTCTGAACCTGAATCCTCTATGCCAGTGAAGAAGAGAAAGTTGAAAGAATTTGTAGTTGAAGCAGAGAATCCCAAGTCTAAGGAAGTTCATTCCGCACCTCAAAAATCGAAGAAGAAGAAAGCTTACCCAGATGAGGTAGTTGCTAAGTGGAGGGAAATCAAAGAGAAGAGAGTGCAATGGGAGCCTCCGTTTGGCTTGGATACTACATAGGCTAAGTCCTTGAAAGAAAATACTGTAGATGAGCTAGAAAAACAAGTGAAAGAGAAGAAGCTTAAGAAAAATATTTCTGAAGCTGAGGTGGATCAGACTTTGTTAAAGTTTACTGAGATGGCCTCCGGAAACATTCCTGTTCCGAGATCTTTTTCTCTAGAATCTCTACCTAAGACTCCAGGAAGGAACTTTGTTGCTCCGGAAGAGGCAGTAGCAAAGCCTTCTGAGGTAGTTGAGCAGATAGAGCAAGTGGAAGAAGAAGTAGTAGTTGCTGAAGGTAGTGGTGACACCAGAGATGTTTTGATGCAAGTAGATGATTATAAGGGGACACCTTCGGAACATTTGTCACTCCGAACTTCAGAAGCTGAGTCTTCTACGTTAGTCACTCCACGAAAGGATGAGGATAAAGGAGAAGAATAATTAGCCTATCATGCAGAGGAAGAACAACTTCTACATGATATTTCTCAAATAGAGAACCTAGAAGATGGTGCTCAGAAAGTTGTTGATGATAAAGACAATGTTGTTCAAGTGTCTGACAGTGAAAAGAGAACTTCGGAATAGGAAACCATTTCGAAAAAAGACAAGGGAAAGAAACTTGTTTTTGATACCCCGAGCTCAGTAGTTGTAAAGAAAATGGAAGTTAGTGATTCTTCTAAGAAGAAGGTTGAGCATTTTGAATAATAAAATTCTCCAAGAAAAGTCTCGGATTCGGAGTCATCTTCGTTGGGGCATGACTTTGTTGTTCAGTCTTTAAAGAAGTTGGTAGGTTCTATTCCGACTTTCTCGAGTATTGATTCAAGATTCCAGATGCTCCAACATGATTTGAATCAGAAAACAGACTCTGTATCCATGGTTATGGACAAATGTCTTGAGATAGAGGCTCAGTTCAAAACATTCTTTGTCAGCTATGAATCCCACAAAAGAACTTGGAAGAGGATGACTAGTTGGTCAATGAAGACCGTAGAAGAGATGGGGCTCTTTGATGAATTCCAAGATAATGTAAAGGATGCCTTTGATACAGAAGACAGGAAGATAAATGAACTTACTTCATCCTTTGAAGAAAAGTTGACAGATGAAAAGAATTTCCAGATTCAATAAGTCAAAGATATGAATGGGAAGATTAATTCTGTTTCTCAGAACTATAATTATGAAAGGGATCATCAGATTGTGTTTGAAGAGACGTTGTGAAAGAAAGAATAGATCTTGAAGGCTCAGGAAGAAAAGCTTCAAGCCCAGGAAGAAAGTATTGAAGCTCAAAATGCAAGAATTTTTGTGTTAGATAAGCAAGCCGAGGAAGACCATAAAGACTTGAAATAGATAAAGACTATTCTTAAGGGTCTCATGGAAAAGGAAAAAGATCCAAAATAGACAGATCTGATCTTTGTTTTGTATCTAAACTTATTTGTTGTTGAGATTTCAAACTTAATGAAAATTTTTCTTGCTCGTTTCTTTTGTTGTCACTACTAATTTTTCAGGTACTTTGTTATATTTTCCATTCCCTCAAATTCTTTTTGAAAATCACAAAGGGGGAGAAGGAAAAGAACCCTAATAAAGGGGGAAAAATAATATTAACAAAGGGTGAGAAAGAAAACAAACTCTAATAGAGTTTATCTAAGGGGGAGTTTTTCATTAAATAAGACTTTCTTATTCTTAATGAAATATCATTCCGGAAATCTAGAATATGATCCTTACTGTTTCAAAGCCTAAGGGGTTGTTAGTCGTATTCATCAACATCCATAAACAAAGGGAGATAAGCCTTAAGGTTTTCTTTCTTCTTAGACTTTCTTTCTCATAGGGATGTTTGTGCTTTCAAAAAAGGGGGAGATTGTTGAGTCAATAAGGTTTTCCTTATAACTTTTCCATTCCTTCTTGTTTTGAAAATCACAAACACCTTTCTATAAGTAAAATTTCTTTTATAAGGAAACTTTATTTTATAAGGAAAATTTCTTTTATAAGGAAAAACACTTTTATAAGGAAAACCGCTTTTATAAGGAAGAGCGCTTTTGTAAGAAAAATTTTCCTTATCATATTTCATTTATATATTTCTAAAGTATAAGTTTCGGATTCATTTCTATATTATTGGAATCATTTGAAACTTTGATATGAGATATTCTGTTTTAAGTACCGAATTCCAGATGAGAACTGTAATGAAGTTTCATTCCGAATTCCGCATACGAACTCTGATAAAGTTCTACTCCGAATTCTGGATACGAATTCTCATTATGAATTCTGATGATGAATTCTCATTAAGAATTATGATGAAAAATTATCATTACGAATTCTGATGATGAATTCTCATTAAGAATTCTGATGACGAATTGTCATTATGAATTTTGATGATGAATTCTCATTATGAATTCTGATGAAAAATTCTCATTACGAATTCTGATGATGAATTCTCATTACGAATTCTGATTAAAAATACTCATTATGAATTCTATTGACGAATTCTCATTCCTAATTCTCATTCCAAATTCACCGATTGAACAGAATATGAACATCTTTGTTTTATACACTCCAAATTTATTTAGACTCTGAAAAATTATTTTTTACACTCTGAACCTTCACTCCGAACTTTTGAGTTAGACTTTAAACGATGTCGTACTTTCTGTTTCACTTGTTTTGTTATAAAACGATGTCGTCTATTCTGTTATAAACTAACTGTTGGTTAAGTTACATGTGTATAGGTCCCTCCAATTTTTAAGGTAAATATGACCATTGGAAAGGAGGCCGACCTTGCCTATAAATAGGAGCTCATTTGAAAGAGCTCAATGCTGACTGATGAATAAATTCTTTGACATTGTGCATACATGCTATTGAAGTGATTTCTAGAGAGAGAGGATCTTATTAAGTCTCAAAGCTTCGTGCGACTCCGAATTTTGGTGATTACATTCGAGGACTTTCGGGGATAGGAAGACAGAGGTGCCGACTACCTTGATGTTCGAGCGCTTCCTTGCTGGGGAAGACAGAGGTTGTCAACTACCTTGAAGTTGAGGGCTTGCGGGGATAGTAAGACAGAGACTCCGATCTTCGTATCTAGGGCTTACCCAGGTGTGGGTAAGACAGACTTTCTTGAAAGTATAAATCAAGGGAACTCTATCCAAAGTTGATGGATATACTTCTCTTTGGGTTAAAAGACTTATATCTTGTTACTTGTAGTTTTACTACTTGTTTGTTTCCGCTGAAAGTATAACTTTCTTATACTTCCTTACTTGTACTATCTTTCGTTTAGAGTCTATACGCTTTAAGTTAGAATCTCATATTGTAATCTTTTGTTAGAGGTGTTGTGAATTTGCTTAGTTTAACTTTGTTAAATTTAGTCCTTTCCTTTGCTTAAGGAAAACATATTTAATTGTAACTAACTTTAAAGGTTCCAAAGGAATTTTTAAAGTATAAAATTCACCCCCCCTTCTGTATATTGAGCATCTACATCATTATTTCGATCCTACACTAAAAACTATTAAAACCCCCAGAATGCCTAAAGAGTCCCAAATAACCCCAGAAATACTTAAAAAAATTAAAATGTAAAATACACACAAAACAATAAAAAAGCCATCATATCACTAAAACACATCGAAAATCAAAAAAAAAAGAAAGAAAAATATCATGAAAACCCTAAAATCCCTAAAAACTATAAAATACCCTAAAATCCGAAAACACCCTTCAAAACCATAAAAACCCCTAAAAATCGTAAAAACACTAAAATACAAAAAATGTATAGAACCATAAAAACTCTAAAACCATTTGAACCACTAAAAACATTTAAAAACTCATAAAACCCCTAACCCCCCCCCCCCAATATAAAAATCCTTAAAACCCTAAAAACACTAAAAACCCTAAAACCCCTCAAAATCCCTGAAAACCGAAAAACCCTAAAAATCTTAAAAATCCAAAAAATACCTAATAATCTAAAAAAATGTAAAAAACCCTAAAGATTATGAAAAACCCTTAGAAAACCCAAAAAAACTAAAAAACATAAAACCCATAAAGACCCTTAAAAACACTAAAAATACCAAAAAACAATTAAAGACACCAAAACCCTAAAATCCCAAAAAACCCATGAAAAACCTAAGAACACTAAGAAACCCATCAGAATCCAAAAACCCTAAAATACCATCTAAACCCTAAAAGATTCTAAATTACACAATAAAAACCAAAAAACCACCTTAAGCACCCTAAAATCCCTAAAAAATATATACAACCTCTAAAACCCCTAAAATCACCCTAAAAACTACAACCTCCATAAAACTGTATAAAATTCTAAAAAATCATTTAAAACCCCAAACCCCCTAAAAATACTAAAAACCCAAAAAAACCCCTAAAAATCCATGAAAACCCGGAATACCCTAAAACCCACTAAAAATCCATAAAATCAAAAAAAACACTAAGAACCCCAAAAAATTATAAAAAACCACAAAACTATTAAAAATTAAAAAAAAATCTTAAAACCCCCGAAACCCCAAAAGACCCTAGAAAACCAGAAAAACACTAAATGACTTTAAAACCCCAAAACACTAAAAGACCCTAAACCCCCTAAAACCCTAAAAAACCTAAAATATCTTAAACACATAAAAACCTAAACACCCCATAAACCCCCAAAAAACCTATAAAAAAGTTAAAATACCTAAAATACCACTAAAACCCTAAAATCCCCTAAAAACCCTAAAACACTATAAATCCTAGAAATCCCCAAAAATTCCCGAAACCCTAAAAACCTATAAACATTAAAAAATATTATAAAAAACATAAAAACCCCTTAAAAACTATAAAACACTTAAAACCCCATAAAAACCCTAAACCACTAAAAACACTAAAAACCCTTTAAACCACATAAAAATGTTATAATATATTAAATCCTAAAAACCCTAAAATTATATAAAAACCCTAAAACCCCAAAAAACTATAAAAACCCTAAAAACCCAAAAAACTACTAAAAACCCTAAAAAACCCCAAAATCACTAAAAACCATATAACCCCTAAAAAACATAAAATCCAAAAAATCCATAAAAATACCTAAAAAAATAAAAACCCCTAAAAACCCAAAAAACCCCTAAAAAATCCTTAAAACCCTAAAAAAACCTTAAGCTCCTGAAAAAAAAAGATCAAACCTTAAAAACTATTAAGACCCTTAAAAACACTAAAAATTCCCAAAATACCTAAAACACCACCAACAACCTAAAAATCTCTAAAACCCCTAAAAACACTAATACCCCCATAAAATCCTAAAAACCGCCTAAAAGATTATAAATAACCTAATAAATGCCCTAAAACCACTTAAACACCCAGAAACACCTAAAATTACAAAAAACAAATAAAACCCCTAAAACCCCCAAAAAATCCTCAAAAACCTAAAACCCCTAAAAAAATTCTAAACCCTATAAATAACTAAATAAAATTTAAAACCCAAAACCCCAAGAAATAGTAAAAATCTTAAAACCCCTTAAAAAGCCACAAAAATCCATATAACCTAAAATACCCTTAAACACTATGAAAATTCCCAAAATAGCCCGAAAACCACTAAGAATCCATAAAACCCCTAAAATCGTAAAAAATATAATACTCCTTAAACCCATAAAAAACCTTAAAACCCCTAAGAACCCAAAAATGGGCTTATAAAATCCTAAAAATACTAAAAATCCTAAAAACCAAAAAAACCCTCAAAAGAATGTAAAAAAATCAAAAAATCACTTAGCACCCAAAATATCTAAACAGCCCCTAAAACCCATAAAACCCTAAAAATATTAAAAACCCAAAAATAACAAAAATACCCTAAAACCAATAATGACCCTCCAAAATTAAAAATCCTAAAAAACTAAAAAATTATGAAAACCCTAAAAACATTAAAATTACCCTAAAATCCATAATGACCCCTAAAACCAATAAAATTCCCTAAAACCATAAAAACCTAAAATAGCATAAAAACCCTAAAACCACTAGCGTGTTGTTGGAAATGGTGTGAATGGAGTTGCTATTCATTGTTTGCTGGGTGTTGGCTGCTGGGGCTGGTTGGTTTGGACGTGTTGTTGCTGCTGTGTTGTTATAATGACTGGATGTGGTGCTGCTGGATGTTGGAATGCTTTGGGTGATGGAAATTTTGATGCTGGATGTTGGTTGCTGCTGAGCTGGGAGTTGCTGAAGCTGTGGTTTATGATCGTGCTGCTGCTGGATGTTGACTGCTGGTTGGGTTTGAGTGCTGGTCGTTGGTTAGCTGTGAGCTTCTGGATACTGGTTGATGTTGGATGATGGTGGTGGTTGCTTGGATTTTCGTGTTTTTACTTTTTTTGCTTTTGAGTTTTCTTTTTTTTGGGTTTTTTTTGCATCTTGGGTTGTAAGGGGTTTTTGGGTGTGGGTCATTTGACTCCTCCCCTCCCTTGTCTACTGTGTCTCTTTTTCTTTCAAATAAATTTGGGGGGGGGGGGGGCGGGAATATCCTGACCCTCGCATCTTCCTTTCCCTATAAAACCGAAAAAACCCTTAAAAAACCATAAAAGACCTAAAAATCCAGGAAACCCCTTAAAACCCTAAAAGGCCCTAAAACCGCTAAAACCTCTAAAAATCTCTAAATGACTCTAAATACCCATAAAAATACATAAAAATCTTTTAAAACTCTAAAAAACTCCAAAAACTCTAAAAAAATGGAAAACCCATAACTCACTAAAACCATAAAAGACCCTAGAAAACTCTAAAAAGACTAAATTATCCTACAAACACTAAAACTACAAAAAGACCATAAAAATATTAAGAAACATAAATACCCCAAAAACTCTTAAAAACCCTAAGAAACCTAAATAATCCCAAAAAACCCAGGAAAACCCTATACACATTAATAAACATAAAGATCCAATAAAACCCTAAAACCCATAAAAACCAAAAAACCACTAAAAATGATTTAAAAAAATAAAAAAAACCAAAACCCCTAAAAAAACTATAAACATAAAAAGACCCTAAAATCCTAAAAACCCTTAAATCCATAAAAATCTCTAAAAACATTAAAACACCTAAAACCCTATAAAAACCATAAAACCCCACTAAATATCTAAAAACACTTTATACTTGTAAAAATATTAAAAAAATATAAAACAACACAAAACCCCTAATAACTAAAAGACCCCTAAAATCTAAAAAACCCCATTAAAATACTAAAAATAATAAAAAACCTTAATAACCCCTAAAAAATATCTAAAAACCATACAACCCCACGAAAACATAAATGTCCTAAATCGTCCATAAAAATTGCTGGAAATATTAAAAACTATAAAAACATAATAAAACCTTAAAAAACTATAAACACTTAAAATCTATAAAAATCTAAAAAACAAAAAAAAACTCTAAAACCCCCTAAACACTAAAAACCATTAAGACCCTTAGAAACAATATAAATACCACAAAAAACTCTAAAGGTCCCCGAAACCCAAAAACCCAAAAACCCATTAAAACCTATATAAATCGTAAAATAACCTTAAAACCATAATATGACCTTAAAACCCTAAAAGGCCCTAAATAAACAAATAAAAAACCCCAAAACTCCTTAAAAAAGACATTACCCGGTGTGAAGACCTCCACGATTCCCTTATTCCCATTCATCAAAAAGACTATAATATGATCTTGTACTTTAGGCTTTTGTATTATTTCCTTTAATAAAATTTGTTATTTTGTCGTTTTGGCCAAGGAGTTACCCTAAAAACCCTAAAAATCCATAAAATCCACGAAATATACTAAAAATATAAATATTTATCATCCTATGGATGCTAACTAGAGGGGATTCATGTGGTTCTTGGGCTGTTTCAATTTCTTTTCACATGGTCTTTCGAGTGACCTCCATGGTGCTCTTGTGTTAGGTTTGGTCTTGGAACATTGGTTACTAGAGAAGCCATATTTTTTTTTACCTTTAGGTGATTTGTTTTTATTTCATTTTATTTATATATACTTTATACATTTTCCATGCATAAACAAACTCCTAAAACCCTAAAACCCCTAAAAAGTCTTATAATATATAAATAACCCTAAAACGCTTCAAAACCCTTAAAAAATTCTATAAAAAATAAAAAATCCAAAAAATAAAAAAAACTATAAAAAACCTAAAACCGTAAAACAGTAAAAACCATACAAACCCCAAAACCCCTAAATGATTTTAGAAAAACCTAAAACATTGAACAATACTAAAATACCTAAAAAACATTGAATACCATAAAAAATGTTTAAAACTATAAAAACCTAAACTACCCATAACCCCCCCCCCCAAAAAAACATAAAAACATTAAAAAACCTAAAATAACCCTAAAATCCTAAAAACACCTGAAACCCTAAAAGACTTAAAATCTCAAAAAAAAAAACAAATAATCTATAAAACCCTAGAAACCCTAAAACATTAAAAAATTAACAAACCTAAAATTCCATTAAAACCCTAAAAACCTCTAAATACCCTAAACCACCAAAAATTCAAAAAACTATAAAAAACCATTAAAAAAACCCAAAAATCATTAAAAATACCCTCAAACCCTAATAACCCCAAAAAACCCAAAAAACCACAAAATACCTTAAACACCCTAAAACCCCATAGAAACCATAAAATATACTAAACTCTCAATAGACCCTTAAAACTCCTAAAATAATTAAAAACTATAAAACCCGTTAACACCCCTAACAAACTCGAAAAACCCTAAAACCCAAAAAAACCCATAGAAACCCAAAAATTCCATAAAAACCCTAAAAACCCAATAAATCCTCAAAATACCTTAATGAACTAAAAACCCCTAAAACCATAAATATCCTAAAAACATCGCCCAAAATCCATAAAAACATAAAAACCCCGAAAACTCATGAAAAACACTAAGAAACCCTTAAAAACCTAAAAACAACTAAAACCCGAAAAATTGAAGAAATTATAAAAACCATAAAAAAACCTAAAAACCATTATGACCCTTAAAACATTAAAAAACCAAAAAACCCCTAAAAGACCCCAAAACCATTGAAATCCCAACAAACACTAAAAATCCCATAAAAATCCTAAAAACCATAAAATATCATTAAAAACCAAACAAAACCTAAATAACCCAATAAAACCCCCAAACCCCCAAACAACCTAAAACCCCTAGAAACCATAAAACCCCTAAATCCCTTAAAACTCCTAAAATAATTTTAAAAATCCTAATACCACAATTAGAACCTATAAAATTCCTAAAAACACTTTAAAATCCGAAAACACTAAAACACTAAAATTTCTAAAAACCCTTAATTGTCCATGAAAATCCCACAAACCATAAGACCCCCTAAAATATATAGAAATTCCCAAACCCCCTTTAAATCCCTATATTCCTTAAAACTCTAAATAATAAATAACTAACCCTAAAAATCCTTAAAAAGTCATTAAAACCCCTAAAAACATTAAAAAATCAAAAGCAATTCTCAAAACCCTTAAAACCTTTAGAAACAAGATTTTAACCACGTCAAAGACACCACATTTATTTCCTATGATGAGTTTGATTTTCAAGGTTTAATGATGTGAGAGATATTAAAGAGGTTGAATTCTAAAATGGGCACACATATGGATTTATTAAATGACCAATAGATATCACCATACAATTATGGAGTAAATGGGCCTATTATCTCAATTATTTAACTCCAAACTGGATGGTTTATTCCTGAACCACATGGTTTCATTAATTTTGGCTGCCTTTCCCAAATAGATATTTTATAATGGAATCTTTGGACACTATAGTCAAATCTGGTGGGAAAAGTACTCAATGTCAAATCTGGTGTGATATGGGTGGAAAGACATGTGATACTTTACCAAAAATTCATTGTTAGAATTTAACATTTTGAATTTATGGGTTAAATTTAGGAATAGGCTTTATGACTTTAGGGTATTAGACACTTGACATTTTTTTGTCACCCCTTGGATATGAAACCCACCCCATGTAATCATATTATTATCAAATCTTTCATTAGTGAAACTATGTGGGTTTATTCTCTCCATTTTGAGGATCATTACTTTATTCAAATTCTCTTTTGTATTATTTCCTTTGAAATATACAAGTTAGATTGGTGATCTAAGATAAAAAAGCCTCCAATTCTATGCCACAACCTAAGTGTGTTGTTGTGTGGAATGGCCATCCATTCCCTCCCTTGACTGTGTTGTCTAAGTAGTAAGTCACACACTATATAACATTGGTTGTATACTTTATTCCACTATACAACCCTATCATATCCTACTTATCCCCAAACCATATCTTCTATTCGCTTCCCAACATCATGAATATCTATCCACCATGAGCATATTGCATCAGTTGGTATTAGAGCTCCGATTGACACAGTAGTCATCTATCAAATATTTTATGTTCCATTTATCCATTAACCCTAATATCATTCCTTATTAACCCTTAAAACCATTTTTTTAATACCTACATAATTGGCCTATGTTGTGCAAGATTGAAATATTTTACATTGATCCAATTATTCACCCATTTAATTTCACATTTAATTCACTATATATTTTTTATCTAGGAAAAAAATAAAATTATTTCAACTTGTAATTTTTTTCATTTCAAAACTAAGTACATCATTTATTTGATTGATTTTTAAAAAAAAAATTATTACTCTCCATTCATCATATTTTTCATTGAACACTATGCAAAATTCGTTTATGGATAATTCAAAGAAATTTAGACACAATTAATTCGTTATGCTTTATATTATTAGCACTTTCCATTTCTACTCATCAATTTCTCAATCATTTTACTTAATATATTATATTTTTAACACATATTTTAATTAATTTTTCTTATCTTACACAATTAAGAAACCCCATTTAATTAAACTCATCCACCATTTTCTACCATTTACCCATATTTTCTACCCTCTTTTCAACTCCCTATCAATTTTAATCCCTTTACCAGTAAAACGGGTTATGTTAATCCATCCCCCAACAAAATATTGGATTCATAAAGATTGTTGGAATATGATTTCCCGAAACAAGGTATTAAATTTGAAAAGATCTTGGTATTTTAATTGAGTGTTGAGAGTGGAGATAAATAAGAAAAAATAACCATTAGTCGGTATCATTGAATGCATGACTCTGTATATCTTATGTGTGTGAGTGTGTATCCTTGTGTGTGTGAGTGTGTATATCTTGTGTGTGTGTGTGTGTGTCATTTTGTTCATGTGTGTGTTATATTTCATACCTAAGTGTGTATCATTGTGGTTGTGAGTGTGAATATATTGTGTTTGTGAGTGTGTATACATGTGTGTGTGAGTGTGTATATCATGCATATGTGAGTGTGTATTCTTGTGTGTTATTGTGTGTATCTTATGTGCATGAGTTTGTATCCTTTTTCATGTTAGTGTTTACATCTTCTGTGTGAGTGTGTACATATTGAGTTTATGTGTGTATTTTCATATGTGTTTGTGTGTGTATCATTGTGTGTGTTTCTCCTAGTGTGTGTTTGTGTTTATGTTACATATCATGGATGAAGATCATTGGAAGAGAATTGATTGTTCTATAGATGAACGAAGTCGATGTTGATTTTTCATACCAGAAGCTACACCACTCTAAATTATTGTTTTGGTGAGTCATTCTGAGAAGCTTCTTCATATGAATTTTGAGTTTTTACTTGAGAGGATTGAAAACCATTATAACCAAAAAAAAACCTAAGGATGTTCATTGATAACCCATGGGGTTCTCTGACAACATATTTCCCCCACATCATGGAGGAGTAGATAAATAACTTTTATAATGATTTTAATGATGTACCACAAAGGAGGATGAGGTCCCAAAAACCTAGAGAAGTACAAAAGAGAATACATGATGATTAAATCCTTGGAGGTATCAAGTTTAAGGTCCCTTAATTTCAAGGAAAAAGTGATCTAGAAGCATACTTTTAATGGTATAGGAATATTTCAAAAGTATTCCATTATCATACATATTATAAGGATAAAAAGATACAACCTTATGCCCAGAATTCATTGATTATGCATTAATATTGTTGGGTAAAGATAAAAAAGAGAGAACTTGATATGGAGGATATCTTATCCATTCTTGGTAGGAAATTATGTTCTCCATTAGGAAGAGTGTTGAATATTATTATGAGGAGATTTAAATTTTAATTATTTAATAAAACCTTGAGGAGGACCCAAAGGAAACCACAGTGTAGTTCTTACATGAGCTTAATAGGGAGATTTTCGATAAGTAATGATGTACCTCCATGTTGAGGTACAATATATGATCCACCAAGACACCAATATCAATCATCAAATAAAAAGGAGTAAAAAAAAATGAGTAAATCCAATATCACATTCACTCCATAGAGAAATTAAAGGAAGGATATGGGGGAGCCATCAAAGTCAAAAAGAGGAGATTGATTGCAAAAGTGAAAAGTTATATATTCCACCTAAGAAACCTGTTTCGTGACTAAAAAAACAAGGAATTATAATATTATAATTTTCAAATGTTAAAGAAGGGGTAACATCACTAGTTAATTCCAAAACTAGTGCATCATAACCATAAAAAATTATGAAGAATGGGAAACCGATTGAGAGAGATCGGAGGAGGAAGATTAGGAATCCCCTAAAATTGATAAAGTATAATTTTCATAAGATGGTGAGACTATTGTCACTATGAGAGTTCTATGTTCACAAATAACAATTTGAGATAAGGACTAGTGGGGGAACCTTTTTCTATACACAATATAAGATCCATGGGAAGGTATGTAGAGTTATTACTGATTGAGGAAGCTATAACATTGTTTCCAGCACCGATTTTTTGGAGAAATTGGGACTTCCATCATTGAAGCATAAAAATCCATATCAGATTTAGTGGTTGAAAGACTGTGGAGAGATGAAGGTAACCAAAATGGTGAAGGTATTATTCTCCATCAGCAAATAAATGGATGAGTTATTGTGAAATTTTGTGCCTATAAAGGTGTACCATTTTTTTTGGGCCGATCATGGAAGTATGACTGATATCTTACTCATGATTTGTTCTTGAACCATCACTATTTTTTACTCCAAGGGGAACATATGACCCTCAAACCCATGACCCACAAATTTTTTTTCTAATATCACATTTTGAGAGAAAATAAAACAAAATGAGTAATGAGTAAAAAAGAGAGAAATTGAAAAAGGATAGAATGAGGGAAAAAGATAAAATTATAGAATAAAATAAATAGTAATTAAAGATAAATCTAGATGGAAAAAATATTTGGGAGGTGAGAAAAGTGGGATGTAAGAAAAAAAGAGTGTAGCTAATGAAGCTTTTATTTCTCAGTAAAACCTTTTAGTACTTATGTATGAAGAGGGGATGATGAACTCTAATGACTTAACATCTCCTTTTCAACATGTTATTGAGTCTTTTTGAAGGAATTTGATTATAAGTTTCACAAAGAGGCGCCACCCAAATTTCCACCCATTAGAGGTATTGAGCCTCAAATTTTCCTCATACATAGACAATCACTACCTAAACACCCTACATATCACATGAAATCAAAGGAGGAAAAATAAATTCAAAGGAAATTTTGGGATTTTTTTATGTCTGCTATATCAGAGAGAGACATAGTCCATGTGTTGTACCAGTGTATATGGTTCCCAAGAAGGAAGAAACATGGACAATTTTCATTAACTTTAGAGACATCAATAACATCATGGTCATGTATCATCATCATATACTCAGGTTAGATGATATTATAGATGCGTTAAATTGATATACTATTTTCTCAAAAATTGATTTATGAAGTGGATACCATCAGATTAGACTGAAATAAATAGATGTGTGGAAAACTAAATTTAAGAAAAAACATGGACTATAATGTATGGTTTGTCATGTCTTTTAGTCTCACCAATGAGACAAGAAAATTTAATAGGATGATGAATCATGTCTATTGTGCATATATTTCAAAATTTATTGTCGTCTAATTTCATGATATTTTGGTGATTAAGAAGAATTTAAAAGAGCATGTAAATCACTTAAGAAAATTCTTATAGGTGTTAAGAGAAGAATTGTTTTTTGAAACAATAAAATGTGTTAATTTTTCCTTGATAAAATTCTTTTCCTTGGATTTTTGGGAATCAGTTATGGATTTTAGTTATATTTTGAGATGGGAATGGCCATTAAGTAATGGTCAAATCCCACCTCCATATGATAGGTAACAAGTTTCAATGGGCATGCTATTTTTTATAGGAGATATGTGATGGAATTCATTACACTAGAAGAACTGTTGAATAAATTTACAAAGAAGAACATTTCTTTTTAATGAGAGAAAACTCAAGAAAATGGTTTCCATGCTTTCAAGGAGTGACTCACCTATTCCCTTCTACTTTAAGTTCCCATATTTGGTATGACATTTGAAATTTGATTTTATGCAATAATAATTTGTATTGGAGGTGTAATCATGCCGGAATGTAAGACTATTTATTATTTTAATGAGAAGTTAAATATCCCAACTCTAAACTATACTTCGTTTTATAAATAGTTGTATGAATTTTTTAGAGTACTAGAAACTTTGAAGCATTATATTTTTTCAATAGAATTTTCAATCTATTAAAATAACAAGGATTTTAAACACCTTTGGATAAAACATAAACTAAATATGAGACATGGTAGATGCAAAAAAAACATTGAATAATTTCCATATGTCATCAAGCATAAAAATGGTAAATAAACTATTGTGGATGATGAACATTCATCTAGATATTAATTTTTATCCTTACTAAATTCTAAACTCCTTGGTTTTGAATACATTAAGGATTTATATACATCTGATAGTGATATTAGTGAACTATATGGTCATTGTTTACCTATATTTGGTAATGGTCTATTTACATGATGGATTCTTATTTCGGATTGATATGAATTGTATTCCCAATAAAAATATATCTTTACTTTACTAAGGGAGTCACATTATGGTGGGATAATGGGACATTTTGGGGTTGAAAAAACATTAAGTGGTCTTAGTGAGAATTTTTATTAGCCTAGGATGTCTAGAGATGTTGATAATTGTTTTTGGTAAATTAAATTGTCTTCCATAAATACAAATCTAAAATGAACACATATGGATTATATCTCCCTCTACCAATTCCCAAAAACCATTATGGGACATATAAATAGACTTTATTATGGGGTTACCATGGACCAAGAGAGGTAGATATTAAATTTTTTATTATGGTTGATCCGTTTTATAAAATGGAACAATTTATTCCTTGTTACAAAATAGATGATGCTGCTAACATTGAAACACTTTTATTTTAGGAAGTAGTCAAACTCCATTGAATTCCTAAGATGGTTTTGTCAAATAGAGATAGAAAACACCTTAATTACTTTTGGAATAACTTATCGAGAAAACTGGGTACAAGGTTATTATTCTATACTTCTTTGCATCTGTAAACTGATGGGAAATAGATATGGTGAATCAGACACAATGATCCATTTTATGGACAATTGTTTAGAATATTCTCAAAAATTGGGAAAATATTATACCACGTGTGAAATTCGTATGTAATATGGAAAAGAATTCAACTACTCAATATTCATCATTTTTTTTGGATTTAACCCCCTTGAACCTATTGATTATGTCCTTTTACCTATGCAAGAATCAACTAATTTGTATGTAAAATGGAATTCATAATTAATCAAGAAAATCCATGAAAAGGAAAGGAAATATATTGTGTAAATGTCCCAGAAATATGTTGATCATGAAAATAAGGGTCATAAGAAAGTGTTGTTCGATCCTGGTGACTTAGTCTAGAATTATTTTTAATCAGAGAGAATTCTTGATAAGAGAAAATCAAAAATCCTTCCATGAGTAGATATACCTTTTTGAATTCTGTAGAAGATTAACAACAATACTTACAAGATCGATTTTCTAGTTGAGTATGGAGTAAGTGACACTTTCAATGTTTTTCATCTTTCTCCTTTTCTGGGTGTATAGGAAGAATATAATAAGATGAATCCTTTCCAAGAGTTGGAGGAAGATGAGAACCATGTTGAAGACACTGAGTCAATTTACCTAGAGGAGGAGTTACATTGGAAAGTCCCAAAAACATGAGGGAGATTAAAAAAGATGAATTCTACAATGGGTGCACATCTCGCTTAATTAAAGGCCTAATGGATCTTACCTTTCATGGATGGAGAAAATGGGCCTATAATATAACTTATTCAAGCACAAACAATATTTTTTAAGCTTATTTCACATGGTTTCATGAATTTTGAAAGTATTTCCCACATGGATATTTTAAAACAGAATTTTCAAACACTAAAGAGTAATCCAATGGACTTGGTACTAAAATTCAAATCTGGTAGGCAATGGGTGGAAGGATATGTGTTAAATTTCCCAAAATTCATTATTAAACTTTAAATTTATTATTTTAATGGGAAAAAGAAAGAATAGGATTTATGAATTCAGGGTATTAGATCCTTGACGTTTTTTTGTCACCCCTTGGACATAAATAGCAACATCATGACATTGTATTCTCATAGAAATTTTCATTAGTGAAACACTTTGAGTTTATTTTCTCCAATGTGAGGATCGTTGCTTTATTCCCTTACTCTTATGTATTCTAGCCTTATCAATATACAAGTAAGATTAGAAATCCAAATCATAAATCCCTCAATTATGTGCCACAACACAGGTGCGTTGTTGTGTGGATTGGTCACCACATCTCTCCATTAAGTGTGTCTTCTAAGTAGTAGGTCACACTCCATATAGCATTGGTTGGATACTGGCTTCATCTATCCAAACTCACCATGTTCTACATAGCCCTGAACCGCATCTTCCATCCACCGCCCAAGGCTGTGAAGATCGGGCCACCTCGAGAATCTTTCATCAAACCCCTAAAAACTGTTATTAACCCAAAACCCCCAAAAGACCATAAAAGACCCTACAAAACACTAAAAAGACTAAACTACCTTAAAAACCTAAAACCCTAAAAATACATAAAAACCCTAAAAAACTACACAACCCCTAAAAAACAAAAAAACCTAAAACATTAAAAGGTTAAAATAACCTTAAAACCCTAAATTCCCAAAAACCCCAAAAACATTGAAAATCCCAGAAAATCATAAAAAATTCCAAAAACATTAAAAATCCAAAAATTTTTAAAAAACACCTAAAATCCCTAAAAACCATAAATAACCTAAAAACATAAAAAACCATTAAAACCCAAAAACCCAATAAAAATATAAAATAAACCTAAAAACTATAAAAATAATAAAAAACTAAACAACCCCTAAAACCCAAAAATCCATTAAAACTCTAAAAATACTAAGAAATCCTTAAAAATCCCAAAAAACATAAAAAACCCTAAAACCTGAAAAATCCTTAGAAGGACTTAAAATTCAAAAAACACTTAATACCCATAAAAATACTAATAATTATAAATACGCAAATGAAACCCTACAAACCATTGAGATCTTTAAAACACTAAAAATCCAAAAAAACCCTTAAAAGACCCCAAAAAACCAAGAAACCCAAAAAAACAATAAAACCATTAAAATTCCAAAAAATACTAAAGAAAACCAAAAAATCCTAAAACCATGAAAATCTATATAAAACCTTATAAAATGAACGAAACCCTATAAAACACAAAACCCCTAAAAACACTAAAACCCTAATAACCAAAAAAAATCCATGATAACCTCTAAAACCCTAAAACCCCCTAAAATACGAAAAATACTTAAATAAACCTAAAAAACAGTAGAAATACTTAAAAAGGCCAAAGAAACAAAAAAACTCCAAAAAATTATAAAACAATACTAAAAACCCTAAAAACATTAAACTGCCTAAAAATATTAAAAATCCTAAAACCCCTGAAACCCCTAAAAGACCATAGAAAACCCTAAAAACAATAAACAACTCTAAAAACACTAAAAATACAAAAACACCATAAAAATCATAAAAAATTTAAAAACTCTTAAAAACTATAAAAAAATATAAACAACCCATAAATACTAAAAAAATGTAAAATTTTAAAAAAACCTTAAATACCCCTTATCCCCTAAAAACATCTAAACACCCTAAAAACATCAAAAATCATACAAAAATCCTAAAAATAATGAAAACCCTAAAATCCCTAAAAACATTAAAAAGATCATAAAAAACCTAAAACCCCCTGAAAACCATAAAAACCTCTATAAACCTATAAAACCCTAAAATCCACTAAAAACATTAAAAAAATCTGAGAAACATTAAAAACTCTAAAAAACTCAGAAAACCCCCTAAAAACCAAAAAACATATAAAAACCAAAAAACCCTAAAAATCCCTAAAAACCCACAAAATTCATAAAAAAATCTAAAAAACCCTAAAACCCATAAAAATCATGAGAAAGATATAATAATATCTAAATATGTAAAAAACCTTAAAATTCCTAAAAACACATAACTAAACATTAAAACCTAAAAACACTTAAAACCCATAAAAACCTAAAGAATGAGAAAAATTGTAAAAAACCATAAAACCATTAAGATTATTAATAAAAATAAAAAACCTAAAAAACCTAAAAAACACTAAAAGACACCAAAAACCCAAATCCATAAAAACCCAAAAACCCAAAAACCTGTAAAACCCTAAAAAACATTAAAAAAATATTTATACCCCTAAAACCTCGAAAATACACTAGAACCCCATACAAACACTAAACATACATAAAAACCATAAAACCCAAAAAAATACCATAAAAACCCATAAAACCATAAAACCCCTAAAAACACAAAAACTGTTAAAAATTCTAAAAAATCCAAAAAACCACTAAAACACTAAAAATCCCTAAAAAAATTAAAATACCTAAAATACCCATAAAACCACCAAAACCCCTAAAAACCCTAAAAGTGAAATTCCTATAAAACCCAAAAATCATCGAATACCCAAAAAAACATTAAAAGACCCTGAAACCCTAAAAACCCTAGATTCCCAAAAAACACATAAAAACCTTTTAAACCCTAAAATACCATAAAAACACAAAAAACCACTTAGAATTATAGTTTCCCTTAAAACCATTAAAAACCTTAAAATCTATAAATGCCCTAAAAACTTCAAATAAACCTAAAAACAAAAAAAAACCCATAAAACCCCTAAAAAACCCTGAACACCCCTATAACACATCAAAATCCCTAAAACCCATAAATACCATAAAATAATTTAAAATTATTAAAAATACAAAATTTTTTATGAAAACCTAGAAATCTTGAATAACCCTAAGAAAACCTTAAAAACAAAAAAACAATTAGAACTCCTCAAACATAAAAAATGATTAAAACCCTTAAAACCAATAAGGACATTAAAAACACAAATCCCCCACAAACAGAAATATAACAAAAACATGAAGAACCCCTAAACCACTAAAAACACTGAAAATACATTTAAATCCTAAAACCCCCCCAAAAAACCCTTAAAACCCTAAAACACTCTAAATAACCCAATTGAAACCCCCAAAACCCCCAAATACCCTAAAAACCATAAAAACCCTAAGGCCCTAAAAATCCTAAAACATTCTAAAAAACCAAAAACACATAAAAAACTATAAAAAGCTACATAATTCTAAAAACTATTTAAAACTGAAACCCTTAAAAATGATAAAAAACCTAAAACCTGTAAGAATTAACAAAAAACCCCTAAAGCCCTAAAAATCCTAAAAAACTATAAAAATATAAATAATTCCAAAATAATGATGAAACCACTAAAAATACATAAAAAACCCATAAAGAACCCTAAAAATCCCAGAAATTATAAAACCCAAAATAACCATTAAACCAATAAAAACCATAAAAACCCAAAACCCCCTAAAACCCCTAAAATCCCTTAGAATACAATAAAAACACTAAACTCCCATAAAAACGTAAAAGATCATAAAAAATATAAAAACCCTAAAACCCTAAAAAGTCTTAAAAATTATAAAAAACATAAACAACCCATAAAAACCCAAAAAACCCTAAAAAAATTAAAAAACCTAAAATACCACTAAATCCCTAAAAAACACTAAAACCCTAAAAATAATGAAAATACTAAAAAACCTTAACACCTTAAAAACATTAAAATGACCCTAAAACCCACAAAAACTCTAAAAACCATAAAACCCCCTAAAGTCCCTATCAGGAGAAGATGCATGCTTCGCTCCACTCTCGCGATGGCGTTCCTGCTTCTACATTTCTGTCTTGGAGATGAAGCTGATGGCTGTGCCCTGGCCTCCCCCCTCTACGAGGGAGGGGCCGCCTCTGCCCCCTGCTAAAGACATATTCTCTACTTTCTTGGATCCTAACTCGCTTCCTGCTTTCCTGCAGATTTATCTTTTCCCTAAGGTGTCGGGTTTG
The DNA here is from genome assembly GCA_963277665.1 of Viscum album. NCBI lineage: Eukaryota > Viridiplantae > Streptophyta > Magnoliopsida > Santalales > Viscaceae > Viscum > Viscum album. Next base: position 124,699,521 of record OY728156.1, read on the forward strand.
CACGAAGGGTTGTTGAAGCTTCCTCTGCTGATTGAAGAGTTCAACAAGGCCTATACCCTCTATAGCATGACCCTGGTAGCTAGGTTTTTGAACCGGCATCCCCCGGATGATGTTTTTGAAAGGTTTGTGTTTGAGCATTGGGATCTCATGGACTGCGCCACTGTTGGTTGGGTCAACTATAGTCACATTTTGATTCGATTCTTGTCGATGGAAGATCTTATCTGAGCCTGGTAAACAGCTCCTCATTACTGTGATGCCACTCGATTCTCCCTCTTCTAATGGAGCTTTTACTTCCATCTAAATCGTGGCTCCCCACTGATGGTAATTTGGGTAAGGTTTCCTGAACTCCTCCTGCCCTTTCAAAACTTGTCCATTATTACTATGCTGGGAAATTTGGTTGGAAGGTTTCTGTGTGTGGATAGTAGAACTAAGTCCCTTTTCTATCTAGTTTTCCTGAGGGTTTGTGTTGAAATTGATGTCTCAATGGAACTAGTTTACTTGTTCTAGATTGAAATTGGTGAAAATCATAGGTGGAAGCATCCAGTGGTGTCCAAATCATGGGTGAATTACTATGTCTCGTGCTTTTCTCTTGGTCATATGAAAAGGGAATGCAAATGTAGTTATGGTGTGGTGGTTGGGTGTGGAAAGGTGGCTATCTCATCCATGTTGAGCTCAACAGGGGAGCCGAAGGTGAGGAATGATGACCCTCGGGACTCTCTGATGGATGTTCGGAGGGACAACATGGTGGAGGAAGGGGATCTTCCCCACGATAGGGTATTGAGGAGAAAATCGTGGTCATGGAAATTTTCAAGAGAATGAAGGGTGACTAAAGACTAGGGGGTGACGCCTCACCTGTAGTGGGGGATGACACTTCTGGTAAAGTTGGGGACGTGGTCTTACAGGATGACCTAGGCAGGGACGCGAGCATGACATTAAGACCAGCTTTCCATGGGACAGAGAGGTAGACTCTACCAGGCCCTCTAGTAGTTGGTCCTGTAAATGGATAAAAGCTGGTCTTGATCTCGAATCTGTTCATGGGCCTGGAACCTTTGGACTCTGTGGGAATTGAGGAATGGGGTCTGGTGGGACATAAATTAAAGGAGGTGGAGGCTAATTTTGATGACCTCCAGGATACAGACCTGCCATCCTATCATGATGGTTCAAGGGTCTTAGGTGTGGAAAACACCCTGACCTCTGTGCATTCGCTGGAACAAGTGTTGATTGATGATGTTGTGCCTGGAATTGGTCTGAGTGATGTCCCTCAGCCCGAACAGCAGTTTGATAACCTTCATGCTGATAAGAGGTGCATTGAGTAGCCTAATTCAAGCTATGCTCTTGTTCTACTTGAGATGATTCCCCCTGTGTTGAGCTATCTAACCCGATTGTGTTGAACTATTCAGAAATCCCGCTTCAGAATCATATAAAAGATATCTTCCAAAATCCATACCTTCAATCGATGGTCTTTCTTGGGGATGATAATGATGAACAAATTAGGCTAGGAGAAGTTTTTGGGTACCACAATGACTTGCTATATACCAGCTTGGATAGGATCAAGAGGGAGCAGGTGATGATGGGTCTTTCTGGTTCCTCTTGCTATAATCAGAAGAAAAAGATGAGGTCTGTTCTTAAATGTGGAAGGCAGGGGGAGATGGTCATTCCTGCTGATACAACCCATAGTAAGGCCAAGGTGATGAGTGATGCTCTAGTGAAACGGAGGGCAAGGAGGGTCTATTCCTCCCTACCTGGCCCAATGTATACTAGAGCACCTTCTAAGGCTAGCAAAGGTGAAGGAGATTCACATGGTAGAGAAGACCGGACGTGGAACTTCAGAAATATTGTGCAGCCTTCCCCAAGCAATATGAATCTTATGAATGGGATTCGATGAACTCAGACGCTTCCTCGGGCTATGGTACTGATAGAGACCCTTATAGGGATGGTGAATTTGGTCTGTAGTTGTCTTTTTTATTTTCTTTTGGGTCTTCTGGACTTTTGTGTGTGGGGGTGTCCAGGATTTTCGGGTGTTGGTTGATTGACCCCACCCCCCCTTGTCTGTTGGGTCTTTTTTTATAATAAATTTGGTGGGCCAGAAATAGCCTGGCCTCGCACCTTCCATACCCCTAAAGTCCATAAAACCCCTAAAACCCCATAAAATTCCTTAAAACAAACTAAAACTCTAAAAATACAAAAACCTCTAAAAATGTCAAAAAATACTCTAAAACCCCTTAAAATGAAAAAAAAACTCAAAAAAACCTAATAACCAAAAAAACATAAAAATCCTAAATATCCTATAACCCCCCCCCCAAACATTCAAAATCCATAAAAACACTAAAAAACCCAAAAACCAAAAAAATACCTAAAAAATCCCTAAAAATATCTAAAAATGTGCAAAAATCATAAAAACCATGAAAATCATTAAGGGAAATTAAAAAAACAATTAAAATCCCTACAAAATATTAAAATTTCTAAAAAACCCACAATCCATTTAAACCCTTAAAACACAAGAAACGCCAAAAACCTAAAAGAGCCCCAAAACCCTGAAATCCCTAAAAAAGTTAAAAAAACAAAACACCCCATAAAATCCAAAAAAATCCCTAAAAATAATAAAATACCCTTAAAATCCTGAAAGACCTTAAATAACTTAATAAAAACACCTTAAACACCCAAAACCCTAAAAACCCATAAAAATCGTAAAACCCCTAAAACCCTAAAAAATCCTAAATACCGAAAAACCCTATGAAACATTATAAAATTCCAAAAACACCTTTAAAATCCATAATCCCCTAAAACATTAGAATCCCTTAAAACTACTAAAAATCCATGAAAATCACTAAAACCCTAAAACCCCCTGAAAACTATAAATTATCGCTATATGGCCCTAAAAGTCCCTAAAAAGCCTTAAAATTCTTTAAACCCAACTAAAAACTCTAAATATATCTAAAAAACCCTAAAACCCTAAAAACATTTAAAACCCTAAAAACAATAAAAATCCCCAACCCCCCCCCCACACCACCACCCAAAAAAATATATCCCTAAAATAATGTAGAAAACCCTCCAAAACACTAAAAAACTCTAAAAAACTAAAAACCATAAAAGTCCATTAAAAAAATAAAAACCATAAAAGCTATTAAAACCCCTAAAATCCTCAATACCCCTATACGCCCAAAAAATACTAAAAACATTAAGAATTCTAAAATACCACGAAAACCTAGAAAACACCCAAAAACCCTTAAAATGATGAAAATCCTTAAAACCCTAAAATTCCTTAAAACCCTAAAAACAAAAAAAAATTAAAGAATGATAAAAACCATAAACCCACTAAAAATTATAAAACGCCTAAAAATAATTAAAACCCTTAAAGACCATAAGAACCCTGAATCCCACAAAAAACATTAAAACCCTTAAACAGCTAAAAACATTTAAAAACTCAAAAAAACATTTAAAACTCTAAAAATAATAAAGAATACGTAAAAAACATAAAAATCCTAAAAATACTTGAAATCCCATAAAAATAATCAAAATCATTAGAACCCCTAAAAACTATTAAAACCATAAAAATACTAAAAAGGCCCTAAAAATGAAAAAGAAACATCAAGACCCCTATAAACCCTAAGAAAATCTTAAAAACGTAAAATAAATTAAAACCATTAAAAACCTAAAAATTGATAAAACCCATAAATACCCTAAATCCCTTTAAGACCCATAGAAATAATAAAAATCCTAAAAACCCTAAATGAACCCAAAACACTGAAACCATAAAACCCCCCTAAAAACCCTTAAAACACTAAAAAAGACATTAAAATCCTAAAAAACCCAAAGAAACCCCTCCAATTACAATAAACACCTAAAAGACCCTAAATATCCCAACAAAACCCCAAAATCCCCTAGAACACCCTAAGCCCCTAAAAAACCTAAAATTACCTAAAAATCCTAAAAAACAAAAACCCCAAAAACCCTATAAAAACCTATATAATGCTAAAAACCCTATACAACCCAAAACCCCCTAAAAACACTAAAAACCCAAAACACGCTTTAAAAAGCCGCCAAAAACCCTAAATCCCTAAACCACTAAAATCCCTAAAAACTCTGTAAAGTCACTAAATAACCCTAAAAGTCACTAAATTGTCTAGAAAATCCCTAAAAACCCTTAAAACTCTAACAACTTCTCAAAATCCCTAAAAAACCATAAAACCCCATTAAACCTCAAAAAACCCTAAAACCCCCTAAACCCCCTAAAAGAACCTAGAAAACCCTAAATCACAAAACAACCGTTAAAACATAAGATACCATAAAAACTCTTAAAAATATTAAAACCCCTAAAAAAACTAAACAACCCCTAAAAACCTAAAAATCCCAAAAATCCAAAAACACTTAAAAAACATAAAATATCCCTAAAACTATAAAAAGAACTAAAAACCCTAAAACACTAAAAATTATAAAAATATATAAAAAATAATGAAAACCCTAAAAACCTTAGAAACCCTAAAAACATTAAAAGGCCCTAAATCCATAAAAAAACCACTGAAAACCATAAAAACCCCTAAAACCTTAAAATCCCCTAAAATCCTTTAAAAACGCAAAACACTAAAAACTCTCAAAACCCCTTAAAACCCCAAAAACATTAAAAAACGTTAAAAACATCTAAAACCATAAAAAACTAAAACACCCCTAAAATCGAAAATACAATAAAAATCCTAAAACCACTAAAAAATCCTGATCCCCCAAAAATCCATCAAAATCCCAAAATACCCTAAAACCCCAAAAACATTAAAAACTCTAAAAGGCCCAAAAAATACAAAAAAACATAAAAAACTCTAAACCCATAAAAACCCCTAAGAAAACATTGAAAATATAAAAACACTTAAAACTACTAAAAACCTAAAAACACTAAAAACCTTAAAACTGTAAAACCATTAAGACCCTTAAAACATGAACAATCGAAAAACCCCTAAAAGACTCCAAAAACACTAAAAATCCATGAAATCCCTAAAAACACTAAAAACCACATAAAATACTACAAAACCCCAAATACCCTAAATACCCTTTAAGCCCTAAAAGACCCTAAATAACCAAATCAAACCCCAATAAATCCTAAAAAACCATAAATCCCCAAAAAACCCCTAAAAATCATAAAAACCTGAACAAATCCTAAAAAACCTAAAAACCCTATAATTCACTTTAAAATTCTAAAAACCCTATAAAACCCAAAAACCCCTAGAAATCCAACGAAACATCTAAACCCTCAAACCTCCTAAAAACTATGATAAATCTCTAAAAGACCCTAAAATTCCCTGAAAGCCTTCAATATCCATAAACCCTTAAAAATTCCAAAAAATAATAAAAAATAAAAAAACATAAAACCCCTAAAACCTTTAAAACACTTAAAACCCACATAAATTCCTAAAAGACCCTAGAAATCCATAAATACACTAAATGGTCCTAAAAACCCAAAAGGTCTTAAAAACCGTAAAAACTCTTAAAACCCCTAAAACCTAAAAAACCCCTAAAAATGAATAAAACACCCTAAAAATATTAAAAAACCAAAAATACCCATAAAACCAAAATACCCCCTAAAACCCTAAAAACATGGAATATCCTAAAATCCCATAAAAAATCATGAAACCCTAAAAACATGAAAAACATTAAAATACCCTAAAAACTGTAAAAGAACCCTGAAATCCATAAAAACCCATAAAAACCTTAAAATTCATATAACCCACTAAAACTCTAAAAACCCTGAAACCCCTGAAAATGATAAAAACTCTAAAAAAACCAAACAACCCTAAAAGCACAAAAAACCCCAAAAAAACCACAAAACCCCTAATAATCCTTCTTAACCACTCACTATCACTAAATACCTTAAAAACCATGAAAACCATTAAAACCTAAAAAATCCCTAAACACCATACAAATGTAGAAACACTGAAAAACCCCTAAAAACATTAAAAACACTTAAAACCCCTAAAACATTAAAAACCCTAAAAAAATCTAAACACCCTAAAATTCATTAATACCCTTAAAATACTAAAAATCCCCAAAATACCACTAAACGTCCCCAAGAGCCCTATAGTCCAAAAAACTTCTAAAAACCTTAGAAATGATAAAAACACTTTATATACTACAAACACTAAAATACCCTCAAATATCCAAAAATATCTTTAAAACCATAAAAGACCCTTAATAACCCAAGAAAAACCATAAAACCCCCAAAACACACTAAAAAAATCTAAAAACCAAAAACCCTAAAAAACCAAAAATAATCTAACAAAACTAAAACCCTAAAAACCCTTAAAAATATTAAAAACCATTGAAAACCTAAAAACCAAAAAACCCCAAAAAACACTAAAACTGTAAAAACCTCAAAAATCCATGGAAACCCCTAAAACACAAAAAATCACTAAAATTGTGAAAAAAATAACTAAATAACCCTAAAACACTCAAAAACATTAAAAGATTTGAAAAACCCTAAAAATCCAAAAAAATCCAAAAACCCTAAAAAAACATTAAAACCCCTAAAACCATAAAACCCCCCAAACCCTCCAAACCCCTAAAATACCATAGAAATCCCTGAAAACACTAAACAATCCAAAAAAATCTATAACCCCATAAAAGACCATAAAAACCCCTAAACCCTTAAAAACTGATAGATCCCCTGAACAACCTAAAAACCTTTAAAATCCCAAAAAACACTACAAATATTAACAACCTAAAATATCCCTAAAACCTTAAAACCCCATTAAATCTCTAAAAACACTAAAAATCCTAAAAAACCCAAAAACTCTACAACCCATAAAAAAATTAAAAAGACCCAACAAAAACATTAAATACCACGGTAACCCATAAAATCCTTAAAAACTCAAAAACCCACAAAACACAAAATACCCTTAAAACCAGTAAAAACACTAAATACCCTTAAAACACTTTAGAATTTAACAACTCTAAAAAATCACTAAAACCCTAAAAATTTAAAAACAAACCCATAAAATGCCAAAGTACATAAAAACCCTAAAAATTATAAAAACGCCTAAAATCCCTAAAACCCTGAAAGGTTTGAAGGATCATAAGAAATCCATAAAAATATAAAAAACCTTAAACCCCTGAAAACATAAAAAATGATAAAAACTATAAAAGTCCTAAATACCCTAAAAACTATAAATCCTTTATGAGAATTTAAAACACTTAAATTCCCTAAAAAACTCCCAAAAGACACCAAAAATCCTAAAAACCATTTAAAACCCTAAAAATTCTAAAAACCCTAAAAAAATAATAAAATTCCCTATAATACCCTTATAACCCTAAAAGACCTGAAATAACCCAATAAAAATACTAAAACCCTTAAACACCCTAAAACCCATAAAACATTAAAAACCCATAAAACCATTAAATACCCTAAAAATCCATAAAAAATCCAAAAAATACATTAAACCCCTACAAACCCTGTAAAAACCAGTAAAATGATTAAAACCACTTAAAAATATAAAAACCCCTAAAAACACTAAAAACCCAAAAAAAACCCCTTAAAGAACAATGAAAACCCCTAAAACCCTAAAACTCCCTAAAAATCCAAAAAATCCCTCTAAACCCTAAAACCACTAAATTGACTTAAAATACCTAATAAACTTAAAAACTCCAACAAATTCAAAAATCCTTAAAAACCATAAAAATCATAAAAATTTTAAAAAACACTAAAACCCCCTACAACACCTAAAAGGCCTTAGAAAACACAAAAAATACTAAATGACGGTAAAACCCAAAAACTCTTAAAAGACCATAAAAACCAAAGAACCCTAAAATCTCTTAAAAACCTAAAAAATCTAAAACACAAAAAATACGAAAACATTAAAAAACCAAAAATACCACAACAACCCTAAAAATATTGAAAACCCTTGAAACACTAAAAAATTAAAAGATCCATAAAAACAATAAAAACATTAAAAATTCCATAAGAATCCTAAAACAACATAAAAAACATTTTAAACCCCTAAAATCCATAAAAACCACAAAACCCATAAAAACCATTAAACCACTAAAACCTCTAAAAGCCCATAAAACTCCTAAAAATGATAAAAAAAACTCTAAAATATCTTAAGAACAAAAAAAATCAAAAAACCCTAAAACTCCTAAAAACATTAAAACCCCTATAAAACCTAAAAATACATGAAGCCCCCTAAAAACCCTCAATATCCCAAAAAACAAAAAAACCCTAAAACCATGAAAAAGCTAAAAATGCCAAGATAATCTCTAAAAACATAAAAATACTAAAATATCCAAAGAAAAAATTCAACACATAAAAACACTTAAAACCCTAAAGAAACCTAAAAATTATAAAAACCATAAAAAATCATAAATATACTAAAAAAAGTAGGTCCCTTAAAAACACTACAAATCCCAAAAAACTATAAAAGACATAAAAAACTATAAAAAACTCGGAAAACCAAAAAACCCATCAAATCCTTAAATACCTAAAAAACTTTAGAACCCTAAAAGACACTAGATAAACCAATAAATACCCACCAAACCTCACTTAAATATCCTAAAACCCCAAAAAACCATAAAAAATCATAAATCCCCTAAAATCCTAAAACACCCCAAAATAATCCTTAAAAACATAAAATCTCTAAAAACCCCGTAAAAACCTAAAAACTCTAAAAATCATTTAAACCCCTAAAACACTAAGTACCACAAACCCCCTAAAAACAAAGAAAACCTATAAAACCCTAAAAACCCATAAAAAATAGGACAAATCCAAAAATAACCCAAAACCCACTAAAAATCCTTTAAAATCGCTAAAACTCTAAAAATTCCAAATAAATAAAAAAACCCCTAAAAACCATAAATATTATGAAAAGGATAAAAAACCTAAACACCCTACAATAAAAAATCCTAAAACCCCTAATCCCTCTAAAAGATCCAGGAACCCCCTAAAAACACTAAACAACCATAAAACCCTTAAAAACATTAAAAGAGCATAAAATCCCTAAAACCCATCAATTAAATAAAAACTGTTAAAAACCCTAACTACATAAACAACCCCAAAAACCCAAAAAACCCTAAATACATTAAAAAAACAGATAACCCTAAAACCCAAAAAACGCTTAAAAATCCTAAAAATAATGAAAATCCTAAAAAACCCCCAAAACGTCCTTAAAACCCTAAAAACCCCTGAAAACAATAAAAACCCTAAAAACGTTAAAAACCCCTGAACTCCTAAAACCCACTAAAACATTAAACTCCCTTAAAACACTTATAAACATTAAAACCCGAAAAGAATCTTAAAACCCTAAAAAACTCAAAAAACCCAAACAACCCAAAATAACCAAAAAAACCCTAAAAACCCAAAAAACCCAAGAAAACCCCGAAATCCATCAGAATCCCTAACGACCCTAAATAACTTTGTAAACCATTAAAATCATAAAAAATCCATAAAAACCTAAAAAACAATAAAATACAAAAAAACCCAAATAAATCCTTAAAACCCTAAAATTAATTAAAACCCCTAAAAACCTAAAAAAATTCTAAAAAACGTAAAAAAGCCCCTAAAACACCCTAAAAACCATTAATACCCTTAGAAACACTAAAAACCCCAAAAACCCTAAAATACCCAAAAACCCCAAAACCCCCAAAACCCTAAAACACTAATGAACCCATAAAAATCCTAAAAACCACTAATATACCTTTAAAACCCCAAAGACCCTAAATAACCTAAAAAAACACCAAAACTCTTGAAACACCCAAAAACCCCTAAAAATGGTAAAAAAACATAAATCCCTAAAAACCTAAAAAATCCAAGAAAGCCTAAAACCCCAAAAAGTCCTATAAATTACTAAAAACCCATTAATCCCAAATAAAACCCTAAAAACACTAAAAATCCTAAAACCCCTAAAAATTCACTAAATACCTAAAACCATAAAAAACACTAAAACTGTGAAAAATCCCTAAATCACACTACAACCCCTTAAAAATACATAAAAATCCAAAAAAATCCTACTAACTCAAAAAAGAAATCTAAAAACCCCTAAACCCATAAAACCTTAATAACTCTTTAAACCCCCTAAAACCCCCTAAAACCCCTAAAAGACCTAACAACCCCCTAAAAACACTAAACAACCATAAAACCAAAAAAAAACTAAAAGACCATAAAAACCCTAAAAATTGTAAAAAACTAAAAACTCTTAAAAACTGTAAAAAACACAACCAACAACTAAAAACCCTAAAACTCTAAACAAACCCTAAAAATATTAAAAAACTAAAATATCTCAAAAACTCTAAAACCCCTAAAAACCCAAAAAACCCAAAAAATCATAAAAACCACTAAAAATACCAAAAATAACTATAAACATTAAAATGACCCTAAAAACCCAAAACACCTAAAAACCATAAAAACCCCCCAAAAACATAAAATCCCTGAAAAACATAAAACCCCTAAACCAAAAAAACTATAAAACCACTAAGATGTTAAAAAACATTAAAAAAACTTTGAAATGTTAAAAAACTCTAAAAACCCTAAAAACCAAAAATATATATGTAAAAAATATAAAAACCCTAAGAAACATGAAATCCCTAAAAACTCTCAAAATCCCAAAAAACCCACAATCCAAAAAACCCTAAAAATCCATAAAAATACAAAAAATTGTAAAAAACCCTAAAACCTCTAAAAATTCTAGGAAATCCTTAAATCCTAAATACACTAAAAACCCTAAAACCTAAAAATATCAAAACTCTAAAAACATTAAGACCCATAAAAACAAAAAAAAATCCCTAAAATACCCCAAAAACCCTAAAAACTCGGAAAACCCTAAAAACACTAAAAAACCCATGAAAATTCTAAAAACCCATAAAATACCCTTAAAACTCTAAAATATCCTAAATAACCCAATAATACCCCAAACCCCTTAAACATTCTAAAACCCTAAAAACCTAAAAAAAATCGTAAAACCCCTAATAATCATAACAATACTAAAATAATCTTAAAAAACCATAAATCGCTAAAACACTCTATAAAACTCTAAAAAACATTTAATACTCAAAACCACTAAAAAAACTAAAAACTATAAAACCCCTATAAAATGGAAAAATTCCCAAAACCCTAAAAAACCCTAATATATTTTAAAAATTGTGAAATAACACTAAAACCTACTAATATTCCTTAAAAAGAACTTAAAATCCTAAAAACTCTAAAAAATAAAAAAAACATAAAAATACTACAGTATTTAAAATAATAAAAACCTTAAAACCCCTAACACCCCCCCCAAACCTCTAAAAGACCCTTGAAAACCCTAAAAATACTAAACAAACCTAAAAACCCTAAAGGATATTAATCACACTAAAAACTTAGAAAACCTAAAATCTATTGAAGACATGAAAAAAATAAACAACCCATAAAACCCCAAAAAATACTAAAAACATAAAAAAAACTAAAATACCCCAAAAACCATAACAATCCAAAAAACTCAAAAAACAACAAAAATCCTAATAACCCATTAAAAATCACAAAATCCATAAAATTTTTAAAATTTCCTTAATACTCTAAAACCCCTTGAAACCCTAAAACCCTTATATACATTAAAAAACCCTAAAACCCCCTAAAAATCCTTAAAAACATAAAAACATTAAGGGGATAGACAATCTTCTCTCTCCATCTCCACTCCTCGATGGTGTCTTTCTTTTGTCGGATTGATGATGATGGCGACCTCCACGACTTGGCCTCCCCCCCCCCCCGAGGGGGAGGGTCCTCACTGGTTTTCAATGAAAGAAGAGCTGTCATTCCATTTTCGAATCATGATTCACTCCCTTATCTTCCATGTATTATTCTCATCCCTAAGGTGTTGGGTCTTTCTAAAGGTCATCTGAAGCTAAATTTGTCAATTTTGGAGTTCAACGAGGCTTTTGCGTTTCATAATCGGACTCTGGGGGCTCAATTATCTAACTAGAGCCCTCCGGTGGAAGTTTTTGATAGATTTGTGTTCGAAAATTGGGATCTACAGGATAGGGCGATGGTGTGATTGGTTTATCCCTGCCATATTTTGATCCACTTTGCTTATGAGAAGGACCTCATCTAGGCCTGGTCCACCGCTCCCCGAAGATGTGACGGTGCACACTTTTCTCTCTTCAGGTGGATCTTTGATCTTCATTTACATTGGGACTCTCCTTTGGTTTCCATTTGGGTACATTTCCCTGAACTCCCTCTTTCCTTCCAAAATTTGTCAATCCTTGCAATTCTGGGAAATTTGGTTTGAAGATTTAAGTTTGTGGATAGCCGAACGTGAGCCCACTATCATCCAGTTTCCCCGAGAGTCAGTATTGAGGTTGACGTTTCCAAACAAGCAGTTGATTTTGTCGAGATTGAGATTGTAGAAGAGCAGCGGTGGAAGCATCCTGTGGTTTTCGAATCCAAGTTGAATTATTGTGTATCTTGTCTGACTCTTGGTCATGTGAAATGGGTGAGTCATCCTTGGGGCAGTGATCGCTTGGTTTCTGAGAGTATTTTTTTTCCAACCCCCCAAGGCTGGACTTGACTTCTGACTGTGGGGATGGACCATAACCTGATAAAAATTAGGGGGAGATTCACCCAAGGGTCTTGGTAAAGGACTATTTCAATCGGTTTAAGGCTGATTTGAGATGGACAGGTGTTGGCCCTTCATCTAGTGGGGTGGTGGAGGTGGTTCTTAATAAAGATATGATTGATGATGTCTACTTGAAGATTGTTCCAAGTGGGGTGTGTAGTGACATCCCCAATCTAGGTCTTGAGGGAATGAGGTTTGAGGGGTTGCTGATGAATGCTGCTCCTTCTGAGGAAAATGGTCAGGAGTTAGAACAGGACCCAGTTCTCACTTTGAATCCTTTTGTAGTTCTTGATCTAGAGGAGGGGGAGTGTCCGGAGTCACTGGGTAATGCTCATGATGATGGAGAGCGGAAGGTCTCTGACAGACACTTAGAAGATATGACATTAAACACCCTGAGTGATGATTTAGGTGGTGACATGGTCACCCCATATGTTCACTTGCTAGAACAGGAGCTGTGTAATGTGGCCCTTTCTGCTGTTCAGTGGACTGTGGCACAAAAAAGATTGTGAATAGATCTTGTGGTCTTTTAAAAGCTACCTCCATGTGTTGAACATTCTGAGATGATCATTCTGGATGGTTCTGAAATTCCCCTTGAGCAACACTGACATGAGATTCTACAGCAGGCCAAAATAAAGGTGATGTTTGACTGAGATATCATTGATGAGGAAGTTAAATATGATTTTGTATTTGGGGACTATAATAACTTCATTGATGAGAACACACCCAAGAATTGGAGGAGGAGGACCTTGATGGATGGATCAGTTCATCCTAACTCGGATCCAAGAGGAGGGTCTAAACCCGCGGGTGCTGATTCTAGGTAGGATAGGAGCCCCAAGGTGGTGAGTGCTGATGATGTCCTTCACAACAAGAGGAGGGGGAGTGCTTCCCCTGCCAAGAGGAGGGAAATAAGAGACTATTCATCCCTTCCAAAACCAATGGCAACAAGGGCCTCCTCGAAGGCTTCCAAAGCTATGGAGGATGCTCTCTCCAAGGATCGAGCGTATAGGAAGCTGGAGAAGAAGCGACTCAGGAGGTATTGTACTAACTTCCTCAAGCAGTATGAGTCATCTGAATGTGAGATGGTGGACTCGGATGCCTCCTTTGGGTATGGTGCTGATGGGGATCCATATGGTGATGATGAGGCCTTCTGTTTTTGGTGCAGCGACTGAGCCTTTTGGCGATTTTGGTGGTGATGTTGATTGACTTCCTCTTCTTTTGTTTTTTTTTCTTTTTTGTCTTTTTCTTTTTTGAGGTCTTTTGTGTCTTTGGTGTAAAGGGTTTTTTGGGAGTGGGTCGATTGACCCCTCCCCTCCCTTTTCTGCTGCATCTTTTTTCATAATAAATCTTGAGAGGGCCAGAAATAGACTATCATTACACCTCTTCTGCCCTAAAAACATTAAAAAAATGTAAATACCAATAAAAACAATAAAAAACTAAAAAACCCCAATACATAAAAAAACATAAACCCCCTTAGTACCCTAAAAACACTGAAAGTCTGTAAAAACCCAAAAAACCATAAAATTTTGAAAAATCCCTGAAAATCCAAAAAAATACCTAAAATCCTAAAAATATCTAAGAAATATATAAAAACCAAACAACATATTAAACCACTAAAATCCTAAAAACACTAAAAATTCTAAAAACCCAAAACCCTTACAAATCATAAAGACCATTAAGACCCTTAAAACACTAAAAAATAACAAATAACATTAAAATACCCCAAAACCCTAGAACTCTTAAAAGCCCCTTAAAACCCTAAATACACTAAAAAACACCTAAAAATCAGAAAAATATCCTAAAAACCCTAAAATACCCTTAAAAACCTAAAATACCTAATATAACCCAATTAAAACCTCTAAACCCCTTAAACACCATGAAACCATGAAAAAAACATAAAAACCCTAAAACCTCTAAAAACCCTAAAAACCCATAAAAAAATCCTAAAAAATTAAAACCCATAAAAATCCTATAAAATTATAAATATCCTTTAAAACCCCAAACCCCTAAACCCGCTCGAAGCGGCGATCATCAAGGTTCCTTCTCGGACCCCTTCTCTTCGGTTCTGTGGATCGCTTCCAGACCAAGATTTGTAATGCGTATAGAGCTCAGAGGTTTTGTTCCCGGGTGCGATGGTGGAAGAAGAGACAGATGCTTGTTGGCGGAGGGATCTGGCGGGTCGTGGCTGGGAAAGGCGATGATTCTCTTGTCTCGTTTGGAGCAGATCTGTTAGATCTGGACCTTCTCTTTCCTCGGATGTTGTCTCTGTTCCTTCGTGGTGGTGGCATTGATGGTTTCTCGGCGGTTTGGGTAAAGTCAGCGAGGTTGACGTCGAATTCAACCTTGGCTCCAGATCTAGATTTCCGACATATTTGCTTTCTCTTGTTTCTTCGATACTTGGTTTCATCCCGGATGGTGCCCCGATTCTGGAGGTTTTCTGTGCGTTCAGGATTTAGCGTCTATGGAGGCTCTGTGGGATACTGGGATGTTGCAGACAGCTCCTTAGCAACTGGTTTTTATGAGTTTCAGGCGTCGATCGGAGTTGCGCATGTTGACCAGAGGCGTCCATGGATGGGTCAGTGGCGTAGGGGGATCCAACAGAGGCGAAGGTTGCTTCGGCGACACAAGATGCTGCCTCAGGGTCCGGTTTCTTCTATGATGATGACTCAAATATGGGGTACCTTGTTTGACCTTGCTGCTGACGAAGGTATGATCAAACTTTGCTATGTTCGCCTTGATCTGCTGGTCTGTGTGTGGTTTACTGGTGGCTGGCCTGGCTTTGAGTTGTTGTTTCTGATGAATGAGTTTTGGCTACTATATTGGTTTCAATGTGGATGTTGGAGATCAGTTATGTTGGGTGGTGCTGTTTTTTGTTCTGTTGCTGCTGATGGTTTCATATGGATGGAGAGGGACCTTCTTGGTGAGAAGGTGTTGGGTGCTGGATCTTGTAAGACTGGATGCGGGCCTTTGGTTGGTTATGAGTTGCTGGTTGGTGGTGAATGCTGGATGATGTGTGGGTTTTTGGTTTTCGATACTGATGTGGACGATTATGTTGTTGTGCTGCTAGTTGATGGTTGTTGTTTGTTGGAAAGTGGTGATTGCTACGTTCGGTTGTGCTTGTGCTGTGGTGTGATGCTGCTGAGTGTGTTTGGCTGTGATGCTGGATTTGGTGATGTTGGTTGTTGGGGCTGGTTGGTTTGGATTTATTGCTGCTGTTGTGTTGCTATGAAGATTGGATGTGGTACTGCTGGATGCTGGTACTGGCTGGATGTGACATGATAATGTCGTTGTTGTGTCTGCTTTTGAGTCTTTTCTTTTTTTTTCTTTTTGGCGTGGGTTGTAAGGGTTTTTTTGGGCGTGGGTCGTTTGACCCCTCCCCTCCCTTGTCTGCAGTGTCTCCTTTTTATTGTTAATAAATTTGGGGGGGCCGAGAATAGACCGACCCTCACATCTTCCTTGGCCAAACCCGTAAAAAACAATAAAACAACTAAAACCCCTAAAAATCCAAAAAATACCCTAAAAACCTAAAAACCCATAAAACCCTGAAAAAAACCCTAAGTTACCCTAAAAATTCTTTTAAATCCCTAATACCCTAAAAACTCAACAAAAATATAGAATATCATTAAATCCTAAAAACCATAAAACCCCTAAAACAATAAAAACAAAAAACCCAAAAAACCATTAAAATACCCTAAAAACACTAAACGACCCAAAAACCCTAAAATATCATAAAAGACCATAAAACCCCTAAAAACTCTTAAAACCATAAAAATAACAAAAAACTCCTAAAAAACCAATTAAACGCCTAAAATAATAAAAACTTAAAATAAACCTACCAACCTTAAAACCATAAAAACAATAAAATTCTTAAAAAACACTAAAAAATACTAAAAACACAAAAAACATTAAAAATTACCTAAAACCCTAAAAAACCCCTGAAAACCACAAAAAACCATAAAAACCTTAAATACCATTAACATCCCCTTAAAAACATAAAACCCACTAAAAACACACAAAAAACCCTTAAAACACCTAAAAATGTTAAAAACTCTAAAAACTTAAAAAATCCTCCAAAAAATAAAAAAAACCTAAAACCCAAAAAACTAAAAATAAAACAATAAAAACCCTATAAAACCTAAAACCCCTTTAAACAGATAAAAATAATTGAAAACCCTTAAACCCCCTAAAAACATTAAAATAAACAAACCCAAAAATTCCCTAAAAACTTAAAACCCCTAAAGACCTTGAAAACCCTAACAAAACATTAAAAATCAAAAAACACATAAAACAACTCAAAAAATAAAAACCCTAAAAACCAATAAGTCCCTTCAAAACAGTAATAATAGAAAACAAGATCCCTAAAAGATGCCAAAACCCGAAATACCCCCTAAAAACTTTAAAAACCCATAAAAATCCTAAAAACCCTAAAATACTCTTAAATCCCTAAAAGACCCCTAAATAACATTAAAACCACATAATCCCCACCCTAGAACCCCTAAAAATATAAATATATTAAAATCCCTAAAAACCCTTACAACTCTTAAAACCCTTAAAAAACTAAAACAAGACCAAAAACCTGGAAAAACCCCTCAAACATTAAAAAACCCAAAATAACCCAGAACCCCCTAAAAATCATAATAGTTCTTAAAATACTAAAACCCCTAAAAATCACAAAAACCCTAAAAACCATAAATTCTATTGAAACACATTAAAAACCCTAAAACCACCTAAAACTATAAAAACACCTAAAAACCATAAAACCCCCAAAATAAATAAAATCCCTAGAACCCACTGATTTTTTTAAAAACCATTAAAACCCCAAAAAAGGATAAAAAATCTAAAGGCCCTTAAAACCCAAAGAACCTAAAAAATAAAAAATAAAAAACATAAAACACTAAAAACATGAAAGTCCCTAAAAACCCAAAAAATATTTAAAACCCCCTAAAACCCATAAAAATTCTAAAATTGTAAAAAACCATAAAAACAATAAACATCTAAGAAAACATTGAAAACCTAAAAATACATTAAACCCGTAATAACCGAAAAAACAATAAAACCCTAAAAACCCTAAAATCCATTATGTCTCTTAAAAAAACATAAATCCCAAATAAAGACTAAAAGACCCCAAAAACTTTAAAACCATTAAATCCATAAAAAATCATAAAAAAAATTAAAAATCCAAAGATGTGGAAGAATTGGGAAGTGTAGTTTCTTCTATGGTGGGGTTGGTGTGTAGGTTAGAGGTGTTGGAGCTGTGGGGAGTCAATGGTGGAAATTGGTTTCATTTAGAGTTTTCACTTGGGTGGGGGATTTTGTTGTTTTCTTGTGGTGCCTGAGGTTTTGGGTTTTTCGGTCTGGCTCAGGCAGGTGGAGGTTGTTGGTCAGTCAGGTCTTGGTTGTGTAGTGTGATTTCGGTTTCATTTCCATTGAGGTGGTTGCATTTGGTGGATGGAACTTTGGTTCATACAGGAGGTGGAGGTTTTTGTGGATTGGTTTCTTGCTGATGGAGGGTGGTTAGGATGTGATTGTTGTAATGTGGTGCCAGAGGGAGGTTTGGTTAAATTCTTTTTCTTGGTTGGGTTTCGTGTATAGGATTTCCATGGCTATTTTTGGTTTGGTGAAGGGAATGTTGTTACAGCTTGTAGTGGGGAGGCTAGTGGGCTTGGAGCTCAAGGGAATACAATACTTGGGGTTTGGCTGGTTGTCTCTTAATATTTGGGGGTAACAATGTTTTAGTTATCTTTCCTTGAGGTGTTTTCTTGGTGTGGATTTTTGGTTGGATTGGGTAGGTTGTTTGGTGATGCTGGTGGCATGAAGTGCTTCTTCTTATAGTCGGGTGACTAGAGGATTGTTGAACGTTTTGTGGAAATCTTGGAGGATGGGATACGACTAGAAGGGGTTGTCCATTGTATCAGTTTGGATTCTGTTTGTTTCAATTTGGTGAGCCGGTTTTGGGTTTGTTGGTGGGGGTGCTGTGTGTGTGTCTGTGTGTGGGTGGTGGTGTGTCTGTGCGTGTGTGCATGGTGGTGTGTGATTATGTGCGTGTTTGTGTATGTTGCTTCTTTCTATCATTTTTTGTTCTCCTTTTTGGGTACTGATAGTTATTCTGAGGTCATTTTGTTACTCTGAGTTCTACTATATCTTGGTGTATTGGTGTGTTCAAGATAAATTGTGGTTCCCTATGCTAGGCTCTTGTGTTGTTGGATGCTAGTCATTGTCCTTTCTAACTCCATTATTGTTGGAAGCTAGATGGTGGCACTGGTTGTGGTGTTTGGTGCTGCTGGCATCTTTTGAGTTTGGATTCTAGATGGGATCGTGTGTTGTTGGTTGGTAGGGACTTTTGTTACCATTTAGTATTCTATTTCCTTGGTGGGTGTGGTGTTGTGCTGGCATATTGGTGCTTCTCTCTTCCAATTTGTCTGCCATATGGAGGGGATTTCATGGCCTAGGCCTTATGTTTTCTTAAATTTTTATCATCATTTTTAGTCGTTTAGATAATTGTATCACCCCTTGTGTGATCAATTTTTTACTTCAATTCCACTTTCTTTTTTTTATAATGCATCCTATTTTCCTTGCAAAAAATCCCTAAAAACCCTAATCACACCCAAAAATTATAAAAACCACTTAAAACCCTAAAAACCCATAGAAACACTAAAGAACATAAAAAAATATTAAAACCCCATAAGACCCCTAAAATACTATAGAAAACCATAAAAACACTAAATCACATGGAATACCCTAAAAACACCAATAAAACCACAAAAACCCTTTATAATATTAAAAACCCTAAAAACACTAAACAACCTCTAAAAACCCATAAAAAATCAACATAAAATACCAATAAAACCGTAAAAACCCTAAAAACAATATAAATCCAAAAAACCCAAAAAAACATAAAAAACCCTAAAACCCTAAAAACATTAAAAGGCCCTAAAACCCAAAAAACCCGTTGAAAACAATAAAATGCATAAAAACTATAGAAACTATAAAAATACACTAAAACATAAGAAACCCTTAAAACCCCTTAAAACGTTAGAAAACTCTAAAAATATTTATACCCCTAAAAACTAAAAAACCCTAAAACCCAAAAAACAATAAACCCCCCTAAAACCCCTAAAATCACTCAAAATCTCTAAAACCCGGAAAAACCCTAAGAACCATTCAAATCATAAAAAATTCCTTAAAATCCATGAAAACATAAAAAAACCTAAAAACTATGAATAAATATAAGAAGAACATAAAAACATAAAAACACTTATAACCACTAAAAACCCTAAAAAATGATAAAAACCACTAAAACCATTAAAACCATTAAGACCCCTAAAAACACTGAAAATCCAAAAAAATCCTAAAAGACCCCAAAACCCCCTAAAACCACTAAAACCTATAAAAGACCCTAGAAACCCCATAAAAACACTAAAACCCCTTAAAACCCTAAAACCCCTAAAACCCTAAAAACAATTAAAACCCCCAATAAACCTAAAAAATCCAAATAATATTTAAAACACTGAAAATCCCTATAAAAACTATAAAATGGTAAAAAAACCCATTAAACCCCAAAAAAACCGTAAAAACACTGAAAACCCTAAAAATAGCTCAATCCCCCTAAAAAGCCAAAAAATCCCATAAAACCCTAAAAACTCAGAAAAATCCAAAAATAACCATAAAATCCCTAAAAACCATTAAAAACCCTAAAAACACTAAACATACATAAAATTCAAAAAAACCCTAAAACCCATGAAAACCATTAAAACCCTAAAAATATTTTAAAAACCCTAAAACCCCATGAAACCCTTAAAATACCATAGAAAACCCTAAAACACTAAACATACATAAATACCCTAAAAACTAATAAAAGACTATAAAAACCCATAAAACCTCTAAAACCCCTAAAAATCATTGAAAATATAAAAACCCGAAACCCCCCTAAAAACACTAAAAACATTAAAAAACCTAAAATAAACCTAAAATGCTAAAACCCGCATAAAAACCTTAAAACACTAAAAATAATAAAAATAATAAAAAATCATGAAAACCTTAAATACCCTAGAAAAATTAAAATAACCTTAATCCCTAAAACCCCCTTGAAAACCCTAAAAACATAATGAACCCTAAAACCCATAAAAACCCTAAAACCCACTATAAATCTAAAAAACCATAAACCCCTAAAACGTTTAAAATTATAAATAACCTTTAAAACTCCCAAAAACTCAAAAAAGCACTAAAACCCCCGAAAAAATATAAAAAACCCTAATGCATTTAAAATCCTTAAAACTCTTAAAAACTATAAAATCCCAAAAAATACTTAAAATAGCTAAACACGTAAAAAACATAAAATTCCAAAAAACCCAAAGAAAAACATAAATACCTAAAAACAATTAAAACCCCAAAAAACCTAAAATCCCTAAAATCCTTAAAAACCATTTAGACCTTAAAAGACTAAAAATACCAAAAAAACTCCAAAAAACCCCAAAAGACCCCCAAACCCTACAGACCCTAAACCCCCTCCCCCCCCCAAAAAAATCCAAAAAATACTAAAAAAAATAAAAATTCTAAAAACCCCTAAAATACCATTAAAAGCCTAAAAGACTCTTAAAAACCAATTAAAATAACCAAATCCCTTAAACAACCTAAAACCCCTAAACCCCCTAAAAACCCATAAATCCCCTAAATACCTAAAAACACTAAAAAATCCTAAACAATCCTAAAACCACTATAAAATCCTATAAAATGATAAAAACCCTTCAAAACCATTAAAACCTTTAAAAACATTGAAAATTCCTAAAAATTCCCAAATAACACCAAAAGCCCAATTGTTTTAAAAAAACCTTTATAAACCTAAAAACATAAAAAACCATAAAACCCCATGAAACCCATAAAAGACTCTAAAACCCTAAAAACCCTAAAAACCCTAAAACCCCTAAAATACCATAAAACCCCTAAAAAATCTTCAAAATCGTAAACAACCATAGTAACCCATAAAACCCCTAAAAAAATTAAAATACATAAAATACCACAAAACACAAAAAACTTGTAAAACACATAAAAGAACTAAAAATACTAAAATCCATAAATAATCCAAAAATCATACAACCCTAGAAACATTAAAAATACACCAAAAGTCATAAAAATCATGAAATCCATAAAACACCCAAGAACTATAAAAAATACCAAAAACCCTAACAACCCTAAAAATCAACTAAAAAAATCTAAAAAAACCATAATATCCTAAAATATTAAAAACTCTAAAAATCCTTTAAAACCCTAAAAACCCAAAAAAAACCATAAAAACCCTGAAAGCCCTGAAAACCCTAAAACCCCATCAAAATCCCTAAAACCCAAAAAATATCTAAAAATCCCTAAAAATCCCTAAAAACCATAAAATTATAAAAAAATCCATAAAAATAAATAAAAACCTAAAAGCCCCTAAAAACCATGAAAACCCCTAATAAAACCTTTAAAACCTAAAAACACTTAAAACCCCTAAAAACAAAATAAAAATTGTAAAAACCCCAAACAACCCTAAAACCATTAATAATATTAAAAATACTAATAACCCCAAAAAATGTAAAGACCCTAAAAATCTAAAACCACCTAAAAATCCTACAAACACTAAAACCCCCATAAAATCCTAAAAATTATAAACCCCCTCATATACCCTCAAAACCCTAAGACAACCTATAAACCCTAAAAGACCCTAAATAACCCAATACCCCCCCCCCCCCGATACATAAAGCACCCTAAAACCCCTACAAACCCTAAAAACCATAAACATCCTAAAACCCCTCAAAAAATTAACACAATCCAAAAATACCTTAAACCCATAAAAACTATATAAAACCCTATAAATGATAAAAACCCACTTTAAAACCCCAAAACCCCTAAAATACTAAAATCCATAACAACCCCTAAAATGCCACAAAACCCCCTAAACCATAAAAAACCCTAAAAAGTATGAAAAATACCTAAATGACCATAAACCCCCTAAAAATCCTTTAAAATCACTAAAAATACAATAATTATAAAAAAATCCTTAAACACTAAAAATCCTTTAAATCCCTAAAAACCATAAAAAACCCTTAAACCTCCTAAAATCCTAAAAATTTTAAAACCGCCAAAAACCATAAAATCCCCATAAACATATTATAACCCCTAAAAGTCCCTAGAAAACCCAAAAAACACTAAATAATCCAAAATCCCTAAAAACACTAAAAGACCTTAAAACCCCTAAAAACTCATAAAAATGCTAAAAACACTACAAAACCACTAAAAACCAAAAAAAATCTAAAAACATTAAAAAACCTAAAATAACTATAAAACACTAAAACCCCCTAAAAACCTAAATACACTGAAAATATTAAAAACCCTAAAATACAGAAAACCTTATAAAGTTCAAGATGATCCTAATAACTCTAACAACACCCTAATACCCATAAAAACCCCTAAACACCTTAAACCCCATAAAAACCATATAACCTATAAAAATATATAAAACCTAACTTTTTTGGTTATTTAATGGATTGGTCACTATCTAATGATATTTTCTTTGGTTCCTTTAGTGCTTCAGTAGATATATGGGACTCTCATAGGATATTGTGGGTAGGGTAGTTTGAGGATGCTAATAAGGGTCTTGCTCGTTTAGGGGATAGTGATGGTAGATCTGCAAAGGTAAATGGTGATGATCTCTCAGTGGACGAGTCCCCATTGTACCCTAAATATCTAGTGGTTCTCCTACCCCATGGTTTTGTTCCTACTACGAATGGGGTTGTTGAGTGTGGTGTTACTTCTGAATGCATGGTGGAGGTGGTGGCTCATCCTTTGACTATAGTTGTGGCTATCATGGACTTTTCATGATCGATTGGGATCGAGGAGGGGATTTATTTGGTGGATTTGACCATTCTGTTCCTAGTGGTTGGGAGTTCTATAATGGTGATGGATAATGGTGATCTATAGAGGTTTTTGGATCTCCAATGGATATGGATGAGTATAGATAGGCTCTTCGGTGGATTCTAGTGTGGAGGAAGTTTCTACGGAGGATTTCGTGTTCCCTGTTATCTCTATGTTTTCCCTAGTGTATTTGTAAATTCAGTTCCTAGTGATTTATTCAGAGGGTAGATCTTGGGATCAATGGTTTGGGGGTTTGTTGGAGGTTGGTGCTTCTCCAAATAATGTAGTTGCGGCTGATTTAGACTCATTTCCTCTTTGTATCTCCATGGATATGGTTTTCCATCCACTAATGGATGGTGGGAGAAATCTAAAGGTTTTTCTTCCATGATTGGTTCTTCAGGAAGACGTGTCCAGGTGGAGAAATACTTTGAATGAGTATTTTTAAGAGAATAAATTACCCTTCTCACTTGTTTCCATAATTGCCTCAGAATTATAGGGGTTATGATTTTTTGGTGGCCCTTATCAATTATTAAGGGTAATACTTCTTCTATTTTCATCCTACTTGAAATCATGTGGATATACTATCACATGGTCCTTGTTTCTTTCCATGAATATTGATGGTTATAATATTTTGGAAGCTAGTTTTGTCTCTTGATGAAGAATACCTCTCAAATTTTTTGTATTGGTGAATTTTTTCATCATTCATCTTGAATCCTAGTATGTGGATGGTTTTAGAAACATTGTCAGTTTGGTTGGAAAACCCCTTTTCCCGGATAAATCAATAGTTGAAATCAATAGGAGTGGTTTTCCCACATTTCAGTTGAGATCATAGGTGAGTAAGATCTTCCAAAGGTTGTCAATTTAGATTTAGGTATTGGATATTCCTCCAATTCTACTAATGTGGAGCATGTTTGGGTTCATAAAACTAGTGTCACCTTTAATATCATCTGGAATCACCTTAACTACTATAAGAAGGGTGCGAAGCGTAATTCTAAAAAGGGGTATACTAAGGTTACTCTTAGGAAAATAGTTTATAAAAAGAATGAGAGTCCCTTGGATCAAGATCTTCAACGTAATTTTGCTATTCGCTATCTTTTTAAGATAGTGAAGTATCCAAATGAATCTTCCTCTTCATGGAATGCTGATTTATTTCCCATAGTGGTTGTGAATTAATCTACAATGGTGGTTACCTTAGTATATATTAATCTTTCCCATTCCATTTATGATAAGGTAGTATGAATTTATACTCATAATACCTTTGGTTGTTTATCGAAGGTTCTGTCTTGTGGAGTATTTGTCAATAGTTCCACTTTAAAGGCCTCTGAGGAAAATGAGGTGATGGGTCTAGGACCTAGATTTTCTGATTCTGATCTAATTCATTCTCTTGGAGTCATGGGGGATTGGTCTCATTATTCATGTTCTCAATCACATGACCATATTATCTTGGCTTCTTCGATTTTAATTGATAATCCTTTTAGAGATAATCTTTTCATGGATGATGAATTGGTTGATATGAGAGTTTTAGTCAATGATGGAACATGTTTTGATAGATATATTTCCACATCCATCTTTAATGCATGATTTTTCTATTTTTGTGGTGGGTGGTTCATGAGAAATGTTTCCTTTTTGTTTTCAAATTGGTGTATGGTGGTTTCTAATTGGAATTTTTTAGGTGGAGGGAGTTGTTATGGTATGACTTCACCTGCATCATAAGTAACATTGGAATTCATATCTTCATCTAGTTACTATGGAGATGATGGATGTTTTCTAGTACAATGATTGTTTTCCAATATTTACCACCAGTATTGGGGGCTCTAGTGTCAAGTTATTTTTGTTTTTCATAGTGGTTAGGTAGAATACATATTTCATTGTCATCATGTTGTAGAAATTTACAAGTTATGGGGTGTGGAAGGTGTGTGTTAGCTCCATGAATATGATAGGTCTATTTTCCCTATTCTCATTACAAGGAAAAATGAATGGCTGATGTATCTCCAGGATTGAGGGTGTATTGATTTTCTTTTTCTTGATGAGTTCTCATCAATGTGAAAAGTTTTCGAGATCTCCTAGTTCAACTTTATTTTCGATTGGGATGCTAGTTATATCCTTTTTTTTGCTGGCGATTTATCTCCTTCATCTATGTCGAATGTTAACATATCTATCTGGTGATGGGTGTTGTTTCTCTGAGTATGAATTTCTTAACACTCTTTCTCAATGTTCATTGGCGGTGGTTCTTCTACGTCTTGTGGAAGGTTTGGGAGGTTGATGTGGCGTGGTAGGAACAACATACATGTGTGATATTTTTTTTGAGATAGTGAGAATGCACTTAGATCGGGGTGGATTTAAAGATTTCCATCTCTTCGGGCTCAAGGGTGACTGATTATGAGGTTCAAGTTTTTAGTTTTCCATTGGGGTATTTTCAACACCATATTGTAGATATGTGTTTTTCATAGTGTTCCTTCATGGGTGTTGTTTGTTCATTGATGTTCCTAGTTTATGTGATTGTTGGTCTGGTCTCATAGGCTGACATCACTACTACTATTGGTTTCAGTGTTATTTTAGTGGCATTCTTTGACTTTTTGGGATTTGTTTTTTTTATGTTTATTATTTTCTTCAGTCGATAATGATCCCTTCTTCATCCTTTCTTCATGATGGAGGTCTTGATTTTTCATCATAGTTAGATTTTTTTCAGCACTCCTCGAACATGTTAATTCTGATTAGTCTCATTGGTTGGCGTCACACCCACTATTGGATCAATTTTTTTCAACAATTTTGGTTCTTTAATGTTTTCTCCGGCACCCATGGGTTCATCTACTTACTGTCATCTTGTTCATCATTAGGTGACGTGGCTTATTTTATTGTTATTTTTATTGTTGATGGTTCTTCAACATGAGATTCTTCTCTCACCACCAGGAGTCATGAGAGAGGTCCCAATTATGGGAGTCTAATCAGATTTCTCATTCGAGTGTGTTCCATCATGTGTTTTTTTAAAATGGATCGCTTGTTGAACCTATTTCTTCCTTTTTGTTTGTTGTAGTTGGGGTTTGAGCCTGAGATGTGGATGTGATGGTTCTTCACTTGGTATGGAATAGTGGGTGATGAATTTGGTTTGGATGTTGTTAGTCTTGCAGGTTCTGGGTTGTAGCTGGTGTGGTACTGGTGTTGGTTCTCAAAGGTATGGATATGGTTCGGGCTTTTACTGGATTCACATGGGTTGTGGTTTCTTATAGGTGAGGTGTTTCTTTGAAGGTTGGGTCTTGGTGCTCATTGTGCAGGGTTTTGTTGAGAGCCTTGGGGAATATCACTAGAGCATCTGGTCTAGATTTCTAGTGCTCGGTTTGGAGGTAGGTGGGGGAAGGGGTGTGACTATTAGGTTTAATTAGACTTAATATTGTGTGATGTCTCTCATAGGTGTGGTAGATTCTCTTAGTTGGGAAAGTTTGTGAATGTTCTTTCATGGTGATGCTTACTTTGAGCATGGGGGTTCACCATGGAGAGCATGGTTTTCTACTTGTTGTTGGCTTAGAGGTTACATTAGTATTGGTGGTGGGACAGTCCAGGATGGAGAAGCTGGTTGCTTTTGAGATTTGATGCATTTTTTGTTCTTTAAGGTGTGTACTATTGGTGGGTGGGTGTTGTTGGCCTTGGACTTTCACATGTTTCTACTTTGGAGCACATAATTTTCATTATTCAACGTTTTGTCTTGGAGGTGTTATTGATGCTATCTTGGTGGATTGAATGGCTAGGTCATTTATTTTGATTTCTTGTTTTATAATCTTTTTTGGATTTGAGCTAGTTTTTTCACCCTTTGGGTGATAGTTTTTTACTTCAGTTCCTTTTCCTTTTGATATATACTACATTCCATATTCATTAAAAACTATAAAAACCCTTCAAACCCCTAAAAACGTTAGAAGACTCTAAAACCCCTTAAAAACCTTAAAAACTCAAAAAATACCTAAAACCCCAAAAAACTATAAAAACTCTAAAAATCATAAAAAATCCAAAAAATCACAAAAATCCCTGAAAACATATAAACCACTGAAAACCCCTATGAAAACATTCAAAACCTAAAAACACATAAAACCCCCAAAAAACTTAAAATTATAAAAAAACCCCTAAAACCATTAAGGCCCTTAAAAACACAAAAATCCCAAAAAACCTAAAAGTCCCTAAAAACCCTAAAACCTCTGAAAAACTTAAAAGCACTAAAAATCAATAAAAAATCTAAAAAATCACTAAAATATCCTTAAAACCCTAAAGGACCCTAAACAATAAAATAAAGACCCCAAAACCCCTTAAACACCCTTTATCCCCAAAAAACCATAAAAAACCATAAATCCCAAAAAACCATAAAAACCCAAAAACATTCCTAGAAAACCTAAAACCCCTAAAAAACTATAAAATCTTATAAAACACTGAAAACCATTTAAAAGAAAAAAACCCAAACACCCCCTAGAATGCAAATAAAACCCCTAAAACCCTAAAAACACCAAAAATCTGAAAAACTCCAAAATAATCCTAGAACCCCCTAAATGCTTAAAAAATCTCTAAATCCCTAAAACTAAAAAAATCTAAAAACCCCGAAAAACCATAAAAAACCTTAAAGCCCCTAAAAACCATAAAAAATCCTAAAACACCTAAACAACCCTTGAAAACTCTAAAAACAAGAAATAGACCAAAAACACTAAAACCCCTTTAAAGACCATAAAAAAAATCCTAAAACCCCTAATAAACCTAAAACCCTAAGAACTTCAAAAACTCATAAAAACACTAAAACTGTTAAAAACCCCTATAATCCATAAAAAATTTAAATAAACTAAAATAACCATAAAACTCATGAAAACACTAAAAACACTAAAAAACCTAAAAACAATTATAATCCCAAAAACCCTAAAAACATTACAAATTCCTTAAAAACCACAAAACCCCTTAAAACCATAAAACCTTAAAAAATAAAAAATGACCTAATTTTTTTTAAAAACCCTTAAAACCCTCAAAATATATAAAAACCCTAAAAACAATAAAACTACTGAAAACCACTAAAAACCCCTAAAAATATAGAAAAACATTAAAACCCTAAGAAACACATAAAAACATAAATACAATTAAAACCTATAAAATCTAAAAAACACTAAAACCCTACATCCCATAAAATACCCTAACAATCAAGAGAATTAAATACACTGAAAACCCAAAAAAACCCTAAAAGACCCAAAATCCCCAAAATCCCTGAAAACCATTGAAAACCCTATAAACACTAAAAACAAATAAAAATATTAAAAAACCATAAAAATCCTAAAATACCTAGAAAAAATTAATATACCCTAAATAACCCAATAAAAACACCCAAAATACTTTAAAAACCCTAAAAACATAAAATCCCTACAAACCCTAAACCCCCTAAAAACTATAAAAACCACAAAACAATCCTAAAAAACCTGAAACCCCTAAAAACACTATAACACCCAATATAATACTAAAATCCCTTCAAAACCCTAAACCCATAAAAAGACTAAAAACCCTAAGACCCCTAAAAACACAAAAAAACCCTAAAAAAACCAAAAAACCATTAAGACCCCTAAAAACATAAAAACACCTAAAAACCCAAAAAATCCTAAATAACCCTAAATCCCCCAAAAAATCCTTAAAATTCATAAAACCCCTAAAAAATCTACAAAAATCAAGAAACCCTAAAAGACATTAAATCCCTGTCAACACCCTAAAACCCTCTAAACTCCCTAAAATTCCCTAGAAACCAATAGAAACACTAAATGAACATAAAATCACTAAAACCCCATAAAAACCATAAAATCCCTAAAAACATAAAAAAACCTAAAACCCAAAAAAAACACTAAAAACCTAAAATATCTCTAAAACCGTAAAAACATTTAAAACCCTATAAAAAATAATGTGAACCATGTCAAAGACACTAAGTTTATTTCCAATAGGTAGGAGTTTGACTTTTAAGGCATGATGAATTTAGGGATATTAAAGAGGTTGAATTATACAATAGGTGTCCATCTCGCTCCACCAAAGTCCTAATAGAACTTCCATGGATAGAGAAAATGATTTTATTATCTCCATTATAAAAGACAAAACATGATTTTTTAATCCTGACCCACATGGTTACATAAATTTTGGAAGCCTTTCCCAGATGTAGATTTTAGAATGTCATATTTAGACACAAAATTAAGATCTGGTGGGAAAGGTAATCAAAGTCAAATCTATTGGGCTATGGTAGTAAATACATGTGGTACTTTTCTAAACATTAAGTGTCGACTTTAAATTTTTTAATTTAAGTGGAAAATTTAGGATTGTGATTTATGGATTTAAGATATTAGATCACTGAGCTTATGTGTCACACCTTGGAAATAAATATCCACCCCATGTAATTTAATTCTCATTGAAGTTTTCATTAGTGAATCTCTGTGAGTTTATTCTCTCCATTGTGAGGATCATTTGTTTCTTACCTTTACCTTGTGTATTCATTAATTTTCGATATAAAATATATATTGGTGATCCAAGATCACAAATCCCACAATTTCATGTCTCATTCAAAGTTCGTTGTTGTGTGGATTTTCCCTCACATACCTCCCTTGAGTGTCTTGTCTAAGTAGTATTTCACACACCATATAGAGTTTTTTGGATATTTTTATCCACTCTCCAAAACCTTCTCCACTACATACCCCAAAACCCTATCCACCATTTTTTACTGTATGCCATGATGAATGGTCTACCCCAAGCCTCTCGCATCAGTTAGTATCAAACCTCTTGTTGGAATGGTAGGTAGTTATCACCTTTTCGCATTCCATTTATCAATTAACCATCTTATCTTTCCTTATTATCCATTAAAAAAACCCTTTTTATTTGAAAGACTCTAGAATTGATATATTTTGTTAAATATTGAAATATTTTACATTGATCTAATAATTCATCCATCCAGTTTTTTCATTTAATTCTCTATATTTAATTTTTATTGATAAAAAATAATTAAATACTCTCATCTCATCATTTTTTTCTTTTCAAAACTAACTAAATCCTTTCATTGATATATTTCAAAAAAAATCATCTTAATCTCCAAAAAAATATTCAACACATCATACTAGTATGAAAGAGTATTGATTCTTACTACAAGGAGATGCAAATTTCCCTGATTCGAACAAACATTGAGGAGGATCCAAATGCAACCATGGAACAATTTTTATATGGGATCAATTGGGTTTCTGTTCAAGTAGATATGTACCACCATGTCAAGATACAATATATGATCCACTAAGACACCAAGATTGAATGGAAAATCTAAATGAGGGGAAACATGAGGAAACCCACTATCCCTTTCACTCCATGGATAAATTCAATGAAGGATGTTGAAGAACCATCAAAGGAAAAGGAGGTGATTGATTGAAAGTGACATGTTAATTCCTCCACCTATGAAATCTATTTTTGAGACTATCTAAACAAGGAATAAAGATATTATATGTTTCAAATTTCAAGGAAGGGGTAACATAGATAGATAATTCTAAAACCTATAAACCATGACCCTCAACAGGTATAGTGAATGGGCGACCAATGGAGATATCTTGGAGGAGAAAGAGGAGGAATCCCCAAAAATTAATAATAGAGAATTTATAGAAGATGGTGAGATTATTCTCACTAGAATGGTTCTTAGTACACCAATTCCATTAGAGAGAAGGATAAGTAGGAGAAAATTTTCCATACATGGTGAAATATCCAGGGTAAGGTATGTAGTGTTATTATTTATGGAGGAATTTGTAGCAATTTATCGAGCACTGAGTTGGTTTAGAATTTTGTACTTCCAACTTTGAATAATCAACACCCAAATCATCATCAGTGGTTGAATGATTTTAGAGAGATGAACGTCACCAAATAGTTGATGGTATTGTTCTCCATAGTTAAATACAATGATGGGTTATTGTACAATGTTTTTCCTATGAACGCATTCCATTTTATATTGAGTCGAACATGGATGTATGATCAATGTGTTACTCATGATGGGTTCTTGAACCATGAATATAATATACTTTGAGGTGAATCTATAAACCTCAAACCCATTCCCCCCCCCAAAAAATGGAAGATCGAATTTTGAGATAAAAATATGAGGAATGAGGAAATGAAGAGAGAAATTGGAAAAGGTGATAATGATGGAAAATATAAAATTAAATAAGAAAATAAATGGATAGAAAATAAAAATCAAGGGGGGAGGGATATTTTAGAGGAGAGAAAAGTGTGATTTTTGAAAAAAGAGTTTGGTTAAAGAAGCTTTTATTTTATAGAAAAATCTTTTATTACTTATGCACGGAGAGTTGATGTTGAATAGTAATGACATAACATCTCATTTTAAACATGCTGTTGAGTCTTTGTTTCCAGATTTTTATGAAATGTTTCTTGAAGATGTGCCACCCTAGTTTCCACCCATTAGGGGTAGTGATAATCAAATTGAACTCATACTAGAAACATCACTATAGAAATGCATTCCATATCGCACAAACCTAGAGGAGAAAAAATAACTTCAAATTCAAGTTCAGGATATTTTGGATGGGGGCTATATCATAGAGAGTCTTAGTCCCTTATTGTACTAGTGATTCTGGTTCTGAATAAATACTGAACTTAGAGAATGTTCATAGACTGTAGAGCCATAAATAATATCATTGTCAGGTATCATCATCCTATACCTAGGTTATATGATATTATAGATCAGTTAAATGGATATATAATTTTGTCAAAAATTTATTTAAGAATTTCCTACCAATAGATTAGGATTAAAGAAGTTGATGAGGTGAATAATTCATTTAAGAAAAAATATAGACTTTATGAATGGTTATTCATACCCTTAGTCTCACCAATGCACCAAACACATTTATGAGGTTAATGAATAATTTATTATGTGTATATATTGGAAAATTTGTGGTATTTTACTTTAATGATATTTTGGTCTATATTATGACTTTATAAGAACTTATCAATCAATTGATAATAGTCATAGAGGTGTTGATAAAATAAAATTTGATTGGAAAAATTTAAAAGTTTGAATTTTTCCATAATAAAATTGTCTTAATTGGATTTGCGGTAAGAAATTATGGATTTCAAGTAGATATTGAGAAGATCAAGGAAATTTAGGAGTGCACGAATCCCACCTTCATCTGGTAGGTAAGAAGTTTCAATGGGATTTTAATTTATTACAGGATATTTATGAATGAATTCAGTGCACTAGAAGTGTTGTAGACTGAATTGAAAATGATGAATGTTACTTTCAAGTGTGGGAAATCTAAAGAGAAGTATTTCAATGATCTCAAGGGGAGACTCACCCATGACACTCTACTTCTACTCCCAAAACATTGTAAGGACTTTGAAATTTAATGTGACACAATAAGAATTGGTATTGGAGGAGTATTCATATGCAATAAGGTAGGCATGTTTCTTATTTTAGGGAGAAGTTAAATGGACCAACTATAAAATATAATACACATGATAAAGAGTTATATGAATTATTTAGTGTAATAGAAACTTAGAAATATTATCTTTGACCAAAAAAATTTGTGATCCATTATGATCACAAGGATATTAAACACCAAATGATCTAACATAAACAAATCAGTAGACTTTCAAGATGGACTGAATTCATTTAATAATTTCAATATGTCATCAAGAATAAGAAGGGTAAAGAAAATATTTTAGATGATGAAATTTCACATAGATATTCTCTATTATACTTTCTTGATTATAAACTCCATGGTTTTGAATATATTAATGACTTATATTCTACTAATAGTGATTCTAGTGAACATTGTGGTCATTATATAACTAGAGTTGGGAAAATTTCTATTTACATGATGTATCCTTATTTTGGATTGATATGACTTGTATAAAAAATTACTCTATACATTTAATTTTAGTAGGGGAGTCACAATCTGGTAGGATAATGGTATATATATTTTTTCCAAAAATTTTAGAATTCATAGTGGGAATTTTTATTTTCCTAGGCTGTATAAATACGATGTACAATTTGTGGTAAAGTACATTATATTCCATAAATCCAAATAAAAATTGAGCCCACATTGATATATATTCTCTTACCAATCCCCAAATCCCATTGGGAGGACATATCAATGAAATTTATTGTGGTTTTACCAAGGAAAAATAGGTGTATAGGTTCTATTATTGTTGCGGTGGATCGATTTTCAAAAATCACACATTTTATTCCTTATTGCAAAGTAGATAATGCCAATAACATGAAATAATTTTCTCTTAGGAAAAGATAAACTCCATGGAATTCCTATGATGATTGTGTCAGATAGAGACACAAAATTCCTCCATTACTTTTGGAAGACCTTATGGAGAAAACTAGGTACAAAGTTATTCTTCTCCCTTACTTTTTATCCACAAATAGATGGGAAAATAGAGGTAGTGAATCAGACTCTTCCATCCATTTTGTGAAATTTTTTTAAGAAGAATCTCAAGAATTAGGGGGAGTGTCTTCCCAAAGTGGAATTCGCATAAAACAGGGCCATGTATTAAATTAATCAATATTATCCATTTGAAATTGTTTATGTCTTTAACCCCCTTTCCTTTATTGATATAGTCTTTTTTCTTATGCACGAATCAACTAATATGAATGCTAACAGGAATGTAGAATTCCTCAAGAAAATACATTAAAAGGCAAGTAAAAATTTCGAGCCAATGAACCATAAATACATTGATCATTAAAAAAAGGGTCGCAATTAAGTGTTGATCAAGCTCGGTCACTTATTCTAGATTCATATGTGAAAGTAGATATTTCCTGAAAAGCGTAAATAAAAACCCATTCCATGAGTGGAAGAACCATTCCAAGTGATCGATAAGACTATCAAAAAATTCTTACATGATACATTTTCCAGGCGAGTATGGTGTAAGTGCCACTTTTAATGTTTCCCATATTTCTATTGTTTGGGGGTAATGGATAAAGAGTTGTGGATGACTCCTTTTCAAGAGGGTTAGGATGATTAAAACCAGGTATAAGACACTAAGTCAACTACCTAGGAGGAGGAGTTGAATTTTCAAGGCCCAATGATGTGAGGGAGATTAAAGAGGTTTAATTCTACAATGGGAACTCATATCTCTTAAATAAAGGTTTAATGGATCTTACATTTAATGGATGAAGAAAATGAGCCTATCATCTCACTTATTCAATAAAAATCATGATTTTTATGATTGCCCCACATGGTTCCGTGAATATGAGAATCCTTGACTACATGTAGATTTTATAATGGAATGTTTGGCCACCAAAGTCAAATCTGGTGGGCTAAGTACTCAATGTCAAATAAGATGGTCTATGGGTGGAAAGAAATGTGTTACATTTCCAAAAAATAATTATTAGAATTTAACATAATGTCTTTGAGGGGACACTATAGAAATAGGATTTATGAATTTAGGGTATTAGACCCCTGACCTTTTGTGTCACCCCTTGGCTATAAATAGCCACACTATGAAATTATATTCTCATTAATGTTTCCATTATTAAAACTCTTTGAGTTTATTTTATACATTAGGAGGATTGTTACTTTCTTCCCTTGATATTGTGTATTCTTGCAATGTCAATCTACAAGTAAGATTGGTGATCCTAGATAATCAGGCCCCCAATTTCTTGCTCAACCCAAGTGCATTATTGTTTAGATTGGCCATCACATCCATCCCTTGAGTGTGTTGTCTAAGGAGTAGGTCATGCTCCATGTAGCCTTGGTTGGATACTTAATTCCACTATCTAAACCCATCATCCACTACATTGACACGAATCAAATCTAAAATCTAGCACCCCATGTCATGATGATCAGGCCACCTCGAGCATCTTGCATCAAACACTGGAAATCCAAAAAACCTTAAAAAATTATAAAAACCATAAAAACCCTAAAAACATTAAAAGACCATAATGCCTCTAAAACCCCATAAAAACCTTTAAAACCATAAAATCCAAAAAAAAACCACTAAAAACTCCAAGAACCTTCAAAACCCAAAAAACATTCAAAACTCTAAAACCCTTAAAATCGCTAAAAACCCAAAAAATATTAAAAACCAAAAAGACCCATAAAACCATAAAATCTCAAAAAACCTAGAAAAACCCTCAAAATCCTTAAAAACACTAAAAATACCTAAAAACTATAAAATCTTTAAAAAATCCCTTAAAATCTCTAAAAATGTAAAAAACCCTAAACACTAGAAAACCCCTATGAAAACATTAAAAACATAAAAACCCTTAAAAAACCTAAAATATCAAAAATGATAAACATCATAAAAAACCTAAAAACCATTAAGACCATTAAAACACTAAAATCCAAAAAAAATCTCTAAAATACCCCAACAACCTGAAAAACCCCTCAAAACACTAAAAACCCCATAAAGATAAAAAAACCCATAAAAATTCTCAAATACTCCTAAAACCTCAAATGACCCTAAATAACCCCATATAAAACCAAAACCCCTTACAAACCCTAAAAAACTAGAAAAACCCTAAAAATTAGATAAACCCTAAAAACCTGAAAAAACCATAAAACGATCCTTAGAAAATCTAAAACCCCATAAAACCCTATAAAATACGAAAAACCCTTTAAAAACCAAAATCCCAAAAAAAATAATAACCCTAAAACCCCATAAAAATCCACAAAGGTCCCTAAACACATAAAAACCCTTCAAAACTCTCTATAATCCCTAAATAAACCATAAACTTCCTAAAAAGACTTAATAATTCATTAACACCCTAAAAATCCAAAAAACACCTGAAACACTAAAAAACCTAAAACACTAAACCACCCTAAAACACCTAAAAGACCGTAAAAACCCCTAACAACCCTAAAAGACCATAAAAAACCCCAAACAACCCAAAAAATCAAAAAAAAAACTATTAAAAACCATAAAAAACCTAAACAACCCCTAAAAATATAAAAATACCAGGAAACCCCCTAAAACCCAAAACAACCTTAAAACAATGAAATGCCTAAAAACCTTAAAAAAATCCCCAAAAACCAAAAAACATTAAAATGACCTTAAAAACCATAAAAAATCTAAAAACTATAAAACCACTAAAAAAATTTAAAACTCCATAAAAACTCCACAAACCACTAAAACTATAAAAACCCATGAGATCCTTAAAAATGTTAACAAACTATAAAAAACATAAAAACTCTAAATACATAGAAAAAAAAAATCCCCAAAAATACCCTAAAATCATGAAAAAACTAGAAAACCATAAAATATTTGAAAATCCTCTAAGATCAAAAAAGCCCTAAAAACTATAAAAACTATAAAAATTCTGAAAAGCCTTAAAAATCCCTAAAAACATAAATAAAACATAAAAAACCAAAAAAAAAATCATAAAACCATTAAGACCCTTAAAATAATAAAAAAACAAAAAAACCCCTACACGACCCCAAAACCCAAAAAAACCTTAAAAACTCCTTCAAACCCCTAAAAACACTAAAAATAAATAACAATACTAAAAAAGGCATAAAAATCCAAAATATCCTTAAAACCCGAAAATACAAAAAATACCCCAACCCCCCCCCCCCCAAAAAACCCCTTAAACACCATAAAACCCCTAAAACCCTAAAAACCATAAAATCCCTAAAATCCTAAAAACCCCTAAAATAATCCTAAAAAATCTATAAACATATAAAACCTTATAAAATGTTAAACAACCCTTTAAACCCCCAAAACCCCTAGAAACACTTAAAACCCTAAAAACACATAAAAACACAAAAATGTATCTCATATTGGTTGTGATTACTCATGATCCCTTTCATAGAACACTACGACTGTGGGAAATCCCTATAGGTAGAGGGGAAGGTGGTTCTAATTGGTATCACACTTTGTATGCAGTAGAATGTCATACTCTCCCAAGTGGAAACAAATTCTATGATAATTCATGACTCCTATCATAGGAAATGATCCAATATATGTTCCATTTCCCACACCATAAAAAATGAAAATCTCTCATCAACAATGATAATTAGGTCACTCGTACCTGGTGAGAGGGGAATAAAGTAGCAGATCACCTTTCTGCCAAGGTCGCTCAAGTTCTCAAAGTCATCTGCTTCACCAAAATCTCTTACATTAAACCTAAGAGGTGAATTTGATATTAGGGGATGCCCTTGTCCTACACTACGACATCCAGCCTTAGGTCTTGGGGTCCTTCATTTCTTATACTCTTTACTTGATTAAAAATTATGATGATGATGATGATGATAGTTTTTCTTCTGTTGGTCGAGTGTGGAGGGGATGAGTAGATTTATAGCTTTGTATTTATTTCCATATTCTTTGATGTAGTGATATCCATCGGAAGAGATTAATTTTGGTTCCTAC
This sequence comes from Viscum album, assembly GCA_963277665.1. Classification (NCBI taxonomy): domain Eukaryota; kingdom Viridiplantae; phylum Streptophyta; class Magnoliopsida; order Santalales; family Viscaceae; genus Viscum; species Viscum album. Next base: position 124,737,311 of record OY728156.1, read on the forward strand.
ACACATTCTCCTGATGTGAATGTGTCTCTAAGGATATCCTAGGATCGCGAATTCAAATACATAGACAAGATTTCTACTTTTTGGGTGGATGATGGTGGAGACACTGGTTTGGGGGGGGAGTGAATCATCCAGTAGAAATATATGAGTTTTATTCTTCATATTTTCCATATATGGGTAGGTTTGCTTTTCAGAATATAGGTTCAGTGTTTGAGAAGGTTAATGATAGTTTTATTGTGATTTCCAGGGGTTCTTTTCTGATTGATGATGCTAATTTTTGTCTGGTTCTAGCATCAGCGACCTTGATGGAAGTATTTTGTCCTTCCAAAAACTACAATGCAGATACTATGGCCCCAATCCCTCCAGATAGACCCATATATCTGTTTTTATATCCTACCATAGATGGGTAGAATTTCAAAATGGTGATTCTTCCTCTCTCTATTCTTTAAGAAGGATCATCCAGGTGGAGAAACACCTTGGTTAGTGTTTTTTTTGGGAAAAAATATAACATTATTTCATATTTATAGAAATTATTTGGATATATGTAGGAATTATTTAATTGAAATTCTTGGAAAATGTGAGGGTTTCTATTTATTTTGATTTCATCATTCATGAAATCTTGTTGAAATACTTTCAGGCAACCAATAGTTTTTCATATGAAGATCTATCACTCTCAGAACATAGAAACCAGGTATGTCCCATGATAAAGAATCATTTTCTATTTTTCTTATTTGGATGATCCTTTGAAATATACCCCTAGAATCCTGGAGCATGGAGGACCTAAGTTGTAACATGAGAAAAATTAGGAAGCCCCAATTTTATAAAAAATCCTCTATAAGATAAGAAGAATCAAATTTTCATGCATTTTTGTTAAGATCTTGGTCGAGTAAGATCTTCTAGATAACATTAGGTTGGAATTATGTTTTCCTAATATTTCCATTAAAGTGGATTATTTTTGGGTTCTAAAAACATGGAAATCCTAAAAAATATAAGGATACCACCTCAATCAGTTCAATAAGTTTTCCAAACCTATTTCTCAAATGGGTTGGACTAATGTAACTACCAAAAAACATGTTTAAGAGAAGAAGGAACAACCCTGAGCTCTCTCTCATACTTTGTCTCTGTTTGGTAAGATTCCTTTTTGGGTTTCTAATAATTCTATGAAGGATCCAAGATATCCTTCCTATTTATGGTTTTATGAGGTCTCTCTTCTGGTGGTTTTGGTTCCCTCTACTATGGGTGATTCCTCTGTGTCAATTAAGCCACTTCTCGGCAAGCCAGATGAGGATTCATGAATCATTACTCACAATTATTTTGGTTGTTTAATGAATGTTACGTCTTATGAGGGTGTTGCATATGCTTCCTCTATGTCGAAGGTTATCAAATTTGTGGTGGCTTCTCCCTATCCAGTGGATGTTTCCTCTAGTTTGGCTAATCCATTAGTCCCTTTCTCTCCCATTAAACATAATGTATCCAATGTTTTGGATACTTCAATTCTAAATATATATATTTCTACTCCCTTTTGGATATTACCTAAGTATTATAGACTATGGTACTCTATGATTGGATCATAGTGATCATTATTTTGTGAAAATAGAGGTTATAGGGCCGATGAAAGAGACTCCATGCCATGCTACGAAATTTCTATATTGATTTTGGAAGAATGGTTCTCTCTTATCATTCCTATAATCTTCTGATCAGGTTAGTTTGACCTTTTCAGTTTTTAGTAAAAATCCTCTTAGGAATAAGATTATTAGGGTGGGTGAATGTGATTTTATGAGGGTTTCAGTCAAAAATGTACCCATGTTTTTTGGATTCAATACTTACTCAGTATTAAATGATTAATTTCAATGTTTAGAATATTAGAGTCCTTGATACCCGTTGTAATAAAAGGGAGGTTTGAGACCTAATTTTTTTTCCAATAAGCTGTCGTATTTTGGTCTTAATTATTTCAAGTAAAAGTCGGATAATCATATTTTTTTGATGAGAATTATTTTACTAGGATGGAATTTATTCTTTAATATTTTTTTCCATGTAGATATATTATGGAGTTTTGTAATAACCATTTCATAGATGTTGGGAATAAATTTGAATCTTCAAATATTATCTGGTTCTTTGTTAATGTTATCATTTTGGTTTTGTCATTTGTGATCTTCTTGGTCTATGGTTATAATTAATTGTCCAATCATAGGATCCTTTGGGATGATATAGAAATTTTTCCTCTCTTAAAAAATTCTATTCCTTCCATTTTTCTAGGGAATTTCAATGTGGTGAGTTTTCCAGAGGATAGAATTGGTGGTTGTCTTGATTGGCTTACTTCTATGGAGGAATGAAATTTTAGTATTATCAATTCTAATCTGGTTGATATGCATTGATTTGGGATGATATTATTTTAGAGGAATGGAAACTCAGGGTCTTTGGAGGAAGCTATATAAGGCCCTGATTAATTTTTTTTATATGAATAGATTTCCTTCATCAATGGATGACTATCCTCTTTTTGGGTTCTCTAACCATACTCTAATTTTCATCAGATATGGGTAAGGTCTTCATTCAGGGAAGCTTCCTTTTAAATTCTTTAATCATTGGTTGTATTATTACCACTTATATCCTTTGATTTCCTCTACTGATAATTCCACTTTTTAGGTTTTATAAAGCTCAAATTCTACCATCAGATTAAGAAGATCAAGGGGGGTCTTCATTTCTTGCGTGCTCAAATTTCTTCTCGTAACTATATTGAAGTTTCCCAGCATTTTTCAGAGTTATCAGAATATCAATATGCCATGGTTTTGGAGGTCCCCTCATCTGATCCTTTCTAATTTGTGTTAATATATAAAGAAATAATTAAATTATTAAAATTAATGTATTCTCTCTTAGCTAAATAGAAGAGAATAGTTCAATGGCTTAAGGAGGGGGATCTTAACTCTACTTTATTCTTCAATTCGGTCAATGATAGATTTGATTAATTTAAAATGGTTCTTCTTTGGGGGGGGGTCTATTATTTTTAACCCTATATCTATCATTATTGATAATTTAGATCACTTTAAATCTCTGATTGGTACCCCTCCTGATTTGGATTATGGTAGGAGAACAATCTTGGAACACTTTTCCCTTATTCTTTGGATTAGAAATCGAGTGATATGCTAGAAAAATATGTGAATATGATGGATGTTCCCATGCCCTTATTTTATATTTCCCCAAATAAAGCTCATGGTCGAGATGGTTTAAACAGTTTCTTTTTCCACAAGTCATGGTCAGTGGTTGGTCTTGATGCGACTGATACTATTTTGGAGTTTTTCATATCTAATAAACTTTTTTGGGATACTAATGGATCAATCATCTCTATGACTCCTATGGTTATGAATTCTATATATATTTATAGATTCATATCCACATCATGATACAATATTAAATATAAATTAACATCTAAAATTATTACTACCAGATTGAATAGGGTTCTTCCAGGTTGTATTAACAGGGAAACACTAGCATTTTTTCATGGAAGGTGAATCTCATATAATATATTGATTGGCATGGATTTGATGTGTGGTAATCACATAGACTCTAGGGTCCCCCATTGTGACTTCAATATTGGTTTATTCAAGGATATTGATTTTATATATGATAATTTCATTGTAATTATTTCGATCTGTATTGATTTATTATAAGATTTTCTTCTTAGATTAATAAGTGTGTTCTTCTCTCATGCATTCTATTAACATTAAAAATTTCATGCATGGTTATTTTTCAAGTAAAAGTGGGATGATATAAGGGGAACCCTCTCCCTTTTCTCATTTTTATTTTCATGGAGGTATTTTCTCACATCCAGGATTCTCTTATCACGACCTCAGGGTCCTTCAAGTATCACTAGATTTGTGGGAAGACATCCATTACCAAATATATTTTTTGCCCTATTTATATTTTTATTTATATATTTAGACTCAGTTCTGATGTTAAATTGTTCTGTAAATATTTTTTCATCCTTATCCAGGATGTCTACCAACCTTTCAAAATCTCCGTTGTTCTTGGATATTATGACCGATGAGGTTAAGGTCAATAATGAGGTTGTTATCGGTTTTATAGGAGGATCTTTGAAACGTTTCTACCTTGGTGTACCACTTATTACTAAAAAATTAAGGGTTTAAGATTATGTTTTTTAGAAGAGAATATTATTAAGAGGATTAAGGATTAGATGAACAATTTTTTTCCTTTTTAGGTCGTTTGAAACTTTTTCAATCTATTTTGATTATAATACAAGATTATTGGTGCTATCACTTCATTTTTCCTAATAAACTGGTTAATTCAATTAAATCTAATATTAGGTTATTCCTTTGGAAGGGATCCTCCATTTTAGTTATGAGTGCTAAAGTGTCTTGGGATTTTCTAAATAGACCAGAAGATGATGGAGGACATGGGCTTAATTATGTTGATGATTTGAATAAAGTGGTTATGGATAGACATGTTTGAAGCCTTTTAAACACTTCCATTTCCTTTGTTTTAGAGGATTTGGTTCATTTTTCCCTTCTTGGGTGTTCTTAGCTTTGGGTGGCCAGGGTTCCATGGAACTGCTCATGGATTTGGAGGTATATTTTGGTGCTTAGGGGCTTTCATTGAGGCTATATGTCATTTTATATTTGTTATGGACTGAGAATATCTCTTTGTTTTGATTCTTGGATTCCCATTGGTCCCATCTGATCCTCTATAGATGATTATATTATTTTTGACTCTGGTATTTTAAATTATTCCATGGTTTTTGAAATTATTTTTAATGGGGTCTGAATCCCTCCTTTTACTATCTTAGCTTAGTTTTGGGATTTTAGGTAGTATATTATTTTGTTTCCTCTACCTGGTGGTGTTTGTGATGGGATCCTTTGGAATGGGAAATAAAAATTTTCCATTTACAGGGTCTAGGAGGACCTTGGGACAATGTTTATTATTGTCCATTTGGGATCCTTGGTATAGAACTGAGATTCTCCTACTAGGTAATCCATTATTTTGTGGTTAGATGTTCTATTTCACCTTCCTACCCAAGATCATTTATAGAAATGTAGTTTGGACATTCCTATGAAAAATTTTCATTATGAGGTTGATTTTGAAAATATGGGTCATATGTTATTCAATTGTGGTTGGTATTAGATGATTTGGTCTTATTTTTTGATACTCTTGAATGCAAAATTCCTGGATTCCTCTATTTTTTTAATTATTGACTAGTATACCTGAAACGTTTTTGTTTTTTTTATACTGTGTGTTTTGGAGATGTTATGGGTGGCCACCTTGGTATACCTTACAGGGAAGGGGTGGAAATATCTTATGTATGGTTTCACCCTTCACATTAGTTGTTATATCAAGTAGAAGTTTGAGATCACTATCATATCAAGACTCTCCTCCAACAATTATTTTACAAATAACAAGTTTAACCAGGATATTGTTAGGAGATGGAATTTTCATGGTTATTTTCTCTATATTCACTAGCCTCTTAGGTTATCTAGGAGGTTATATGAATATAGGTTTATGTTTCTTAATCTTCAATGCATTTTTATTGGTGAGGAGCTCTTGGGGCATTTGGTGTTGGGGCTTCCTTGGTGAGGGATTCTCTTCTCTAATACATTTTGATGGTACTATGGCTAGACCAATAGGTTCTTGGGAGTCCGTATTTCTAGGTTTTAGTTGTATATTATTGTGTCTTGGCACTCTTCTACTACTTTTTTTGTTTCTGTGTGCTGTATATGTTGTAGCTGTAGGGTTAGAAGGAAGATGGGTTAGGACTATTCTGGATGTTTCTATTTTCTACTGATGGCTACATATATTGTAATCTCTTCATCAAGGTGAGTTATGTATGGTTTCTTGTGGATTATTTTTTGGTTTTTTTGTGTGGATATTACTTCTAGATAGAGTTTTCATTTTGGATTGTGGGAGAAGGTGGTGTATTGGGGTGGAGATTGTCTAGTCAGGGGCTACATTAGAGCCTCTTGTGATTAGGGTTTTAAATGGAAATATGAAAAATAGAGTGTAAGATTCTTTTTTTAATATCTCAAATAAAGGATGTTCTTAGTTTTGAAAATCACAAAATAATGAGGTGATAGAATTTTATTTTTTTCGGATACAAATCACGTATAGAGAATTAAAAGTGAAAACTATAAGGATGAATAATTGGATGTATGTAAAATATTTCTAACATGAACTACATAGGTCAATTCTAGAGGTTTTCAAAGAAATAGTTTTTTGAGTTTTTTTTAATGTGTGGATAATATGTATGGATAAGAAGGGTAATGGGTAAAATTAAAATAAATAAGGGAAAGATGACTACTTTGTGAATTGGAGCTCTAATACCAACTGATGCGAGATGATTGGGGTTGACCAGTCTTCAAGGAATAGGGTGGCGGATAACTAATATAGTTCAGTGCTATGTGGTGGATGGTGTATTTGGATAGTAGAAGAAAGTATTCCCCCAACTCTATGTGGAGTGTGACTTACTACATAGATAACACACTCAAGGGAGGGATGTGATGGCTAGTCCACACAACAATACACTTGGGATGAGGCATTGAATTGTGGGATTTTTTATCTTGGATCACCAATATAACTTATATATTTATAATACAATAATTCATAATATGAAGGGGGAAATTGGAATGATCCTCACACAATGGAGGGAAAATCATAAGATCGCTATTATAATCTTTAATTCCAATACAAGTTTCATGGGGGTGTCTATTTATTTCCAAGGGGTGATACAATAATCAAGGGTCTAATACTCTAAATTCATAAAGGCTAAAACTACCTTGTACCCTTAAATTAAAAAAGATAATTCTTAAAGAATAATTTCTAGAAATATAGCACACAAATATTTACTTTGAGGAATCACCTGTCTCTTAAAGTGTAGATCATGACTTTGATTCCATATCCCACTGGAATTTACTTTCATGTCCCCATGGATGACTTTGGGGATTCTCTAAAGTGTAAAATATTCTAAATTCATGAAACCATTTTTCCTGGGCTTCATGAATCTTATTTAGGATTAAATTAGAGTTACAATAATCCTATTTACCACTTCCATTCATGCACATGGGGTTTGGGCATTTTAATGTAGTGATATGGGCTCTTATTGTCTCTTGTAGTTTATTTACTCTTATGTTCATCATTTTTCATTGAATCTTAAACTCATTACCTGAAATAAATTCAATTTTATTCACTTATTTCACATCATTCATCATCGGTTTAGGTGGGTGAAAGTTGTTTTGGATATCTCTCTCCTTCCATCATTTCGTTGGGAGGTGGAGGGTTGGTTCCCTGATACATAGCCAATATCATTGTTTCTATGCTTATGTGGTCATCTTATTTACTATATTATTCCATTGAAATTGCTTCTATGGTCATTGAATTCACTTCCATAGTTGGATGTTTTGGTTATGGTTGCAGACTCTACTAGATGATGGGACTTTTTTTTCAGGTTTCCTTCACCGTCATTGTGATTTCATCGGAGCTCTTGGATTTGTATGTTTGCTGGAAAAGGGGTCATTATCTTGCATCTCTTTTGTTTTTTTAGTTTTTTGGATGAAGACATAGTTCAAGGATGGAGGCTATAGGTTTAACTAATTGGAATCCTTTTTGGTGATGTGGGATTATTTTTTAATCAGTTTTCCCATGTTCTCGTAGGATGTTTCATGAGTTCTCCTTGATTTGTTGATGCTCTTGGTTTCATCAGTGTTCCTAGGTTTTGAATGAAGACTCATCTAATTTTATTATTAGTTGTTGTTTCATAGGTTCATGGATTATGGTTTCATATTAATATTTTTGGATTTTTATATTGTTGTTTGAGGTTTCATCGGCTGATATTTCAGATTGATAGAAATTGCTTTGTCGGCCAGTGTTTCCCCTGGGTTACTGGTTTTAGGATTTTTGAGGTCAGAGGTGTGTTTTTTTGTTTCATGGATTTTTTATACATCAGGATGAAACATCTTCTATTGGGTAGAATCCAATGCTCTCTTATTCTATAACTAATGAATTTCAGAGGATCGTAAGGTGTTGGGACTACCTTGGAATAGGGGGTGATATGGATGAAACTTGATGCAGGGCCTTTGAAGGGGAAACCATGATGCTTCTGGAAAAGTTGTGATGGCATTGTTGGAATAGTGGGGTTTCAAATATAGGTATTTATTCTTCATTTGGTATTTTTTTAGTGTTCAGATGGTGGGTAATTGAATGTTTCTTAAGTTGTATTTTAGATCTGGTGATGGGTGGTTTATTGTGGACTAGTTTAAGATACTATGTTTTTCTTCTCATGTTTGGGATATTATAACTATGTTTGGTTTGTTATGTGGTTCTACTAATAGATGTTTTGGGGTGTTTGGATCAGGTTTATTTTTCTACGTGATGGGTTTTGGGATGGAAATTGAGCATTGATGATAGGAGTTGGGAGCTATGTTATAGTTAGTTGGTTTATTTGGATTCATTAGTATTATCAGGCTTGTTTTTCTAGATGATGGTTTGGATGGTATTTTCAAGGATTTCTTAGTCCGTTTTACTACGATATGGTTTGGATGAGTTTCACAAGGCTTCTTGGGCCTTTTTCCATTGGGTTTTTCATTGTTGCGGAGTGGGATGCTTCTGGAGTTCATATTGATTATGGTTGGGAGATATTATTATAGAGCATTTAATTATTGGAGTCCTATTTTATTGTGGCTGGGAACTATTTTTCTAGAGCAGTATGCTTATGGTTTTTATTTAATTTTTTTTTTTTGGGGTAGGATATGGGAGTTGGCCCATTTGGTACAGGTGATGGGAGTTGGGCACTGGGTGTTGGTGTTGGAACCCGGGTGCTGGGTGTCTGTGTTTGGAGATGGATGCTGAAGATTTTAGGTTGTGTTGTTGTTGCTGTTTAAGGTTGTGTTACGTGCTGGGCACTCTATTTTGGGTGATGGTTGTTGGGTTTGTTGGGATTCATGATGTTTTTCAAGCATGTTTCATAGGAAATAGTTTGAATGTGCTTCGTAAGGATTTCTCTGGACAATTTATCAGGCTATGGTTTTTTTGGGCTGCATAAGGGTTCTCAACCCATTTTCCCTGCGTTTTTTTTCTAGAATTAACGAGGTTCTTGGACCTCGTTCTAGGAATTTTTTGGATGGGATTCATGAGTTTGTTCAAGCTCGTTATCCAGGGTTTGGTTGTTTGGGATTCATGATTTTTCTTAGGAATGTTTTCCTTTTTTTGTTGTTGGGGGCCTTTATACCATTTAGTTCACCCTTTGGGTGATTTCAAAATTCATAAATTCCTTTCCTTTTTGTATATTATGTTATATTTTCATTGAAAAAAGTCCCCTAAAACTCCAAAAAATTCTAAAAACCCCTAAAAACCCTAAAAACCCTTAAAAAACCATAAGCCCCCTAAACCCCATTGAAGACCCTAGAAAACCCTAAAACACTAAATGTCCCTAAAAACCCAAAAAAAACCCATAAAATAACATAAAACCTAAACACTCTAAAAATTCTAAAAAGGCTAAAAAATAATAAAAAACAATAAAAAGACCCTAAAACCCCTAAAAACCCCTTAAAAAATAAAAATCCAAAAACTTTCAAAACCCAAAAAACCCATAAAAACCATAAAACCACTAAAAACTCTAAAAAACTCAAAACACCTAAAAATAATAAAAAAATATGGAAAACCCAAAAACCACTAAAGATCCCAGATAAACCCTGAAAACTGAAAAAGTCTATAAAAACCCCAAAATCAGAAAAAATCCTAAAATGGCCCAAAATAATTCCGGAAAACATAAAAACCCTAAAACCATGAAAAAATATAATAAAACCCTAAAAACCTAAATAAATTAAAAAAACCTAAATACCCTAAAAATGATAAAAACCATTAAAAAACCTGAAAACCATTAAGACCCATAAAAACACTAAAAATCCCAATTAAACAATAAAAGAAACCAAAATCCCAAAAACTCAAAAAAACCCCTAAAACCCCTAAAACACTAAAAACCCATAAAAACTTAAAAACAAAAAAAATCATTTAAACCCCTAAAATACCCGAAATGACCCAATAAAACCCCACCAAATCCCTTAAACACCATAAAACCCCTAAAACCACATAAAACCCCTAAAACACTAAACCCCCCTAAAAAAGTCCTAAAACCCCTAAAACCCCCAAAAAAACATTTATAACCTTATAGAATTCTAAAAAAACATTGAAGCCTAAAACCCCCTACAAACACTAAAAACCCTAAAACCCTAAAAATCCAGAAAACCCCCCCTAAAACCGGAAAACCCCAAAAAGATCTAAAAAAATCCCCAAAAATCACTATATATGCCTAAAAACCCTAAAAGCATTAAAAATACCAAAATACCATAAACATTCCAAAAATTTTAAAAACCCCTTATAATCCAAAAACCCAAAAACCCCTAAAATACATAAAACCCTAATACCCCCTAAAACACATAAAAGACTTTAGAAAACCCTAATAATACTAAATGAACTTAGAAACCCTAATAACCTAAATGACCATAAAAACCCAATAACCATAAAAACCATTAAAACCCCTAAAAACATAAAAAACCAATAAAAAACAAAAAACCCCTAAAAACATTAAAAACGTAAAATATCACTAAAACCCTAAAAACCATAAAAAACACTAAAAACAACTAAAATCCAAGAAATCCTAAAAAACCCTAAAAATAGTTAAAACCCTAAAACTTTTAAAAGACCCTTAAAAAAATAATAACCACTTAAAACCCTTAAAAATTATAATAACCCATAAAAACCTAAAAAACTCTAAAAACTCTAAAAACCCTTAAAGCCCCTAAAATGTTTAAAAACTCTAAAATTCATAAAAACCCTAAAAAAATTAAAAAATCTACAAAAACCCAAAAAAATAAAAAAACATAAAAACCTAAAAACCCCTAAAGGCCCTAAAATTCATGAAAAACCCTAAATACCCTCAAAATTTATAAAAACACTAAAACCCAAAAACCCAAAATAATCCTAATAATCCTTAAATATCCCTAAAATTGTAAAAAACCCTAAAAACCCCTCAGAAAATATTAAAAACCTAAAAAACATAAAACGCCTAAAAGAACTAAAAAATCCTAAAAACCATAAAACAATAAATACCTTTAAAACCCTAAAAATTTCAAAATAACCCAAAAATACCCATAGATCCCTAAAACCCCTAAAACACTAAAATCCCATAAAATCGTAAAGAATCCATAATATACCCTCAAAACCCCAAATAACCCAATAAAACCCTAAAACCCATATAATATCCTTAAAAACCTTAAACCCCTAAAAATATATAAAACCATATAGAATAATAAAAAACCATTTAAAACCCAAACACTCCTAAAAATCACTAAACATACTAAAAATCCTTAAAAATCCACGGAACCCATAAAAACATGATGATGTATGGTTTCTTAATTGATCTCTCAAAGATCTCGAGATCCCCATGCTCATGGTGGTCCACTGATATGATTTAGAACCAGGATATCCTAGAGTTTTACTATCTTGTGTTCTTTGGAAGGTTCTTGTTCATTATGCTATTTATTAGAGGTTTTTGATGGTTTGTTCGTTTTTTGGTGATTGTGAAGTTGACTTGTTTGTAGTTAGGTATTTCTTCTTTATTTTCTTGGTGTGGTTTCTTATTGGGGATACTCATGGATGGTTGTGGTGATGATGATTTATGGTCTTTGGTTTTTGGGTGGAGGTGTGATTTCTTGATGACATGCACTGACACCCATAGTTTGTTTCTTGTAAAGGGTTGCTCGGTCGGCATCAGATGTTTTATCAGTCAACATTGATCTCCTTCTATTTTTTGTACACATGGATTGATGTTTCCGTTTGGTTCTGAGTGTTTCTTGGTTTGGGTTGTGTCACTCAAAATATTTTATTATTATTGGTCTCTTTATCAGTGCTATTATTTTGGTTTATGGATAATGATCATTGATCATTGATATCATTTTCATAATATTCAATCATTATTTCTCCTGGTTCATCAATTTTTGGCGGTGGGTTTCATCCCTAGACCCACATAGTTTGATTTTGGTTTCTTAGTTCAGTTCCCAAGGATGTTGATGGTGGTAGGTCTGGGTCACTTTTTTGTTTGACAGGAGCATGTGGTATTTGATGGTTTTCAATCATGGATGGTGCACATGGATCTATTTCTTTTCTTGCACAGGGGATGATGCTACTTTTTTATTATGGTCACTGACTCATCGAGACTGTGGTTTTTCAGTATGTGGATGTTTGATCCCTCATTGTGCCTCAAAATATTTAGTGTTTCGTTGGTGTTTAGGTTTTTGGATGATGGTCAGTTTGGAGGTGTCGATCCAGATTCGAAGATAGTTTTTCTTCTAGTAATGCTCTTGGTTTGTAAATTTTCAACCGACGAGGCCAAGTTCATCAATGGGTCTATCAGCTAATGATGCTCCAGAACGAATGGACTAAGTAAAGGTGTCAAGTGTGTGAGATTGTGGGTCTCTAGGGTTTTCATGGATGGTGCTGTAATTTTGGTTTCACATTGGATTATTTTTTGAATTGGGATGTTCGATGTTGGAGGTTGTTTGGTAAACCGTCAGGTTGTGGGTTGCTAGTTTTTCAGTTGGGATTCTTATTATATTGACAATTGACTTATATCAGTCATTATTTCTATATATTTTGACATCAAGGATGCTCACATGGCCCATCACTGTCTTCATTTTTGTATCATGTTATATCTCTAGTAGTGGATGCACTTTGGATTTCATGTATAGTTGGTGTTGTGGGCATGGTTCGTGCTGAAGTAGGGGTGGATTTTTTTTTCTTATGGAGAAGGAAGGTTGTCATGGAGATGTTTTAGTTGTTTAATAGAGGTAGTGAAGTTGTGGCATGTTTGGTTTTTCTTGGGGCATGGTTCATTGTTGGAGTAGGAATGGATTCGTATGGGGATTATTGCTTGATGACTAGGAGGATGGATGGGAGGTGTCTGTTTCTATAGGGTGGGGTTTCAACTAGAGGGATGATGGGATGAGGAGTGAGGCTTGATGGATAGGAGGATATCTATTAGGTGTTGTTTTGTTTTGGGGTGGGGTTTTTTCTAGTGGGATTACGAGATGTACTAAAGGTTTTCTAGTTGTGGTGCTTGTGTGGAGTGATTCTTGGAGGTATGGATGAGTTGTTGGCTTAGAGGTGTTGGTTCTATCATTGGGGATGGTGTTTTGGGGGATGTAATATGGTTAGTGGGTGATTGTTTTTTGGATTCAGTGGTTCTTGATGATCATGTAGGGTGCTCGATGATATTGATACAGGGTGATTGGAGATTCTAAGAGATTTTTTTGAGTGTTGTGTTATATGTAGTGGTTTCTATTAGTTTTTTAGTTACTAGTGGTTGCATGTTGTTGCTCTTGTAGGGTATAGTTATTCAGATAATGGGAGTTGGGTACTGGGAGTTGGGAACTAGGAGTTAGGGGCTAGGGGATGGGGGATGTGGGCTAGGTGATTGTTCTATGGGTTTGGAATATGGTTCATGAGGATATTGGAGCTTGTTTTTGAGTTGGGAGATGATGCTATTTTCTACTGTAGCTAGGTGCAAAGACCCGGTATTTGTGGAGGTTTTGTTTTGATAATGTTTGTGTTGGAGTTGGGAGTTGGGCTACTAGGTGTTGTTATTAGGAGCGGGGATTTGGGTGGTGGATATGGAAGTTGGTATATGGGTGCTACTTATAGATTATTAGTGTTGGGTGCTAGTGTTTTAGGGTTCTTTGGTTTTGTTTCTTGAACATGTGATGCGGTGTGTGTGATGGTTGTTAGGTTTTTTGGGCTTTGTGAGGTTTATCGGGCTCATTTTTTCTAGGTGATGGTCTGGATGGGCTTCATGAGGTTTCTCTGGCTGTTTTCCAGGCTATGGTTTGGATGGTCTTCATGAGGGTTCTTGAATCATTTCCAAAAAATGTTTTTTTTGGGCTTCATGAGGTCTCACGGTCCCATTTTCATGAAATGGTTTGGATGTTCTTATTGAGGTATCTCGAGCCCATTTTATAGGGTTTTATTGTTTGGGATTCATGAGGGTTATCATGACCATATTCATTTTTTATATTTCTGGGGGACTTCAGGACATTTGGTTCATGATGTGATACACATGGGGTGGCCCAATATTTATGGTGTAGGCTAGCATATGGGGGTGTAGGTCAGGGATAAGTATCAGATAATGGGTATAGATCATGTAAGTAAGTAGTCAACAAAATATATAAGAATCATGACCTAATATTTAAACAAAACTATCAAAGGACTGATGTGATGAACAATCCACATAACAATACACTTGGGTTGAGCAATTAAATTGGGGGCTTTGTGACCTTGGATCATCAATCTCACTTGTAGATTAATAAGGTAAGAACGCATAGGATGAAGGGTGAAAGTTGGAACAATCCTCACACAATGGATATAAAGGAAGCATAATATCTCTGTTATAGTTTTGGATAATAATATAATGCCATGGGATGGCCATTTAATGCCAAGGGTTGATACAATAGTAAAGGGTATAATACCCTAAAGTCATAAAGGATAAACCTACTTTGTTCCATAAAATTCAAAACTATAAATTATACCAACAACCTTTTGGAAAATTAGAATATAACATTACAAATATAGATAATAGGATTTGACTTTGACTGCATATCCCAACAGATTTAAATTTGAGTTCCAAAGACATCATTATAGAATCCTTAATGTGTTAAATGATTCAAAAATTCATTAAAACATATGGGAAAAGATTTAAATATCATGTTTGGGATTGAATAAGTGAGACAACAGACCCATTATCTCCATCCATGCAAGAAGAGATCTAGTGGTCCTTTAATAATTTGGGAAGATCACCCATTGTAGTATTGAAACTTTTTAATCTCCCTCATATCATTGGGCCTTGAAAATCCAAATCCTCCCCCCAATAAATCAACTAGGTGTCTTTGACATGGTTCTCATAATCCTCCCCTTCATGAAAAAGATTCATCCTATAATATTCATCCCAGAAACCAAAAAAATAGAAATAGAATAAACATTGAAAGTGTCACTCACACCATACTCACCTGGAAAATCTATCATGTAATCATTGTTGTTAATATTATTGTGTACTCATAAAGGCTTGTCTCCTTATGACATGAGTTTTCATATGTATCTTTTATGAAACCTATCTTTTTTAATATGCATCGCGACTAACTCACTGGGCTCAAACAACACTTTATTGAAAACATTTTTTTATGATCAACAAATATATTGGCCATTTTCATGATATTTTTCTTTTTTTTTACAAAGTGGATAGCTGAATACTTTATTCCATTTCACATCCATATTGGTTTATTCCTACATAGGGAAAAGGGCTATATTATTAGGGAAAAGGTGGTTAAATACATAAACAGTTTCAAATGGATAATATTGAGTAGTGGGATTATTGGAATTTTTATCTACAAATTCCACATGTGGTAGACACTCCTAATGTTTGAGAATATTCTTAACAATTGTCTTCAAAAGGGATGATACTGTCTGATCAACCACTTATGTTTTCTCATTAGTTTTCGGATGGAAGTTTGTGTAAAATAGTATTTTTTTACCCAGTTGGATATATAATTTCTTCCAAAATTGATTGAGGTATTTTTTGAATCTATTTTACATAATATTCCTAGTAACATCAGGGTTTCTGAAAACTTTCTAAAATAAAAGTGTTGCAATATTAGTGCCATCATCTGTTTTTTGACAGATAATAAAATTTTTAATTTTAGAAAACTGGTGCACTATAAATAAATGAAATCTCTCCCCATCTTGGTCCTTAGTAACCCCAAAATAACGTACATTGATATTTCCTCCCAAGGGATGTTAGGGATTGGGATAGGAAGATAGAATCCACGTGGGTTCAGTTTTCATTTGTATTTATAGAGAACAATTCACTTTTCTATAAAATTTTCAATATCTCTAGAAATCCTAGGCTAATAAAAATTCTCACTAAGAACACATAGTGATTTTAAAAAACCAAAATGTCCCATTATCCCACCAGACTATGACTACTTTAGTAAAAGTAAATATATAGAGAAATTGGGAATACAAAGATTATTAATCTCAAAAAATAAGAAATCATGTAAATAGATATTTTCCCAACTAATTATAGGTTTAAATTAACAATAAGGTTCACCAAAATTTCTATCATTGGAATATAAATCCCTAATGTATTAAAAAAGAAGAAGTTTAGAATGCATCAGGGATAATGGAGAATATAATTATGAAATTGAATCACTCATAGTATTTTATTTATCCTTTTTATGATTACTGACATATGAAAATGATTCAATGAATTCCATTTATCTATAATGTCTCATATTTAGTTTATGTTGGATTCTAAGTTATTTAATACCCTCATGATAATAATGGATCTAAAATTCCTTAGGCCACAAAGAGTGATTCCATGTTTGTAGTACTCTAAAAAATCTATAAAACTCTTTATCATATGTAGCATTGTATAGAGTTGGTCCATTTAAATTCGCACTAAATAAAGAAATATGATTGACTTCTTGCCTGATTACTTTTCCTTTTCTAATTAAACATGCATTACATTCAATTTCCAAGGTCTTATCGAAGTTTAAGAGAGAAATCAGGGATACATGGGTGGGTCTCTCTTGGGGTGCTTGGAAATCATCCTCTTGAGTTGTCCACCATTTTACAGGAATTTCATTCTTTATCGACTCATTCAATAGAGAAGTTTGTGTGTATAATTACTTCCCAAATATCCTATAAAAATATAAATCCTAGGGAAACTTCTTACTTTTCTATTGGAGGTGGGAGTTGTCGACTCTTGAATGGATATTATCTTCTCAATATCTACCTTAAATCCATCACCACTTACCAAACATCCAAGGAAAAATTTACTCTTTTTATTGTTTACAGAAAAATTTTCATTTCTCAACACCTCTAGGACTTTTCTTCATTAATCTACATATTCTTGTAATGTCCTACTATACCCCAAAATATCATCAAAGAAAACTACCAAACATTTTCTATTATATTCATGTAATATATGATTCATTGATCTCATAAATGTCCTAGAAAAACTAGTGAGACCAAAGGGAGTGGATAACCATTCATAATGTCCATGGTTTTCTTTAAATACAATTTCCCAATCATCTCCTTCTTTAATCCTAATATGATGGTAGCCACTTATTTTTTTTTTGAGAAAATAGTAGATCTATTTTAATCATCTATAATATCATATAACCTGGGGATAGGATTATGATACTTGACTATGATGTTATTGATATCTCTACAATCAATTCAGATTCTCCATGTTTCATCCTTCTTGGGCACCAAAAGCACTGGTATAACACATGGATTAAGGATCTCTCTGATATAGCCCACATCCAAAAAAATATTTAATGTTACTTTGAATTAATTTTTTCTCCTAGGAGTTGGTGAAATATATAGGGTAGTTTAGTATTGATTCTCCATGTATGATGACAATTTGATTTTCAATACCTCTTTTTGTTGGAAAACTGAGTTGCACCTCTTTGAGAAACACATCATCAAATTCCTGCAACAAATACCCAAAAATATTTAGAAAATGATATGTTAATTTGTTAGTGTTCAAAATAACCTATTTTTATATAAGTAATAAAATGTTTTTCTATGAAATCAAATATTAATCATCCTCACACTTTTCTCCAACATCACACTTCTATCTCATATCAAATCATCTTACCTCTTGATTTATCATTATTATCTATTTCTGTTCTTCTCTAATTTTCTCATTTCCACTTATTATATCCCTTTTAATTTTCTATATGTTTTCCCTCATCACCTATTTTTTTATTTTACCTCAAATATATATATTAAAAAATTGTTTTGGGGACATGGGGTTGAGTGTTATAGGTTTCCCTCATAAATAAAAGGAGTGATGGTTCAAGAACCCATCATGAGTAACAAGCCGATCATACTACCAAATCCAACCCAACATAATGTAGAGTGACTTAATTGGAAAACATTTCAAAATAAAAAATCCTTATATATATATATATGTAAGACAATACCTTCAAGTATTTTTTATCCATCAACTCTCTAAAATAATTCTACTAATAATGTTTATTTCGATATTGATGCTTCAAATTTGAAAGTCCCAACATCTCCACCAACTCACTGATAACTAAATTTATAAATATTCCCCTATCAATAGTAACACTACATACCATCTGAATGATCTTTCACCACATATAGAAATGGTTACCACACTTATCCTTCTCTCCAATGGTCATTTTTTCACTCAGAACTCTCCTAGTGACAATAATATCGCAATCTTATTAAAATTATCCATTATCAATTTCAGGGGATTCCTCCTATTTCTCCACTAATCTATCTCCATTGGTATCCCATTATTTGTACTTGTTTATATTCAGGGTGTGCTAGTTTGGGAATTCATTATCTATGTGACCCCTTCCTTGAAATTTGAAACATATAATATCTATATTCCTTAGTTGGTTAACCTCAAAAGTATGTTTCTTATGGAGAAGAATTACCTTTCCAAATTTTTGATCAACCACATATTTTCCATTGATTGTTCTCTAATATTCATTCTTTAATTTCTATATGGAGTGAAAGGGGTAGTGGTATTCCTCATGTTTATCCTCATTTTGATTTTTTGATTGATCTTGGTGTCTTGGTGGATCATATCTTGTTTCTCTATATTGTGGTACATCTCTCTTTGATTGGAAATCACCTAATTTATCCCATTTAAGAGTCTTGAAATAGTTTCCTATGGATCCCCTTCAATGTTTTCTTGAATCATGGAAATTTTCATCTCCATATATTAATATTTAAGACTCTTTCTCCATTTTGTTAGGCATTAAAACTTATTATAGAAATATCTATGGTGGTGTACGTGTCCACATCAATTCCTCATGGAAAACATCATGTCTTACCAAGTATGGATACGAAGTTCTCTATATTAGGATATATCTTTTTAAACATGATCCCATCATATTAATTCATAATCAATAAATTAAATGGCTTCAAGTTTTATATTTTTCTCCACAAAATATGTATGAGATGAGAAGACTAACTCTATCCACATATCTCATTCCAAGTATGCTTCTGAATCAAATTTTCCATGAAAGGAAGGGACTTTCACCTTGATACATTTAAGGATGTCATCCTCATATGGTCTCCTTTGGCCTCCTTTAGGTTATTGGAACCCCCTCCTAATTTATGAGACATCAAATCAATCATCATCAATGTTATTTATCTTCTCCTCCATGATGTGGGGTGACATGGTTCCAGATCACAACATGGGTAATCATGGATCATCATCAGGCTTGGCTGATTTTCTAGGTTTTCAATCCTTTCATGTAGCACCTCCAACTTCCTATATAGTAGATTTAAAAATGGATCACCAAATCATTCATTTGGAGTGGTGTAGCTTTCTGTGTAGGAGATCAACTTCGACTTACTTCATTAATATCATGATAAATTGTCTTTCTAAGATCTTATTCCATGATATGTAAAAAAAACACAAAAGCAGAGAGAAACACACACCATACATATACATTCACCCACATGAAGATACACAAACAAACAATATTTACTCACTCACACACACAAGATGTAAATAGTCATGCACACATGGATACACACTTATTAATACAATATATACACACTTACACAAACATTTATAAACACTCACACACACAATATATACACACACTCATGCACACAAGGATACACACTCACACACATATGATACACACACACACACACACAAGGATACATAATAGAAAGTATTTTTTCTGATTTCTCTCCACTCACAACAATCAATGAAAATCCAAATCTATTATGAAATATAATACCTTGTTTGGGGATATCATGTTCCAAAAATTCTTCCCAAATCATGATTTTTTTGGGGATGGTTTAACACAGCCTATTTTAGTTGGGTATATCTCTCTGGTTTTCCATTCCCGATGGTTCTCCATGGATGGAGCCTTTTCTTTCCTTCAAGGTTGTGTTGTTCATATTAGTTGATTTTACACATGGTTGTTTTGATGGTTCTATCAAGAGTGTTTTATGCTGGACACCTTGGATATTCAAACCAAATCTGACCTCATGATCCCCCACACTTCTTTAGGTCAGATATTGAGTGGGGGTGGTAAATTATTTTAGGGATATGTGGTTCTTCGATCGATGGTTCGTCAATGTTCTCTTGTGTTGTCTTTCTCTTTTTTAGATTTTGGTTCTTGTTTCAATATTATCTGGAAAACTCATCCATTCAAGTCCCTACTCTAGTCTCTAGTCCCTCTCCTCCTATCCTAATCAGATTTGGAGTAGGGGTACTAAAGTGATTTTGGGATGTGGGATTTATTGGTCGATGGTGTTATTTTCATGACCAATGTCATTTCCTCCAATGAATAAGATCTGGTTTCCTTCATCTATGTCTTTGGTGAATTTCAAATCTAGAAATAGATTCAATAATGATGATTTTTTTTGTTTTTTTAGGACTATGGGTTTGGTTTTCTACATTTATGGTTATTACAGCCATGTTTTGTTCACGACAGAATGTATCGATGATGTTTTTTTCATTGATTCAGAAATATCAATCTGCAATTGGTTTGATGATGCTGTGGAAGTTGAATGGTGGTCTGATGTTTTAATGTTTTATCGTGGTGAGGATGAACTTCGGAGGTCGGCCAATGACTGCTGGCATGATAAGTTGGTAATGACGATGGAAGTGACATGATGTCTCAGCAACAACAAGTCTCATGATATTAGCCAACTTAGTGACATGACTCCAGCTGATATGGACACACATGGCTCAAGGACTCCTCGGTTTTTGTGTATTTTTTAGAATTTGTACTTTTTTGGATTTTTGGTTACTTTGTTGGTCTGGTATAGTTATGGATTTGGTTTGATTTGAAGGTGATAATTCAATGACATGGTTGATGGTGTTTCTCATAATAATGGTTTGATTAGATCCAGTGGATTTAAGGTGACAGTGATGACGGATATTAATATTTTTTCGGTGATTTGGATTTCCTAATGATGGTGATCCATGTAAGAGAGCGTGTATTTCATGAAGGGATCAATGTAGTATTATTAAATTTTTAATTTGGTGGTGTTTTCGATTTCAAATCCTGAATTTTGTTACTATATGGTTTGGTTTTGTATTTAGAAATGTATGGTTACCATTTTACCTTAAAATGGTTTTTTGAAAATACAAAAATATGGATTTTAATGTTAAATCACAAGGAATAAGTAATTTTATAAACATTTCTTTTTTTTAATCCCTCAAAAATATTTATTCAAAGTGTTTTAAAGAAAAATATTATTAACAGAGGGTAATATGATTTCCTTTTTAAAATATCTCAAAGAAATGATGTGGTCAGTTTTGAAATGAAATGAATGATAAGGTGAGAGAATTTGGTTTTTTCTGAAAAAAAACACATATATAAAATTAAATGTGGAAAATGATGGATGAATAATTATCTCAATGTAAAATATTTCAATCTTCCACAACATATTCCAATTATGAATGTTTTTGAAGAAAACTAGGTTTTTCTTTTTTGTTTTTTTAAATGGTGGATAATAAGGAAAGATAAGTAAGGTAATTGATATATAGTATTGGAAAATGGTGAATGATGCCTACTGTGTCAACCGGAGTTCTGATACCAACTGATGAAATATGCTATGTGTGGATTGATCTTCATAGATTAGTGTGGAATATAAGGGTACAATTCAAGGATATGTATTAGATGATGGATATGGATAGTGGAAGAAATTAGTCCATAGACTCTATAAGGAGAATGACTGACTAATTTGAAAATGCAATCAAGGGAGGAATGTGATGCCCAATCCACACAACAACACACTTGGGTTGAGGCACAAAATTGGGGGGCTTATGATATTATATAACTACGCTAACTTGTATACTTACAAGCAATTAATGAACAAGAGAAAGGGGAAAATCTATAAAATCCTCACACAAGTGAGAAACTAATAATAATATCTCTACTAGGATCATTAATGAGAATAAAATTCCATGGAGGTGAATATTTATAGCCAAGTGGTGATACAAAAGTCAAGGGTATAATACCATAAAGTCATAAAGGATAAACCTAATTTATTCCCTTACATTAAAAAAGATAAATTCCACCAATGACTTTTTTTTGGAAAAGTGGCACTTAATGTTCCAACTATAGCCCACAAGATTCAAATTTGAGTTCCTATACCACTAAATTTGACTTTGGTGTCCAAAGAGTACATTATAGAATTCTTTATATGGGAAAGGCTTCCAAAATTCGTGCACCCATGGGGGCCAAGATTTAAACATCATTTTTGGGATTGAGTAATTGAGATAATAGGCCCATTTCTCTATCCATGCATGGAAAGATCAATTAGGAATTTAATGAAGTGAGATATACACCCATTGTAGTATTCAGCCTCTTTAATATGCCTCGATTCATTGGGACTTGCAAATTCAACTCCCCTCCCATGAAATCGACTTGGTTTCTTCAATATGGTTCTCATCAGTTCACACTTTGGGTGATTTCAATGTACTTTAATTCCTTTTTTTATATATTACATTCTATTTTACTTACAACAAACCCATAAAACCCTAATACCCCCTAAAATCTATGAAAACCCCATAAGTAACCCTAAAACCCCTCAAAATACATTAAAATATAAAAAATCTAGAAAATTATAAAAATCCCTAAAAACTATAAAAACTATAAAAACCCTAAAAAACTATAAAAACCCTAAAAGATGTAACAATCCCTAAAACCTCATAAAACCCCTAAAATACCCTAGAAAACCCTAAAAACACTAAACCACCCAAAAAAACCTAAATACCCTAAAGGATCATAAAAACACAAGAACCACTAAAAACTCTTAAATGAATAAAAAACCAAAAAAATCCATAAAATCCCAAAGAACCATGCAAAAAATAAAAAACCGAAAATACCCCTAAAACCCTAAATACCACTAAAAATCCTATAAATAATAAAAATCCCAAAAAAACCATAAATATACTAAAACCCTAAAAACTTTCATCGTACCCTACAAACACTAACCCCCCCCCTAAAATCCATAAAAACGCATAAAAACCTTAAAAACCATGAAACCCCCCCCCAAAAAAAACCCTAAAAACAATAATAACTATAAAACCACATTAAACCCCTAAAAATAATTAAAAACTCTAAGAGACCTTAAAATCCATAAAAAATATAAAAAATCCTAAAAATCCAAAATAAACAGAAAACTCAAAAAGTACTTAAAAACCTTAAAACCCCCCAAACACCTTCAAAATCCCTAAAAACCCTAAACCCCTAAAAACCATAAAAATCCTAATAAATCCAAAAAAAATAAAAAAATGTAAAAAACCCTAAATACCTTGAAAAACCCCAAGAAAACCTTAGGAATATCAAAATACTTAAAAACCATAAAAACCAAAAAATGCCAAAACCCAAAAAATCACAAAAAAAACTCTAAAAACAATTAAACCCAAAAAAACCCTATAAATTCAAAAAATAAACCAAAATACCCCAAAAACACTAAAAACCTATAAATAATAAAAATCCAAAAAAAATCCTAAAACCCCTAAAATACCCATTAACCCCTAAAAGATGCTATGTTAACCAATAAAAAACCACTAAACACCCAAAACCCCCTGAAACCCTTAAAATCATAAAACCCCTAAATCCCCTAAAACCCATGAAACAAATCTAAAAACATAAAACCCATAAAAACCCTAAAAATGATCAAAACCTTTAAAATTAAAAACCCCAAAAAACACTGAAAAACTAAAAGACCCCTAAAAATCTGAAAAACCCCAAAAACACTTAAAAACCACTAAAAACTCTAAAATAAACCTAAAAATCCTTAAATAACTCTAAACCCCTAAAAGACATAAAAATCCATAAAAACCATAAAAACATCAAAAATTTATAAAATACCCTAAAAACCATAAAATCCCTAAAAACCTTAAGAAACCATAAAACACTCTAAAACCCCTAAAAGAACCAAGAAAACCCTGAAAACACTAAACGACCCTAAAAACCCTAAAAATACTAAAAACCATAAAAATCATAGAAATACTAAAAACCCTAAAAAACCCCAACAAAAAAAACACACAAAAAATTAAACAAACCTAAAATACCCCTAAAATAATAAAACCCATAAAAACTCTAAAAACACTAAAATTATTTAAAAAACCTAAATTTTTTTGAAAACCTTGAAACCCTAAAAAAACTAAAAATACAATAAAACCCCACTAAAACCCGAAAAATCAATAAAAACTTTAAAAAACAAAAAAACCATAAAAATCCTAAAGACAACTAAAAACTCTAAAAACCTTCAAAACCCCAAAAAATGTTAAAACACTAAAAAACATTTAAAAACCTAAATATTTCTAAAAAAACTCAGAACCCCCCAAAACCATAAAACCCTAAAAATTTGAAAAACCATAAAAACCATAAAAAACCTTAAAAACTCCACAAAAAATAAAAAACATAATAAAATATCTAAAAAAATTAAAAATGTAAAAAACCTAAAAACATAAAAAACAAAAATAAAACATTAAAGCCTTTAATACCCCTAAAAACATAAAAAACACTTATTTAGAACCATTTTTAAGACAATTAATTGATTTCTCGGGCGGTGGAGTTATATTTTCAAGGCTCGATGATGCGGGGGGAGGTTAAAGTGGTTGAATCCTATAATAGGTGTCCATCTAGCTTCGTTAAAGGACTAATGGATATATCCTTGCTTGGATGGAGTAAATGGGCCTATTTTATCATTTATTCAAACCCAAACAAAAATTTTAAAGCTTTCCCCACAACGTTGAATGAATTTTGGAAGCCTTTCCCACATGGAGAATCCTATAATCGAATCTTTATATTGAAAACTAAAATATGGTGGTCTATAGTTGGAAAGTTATGAGCAAATTTTCAAAAAATTATTTGGTATAATTTATCTCTTTGACTTTAAGGGAACAAATTATGTTTAAGCTTTAAGATTTTAGGGTAATAGACCCTTGATTATTTTATCACCCCTTGGATATAAATAGTCACTTCCATGGAACTTGTAAGACATTCATGATTCTAATAAATATATTATGATTAGTTTCTCTTCATTTTTTTAGGATTATTCTGATTTTTCCATGATCTTATGAATTCTTTCCTTGAAAATATACAAGTTATATTTGTGATACAATATCAAAAATCCCCATATTTCGTGCCTCAATCGAAGTTCATTATTATCTGGATTTTCCATCAAATCCCTCTCTTGAGTGTGTTGTATAAGTATTTGGTCACTATATATATAAAATTTATTTAATTGTTTCTTACACTTTCTAAACCCATCATCCACCACTTTTCCCAAATCCATATCCATCATCAGCCACCCTACCACATGAAGATTGTGACTTGCATCATTTGGTATCAGGGATCCGGTTTGCATGGTAAACATCTATGGATTCATTTACCTTACTTTTAACCATTAACATTTTAATATTTCCATATTATCTACCCATTTAAAAAACCATTTTCTTTGAAAAACTCAAAGTGTGAAATATTTTTCACTAATCCAATTATTCATCCTTTTTCTTTTCGCATTTATATTGGATTTATATCTGAAAAAAATAAAATTCTATGACAATTTCATTTCTTGATTCTCAAAAACTAAGCACATTTTTTCATTGAGATGTTTCAAAAAATAATCTTACTCTAAATTCATCATGTCATTATTTAAAAAACTAATCACAAATTATTTTGGTAGATTTGAAAAAAAAGGAAAAAGAGGATACAATTACTTATTCTTTGTGATTTACATTATTAGAACTTTCCATTTCCATACACCACTTTATAAATTATTTTGTTTCATCACCATATCATATTTGGCTCATGTTGTTATTAATTTTTCTTATCTTATACAAATGGGCAAACCCCTTTATTATACAAATCCACCATTTTCCACCATTTACCCATATTTTCTTCCCTCTTTTTTATGATAGACCATTTTGAAACCCTTTTACAATAAAATGGGTTATATTAAACCATCAATCAAAAAAATATTTATTTGTGAAGCATTAGTCGTAAAATATATCCCTAAAAAGGTATTATATTTTGTATGAACTTAAAATTATAATTGAGTATTGAGAGTGGAGGTAAATAATAAAAAACCATTATTTTTTTTGAGAGTGTGTAAAAATTATGTGTGTGAGATTGTATACTTGTCAGTGTTAGTGTTTGAAACTTATGTGTGTGAGTGTGAGTGTTTAAATCTTGTGTGTTAGTGTTTAGGTCTTGTGTGTATGAGTGTGAGTGTATACATCTTATGTGTACACTTGTGTAAGTGTGTATCCTTGTGTGTGTGTGTACATCTTATGTGTGTGTGTGTGTATACATCCCGTGTGAACGTTTGTGAGTGTATATCCTAACATGTGTGTGTGTGTGTCTTCATGTGAGTATAATTATATATGTTTCTCACCATTTTTTTCGTGTTAATAATCATGGAAAAGGATTGTGGAAATAGAATTGATCATTCTAGTGATGAAAGAAGACAAATTAGATATCCACATTGGATGCTAATCCATAACAAATCAAATCTTTAGTGATCAATTTTTAGAATCTTCTTGATAAGAAGTAATAGGTGATACATGAGAGGATTTACAACCTTGAGAATCATCCAAACTTGAGGATGATCCATTATAACCCATGGCGCGCTTCAGAACCTTGTTTATCCCACACAGGGGAGGAGATAGATAACATTGATGATGATTTTGAGGATGTCCCATAAAGGAGTATAAGTTTACAACAACTTATAGGAGGCAAAATGAGACCACATGAGC
Source organism: Viscum album (assembly GCA_963277665.1). Lineage (NCBI taxonomy): Eukaryota > Viridiplantae > Streptophyta > Magnoliopsida > Santalales > Viscaceae > Viscum > Viscum album. The sequence goes on from OY728156.1 coordinate 124,764,144, forward strand.
ATGAAATCATTGGACATTTCAAGGTGTAGGTCCATTAATTTCAATGTAAAAGTGATCCAAATGAATTATTGGATTGAGATATAGAGATTGAGAAAGTATTCTCGTGCCATACATATTATTAGGAAAAAGGTAAAACTTTTAGTCCTTGAATTCATGGATTATTCATTAATATGTTGGGATAAAGTTCAAAAGGAGACATCCTGATATGGAGGACGTCCTGTCCATTCATGGGATGACATGAAGTTTTCCTTGATGAAGTGATTTATTCCCTCACAATACCATAGATATATCCACAACAAGCTTTAATGCCTCACACAAGGGAGTAAGATTGTTGAATATTAATACAATGAGATGAAAATTTCCATGATTAGAGAAAAAATTGAGGAGACTATGTAGAAAACCATGGTACAGTTCTTACATGGGATCAATCAGGAGATTTCAGATCAAGTATAGATGTACCACCATGTGGAGATACAAGATATTATCCTCCAAGATATAAATATCAAATGAAAAAACAAAATGGGGAGAAACATGAAGAAACCTAATTCCCCTTTAACTCCATGGAGAAATTAAAGGAATGATATTGGATAACCATTAAAGGAAAATAGATTATTTTCCAAAAAAGTGACAAGGTAATTATTCCACCTAAGAAACCTACTATTGAGACTATCCAAACAAGGAATGAGGATATTAGATGTTTCAAATGTCACGAAATGGGTCACATTCCTAGTTAATTCCTAAACCGTCAAACCATGACTATCAAAATGTATGGCTAATTACCAATAGTATGTCCGTCCAATCATAAAAAGAACATTATCATCCCCTAACCCTTTATAACCCTTAGATATAAGTATTTGAGACTTATATATAAAGGTTTAGATCCTCCCTTGATTATAACTTCTTCCTTCTTATCCTTATTCCTCTTTGGTGTTTTTCCATCTTCTATTCTATTCTATTCTAATAGTCAATAGTTACAGAATCTTATTATCATAGAATGTATTTCTATTGGAAGATTCTATTACTATTGTCTATTAGTTTTAGAAGGTTTCATCTCAATTAAAAGTAGAAGAAGGAGGGTAAATGTAGACTGATATAGGGAGGTTAATGGAGGAAGAGGAGGAATCCCTTGAAATTAATAATAGAGAATTTTCAAAAGATTGTGACATTGGTGTCAATATAATAGTTCTATGTGCACAAATGACCATTGGAGAGAAATATAAGTGGTAGAACATTTTCCATACATAGTGAAAGATCTATGGGAAGGTATGTAGTGTTATTATTGATGGAAGAAGATGTAGTAAAGTAGTGATCATTGAGTTGCTGAAGAATGTGGGTCTTCAAACATTAAACCATCAACATTCATATTGGTTTCAGTGGTTGAATAATTTTGGAGAGTTGATTGGTACCAAACAGGTGAAGGTATTTTTCTCAATCAACAAATACAAGTATTATTTTTGGTGTAATGTTGTTCCTATGAAGGCATACCATTTTTTATTAGGTCGACTGTGGTAGTATGATCGCCATGTTACTTGTGATGGGTTCTTGAACCCTCACCCTTTTATACTCCGAGGGTAACCTATAAATATCAAACCCATGTCCTCTAATGTTTTTTTGGAAGATCATATTTTCAGAGAAGAAAAAAAATGAGCGATGAGGGAAAAAGAGAGAAAATGTAAAAGGAGATAATGAGGGGAAAAGAGAAAATGAGGGAAGAAAAAAATAGAGAGAAAATATAAATTAAGCAGGAAAAAGATTTTAGAGTATAGAAAATTATGGTGTAGGAAAAAATATTGAGGTTGAGGAAGCATTGATTTCTTAGTAAAACCTTTATGTACTTATTTATAAAGAGGTGATGTTGAAAACTAATGAATTTACATATCCTTTTCCACATGTAGTTGAGTATTTTTGTAGGATTTTGATGATTTGTTTCCTGATGAGTTTCCACCTAGTTTTCCACCCATTAGAGGTATTGAGCATCTAATTTACCACATACCTGGAGCATCCCTACCAAACCTCCCTACATATCACACCAACCTGAAGGAGAAATAATAAATTAAAATTAAAGTTTAGGATTTGATGGATGTGTTCTATATTAGAGGCAACCTTGGTCCCTCTATTGTAAAAGTTCTTCTTGTGCCCAAGAAGGATAGAACATAGAGAATGTGCACTGAATGTAGAACCTTCAATAACATCACAGTCATATATTTTCATCATATCCCTAGGTTAAATGATATTATATATGGGTTAAATGTCTCTAATATTTTCTAAAAAATTTATTTAATATGTTTCTACTATAATATTAAGATAAATTAATTAGACAAATTGAAAACAGAATTTATAACAAAGCATGTAATTTATTAATGTTTATCCATTCCCTTTAGTATCACCAATGCACCTAGCACATTTATGAGGTTAATGAATCATGTCTAATGTTCATATATTATAAAATTTGTGGTAATTCACTTTGATGATATTTTGGTGTATAGTATAACTTTATAATTACACATAGATCACTTAAGAAAAGTCCTAGAGGTTTTAGGAAAAGAAATTTTGATTGAAAATGTAAAAAAGTGTGAATTTTTTCTTGATTAAATTGTTTTACTTTTATTTTTTTGGTAAGAGATGATGGATTTAAGGTAGATATTGAGAAGATATATTATATTTAATAGGGAACAACTCCCACCTCTGTAGAACATGATTGAATTTTGTAACACCCCATGATTTTATGAGAATTATTCTTTTTAATCCCTTTGATGTATTTTTTTGAACTCTTCACCAAGATTAGCTTGCGTTATACGCAACACCATATTAGCTTGTACGATATGCAACACTATTCTTGGCTTGTGATGCACACAATTTCAAGTTCCTTTGAATAAAATTCATTTTACACAACACCAAGTATAGATTTTGATCAATGTATAACTGAACTATATTTTTAATATGTTATAAACAAAACCAAAATAATCTTTCCCTACACACAACCCTGACTTGTCTTGCATTACACGCAAGAGCGACCCTCCTCAATAGCGTGTGTTGTACGCAATACTGAGTTTCTTTAAACAATGATATATTATTATAATATTATTATGAACTAGACGTTATGAATAGTATTAACCACATCCTAAATTTTATAACATTATAATTCATCATACACATTTTCTAGAATGAGGTATGAGAACAAAATCAATTTTTCGAATAAAAGAAGTATTATTCAAAAAATGCAGTTTGCCGCCTTTTGATGCATCACCCAATTTAGTGTAATTTTTGACAGGTTTATAAGTTAAATTTTAAAAAATAAACTTCTTATTTTGAATCAGGATATAAAAATTTACATTGGACAATTTTTTGATATTTTTCTGACAACATTCTTATTTTGATGAATAGTAAAAATAAGCTAAATTTTACTTAAGAACAACTTTTTCCATCCAGATAATTTATATGGTTAAATAATAAAATTTAATGGTTTTAAAGTATAAATATAATATATTTTTACCATTTAATATAATTCAATTCGTTATCATTAATTTTACATTGATTTCATATGTAAAAACATTTCAATCTTTTACAATGTTTTAACTTTTAAAACATGTTTTCTTAAAAACATGATTAATTTTAAATTAAATAATGAAACTTCTATGTTCTTAATTTATAGAAATGGATTTCATATTTGAATTAATTGAATCCAAATTATGTTAAAAGGTTACTTTTATTTTTTTAATATTATGAATAGTAACTACGGTAATTTTTATATAATACAGTTAAAGGTAAATCGGGTAATTAATGGTAAAAATAAGATTATAAAATTTCCATAACACCTGAAAAAAATTTATTCGATGAATAAAAGTCGACCCATATCACCTAAGGGTAGGAATAGATTCATTTCATGGACTTTTGACCAATAAAATGATGTAATTATTATTAAAACAAAAGAAAGTGACAACATGTCACTCTCTTATATCTTATAAGTGTAATCATTTTAATTTAGTGATAAACCTCATAAAACTTAGAATATAAATATTATATAGAATTTTAATAAAATTATCTACATCATGTGGATTTATTATTAATTTTTAATGATTAAATAATTATAATTAATGGAGACACAATAGTGATGTAGAAATTATTTTATTGATTGAAATATCAAATAATTGGTTTTAGAAATATTAAAATAAATATTATATGAACCATTTAATGTCCTCCATGAATTTTCCAGATAAATATGAAATTTTAGGAACCTATTAAATACTTTGGTTCCAATATATTTTCTGTTTTTATTTTATTTAAATTCAAATAAATGAATAGTGTCAAAATTTACACTATTGGTATTTTATTAAAATAAAATATTATTAAATTATTTAAAAATCACAAAAGTATTTAAAATTTACAAATTGAAAATTATATGGTCGGAAATATAATAAAGTATCCAATTATGGAAAATTTAAATCATATAAGTATGTTTTTATAACAATTTAAAATTTAGAATATTATTACCACAAATAAAATTAAATAGATTAAATAAGGATAAATCAAAATGATAAGTTTTAAAATAAACTTAAAACATGTCTAAATGTTATTTGTTGATGAGATTACAACCATATACCATCTATTTTATAAATTGAGTCATTTTTTGAGGTTTTTATGTGGGGGTTTTATTTATTATAAATTAATATTTTTTAGGTTTCCAAAAGTTCCCCTCTCCTCCCTTATAAAAGAGAACCTCCTCACTCTCCTCTTCACAACATTTTGAGCCTTAAAGCTTGGACAAAACCTTTCCATTTCTCTTCTACACTTATCTACAAACCTACTAGAGGTCCTGGTCTTCTTCAAAGACAAACTTTAGCACCCTAAGATGAGGTTAAGAAGACGTGCATCGAAGAAGAGGTAATATCCTTTACCGATTCATTCAAACTTATTTCTTCTCCTAATTAGTCTATATGAGTTGTTTCATTATTAATTAATAAATCCAGTATCACTTGTACACTAATATTTTATTATGAATATTAAACAAACATATTCTATCTTCTATCCATCCTATGAAAAAGAAATCAAATCACTACACGTGCGTACGTACTGCTTACCGTCTCCGCGCCGTGGTGTAATCTTTTATTTCATCACTAACATACTTGGATGGGTATAAGGATGGAAGAAATAAATATATATGATTATTGTAAATTAATATTGATTCTGAAATATTTTACAACACACACTTCAATATATTTCCACAATCATGGGAATGATATCATCGCTTGTGCGTAAGTACGGCCTACTATCACCAGGATGTGATGTGACTCGTTCTACATGATCTTCATTGAATAATGATTATATAAATGAATTGAATGAATAAATATGATATATATTACACTAATACTATTCATTAAATGATGTATCTATAACTTAAAAAGAGTAATAAGAATTTATTCGACAAAACACGCATAAGAACATAAAGTAATGAACACCCGAATAACAAGTAGCAATGAAATATTACTAATAAGAATATAAGAATATGACCATATATTATTTCATAACAATGTATATAATTCTGTAATAAGTCAATGAAATTATTGAAATCATTATATAGGAGGTTCATATATGTACAAATCCTATCATACTTAAGGTAAGGGATAATTTTTCAATCTCATTTTTATCCAAGATTACTTATACGTAAGTATTTAATGGGGTTATATTTATCATCCATGTCCGTGTTTTATAAGAATGTTTTTATAAGGTGTTTACGATTATTCCATGTATTTTTAAATTCATGTTTACCCCCTTTTAATTTTACTATATTGTATGGGATGAATCTTTCTTTTGTTTACCATACGAGGTACTTTTTGACTTTTTCGAAAAAAGTACAAGAAGAATGGTTTTTTTAAATTATACAGCATGAATGGATTTTTATGATTTCATATAACATTATTTCCATGAATCTTAATTTAAAAGTTTTCAAGTTCATTTTCAATTAACTTCTTTTAGTTTAAAATTGTATGACAAGTTGAGAAAGGAAAAATGTTTTTGAAGTAGAAATGATATTTTCTTCAAGAATGGAGTTAAAGTGTTTTATCAAAATTATTTTCCATCTAAGATAATATAGGGTTCTGTTTCTATCCCTATTATTACATTTATTTGATTATGTAATGATGGAATTATTTTTATGAAGTCCTTTTATCTTATATGGATTATGTGATGATGACATGATGTTTAAGAATCCCATTTTTATTACATGGGTTATGCTATGATGTATGATTTATGATTTTGTGGCACACATAATAATGGTTTAATTATGAGATGGGTGGGACTTATATCTCCCCCCAATGCATTGGGTAAATATTTATATCTCATGAGATAAATATGGATGGAATGACAAGTGAATATGGCTCAATAATACAGGGCTGGAACGAAAAGTAAACCCGGTTCAGTAATGGACTTTGTCCACTATGATGGTCTTAGCAGCAATGCCTTGGCTACAATTGAAATAATAACATGTGCTTAATGGTTTCCACAATTACATGTTTTATTCCCATTCAATTTTATCACGGTTAATGTTATTTTATGATCTATTCCTTATGAATAGCCAAGATTTATGTCATTACTCATGATTTTGATGTTTTATGTTCATGTTCTTACGTTCAAATTCTTAGGGATTGTTTTATGTTCTGCATGTTTACCCTTACTGAGCATTTGAGCTCACCCTTTTTATTTTTTCTTTTCACCTGGATATAATGAAAGGTTTTAGGTAAGAAAACCAAAGGGGAATATCTTTATTGGAGATTTTGAAGATCTTTCACCATGATTAGAAGATTATGATCCGAGATTCCAATGACACTAAACTAATACGGTCTTTGGGCGTTTGTTTTTGTCATTTATTAAGTATTTTAAAAAAGTAATGTAATTACTATGTACTTCAAGCTTTGGGTATCTACAGTTGGTATCAGAGCGAAAGTTTAGTTAACCATTGTAAACTAGGATGCGAAAACATTAGTGAAATCCCTAGAGATATTTATAAGGTATGTCTAGGGATGTCTCTAAGGTTAAGTATAAGTATAGGTTATAGTCCTAGAATTACGGTAATAATCTTAGAATTAAACCTAAAATGTTATATATTGAAGGTAATCACCCTTTATTATGTTGTTTTCCTAGCATGAATTTTTCCTCTCGCACTATTCTTTTTGGGTTTTAGACGATGGCTAAAACCTGAAGGAACTGTGTTGATCAATGTAATGGAAAATGCAATGATTTTCCTACTAAACAAACCATTATTATGGGAGATGGAGTGAAAAATATTATTTCTATAATTTCAAAAGATATGAATAATTATGGAATTCCCAATGAGCAGAGAAAGGAATAATATTCTATTGAGTCCTTCATGAGGAAAAATCCACCTTCTTTCAATGGGTCTTATGATCCACTTATTTCTGAGTAATCGATCAGTACCATTGAAAAGATATTTCCCATTCTTCATTGTTCAGAACCAGAAAAAGTCATTTTAGTTGTTTACCATTTAGAAGTTGAAGCATACTAATGGTGGACTCTAATTAATAATACCAGTCCCTAAGATGAAATTGAATCCATGGAATGTGATGACTTCATGAAATTGTTTTTCAATAAGTCATCCCTCGTATTCTTCAAACAAAGATGGAAAATGAGTTCCTTGAGCTTAAGCAAATGGATGATGAATCTGTTGGTATATAAGAGGTGAATTTTGAAAGGCTTGAAAGGTATGCATCTAGATTTATCATCCAACCAAAAAGTAAAGTTGATCGATTCTTCAGTGGATTAAAACCAAGTCTTCGAAGGGAATTATCTATAAGAGACTTTAGTAGCTACGAAGAAATTGTTTTTTGTGCTGTCAAGGTAGAACTGGAAGTTGTTGTTACATATCCATCTCATGGTTTTGACAAGAAATGAAAGATGGAGTTAAAGAAAAATATGAAAACTATGGTGAAAAGAATACAAAGGTTTCATTATGTTCAAAGTGTCGAAAGAATAATGGTGGAGATTGTCTTAAAGGGACCAGATAATGTTTTAAGTATGGAAAAAAGTTCATCGAGTAGCTGAGTGCTAATGTAATGGGAAAAAGGTATCTAATGATGTGAATAGAGAAAAGACTACAGAGAATGCACCACCAACACTTCAATGCTACAAGTGTAGGGAAATGGGGCATTATGGTAACCAATGCCATAATCCAAGGGTTAATGATGATCAACATCAACAACCTCTTAAGGAAAAGGACAAAGGGAAGTCACATGAAATAACTATTGGTGATGTTGAATATGAAAATGAAGTGGTGGAATGATTAAGTGTTTATGTAACGGGATTCCAAAATAGTGTTGTGGAATCTCATTTTTAGTATTGTGGAATATTGGAATATCTATGTATTGGTTTATTATGGTTTTCAATAATTGTATGGTACCGATAACCATGAAAAGTGATTGAAATATTTTTGGAATGTAGATGATATGAGCATAGTGATGGGATAAAGGGATAATGATATGTTTAATAGTATTAATGAGATCATGATTGATAAAAGGACAATGTGATATCATGGTTTTATTATATAGAATTTTTGGTATATTTGGTGTATGGAAAGGGTTAATTTTGAAGGAATTAATGTTGTCACTAAGGTTATATGGTAATTTATGAGGATACATGATGAAGTCCTTCAAATGTTTGGAATGTGACCAACAAGATATATCTTATGATATATGTGGGGATAAATGATGATATTGACATGTTTGTTATATGACCTTTCTAAGAATTGTTTTCTTTATACTATGATCTTGGACAAAATTATATTGGATAAGCCTAAATATTGGAATGGATTAGGTTAGACATCATATAGTATTATTTAAGGCTAGAATTATTTCAATATTATTGGTGGAATGTTATAATAGTATAGTTCTAGAAAAAATAAAACCTGCAGGATGGGCAACAATCCGTTGAGTCGGACAAGGTTGTGGGAATCAAACCAAACACTGAAGTGTGATAGGCCTTTATCACCTACCAGTGGCCTACAGGAAGTCCCTGGTTATTAGAAACAAGTTTTATTTTATTATGCGGTATGATAGATGAAGTATAAGTCCATTTTTGGAACCACATATGATTAATATCCCCATATATGGACTTATGTATATTTAATAACTTTTGATAACAATTTTTTTGAGATAGATGGAATAACCAATCATTCTATGTCATGATCTGCTAATACTTCAAGAATGAAAAATTTAACTTCGTTACATTAAATAAGAGATGAAGTGGAAATTTTTCCTAGAATGACCAACAATGATATTACAATAAAATCAAGCAAGTATCCTTATGCAAAAATTCATCAAATTTAGGTAAATGATCTTGAAAACCCAAAATGTTGTCCCAGAACCCTCATATCCGATGAATCATATGGTACCTTAGATCATCACAAATTTATGGCTTTGTTATTGTTGGCTTTTTCATAGCCATTTTCTCATCCACTCTTCATCAGAACATGATGATTAGATTTCTCTTTTATATCTATATTTTCACCTATGTTCACCTATGTGTAAACCCAGTGATATGTTAATTTGGGTAACCATTACATTTCTTAATTTACATTTTAAAATTATGTTTTAGTATTCCTTTTTATAATGTGGATTTCTATTAAATAAACTTTCAAGTAGTAAACAGTTTATAACACCGATGAATTTCCAGGGCGAAATTCATTTTAAGGAGGGTAGAATGTAACACACTGAGATTTTATGAGAATTATTCTTTTTAATTTCTTTGATGTCTTTTTTTTAATGCTTTACCAAGATTATCTTTCACTATATGCAACACCATATTAGCCTATAGTATACGCAACACTATTCTGGGCTTGTGATGCACACAATTTCATGTTATTTCGAATAAAATTCATTTTACACAACACCATGTATAGATTTTGATAAATGTATAACTGAACTATATTTTTAATATTTTATACGAAACACCAAATGAAGCTTTCCATAAATGCAACCCTGACTTGGCTTGCATTACACGCAAGAGTGACCTTCCTCAATAGCGTGTGTTGTAAGCAATACCGAGATTCCCTAAACAATGATATATTGTTATAATATTATTATGAACTAGCCGTTATGAATAGTATTAATCGAATTTTAAATTTTATAATGTTATAATTCGTCATACACATTTTCTTGAATGATTTATGAGAACAAAATCAATTTTTCGAACAAAAGAAGTATTTTTCAAAAAATGCAGTTTTACTGCCTTTTGATTGTGCACCCATATTAAATATAATTTTGACAACTTTATAAGTTAAATTTTACAAAATAAACTTCTTATTTTAAATCAGGATATAAAAATTACGTTGGATAATGTTTTGATATTTTTCTGAAAAAGTTCTTATTTTGATAAATAGTAAAAACACGCTAAATTTTACATAAAAACAACTTTTTTCATCAAGATAATTTATATGGTTAAATAATAAAATTTAATGGTTATGAAGTATAAATAGAATATATTTTTACCCTTTAATATAATTCAAGTCATTATAATTAATTTTACATTGAAATCATATGTAAAAACATTTTAATCTTTTGCAATGTTTTGACTTTTAAAACTCGTATTCTTAACAACAAGGTTAATTTTAAAATAATTAATGCAACTTCTATGTTTGGAATTTGTAAAAATGTATTTCATATAGGAATTAAGTGTGTCCAAATTATGTTAATAGGTTAATTTTAATTTTTTTACATTATGAATTGTAACTACGGTAATTTTTATTTACTATAGTTAAAGATAAATTGGGTAATTAAGGGTAAAAATAAGATTATAAAATTACCATAACACCTGCCAAAATTAGCTTGGATGAATACAAGTCGACCCATATCACGTAAGGGTCGGAATAGATTCATTTCATGGACTTTTGACCATGAAAATGATGTAATTATTATTAAATCCATAGAAAGTGACAACACGTCACTCTCTTATATCATATAAGTGTAATAATTTTAATTTAGTGATAAACCTCATAAAACTTCGAATATAAACAGTCTCTAGAAATTTAATAAAATTATATACATCATGTGAATTTATTTATAATTTTTAGGGATTAAATAATTATCATCAATGGTGACACAATAGTGATGTAGATATTATTTTATCGATTGAAATATAAAATAAATGGTTTTAAAAATATTAAAATAAATATTATATGAACTATTTAATGTTATACACGAATTTTATAGATAAATATGTCATTTTAGGAACCTATTAAATATTTTGTTTTGAATATATACTCTGTTTGTATTTTATTTAAATTTAAATAAATGAATATTGTAAAAATTTACACTATTGGTATTTTATAAAAATAACATATTTTTAAATTATTAAAAAATCACCAAAATATTTAATTATTAAAAATTGAAAATTATATGGTCAGAAAGATAAAAAAGTATCCAATTATGGGAAATTGAAAACATATAAGTATGTATTTATAACAATTTAAAATTTAGAATATTATTACGACAAATAAAATTAAATAGATTAAATAAGGATAAATCAAAATGATAAGGTTTAAAATAAACATAAAACTTGTATAAATGTTATTGGTTAATGAGATTACAAACCTATCTCATCTCATATTCTAATTGAGTCATTTGTGGTGGTTTTTAGGTGGGGTTTGAATTTATTATAAATCAATATTTTTTAGGTTTCCAAAGGCGCCCCTCTCCTCCCTTGTAAAAGGGAACCTCCTCCCCCTACTATTCACAACATTTTTAGCCTTCAAGCTTGGACAAAACATGTAAATTTCTCTTCTAAAGTTCCCTAGAAACCTACTAGTGGTCCTGGTCTTCTTCAAAGACCAACTTTAGCACCCGAAGAGGAGGTTAAGAAGAGGCGTGTCGATGAAGAGGTAATATCCTTTACCGATTCTTTCAAACTTATTTCTTATTATACTTCTTCTATATGAGATGTTTCATTATTAATTAATAACTCCAGTATCACTTGTATACTGATATGTTATTATGAATATGAAACATCCATATTATATCTTCTATCCATCCTATGAAAAAAATGAAATCACCACGCGTGCGTACGTACAACTTACAGTCTCCACGCCGTGGTGTAATCTTTTATTTCATCACCTACATACTTGGATGGGTATAGAGATGGAAGAAATAACTATATATGATTATTGTAAAGTGATATTTATTCTGAAATATTATACACAATACACTTAAATACAATTCCACAATCATGGGAATGATATCATCGCTCGTGCGTACATACAGCCTACCATCTCCAGATGTGATGCGACTCATTATACATGAAATTCATTGAATAATGATTTCATAAATGAATTGAATGAATAAATATGATATATATTACACTAATACCATTCAGTAAATTATGTATCTATAACCTGAAAAGAGGAATAAGAATTTATTTGAAAAAATATGCATAAGAACATAAAGCAGTGAACATCCAAATAACAAGAAGCAATGAAATATTACTAATAAGAGGATAAGAATATGACTATATATGATATCATAACAGTGAATATGATTCGGTAATAAGTCAATGACATTATTTAAATCATTATATAGGAGTTTCAGATACATACAACTCATATCGGACCTAAAGTAAGGGATAAATTTTCAATCTCATTTTTATCTGAGATTGCTTATACGTAAGTATTTACTAGGGTTATACTTATCATCCATGTCCGTGTTTTATAAGAATTTTTTCATAAAGAGTTTAATATTATTCCATGTATGTTTTAATTCATGTTTACCCCTTTTGAATTTTCTTATGTCGTATGGAATTAATCATTCTTTTATTTACCATACGAAGTACATTTTGACTTTTCCAGCAAAAGTACAAGAAGAATGTTTTTTTAACTTATACGATATGAATGAATTTTTATGATTTAATAGAACATTATTTCCATGAAGTTTCCCTTTCATATTTTCATGTTTATTTTGAATTAACTTATTTTAGTGTAAAATTTAATGGCTTTTTGAGAAAGGAAAAATGTTTTTGAAGTAGAAAGGTTATTTTCCTCAAGAATGGAGGTCAAGTGTTTTATCAAAATTATTTTCCATCTAAGATAATATAGGGTTATATTTCTATCCCTATTGTTACATTTATTTGATTATGTGATGATTGAATTATTTTTATAAATTCCTTTTATCTTATATGGATTATTTGATGATGGAATGATGTTTAAGAATCCAACTTTTATTACACGGGTTATGCTATGATGTATGATTTATGATTTTGTGGCACACATAAGAATGGTTTCATCATGAGATAGGTGGGACCTATATCTCCCTCCAATTAATTGGGTAAAGATTTATATCTCTTGATATAGACATGGTAGGAACAACAAGTGAATCTGGTTTAGTAATACAGGGCTGGAACAACATGTAAACCCGGTTCAGTAATGGACTTTTTCCACTATGATGGTCATGGTAGAAATTCCTTGGCTACTATAGAAATCATAACTTGTGATTAATGGTTTCCACAATTAAATGTTTTATTCCCATGCTATTTTATCATGGTTAATGTTCCTTTATGATCTATGTCTTATTCACTACCAATATTTATGTCATTACTCCTGATTTTGATGTTTTATGTTCATGTTCTTATGTTCAAATGTTTTGGGATTGTTTTGTGTTCTCCATGTTTACCCTTACTAAGCATTTGAGCTCACCCTTTTTATGTTTTCTTTTCCCCGGGATATAAATAAAGGTTTTAGGTAAGAAAACCAAAGGGGGAGATCTTTATGGGAGATGTTAAAGATCTTTCACCATGATTAGGAGATTATGATCCGAGTTTCCAAAGTCACTGAACTAATACGGTCTTTGGGCATCTGTTTTTGTCATGTATTATTTATTAAGTAAAAGTAATCTAATTACTATGTACATCATGCTTTGGGTCTCTACAAATTTTTCATGGGTTTTTTAGTTTTGATAGGATATTTGTGAAATAAATCATCACACTAATGGTACCTTTGAATGTATCAGAAAAGATGAATGTTCCTCTAAAATGGTGGACAACCCAAGATAAGGATGTCTAATTACTCAAAGATAGACTCACCCACACCCCATGATTTCTCTCCTAGGCTTTGGTAAGACTATTGAAATTTAATGTAATGCAAGCGGTATATGAATAAGAGCAGTACTAATGAAAAAAGATAATACTATTGATTTAGTTAGTGAGAAATTAAATGGCCCAACTCTAAACTATTATACATATGATAAAGAGTTGTATAAATTGTTTATAGTACTAGAATCATGTAATCATTATCATTAGACAAAATAATTTGTGATCTATTTTGAGAAAGTGTATCTAAAATACCTTAGTATCCAACATAAACTAAATGGATACATACTAGATGGATGGAATTCATTGAATCATTTCTATATTTAATCAAGAATAAAAAGTTTAAAGAAAATAATATGAATGATTCAATTTCATAATGATATTCTATTTTATCCTTGGTGGACTCTATGATCCTTAGTCTTGAAAACATTAGGGATTTATATTCTGATGATAGCGATTTTGGTGAACATTATGGTCATTGTAAACCTAGGGTTAGTTGGGAAAAGTTCTGTTAACATGATGTATTCTTATTCTAAATTTATAAGATTTATATTTTCAATTTCTCTATATATTTAATTTTACTAATGGAGTAACATTATAATTGAAAATTGGGACATTTTGGTGTTTCAAAATATCTATGTGTTCTTAGTGGGAATTTTTCTTATCCTAGGTTGTCTGGAGATGTTGAAAAATTTATGGGAATGTGAATTGGCTACTATAAAGACAAATTGGAACTGAACCCACATGGAGTATAATTTCCACTCCAAATACCCAACGCCCCTTGGGAGGATATATCAATGGATATAATTGTTGGGTAAAAAAGTTCCAAGAGTGGGAGAGATTCCATTTTTTTCATAGTGGATCAGTTTTACAAAATGAAAGTTTTTATTCCATGTCACAAAAAAGATAACGCCACTAACATTCCAACGATTTTCTTTGAGGCAGTAGTCAAAATACATGAAATTCCTAGGATTATTGTGTTAGATAGAGGGAAAAAATTCCTCAATTACTTCTGAAATACCATGTGGAGAAAACTGGGTACAAAGTTACTATTATCTACTACTTACCATCCAAAACCCAATGGGAAAATTGAGGTGGTGAATCAAACACTATCATCCCTTTTGTGAACAATTGTAAACATGAATCTCAAGAATTGGGAGTAGTGTCTGCCACATGTGGAATTCGCATATAACAGGGCCAAGCAGTCAATTACTCAATATTATATATTTAAAGTTATTTATGACTTTTAATTCCTTTATCCAAATTGATATAGTTTGTTTTATAATGTAGGAATCCAAAAATATGGATGTGAAAGGGCATGAAAAATTAATCAAGAAACTCTATGAAATGGAAAGGGAAAATATCGAGCGAATGACGCAGGAATACATTGATCATGAAAACAGGGGTCACAAGAATGTTTCTTTCAAGCCTGATGAATTATTTTGGATTCATATATGAAATGATATCTTTTTGGAAAAGAAGAAATAAAAACTCATGTAACAAAGAGACATGCCTTTCCAAGTGATTGAGAATATTGAAAATAATACTAATAGGATATCTTTTCTAGGTGAGTATGTTGTAAGTTCTACTATTAATGTTTCTGATATTTTCCTTTGTTGGGTGTAGAGGACAAATACTCAAGGATGACTCATTTTCAAGTGGGGGAGGAAGATGAGAACGATGTAGAAGAAACCAAGTTGATAGTTCTTGACGAGGAATTATATTTTCAAGGACAAATGACATAAGGGAGATTAAAGAGGTTTAATTCTATAATGGGTTCCCATCTCACTTCATTAAAGTACCAATGAATATCACATTTATTGGATGAAGAAAATGGGCCTATTATCTCACTTATTCAAGCCAAAAAATGATGATTAAAGTGTGGCCCACATAGTAGCACACATTTTGGAAGCCTTTACCACATGGAGAATTCTAAAGTAGTATATCTAGACACCAAAGTCAAATTTGTTGGGCTACGCACTCAATGTTAAATCTGGTGGGATATAGTTGGAAGGTTATGTGGTACTTTTCAAAAAATTATTTGTTATACATTATCTTTTTGACTTTAAGGGAACAAATTAGGTTTAGCCAATATGATTTTAGGGTAATTTACCCTTTAATATTACATCACCACTTGGATATAAATAGGCACCCTCATAGAACTTTTATGGAATTCAACATTCAAATAGATAATTTTTTCTTTTTTTCTCTCCATTGTGTGAGGATCATTCCAATTTTACCCTTTCTCTTATACATCCTTGCATTGTCAATATACATGTTATATTGGTGATCCAAGAACATAAAGACCCCAATTTTGTGCCTCAACACAAGTGCGTTGTTGTGTGGATTGGCCATCACATCCCTCCTTTGAATGTGTTTTCTATGTAGTAGGTAACACCTCATATAGCATTGGTTGACTACTTATTTCTACTATCCAAACCCAACATCATCCACTTAGCCCTAAAATATATCTATCATCTTCCACCATACGTTGTGAATATAGGAAAACCCTTAGTGCCTCACATCAATGCTAAAAACGCTAAACCCAACAAAAAACCATAAAAACTGTAAAAACCATTAATACCCATTAAAAAAATCCCCAAAACCCTAAATTCCCAAAAAACTCCTAAGACCATAAAAATAATAAAAAACCATAAAATCCTTAAAAACCCTAAAAACCCTAAAAACCCTAAAATACCCTAAATAATCCAATAAGTCCCCCAAAACACCATAAACACCCAAATACCTAAAAAAAATTTAAAAACCATAAGACCCCTAAAAACATTAAAAAACCTGGAAATAATCCTAATAAACCTAAAACCCCTAATACACTAAAAAACCTTATCAAATCCTATAAAAAACTAAAAACCCTTTAAAACCACAAAATCCATAAAAAATTAAAAACAATAAAAACCTATAAAAATACATGAAAATACCTTATGACCCTAAATCCCTTAAAAACCTCTAAAACTCTAAAAAATCCCAAATAATCCCAAGAAAACCATAAAACACCTAAAACCCTTAAAATCTTTAAAAAACCTAAAAACTCCAATGAATTATAAAAACCCTAAGAAAACTTAAAGACCATAAAACCCGTAAAAACCACAAAACCCCCTAAAACCAATAAAAGACCCTAGAAAACCCTAAAAACACTAAACGAAACTAAGGACCCTAAAAGACCCTAAAAAACCAAAAAATCCCTAAAAATCATAAATGATCCTAAAAATATAAAAAATATAAATAACCCCTAAAATATAAGAAACCCTAAAAATATTAAATACTATAATGTACCTCTTAAACCTTCAAATCCCCTAAAAATACTAAAATAATGAAATTACTAAAAAAACCTAAAAACTCTTGAGTGCCCTATAAACATTAAAATGACACTAAAAGTCCTAAAAATCCATAAAAATAATAAAATCCCCTAAAAACCTTGAAAACTAATAAAACCCAAAAAACAACTAATAACTCTAAAATCCCATGATCTTCTTGGTATGAATACGTTTAATGCTAGAAATGCTACTATGGACTGGTTGTTGTTTTTCTGGAATGCGATGAAGCTTGTGGGTTGGAATTTGGTGTTGTTGGTTCTATGGTGCATGTGGTGGACCTTCTTGGTAGGGGGGTGTTGGATACTGGTTTTTGTGAATAAGGAGGATGGTTGATGTATGAATGCGAGCTCTGGTTACTGGGGGTTTTGTGCTTTTGGTGCTGATGGTTATGTGCTGTTGGTGGTAGCTCGTTTTGGTGTGAAAGTGTTTGTTACTGGTTTTTGGGAGTTTGGTTGTTGGTCGTTGTTTGGTGGTGAGCTGCTGAATACTGGTGAAGGTGAGGCTTGTGATTTTGATGTCTGTGGTTCTGTGGTGTTGAATGCTGGTGGTTCTGTGATGTTGGATGCTGGTGGTTCTAGATGTTGGATGTTGCTGAGATGGGAGATGCTGAAGGTGATGTGCTTGCATTACTACTGGTTGCTGATTGGATAGGAGATGATGTCAGAGATGTTCCGGTTTTTCTTCATCTTGTGTGTTTTTTTCTTTTTTTTTTGCGGTTCTTGAGCGTGTGTTTTTAAAGGGCTTTTGGGTGTGAGTTGTTTGACCCCTCCCCCTGTCTACAGTGTGTTCATGTCTTTTTTCTAATAAATTTTGGGGGAGTCAGTAATAGCCTGGCCCCGAGCCTTCCTTTCCCTAAAACCCTTAAGACTCTTAAGAATACTAAAAATCCCAAAAATACCACTAAAAGACCTGCAAAACATAAAAATCCCATAATCCCCTAATAAAAGAGATAACCCATAAAATACTTAAAAAACTCAAATACCCTTTAATCCCTAAAAGACCCTAAATAACCCAATAACCCCCCCCCAACACCTTAAAGACTCTAAAACCCCTAAAACCCATAAAAACCCTAAAAATTCCCAAAATAACCTTAAGAAAACCTAAACCACATAAAAACACTATAAGACCCTATGAATTTTGAAAAAAACTATTTAAAAACTAAAAAAACCCTAAAAACTAAAAAATCCATACAATACCACAAAAACCCCTAAAAGCCCTAAAAGCCCTAAAACCCTCCAAAACTCTGAAAAATCCCTAAAATACCTAAATGACCCAAAACCACATAATGATAAAAACACTAAAACCTTTAAAACCCTATGAACTAAAAAGCTTAAACCCCAAGAGATGGTGGCACACTCTCCTGGAATTCTCTCTTGCTCGGCGATTCCTCCAGGCTTTTCCCTGGATCCAGATCGAATATTCAGCGGTGGTTCATTGCTCCTTCATTCTCGGATATGGTATGACCTGGATTTGCTCTTCAGCCTCAAGACGGTGGTGGATTCTGCACTTCGTCAACATCGTCTTCCCCGAGTGCTCTGGACTTCAGACTTCGACACGGCTTTGTTCCATTGCTGGCATGTCTGGCTTTCGACTGCTATAGTGGTCGTGATGCCTTCAGATGTTCTTTCTTGGGTCGAAATCCTCCATCAGCCGTAGATTGAGGTTTTTTTTTCAGATCTAGGGTTTCTGCAGGCGGGTCAACGCAGTCAAAGGGCGCAATTACAAAGCTGGTTGCTTCGTCGTTCATGTTCTTTTCAGAAGGTGTTTCGTTTAGGCGGATGGTGCGACGATCTGGTCTGGCGATGCTGGTCGGGGTCTTCTCGATCTTACATTGCAGAATCTCGTTTCTTCTGTCGGTTCACGAAGAAGCTGCAGGTGCGTGCTCAACATTGTCTATCAGCTTCGCCTTTGCTCCAGTTTTTTGCTGCTTGTTTCGGTCAGACCTTTTGGAATTCCATGTTCTCCTACTTGATTTCGATTCTGAAAGGACGCTGGTTTATGGGTCTGATGAGATGTGTTTGGCGAATTTTGTGGATTGCAATTTTCTGTACTAAGAGGTGTGGAATGCTGAAAGTTGTCTGGTTTGAAGCTCATGACTGCTGGTTGTTAAGATGCGACTGTTCCGAGAATTCTCTGCTTGGTGGCATGCTGGGTTGTGATGATGCTGTGGGTTCTAATTCGAGGTGCTGGTGGCACTGCGCCATTTTCTGTTGTGCTGTTGGTTGTACCTCTTCGTGCGACATGGCGGAGGCTGTAAGGTGTTGGATGCTGGATTTTATGAAATTTGATGATGGCTGCTGTATGGAAGTGCACTCTGCTTGCTGGTTCATAGTGAGGACGTGTGGCTGTTTGGTTTTTGCTGCTGCTATGGATGAGTTTGTTGCTATGCTGCTGGAGTGGAAGTGGGATGCTGGGAGATGTTTGGTGGTCGAAAGAGGTGCTGGCTGTTTGAAAATGAGGATGCTGGTTGCTGGTTTGTTGTGGATGCTGGTTGGCTGGTTGCTGCTGCTGGATGTTGTTTGCTGCTGTAGTCTGAATGCTGGTTGTTGGTTAGCTGTGAGCTACTGGATGCTGGTTAACGCCGGATGTAGTGCGATTAGATGCTGGTACTGGATGGATGTGACATGATGATGCTGCGGTTTTGTCTGTTTTTGTGCCTCTTTCTTTGTTTGTTTTTCTTTCTTTGGTGTAAGTTGTAATGGTTTTTTGGGTGTGGGTCGTTCGACCCCCCCTCCCTTGTCTGCTGTGTTTGTGTCTTTTTGTTTAATAAATTTTGGGGGGTTCCAGGAATATCCTGGACCCGGGCCTTCTTTTCCCAAAACCACATAAAATCCTTGAAAAATCTCTAAAAACTTTAAAAACTCCCAAAAAGTATAAAAAACAAAAAAACATAAAAAACCTTAACAACCCTAAAACCCTTATAAATCATAAAACCCCTATAGGACCCTAGAAAACCCTAAAAACTCTATAAAACCCAAAAATCCATAAAAACCCTAAATGACCATATAAATCCATAAAACTGTGAAAAACCTTAAATCTCTTAAAACCCCAAAAAATTCTCAACAATCCCTAAAATCAAAAAAACACTACAAACATTTAAAAACATAAAATTCCCTTAAAACCCTAAAACCCTAAAAATACCTAAAATCCAAAAAACCCAAAAAAAATACCAAAAATCATAAAAACATTAAAAATTCCCAAAAAACCATAAAGAAATATTTAAAACCATAAACCCCTAAAAACATCAAAAACCATAAAAACCTGAAAACCCCTAAAAACTACTAAAAACTCTAAACCCCCTTAAAACCTCTTAAAAAATTTAAAAACATATAATATTCTTAAAACCCAAAAATCTTTATACCCCTAAAACCCATAAAAACATTGAAGATCCCAAAACCCATCAAAATCCCTAAAAACCCTACAAAACCTAAAAATCATAAAAATCCTTAAAGATCCCTAAAAATGTAAAAAACCCTAAAATATTTTATAGACATGAGAAAAAATTAAAAACCTAAAAACACATAAAACCCCTAAAAACCTAAAAATGTAAAAAACCCTAAAAACCCAAAAAAAACCCATTAAGACCCTTAAAAATACTAAAAATCCCAAAAACCATAAAAGACCCCAAATCCCTAAAAACCCTAAAGACCCAAAAATCACTAAAAACACATATAAATCCTAAAAATCATAAATTACCCTTAAAACCCAAAAAGATCATAAATAATCCAAAAAACCCATTGAACATCCTAAAAACCCTAAAAACCCTAAAAATACCATAAAACTCCCCAAACCATAAAAAACCCTAAAAAGTCCTAGAAAACCCTAAAACACCTAAAACCCTATAAAATGCTAAAACCCCTTTAAAATCCAAATAACCCTAAATCACTAAAAAGGATAAAAACCCTAAAATCCAAAAGCCTCTAAAACAGCTAAAACCCCCTGAAAGCCTTAAAATCTCTAAAACCCATAAAAACTCCATTTTTTTTGAAAAACAGTAAAAAACCTAAATCAACATAAAATACCTTCAAACATTAAAAATCCTAAACCCCCTTAAACCCTTATAATACCATAAAAACCGAAAAAAACTAAACGACCCTAAAACCCTAAAATGCCGCAAAAAAACTAAAACCCCAAAAAATATTGAAAACACTAAAAAACCTAATCAACCCCTAAAAACCAAAAAAACCCTAAAAATTTTAAAAACCCAATTAATACCTCTAAAACTATAAAAATTATAAAAATAATGAAAATCCTAAAAAACCCAAAAAATTACCAAAAACCTGAAAAAAAAATTAAAAAGACACCAAAAACACAGAAAATCTCTCGAAATTAATAAAAAAACCTAAAACCAAAATCAACACTAAAACACCATAAAATTCTTAAAACAATAAAAAAACTAAAAATATTTAAAAACCTTAGAAACCATAAATACCCTGAAAAAATAAAAAACCTCATAAAACCCTAAAAACCTTCAGGACTACTCAAAATCTCTAAAAACCCAAAAAACCAAAAAACTCTAAAAACTACAAAAAAAATCACTAAAAATGTAAAAAACACTAAAAACCCTGAAAATATCTATGAAAACTCTAAAAACCAAAAGACACATAAATCCCCTAAAAACCATAAAAACATTAAACACCATAAAAACCCCCCGAAAACCCTAAAAATCATCACAAACCTTAAAATAGTAAAAATCTAAAAAACCATAAACGACCCCAAAAAATCTAAAAACCCCTAAAAACCCTGAAAAAACAAAAAACCAATAAAATCCTAAAATAAACTAAACAAATAACCTTAAAATCATAAGAGACCCCAAATAACATAAAACCCCCCCCCCCCCCCCCGAAACCTCTTAAAAACACTAAACCACCTAAAAACCCTAAAAACTATAAACCTCTAAAACCCCTATATCAATCATAAAAAATATAAAACCCCTATAAACCCTATAAAATTTTAAAAACCCTTTAAAACTGAAAACCCTTAAAAACATTAAAACCCTAAACCCCTAAAAAGACAAAAAACCCCTAAAACCCTAAAAGTCACAAAAAA
This sequence comes from Viscum album, assembly GCA_963277665.1. Taxonomy (NCBI): domain Eukaryota; kingdom Viridiplantae; phylum Streptophyta; class Magnoliopsida; order Santalales; family Viscaceae; genus Viscum; species Viscum album. The sequence continues at coordinate 124,786,604 of OY728156.1, forward strand.
TAATGAAAAATCCCAAAATAACCCTAAACCCCCAAAAAATCATTAAAGAGCCTTAAAACCCTAAAACTCTAAATATTCTAGAAAACCCTATTAACCCTACAAAAACATAAAACCCCTTAAAAAAATAAAACCACCTAAAAGGCCCTAGAAACAACTAAAAACACTAAAAGACCCCAAAAACTCAAAAAAAATCATAAAAGACTATAAAAACACAAAAAAACTAAAAAAAACAAAAAAATCTAAAAAACTTATAAAATCCCAAAAAAAACAACTAAAAACATTAAATTTTATAAAACAGCACTAAATCTTTAAACCCCATAAATCCCTAAAACACTGAAAATCTGAAAAACCCTAAAAAATCCTAAAAACCATATAAAAACTATTATTTAAAAAAAACCATCTAAACCCTAAAAAACCCTTAAAACCCCTAAAAAAATTTAAATAATATAAATCACTTTAATCCCAAAAAACGTTAAAAAATAAAAAAATAAAAAAATATTAAAATAACTAAAAAATATTTAATTCCCAAAAAAATATTAAAACCCCAAAATCCCTAAAATACACAGAAAACCACTAAAAACCCTCAAAATACCTAAACACCCTAAAAACCCTAAAAAAATAAAAATTCTAAAAACCATAAAAATCCATTAAAATGTAAAAAAACCTAAAAACCCTAAAAAACATTATAAAACCTCTAAAAAAATACATAAAACCTTTAAAACCTAAAAAGGGATAAAAACCCTAAACCCCCCTAAAAACCTTAAGGCCCTTAAAAACACACAAAATTCCAAAAGAAACCCTAATGACCAAAAAATCCTAAAGACCCTAAGAATCCATGAAAACCCTAAAACTCTAAAAAACCCATATCAAATCCTTAAAAATCCTAAAAATCCCTAAAATACTCTTTAAACCTTAAATTACTCAATAAAATTCCCAAAACACCATAAAACCCCAAAAAACGGAAAAACCCAAAAACAATACTAAAAAACATAAAACCTAAAAAATCCCTATAAAACGCTAAAACCCCTTTAAAATCTAAAATCCACTCAAAACACTAAAAACCAAAAAACCCATAAATATACATGAAAACACCTGAAACCCTAAATGACCATAAAAACCAAAAAATAATTAAAAACCCCTAAACCCCCAAAAACCCCTAAAAGAACCTTGAAAACCCTATTCAGTTGAATGACCCTAGAAACCTTGAAAACCCTAAAAGACCATAAAACTCTTAAAACCCTAAAAACACTACAAACTCTTGAAATCCCTTAAAAACCAAAACAACCCTTAAAAATTAAAATATCCCTCTAAAAACATTAAAAATCCAAAAGCACCACTCAAAACCAAAAAAACCCGAAAACCCTAACAAAACAAAAAATCAAAAAAACCCAAAAAAATTCCAAAAAACCCTAAAAACGTAAAAACTTATAAAAACCCTAAAATCCACAAAAAATGAAAATACCTAAAAACCATAAAATCCCATAAAAACACTTAAAATCTACTAAAAATATGAAATCTATTAAAACCCTTAAAAATGTTAAAAATTATAAAAAAAAAATAAAACCCCTAAAAAATAACAATCCTAAACCCCCAAAAAAAACATAAAACCTTAAAATCCTAAATAACCTGAAAACCCATAAAACCATCAAAATCTCTAAAAATCATAAAAACCCTAAAACAAATCCCTAAAAATGCCAACAAAACCCAACAAACCCTTAAAACCCCCAAGAAAACAATAAAAACATTAAAACTCTTAATTTTAAATTTCAAGGAAATTGCATGAAGTATAGAAATAAAATGAATTACAAACAAATCATCCAAAGGTGAAGAAATGATAGTTGCACTAGGAACAAAAGTTCCAATACCAAACCAAGTATAGGAGCACTAAGAAGGAACCCAAAGACCAAACGAACAAGAAAACTATAACTGATCGAGAACCTCAGAACACCCCACTAATCTGTAGCAAGAAGATAAGAAATCACCACCACCAAGCAGGAACAACACCACACCCGCAAACCAGTAGATGACCAGCAACAACGACACTACCGACCATCAGGGAACGAACCTAGAAAGCAGTCAAACCTGAAAAGACAGTGGTAATGGAAATGATCCTAGAACATGCACCCCAAGAAAACCAACATAAAGAACCTAAGAATCACCAAATAAAAAAACCAATGGTCCCACTAAGGAACAACACATTTATCAAAGACATCCCAAAGTAATGACAATATCCCGGACATGGAAAATACACAAATGACAGAAACAAGAAACGCGCACACACACAACCACCCCAACACACACACCCACAAAACATAGACACACACCCCACCCTAACACACGCACACATAGACACATGAAATCATGCACAAAAAACACAACTGTATACACCAGCCAACCCATCAAAACCCCTAAAAACCATAAAAACCAAAAACAATCCTATAAAATCCAAACCACCTAAAAACCATACAAAACCCTATAAAATTCTCAAAATACCTTTAACCTAAAAACCCTCTAAAAACTAAAACCCTAAAACCCCATGAAACCTCATAAAACCTTAAACCCCCCTAAAATCCCTAAAAACTCAAAAAAATCCATAAATAAACCTAAACCCCCCTAAAAATTCTAAAAAAATAGTAAAACCCCTAAAAAATATTGAAAAATTATAAAAAATCATTCAAACCCTAAAAAACCATAAAAAATACTAAAACCCCCTAAAGCCCCTAGAAGACCAAAAACCCCTAGAAATACTAAATGTCTCTAAAAATAAAAAAAATAAAGGCCGAAAAAACATAAAAAACTCTTAAAACCCATAAAAAACATAAGAAAACCTAACCCCCCAAGAACCTAAAACATTAAAAAACATAAAACACCCCTAAAACCCTAAAAACACCTAAAACCCCTTAAACCCCTAAAAAACTAAAAATCCTAAAAAATAAAAAAATTATGAAGACCCTAAAAACATTAAAATACCCCAAAACCCCAAAAAATCCATGAAAACCATAAACACCCTAAAAACCGTTAAAACCCCTAAAAATCATAAAAACATAAAAAAATACTAAAACCCATAAAACTCCAAAAACCCCATAAAAAATTAAAAACTTTAAGAAAATATTCAAAACCCTAAATATAAAAAAACCCAAAAACCCCCAAAAACAAAAAAAAACCCAAATAACTCTAAAAGACCCTTATAACACTCAAAATCCCTAAAAACCTAAAAGCATAAAATCTTAATAAATCCATTAAAATGCATAAAAACAAAAAAATATTGAAACCCTGAAAGACCCTAAAAAAACTTGAAACCAATAAATGTGCCAAGAATAAACCAAACAAAGAAACACCAATAAAGCACCCAATAGACCAAACAAACAAAAAATTTGAAACTGCTTGAGAACCTTATAGAACCCCTCTAGTCAGCAGCAGGAATATAAGAAAACATCAACACCAATCAATCACATCACCACACCTACCAAGCAGTACACAACCAGTAGAAAAGACACTATAGACCATCTGGAAACTAACCTATCAAGTAGCCCAACCTGAAAATCCATCAGCAATAGACAAGATCCCGACAAACATTCATCCATCGTACCAGCAAAAGGAACCCAAAATCTCCCAAGCAACAAGCAAGCAAGCCCATTAAGTAACAACATAGCTAAAGGCCTCAAAGACGACCCAAAGAAACGATAGCAAACTCAACAAGGAGAATCCACAAAAGACATCAACAAGCACACACGCACACACACACCACAACCTGCACACATCCACACACACAGACACACACACACCAACCCATCCCCACACACATAAAACCACTCAACAAAACAAAAATTCCTACACCATCATACACATCAAAACCCGTAAAACTCAAAAAACCATAAAACTCCTAGAAGATATAAAAACCACAAAATAATTATTAAAACCGAAAAATGATCCTAAAAACCCTTAAACCCCAAAAAACCCTATAAAATGCTAAAAATACTTAAAAACCCAAAACCCTAAAAAATACTAAAAACCCTAAACCCCTAAAAATCCACAAAAACATATAAAACCCCATAAAAACTCTTAAAAAATCCCTAAATAACCCTAATAATATTAAAAATTCATAAAAATGATAAAATCTCTGAAACATTCAAAAAAAAACATAAAACCCCAAAAAAACCTAAAAAATCACAAACCCCCCTAAAACCCATAAAAGACAATTGAAAACCACAAAACCCCAAAATGACCCAAAAAACACTAAAATCCTATAAAAATAGCTAAAACCATAAAACATTTTAAAACCATAAACAACCCCTAAAAGCCAATAAAATCCCAAAAAAACTTAAAACCCGAAATACCCCTAAAATCATAAAACCCCCAAAAAACCCTAAAAACATTGAAAAACATATAACCCTAAAAGACTAAAACTTTAAAAAAAAATCCAAAAAAACCCCTAAAAACCATAAAACCCCTGAAAACCTTAAAACCCCACAAAACCATAATACCCATAAAAACCCATAAAAACGCATAAAAACCCAAAAAACCACAAAAACTATAAAACCCATTAAATACCAAAAAATGTTTTAAAAAAATATAATAAACCATAAAAACCCTAAAAAATCAATAAACCCCTAAAAACCCAAAAAACCATACAACCCCTAAAAAATCTAAAAAAACATGAAGATCCCTAAAAACCCCTAAAGCCATAAAAATCCTAACCCCCCTAAAAACCATAAGAATTCCTAAAAAAGACCTAAAATCCCTAAGATCATAAAAACCCCTAAAACCCCTAAAAACCCTATGAAAACATTAAATACTTGAAAACACTTAAAACCCTTAAAAACCTAAAAACACAAAAAACCCTGAAAATCCGAAAAAAAAACCCTAAAATAATTAATACCCTTAAAATGCTGAAAACCCCAATAAAATCCCCTAAAATAACCCAAAAATTACAAAACACTAAAAAAATCATGAATACCCTAAAACACTTTAAACCCATAAAACCTAAAATCCCTTAAAATACACTTTAAATCCCGAAAGACCCTAAATACCTCAATAAAACCCCCAAACCCATTAAACAATCTAAGACCATGAAAATCCCAAAAAACCATAAAACCCCAAAAAACCATAAAAGCCCCAAAAAAATCCTAAAAAATAGAACCACCTAAAACCCTATTAAATGATTGAAAACTTTTAAATCCCAAAACCCCTTAAAAATACAAAAAACCCTTATTCCATTAAAAATGTACAAAAACCCCTAAAACCCTTAAAAACTATGAATATCCCTAAATAACACTAAAACTCCCAAAATTTATTTAAAAATAACTAAAACCCCAAAAAACATCTAAAAATTATGAACGTCCCTAAAACCTCTAAAAACTATAGAATCCCTAAAAACCTTAAAAACCATAAAATCCCATAAACCCCTTAAAAGACCCTAGAAAACCCTAAAAACTAAATGATCATAAAACTCACAAAAACCATAAATGTACATAAGAAACCCTAAAAACCCTAAAAACCCAAAACACTAAAACTCTTAAAAACCATAAAAAGCCTAAATATCCCCTGAAAACTAAAAAACCCTTAAAAGGTTAAACCCCGAAAATACCCCAAAAACCCAAAAACCCCTAAAAAACCTAAAAACACTGAAAATATTAAAAAATTATAAAAAATACGGAAGACCCTAAAAACCTAAAATCATTTAAAAGACCCTAAGTCCCACTAAAAACCACTAAATCCCTTAATAACCACAAAAACAATAAAAACCATAAAAAACCAAAAACTCTTAAAAACCCACTAAAGCACTAATAACTCTTTAATCCCCAAAAACATTAAAAAACGTTAAAACCCTTAGAACCCATAAAACACCTAGAAAACCAAAAACAAACAGTGAAACCCCTTAAAAAACTAAAAAACACTCAATATCCCTAAAAACCTAAAAAACCCTAAAAACCATAAAAATCCAAAAAAAAATGTAAAACCCCCTAAAAATATGAAAACCCATAAGAACACTAGAAAAAACATATAATCCTTAAAACCCCTTTAAACCCCTAAAATATCTTAAATCCTTAAAATACCCTAAATAACCATATAAAAAACCCCAAACCCCATAAAACCCTAAACACCCTAAACCCCTAAAAAATAATAAATCCCCTAAAAACCCTAAAACAACCCTATAAAAACCATAAAACCCATAAAAACCCAAAACATTAAAATAATCCTAAAAACCCAAAAACCCCTAAAAAATAATATAAAACCCTATGAAGCGCTAAAAATACATTTAAAACCCAACCCCCTAAAAACACTAAAAACCCTAAAACCCCCTAAAAAGCCACGAACACCCTAAAACCCTAAAACCCTAAAACTCTAAAAAATCCAAAAATAACCCTAAAACGCCAAAAATGATTTAAAAGGCCAAAATGTCCTTAAAATCCAAAAACCCTAAAATCCCTAAAAGAGTATAAATCACCATAAAAAACCTAAAACCGATAAAAACTATTAAAGACCATAAAACCCTTTAAAACCTAAAAAGCCTTGAAAACATTAGAAAATGAAAAATATCCCTAAAAAACACTAAAAACTATAAAAAACCTTAAATCACCTAAATAAATTAAATAACTGAAAAATCATTTAAATCTCTAAAACACAAAAAATGCAACAACCCCTCAAAATCCTAAAAACCCTCATACTATCTAAACCCACAAAAATTCTAAAAAATCGTTAAAAATACCTTAAAATGTCAAAAACCCTAAAAAATGAAATCCCTAAGAAAACAATAAAAATGTAAAAACACATAAAACCCATAAAAAACCTAATAAATGATAAACACTCTAAAAACCCTAAATACCATTATGACCCTTGAAAACACTAAAAATTTCAAAAGAACCACTCAAATACCCCCCAAACCCTAAAAACCCATGAGAACCCTAAAACACCAAAACCCCCATAACATAACAAAAAAACCATAATAATATTCAAATAACCTTCAAACCCTAAATGAACCTAAATAACCCAATAAACCCCCCAAAACCCCTTAGACACTCTAAAACCCCAAAAAATTCTATAATCCAAAAATACCCTAAAAACACTAAAACAATCCTTAAAAACCCTAAAACCCCGATAAAATGATAAAAAGCTGTTTAATACCCCCATAACCCTAAAAACACTAAATAACCCATAAAAACTATGAAAACCCCTAAAACCCTAAAACTCCCAAAACCCCTAAAAACATTAAAAATTCCCTAAATAGCCCTAAAATGCCCTAAAGATCCATAAAAATCCCTATGAACCAAAAAACCTTTAACACCCCCTAAAACTCCTAAAAGAACCTAAAAACACTAAAAACACAAGAGAACCCAAAAAATGAAAAAATACTAAAAGATCATAAAAACCCTAAAAAATCTTAAAAAGCCTAAAAAATTAAACTACACCTAAAACCCCATGAAACCACAAAAATATTAATAAAGAAAAAAATGATAAAAAAATAAAAACCCCTAAAAACTATAATAACCATAAAAATCAAAAAAACAGAATAATAAACATGAAAACCATAACAAATTCAAAAAGAAACAAAAACCCTAAAACCATTGAAAACTATAAAACCCCTAAAAACCATAAAATATTCTAAAAACCCTAAAACCCCTAAAAACCCTAAAACCAACTAAAACCTCTAACATACCTAAAGATGTTTAAAAAAACTCTAAAAAACCTTATAATCCCAAAAAAATAAAAAACACCAAAAACCCAATAAAAACATAAAAACCATAAAAAAAACTAAAACATAAAGAAAACCCCTAAAACCCTCAAAATATATAAAACCTCAAAAACCCCTAAAAAATCCTAAAAAACATCTAAAAATTCTTACAAATGTAAAAAAACCTAAATTCTTTGAAATCCCCTAAGAAAACCTAAAAAAATAAAAAAACATAAAACCCTTAAAAAACATAAAAATCTATAAAACCCCTAAAAACCATAAAAATCATACAAATAATTAAGAGCCTTAAAAACAAAAATATTCCAAAAAAACACTAAAAGACCCCACAATACCTAAAAACCTAAAAAATGACCAAAAATAATAATTACCCATAAATATCCTAAAAAACCCTAAATGTCTATTAAAACCCTACAAGATCCTAAATAACCCAATAAAAACCCCCAAACCCCTTAAACAAACTAAAACTCCTAAAAAAATAAAACCCCTAAAAACCATTAATACCCATAAAAAAACTTATATCCTTAAAAAACCCTATAAAACTCTATAAACCCTTTAAAACCAAAGAAACATAAAAGACACAAAAACCCTAAAAATCCATAAAAATCCATGAAAATCCTTAAAACCCTAAAAACCCTAAAAGCACCTAAAAACACTAAAAAATTATACTATAACCCTAAAAACATGAAAAAATACTTATAAAACACAGACACCCCAAAAAATCTCCAAACAATTCAAAAAACCCTAAAAAAATAAAAAACACTAAAACATTGAAAACCCCTAAAATCCTCTAAAAACCCTAAAATAGCCAAGAAACCCATAAAACATTAAACTATGCTAAAAACACTAAAAAATATAAATTACTATAAAAAACCGAAAAACCCTAAAAACTGTTGAAACCCCTAAAAACATAAACATACCCTATAAACTGAAAACAACTAAAAATATTAAAAAAACTAAAATACCCATAAAACGCTAAAAACAACCAAAAACCCAAAAACACTAAAAATCCTAAAAACCCTTAAAAAAATACAAAAACACCTAAAAACCCTAGAAACATTAAAAATACCCTAAAAATGATAGAAACCACTAAATACCATCAAATCCTCTAAAACCATAAAAAACCCAAAAACCCCATAAAAACCCTAAAACCGCACTAAAAACTCCCAAACCCATAAAACCTATAAAAATTTTAATAACTCCTAAAAAACATAAAATCCTTGAAAAAATATAAAACAATAAAAACCCAAAAAACTATAAAATCTCTAAATATCATAAAAAACTATGAGACCCCATAAAAACCCTCAAAATCAATGGAAACCCTAAAAACCCTAAAACTATTAAAATCCAAAAAAATACTTAAAATTAATAAATATACAAAAAACCCTACAAAAATGTAAAATGAATAAAAACCCTTAAAACATAAGAAGATTAAAACCCATAAAAACCTAACAAAATCAAAAAACCTAAAACATCCTAAAAATCCTAAAATCCATTAATTCCTTTAAAAACACTCAAAGAACCAAAATAAACCCTAAAGAACCAAAAACCAAAACCCCCCTAAAACCCTAAATACACTAAATACCCATAATAATCCTAAAAAACCCTAAACCCCCATTAAATACCCTTTAACCCCCAAACCCCCCAAATAACCCAAAAAATCTCTCAAACCCCCTTAACATGCTAAAACCCCAAAAAACCCAAAAAAACCAAAAAACCCCCAAACCCCCCCAAAAAACCCTAAAAAAATCCCCACAAATACAAAAAACCCAATAAAGCATTATAAATCACTAAAAACTTATTTAAAACCATAAACCCCTAAAACCACTAAAACCCTAGAAACCCCATAAAGACAAAAAAACCCTTAAAACCTGAAAACCCCTAAAACCCACTAAAAACTCTGAACAAATCATAAACAAACCTAAAAACTCTAAAAATCCTTAACAATTCATTAAAACTCTAGTATATCAAAAAATTATAAAAACGCTAAACCCCTAAAAACGTTAAAAATCATAAAAACCTTAAAACCCATAAAAACCCCCAAAACCCTTCAAAGACCCTAGAAAACCCTAAAAAAATTAAACATCCCATAAAACCATAAAAACCTCTAAAATTCCATAAAACACCCAAAACCACAAAAACACTTTAACACACATAAAAAATTAAAAAATCCCTAAAAACACAAAAAAAAACATAAAATGTTAAAAAAACTAAAATACCCGTAAAACCATATGAACCCATAAAACCCTAAAAGATATAAAAATAATTAAAAATCCCAAAACCCACTGAAAGCCATAAAACCCCATAAAAACCATAGAATCCACTAGAAACCTATAAAATCATAAATTGAAAAAAAACTCTACGAACCCTTAAAACCAATAAATACATTAAAAAACTCTAAAAACCATAAAAACTCAAAGAAACCCTAAAAATCCAAAAACCTAATGTGGATCATACAAGACATGGGAATAATGGGGTTGAAGGCAGACTTAATGAGAAGGGTGGATTGTACAGTATTTCCCAAGACCAATTTCAAGGATTTAATAGACCAATGAAAAGGGAGACAACCAAGGGGATTATGTATGGTGGAATGTGCATGATTTCACAAGGCCCATTGTGTGGAATTAGTGACCATTTAAAAGGAAGTGGACAAAGAGGATGAAGTATGCCTTACATGGATTAATCATGAATATCCATGGGGAGGGCCAACCACATTCATTATGGAAGCATCCATGCCTACATTTAAATTAATTAAGGCCCAAACATGATTTTGAAGAGCCGACCCCTGATGTGCTATGAATTTAAAGCCCACACTATCATGGAATCTTTAAAGTCAAACGTGGTGGGATAGTTGTCTTTACTATCCAAAAGGGTGTGTCACTTGTCTCTTAAATTCATGGCCATGTTCCAAAATCATCAGAAGCATCATTTAGGGATTTTGAATTGTGGAAACTTGTTGTTAATGTTTTTTATCTCTTATAGGCTATAAAAAGCCACCCCTTATACACTTTGGACATCATGAATGAAGTTAATGTGATTATAGTGAGTTTTATTTGAAACATTTTTGTTCTTTCTTAATTCTTGACTTATCAAAGTATTAGTTATCCTTTGTGGCATATTTTGGATAGAGTTATGAGAGACATGTTCTCTTTGGGTACTACCATAACCATTTTCCCCATATTTATAGTTTTTACTATCTTCACACCACATTTCACTTGTTTTTGTGTGGATATCTAGGTGATAAACATGTGAAAATTGAACAAGGTTCATAGGAAACTTTCTAGAGGTTATTGGTTCATGTGTAATTTGGTATCAGATCCCAATTTCAATAAAGTATATTGTTTCTTTCATATCTCTTCTTATATATTTGTTTCTATTTTAATCAGGTCAACCTCAACTATGTTCTATTTTATTCTTCACATACAAACATAATTTATTAGTCATTTTGGACATATAGTACATTATTCTTGTAGTTGAGAAACTCATTATTATTCTCTATTCAGAATCATAAATATCTAATCTATAAAGCAAGATATACTATGGGTTTAAATTTTCAATGATATTTTCATTTTTAAAACTTTTTATCTATCACTTTGAATCAATTTTCTGATTCAAGTTATTCCTTCTCTTGCATTTAAATATTAAAAATTCAACTTTTTTATACTATATTTATTTAAAAAAAGTGCGTAAGAATAAAAAATAAAGAAAAAGAGTCTAAAAAACGTTTCAAAATTTATAATTCTACATCCTATTGTCATTTTTCTTCATCCATTTTCTTACCCTTTCTACATTTTTTCCTCTTCAATCCATTTTTAATTTTATCTTTAAATTCTATTTCAATATTTACACATTTAAACAATCCTTTATATTTGTTGAAATTGAGTAAGAACACTATAGGTATCAAGTGTAGAGGTAAAAGGAAAGACTGTATATTTTATTAAAAATACAAATTTTTCTGAAATATGAGTGAACAAATTATTTTGTGTGTAAACACATGACTAAGTGTGTGAGGTCCATATTCCATTATATTCAAATTTTGTTTTTGGATTCCTAAATTGTGGAAGTGTGTGAAACCAATGAAATTGAAATTAATATGTTCATTAGAGATGTAAAAAAATCCAAAGGATATATATGAGGAGAGATGAATTCCAATCCACATAGAATTCTACGGAACCACCAAGGTGGTAGGTCATTGAAGAAAAGTTGATGAGGAGATTGTTGAAGACATTGAGTTGATTTCCTAGGAGGAGGAGTTGGATTTTCAAGTCCTGATGATGTGAGGGATGTTAAAGAGGTGGAATGCTATAATGGGAACCCATATCACTTCATTAAAGGCCCAATATATCTTTCCTTACATGGATGGAAAAAATCATCCTATTATCTCACTTATTCAATCCAAAACAAGAAGTTAAATCTTATCCCACATTGTTGCATGAATTTTGTAAGCCTTTCCCACATATATAATTATATAATGTATTTTTTGGAAACCAAAGTCAGATATGGTGGGCTATAGTCGTAAAGTTATGTTCCACTTTTCCAAAAAAATATTTGGTAGAATTTATCTTTTTTACTTTAATGGAACAAAGTAGGTTTATCCCTTATGAGTTTAGGGTATTATAACCTTTATTATTGTATCGCATCATGGATATCAATATCTACCCCAATGTCACTTGTATATATTTCAAGATTTTAATTGAGAGCATATGATTTGTTTCTCTCTATTTTTTGAGGTTCGTTCCTATTTTTTCCCTTACTCTTGCTCATTATTTTCTTATCAATATACAAGTTAGATTTGTGATGCAATATCATAATGCCCCTAAATTCTGTGCCTCAACACAAGTGTGTAGTTGTGTGGATTGGCCAATAAATACCTCCCTTGATATTTTTATCTATGTAGTTGGTCACGCTTCATATATAATTGGTTGACTACTTTGTTCTACTATCCAAACCCATCATTTTCCACTTAGACCTAAACCACAGCCATCATCTTCTTCCCTATGATGTGAATATCGGGCCACCTTAAGTGTATTTCATCATTTTGAATCAGTTCTTTAGTTGACACATTATGCATCTATCACCTTTTTTCTATTACATTTATCTATTACACTTCTTATCATTCCTTATTACATAGTTAAAAAAATAAAGATACCCCTTTTATTTTAAAACCACCAGAATTGGACTATGTTTTACCATATTCAAATATTTTACATTGAACCAATTATTCATCCATTTTCATTTCACATTTAATTCACTATACATGATTTGTGCTTGAAAAAAAAATCAACATCTCTCAACTCATCATATTTTTATTTTCAAAACTAAACACATCCATTCTTTGAGATATCTCAGAAACAAAATCATCTTACTCTCCATTCATCATATTGTGCATTAAAATAATAATAAAAAATATTTTGGGGATATTTGACAAAAAGGGGATACAATTTCTTCTTTGTGCATTATATTATTATCACTTTCCATTTCCAAAAATAATAGTCTCTATATTTTTACATCATCTCCATATCATTTTTGTCTCATATTGTAATTAATTATTATTATATTTCACAATCAAGAAAAAACCCCTTTATTACACCCATCCAACATTTCCCACTGTTTACCTATATTTTATACCCTCTTTTCTACCCTATACTATTTCGTAACCCTTTACCACACAAAAAGGATATGTTAAACCACCCCCTACAAAATATTAATTTTTTAATAATTGGTGGCACAAGATTTCCAAAAATTAGATTTCATAAGATCGTTGTATTGGAATTGAGTTTTGAGAGTGCAGATAAATAAGAAAAAAATACTCATGAGTGGATATACTTCTATGCATGAGTCTGTGTATCTTCTGTGTGTGAGTGTGTATCCTTATATGTGTGAGTGTGTATGTCTTTCATGTGTGGGTGTGTATGATTATGTGTGTGATCATATACATCTTGTGTGTGTGAGTGTGTATATATTGTGTGTGTTTGTGTCTTCACATGTGTTAGTGTGTGTGTGTATCATTGTGTGTGTTTCTACCATTTTGTGTTTGTGTTTTTATTACATATTATGGGAGAAGATCGTGGAAGAATAATTTATAATGAAACTAATGAATGAAGTTGAATTATATCTCCAACACCAGATGCTATGATACTCCAAATTAAAGATTTATTAATCCTTTTTGGAAATATTATTTATAGGAATTTGGAGGTTCTACATGCAAGGATTGACATCTCAGAGAATCATCAAAGCTTAAGGATGATCCATGATACCCACAGCGAACATTGGCACCACATCACCCCCACATCATAGAAGAGTAGATTTATATCTTTGATGAAGATTTTAGGATATCAAACAAAGGCATTTGAGGTTCCAACAACCTAGAGAAGTCCAACGGAGACCACTTGAGGATGACATCCTTGAAAATATTAAGGTGATGGTCCCTTTTTATTAAGGGAAACTTGATCTTGAAGCATACATGGAATGTGAGATGTGGATCGATCATGTCTTATCCTATCATACTTATTATGAGTAGAAAATGGTAAAACTCATAGACCATGAATTATTTGACTATGAATTAATATCAAGGGATCAAGTTTAAAATGAGAGGTCCTTATATGGATCAAATCTTATCCATACTTGGGAAGACATAATGTTTTCCATAAGGAACTGATTTGTTCCCTCACACTACCATATAGATCTCTACAAAATGCTTCAAAACCTTGAACAATATAGTAATATTGTTAAATATTAACACAAGGAGATGAGAATTTACATGATTTGAGGAAACATTGAGGTAGATCAAAAGGAAAACATGGTGTGGTTCGTACATGGGATCAATACGAAGATTTCCAATCTAGTAGAGATGTACCACTATATGAAGATAAAATATATGATCCACCAAACCACCAATATCAAACAACAAATCAAAATTAGTAGAAACATGAAGAAACCCACTACCCCTTTCACTCTATGGAGAAATTCAAGTGAGGATATTAGAGAACCGTCAATTGAAAAAGAGGTTATTAGTCTTAAAAGTGATAAGGTAATTATTCTCCCTAAGAAGCCTACTATTGAGACTAACCAAACAAGAAATCAGTATGTTTTATTTTTAAAATGTCAAGGAAGGGGTCATGTCGCTAGTGAATTACAAAACTATCACATAATGACCATTAAAAAGTAAAGATAATGAAATTCAAATATAGAGAGCTCATTTGAGGAATAAGAGTAATCCCCAAAAACTGATAATTCAAAATTTGTATAATATGGTGAGATTCTTGTATCTTGAAGAGTTATATGTGAAAAAATCCTTTGGAGAGTAGGAGTAGTGGGATAAAAATTTCTATACACTGTTCAAGATCCGTGTTAGGGTATGTAGTGTTATTATTGATGGAGGAAGCTGTAAGAACATAGCGAACACCGAGTTTGTGGAGAAGTTGGGACTTCAAACATTGAAGCATCAGCATCCTTATTAATTTCAATTATTGAATGATTATGGAGATATGAGGTTGAAAAATATGTGAAGGTATTGTTTTCCATTGATAAATACAAGAATAAGGTATTTTGAGATGTTTTTCTTATAAGGGAATTCCATTTTTTGGGTCAACCATGGAAGTACGATCGACATGTTAATCAATTTAGGTTCTTGAACTATCACTATTTTGTACTATGGGGGGAGTTATACCCCTCAACCCTATTTACCAAAAAAAAAAATTATACAATCAAGTTTTTATATAAAAAAAGTGTGATGAGTAAAAAAGAAAGAAAATGAAAAAGGAGAGAATCCGGGAAAAGGATAAAATGAGGGAAGAAAATAAATATAGAGAAAAGAAAAATTAAGAGGGAAAAAATTGGGAGGATAGAAATGTGTGATGTTGGGAAAAATTATTGATGTTAAGGAATATTAGATTTCTTATCAAAAAAATTTATTAATTATGTACAAATATGAGATTTTGAACACTAATGACTTAACATATCCTTTACTACAAGATTTTGAGTATTTTTTGCAAGAATTTGATGATGTGTTTCTTCAATAAGTGGCACCTGATTTCCACCCATTATAGGTATTTAAAAACAAACTGAAATCATACCTAGATAATCTCTACCAAACCTACATTCATATCACACCAACCCAAATGAGACAAAATACATTCAATGTAAGTTCATGATTTTTTTCATATGGGCTATATCATAGAGATACATAGTCCCCGTGTTACACTAATGAATTTGGATCCCAAGAACGATGGAGCATGGAGAATTTTCATTGACTGAAGATCTATCAATAACATCATAGTCAGGTATCTTAATCATATCCCCATGTTAGATTATATACAAGATGAGTTAAATGTCTCAAATATTTTCACAAAAATTGATTTAAGAAGTGTCTACCATCATATCAAGACGAAAGAAGTAGATGAGTGAAAAACTGCATTTAATATAAAATATGGATTTTAATAATGGTTACTCGTGTCCTTTGTTCTCACCATTACACCTAGCACATTTATGAGGTTAATGAATCTTGTATTACATGAATATATATTAAAATTTGAGTTAGTTTACATGGTTTGTATTTTGGTGTATATTAGGACTTTACAAGAACATGTAGATCACTAAATAGAAGTCTTATAGGTGTTTAAACATATTTTTTTGGAAACATTAAAAAATGTGAATTTTTTACTTGATAATATTATTTTCCTGGGATTTTTTGTAAGCGGTGATTGAGTTCAGGTAGATATTTAGAAGATTAAGTCTATTCTTGAGTGGTCAACTCTCACCTCTTTCATATAGGTAATATATTTCCATGGGATTTTTAGTTCTTATTGGATATTTTTAAAGGGATTCAGTACACTAGAAGTGCCTCTGATTGAGTTAAAAAATAATAACATTACTTTAAAATAAGTGTTAGTTTAAGAGAAGGATTTCCATGAACTCGAAGAGAGACTCACCCACACACCCATTCTTTCTCTCCCATACATTGTTTAAAGCTTTGATATAGAATTTTATGTAAATGAAATTGGAATAGTAGGAGTACACATTGAATAACGTAAGATTATTGCTTTAATTTTTGAGAAGTTAAATGGCCCAACTCTAAACTATGCTACAAATGATAATGATTTTTATTCATTTTTTAGAGTAATGAAAACATGGTAGTATTAAATTTTTTCTAAATAAATTATGATCATTATGATCATGAGGCTCTTATATACCTTAGTATCCAATATAAATTAAATAGGAGACATTCTAGATAGCTAATATCTATTCATTCATTTTCATATGTCATTAAGCATAAAAAGGGTAAATAAAATATTGTGGTTGATGGAATTTCATAAATATATTATTTTTCTAACATTTATAGATTCTAAACTCATTATTGTTTAATACATTAAGGATATATATTCCACTGATATAGGTTTTAGTGAATTATATGTTAATCGTTAACCTAGATTTAGTTGGGAAAATATCTATTTACCAATTGGATTCTTATTCTATATTTATAAGGATTATATTCCCAATTTCTTTATCCATTTAACTTTACTAAATAAGTTACATTATGGTGGTTTAATGGTACATTTTGGTGTTGGAAAATATACATGTGTTATTAGTGAGCATTTTTATTGGCATTGGATGTCTAGAGATATTGAAAAGTTTGTGGGAAAGTTAATTTTCTACCATAATGACAAATCAAAACTGAACCCACATGGATTATATCTTTCTCTACAAATACCCAATGCCCCATGGGCGGAAATATCAATGGAATTTATTATAGAGTTACAATGGAAAAAGAGGGGGAGAGATTCTATTTTGGTTTTGGGGGATTAGTTTTGTAAAATGGAACATCTTATTTCATATCACAAAAAAATTATTCCACTAACATTACAAATACTTTCTTCAGAAAATTGTGAAACTCCATGGAATTCCAAGGATTATAGTGTCAGATAGAGATAAAAAATTCATCAATTAATTTTTCAAGTAATTATTAAGATAATTGGGTAAAAGTTTACCACTATCCAATACTTTTCATCTAAAACCTAATTGGAAAATAGAGGTGGTGAATTCGACACATTCATCCCTTTTGTGGAAATTTGTTAAGAAGAATCTCAAGGATTGGGAGGAGATTTTTCCACATGTATAATTCTCATATAATAAGGACAATGATTCAACCACTCAATATTTTCTACTTGAAAATTTTGATAGATATAACACCCCTATCCCTGTTGATATAATCACTTTTCCTATGTAGGAATAAACTAAAATTGATGAAAAATTGAATTAAAAATTCATCAATAAACTTAATAAAATGGTAATGAAAAATATTGACTTAATGGCACCGAAATATGTTGATCGTGCAAATAAGGGACATAATTTTTTTTAGCTCAGTGACTTAGTCTGGATTCATATGCTGTAGGAGAGATTTATCAAAAATTAGAAATTAAAACACATTACATTAGGGGATAGACTATTCTTAGTGCTCAAGATGATTAACCACAATTCTTACAAGATAAATTTTCCATGTGAATATGGTGTATGTTCCATTTTCAATATTTCTGATCTTTCTACTAATTTAAACTTAGTGGATGGAGATTCGGGGGAAAATACTTTCAAATAGGAGGAGTATGATGAGAACCATGTCGAAGACACTAAGTCTATTTACTGGGTGGAGGAGAAGTATTTTCAATACCCGATGTCATGAGAGAGATTATACAGAATTAATGTTATAATGGGCATTCATATCACTTCCTTAATAGACCAATGAATATATCCTTGCATTGATGGAGAAAATGGACCTATTAACTTACTTATTCAGGTACAAACATGATGTTTAATTCTTAGTCTACATATTTTACATAATTTTGGAAGTCTTGTCCATATAGAGAATTATAAACTGGAATCTTTGGACACCAAAGTCAAATCCAGATGGCCAGTCACTCAAAGAAAAATCTTGTGGTCTATAGTTGGAATGTTATGTGATAATTTTCCAAAAAGTATTTTCTAGACTTTATACTTTTAACTTTAAGTTAACAATGTTTTCTTAGCCTTTATAACATTAGGGTATTATACCTATGACTATTTTATCACCCCTTGGCTATAAATGGCCACCCCCATGTCAGTTGTAAGACATTTAAGATTATAATTAAGAGCTTATTCTTTGTTTATATACATTTTTTTTAGGATATTTCCTATTTTCCCCAATGATCTTGTGTATTCTTACCTTGTCAATCTAAAATTTATATTTTTTATCCTTGATTTTAAATCCCTGAATTCCATGCTTTAACCCAAGTTTATTGTTACATGGATTGGCTATCACATCCCTCCCTTGAGTGTGTTGTCTAAGTAGTAAGTCATGCTTCATATATATTGGGTTTAATAATTGATTATACTATATAAACTCATCATCCACCACTTTTACCTATACTATATCCATCATCCACCACCCTAAGTCATGATGATCCGGACACACTATGCATCTCACATCAATAAGAGGAGTTCTCTAGTTTTCATGAGTCACCAATTCTAGGAAATCAACCACAATGGAGGCAAGAAAATGATTTTTGAGGATTAAAGTTGATGATCCCTTAATTCTAAGATAATAATGGCCTCAAAACATAATTGGAATTTATATTAAAGGTTGAAAAGGTTTTTGGTTTACCAACTATTTAGAAGAAAAAATTGAAGGTGGCAGCTATGGAATTCACTAACTATGCTAGTATTTTTTAGGACAAACTAAAAGTTATTTTATGATGATGTGGATAAAGTCCCATCTATACTTGAGAGGTAATGAAAGTGGAAATGTGTAAGAGGCTCATTTATATCCAGTATTTTCATGATTTATTCATCAAGTTGCAGCATTTAAAACAAGGATCCATTACTATTGATGAGTACCATAAAGAGATAGAGATCATCATGATTTTGGTCCAAAATTTTTAAGGAGTGAGAGGCCAGAATTGTATGGGTTTTCAATGGCCTCAACCACGACATTCAGGACATAGTGTGCATGCACCACTATTTAGATATGGAGGATTGTCTTTACATGGATACTAAAGTGGAGAGTAAAGTAAAAGAAAAAATGATTCAACCTATATCTTAGGGTAAGGTTTAAAAACATTATTTAAAGTTAAATGATTCCAAAGCACAATATCTTTTAAGGGGTCAAATAAAATATTCAAAAGAGTTATCAAGCCAAAACCATTATTTTTTGAATCTAGTGGTAAAATTAAGAGTAAGTTTATTTCTAAATAACATGATATAAAATGTTTTAAATTTCATGAATTTTGATATTTTTCCTATATGATTGAGATGATCATACTTTTAGATCAAATAAAAGATGAAATACCACAATTTTAAGAGTGTCAGGATGTGGAAATATAGAGCCTCGTACCTGGAGAAATGTTTGTGGAAGGGTGTGCTTTGAGTGATCAACCAAAAAGAGATAATGATCATGATAAAAGAGAGAATATTTTTTCTAATAGATTCCTCTTCAATGGTAAGGTATGTATTATGATCATCGATAGGTGTAGTTTCACTATCATAGAAAGTGGTTTGATGGTTGATAAATTTGGATTAGCTTTGAAGAATCATTCTTGGACTTATAAGTTGCAATGGTTAAATAAATCTATGGATATTAAAGTGATCAGGAAATCACAAGTTTCTTTTTATATTAAAAAGTGTAAGGAAAAGGTGATATGTGTTGTTTTTACCATGCATCATAATTAGATATTTTTGTGAAGGACCTTCAAATTTGATAGGAGGGACACACATGATAGATGCACCAACTGAAAATATTTTGAGTACAATAAGAAGGTTGTTGTACTGAAACCCTTTTGGACTTTGAAATATTTGAGAGACCATGTGAGGATTGAATGTTATAGTGAGAAGAGAGAAAAAAAATAGAGATAATATTGGAAAAATCAAGAGTGTAAAACGTGTGTTGAGTGACATCAAAAGAAACAAGGGAAAGAAAAGAGTTGAAAACAAGAGTGAAAATAATTGTTAAAATGATATTTTTGATGCAAAACTGAGTTTGTTTTTTGGGAAAAAATATATAGAGAGATATTTAGAGGGGTATTAAACTCTTATGCTTCTATTTATGGGGTAATATTTTACTAATAACTCGATTTACCCATTAATGAAATCTAGTGTTGTGTCATTATTGTAGGAATTTGGTCATGTTCTTACAGAGGAAATTCAGATGGATTACCTCTCTTATTGGGTATCAATCACCATATAGACTTCCTACTAGGAGAAAAAAATTATAATTTAACATGTTATCAGGCTAATCGAGAGGATAGTTGAAAAATCCAATGACAAGTGGAAAAATTCATAAGGTATTTTTTCAAGAGATCATAAGTCCTTATGCGGTGCTGGTAATTATTCTCCTAGAAAAAGATGGTAAGTGGAGAATGTTTATTGATTATCAATATATTAAAAAAATAATGGTAAATTAATTCTATCCCATACCTCTTTTTGATGATATTACAAATGAACTCCGTAGCGATTGATTGTTTACTAAAATTTCCCAATCGAGTGGATACCATGAAATTAGATTGAAATATGGAGATGAATGAAAACCCACATTAAAACTACGTTTGGGTTGTATGAATGGATAGTTATGCCTTTTGGGATAACTATTTCCTCAATTAAATTTTCGAACTTAATGAATCATGTTTTCTATCCATTCATTTTGAAACTTGGGGTGGTTTATTTTGATGGAATCCTTGTTTATGCTAAGAGTCTTGATGAACATCATAAACATTTGAAACATGTTTTTTATATTTTAAGGAAAATTTATGTTTTCTAAAAACATATAGAAATGTAAATTTTTTAAAAATCAGTTTTTACTCGGTCTTGTAGTAGGAGTTGATGGAATAAGGTTCATTAAAGAAAAGGTGAATGTGATTTGGGACTGGCCAACACTGAATAATTTCAATGAGGTGAGGATCTCCATGGGCATTCATGTTTTTATTGATGGTTCATGAGGGACTTTAGACCGTTGATGTATCGTTTAATGAGTTGGTCAAGAAACGAGTGAGATTAATGTGGGAAAAATATCAAGAATATTCCTACTCTATACTCAAAGGTAAGTTGAACAATTCCCCTCCCTTTATTCTTCCTGATTTTTATAAAGTATTTTAGGTTGAGTGTGATGGATATGTAATATGAATTGGAGTTGTTTTAATGAAATATTCTAACCCTATAACTTACTTTACTGAGAAGATTAATGATGATGCATTGAACTAACCTAAATTTGATAAGGAATTGTATTCCCTCAAAATAACATTGGAAAATTGGTGACATTACTTGCAGGAAAGGGAATTTGTGACTCATTCAGATCATGAAACCCTAAAATTTCATAAGTGACAATTAAATTTGAATAGGTGACATGAAAGATGTATTGAATCCATTTAAAAATTTTCATATTTCATTATGAATAAAAAAAAGAAAAGAAATTTTTTTCTTTAATTTTTTTTCTATGAGATACTCTCTTATCACTTCAATGCATGATAAAATACTTGGTTTTGAAATGTTGAAATGCATGTATGAGATTGATGTTGATTTTTCTAAAATTTTAGATTTGTGTGGAAAACATGAATATTTTTATTTTTAAATACATAATGGGTTTATTTTTAGAAATTTAATTTGTGTGTTCTATCTTATTCAATGTGTGAATTTATTTTTTGAGAAACTCATGTTGGTGGATTAATGTGGAAATTTGGGATTGAGATAACTTTGGCCTTGATTTGTGAACATTTTTATTGGCCTCAGATACTTAGGGATGTGGGTAGTTTTTTTATAAGTTGTATTCTGTGTAAAAATGAAATGTAAAAAAGTGATTCCACATGGATTATACACCCCTTTTCTTATTTCATCTCATCCTTGGGTAGACATATCTATAGAATTTGTGCTCAGATTTCCAAGATCACAATCATGTAATGATAAATCTTCATGGTGGTGGATAATTTTAGTAAAATGGATAATTTTATTTCTTATTATAAAACCAATGACAAAACTCATATCACTGATTTTTTTTCAAGGAAATTATGAGGTTTCTTGGATTAATCAAGAGCATTGTGAGTGATAGGGATGCCAAAATACTTAATCACTTTTGGAGGACATTGTGTAACAAACTTGGAACCAAAATTTTTTTATCCACCACTACACAACCAAAAATGGATGTTCAAACTGAGGTGGCCAATATAAAACTTTACACATTTTTGCATTCCATCCATAGAAAAAATTTGAAACATTGGGAATGATGCTTACCTCAAATTGAATTTTTTTTATAAATGAGCGGTTCACTACACCACTAACTCATGAACATTAGAAGTTGTGTATTGTTTTTACCAATTTAATACAGTAGATATTTTTTATTTACCTACTAATAAATTGTCTAATATTTATAGTGAAAAAAACCTGAAGTCTTTCGAAGGAGTTTCATAGAATGGAAATGGAAAAAATTGAGCAGAAGAATGAAAAAGTGGCGAAACATACAAACAAAGGTTAGTGGGAAATGGTGTTTGAACATGGAGAATGGGTATGGGTACACATGGGTAAGGAGAGGTTACCAGAGAAAAAAAAATAAAAACTTCATCCATAAGGATTTAGTCCTTTTCCAAGTATTAGATAAGATCAATGATAATTCCTACAAGAATGAGTTACTTAGTAGGTACGGAAATGTTATCGACACCTTAAATAATGCTGATATGTCTCCCTTTGAATTTTCTGATTCAAGGATGAATCCTTTTGAGAAGGGAGGATATTATAAGGATCTTTTCAAACATAGGAATTGTTGGTTTTAAAGAGAACTTGGTGAGGAATGAAAAATTCTCCTGATTTCATAAGATCTATTGCAATGAATCGATGGCTTAATGAAAAGGGAGCGGACCATGAGGGTGAAGGAGGGTGGAATGAGCATGATTTCACCAGAATCACTATGAGGAATTGGGGTCCCAATGACAAGGGAGCTGACAAAGAGATTAAAGGAGGCCTTGCATGGATTAATTATGAATATACATGGGGAGGCCCAATACCCTTGCTTGGGGAAGCATAATGGCCAATATTTACATTAATTAAGGCCCAAACATGATTTTAAAGACCCAATCCATGGTGTGATATGAATTTCATGACCAACACATCATGGGAGCTTCCATGTAAAATGTGGTAGGAAAGATGAATTTACTTTCCAAAAGGGTGTGCTACTGGTCTCTTAAAGTCATGGGCATTTTTCAAAATCATCAAAAGCATCATTTAGGCTTTTTTACTTGTGGAAACTAGGTGTTAGAGTTTTTTATCACTATTTGGTTTCAAATAGTCACCCATTTTACACTTTGGACCTCATGAATGAAGTTGATGTTATTATGGTGAGTTTTTCTTGTAACCAATGTGTTATTTATTAATTCTAAACTTATAAAAGGATTGGTAATACTTTATGGCTCCTTGTGGTGATAAATTTTAGATTCTAGTTCTCTTTGGGTTTTAACTTGACCATTTTCCCCCATACTTCTCATTTTTACTATTCATCCACCTCATTTCACTTATTTTCTTGTGGGGATCTAGGTTCTCAACACGTGAACTTTGAATAATGTTCATAGGACACTTACAAGAGGGTCTCAGATCACATATCAAAACCATAAAAACCTTAAAACCCTCCAAAAAAACCCTAATTATCCTCAAAATCCATAAAAACACTAAAAACCCCTAAAACCATAAAAATACCAAAAAATAATAAAAAACAAAAAAAATTAAAAAACCATAAAACATAAAAAACCCATAAAAAAACATAAAATCCTAAAAAACATAAAACCAATAAAAATATAAAAATTTATAAAAACCTTAATAAACCCTAAAACCCATTAAGAATCTTAAAAACACTAAAAATCCCAAAAAACATCCCTTAAAGACACCAAACCCCCTAAAAACCCTAAACCCAAAAAAACCATAAGAACATTGAAACCCCATAAGTATCCTAAAAATATCTAAAATTCCCTTAAACACTAAAAGTCACTAAATAACAAAATAAATATCCCAAAACATCTTAAAGACTATAAAACTCCTAAACACCCTAAACACCCATAAAACCCCTAAAACCCCTAAAACCCCTAAAATAATCCTAAAAACTAAAACCCCTAAAAATCCAATAAAATGCTAAAAACTTTCTCCCTAAAAACACTAAAAACCACAAAACCCTTAAAAACTCTAAAACCATCAAAAACCAGCTAAAAATTCTGAAAATCTCTAAAAATACTTAAACAATCCTAAAACCACTAAAAACCTTAAAAATCCCTAAAACCCCTAAAAACTCTAAAAAATTATAAAAATTACTAAAAAAAAAAAAAACCATAAAAACCCTAAAAAACGAAAAAACCCTAAACCCCCCTAAAACCCATAAAAGACCTTACAAAACCCCAAAAACACTAAACAATAATGAAATCCATAAACCCCTAAAAGACCATAAAAAAATAAATACCCAAAACACTAAAAACTATTAGAAAACCTAAAAAACAAATCCTAAAAACCCTAAATACATTAAAAAAACAAAATACTGATAATAAACTAAAAACAACTAAAAATCATAAAAACACTAAAAACCCTAAAACCCATAAAAAATCCCCAAAAACCTAAAAACCCTAAAAACATTAAAAATACCCTAAAACCCTAAATAACCCCAAGTAAAATAAAAACATAAAAACCCATAAGACCTAGTAAAAAATCCTAAAAACCAATAAATCTTTAAAAACCCAAAAACCCCTAAAAACGTTAAAAGAACTCTAAATAAGAATAAATACCCTAAAAACTAAAAAACACTTAACACCCTAAAAATAAAAAAAACCTAAAACCCCCAAAAATACACCAATATCCCTAAAAACCATAAAACCACTAAAAACCATAAAAATCCTATAAAAATCCCTAAAAACATAAAAAACACTGATAACATTGAAACACTATAAGAAATACATAAAAAACTAAACAATATTAAACCCCCTAAAAACCAACAAAACTCAAAAAACAGTAAATACCATAAAAACCATTAAGACCCTTAAAACACCGAAACTCCCAAAAAACCCATAATGACCCTAAATCAACAAAACCATTTAAAACGATAAAAAATTTAAAAAACCCATAAAATACAAATTAAACCATAAAAGACCCAACATAATCCAATAAAACCTCAAACCTTATTAAACACCCTAAAACACCTATGAACCTGAATAACCCCCCCTAAACACTCTAATAAATCCTAAAATAATATGAAAAAAAACCAAATACCCCTTAAAACCATATAAACCTTATAAAACCATATAAAATTATAAAAACCCTAGAAAATCCTAAAACCCATAAAAGAAAAAAACCCTAAAATCCCTAAAATTGCATGAAATCCCCTAAAAACACAACAAATTGATAAAACACCCTAAAAACTATGAAAAATAACTAATAATCCCTATATAAAACGAAAAATAATTAAAATCCATAAAATGCTAATAAAATATAAAAAACAATAAAAACCCTAAAAACATTAAAACCCCTAAAACCCACTAAAACAACTTTAACCCTAGAAAACAAAAAACACTAAGTGAACGTAAACCCTAAATGACCATAAAAACCCTTACAACACTAAAACCCCAAAAAACTCCTAAAAACCCTACGACCCCAAACAACGCTTAAAAATTCCAAAAAAAACCTAAACTTTTTAAAAAGTATAAAATAAACCTAAACCCCTAAAACCCCATAAAACCCCTAGAAACGCTGAAAATATGAAAAAATATAAGAACTACCAAAAACCCTATAAAAACTAAAATACTAGAAAACCCCAAAAACCCAAAAAACACCAAAAACCATAAAAAATCCAAAAACATTAAAAAACATAAAAAACCACTAAAACTATAAAAACACTTAAAACTAGTAACAACATTTAAAAACTCTAAAACCCCTTAAAACCCCTAAATAATACTAAAACCCATAAAACCCCCCAAAAAACCATAAAACGCAAAAAAAACATTGAAAACCCTAAAACCCTCAAAATCCCTAAAAACTCCTAAAAATCCCTAAAACCCATAGAAATCCTCTAAAATACCTCAAATTTACTAAAAATGTAAAAAAAACCCCTAAATTCTATGAAAATCCCTAATAAAACAATAAAAACCTAAAAACACTTTAAACCCCTAAACAACCGAAAAAATATTAAAACTCCAAAAACATTAAAATACCCTTAAAAACACTAAAATACATAAAAACCCTAAAAACCCTAAAACCAATAAAACCACTAAAACCCCCCATAAAAATAAAAAAAACCTTAAAATAAACTTCGAAACCTAAAAGGCCCCATATAACGCAATAAAAAACACCAAAAGGGATTTGTGTTGCTGTGATCTCCAATTTTGGTAGGAAGTCGAGGTTGTCATCAGGGTTAGAGCCCATGTTTCATTGTATTTAAATGTTTTTATTATTTTATGTTTTTGAGGCGTTTTTCACAAGTGTGATGGGTTCTTAGATAGAGGATTGTTGGATTCTTTTTGCATCGGGTGGTTTGATGGTTGGTGTGCCTTTGTCAATTAAATTTTGGTTATCATTAGCACTCTGAATTGTTGGATTGTGGGCTAAGGGTTTGACAGATGATGCCTTAACCATCACCATTGTCAGTTTTTGTCAGTGCTCCTAGTTCACCAGATTATGAGCATCTGGTTCATCGACCAGTGATGCTTCTTTATTTATTTTTCCTATGGTGTTTGTCTATTTCTGTTCTGTTGTTGCTGTGTGTGAGCCGATGGTTAGATAAGTTAGATTTCACTTCATCCAGGTTTTCTTATGGGTGGTTATGGTTCTGTGTGACTACGGTGAGGGATTCTATAATTCTTTTAGTTTTTTATGGTGATTACATCGATGTTGTGGTCGTGCTTGCTGGTGAGGTTGTGGTGTGATGCTGGTGCTGGGGTGGCTTGTGGGTGTTATAATGTCTCGACTTGGAGTTGTCGGTGTGATGTGGTTATAGGTTATAGGAAGTTCGATATGTAGGGAATTTGGTTTTGTATTGAAGAAGATCTTTTAATGGGAGTTTTTTTTTCTAGTCTTGTGAAGCATCTTAAAGGTTGGGGCTTGGATAAACAGATGGGTAGAGAAGTGGCTCAATTGGAGGGCTAAGATGGGGTTCTATAGGGAATCTAGGGCTATGGTATTTTTGGAGGCTAGGAGGTGTTGTGCGTTGGTGTGAAGTGGGATTCTATTAGTCATTTGGTTGTTGGTGTTTTTTAGACTATTTGCAGGTGCAGGGTGGGATATGGGAAATGATGGTTAGTTGTGATGTTTGGTTGTGGCTAGGAGGGTAATTAGTTGGTTAGTTTTTCTTATGCTATTGTTTTCTACTAGAGCTGGTGAAGGGAGTTTGGTACTGGTGGATGGATCTAGTTTCTATATTTTTGGTACCGAGGTAGGTTTCAGATTGGAGCTAGTGTTTTCATTGTGGCTATGAAGAGATACGATTGAGGATGCTGGTATCTAGTTTTCTTTGTGGTGTAACAGATGTTTGGATTGGATGTTTTGTTTTTGTGTAGGTTATATGATGTAGCACTAGTTTTTTTGGGGTTGTATGCATGTACAGATGTTGTTGGCTGGTGCTGTTGGAGTAGAGAGGGTCACTGCTTGGTGGGGGAGTGCTACCGGAGTGGAGCATTCTACTGCAGGTGTAGATGATTCTAGTGAGAAAATCCTATTGGTGAGGGCTAGTTGTTGATTTAATGTTGAAATTTGGTGTCTCTTTGGGTGCTGAGGATATGATTGGCTTTTTGGTGTAGTGGTGATGGGGCTGGATCCATCTGCTGGTTTTCTCAAATGAATGTGGGAGGTTCTGGTTTGGTTACTTCTTTTGGGGGGGAGCTACTGTATTTGTTGGGATTTCTAGGTTCTTAGGCCTTTTTTTGCATTGGTTGGGTTGGTACTTTCTTGTTCTCTCAAGCCATTTCCTGAAAATGGATTGGTTTGCATCTGATAGATTTCTCAAGCCATTTTTCGGCCATGGTTTGGATGGGATTTGTGAGGTTATTAGGCCCATTTTCTAGTATATGGTTTGGTTGGGTTTGGTCGTTTGTAGATGATTTTATTTGGAGAGTGACGGACTGTAGAATACTATCTTGGGCCTGGTTTTAACTTTTGGGTTGTTTTCACTGTTGGCCTTTAGGATAGGTGTTTCACCCTTTTGGTGATCTTCTAGTACTACAATTTCTTTTTTTATATATTACAGTCTTTTTTCCTTCCAAAAAAACCAAAAAACCCCCTTAAACACCACGAAACCCCTAAAACCCCTAAAAACTATAAAACCCCTAAACCCCCTTAAAAATCAAGATAAAAACCTAAAACCCATAAAAACCCATATAAATCTGTATAAAACTCTAATAACCCTTTAAAATCCTTAACCCCTAAAACCCCCTAAAACAAAAAAAACAAAAAAACCCCTTAAAACCCCAAAAAAACTCTGAAAAATCCCTAGAAATTCCAGAATAACCCTAACCCCCCCCCCCAAAAGCCTTAAAAATACCTAGAATCCCTAAAAACACCAATAATTATAGAAAACTCTTAAAACACTAAAAACGATAACAACCCTAAAAACAATTAGAAACCCTAAAAATAACTAAAACAACTAAAATACCCTAACTAACCATAAAAATACTAAATAAACTTAAAAACCCTAAAAACAATGAAAGGCCATTAAATCCTAAGAAACCTAAAATTCATAAAAACCGTAAAAACCTAAACAATCCCTAAAAACACAAAAAACCATAAAATCATTTAAAAAATATAAAGTACCCATAAAACCCTAAAAACCCATAAAAACAAAAAAACACTGTAAATCCTAAAACACCTTTAAAATCCTGAAAACCTTAAAAAACCAAAAACATTAAAAAGACCCTAAAACCCTAAAAAACACTTGAATCCCATAAAACCCATAAAACATTGAGGAACCCTAAAAATCTCATAAAAACCCTAAAACCACTGAAAACTCTAAAAACCCTTAAACCCCCTATAATATTTTAAAACTCTAAAAATCCAAAAAACCCAAAAAACCATTAAATAACCCAAAAAACCCAAAAAATACCATATAA
Organism: Viscum album; assembly: GCA_963277665.1. Lineage (NCBI taxonomy): Eukaryota > Viridiplantae > Streptophyta > Magnoliopsida > Santalales > Viscaceae > Viscum > Viscum album. Next base: position 124,816,364 of record OY728156.1, read on the forward strand.
CCCCTAAAAACCCTAAAAAAATTGAAAAACAATAGAACCCTCAGAATAACTAAAAACCCTAAAAACATAAAAACCATAAAAATCCAAAAAAAAATCAATGACTGTCCCTAAAACGTAAAGAACCCTGGAAATAATGAAATCCCAAATAAAACCTTTAAATACTAAAAACACTTACAACCCCTTAAAACACTAAAAAATTCTAGAAACTCTAAAAAACCTAAAAACAATTAAGATCCTTAAAAACAATAAAAATCTCAAAAATCCCTATAATACCCCCAAAACCCTAAAAATCCAAAAAAAATCCCTTAACTTCTAAAAAACAAACAAAAATATAAAAAACTGCTAAAATACCCTTAAACCCCTAAAAGATACTAAATAACTTAATAAAAACCGCAAACCTCCTAAAACACCCTAAACACATAAAATCCCTAATAACCATATAAAATACAAAAAACCTAAGTCCCCAAAAAACTTTATAAAATGCTAATATTCCTTTAAAACCCCAAGCCCACTAAAAACACTAAGAAACCTAAAACCAAAAAGCGCCAAGATAACCCCTAAAAACCATAAAAATCCTTAAAACCCCCTAAAATCGAGAATATATCTAAAAAACTAAATAACACTAGAAACCACTAAAATCCATAAAACATAAAAGGCCTAAAACTATAAAAAATTATAAAAATACCTAAGAATCTGTAAAACCCTAAAACCCCATAAAACCCCTAAAAGAGCCTAGAAAACCCTAAAATCACAAAACAAACCTAAAAACTCTTGAAACCCATAAAATCTCTAAAAACTATAGAACCCTAAAAACTATTAAAAACCTTATAAAATGTAAACAACCCCTAGAAACCCAAAAAAACCTAAAAAGAATTAAAAATATAAAACACCCTTAAAACCCAAAGCTCATAAGAACCCTAAGACATTGAAAATCCTAAAAAACCGTAAAAATTATTGATAACCTTAAAACCCCTTAAAACTTTTAAAAATATCCTAAAACCCCTTAAAACACCTTAAAAACCATAAAACCCCTGAAACCTTAAAATCCCTAAAACCTCATAAAAACTCTAAATACATTTCAAGGAACTAAAAATGTAAAAAAACTCTAAAAATAATTTGAAACTACAAAAAACTCAAAAAAAACCCTTAAAATAAAAAAGGCCATATATACCCTAAAAACCATAAAACCCCTAAAAACAATAAAAATCATCAAATTCTCAAAAAAACACCTAAAACCCATAAAAATACAAAAAATCCCCAAAACCCTAAAAAATTAAACCCCTAAAAACCCTAAAGACCCATATAAAAAAAACCTAAAAACAATTAAAACTAATAAAATCCCAAAATAATGCTAAAACCATAAAAAAACCCTAAACCCCATTATGAAAATTAAAAACACTAAAAATACCAACCCCCCCCCAAAAAAAGACCTCAAAAAACCTAAAAACCCTAAAACACCCTAAAAATCCATAAAACACTAAAAACCTATAAGAAAACTAAAACCCCCCTAAAATTCCATTAAAACTCTAAAAGACCCTAAAAACTCTAATAACCCACCCAAACCCCTTAAACACCATAAAACCCCTAAAAACCTAATAACCCATAAAATATCTAAAAACCATAATAACTCTAAAACAATTATAGAAAACCTAAAACCAAAAAACCCCTATAAATATTAAAAAACATTAAAAATCCAAATCCACTAAAATAATAAAAACCCTAAAACCCCTAAAAACCATGAAAACCCCTAAAAACCGTAAAACCCCTAAAAACTCTAAACAATCCCTTTAAATCACTAAATAACCCAAAAAAATCCTTTAAAATGCCAAAACCCCTTAAAATTCAAAACAAATCTAAAAAATACTAGAAATACCAAAAACACTAACAACCATAAAAACCGTAAAAACCCCTAAAAGACCATAAATACACTAAAACCCCAAAAAACTCTTAAAATATCTAAAAACCAAAACAACCTCTAAAAACACCAAAACAATAAAATAGTACAAATCATATAACACCCTTAAAATAATAAAAATACCTAAAAACCCTAAATAAATGAAAATCCTAAAAATCCTACAAAACCCTGAAAACCCTAAATACCCATAAAACCCTAAAAACATTAAAATGCACATAAAACCCTAAAACCCCTAAATACCTTAAAAACCACTAAAAACCATAAAAATTCAAAAACCAACTAAAAATTATCAAAAATAATAAAACCCTTAAATTTTTAAATAACTCTAAAAAACCTTAAAGCCCATAAAAATCTAAAAAAACACCAAAACCCAAAAAAAAATACACCAAAAATTCGATAAAAACAATGAAAACCCCCAAAAACCCAAAGTACCAAAAAACACTAAAATCCATAAAAATCCTAAAATGTCTTAAAAATCCCAAAAAACCAAGAAAACTCTAAAAACCATTAAAACCCCTAAGAAAACCTTAAAATATTAAAAACACTTAAAACCCCTAAAAAAATAAAAACATAAAAACCCTAAAAAACATTAAACACCCAAAAACCATTAAGACCCTTAAAAATAACAAAAATACCCAAAAACAATAACAGAACCCAAAAACCCAAAAACCCAAAAACCCCTAAAAACCATAAAAACAATAAAAACCCCATCAAAACCTAAAAAAATAAAATACACTTAAAACCCTAAAAGATCTTAAATAACACAATAAAAACAACAAAAACACCAAAAAACACACAAGAACCCCAAAAACACATAAAACCCCAAAAAACCACTTGAGACCAATAAAACTCATAAAACAACCCTAAAAACCTAAAGCTGTTATAAAACCCTATAAACCCTGTAAAACACTAAAAACCTATTAAAACTACAAAAATACTAAAAACCCTAAATCCCCCTACAATAATAAAAAACCCTTAAATAAACCCAAAACCCTATAAAAAGCCTTAAAGATCCCTAAAAACCCTATAAAATCTGAAAAATTATAAAATCACCTGAACCCCTAAAAACCATAAAAACCCAATAAAACTCGTTAAAACCCATAAAAGACTCTTGAAAACCCTAATAACACAAAATGACCCTAAACCCCCCTAAAACCCGTAAATGTACATAAAAAACTTACAAATCATAAAAACCATAACAACTCTTAAAAACCCTAAGAAACCTAAACAACTCATAAAAACCCAAAAACCCATAAAAATTTACAAAAACCAAAAATACCCCCAAACCCCTAAAAACCCCTAAAATCCAATAAACACTAAAAAACCTGAAAACCCTAAAAAATCCAGAAAACCCTAAAAACCCGAAAAACATTAAAAGACCCTAAAAATCCTAAAACCCCTAAAAACCATAAAAACCCTAAAAACATTTAAAAACCAAAAACCATAAAATTAATAAACTAGTAGAATATTTTGAAACCTTGAATTCCCTTAAAAAATTTAAAAAAATTAAAAAACCTTTAAAACCCTGAAAAACTAAAAAACCCTAAAACCCTAAAAATAATAAAACCTCTAAACAACCTAAAAACCCTAAAAATCCCTAAAACCCTAAAAATACCTAAAAACCCTAAAAACCCAAAAATTCCTATAAATATAAAAAAACGAAAAACCCATGAAAACCCCTAAGAAACCCTTAAAACATAAAATCATATTAAAATAAAAAAAGAGGATGGTGGGTCGGGACTTTCTCTCTCCTATCATTGTGGCGGATTAGGGTTATGAATGGAATCTAATTTTCTAGCGGAGGATTTTCTCTTCCCATGTGGTCAATTCGATAGGTACCAGTTTAGATCAACGGAGGAAAATGGTGTTGCCTTGACTGTGTGTGGCGTGACGGCGAATAATGCGGTCAACACGAGGAGCTCTGCAGGTATAGTGTCTGATGCGGTCAACGTGAGCAGTACATTTACGGTGGTGGGGGCCGGTTCGAGCAGTGCTAAAACGGTGGTGGTGCCTGGTGCGGTAGGCGCGAGTGCAGTGGTTATAGCAGTGAAAATGAATAGAACACACACTGTGGCTATAGAAAATTTGGATCAGAACATTGTTGTTGTAGGTAATGTAGCATCAGAGTTGACCCAACCAATTGATTTCCTTTAGGGGTTAAAGAATTTGGAAAATATGAAGATTGGTAAATCTCAATCTGACACTATGAAGAGAAGGTATTTTTCACGTGCAAAGGATGATGTTCCAGAGAGAACAGTCAAAAAAGGGGATGCTGGTCATGTGAATGATAATCGAGAAGCTATTCTTAAAAGATTAAAAATCTATTAACATTCTATAATTTCTAGGATTTTTCTTCCCATTGGAGGAAAGTCCTGTAAAGCTGATGAGTTATTTCGGAAGCTGAATTCTATATGGGGATTTTCTGATTGGAGATTCATTTTTCTAGGTCGAGGATTTTTTTACATCATTTTTCCATCAGAGGCTCTAAAGAGAAGAGTGTGGGTTTTTGGCTCAATCACCTTCAATCCAGGTATTCTATGTTTTCAAGAGTGGGATTTTTGTTTTAATACCTTTTCCATTAAAAATACTAGAGCTTAAGTCTGGATCAAAATAATTGGCCTTAATTGGATTTTATGGCATCATAAAATCTTATTTGATATTGCATCTGCTGTGGGAATTCTTGTCAAAATGATTAGGAACACTGAGGTTTCAAAATTTGGTCATTATGTTAGGATACTGGTGGAGGTTGACTTCAGTTCTTGCTTGATTCATAATGTAGTTTTGTTAGCACTCCATGATGAAATTCCTTTGAAGGTGGAATATGAAGGAATTCCTGAATTTTGTTCGTAGTGTCAGATTATTGGTCATGGAAAGGATAAATGTCACAGGAATGTGGTTTTATCTTTTTGTAGTTAAAAAGGGCATCAAGAATCCTCCTGTAGGAAGAAATATAGGCTTCAATGAAACAATGTTGACTCACTTCATGATATATATCCCGCTTTTGACATTGGAGATATGTAGGCTAAAGATGATTGATCACATTCGACCAAGGGATTGCCACCAGAGATTCATGGGTCAGGGGATAGAGTGAGGGCTCAAACAGATGAGGATTGACTTACACCAAGTGTTACATTGGAAGAGGGGCATAAAAATCCAAGTGCTGAAGGGAATCATTCACGGATTTTAGAGAACATTAATAAATTAAGGGATACACAGGGAATATATAGAATGTTGGAGGATATAGAGGATGGTTCCCCAAAAAACCCATCTTATAGTCAGGTATTGTCCAAAGGGAAATTTTGTTTTGTGGATGATGATGGGTTTCAACCTGTTCTCCCCAGAAAAGTGAGATGTAGGAAAGACTATTCTTATCTAAAACCAACTATGGTTACAAGGTCTCATGGTCCCTTAGAATATGATTCTGAATGGTATGGTGATTATGATGATTCTTATAAGTTTGATTATGATATTTGATCTATTTTTGTATCTCTTAGTATGAGGGTATGATGCTTGTATGACCCCATCCATCTCCTTTCTATAATTTCTTTGTTTTTGAATAAAAGGGATCTTCTCAAACATTCATAGTATTAAACCACTAAAAGACCCATAATCATTGAAAACCCAAAAAAACTATAAATACCCTTAAAAATAATAAAAATACCAAAAACACGTAAAATACACCAAATACCCTTAAAATCGAAAAATTCTTAAAACCATAAAACCCCTAAAAGCACCAAAAATACATAAAAATTCTAAAACCCCAAAAAATACCATTAAAATACTAATATACTCAAAATAACCTAATAACCCACCAAAACCCCTTAAACACCCTAAAACACCTAAAACCCATTAAAAACCACTAAAAACCTTTAAAATCCCTATAAAAATCCTTAAAAACCCTAAAACTCTATAAACCCTATAAAACCTTGAAATGATAGAAACTATTTAAACCCCAAAGCCCTTAAAAACATTAAAATCCCTAAAATCCCTAAAAATCCACAAAAACCCTGAAAACTACTAAAACCCCTAAAATCCCCTAAAAACTCAGAAAAATGCCGAAAATCACTGAATAACATAAAAACCCCTAAGAAGCCTTAAAATCCCTAAAACCCCTAAAAATCCAAAAATTCAAAAAGAACCCTAAAAACTCTAAAAACACCCAAAACCCACTAAAACCCCTAAAAGACCCCAAAAAACCCTAAAACGTTATACCACCCTAATAACACTAAAAACCCCTAAAATACCATAAATACCAGAAACCCTAATACCCCATTAAACTCTTCAAAACCCTAAAAAGTCTAAGAATCCTATAAAAACCTAAAAAACCCTAAAAACAATAAAAAACCCTAAAAAATCCTAAAAATATTAAAAACTCTAAAAATTTTAAATGACCCTAAAACCCGCACTAAAAACCATAAATCCCTGAAAAACCTATATAAAATTGTAACTCATAAAAACACTGAAAACTCGTAAAAATTCTAAAAAACATTAAAACCCCTTAAAATGTTAAAAAAATTTAAATTCCTTAAAAACCCTAGAAAAACTCAAAAAAACCATAAAAACCCGAAACAAAAATAACAAACCTAAAAAATCTAAAAAAACCTCAAAATGATTATAATCCTTAAAAACCCTAAAAATGATAAAAACCATAAAAACCCTAAAACATTCTTTTAAATATCGAAATTCATAAAATACCCTAAAAATGAAAAATGATTATAAAATCATAAAAGCAAAAAAAAAACAATAAAACCACTAAAAAACCAAAAAATGCGAAAAACCTACAAAACCAAAAAAAGTATTAAGACCCTTAAAATCACTAAAAACCCAAAAAACCCTAAAAGACCACAAAAACCATAAAACCCCAAAACCCCTAAAAACATATAACCCTAATTAAAAATCCTAAAAATACCCAAAATACCCTTAAAATCATGAAAGACCCTGAATAACCTAATAAAAAAATCCCAAAAATACTTAACCACCCAAAAACTATAAAAACCCATAAACCCCAAAAAACTATAAATACCCTATAAAAATCATAAAAAAAATATTAAAACCCTTAAAACCCCTAAGAAAAATGACTCTCATACTGGTGGTGATCTCCTTCTCTCACACAGGTTATGGTTGGATCGCTTGTGTGTGGAGGTGGTGTGAGCGTCCCTCGGGCATGCTCCTTCTCCTCTCCATCCATGAGGTGGTCCCCTATTAATGATGTTCAGTTCGACTCCATGGATTCTATGGAGATGGTTCCATATAGGTTTTCTTGGGTAGCTAAAGTTATTTCTTCAGAGAATGATCTTTCCTTGTTTGTAGTTGGTAACATCTTGGTAGAGTTTAAAGGTCGAGATTCACTCGATTCGGGTATCCCCTTACTTTCTTGTTGCTTCGAAGGCGGCCTCTATGGATGGTGTTTTTTATAGGACACTAGAGGAGATTGTTTCTTCCCATTATTTTTATCTGGGGCCATTGAAAACTTGGTTTATCAATTGGTTTCAAGAAGGGGCCTTCTTAGGAAATATCATCATCAGAAGACGTTTCTATGTATTATCTTTTAGTGGAATTTTCTATGATGGGCCTTATTATTTTTAATTTTGGGGGTTCTGATGCTGTAATTCCCACTTGAGGTGGAGTTATGGTGTTGTAGTTGGTGTATTCTCCCAACCCATTCCCCTTCCCGCTATAGTTAGGGGTTCCTTGAGAAAGGTTGAGGATTTTGAGAATGATTTTATTTATTCTATGGATCTAATTAGGGATGTGAAGTATTTTTCAGCTCTTTATTAGTATATAGATATAGTGTTACATCCACTGATTGATGGTGGAATCTGATATTCTACATACCTCCTTTGGTTCTCCGAATATGTGCTTCCATATGGCCCTATAAATTGTTTGAGTTTTTCCTCAACAATAAGTTTTTGTTTGCATTGGTTTCAATTATTTGTTTTGATTTGTGGGGGAATAGTCTCATTGAGATGTTCTACGCTGGTGATAGATTCTAATTTTTTACATTTCTTTCTTTCTATAATTTGGTTGATTTTTTATCTTGTGTTCCCTAGTTTTTTATAGGTTGATCTATGATTCTAAGATCTTGGTAATAGGGCATGTCCTTGAATAATAAATATTTCTCATTTTTTCCAATTTGGGTGAATTTTTGGAATGTTTCTCTTGAGACTGAGATAGTGGAGGGTCTTATTTATGTATAAAGTGTGGTTTGAAAACATATCTTTGTATATAAATTCATGGTTGAGATCATCAGGATAAACGTTTTATGTGTTTGTGTTGAAATATTTGTTGAGCAAGATATTCTAGAGGAAATATATGTGGACTAAGGATCAAGTGCCTCCATCCCCATCAGAGTTGATTATGGATGGGTTTCAAAGACATGTAATTTTTGTAAGATATTTGGATACCACTTCAATAAGTACAAGATGAATCTCATTGGTAATTCTCAATCAGGATAGTTTAAGGTTACTCTAAAGAATATTTCTTATAAGAAGAGGGAACCTTTACAAGTTTATTATTTGGATCTTAACAGTATGATTCCTACCGTAGTTTCTGATAAGAAGGTTTTGGATTCTTTCTCTTCTAGAAATTTCAGTTCCCATGTTTTTTTATCCTTCTAATAAGGATTCATCCTCTTATTTGTCTCTTATCATATTTGGGTATTCATATTTTGTAAAGTCCTCTTTGAAGGAATATTATATTCATATTTTCAATTAATTTGGTGGTTAATTGGGTGAGGTTTAAAAGGATAGGGATTATTCTATATTTATCCCTATTATTAGTTCCTCTCCTAGTGAGTTGAAGATGTTTGATGGATCTGGTCCAGCTTCAGATGTACTGAAGACTTATATAGGATCTGGTTCTGTTCTGAGGTTTGATCTCAACAATTTGGGTCTACTTCATTAAGGAAGTAAATAAGGTGTGGCTCATTATCTCTTGTTTAGTCCTCTGAGGAATTAGTTCCATTGAATGTTACTCAGGCTGGTAGTGGATCAAGCTCTGGCCTTGTTTTTCCTCCTTCTCTTGATCTATCTAAGGTCTTTGATAATACATTTCTTGGTCCTAGGCCTTAGATCTTTGGTTATAGTTTTTTATGTTCTTCTTATTTTAGGGAGGTCCCCCCCCCCCTCCATGTCAGGATTCTATAGATCAATTATTCGTTCTGTAGATTTAATTTAATTGATAATCCACTTAGGAAGAATCTGATTAGAGTGGATGAATTTGAGTCGAAGAGCATGCCAGCCCAAATTAGCCCTGGGTCTAGAATCACTGAATCCTCCATAACTTCCAATGTTTAATTTTTTTGCATGGAATATATTGTTACACAATTACCCTGATATGAAAATGGAGGTTTAAGACCTTATTTTTTCCCAAATTCATTCTTGCTTGGATCTTGTTGAAACAATGGTTAAAAGATGTAATTTGGACATTATTGTGAGGATTGTTATTCTATGATGGAGTATCCATCCTAATATATCTTCTTCCTATTATTTTCACATCTTGGTTTTATGGAATCCTTGCTCACTGATGGTGGATATTTAGTTTTATTCTTTTCAAATTATCAAATTCCTTGTTAGGTCTGTTAACGGGGATTTATCCTATTTGAATTCCACTGTTTATGGATCTAATTTTATTAATTAACATAGGGTTATGAGGGAGAACAATCCTTGCAGGGGTTAAATTACTCTCAAGACTCCTATTATTTTTCATAGTGATTTAAATATTGTGATATTTCTAGAGGATATATTTGGGGGCTCTTTGGATTGGTTCTCGTCCATATAGGAGTGAAATTTGGGTATCATTGGAACAATTTTGGACATTTTTAATTATTTTGGGTTTATTTTCTCATGTAATAAGGGAAATTCAGGGGTTATGATGAAGCTATATAGTGCATTTTCAATTATTCCTTATTTTATTTTTTTACTCTTCTTTTGAATATTTTCATCAATTCGGTTTCTCTGATCACACACCTATTAACATCTGAATGGGTGAAGAGTTACAATTAGGTAAGTTTACAATTAATTTTTTCAATCATTGGTATGATTATGATGGATTTTTTTCCATGGTTTCCACTAATTCGAATGATGGTATACATGGTTTTTACATGTTCCAAGTATACCAAAAGTTTAATAAGGTAAAGTAGTCTCTTCAAAACATTCATTCTTAGGTTTCAAATCATCACCCCTCAAAGGCTTCCTTGATTAACTTTTAATTATGAGAATTAAAACTTTATATTGTGATTAATTTTCCTTAATAATTCTTATTTCATATTGAATCTAGTTGTAAGGAGAGGTTAAAATTCTTTAACTTGAATGATTCCCTTTCGACTAGACAATGGATTAGGGTTTAGTGGCTAAAAGAAAGAGATCGTAACTCATCTTTTTTCTTCAATTTATTGATGTCTATGTTCAATTATTCTATGTGATACCTTTTTCATAATGAAAATGGATCTAATATATTTTATTTGGGAGCTATAATATGTGAAATAATTAATTTACTCATATCCTTGGTTGTTTCTCCACATGATTCAGCTTATGGGGGGTGCTTGTCTATTTATTTTTTTGTATAATCCTATTGATAAGTGGTGCAGTGAGGATCTGGAAAAGTTGGTTGATCCAGAAGAAGTTCATAGGGATCTTTTTCTCCTCATCCAAATAAAGGACTAGGTTTGGATGGTTTTAATTACTTTTTATTCCATAGGTCTGGTTCAGTGATTGCTTTTAATGTGGCTGATGTAGTGTTAGAGTTTTTCAGAGCTGGGATGTTGGTGTGAGATTACAATGGTTCAATTATATCTTTGATTACAAAGGTCCCCAATTCATGATTTCATTCTAAATTTATACCTATCCATTTTTTCAATATTATTTACAATTTTACTTACAAGATTTTAGCATCTAGATTAATAATGGTTCTTCCTGCATCCCATGAATGAACGTTGATTAGTCAAATTTTCCTTGAAAAAAAATTCCAAATCATTATTCATTCAAGGAAGGAAGATTTATGATAATATTCGTATGGATCATGAGTCAATGTGAGGACATCATATGGATTAGGGGTCCCTCAGTGTGCTTTCAAAGTTGATTTATTTAACACCTTTGATTATGTTCAATGGGAGTTCCTCTACGATGACTTGAATCCTCCTAGTATTCCTGTTAGGGTACCTTATTGGAATAAAAGGTGTGTATATTATTCAATTTTTTCTAATAATATTACTAAATCCTTCCATAGGTATTTTCCTTGGAATAGATGGCTAAGATAGGAAGATCTTATCTCTACCTTACTCTTTGTGAAATGCATAGAGGTTTTCTAGTGTATCTTGGATTCTCTTATTTATAATTCTTGTTCTTTTTAATTCCATTAAAGTTGGGGTAATACCTCTATATATCATTTATTCTTCATGTATGATATTTTTTGTTCTCATTTGGTAATGCAGATTCATTTTTATTTTTTCATAATGTATTGGATATTTTTTATTCCTTGTAAGGTTTGATTGTCAACCCCTCTAAATCTTTGATGTTCTTGATTGGCCAGTCTTATGATGTGAAGGAAAGTATTGGTACTATTATGGGTTTTAGTGTTGGTTAATTTTTTCCATTTTATCTTGGGATTCCACTTATCACAAAAAAATTAAGAGATATGGATTTTTTTATTTTGTAGGATAATATTTTTAGGAGAAATAAGGTTTTTAAAAAAAAAATCATTCCTTTTGGGTATATAATAGCTTGTTTGATCTGATTTATTAATCACAGAATCAAATTGGGATCTCATTTTATTTCTACCAATAAGGTGTTTATACCTATTGAAGTTATGCTTAGGTGATTTCATTAGAAGGGTCCTTCCCGTGTCATTTCCGATGCTAAGGTGGATTTGGATTTTATAGCCAAGAGAAAAGATGAGGGAAGCTTGGGAATACAGAGGATTATAAAGAATCCATGACTAGACATGTTTGGGAATTATTTACCACTTATTTATCTTCTTTTTTGGTGGAATGACATTATATCTTTTTCCTTGGTAGTTCAAATTTCTAGGTGGCCAAAGTTCCATGGAATAGCTCATGGACATGGAGGAAAGTATTGGTAATTCATGATTTACTCAAGGACCACATTCCCTTTTCTATTGGAAATGGTTCAAATATTTCCCTTTGGTTTCATTATTATTTTCCTAGAGGCCCCATTTGTTTCTCCAGTGATGACTATATTATTATAACTCAGGTATTTATATATTGGCCTTAGTTTATGAAATTATTTATGTAGGGATTTTGAATCCTCTACTAGATGTTTTGATTGAGTTATGGGTTGTTAGGTAGAAGATTCTTTTGTTTCCTCATATTAGTGGTGATTATGATGATATCCTATGTAATATGAAGTTGGGGTTCTACATTCTTACAGTTTGGGAGGATATTAGACCAAATTATTTCTTTATACCTTGGTGCTCCTTGGTCTGGAATAAATTTTCTTCTACCAGGTTTTCCTTTGTTTTTTGGTTGGTTATTTTGAATCGCTTTCCTACTCAAGATCATCTATTATGTATATTTTTGGTATTTTACAACCTATATTTTCATTATGATAATGAGTTTAAGGCTATTATTTTAGTTTTAATTAACTTAATGTCTTTGTCCTATCTTCTTAAGCCACTTGGATGATGGTTGAATGAACAATTCTGTTTTATCAATTTTTAATTTGTGTGTTTTCTCCTTTTTTAGGGACTAATTTATGAGTGTTATGGGTAATCTTGGGGTGTCTAACATAGTGTATCTCATTTATAAGGAATGGAATTCCTAGTTTCATGGTTCTCCCACTCATAGGGGAAGTATCATTTGGTTTAAGTTTGAGATTATTTTTATTTATAGACTTTCTTCCTGCATGAAATTACCTAATAGAAAGGATAATTAGAAGATAACTAGAAGTTGGAATTATCCAAATTCATTTATTTGTGTTGTTTAATCCTTCAAATCTTGATTTCTCTATTTCGGGTCTACTGATGATTTTTATGACTAGTGTTGGAGTCATGTGGGATGGTGTTCGTTGTATCTGGCTACTGGGAGGTTGGTTGAAGGTGGAGTTTCACAGGGTTCTAGGGATGCATGGGTGCATGGATTCTTTTGTGAGGTTGTTAGTGGTTTTTATTCCTTCTTGCACCAGCTATATGTTGGTAGAAAGTGAAACATGTGATATTTTTGGTGGAAAAGTGGTTCGAGTGTTGTGTGGTATTCTAGATGTCATTGTAGGGTTTTCATGTTGGTTATTGGGGACCTTCTTTCTTGGTGTTGTTTTATGTCTACTCATGGATTGTTGTTTAAGTTGGTTAAGGCTATGTTTTTTCTTCTGTTATAATGTTTTCTGGTTTTAGGTAGTCATATGTGTGCTATTGGAGATGAAGGGGTTGGGGATGATCTTCTTGTTTAGTGAAAAAGGTGGTTAGGGAAGGTCATGTGAGTGGGGGCTAGACTTGTGGATAATATCTTATTATCTGGGATGGGGTTTTGTCGGATGGGTTTTTCTCCTGGTGGGTGCTTTGGTGCTGTTGTGATTTGTGTTTGGGTTGCTGCTTCTTGGACTACATGATGTGTGGGACATTGTTTTTTTGGTCTAGTGGTAGTTTGTTTATTTTATTTTGGATGTGTATGGCTTATAGGTTTGTTGTGATTCTAATTGTGGCTTTGTTGTTTGTTTTTCTTTCCTTAGTTTGGTGCTTTTCACTGTTCTTTCTTCGTTTGTGGTTTGTGGATACTATTTCTTGTTGTTGTTTGTTGGTGATTGGTGGATCACTGTGGTGTTTGAAATGTGTTTCTTTTTCTAGTTTGGCGATGGTTGTTAGGGTATCTAGGATTGAAGGTGGATGGTTGTTTTTTAGGATGGTAGGTGGCTTGGTGTCTATTGGTGTTGGTGTTGGTTGTTATGTTGTAGCTTTTTGGCTTGGAATGGTTGGCTGGAGAGATTTTATCATGGTATTTTTTGGATGGGGCTACTAGTTTTATTGGTTACTCATGGTTGGCGGGGTGCTAGGGGAGAAAGTTGTGTTTTTTTGGACAATGTGTTAGGCTTGGGTTGTTTGTGTGGGGGATAGTGCATGTGTGTATGTAGACATGTGTGAATTCATGTGTTCATGCATGTGTGCATGTGTGCATGTGGTTGGAGTGCGTGGGTTTGTGTGTGTGTGTTTCCTGGTAACTATCTTTTTTCTTCTCCCTGTCAAGTGTCTTTATCTCTACTGTAGTTATTCTGATGTCATAGTTGTGTTGCCCCTTGGCATATTTCCAGTTTTTTATGGGAGTTGTTATGGTTCCTTCTTCGGGTTTGGATGGGGTAGGTGTGCTAGAATCCTTTTCTGTTTGGTGGCTGGCTGGTGTACTATTGGTTGAGTTAGTTGTTGTGTTCATTACTCTAGGAATCTTTGGGATTGGATGCTGTTGGAATCACGCACTGATAGTCATCAGGGACTTTTTATACTGGATGGTTTTCTACTTCATGGTGGGTGTGGTGTTGTACTGACATGGTGGTGCTGCTTTCTCACATCCTGTTCTCCTCTAGAGGGGCTCTACGAGTTTCTCAAACCATTCCAGGTTACTTGTTTTCTTGGTCAGTCTTGGGTGCCTTCCTTAGTTCTCTTGTGTTTGGTTTGGTCTTAAATACGTTGTTCCTGGATCAACTATCATTTCACCCATTAATAATTTTGTTTTTAATTCATCATCTTTTATAAATACTCCTTACTTTTTCCCTACAAACAAAACTCAAAAACCTCTAAAAACTCTAAAAAATCACTAAAAATATCTAAATAACCCTAAATCCCTAAAAGCCTTAAAAAATTATAAAAACCCTAAAAACATAAAAAATTATAAAAAACCATAGAAACTCTATAAAACCTTTAAAACACTAAAAACCTTAAAAACCCAAAAAACCCCGTAAAAACCCAAAATACATCCTTGAAAACCCTAAAACACTAAACAACCCTAAAACTCTTACAAACCTAAAAAGAATATAAATAACCTAAAACCCTAAAAAAGATAAAAAACGCCTAAAAATCCACCCAAAAAATTAAATGAACATTAAAAAACCCCTAAAATACCCCCAAACCCCCTAAAACCCCTAAATATAGAAAAAAAACCAAAAATCCTAAAACCCTAAAAAATTCCATAAACCCTAAGAAACCCAAAAAAATTAAAAATATCATAAAACACTAAAATATCCTAGAAAACCATAAAAATTATTAAGAATCATAGAAACCCTAAAAACTACTAAAAACTCTAAAATCCCTTAAAACCCATAAAATGATAAAATTCTCCCAAAACCATACAAACCCTAAAAAACTCAATAATACCTAAAACCCCAAAAGACCATAAAAACCCTTAAAAAATAAAAAAACCAAAAAATCCCTAAAAATCCCTACAAACAAAAAGACCATAAAACTTGAAAACCCCTGAAAAACATTAAAACATTAAATACACTTAAAACCCTAAAAAACCTAAAAAATTCTAGAAACCCTAAAAACCTTAAAAACCCTAAAAAGCATTAAGACGCTTAAAACACTAATTCTCCAAAAAAACCCTAAAAGACCCAAAAACCCCTAAACACTAAAAAACACATAAAAATCATATAAACCCCCTAAAATACCCTTAAAACCCTATAAGAGCCTAAATATGCTAATACAACACCCAAATCCCCCATAAACACCCTAAAACCCCTAAAAACAATTAAACCCATAAAATACCATAAAACCCCTAAAAACCCAAAAAACCCTAAAACAATCCTAAAAAACCTAAGACACCTAAAAAACCCTAAACACCTTATAAAATTCTAAAAACCAATTTAACACTCCAAAAGCCACCAAAACACAAAAAACCCCTAAAAACACCAAGCCCTTAAATCCCCTAAAAACGCCATAAAACTATAAAAAATAACTAAAAATCACAAAGTAACCTAAAACCCCCTATAAATCATAATATACCTAAACAACATAAAAACCTTAAAAACCCTAAAAACATTTAAAACAAAAAAAATTAAAAAACTATAAAACCCCATTAAACCCCTAAAACCACTAGAAAACCCTGAAAACTATAAACGACCCTAAAACCCTAAAAAATCCTAAAATACAATAGTCCCTTTAAAAACCATAAAGATCCTAAAAACCTAAAAAACACCTAAAAATCCCATAAAAACATTAAAAACCCTAAAATCCCCCTAAAACCCTAACCCCCCAAACCTAAAAATACTAAAACCCAAATAAATAAAACAACCCTAAAAACTTTAAGAAACCCAAAAAACCCAAAACCCCCCAAAAAACTATAAAAACACCTAAAAAACATAAAATCCCATAAAATCTCTAAAAACCACTAAAAACTCTAAATACACTTAAAAAACAAAAAAAAATTAAATACTAAAAAAATCCTAAAAACACTAAAAACTCAAAAAACCCCTAAAACCCAAAAAATCCTTAAAAACTATGAAAATTATAAAAACCCTCAAAATCCCAAAAAACCCCAAAACCCCTCAAAAAACATAATGACTTAATAAAATCCCTAAAAATCCATAAAAACATAAAAAACCTAAAACCCCTAAAAATCCGTAGGAAAAAACCATAAAACATAAAGACCCATAAAACCTCTAAAAAGCCTAAAAATGATTAAAACCATAAAACCCAGCAAGACCCTTAAAAGCACTAAAAATCAAAAAAATCATTAAAGACCCCAAAACCCATAAAAACCACTAAAACCCTAAAAACTCTAAAAGCCTATAAAAATCCTAAAAAAGGCTAAAATACCACTAAATGCTTAAAAGTCCCTAAACCCCTAAAAAACCTAAAACCCCCAAACCCCCAAACCCTATAAACCCATAAAAACCCTAAAAAATCACAAAACCCCTAACATTGAAAAAACCTCAAAAACAATACTAAAAAAAATTAAACCCATGAAAACCTATAAAACCCTATAAAATGATCAATCCTTTAAAAAACCAAAAAAACTAAAAATAATAAAAGCCCTAAAATCCAAGATAATCCCCAAACCCCTTAAAGCACAAAAAACACATAAAATACCAAAATAACCAAAAATCCCCAACAGTTCCTTTAAAATCCATAAAAACCCTAAAACCCTAAAAAATAATAAAAACCCCTAAAGACCTAATAATCAAAAAACCCTAAAAATCTCTAAAACCCTAAAACCTCCTAAACCCCCAAATAACCCTAGAAAATCTTAAAAGTACAAATTAACCCTTAAAACCCCAAAAGCACTTAAAATACCATAAAAACCCTAAACCCCTAAATCTATTAAAACACTAACATCCTAAAAAACCCCAAAAAACCAAAAAAACACAAAAAACAATAAAAATCTAAAATACCTATAAAACCCCTAAAAACACTAAAAGAACTGAAAATCCTAAAAAACCCTAAAAATATCAAACACCCTAAAAACTTTGAAAAGAACATAAAACCATAAAAAAACCCATGAAACCCATGAAACCCACCTAAAAATATTTAAAAACTTAGAAAAAACTAAAACTCTATAAACCCTTTAAAAGTATTATATTTCTTGATGGATTTGATCTTGAGAGATCCTGTCATTCTTTATGTTGGTTTGAAAGGGGTTCTCCAGTGAACCAGCTGGTTCTAGGCCTGGGAGGGAGCTGGACTCTCTGGTCTCACGATGGTGACAGGTGGGTGTCGCGGGCTCTGCGACATCCTAGCAGCGGTGTGCTCATTCCCATACTTGGATATGTGTTTCAAAATATGAGTTTTGGAGGGGTTTTCTGGCTCTCATGGCTTCTTGATAGGTTCTGGTGGCTACGAGGAGTGAAGATGCAGGTTTGTGTCCTTGGTTCCTCAATTTCCACTTTGATTTATGTTGCTGATGAATTTATGGTCAAGATGTGTTGCGTTTTTGATGCTATGTTGGATTGTGGCCTACTGAGATGGGGATGGTTTGGTTGTTAGTCGTTGCTGGTGATGGATTCGAGGAAAGAAGATGTGCAGGTGGATGTTTGTGGGGCTGGTTTGGTTTTTGAATCGTTGTGGGTGCTGGTTTTTGGTTCTGTCGAGTGGCGCTGGAAGTTGTCTTTCCTTTGGGTGCTATGGATGTGTTCCTGGATGTGCTACTAGGTGTGAAATGCTGGAAGCTAACTAGATAAGAGGTGATGGTTGATGGAATCTAAGTTGATGGGTGATGGATGTTGCTATGCTGGGATGTGATGATAGATGTTGGTGCTTGGTGATGGTTGCCACTTCGAAGTGAGGTAACGAAGGTTAGATTTGTGACTCTGATGTTGGGGGTCCTATGATGCTGGCAGTGGATATGTGTGTCAAGAGGTGTTGGTTGATGAAAATGGTGCTGAGAGATGTTGGTGGCTATTATCCTGGGTGACGCTGCTGGAGATGCTTATGTTTTTATGCCTTCATTATTCCGTATGTCTGTTCAGATTTTTGGATACTTTTGGGTTTTGTGGGGGTGTCCACGGTTTTTGGGTGTGGGTTGATTGACCCTTCCCCTCCCTTGTCTACAGTGTCTTTTTTCTAATAAATTTTGGGGGGCCAGGAATACCTCGGCCACACATCTTCCTTGCCCTAAAAAATCATTAAAAACTGTAAAAATACTTAAACCCCCAAAAATGTAAATAAACTCTATAACCATTTAAACCCCTAAAGATTTAAAAAAAAACCCTGAATACCCTAAAAAAACCCTAGCAAACCATAAACACCTTAAAAATCCATAAAACCCTAAAAACCCTAAAAACCATAAAATCCTTTAAAATCCCTAAAAAAATAAATAACCCTAAAAACATAAAAACCCTAAAAATGAAAACCCCTAAGGAAAAAAAATTAAAACCATAAAACATTTAAAACCCCTAAAAGCCTAAAAATCTCTAAAACCTCGAAAACCCCTAAAAACCATTAATTCCTTTTAAAACACTTAAAATCCCCAAAAAACCCTAAAAGACCCCAAAAATCCAAAAACACTGAAAACGCCTAAAAACCCTAAAAACACAAAAAACCACCAAAAAATTCATAAACACCGAAAAATATAATTAAAACCCTAAAAACCCTTAATAACCCAATAAAATTCCAAAAACCCTTAAATACCCTAAAACATATAAAAACATGCAACCAATAAAAAGCATAAATAAACTAAAACCCCTATAAAACCCTATAAAATGCTAGAAACCATTTAAAACCCAAAACCCTAAAAATCCTAAAACCACTAAAAATTCCACAAAACCACCAAAAACCTTAAAAACTCTGAAAAAATTCCATAAAATATCTAAATAACCCTAAAACCACCTAAATTCCTTAAAAATACATGAAAACCCTAAAAAAACCAAAAAACTCTAAAAACTCTAAAAACCCTTAAAACCCCTAAAAATCATAAAAACCCATAAAACACCCTAAAATACCTAAATGACCCAAGAAAACCCTAAAAATACTAAATAACCCTAAAACCCCTAAAAACTAGAAAGTCCATAAAACCCACTAAAAACCCTAAAATCCCCAAAATCATTTAAAACCCCTAAAAAACTAAATAACCCCTAAAAACCCTAAAAACATTTAAAACCCTATAATATCTCTCAAACTATAAAATCCCATAAAAACAAAAAAAAATATTAAAAATCCTAAAAACAATAGAGAATCCTAAAAACCATATAAACCCATTTTTAAAAAAAAAACACTAAAAACCATAAAAATCCCTAAATACCCTAAAACCCCACAAAAAACCTACAAATCCCAAAAAAAACCCCCTTAAAATCAATAAAATGATAAAAAACTCTAAAAACCCTAAAACAGATAAAAAAATTCCAATGTAACCTTAAATTCCAAAAAACCCATAAAAACCCTAAAAATCTAAAAACCTAGAATAATTCAAAAAACACTCAAAATGCCTAATACCCTAAAAAACCCTAAAACCCATAAAAATTATAAAAACCCCTAAAATCCCTAACATCCCTAAATACATAAAAATTCCATAAAACCATAAAAACACTAATAAAACCTTAAAAACCTAAAAACACTTAAGACCCCTAAAAACATAAAAACACTAAAAACCCAAAAAACACTAAAAACAATAAAAACCATTAAGACCCTTAAAAGCACAAAAATCCAAAAAATAGTAAAAGACCCCCCAATACCCTAAAAACATAAAACCTATAAAAAACTAATACCACTATGAGCCATAAAAATCCTAAAATACTGTAAAATACCCTTAGAACCCTAAAAGGCCATAAATAACCTAATAAAACAAAAAAACAATAAAACACCATTAAATCCCTAAATACATAAAAAACCATAAAACACAAAAAACCTAAATATAACCCTAAAAATCCAAAAAAAACCTAAAACCCCTAGAAAACCATAAAAACCCTAATAAAATTCGAAAAAACCCGTTAAAATCCTTAAACACCTAAAAATAATAAATCCCTAAAATTCTTTAAAAAGACAAAAAATAGCCTAAAATCCCTAAAAACCCCTAAAACCCCCTAAAATCTCTTAAAATCCCTATATAACCCTAAAATCCATCAAAATCATTAAAAATCCTTAAAAACGCTAAAAACTATGAAATATTCTAAAACCTCAAAAACCATAAAAAGCCTTAAAACCATTAAAACCCTAAAACCCCTAAAACCCCTAACAGATACTAGAAAACCCTTAAAACACTAGATGACCATAAAAAACAAAAAACCCTAAAAGAATATAAAAATCCCTAAAACCCTAAAAACTATTAAAAACCCAAAAAAACCAAAACATCCCCTAAAAATGAAAAAAATTCAAAAACGCATAAAATCATAAAAATCCATAAAAATAAGAAAACCTTATAAACCCTATAAAATTTGAAAAGTCCCTTAAAATCCTAAAAACCCCTAAAACCATAGAACTCCCAAGAACATTAAAAAGCCCTAAACACCCATAAAACCATAAAACCATTAAAAAATCATGAATCTCTTAAAACCCCTAAAAACATAAAAAAATCCCCAAAAACATAAAACACCTAAAAACTAAAAATACATAAAACCCCCAAAAATCATAAAAATCCTAAAACCTTGAAAACCCCTAAAAACCTAAAACCCTAAAAAACCATAAAATTCTTAAAAATCTTAAAAAACCCTAAAGATACCTAACAATGTAAACAAACTTTAAACCCCTAAAAGCCCCTTAGAAAGCATTAAATACATAAAAACACTTAATACCCCTAAAAACCTAAAAAATGATAAAAACCCGGAAACCCTTAAGACCTTTAAAAACACTAAAAATCCCCAAAACACCCTAAAAACCCCCATGCCGCTAAAAACCCTAAAACACTAAAAATCCATAAAATCCTAAAAACCCTTAAAACCATAATAGACCCTAAATAACCTAATAAAAACCCCCTAAACCGCTTTAAACACCGTAAATCCCCTAATAAACCTAAAAACCACAAAAACACAAAAACGCTAAAATAATCCTGAAAACACCTAAAACCCATACAACCCTATATAACCTACTAAAACATAAAAAATCCCTTTAAACACAAAAAATTCCTAAAAATACTAAAAAAACTAAAAATCCCTAAAAATCCCTAAAAATCATAAATACCACTAAAAACTCTGAAAACCCTTTAGAAATATCTAAATAACCTTAAAAACCTCTCAAATAGAAAAATCTCTAAAAATTAAATAAATTAAAAAATATATATATAAAAACAAAAAAACCCCAAAAACCATAAAAATCCATAAACCCCCTAAATGACACAAGATAGCACTAAAAACACTAAATGGACCTAAAATCTCTAAAATCTATAAATGACTTTAAAAACCCCTAAAAACCATAAAAACTATCAAAACCATAAAAACCTAAAAAACACTAAAAACCCAAAAAAAACCTTAAAAATATTAAAAACATAAAATAATCCTAAACCACTAAAACCCCTATAAACACACAAATTCCTAAAAAACCCTAAAAATTTTCAAAAAACCTCAGGACCCAAAAAACGTTTAAAATTCCCTAAAACACAAAAAAACCTATGAAACCATAAAAACCCCATAAAACCCTTACAAATTCCTAAACACCCACAAACACCCAAAAAACCATTAAAACCCCTAATTTTTTTTAAAAACCTTTAAAATCCATAAGAACGTAAAAACTAAAAAAACCTGAAAAACCAAAAAACCATAAAAACCCTAAAAACACAAAAAAAACCTCAAAATCCATAAAACCCTAAAAAATCTACAAACCCCAAAAATCCTAAAAATAATTTTTAACAAAAAATTCCCCAAATACACTAATAAAACCTTAAAAAACTAAAAACACTTAAAACCCCTAAAAATTAAAAAACCATTAATTTCAGTAAAAACCCAAGAAAACATTAAAATCTATTAAGACCCTAAAAAAGGATAAAAATAATACAACACCCTAAAACCACAAAAAAACATTAAAACCCAAAAGACCCCCTAAAACACTAAAAACCCATAAAAATACTAAAAAAACAAACATACCGTTAACACCCTAAAAGACCCTAAATATCCTAATAAAAAACCTCCAAATCCCCTTAAACACCCTAAAACATTAAAAGACCCATGAATCCGCTAAAACCTGAAAACAATACTGTAAATAACTGAGAAATACTAAAAACATTATTAAATCATATAAAATGCTAAAAAACTATTAAGACCCAAATCTTCTATACATACTAAAAATCATAAAAATCTCTAAAATTCTACAAAATTCCTAAAAACCCAAAAATCCCTAAAACCCCCTAAAAAGTATACAAAATCCATAAAAATCCCTATATAACCCTAAAAATCCCGAAAATCCTTAGAAATCAAAAAAACTCTAAAAACTCCTATAAAATATAAAAAACCCAAAAACCCTAAAAAAATTTAAAAACCTTAAAAAACATAAAAACCGTAAAACACATTAAAAATCGAAGAGACCCTATAAAACCCTCAAAACACTAAATGATACTAATAACTCTAATAAACTTATATATTACAAAAACCCTAATACCTGTAAAAACCCTAGAAACATTAAAAACAAAAAATATCCAAAAAAAAACCTAAAAACCCCTAAAAATTGTAAAAAATAGAAAACCATAAAAAATCCCTAAAAACCTAAAAACCCTAAAAATCCAAAAGAACATTAAAACCCCTTAAAACCCATAAAACCCCATTAAAAACTATAAAATTTTTAAAACCCCTGAAATTTTTATAAAACACTAAAAAACCTTTAAACTCTTAAAACACTTAAAACCTAAAAAACCCCTAAAAACCTAAAAACCCATAAAAACCCTAAAAACCATAAAAACTATAAAAATCATTAAAATGTAAATAAATAACTAGAAACATAAATAACTCTAAAATATTTTAAAACCCATAATAAAATATTAAAAATCTATTAACACATAAAACCCTTAAAAACCTAAAAAATGCTAAAACCCCTAAAAACCAGTAAGACCCATAAAAACACCTATAATCACAAAAACCCAAAATACCCCCAAAACCCCAAAACCCCTAAAAACCCAAAAAATACTAAAAACCAATATAAATTTTAAAAGACCCCAAAACCCCTAAAACCCCTAAAGACCCTAAATAACAAAATAAAACCCCCCTAAACCACTAAAACAACTTAAACCCCCCACCCAACCATAAAACTCATAAATCCACTAAAAACACTAAAACATTAATAAAAACCCTAAAACCATTAATACCCCTATAAAACCTTATAAAATTCTTTAAACCCTTTTACCCTTAAAAACAACTAAAAACACTAAAAACCTTAAAAATTTTGAAAACACCCTAAAAACTATAAAAATTCCCTAAAAATATTTAAATAAACCTAAATCCCCTAAAAATCCCAAGAAATCCTTCAAAACCATAAAACCCCCAAAAAATTATTAAAAAACATAAAAAACATAATAAACCTTAAAACCCCAAAAATACTTCAAAAATCTTAAGACCCCCTAAAACCCCTAAATCACCCTAGAAAACCCTAATAACACTAAATGACCTAAAAAACCGTAAAACCCATAAAATACCATAACAAAAACCGAAAAACCCTAAAAAATATAAAAGATATTAAAACCCTAAACAACCTAAACAACCCCTAAAAACCTAAAAACCCCTAAGAAATTTAAAAACCCTAAAAGACCTTTAATACACTAATAACCCTGAAGAACCCTAAAAAAAACTGAAAATAATAAAAAACCTGAAATCCCTAAAAATACTATAAACTTTAAAAAGACCATAAAACCATAAAATCCACAAAAACCCTTAAAAACCATAAATACTTAGAAAACCCCCTAAAAACACTAAAAACTATAAAACCTAAAACCCCAATTTTTTTTAAAAACTCTAAATAATATTAAAACCCTAAAAACAAAGAAAAAAAATGAAACCATAAAAACATTAAAAACCATTAAAATCCCTTAAAATTCCTAAAATGTAAAAAACCCATAAAAACCTAAAAACCCTAAAAAAATTTAATACCTAAGGACATTTAAAACCTATAAAAACATAAAAAGAACAAAAAACCATAAAAATGATAAAAAATATAAAAATCCCTAAAAACCCTAAAACCCATTAAAACCCTTAAAAATACAAAAAATCCCAAACAATACTAATAGATCCCAAAGACCCGAAAAACAATACAAAATCAATAAAATAAAAAAACCTAAATTACCCTTAAAACGCTAAATAGTCCAATATAACCACCAAATTTTTTTAAACTCCCTAAAACCATAAAAATCCATAACAACCCTAAACCCCCTAAAACCCCAAAAATAGACTAAAAATAGTAAAGAACCTACAAATCCCTATAAAATAATAAAAACACTTTAAAACCGCAAACACCTAAAAAACTAAAAAACTAAAAAACCAAATGGATCTGCACCGGGGGTGATCTACCTCTCTCGTGTGGGTTATGGATAGCTCGTTGGTGCGTGGATGTGGTGAGATCCCCTCATAATTAATACTTTTATTCATATACTATCAATAAGTGGCTATCTTTTAATGATGATTAGTTTGGATCCTTCGATTATGCAAAGAAGGCTTCACAAAGGCTTTCTTGCCAAAAGGAAGTTATAGATTTGGTGGTGGATTCCACCATGTATATTTTTGGTAATGGCTTGTGTGAGGCTCTGAAGGTTTAGAATTGCTCAATTCGGTTAGTGAAGGATCTCTATCTGGTGTTTTTAGCACCCCATTTCTCGATTCTAGCTTTGAAGGAGGCCTTTGTGGGTGACGTTGTTTCATGGATCTCGGAAGAGGTCATCACTCCCCCTATAAATGGGATTGGGGCCCCTATGGATTTAATTTGATTGATCAGGATTGTTAAGGGGCCTTCTCAAGCTGATTTGGCTTCATTTGTGGTTTTTGAGGTTCCTCTCTTAGTGGATTTAGCTAATAAGGGACTTTTTATTACTATGGCCTTGGATATAGAGGCTTTGGATCCTGCTATGGGTGTTATTATAGTGCAAGAGTCGATGGTCACACCCTAATCATTCCATATTCTAGTAACATATATAGTTTCCATGGGCAATGTTGGGGGTTCCAAGATTACTTTTGGTTATACGGTAGATCACATTGTAGTTTTGGATGATTAGAAATCACTTATTTGGTCTATAGATTCAGTTTTTTACCCCACTATTGATGGGAAGAATCCAAGAGTCTTATTTCTACCTTAGGATTTCCAAATTGGTTCTTCCAGACAGTCGAATACAATGGTGGGGTACTTACTCGAGAAGAAGTTGGCATTTGTGTTGTTTTCAAGAATTGCATTAGATTTATGAGGGAATGATCTTATTTAGATTCTATGTAATGATGGAGGTTTATATATTTTTGTTTTATTCCCTCCTATAATCTTGTTGATGTTTTATCATGAGGTCCATGGTTTTTTAGGTATATATATGATTCTCAGATCCTCGAAACTAGTTGTATTCTTGAATAAGGAATATTTATCAAATTTTCTGGTCTGGGTGATCTTTTGGAATATTCCTCTTAAATCATGGACAATAGAGGGTATTAGTTACATATCTGTTGTGTTGGGAATGCCTCTTTTGCTGATAAATCCATGGTTGAGATTAGTGGGATAAATTTATCACATGTTTGTTCTAAAATTTTTGTTGAGCAGGAAATACTCTATGAAATTGGTGTCGACTTAGGATTTGGGTCCTCCGTTACCTTTAGAGTTGATTCTAGTTGTGTTTCTAATACTTGTAGCTTATGTAATATTTTTTAGGAACTATTTTAATCACTGAAAGAAGAATCCCATGAATTATTCTAATTCGAGAAGAAATAAGTCACTATAAAGAAGCATGTTTATAGGAAGAAGGAACCTCTAAGATTTCTTATATCAGATCCAAATGATATGATTCTTTCATGGGATCCTGATAATAATGTGTCTACTGAAAATATTTCCTCATATTCTAGAAATTATATTCCCCTAGGGTGATCAGTTCATCAGTAGTGGAAGCTCCCTCTTTAGTGACTCTTGTTGTGGATCTTACAGATTTTTTGGTTAATAATTTTGGGATGGATGAATATATTCCTATTCATAATTAATTTGGTTATTTATAATAGTTTTTTTCCATGGTATTTGTTGATTATAATTTCACCCAATAATTATTCTTCTTCCTAGTGATATGAAGATATTTGATAGATCTGGTCCTTCATTGGGTGTGATGGAAAATCCTGATGGATCTGTCTTGGTCTTGGGGTATGATCCCTCTAACATGGGCATTATTCAACCCCTATATTTAAGGGATTATACTCATCCTTTGGAAGTAAGAGATGGTGAGTCTTCCTCACAGTGTTATGCTTCTCTTCTCTAGGCCCCTAAGGATTCGGTACCAGCAGATGTTTCTCATGCTGGAATTGGTTTGGGTTCGGTCCTTATTGTTCCTCCTTCTATTGATACATCTAAGGTCTTGTAAGGTTTATTTCTCACTTCTAGGACTGAAAAATATAGTTTATATTTCTATAATTCTTTTGATTTCTGGGGGACTGCGTAACCCTCTCTGATCTAGGTTTCAACAGATCAGGTTAGCCATACATATTCAGATTTATGTTACAATCCTCTTAGGAATAAACTAATAAGTGTGGATGAATTTGATTTAAAGAGGGTTCCAGAAAATATTAACAACATGTTTGGTATTCTAGATTCCTCCATAATTTATAATGTTTAATTTTTGGTGTGTGGAATATATTGGTAATCAACACCCCTAGTATGAAAAGGGAGCATTAGGACCTTATTCTTTCCCAAAATTTGGCTTTCTCTGATCTTATTGAAACATGGGTTTAAATTAGGAATCTGGATTCTATTGTCAGTAGTATTGTGCTAGGATAGAGTAGCTTTTCAAATAACTCGTTTTTCCTCTAGTTTTCACATATTTGTTTTGTGGAATCCCAACCTACTGATGGTTGATATTTAGTTTGATTATTTTTAGATTATTGAATACCTAGTTATGGTTGTTAAGGTGGATGTCACTTTCTTGATTTTTTTTGTTTATAGATCTAACTCTGTCACTGAACGTAGGGTTCTATGAGAAGATATTTCTAGTATTGGATCAATTAATCCTGGGACACCTCATATTTTTCTTGGTGATTTTAATGTGGTGAGATTTCATGAGAATATATGTGGAAGATATTTGGATTGGATTCCCTCTCTGGAGGAGTGCAATTCTGGTATTGTCGAGGCCAGTTTTTTTATGATTTTTTTTTACCATGTAGAGGTATTCATAGAGAAAGTGCATTTAATGGGGGTTGAGTTAGTTGGGGAGAACCTTGTTTAATTACTCTTTGTTTTCTAAAATTTACTCTTCATTTTCTAATTTCCTTCTATTTTTTTCACTAATTACACTTCTATTATCATCAGAATGGGTGAAGATTTACATTTGGGAAACTTTTCATTTACATATTTAATCATTAGGATGATTATGATGGAATTTATCATATGGATTTTTACATTTAGTAAACATTTCATTTAAATTTCCATTTCTACCAAAATCATAGGATGGTCAAGAAGGCCCTCCAGAACATTCATGTTCATGTTTCTGCTCAGTATTTGTTTGAGGCTTCCCTATTAAAATGGTAATTATAATATTTCAAATATTTTCTTATACTTAATGGTATTTTGGAAGATTTATTATAGATTGAAAATACGTGTAAGGATAGTTTAGACATATTGACCTTGAAGGATTTTATTTTATCTAGAAAAATGAGGAGCATTTAGGGGCTTATGGAAGGTGGTCACAAAAAGTATTTTTATTCAATTTTTTGAATGTTAGGTTCAATTATTCCAAGTTAGTCATTATACATCATGCTTATGGTTATGAGATCTCGAGCTATTATTGGTGAAATAGTTGATTTATTCTAATCCTTGGTTGGTTCTTTATCTGATTCAACTTACGGGGGGGGGGGCTTTTCTGCAGTATTTTTTGTATAATCCTATTGAGAAGGGATGATGTAAGGAGATGAAAAAGTCGGTTGAGGAGAAAGAGATTTATAGGGACCTCTTTTCCCTTCATCCTAATAATGCAGTGGGTCCAGACAGTTTTAATTCATTTATCTTCCACATTTCCTTATTAGTTATTAGATCCGATGTGACTGAAGTTTTGTTAGTGTTTTTTAGGCCTGAGAAGTTTTTGTTGGAATCCAGTGGATCAATTATCTTCTTGATTCCTAAGTTTCCCAATGTGTTCAACATTTCCAACTTTAGACCTATAAATTTTTTCAATACTATATAAAAATACACCTCTAATATTTTAGTGTCTATATTAATGAATGTCCTTCCTAGGTTCATTAATAAGGCCCAATCATATTTTCTTCCTGGGAGGTGGATTTTTGATAATATTCTGATGGATCTTGAGTTATTGTCAGGGTACCATCTGGATTCTGGGG
Source organism: Viscum album (assembly GCA_963277665.1). Lineage (NCBI taxonomy): Eukaryota > Viridiplantae > Streptophyta > Magnoliopsida > Santalales > Viscaceae > Viscum > Viscum album. The sequence goes on from OY728156.1 coordinate 124,845,122, forward strand.
TTCCTTGATTTTATTTTATGTCCTTTGATTCTATTATATGGGAGTTCCTATTGGATGCTTTGGATCATCATGGATTTCCTACTAGGTTTTATTATTAGATTAAAAGGTGTGTTTCCTATTCAATATACACTATAAATGTTAATGATTTATTTCATGGATATTTTCCTAGGAAGAGAGGGATAATACTAGGTGACCCCCACTCTCCGTTTCTTTTTTTTATATTCATGGTGGTTTTATCAGTTATCCTAGATTCTATAATTTCAATGTCCTATTATTTCAAATTCTATTTGATATGCAGTAAGGCCTTTATTTATAATTTATTTTTGTAGGTGATCTTTTTTTCTCCTTTGGAAATATGGACTTGGTTTTAATTCTAAAGAATGAAATGGATATTTTTTCTTCTTTTTTAGGTTTTACTGCCAACTTCATCAAATCTATAATGTTTTTTCTAGTCTATACAATGAGGTGAAGGTAGGTATTAGGGATATTATGGGTATTAGTTTTGGATCATTACCACTCTTTTATGTTGGGGTTCCTCCAATCACCACTAAATTAAGATCTATGGACTATTTTATATTGAAGGAAAATATTTTTAGGATAATTAAGGTGTGGAAAAATAATTTTATTTCCTTTATGGGTTGACTACATCTTGTTCAATCCATTTTATTTAGAATTAATGGTTACTGGTTCTCTAATTTTATTTTCCCAAATAAAGTGGTGAATTCTATTGAAGCTAAACATAGTTTTTTTATTTGGAATGGTGTTTACTTTATTATTTCTAGAGTTTAGGTGTCCTAGGACTTTGTAGCCAGGACTAAAGAGGAATGAGGATTGAGAATTAATATTATTTTTTATTTTAATATTGTTGAAATGACTAGACATGTTTAGGAATTATATAACCCTTATTTATGTTCAATTTGGGTGGAATAGGCTTTCCTTTTTTTGTTTGGTCATTCGCATTTTTCTATGGCCAAAGTCCCTTTTAATAACTCGTGGACTTAGAGAAAATTATTGGTATTACATGATTTTCTTAAGGACTGTATCTCCATCTACATTAGGAATGATTTTGGTATTTACCTTTGGTTTTATTCTTAGATTCCCAGAGGCCCCATTTACTACTATATATAGGGAAATATTATTTATGACTTAGTACTTTACATATTTTCCATAGTGTTTAACGTTATTTATGTAGGGAATTAGAATCCTATTCTAGCAATTTTGGATAAGTTGTGCGATGTCAGGAAAGAGATAATTTCTATTACTTAAACTAATGGTGATTATGATGGTATCCTCTGGAATATGATGTTTGGGTTCTCTATTTGTAAGGTTTGGTAGGATCTTATAATAACATTTTTACTTGGTTCCATTGAGATATTTAGTCTGGAATCGGGTTTCTCATGTCATGTATGCCTTTATTTTGTGGTTGGTTATTTTGAATCACTTACCTAGTCTAGATCTTCTATAGCATAGGGGGTTTTTCTTTCCCAACTGTTATTTTATTTTTGAGTCTGGTGTTGAAGATATTGATCATATTTTTTATGTGTTCTTTGACACGAAGAATTTATTCTACCTTTTTGAGCCTCTAGTATGTTGGTTTCATGGATAGATATTTTTATGATACTATTTATTGGTCTATTTTCTCATTTTTTGGGGATTCCTTGTTTATTTTTATGGTGAAACAAAGGGTAGAGAACTTAGTATACCTCATATAAAAGGAATGAAATTCTCAGTTGCATGGATATATCCCTCATAGTGGTTGTTTCTTTTGGTTAAATTTTTAGGTTTCTATTAGATCTATACTTTCCCCTGCAAGAAAATCCCTAATAGCATGGCTAATTAGAAGCTAGTTAGAAGTCGTAATTTTCAATATTCATCTCTTCGTGCTACTAAAACCTTTCAATTAGATCCATGTTGAAGGAACCAATTTTAGTTCCCAATTATAGGAGTTGGACTTTAAATTCCTAATGATGTGAGGGTGATTAAAGAGGTTAAATGCTTCAATGGGTGCCCATATCGCTTCATTAAAGGACCAATGGATCTCTCCTTTCAGGTGGGATATAGTTGGAAAGTTATGTGCTAATTTTCCAAAAAGTAATTTCTAGGATTTTTCATTTTGAATTTAATTGTCAAGGTAGGAATAGTATTTATGACTTTAGGGTATTATACCATTAACTGTCTGTGTCATCCCTTGTCTATAAAAATCCACCCCATGGAATTGTATTTTTATTCGTGATTTAAAAGAGTGATTATTATTTATTTCTGTCAATTTTGGGAGTATTGTTCTAATTTTCTCCCTTTCTCTAGTGAATTATCACCTTTTCAATCTACAAGTTAGATTGATGGCCCAAGGCCACTAATCCCCCAATTTTATGCCTCAACTCAAGTGAATTGTTGTATGGATTGGCCATCACATCCCTCCCCTGAGTATGTTGTCTGAGTATTAGGTCACGCCACTTATATAATTGGTTGATTACTTCCTTCCAAGATCCAAACCTATCATCTGATACATAGCACCAAACTGCACCCTCATCTTCCACCCTACTCCATAAATATTGGACCACGCTATTCATTTCTCATTAGTTGGTATCAATTCTCAAGTTAACATGGTAATAAATAATCCCTTCATTTACTTTACCTTACACATTACACTTATTATCTTTATATATTATCCTACCATTTAAAAACCCACAAAAAAACTTTTTCTATTAAAAAATTCCTTAATTGGACTCTATTGTAAAATATAGAAATATTTTACATTAATCTATTTATTCATCCATACTATTTTTTCATTTAATTCTATAAATATTATTTTTATCTGAAAAAACAAATTCTCTCACATCATAAATATTTATCTTTTTAAAAACAATCACATACATTCTTTCATTAATTTCAAAATAAAATATTACTCCACATTCATTGTTTTGTTCTTTAAAACACTAAACACAAATCTTTGGTGGATATTTGACAAAAAACAAAAATAAAAAAATATGATACAATTACTTCCTCTTATTACATTGTGTTATTAGCACTTCTCATTTCCATAAATCAACTTCATCATCATTGGACTTTATCATCATATCATATTTGTCACATGTTTTTATTAATTTTTCTTTTCTTGCACAATCAAGAAACCCCCCTTTATTACACCCATCAACCATTTTCCACAATTTACCCATATTTTCTACCTTCTTTTCCACCCTATACCATTATGAAACCCTTTAACACTCAAATGGTATGTTTTAAACCATCCCCCAACAAAATCTTGATTTGGTAAGTATTGGTGGCATGTGATCACCCCAAACAAGTTATAAGATTTCATAAGATCTTGGTATATGAATTTAGTGATGAGAGTTGAGAGAAATAAGTAAAAAATAAATGTGAGTGTGTATGCTTGGATACATGAGTGTGTATGTCTTTTATGTGTTAGGGTGTATCCTTGTGTGAATGAGTGTATATATATTTTGGGTATGAGTGTGTATCCTTGTTAATCTTAGGGTATATATCATACATGTGTGCGTGTGTATCCTTATGTGCATGAGTGTGTACATATTGTGTGTGTAGGTGTGTACATATTATTTATTAGTATCTTCATGCGTGTGAGTGTGTGTTTATGTGTGTGTTTCATTTTGTATTTTTATCCTTATGTGCATTTTGGTTTATGTTAATTATCATTTTAAGAGATCATGGAATGATAATTACTCATGCTAGTGATGAAGGAAGTTGAAGTAGATCTCCCACACCCAAATCTAGACAACTCCAAATGAAATATTTGGTGATCCATTTAGAGAAGCTTCTTGATTGGTAGTTGGAGGTGATGCATGAGAGGATGGATTACCTAGAGAATAAACCAATCCCATTTATGATCCATGGTAACCAATAACATGACTTGGCACAATGTGGCCCAAATATAATGGAGGATATGTAGAACTTTGATGGTGATTTTGATAATTTCCCACTAAGGAAGAAGTTTTACCAACATCCTATAGAAGGCCAAAGGAGAAATCACGATGATGACATCCTTGAAAGTATTAAGGTGAAGGATCTATATTTTTGAGGAAAAAGTGATCCGAAAGCATACATGGAATGGGAGATGTGAATCGAGAAATTATTCTATTATCATATATATTCTAAGGAGAAAAAGGTAAAACATACATCCATTTAATTCATTTACTAGGAATTAATATATTATAATAATGTTCAAGATGATAGAGCCCAATATGGAGGAAATTATATCTATATATCAAAATACATGAAGTTTTCCATGAGGAACTGATTTGTTACTTCACACTAACGTAGAGATCTATAAAATAATATTCCACACCTCACACAAGGGATTAATAGTGTTAATGATTAATACAAGGAGATTAAAATTTACATAATTTTATAAAACATTGATGATGATCTATAGGTAACCATGTTGTGGTTCTTACATTAGCTCAATCAGGAGATTTCAGATCAATTAGATATGTACCACCATGTGGAGATACAATATATGATCCACAAAACCACCAAGATTGATAAAAAATAAAAAGGAGGAGAAACATGAGGAAACCCATAACCCCTTCCACTCCATGGGGAAATTCAATGATGTAGATTAAAGAACCATCAATGGAAAAATAAAAGATTGATCAGAAATGTGACAATGGAATTCATTAACGTAACAAACATACTATTTAGAGTAATCAAAAATGAATCGGGATATTTGATATTTCAAATGTTATGGAAGGGTTCACATTTCTAATGAATTATGTGCTCCATGATCATCAAATGTATAAGGAATGGGCGACTCTTGGAGATATCTATGAGGTGGAATTATAGGAATCCTCTAAAATTGATAATAGTGAATTTTCAAAATATGGTGAGATTCATATCACTATGAGGGTTATAAGTTCACAAATGACCATAAAGAGAAGGATAAATAGGATAAATATTTCCATACATGGTGTAATATCCTTGTGAATGTATGTATTGTTATTATTGATAGAAGAAGTTGTATTAATGTAGAGAGCACTGATTTGGTGAAGAATTTAGGACTTCCAACTTTAAAGTATAAACATCCATATCATCTTCAGTGGTTGAATTATTATGGATACCTAAAGGTTACTAAAAACTTTAAGGTATTGTTCACCATTGATAAATACAATGATGAGGTATTATGTGATGTTGTTCCTATGAAGGTTTGATTTTTACTATTGGGTTGACCATGCTAATATGATCATCATGTTACTCATGATGGTTTCTTGAACCATCACTCTTTTTTAATTTGAGGGTAACCTAAAACTCTCAACCCCATTCCCCACAATTTTTTTTAGAAGATTACATTTGATAGAAAATAAAAAAGTAATTGATGAGGAAAAAAGAAAAAGAAAGATAAAGGTGAGAATGAGGTAAAAGGGAAATTATATAAGAAAATAAATGGATAGAAAACCAAAATCAAGAGAGAAAAAATATTTGAGAGTATATAAAAGTGTGATGCTTAAAAAAATAGTGAGGTTATGGAATCTTTGATTTCTCAGAAAAACCTTTGTTGTACTTATGTATAAAGTAGTGATGTTGAACACAAATGAATTGACACTTCCTTTTCAACATGTTGTGGAGTCTTTGTTTAAGGATTTTTTATGTGTCTCCCAAAGAGTGTCCACCTAGTTTTCCATCCATTAGAGGTGTCGATCATCAAATTGACCTCATAACTAGAGCATCACTACCGAATTGTCTTGCATATCACACCAAATAAGTGGAGAAAAAAGACATTCAATTCCAAGTTTAGGATATGTTGGATGTGGGCTATATCAGAGAGTTCATTAGTCCTTGTACTGCACTGGTGCTACTAGCTCCTAATATGGATGAAACATAGATAACGTTCATTGAATTTCAATCCATCAATAACATCACATTCAGACATCATCATCATATCCCTATGTTATATGATATGATAGATGATTTAATCGGATCTAATATTTTCAAAAAAAATTATTTAATAAGTGGATACCATAAGATTATTATGAAATAAGGAGATGAGTGGAAAACTATATTTATGATAAAAAATGGACTTATTAATGGTGGTTCATACCCTTTGGTATCCCTAATGCACCTAGAAAATTTATGAGGTTAATGAATCATGTCTTATGTGCATATATTGTAAAATTTGTGGTAGTTTAATTTGATGATATTTTGGTGTGTATTAAAACATTACAATAACATTTATATCACTTAATAAAATTACTATAGGTATTATTAAAGGAAAGTTTGTTTGAAAAAAATAAAAACTGTAAATTTTTCTTTGATAAAATTGTTTGATTTAGAATTTTGGTAAGTTGTTATGGAGTTAAGGTAGATATCGAGAAGATCAAGGAAATTAAGGAGTGGCCGAATCCCACCCCATTTATATAGGAAATATGTTTCCATGTTCCTACTAGTTAATATAATATAATAGTGAAGGAATTAAGCACACTAGAATCACCGTTGAATGTATTGATAGAAAACAACATTCCTTTCAAATGGGGGACAAATCAAGAGTAGGGTTTCCAGAAACTCAATGAGAGACTCCCCATGCACCACCTATTTCTCTCCCAAACTTCTATAATACCTTTGAGATTTAATTTTATGAAAGAAAAATAATCATAGGATGAGTACTCATGAATGAAGGTAATCCTATTAGTTCCTTTAATAAGAAGTTAAATGGCCCAAATCTAAACTATGATACATGTGATAAAGAGTTTTATGTATTTTTTATAGTATAAGAAACATGTACTCATTATCATTGGACTAAATAATTTGTGATCAATTAATATCATGAGACACTTAAATACATTAGGATCAAATATAAACTAAAAAGGATACATTATAGATTTCTAGAATTCATTGAATCATTTATATATGTCATCAAGCATAAAAGGGTAAAGATAATACTATGGATAATGGACTTTCTTGAAGATATTCTATTTTACCATTAATGGATTCTAAACTCCTTGGTTTTGAATACATTAAGAATTCATATTCCAATGATAGAGATCTTGGTGAACCATATGGTCATTGTAAACCTAATGTTATTTGGGAAATGATACATTTACATGATTGATTCTTATTCTATATTGATATTATTTGTATTCCCAGTTGCTTTATCTATTTACCTTTACTAATAGAGTCACATTCTAGTTGGTTAATGGGAAATTTTGGTGTTTCATATATTAAATTTTTCATAATTAAAATTTTTATTATCATGGGATGCCTATAAATGTTGAAAAAATAATGGTAAAGTGAATTGTCTTCCATAAATCCAAATTAAAACTAAACCCATATGGATTATATCTTTTTTCTCCCAATCCACAATACCCCATGGGTGGAAACATCAATGGAATCTATTGTGGGTTTACCAAGTACGATGTGGGGAGATATTAAATTTTTTGAGGTGGATCAGTTTTCTAAAATGGTTCATTTTATTCCTTGTCAAAAAAATAGATGTTTCCAATAACATTGAAAAACTTTTATTTTAGGAAGTAGTAAAAATCCATGTAATTACTTGGAAGATTTTTTCATATAGACACATGAAATTATGCAGTTATTTTTGTAAGACCTAGTGTAAAAAACTATTAACAAATATACTATTCTATACATCTTTTCATACATAAACTGATGGGAAAAAAAGTTGTTGAGTCAGACACTATGATCCATTTTATAGAAAATTATTAATAAGAATCTCATGAACAGTAATGAGTGTCAACAACATGTAGAATTCACATATAATAGGGAAAAAAAATCCACTAATCAATAATCTCCATTTTAAATTGTTTATGTATTTAACTCCCTTTCACATATCTATCTTGTCCCATTTCCTATAAAGGAATAAATTATTATTTATGTTAAATGGAGTTCAAAATTCATCAATCAACCCCATGTAAATGAAAAGAAAAATGTCTATCAAATGATCTATAAATATGCTGATCATGAAAATAAGTGTTGAAAACAATTGTTGTTCAATATTGGTTACTTATTTTGTATTTATATGTGAAGGATATATTTTATGAAAATTGGAAATTAAAACTCATTCCATGAGAAGAAATACCTTTTTGAGTGATCAAGAATATTAACAAAAATTCTTACAAGATAGCGTTTCCAGGTGAGCATGGAGTAAGTGCCACTTTTAATGTTTCTAATCGTTATAATTTTTTTGGATGTAGAGCATAAATAGTCAAGGATGAATCCTTTTCAAGATGGTGAGGATGATGAGAAACATAATGAAGGTAGCAAATTTATTTCCTGGGTAGAGGAGTTGAATTTCCAAGGCTCGATGATGTGAGTGGGATTAAAGAGGTTGGATGTTATATTGGGTGCAAATATCACTTCATTAAATCACCCAAGGATTTTCTTTTCTTGCATGTATGGAGAAAATGGGCTAATTATATCACATATTCAACACCAAACATGATGTTTAAATATTAGATAACATATTTTCACGAATTTATGAATCCTTTCCCATATGGATAATTCTAGAATAGAATCTTTGGGCACAAAAGTCAAATATTGTGGGATAGGCACTCAAAGTCAACTATAGTTGGAAATAGTTGAAAATTTATGCTCTACTTTTCAAAAAATTCTTTATAGAATATATCTTTTTGACTTTAAAAGGACTAGGTAGGAATATTCTTTACAACTTTAGGGTATTAGACCCTTGAACTTTTGTATCATCCCTTGGCCATAAAAAGCTACCCAATTGAATTGTGTTTTCATTCAAGATTTAATAGAGTGATTATTATTTTATTATAATTATTTTTTGAGTAATTTTTCGTTTTTACACTTCCTCTAGAGTATTATTTACTTTTCAATATTCAATTTAGATTGGTGATCCAATATCAAAAATCCCCTAATTCCATGCCACAACCCAAGTACAATGTTATGTAGATTTTCCATCACATTCTTTCCTTGATTGTGTTGTATAAGAATTAAGTCAAACTCATTATAAATTTGTTTAACTAATTGAATCCACTATCCATACCCATCATATGACACTTATCCTTGGATTGAACCCTCATCCTTCACCCTATGTCATGACGATCGGTCCACCCCATGCATCTTACTTCACCTTCTATTGTTCCATGATATTTCCTTATTTTGTTGTGTTCTTTGGTTATTTTTTTTGTCTACTAGTTTTTGGTTTATTTTTTTAGGGATTATTATTTCAATTCTTTGGTGACTGTATTTTGATGGGCTACGGTTGCTGGTTTGGAGTAGGTGGTAGGGGTTTGGTGACCAATTTGCAGGTTCAGGGGTTGGTTTTGATGGGCGGAGCAGGTTCTGTTGCATTTGTCTTGGGTGTTCTAGTGTTGTTGAGGGCTCTAATAGTAGGGTGGTATATATGGTGTTTCAGTGGATTAATATAGTAGGGTTTTTGTCTTCTTGGTGGTGCTTCTGGTGGATCCTTATTTTTGGCAGCAATAGTTGAGGTAGGAGCATGTCTTGTTGGGTATAGACATTTTGGGAATTTGGTCTTCTTACAGTTCTTCTTGTTTTCTATGTTAGGTTGGATTCTGTATTTTTATTATTTTTATGGACTAATATGGTTCTATAGAGATCGTGAACTTTCAATTTCATGTTGGTGCTTGTGGGTGCTAGAATTCTATTGCATGGTTATGGTTGTTTGGGTCCCCATTTCAGGTTGAAGGTGTTTTTCTTAAGGATAAGTAGATCTGGGGCTCAGAAATGTATTTTTATGGCTTGTCTAGTGGGAAGTGGATTCTTTATGGGATTTTATTTTGTTTTTTTGGTAGGCCTAGTATTCCTTGGTGGCAGGATACTGGAGTGTGGTTCTAGGATTGATGTTGCAGTGGTGAGGTCGGATGGAGTACAAGGTATTCTAGTGCAAGGTATGGACCTCTTATTAATGGGGAGGGTGTTGCAGGGTTGGGTGGTTCTTTTTCTAGAAGGTTCATTGTGGATGGTTTGGTAATGGATGTTGAGGGTGCAAAGGGGTCCATGAAGGTGGTATTACGTATTCTATTAGTGATTCTATTGGGTTTATGGGTTTTCCCTTAACTAGGAGGCATGTTTTCAGGTGCTGGAGGTTTATTTATAGTTTATTGGAGTCTTGTATGGCTTAGTGGAGTCTTCGGTTGTGGTGTGGTTGTTGGTGTTTGTTAGAATGGTTGGTGATTTTGGTTTAGTGATGATTCTGGTGCGATTATGGATGTACTGGTGGTGTGGAGGGTTTATCGGACAGCTTAGACCTATACTGATACTGGTTTTGATGGAAGTGTTCTGGAGTAGAGCTAAGTCATTGTTGGCGATATGGTGGATGCTGTTAGTTTTTTTTATTCTGGTGCAGGGTGCTAGGGTGTTGGATCGGCTTGGTGACAAAGTGGGTGGTATTTCAGGATGGAGTTGTTCAACTTCTTATTAGTGAGGTTTTCTTGCACGATGTGCTTTTGGCTACACTCTTGTTCATTTTCATACAAGTGTATAAGTGTGTCTAGTTGTGGATGGGTTTAGTGGGAAGGTTCTATGGTGTGATGGAGGGGTTCAGTTTTGTTGCATGGTGTAGGTGTGGTTATGATGGTTTTGGTATTGGTGTGGTGTGGGATGGGTTTTTGGTTGGCTATTGAAGGGCTGGGTGCAACAGAGGTTTCTTATAGGGGTGTGTTTGGTTTGGATGTATGTGAAGCTTGGGTCTGTGATGGCCTCTATCCTGCTATGGTTCTTGGTTATTGGTTCTTAGTGTATGGTTTCTTTGGTGGTATGCATGAGTGATTTTTTGGGATGGTGTCTATGGTGGTGGTGCATCTGCGTGTGTGTGTGTGGGTTTGGATACTACAGGTTTTGTGATTGTATTTCAAAATGGTTGGCATGCTCCTCTCGGGCAATCTTATTTGTTCCTAGAGGGATTTTTTGCGGGGTTAGGGTCTTGCTATGGCTGTCCACTATAGATTTGGGGGGTAGCGTGTCTCCCAGTCTCCTACTATTAGTGGTTTTAATAGTGTTGTTGGCTGTTTTTCTTGGAGCATGTATGGGATTGTGTCTTCTCATGGACGTTCCCTTCTTCTTTGCTTGCGGTTGTAGGTTTTTTGCTGTTTTCTTGCATAATTGTTGCAGTTGGCTTCCTTCTTGGAGTTGTTCTCTATTTTTATAGTTTTTTGATGTTTTTTGTGGCTTCTCCTAGGTGTTGTGTAGGATTAGAGATGATTCTCACCTTTTAACTATGGTTTGGTTGGTCCTCACTTGTACTCTTGGTTACATTTTGTTTAGTGTTTCACATGAACATTTTCTTGGTTCCTATCTTGGTTTAGTTGGATTGGGCCATTTGTTTCTTAGGTCTACTATCACTTCACCATTGTGTAATTTTTTTGTAGTTCATATTTCATTTATGTGTAAAACTTTTTCCTTGTAAAAAAACAAAAACAAAACAAAACACCCCAAAAATCCATGAAACCCCTAAAAACCATAAAACCCCTAAAAACCAAAAAACACTAAAAACACCATAAAACCTATAAAATACCCTAGAAAACCCTAAAAACACTAAATCAACCTAAATACACTAAAAGTCCATAAAAACCACAAAAAACCTAAAAACCTTATAACTCTTAAACACCATGAAACACCTAAACAACACCGAAAACACAAAAATACCCTTAAAACATTAAAAACCCAAAATACCCCTAAAACCCTATAAACCCCAAAACCCTTAAGAACAAAAAAAATCCAAAAAAATCCCCCAAAAATTCCAAAAAACCCTAAATACATTAAAACGACCCTAAAACCCTAAAACTCCCATGTAAACCCTAAAACACCCAAAAAAAAAATTTAAACTCTAAAAACCCATAAAATATTAAATACCACTAAAAACTCTAAAACCTTTTAAAACCCCTAAAAAGGTTGGAAAACTCTAAAAACCATAAAACCCAAAAAAACTAAAAAAAACCCTATAAACCAAAAAAAATATAAAAAAAATAAAACCCTGAAAAAAACCTAAAACCCCTCAAAATCTCTAAAAACCATAAGAACTCTAAAAATCATAAAGAATCATTAAAATACCTAAAAAAACATAAAACATAAAAACCCTTAAAACCACTAGGAAAACCATAAAAACCTAAAAAAAATGTAAACCCCAAAAAACCATATAATGTTAAAACCCATAAAACCCCATAAAACCCTTAAAAACCATTAAGACCCTTAAATCACTAAATATCCATAAAAACCATAAAATACCAAAAACCCTAAAAACTCTAAAAGCACTAAAATCACTAAAAACCCATAAAAATCCTAAAATACCCTTAATACCCTAAAATTACCTATATAACCCAATGAAAACCCCAAACCCCCTTAAACACCCTAAAATCACAAGAAACCCTAAAAACCATAAACCCTTAAAATCCTAAAAACCCATAAACATTCCTAAAAAACATAAAACCCCTAAGAACCCTATAAAACACTAAAACCACATTAAAATCACCAAATCCATAAAAAAACTAAAAACCCTAAAACCCCCTATAAAGCCACCAAAATCCCAAAATCCCCAAAACCCTAAAAAGCCTTAAAATACCTAAAAACCCTAACAACTACAAAAAAGTACAAAAAAACCTTTAAAAACATTAAAAAATGTAAAAAAACGTAAACACCTTAAAAACACTATACCCCATAAAAACTCTAAAAGAGCCTAGAAAACCCTTAAAACACTAAATGACCCTAAAACACCAAAAATACCATAAAAACCCTAAAAACCCTAGAAACCATAAAAACTATTAAAACCCCTAAAAATATAAAAACCCCTAAAAACCTAAAAAAATATTAAAAACATTCCAAATATAAAAATAAAAATCATACCCTAAAACCACCCAAAAAACTATAAAAAAACTAAAAACCCCTAAAAATCATGAAGACCCTAAAAACATTAAAACACCCTAAATACCCTTTAAAACCATAAATAACCCTAAAAACATTTTAAGAACTAAAAAACCCATAAAAACACTAATAACCACAAAAAACTCTAAAAAACCTAAAAACCCCTTTAAATGTTAAATAACTTTAAAAACCATAAAATAAAACCGCCTAAAGACCCAAAAAACCCAGGAAACACCCAAAAACCATAATAACACTTAAAATAGTCAAAATCCTTATAATCCCTAAAAGATATAAATACCATAAAAATTATAAAAACACCTAATAATAAATAAATATAGAAAAAACCTAAAAACCCTAAAAAAATCTAAAGAAAAAAAAACTAAAAACATAAAAACACTTAAAACCCCTAAAATCATAAAAAAGATAAAACCCCTAAAAACCCTAAAACCATTTAAACCCTTAAAAATACTAAAAATCCCAAAAAACACTAAATAACCCAAAAACACCTAAACACCTTAAAACCCCCTAAACCCCCTAAAAACACTACGAATCCATAAAAATTAAAAAAACCCTAAAATACCCTTAAAACCCTATAATATCCTAAATAACCAAATAAAAATGAAAACCCACATAAACACCCCAAAACACCTAAAACCCTAAAATAATCCTACAAAACTAAAACCGTTAAAACAACCTATAAAACACTATAAAATGCTAAAAACCGTTTAAAATCTAAAACCCCCAAAAAATACTAAAAACCATAAAAACCATAAGAATCCATGAAAATCAAAAAAACCCCATTAAAACCCAAATAACACTAAAAAATCCCGAAAATCCCCTAAAAAATTAGAAATATCTAAAAATACCTAAAAACCATAAAAATCCAAAAACCCTAAAAACCCCTATAACCCCTAAAAACCATAAAAGATCCAACAAAACCCTAAAAACATGAAACAACGATAAAACACACAAAAAACCAAAAATACCATAAAAACTAGAAACTTAAACCCTAAAAAATCTTAAAACTAAAAAAAACCAATACAACCCTGAAAACCCCATTAAACCCCTAAATGTGTTTAAAAACACTAAAAAAATATAAAAACCCTAAAAACTCAAAAAACCAAAAAACCAAAAAAAACCAAAATACCCTAAATTCCCTAAAAACTCTTAAAAACCATTAAACCCTCAAAATCATTAAAAATCCTGGAAACAAAAAAAAACCTAAAAAACATAAATATCGTTAAAAACATAAAACCCCCAAAAAAACCTATGAAAGATCATAAGAGAACCATAAAAACCTAAAAGCACTTAAAACCCATATAAAAACAAAAAATACTATAAACCTTAAAAAACCTAAAAACCATTAATACCCTTAATAACACTAAAAATGAAAAAAACCCATAAAAGGCCACAAAACCCTAAAACCCCTAAAACCCCCTAAAAACCCTAAAAATGCTAAAATACCTATAAATATTTTAAAAACCCATAAAATTACCTTAAACCACTAAAAGATCATAAATAACCCAACAAAACCCCAAAAATCAATAAAACACCTTAAAACCTCAAAAAACACTAAAAATCCATAAAACCATAAAACCCTATGAAACCTTAAAACAATCCAAAAACACTGAAAACCCCTAAAAACCCTATAAAACCATATAAAATGATAAAAACCATTTAAACAGAAACACCATAAAAAACAAAAAACCCTAAACCAAAAATAAGAAAAGAAAACCCCAAAAATGCAGAAACCCCCTAAAAACTCTAAAAAGTCCGCCAAAATTCTTAAAAACCCATATAATACCAAAAAACATTAAAACCCCTAAAACCCTAAAAACTCAAAAAAAAGAAAAACCATAAAATACTTTAAAAACACTAAAACCTTTAAAAATCCTAAAACCCCCTAAAACCCCTAAAAACCCAAGACAGCCCTAAAAACACCTAGAAACACTAAACACCCCAAAAAAACTTTGAAATACCATAAAACAACTAAAAAATCTAAAAACCCATAAACAACCCCTAAAACCCCAAAGAAACAAAAAAAATTAACCTTAAACCCTAAAACCCCTAAAAACCCTAAAAATTATGAAAATCCTAAAAACCCCTAAAAATACAAAATCCCTAAAAACCATGATAACTTTTAAAATAACCTAAAATCCCTAAAAACCTCCTAAAAACCATAAAAACAATTTAAAATATTAAAACCTTAAAAACTCATAAAAATCCAAAAAACCACTAAAATCTCTAAAACCAATTTAAACCCCTAAAAACTTTTAAAAAATATAAAAACCCAAAAAAAACTATCAGAACCCTGAAAACCCTGAAAAACACAAAATGCATCAAAATCCTTAAAACCCTTAAAATGTTAAAAATTAAAAAAATCCTCAAAAATCCCTCAAAATCCCTAAACATGTAAAAAATTTAAAAACCCCCTAAGAAAACAATAAAAAACTAAAAACAATTAAAACCCCTATAAAACATAAAAACCCTAAATATGATAAAATCCCTAAAAACCCTAAAGCACTAAAATGTCTGGAAACCATTAAGAGCCTTAAAAACAGTAAAAATCACAAAAACCCAAAAAATCCTAAAAACCCTTGAAAACCTAAAAACCCTAAAAACCCCTATAACACTAAAAGACCCCTAAAAATAGTAAAAAAATAATAAAAAAGCCTTTAAACACTAATAGACCCTAAATAATTCAATGGATACCCCCAACAGCCCATAAACAACCAGAAACCTCAAAAAACCATAAATCCTCTTAAAACATTAAATAAATCCTAAAAACCCAAAAACCCATAAAACCCCTGTAAATAGATAGAAACCCTTTAAAACCTAAATCCCCTAAAACACTAAATACCCTAAAACCCCTAAAAAGACATTTAAATCCCCCAAAACCTTTAAACCGCATAAAATGCCCTAATAACTCTGCAAATACTTAAAAACTCGAAATAAAACTAAAAATCCCTGAAAACCCTTAAAAATCTCTAAAACCCCTAAGAAATAAAAGATAAATATAAAAACCCAAAATACCATTAGAACCCATAAAAACTATAAAATCCCCCCCACCCACCACTAAACCCCCCTAAAATATCCATGAATCTCCTAAAAACACTAAATGGCCCTAAAAATACTAAAATCCAGAAAAGATCATAAAAACCCTAAAACCCCCTAAAACCCCTTTAAAAACTCTAAAAAACTAAAACAACCCCTAAAAACATAAACAATACATAAAATAGAATTAAAAACCTGAAACTCCTAAAAACCCAAAAAACACTAAAAAACCCTAAAACCTCTAAAATCCCTTTAAACATTAAAAAGACCCAAAAAACAATGAAATCAATAAAACCCCCCCAAAAACATAAAAACCCTAAAAATTCATAAAAACCTAAAAACCACGAAATACTCTTAAAACCCTTAAAACCCTTAAAACCCCTCAAAATGTTAAACAACTCTAAAAACCCTTAAAAAACCAAAAAGATATTAAAAACCCTAAAAAACAATGAAAAACCAAAAAACCTTCAAAATCCCTCAAAACCCTAAAAATACCTAAAATCCCACAAAATACCAAAAAAGACATAAAAATACTTAAAAACCTAACAATTCTAAGAAATATTTAAAAACCTTAAAACACTTTAAACCCCTAAAAAACCTAAAAATTTATAAAAATCATAAAATACCCTAGAAACCCTAAAACCCATTAATAACCCTAAAATAGTAAAAATCCCAAAAAATCATAAAAAACCCCAAAACCCCAAAAACTTCTGGAACACTAAAAACTCATAAAAATCATAAAAACCCTTAAATTTCCCTTAACACCATACAAGACCCTAAATAAACAATAAAAACCCCCAAACCCCTTAAACACCCTAAAACCCCTAAGGCCTCTAAAAACAAATAAACAATCCTAAAAATATCTAAAACCCTTATAAAAATTTATAAATCACAAAAAATACTTTAAAACCAAAAAAACCCAAATTCATCTTAAAATCAAGAAAGATCCTAAAAATCCCTAAATAACCCAAAACCACTTAAAACATTAAAAATAACTAAAACCATAAAAATACTAAAAATTATAAAAAATAAAAAACCCTAAAAATAAAAAACCCATAAAATACTCTAAATCCCCATAAAACCCCAAAATGAACATACAAAACCCTAAAAAACCAAATGACCCTATAAACCCTAAAAACCCATAAATACCCAAACATCTTTTAAAAACCCTTAAAACCCCAAAAAACCCTTAAAACCCCCAGAACCAACCAAAAAGATTAAAAACATAAAATACCCATAAAATCCTAAAAACCATAAAAGACTGAAAATCCTAAAAACTCTAATAAATCCCGAATTCCCTAAAACATTTAAAAGACCCTAAAATCTGAAAAAACCCTTGAAAACCTTTAAAAACTTTAAACACCGATAAAAACCCTAACACCCACTAAAAACTCTAAAAACCATTTAAACCACTAAAAATGTAAAAAACTCTAAAGAACCTTAAAAATAAAAAAAACTCAAAAAACAAAAAAAACAGAAATAAATACCTAAAAAACCTAAAACCCCAAAAATCCTAAAAACTGTAAAACCACTCAAGGTCCCTAAGAACCAAAAAACCCAAAAAAAACCCCCTAAAAATCCCTAAAAATCCATATAAGGTAAACCCCCCCCCCCCCCAAATCCCAAAAAACTCGAAGAAAACATTAAAAACCATAAAACACTTAAAACCCCTAAAATCCTAAAAATGCTAAAAACCCTAAAACCCCTAAAAACAATTATGTCCCTTAAAAACTCTAAAATGCCCATGAAAACCCTAAAAGAACCTAAAAAACCCTAAAACCCGTAAAAACATCTAAAATCCTAAAACCCTATAAAACCCTTAAAAATCATAAAAACCCTATAATACACAGACTTCCTAAAAGACCCTAAATAACCCAAAAAAACCCCCAAACCCATTAACCACTCTAAAATCCTGTCAAACCATAAAACCCATTAAATCCCTAAAATAATCCTAAAAAAACTAAAACCCCTAAAACCCCATTAAAACCCTATAAATGTTAAAACACCCTTATAAAACAAAAAAACACTAAAAATCTAAACCCCCCTAAAAATCCACAAAACCCCTAAAAATCCAAAATCCCCTTAAAACACCCTATAAACATTGAAAAATATCAAAAAATCCCTAAATAACCCAAAAAAACCCCAAAAGGCTTAGAAATATCTAACAAACCTACAAACTCTAAAAATTATAGAAAACTTTAAAAAACCTTAAAAACCTTCGAAATTTTAAAAATGAATTGAAACCCCACAAAATCTCTAAAAGACCCCATAAAACCCTAAAATCACTAAAAAACCCTAAAAACCATATAAATCCATAAAAGTCCATAAAAACCACTAAAACCCTAATAAAATATTTAAAACCCTAAAAACTTTAACAACCCTATAAAATACAAAAACCTAATAAAATTTAAACAAATAAATTCTCCTAAAACTCCAAAAAAATCCCTTAAAACAGTATATGTTCTCAAAATGCAAAAACACCCTAAAACCACCCAAAACCCCAAAATCCCAAAAATTTTAAAAAACCCTCAAACCCCTAAAAAACACTAAAAACCATAAAATACCCTCAAAACCATAAAAACCCAAAAACAACATAAAAATACTAAAAACCACAAAGAACTCTAAAAACCCTTCAAAACCATAAATATGTTAGAAAAACACTAAAACCATTAAAAACCTAAATATTTTTAAAAACCTTAAAAAACCCAAAAAATAATAAAACCCCTAAAACCGTAGAATAACCTAATACCCGTAAAACACTAAAAATATATAAATACCCTAAAAACATAAAAATCCTAAAAAATAACTAAAAATTAAAAAACACTAAAAACCTTGAAAAACCCTAATAAAATATTAAAAATCTTAATACACAAAAAATTTCTAAAAAACCATAAAACAATAAAAACCATAAAAACCATTAAGACCATTATAAACACACACACACACACAAAAACCCCCAAAGCCCCCAAACCCCTAAAACCCTGAAAAACCATTAAAACATTAAAAAACCCATAAAAAATCCTAAAAACACTATAAAACCCTAAAATACCCTTAAACCCATAAAAGACCCTAAATAACCCAATAAAAACTTCAAAACCCGCATAAACAACCTAAAAACCATATAATTCCTAAAACCATAAACACTTAAAAGAAATCCTAAAAAACCTAAAACCCCTAATAACCCTATAAAATGCTAAAAACCTTTAAAACCCAAAACCCCTAAAAAACCCGAACCCCTAAAAAGCTCTAAAAACCCAAGAGAACCCCTAAAACTCTGAAAAGTATCTAAAAATACCTAAATAACCCTTTAAACCCCTAAAAATCCTTCGGAACCTTAAAAACCCTAGAACCCCTAAAATACCGTAGAAACCCCTAAAAACACAAATCGACCCTAAAAACACCTAAAATACCATAGACACCCATAAAACCCCAAAAAACCATTAAACGACATAAAACACTAAAAAAATAACCCCTAAAAACAAAAGAAAAACCCTAAAACATTAAAAAACCCTAAAATACCCATAAACCCTAAAACCCCATAAAAGCCCTAATAATACTAAAAATCCAAAAAACCCAAAAAAATCCATAAAACACTAAAAACATGAAAAAGACCCTAAAACCCCCAAAAAACATATATCCCAAAAAAAACATAAAACACCCTAAAACCATAAATAAACACTAAAAACTTTAAAACCCCTTAAACCCCTAAAAACATTAAAATACTATAAAAATCATACAAAACATAAAAAATAAAATGAACTCTAAAAACCCAAAAAAACCAAAAAAACCCCAAAAATCCTAGAAAAACATAAAGACACCTAAAACCCCTCAAAATCACTAAAAATTGTAAAAAACCTAAAAATCGTTAAAAATCCCTAGAAACATAAAAATCCTAAAAACCTTGAAAACCCCAAGAAAACCATAATAACCTAAAAACACTTAAACCCATAGAAAAATTAAAAAACAATTAAAACATATGTTACTAATGTTATGTCAGAATTTTTTAGAAATGGGAAATTTTTAAGGGAATCAAATGGATCAATCATGTCAGTGATTCCTAAGGTTACAAATTCTCATTCCCTTACTGAGTTTATTACTATTTCTTATTTCAATACTATTTAAAAGATCATTTCCATGATTATTGCAGCTAGATTGAGAAATATCCTTCCCAGCTGTATAAAAAGGGATCAATCTTCTTTTATTCAAGTGATGTACATTTCTGATAATGTTTTCATTTCTCAAGAACTGACGTGTGGTTATTACCTAGATTATGGGGTTCTAATATGTGCCTTAAAAATTTATTTATTTAACTTAATTGATTTGGTATTATGGGAGTTCTTATGGGATGATTTTAATCTCATTGTATTTCCAACTTGATTATCTTATTTTATTAGAAGATGTTCCACTTACTCGACATTCACTGTGAAAATTAATGGTCTCTTACAAGGTTTTTTTACTGGGAAAATAGGATTGTGATATTGGGACCCTATCTCCCCTTTTCATTTTTTTGATATATATGGAGAACTTATCTCGCTTCCTTGATTCTATTATTTCATCCTATAGCTCCTTAATTATTCACAGGGGATGTGTTAATACATCTATCTCCCACATGTGATATGAGAGTGATTTTATTATTTTCTATTTTGGAAAATTAGATTCCATTTTAGTGTTGAAGTAAGCCTTGGATATTTTTTCTTTATTGTTCGAGATATATATTAACTTCTAAAAATTGATGATGTTCTCAGTGGAAATTTTCAATGAATCATGGAATATTATTGAGGATTATATGGGAATTAAGGGAGGATATACTCCACTTTTTTATTTAGGGGTTCCTCTCATCGCAAATAATCTTAGAGCAGATAATTCTTCCATTTTGGAAGAGTATATTTCTAAGAGATTTAGGGATTGGAAGAACAACTCTCTTACCTTTTGGGGGAAATTTATAGCTTTTTCAATCAATTTTGTTGAGAATGCAGGAATATTGGTTCTATCCAATTATTCTTCCTAAGAAAGAGGTTAAATATATTGAATCAATTCTCTTAATTTTCCTTTATAAGTGGCCTTTTATTGTTACATCGGGGGATAAAGTGTCTTGGGACTAGGTGGTGAGGTCCAAAGCGAAAGGAGGTTTGGGGGTTAAGTATGTCAAGGAATGGAATAAATCTTTTAAGAATAAAAATTCTTGAAATTTATATAATCATCCGTTTAATTTTATTTGGGAGGATTGAGGTCATATTTTTTTTTCATGGAAGCTCTCAATTTTGAGTGGATAAGCTTCTATGGAATAGATCATGGTTGTGGTGGAAATTATTGGTCCTTTGGGATTTTCTCAAAGACCATATATCTTTTTATTTTTTAAATGGATCACTAATTTATATTTGGTTTGCCTATTGGATTTCTAGTTATCTTATTTATTCGTTCATTTATGATCGTATATTTTTTATTCTGGCCTCCCCAAGTTTACTTTGGTCTCTGAAATTATTCTTAGTAGTGAATTTGATTCTACCTATTGCAATCTCTAAAAATATTTGGGACTTTCAATAAGAGATTATTCTACTATCGGAGCTGAGGAGTGGTTGTGATGGGATCTATTAGAATAAATAGCCTAGTTTTTATATTAGGATAGTTTGGTAGGTTCATCGGCTGAAGTTTTCCAATTATTACTATAATTTCTTAGCCTGTAATCAGGTTTCTTCATCTAGGAACTCCTTTATTTTTTGGTTGGTCATTCTTAATCGGTTTTCTACTCAAGATATATTTCATAATAGAGGTTAGGAATTCTATAATAGATTATTTCATTGTGAGATGGACTTTGAGAGTGCTGATCATTTTTTCTTCAAATGTTCGTTTTCATGGAATCTTTGGACCTCTGTTTTGAATATTTTAAACATGGATAGTTAAAAAACATCCATTTTTTCTATTATTGAATGGTGTGTTTGCAGTTTCACTAGGGATTCCTTGCTGAATATTTTGGGTAGACTGGGCGTGGCGATGTTGGTGTATATTATTTAGAAAGAGGAAATATCATCTACATGGTTCTCACTCCCACCGTAAAAGTTATTTGAGGATTATGTTTGATAATAAAATCCACTATATACTCTATTATTGGACGCATTTTCCCAGTAATTTAGTGAACTAGGAGTTGGTTCGGAGGTGTAATTTTAGATTTTATTTTTTTCAGGATGGTTTTTAATCTTACTAATAGATTTGATTGGAACTATGGTTTGGGTTGTAGGTGTTTCTTCTATAAGGTAAGTTGTTTTGGTGTTACTGGTGTTGGTATATGATTTCAACTAGGGCATCTGGATTTACTGAGATTATATGGGTGATTTCTGTCTTATCTTATTTATTTATTTTTTCCTGGGGGGATTCTTAAGGTGGATGGGTGCTGGTGTATTTGTTGTATGAAGGTTGTGTTCCATACACTCTTCATTTTTTGGTTCTGGGAGGATGTAGGATATTTGGGGTGCAAGTTTCTGGGGTAGAGGTTACTTGGTTCTTATGTGATGAAAATGGAGACACATGATATTCTTCTAGGTGTTATTGCAGAGGAAGGGGTTCATTGGGCGAGTGCTTCAGGATGGGTTTGGTGGTTTTTGGTTGGCTGGTTTCATCAAGTGGTGATGTTAGTATGTTTTGTTCCTCAGTATTTAGGTGGCTTCATGTGGTCATTTTGTGCCGTTATATTGTAGATTTTTTCTTTGGTTACTGGGATCATGAGGAGGCTAGTGTTTTGGGCTGTGTAGGGGTTGGTGTTGTAGTTCTTGGAGTCATGATTTATTTGCTAATTGGGTGGTGTTGGAATCCTATTATGTTTTAGAGGTTTTGCTGGTGTGAGTGGATGGAAGGTATTGGATACATTTGTTGTTGGGTGGGATGTAATGGTCAGGAGGGTTAGTGAAGGTTTTAGGGGATCAGCTGGGGTATTGGTGAAGGATGGTTTTCAATGGTATTGTTCAATATATATTGATTAGATTTCATGTGTAAGAAATTCCTTTTAAGAAGATTTATTCTAGTTGTTACTCATCAGATGGAAGGAAGAGTTTTGAAACTTCTAGTGTTTGTGTGGTGGTTTTTGGGGGGGCTGGTGGAATTATACTGTAGGGGCTTCTTGGTTTATGGATGAAGTCTAGAAGATGGTGTTGTCAGTAGTGTAGAAAACATTTTTTATGGCGGTTGTTTTTTATTTTTTACATCATATTTTGGTCAAAGGTATTACAAAAGATGTTATACACATTATTTTTTAAGTCGGTTATTTTAAAATCGATGTAAAAACCAAAAATCGAAAGATTGTTTCATGTTGGTTCCTCAAAAACAGACGTGAAAAATGCTTCAAAGTAGTGATTTATTACATCGGTTTTTAAATAACCAACGTGGTATATACTTTTTCATGTTGTTTATTATATAACCAATGTCATAAATCACACCTCTAGAGTATTTATCACATCGGTTATTTTCAGAACCGACATGCGAAACCAGTCTTCCAAGCGGTTTTCAACGTCGGTTAAATAGTAATCGACATGAAAACACATCTACGACATTTGTTATAAAATAACTGATGTAAAAACTATTCAATTAAATTTTTTACATTGGTTATGAAATAACCGACGTAAAAACCATTCCCACACATTTTTTATGTCAGTTTTCAAATAATTGATGTTAAAACCAATCCACATGCATTTTTTACGTCAGTTATTTTATAACTGATGTAAAAATAATTTTTTTTAATAAATTCATTCAACCAGAACTTTTCCCTACAAAAACAAGACCTTAAACAGACCAAAAACGGACCATAAACAGACCCCCATTGAAGAGCCCCCCCCCCACACACACCTGGAAAATTCCCACCCCACTGGACACCCCCCACACCAAAAAACTATGCCCCACCCTCCTGGAGAGCCCCACACCCTTTTCACAGCCCTCCCACACCCCTGGACAACCCTCCCACACCCCTGGAAACCTCCCGACCCCACTGGACAGCCCTCCCACACCCCTGGAAACCCCCCACCCCACTGGACACCACCACTCCCCTAGACAGCCCCCCACCCTTTTGGACAACCCCACCCCCTGGACAACCATCCCACCCTCCTGGACAACCCCACACCCATGGACACCCCCACACCCCTAGACACCCCCTAAATACCCCACCCTCTTAGACAACCCCCACCCCCCTGGACAACCCTCCCACCCCCTGGACACCCCCACCCCATGGACACCCTTAACACCCCCCACACCCCTAGACAACCCTCCCACACCCCTAGAAACCCACCCAACCCCTGGACACCCCCACACCCCTGGACACCCCCTGGATAGCCCCCACTCCCCTGGATAGACCTCCCACCCTCCTGGACACTCTCCCACACCCTGGACTACCTCCCCCCCACTCTCATAGACACCATGGACACCCCCACCCCCACTGGAAAGCCCTCCCACACCCCTGGACCCCCCCACCCCCACCCCACTGGACACCCCCACACCCCTGGAAACCCCCTGGATAGCTGCCCCACCCCTGGAAAACCCACACCCCACTGGACTCCCCCCTACCCCCCCCCCCCCCACACACACACCCCTAGAAACCCCCCTGACCCCTAGAAACCCCCCCAAACAAGAATCCATACCAGAAAAACCATAAGAATTAGACCAAAACAAGAAGTAGAGAAAAATTAAACATTCACATATATAATATTCAAAACATACAATGTTAACTAAAAAAACCTAAATCCAACCTAAACGACTACCAAATACACAATTATAATGACAATATTCAAAATTACATTTTACACTATAAACAGACTAAAATACAATCAAACCTATAAAATAATTTGACCATTCCAATTGTAAGTGTTTGACCTCTTGAGCACCGTAGGGTTGAGGGTCATAAAATAGCTACAAATTAAAAGGATATTAGTTAACATGTATAATGAATAAATCAAATGAAATATTATGGAAAATTTTAAAAGTAAATCCTACCAGGTCAAAGTTCACAAGTGTTCCAGTTGAAATTATTTTATACATAAATCTTAACATATAATATCTGCATTCGAAGATTCCTTGTTGTTCATGACAATTCTATTTTAATGAGTATAAATTCAAAATATTATTTTTATGTAATACATCAAAAAGTACAAATTATAAATGGATTTTTACCTTTACTTTTACATATTTGATATTGTCACTCCTTTTCTTTTTGTTTTTTCGAAAGTAGACCCATCCCCTATTAGAAAATAATATGAATGGGTTAAATTTAAAATTCATTATAATATATAAAAATATTAAGAAATTGAAACTTACTTTTCCAATATATTCTTAAAACATTCCCGCACATCGTCATGGATAGAGAATATCCAATAAAGTGTTTTCCCCCTTGGAAAAAACACAGAATATCCAATGATCACTAATACAATAAAATTTAAGGTTATTGGTTTTTTATGTTAAAATATAATGAACACTTTTTCATTGATATGTTTCATACCTCTTAGAAAAAGGCATAATCCAACACTATGTGATTATATTCTGTTAAAATCTTTCAGCAATATAAAGCATTCTTTGTTCCACATCCAATGCATGTGCATCAAGGGAAATCAAATATGGGTCCATGAATCGATATACATATGTCCACTCATTCTTATCACATATGTTATAAATATACCTAATACAAAATAGACATAACTGTACAATTTTTCAATAAATATAATGCAGGGAAAATGTGTTAATACTTACATGGGAAAACAATTCACCACATTGATGCCCAACTTATCTTCTGTTACAAGCTCTATGATATCAGTTTTCACAATACCCACATTTATTTCACATCCACCAAGAAGATCTTCCATTCGAAACCCATAATGATCCACCAACTAATTTGAAATTATTGAAAATCTTTCAAGACAACTAGAATCTGTATCTGATGTCATAACCATTTGACATTGTTGTTTTCTATATAGTATTTCTATACCTTTGAAGTATTCCTGTAAAAATAAATAGAAAAATATATTAGTTTTCAAATGTTAAAACAACTTTAATAAAAAATAAAATAAAAGATACAACATACATACCTCTATGTTAAAAAGTCACAGAAGTCTAGATGGACAAATTAAAAAAGGGCTGATACTCTTTCCAACTATCGTCACCTCATTTGTAGATAATGGTACTCGAGAAAATCTATCTATAATATCCTGTACAGTGACCCTATGATGTCTACCTATAACTGTTGATGATGAACTATATCTCCTAAACAATATACCAGCCTATATGAAACTATACGATGTTGGGGATTATCAAAATACAACTCACAATAAGTAGGAAGCTGCGGCAGAGAAGTAGGATAAAAAATGGAGTCTGCAGGCTGAGGTGGGGGAGTGGCAGCTACTGGCGGAGGTGGAGGATAAATAATGGGGTCTGTAGGGGGATGTGGAGGAGTTTTAGCTACAGTATGAAATTGTCTTGGCATGTCTACAAACATAGACTATACCGACACTATAATATTTTACTCCATCGTCACATTAATATTATGAACTTCAATCTCCAAGGATTCTATTTTTTTATAAAAACCCTCAACAGAAGAAGATGAAAAACATGGAATTACTTTTCATACCAATACACCCATCGGATATCCTCATCCATGACCAGTATGTTCAGGATTTCCAAATGTTGTAAATAAAATATCTTGCCTCCCAACAGCTATAAATACCCCATGTGAGCTCTTCTCATAAAGAGAATCCTGTATTAATTAATTGAACATTTCTGTAATGAATCATATTATATGAGGAATATAGTTAACTTAAATAAATAAATTAAATATCTTACAATCCTCTCAACTACAATTATCAAATATTCTAAAAGATATTTCCCCTTTTCCCATCTGAGCTCTCTTCCATTTTCCATGTATAGATGGAGGGGGTGGAGGGGAAACCTCTCCAGATCTTGAAGACTCAGCTCTCGGTTTTTTGTAATATTTTTTGCCATCATTTTTTCTTCCAATAATGTATACCCTCCACGAATTAAACTATGAGGGTATAAATTTTTATATTGGATTCCCTGATGATATTTCCTTGTTTTTTTAAATTAAGAATAAGAAATCATTAAAAAAACATTTATAAGATCATTTATATAATAAATATTATAAAAGGTTACATTTCCCTTACCAAAAATGAATCTTTTCTTCTACGTTCAACAAAATATCTCCATCTGTCTTCATCTATCAAAGGATATATATGACATGGATTGTCATGAATCATATGACAAAAAATGAAATCATATGTGAGGGTTAATTTGAAATCCCGCCATCACCTAGCAGGCATCGATAAGCATTTAATCCGGACTCCTCTAATGTCAGAAATATCAAATGTCATCTGATAAAGAAGAGTTTAAACATATTATACTAGAAAAATTTAAATAATAGGAAAACAATAGCAAAATATATTACCAAAATATTCTCCCACAATTGAGATATTATTGATTTGTCCACAATTCTCCAATCATCATACAAAATTCTTATTTTTCACTTACCCACTGAACACCACCACCCCCTTAGACAGCCCCCCACCCATTAGGTAGCCCCCAACCCCTCTAGACAGCCCCCACCCCTGGAAACCCCACCCTTGGAGAGCCCCCTCACCTACTTGGACACCACCCCACCCCCTAAACACCCCCACCGCCTTGGAAATCCCACCCCCGACCCCACCCACACCCCCTTAGACACCTTCTAGTCACCCCCACCCCCTGGACAGCCCTCAAACCCTCTAGATAGCCCCCACCGCCCTAGACACCACCACCCCCTGGACAGCCCCCTCAACCCCCCTGAACCCCACCCCCACCCCATGTAAACCCCCACCCCCTTGTAAAGACCCTTCACCCCCTGGATACCACCCTCGCCCCCTGGACACCACCACCCCCTTGGATAGCTCCCCACACCCTGGAGATCCCCAACCCCTCTAGACAGCCCCCCACCCTTGGACACCCCACCCCCTGGACCCCCCATGCCCCCTTGGACAGCCCACTAACCGCCCTGGACACCACCCCCACCCCTACACCCTTGGACACCCCCACCCCCTGGACCACCCCCTGACCCCCCTCGACACCCCACCCCACCCCTTGGACACCCATACCCCATTGAAAATCCCCCTCACCCCCTGGACACCACCACCACCCCCCATGGACACCCCAGGACATTGCCACACCCTTGTATAGCCCCCCCCCCCACCCTGGAAATTCCCCAACCCTCTGAAAATCCCCCCACCCCTCTGGGCATCCCCCACCCCCTAGACAGCCCTCTGAACCCTCTGGATCGCCCCCAACCCCTAGACAGCCCCACCCCTCAAGACAGCCCTCAACTCCCTAGACACCCCCACCCCCTGGACCCCATACCCCCTTGGACAGCCCACTCACCCCCTGGACACCAACCCCACCCCCTGGACACCCCTACCCCCTTGGACACCCCCTGTACGTGCACACAAACATGATAGAACACACAAAAACCATAAACTTGTAAGATATCACATCTATTGTTTATTTTACCAAAAACTAATTTTGCATGGTATAAATGAACACTATGAATCTTACCATGATAGAACTAACAAAAATAGAAAAAGAACATCTAAAAAATTAGTTTATGGAATTGTGAAAAATAAAAACCGAAACCGAGAGGTGTGTGGCTTACTTGAGTGTTGTGCATCGACTTGATAGATCTGATGACAATAACGATGATGAATGATGTTGGAATGAAGAGGTTGGGGGGAACAAATTCAAAGAATAATTTCTAGGTTTTTCGCGTGGGAGAGACGAGTCGCAGGTTTCTCAATCAAAGAAACTAGAATGAATAAATATGGGGCGTGAAAAATAATTTAAACACTTTATAACATCGGTTATTAAATAACTGACGTGATAAACTATTTTTTTATGTTTATAACATCAGTTATTTAATAACTGATGTAGAAAATAATTTATCACATCGGTTATTTTATAACTGATGTGATAAATGGAACTTTATCGCATCAGTTTTTTTGATAATCAACGTGATAACTTTCCAAGATTTACTTTATCTGGTCAGTTATTTTATAACTGACGTGATAAAGCACCCAGATTAAATTTTTTACATTGGTTACCAAATAACCGACTTGAGAAATCTAACTTCAGTATTAATTACGTTGATTATAAAATAACAGATGTAAAAATGGATTCTCATCGATTTATCACATCGGTTATACAATAACTGATGTGATAAATCGATTTTTATAGCTTTTCAGGTCAGTTATACAAAATCGATGTGAAAAATGCCAACGTGTTAAAAGTTTTTTTCCACTGGTGTGTGGATGGGGTGATAGGTGTATGGTTTGTGGTTGGGTGAGGGTGAAGGGAGGTGGGATAGATTTCTAGTGTTTGTTGTAGGTGTGTTAAGTGGTCTTTTTTAGGGATGTTGTGATGCCTGGTGACAATTAGTTTCTACTCTAATTTTATTGTTTGTAGTGGGTTTTTGGTGGCGATGATCATGGGATGATCGAGGCTTGGACCAAGGGTTGTCAGGGCCTTTCTTATCTTGGATGTTGAGGTTGTCTTCCAAGCGGGTTGGGTTTTCATGGAGTTACATTAGCTTGGCTTCACACGGTTACTAGGAAGTTGGGATTCACATGACATGGATGTTTCTCCTAATTTATTTTCGATGAGGAGGCATGAGCGCTTTGATTCGGGGATAGATTCTTGATGGAGTTTGTTTGTGTCACTAGTTTCTGATGTTTAGAATCTTTTTTGTTTGTCTGCTGATAGTGGTGTGTTGGGAATGGTTTGAGGGATTTATATAGTTGTGTGTGTGTGTAGGTGGTGGTGCATGCATGTGTTCGTTTGAGTGGGTGGTGTGTGTGTGCATTTTTATAGGTGGTGGTGGGGTGTGTGTGTGTCTATTGTTTGTTGTTGACGTATGTGGCTACTCATTGTTGGGTGCTATTATTTCTACCTTGGACGTTTGTTTCCTTAGTTGTTCTACCATTCGAGTGATTGCTAGTTTTGTGATTGGGAGATACTAAGGTACCTTTTTCTAGGTCAGAAGGGGGGTGTGTGTTGGGTTTCCATGAAGTTGGTGGCTGGTCATGGTTTTGTTGGAAGATGACTAGTGGTGATGGTTGTGGTTTTCGTTGCTGCTGGAATCATTCGGGTTTTGCTATTTTATGGGCTCATGTGATGATGGTTGGTCGGGACTCATGTTTCTAGTTTTTCTGATGCCACTTGGTGGTGTGGTGTTGTGTTGACATGGTGGTGGTTCTCTCCTTCCATTAGACTACCTTCTGAAGAGACTTCATAAGATTTCAAGGTCATTTCAGTCTACTTGTTCACTCGATCATTTTTGGGTGCCTTCATTAGTGCTCTTGTGTTTGGTTTAGTCTTGGAAAATTTTTTCTAGGAACAACCTTTATTTCACCTTTGATTTATTTTTTAATTCATATTCTTTGATATATATTTTTCATACATTTTCCTTGCAAAAAAACCCCTAAAAACACAGAAAAATCCTAAAAAACCCTCTAAAAACTCATAAACCCCTAAACCCACTAAAAAAGTTAAAAAATAAAAAAACCATAAAACCATAAATAACTCAAAAAACACAAAAAACACAAATTTGTTTTTAAAAAAACCTAAAAACCCAAAAAAAAATCCCTGAAAACCACTTAATACCATCAAAATCACTAAAACCCCTAAAAACCATAAAATTCGTAAGAAGTCCTAAAAATACATAAAGAAGTAAAAAACCATGAAAACCATGAAAACCCCTATGGAAACCAAAAAAATATAAAAATAAAAAAAACCCCCTAAAAATATAAACACGCCAAAGACCCTAAAACCCCTTAAAACACTAAACCCATTACGACCATTAAAAACACTAAAAATCCCAAAAAAACCCTAAAATACCACAAATCCCCTAAAAATAATAAAATCCCATTAAAATCTTCTAAACCCCTAAAATACCCTTAAAACCCTAAAAGACCCTAAATAACCTAATAAACCCTCCCCCCCCCAAACACCCAAAACACCCTAAAACACCTAAAACACCTTAAACCGAATAATCCCCTAAAATAATAAAAAAATATAACAATAATCCTAAAAAAACATAAAACCCCAAAAAACCCCAATAAAACCTTATAAAATTATAAAAAAACCCTTCAAAACCAAAAACCCCAAAAACACTAAAAACCCTAAAACACCCTAAAAAGACATGAAAACACATAAAGACCCTAAAACCCCATAAAAACCTAAAAATGCCTAAAATCCCTAAATAACCATAAAAACACAAAAAATTCTTATGAATCCCTAAAAACCGTAAAAACACAAAAAAAATCTAAAATATCCTAATAACCTTAGTAAAATTAAAAAAACTTAAAAAACATTAACCACCCCCCCTAAAATCCCTAAAATTCTCTAGAACACCCTAAAAACACTAAATAACCCTAAAAACCCGTAAAAGACCATAAAAACCTTAAAACCACAAAACCCCAAAATACTATTAATACCCTAAAAAACCTAAATAACTCCTAAGAACCATTGAAGCCTCTAAATAAATTAAAAAATCTAAGAAAACAAAGAAACCCTAAATCCCCTAAAAACCTTCAAAATCCCTAGAATCCCTAACATCCTTAAAACCCATAAAAATTCTTGAAAATACCTACAACATAAAAACCCATAAAATCCCTGAAAACCCCTAAGAAGACCATAAAAACCAAAAAACATTAAAAC
This sequence comes from Viscum album, assembly GCA_963277665.1. Lineage (NCBI taxonomy): Eukaryota > Viridiplantae > Streptophyta > Magnoliopsida > Santalales > Viscaceae > Viscum > Viscum album. Next base: position 124,876,721 of record OY728156.1, read on the forward strand.
CCTTAAAAAATAATAAAACCCTAAAACCATTAAGACCCTTAAAAAATAAATATCACCAAAAACTCTAAAATAGCATAAAACCCCTAATAAACCCTAAAACCCCTAAAAATCATGAAAACACTAGAAAAATCATAAATATCCTAAAATACCCAAAATTACTCTTAAACCCCTAAAAGACCATAAATAACCCATTAACCCCCCCCCCCCAAACCCCCTTAATACTTGAAAACCCCTAAAAACCATACAAAACCATAAAACCCCTAAAAACACTAAAACAATCCTAAAAAACCTAAAGCCACTCAAAACCACATAAAATGATAAAAAAAACCATTAAAACCCCAAACCCCTAATAACACTAAAAACCCTAAAACCCCTAAAATCCTAAAAAACCTAAGAACTCTGAAAAATCCCTAAAAATACCTAAAAAACCCAAATCCCCTAAAAATTATCAAAAATATCTAAAACCCTAATGACTCCAAAAAATTATAAATACCCCCTAAAACCATAAAAAACCATAGAAACCCCTAAAAACATAAAAACTCCCTCAAAACCCTAGAAGTACCTAAAACCCCTAAAAACCCTAATGAATCTAAAAACCCTAGAAAATCTTTAAAACCTTAAAAATGTAAACAACCCATAAAAACCCTAAAAACATTAAAAAAACCTAAGACACCCCTAAAACATACGTGCCCCTGATCTAAGATGCTCACGGTGGCCCAATCATCAGAGCATTGGGGAGTGTATGGAGGATTCCATTTTGGGATATGTTTCAGGTGATAGGTATGGATAGTGGATGAAGGTAGTCAACCAATTCTATGTAGATAGTGGTTGACTACTTAGATCACACACCCAAGGGAGGGATTTGATGGCCAATCTACAAAATAATGATCTTCAGATGGGGCACAAAATTGGGGGATTTGTGATCTTGGATCACTGAAAAAAATGTTTATCAACAGTGCAAGAATGAATATATGCAAGGGGGAAAATGGAAAATCCTCACATAAGGGATAGAAACAAAGAATAATATCTATATTATAATCTTGAATCTAAACAAGTGACATGGGGTGGATATTTATAGACAATGGGTGGTAAAATAGTCTAGGGTTTAATACCATAAAGTAATAAAGGTAAAACCTAATTTGTTCTTATAAAGTCAAAAAGATAAAGTTTAGTAAATAATTCTTAGAAAATTAGAACATAAAATTCTAACTATAGCCTATCATATTTGAATTTTAGTGCCTAGCCTACAAGATTTTACTTTGGTGTTGAAAGATTCCATTCTATAATTCTCAATGTGGGAAAGGCTTCCAAAATTTGTGCAACCTTTTGGGATAAGATTTAAACATGATGTTTGGGATTGAATAAGTGAGATAATAGGACCATTTTCTTCATACAAGAAAGGATAGATCCGTTGTGCCTTTAATGAAGCAAGATGGGTGCCTATTATGACATTTATCCTCTTTAATATCCCTCGCGTCATTGGGCCTTAAAAATCAAACTCCTCCTACTGGGAAATAGAATAGGTGTCTCCAAAATGTTTCTCATTATACTCAAATTATTGAAAATGAGTCATCCTCAACTCTTTATCCTCTTCACCCAAAAAAGGATAAATACCAGAATCATTGAATGTGGGACTTACACTATACTCATAAGGAAAAACTATATCTTAATAATTGTTGTTAAAATTATTGAACACCCATTAATTTCCTTCACCTAATGGAATGAGTTTTGACTTCTACTTGTTATGAAATATCTTCTTCTTTGATAATAACTCAAGCCAATACATCGGGCATGAAAAACACTTTATTGTGATCCTTTTTTACCTGGTCAATATAATTTTGGGCCATTCACTCAATATTTTCCTTGCCTCTTCATTTAGTTTCTTAATGAATTCTACATTACCTTTTACATCTATAATATTTTATTCTTGCATAGGTAAATGGACTTGATCAATATAAGTAATAGGGTTAAATACATAAACAATTTCAAGTGGATAATATTTATTAGTTGAATATTTGTCCCTATTATATGTGAATTCAAAATGTTATAGGAACTCCCCCCAATTCATGAGATTATTCTTAATAATTGTCCACAAAAGGGATGAGAGTTTCTGATTCACCACCTTTGTTTACCCATTGGGTTTTGGATGAAAATCAATGAATAATAGTAACATTTTACCCAATTTTCTTTATAAGGTTTTCTAAAATTAACTACAAAATGTTTCCCCCTATTTGACATAGTATCCTAGTAATTCTATAGATTTTCACAACTTCTTGAATAAAATAGTGTAATCATCTATTTTGTTATAAGGAATAAAATGTTCCATTTTAGAAAACATATCCACCACAACAAAAATGGAATATCCCCCCTCTTAATTCTTGTTATACCCACAATAAAGTCCATTGATATGTCTTCCCAAGGGGGTTTCAGTATTGGGAGATGAATATATAATCCATGTGGGTTTAGTTTAGATTTGGATTTATGGAAAAAAATTCACATTAACACAAATTTTTCAACATCTATAGACATCCTAGGACACTAAAAATGCTCACAAAGAAAACTTAATGGTTTTGAAACACTAAAATTTCCCATTAATCCACCATAATGTGACTCTATTAATAAAAGTAAACAGATGGAGAAATTTGGAATACAGAGCTTATTAATCTGGAATAAGAATCCATCATGTAAATTAAAATTTTCTCAACTAAATCCATGTTTAAAATGACCATAAGGTTCACCAAAATCATTATTAGTGTAATATAAATCCTTTATTTATTCAAAACTATGGAGTTTTGAATCCAAAAAGGATAAAAGAGAATATCTATGTGAAAGTGCATCAGCCATGGTTTTTCCTTTACCCTTTTTATACTTGATGATTTATGGAAATGGATCAATGAATTCCATACATATAGTATGTCTCCAGTTTAGTTTATATTGTCTTATAAGGTTTTTAAGAGCCTCATAATTTAATGGATCAAACATTCCTTTATCCAAAGATAATGCTGCCATGTTTCTAGTACTCTAAAGAATGTATTCATATATTTACGATATGTATCATCCTTTAGAGTTGGTCCATTTAACTTATCACTAAATAAATAAATAGACTTAACTTATTACATGATTACTCCAATTCCAATTCTGTTTTAGTTACATTTAATTTTAATGGTCTTACAGAAGTTCGGGAGAGTATGCAGGGTTACATGGTTGAGCCTCTCTTTGAGTTCTTGGAATAAATTTTCTTCAGTTGTCCCTTATTTTAAAGGAATGTTGTTCTTGTTCAATTCATTAAATTATTCTTCTTAGTGTGATTAATCCTTTTTCAAATATCATGTTAAAACTTTCAAACCCATGGAATATTCTTACCTATCTAATGGAGATGAGTGTCAGCCACTCTTGAATGGATTTGATCTTCTCAATTTCTACCTTAACTCCAAAACCTTTTTAAAAAATACAAGGAATATGAATTTTTTTCAAAAAAAATAACAATTTTTAATTTTTACAAACAAATTTTCCATTCATAACACCTATATGACTTTTATTAAGTAATATACATGTTCTTATAATGTCCTATTATACACTAAAATATCATCAAATTAAACCAAATTGTTTTTTTCCAATATATAAATTTAAGAAATGTTTCATTAACCTCATATGTTTGTTATTTTCATTGGTTATACCAAAGGGAACGAAAAAACATTTATAAGGTCCATGTTTTTTTATTAAATGTCATCTTCCACTCATCTCCTTCTTCCATCCTAATATAATGGTATCCACATCTTAAATCAATTTTTAGAAGATATTATATCAATTTAACTCATCTATAGTATCATCAAACCTTGGTATATGATGAAAATACCTGACCATGATGTTATTGATGTCTCTACAGTCAATGAAAATTTTCCATATTGCATCCTCTATGGCTTCCAAAAGAACAGGTACAACATAGAGACTACAGATATATCTGATATTTAACCCATCCAAAAAATATTGAACATTCCATTGAATTTATTTTGTCTCCTCCTGGTTGGTGTGATATATAGGGTGGTTCAATAGTTATGCTCTGGGTATGAGGTCAATTTGATGCTCAATACCTCTAATGGGTGGGAAAATGGGTGGAACCACTTCAGGAAACACATCATCAAATTCGTGCTACAAATACACAACAATATGTGGAAAAGGATATGTAAAATTGTTAGTGTTCAACATCACCTCTTTGTTAAAATGTAAAAAAAGGTTTTACTATGAAATAAAATCGTCCTTAAGATCACTTTTTTTCCAACATCAATATTTTCTTTCTTCCTAAATATTTTCTCCCTCCTGTTTTTTCTTTTCTCTCTATTTCTTTTCTTCTCTAATTTTATCCATTTCCCTAATTCTATACTTTTTCATTTTATCTTGTTTTTTCCTCATCATTAATTTTTTTATTTTCTCTCAAAATATGATATTACAAAATTTGTTTGTGGGGAATCATTATTAGGGTTATAATATTCCCTTAGAGTCCAAAATAATGGATGTTTATAAAACCATCATGTGTCATAAGCCAATTATATTTCCATGGATGACTAAAAAGTAAGTGTAACAACTTCATTTATACCACACCATAGAGTAATCCATAACTACACATCCCAATGGGGAATAATACCATCATCTCTTTAGTGACCTTCATCTCTCTTCATTGAACCACTGAAGATGGTATGGATGTTGGTTATTCAATGTTGGGAGTCCCATGTTCGCCACTAATTCGATGCTCGCCACATTACTACAACCATAACCATGAATAATAAAACTATATACATTCCCATGGACCTTTCATCAAGTATATAATAGGTTACCTTGTTGATAATTCCCTCTAATGGTCATTTTTACGCTTAGAACTTTCTTATTGACAAGAATCTCACCATATTCTGCATGTTATCTATTGCCAATTTTAGGGAATTCTATTTATTCCTTCTCTGTAATCTATCCATTGGTCTCCCATTATTCATACTTGTTTTTGATCATGGTTCACCAATTTGGGAATTCACTATAAATTCAACCCCTTCCTTTAAATTTGAAAGATAGAATGTCCCGATTCTTAGTTTGGTTAGTCTTAACATTATGTTTCTTAGGTGGAATAATTACCTTGTCACTTTTGTGACCAATCACCTCTTCTAATTTTGATGGTTCTCCAATATCCTTACATAAATTTATCCATGGGTTTTAAGGGGTATAGGGTCCCTCATGTTTTTAATCCTTCTGATTTATTTATCAATATTGGTGTCTTGGTTGGTTATATCTTGTATATCCACATAGTGGAATATCTCCACTTGATCAAAAATATCCCAATTAAACCCATGTAAAAACTGCACCATGGTTTCCTTCGGATCCTCCTCATTGTTTTCTAAAATCATGGAAATTTTCATCTCCATGTAATAATATTCAACACTATTACTCCCTTGTGTGAGGAGTTGTAGCTTTTTTTTGGATATCTCTATGGAAGTGTGAGAGAAAAAATCACTTCCACATGGAAAACATCATGTCTTCCCAAGTATGGATCGGTCGTCCTACATATCGGGATATATCCTTTTGAACATGATCCCTCCATATTAATTCATAATCAATGAATTAAAGGTCTGTATGTTTTACCTTTTCTCATAAGAATAGATATGAAAAGAGAATACTTTTTGATCCCATGTTCGCATTCAAATTATGATTCTAGGTTACTTATCCCTTGAAATGAAGGGACTTTAACCTTGATACCTCCAAGGATTTCATCATCATGTGGTCTCCTTTCCCCCCTATAGGTTGTTGGAACCTCCCCCTAATTTTTGGAAGATCCTCAAAATCATCATCAAAGTTCTCTATCTCATCCTCCATGATGTGGTGGAAATGTGGTTCTAGAGCACGCCATGGGTTATCATGGATCATATTTTGTACTGGTTGATTCTGTAGATTTTTAATCCTCTCAAGTAGAAACTCTAACATCTTATCAAGAATCGTCTTGAAATGGATCACCAAAGATTAAATTTGGTGTAGCATAGCTTTCAGTGTGGAAGATTTATGTTGAATTCCTTTATCGCTACAATGAGAAATTCTATTCCCACAATCATCTACCATGATATGTAAAAAAAAGACAAGCACACACGAGGAAAAAAGCAGAATGACACACACACACTCGCATATGTGAAGACACACACACACACACACAATATGTACAAATTCATGAATAGAATATGTACACACTCATTCACACAAGGATACACACTCACACATGAATGATATAGAAATTCACACACACAAGGATAAACACTCACACACACAAGGATACACACTCCTGATCATTTTTTCTTATTTATCCTCACTCTCATCACTCAATTAAAATCACAAGCTCTTATGAAATCTAATATCTTGTTTGGGGGGACTGAGTGCACCAATACTTACCATATCAAGATTGTTTCGTGGATGGTTTAACACAACCTGTTTGAGTGGTAATGGGTTACAAAATTGTAAAGGGTGGAAAATGGAGGATGGATATAAAAAGGGGTTTTTACAATTTCTACAAGACAAGAGAAATTAATAATGAAATGTGAGAAATATGACATGGTGATAAAGTAAAATGATGGATAAAGTGATATATGGAAATGGAAACTACTAATATTGTAAATCATAAAGAGGTGAATAAGTAAATGTATACACTCTTTTTTCCTATTTTTTCAAATCTCCAAAAAAATAATTGTTCTTTGTGTTTTAAAGAACAAGAAGATGAATAAAGTAAAAATATATGTTGTTAAAATCTCTAAAAATGGATGTGATTAGTTAGGAAAATCAAAAAATAATGAGTTGAGAGATTTTTTTTATTATTTTCTTCGGATACTAATCACACATAGAAAATAAAATGTGAATATAAGATGGATGAATAATTGGATCAATGTAAAATTTTTCAAACATTCGCAACTATGTCAATTATGGAGTTCTTCAAAGAAAAAGGTTTCGGGGGGGTGAATGGGAATATAATAAGAAAAGATAAGAAGGGTAATTATTAAATTTAATTTAAATTAAGGGAAAGATTCCTTCTATGTCAACCAGAGCACTGATACCAAATGATGTAAGGAACACTAGGTGGCTTGATCTTCACAGAATTGGGCAGAAGATGAATGATACGTTTTAGGGTTAAGTGTCAGGTGATGGGTATGGATAGTGGATGAATGTATTCAACCAACTATCAGGATCATGACCTAATACTTAGAAAACAATGTAAAGGGAGGGATGTGATGGCCAATACACAAAATAATGCACTTAGGTTGAGCCATAGAATTGGGGGCTTCTTGATATTGTATCACTAAACTAAAATGTAGATCGATAAGGTAATAATTCACAAGAGATTGGGAAAATGGAAATATCCTCACAGAATGGAGAGAAAAAAGAATAATATATCAATTATAACCTTGAATTCATACATGTTCCATGGGGGAAGCTATTTATAGCCAAGGGGTGATAGAAAAGTCAAGGTTATAATACACTAAATTTATAAAGTCTAAAATTAGTTTGTTCCCTTAAAGTCAAAAAGGTAAAGTCTTATAAATATTTTTTTGGAAAAGTAGCACATTAATTTCCAACTATAGGCCACCAGATTTAACTTTGATTACCTAGCCCATCATATTTGACTTTGGTGACCAAAGATTCCACTCTATAATTCTCTATGTGGGAAAGGCTTCCAAAATTTCTGCAAACATGAGGGACAAGATTTAAACATCATTTTTGAGCTTGAGTTAGTGAGACAATAGGTCTGTTTTCTCCATCCATGCATGGAGAGACCCATTATACCTTTAATGATGTAAGATGGGAACCCATTGCAGCATTCAACCCCTTTAATCTCCCTCATGTAATTGGTCCTTGCAAATCTATCTCCTCTTGAAAAATCTACTCAATGTATTAGACATGGTTCTCATCAACCACTAAAATCCCTAAAAAGGCTGAAAATCCTAAAAAACCCTAAAAAACCCAAAATCCACAAAAAAATAAAGGACCAAAAAACCCTTAAAAACCATAAACCCCCCTAAAACCATAAAAACCCTTAAAACCCATAAAAATCCTAAAAACAACTAAAAACTAGAAAACCCCTAAAAACTTTAAAAACCCTTAAAAATCATAAAAATCTCAAAAAACCCTAAATACTACCAAAACAATCATCAAAAAATAAATACACTAAAAGTCAATGAAAATCCCTAAAACCCCTCAAAATCCCTAAAACCCATAAAAATAGATAAATCCTAAAAAATTCCTAAAAATCCACAATAACGTAAAAACCCCTAAAACCCGAAGAAAACCTAAAAAACCTAAAAACAATTAAAACCCTTAAAAACAATAAAAATGCTTAAAACCCAAAAAACCATAAAAACCCCTAAAACCGTTCAGACCCTTAAAACACAAAAAATCCCAAAAAATCCATAAAAGACCCCAAAAACCAAACCCCCCCCCCCAAATCCAAAAACCTTAAAAATAATAGAAGACCCATAAAAATAGTAAAATAAAATCAAATACCATTAAACCCATAAAATAGCCTTAATAAACAAATAAAAACTCTATAGACAACCAAAAACCCATAAACCTGCAAAACCGCTAAAAACCCTTAACCCCTAAAACCCCTAAAAAACAAAATATCATAAAAGACTAAAAATCCTTGAAAACAATTTGAAACCCTAAAAATAAACTAGATCCCTCCAAAACTCTGAAAAATACCTAAAAATACCTAAATAAAACCCTATAAAACACTAAAAACACTATAAACCCCAAAAACCCATAAAACCCAAAAAAACATAAAACCCCCTAAAAAGCCATGAAAACCTCTAAAACACCTAAACACCTAAACCCCCTAAAATCTTGAAAAAATTAATAAAAATACCCAAATAACCAAAAACCCCTAAAAGTCTTTAAAATCCCAAAACCCCTAAAAACTCAAAAAAAAATTCATAAAACCCCCTAAAACCCCTAAAAACCCTTAACAATCCCTAAAAACCTTAAAACCCATTAAACAACCTATCATCCCTAAAAGACCCTAAAACCACTAAAAACACTAAAAATCCCTAAAAACCCTAAAATCCCTAAAAGACTATAAAAACCATAAAACCCTAAAAACACTTAAAACCCCTAAAAACCTAAACAACCCCTAAAAACCCAAAACCCTTAAAAATTATAAAACCTAAATACCCCTAAAACCCTAAAAACAACTAAAAACATAAAAATAAAGAAAATACTAAAATACCTTAAAAATCACTAAATCTCTAACAACCCTAAAAAAAAATTAATACCCTAAAACCCTAAAAAATTCCTAAAATCCATAAAAATCCTAAAAACAATAAAAAATACAAAAAACCCATAAAACCATAAAAACCACGAAAAATCTAAAATACTGTTAAACATTTAAAAACACTCAAAACATTAAAAACCATTAAATCTGAAAATGACCCTAAACCCAAAAAACCATAAAACCCCTAAAAAACATAAAACCCCTGAAACAAAAATCAAATCCTTCAAAATCGCTAAAAAACCTAAAAACTCTAAAAATTATAAAATATCCCGAAAAAATCCCTAAAAATTTAAAAAACCAAAAAACCCTTGAAAACCCCTATGAAAACCTTAAAAACCAAAATACATTTAAAACCCCCAATGACCTAAAAAATGATTAATCCCCTAAAACCCCCAAAAACCCAAAAACCATTAAGACCCTTCAAAAATAATCCCAAACCCCCTAAGAGGTCTCAAAACCCCTAAAAACCCTAAAACCCCTAAAAACCTTAAAAATGCTTAAAAAACATAAAATACCCTTAAAATTGTAAAAGACCCTAAATAACCCCATAAACCCTCAAACCCCCTCAAACACCACAAAACCCCTAAAACCAAAAAACCCCATAAAAACCCTAAAAACCATAAAATAGTCCTAAATAACCAAAAACCCCAAAAACCCATATATAACCCAAAAAATCATTTGAAACCCAAAAATAAAAAATTCATAAAAACCTTAGATACCCCGAAAAAGCCACAAAAGACCTAAAAACTCTAAAACTACTAAAATCCGCTTAAAAACTCTGAAAAAATTCAAAAATCCTTAAATAACTAAAAAACCCCTAAATAGCCTTAAAAATTTTCAAAATCCAAAAAAACTCTAAAATCCCTAAAAGACCCTAGAAATGCTAAAAACACTAAATGATCCTAAAAACCCCTAAAATACCATAAAACCCCATAAAACACTAAATATCTTAAAACACTAAAAACCTAAACAACCCCAAAAACCCAAAAAACACTAAAAAAATTAGAAAACATAAAAACCACTAACACCATACAAACACATAAAAACCCTAAAAACGATGAAAATCCTAAAAAACCCCAAAATTTAAATAAAACCCTAAAAATATTAAAGTTTCCCTAAAACCATAAAACCCCAGAAACCATATAACCCCCTAAAAACCTTAAAAACCCTAAACCCCATAAAATCCATAAAAACTACTCGAAACTCTAAAAACACTTAAATTTTTTAAAAAGGTTAAAAAAACTCTAAAAACCCATAAAACCCCTAAAAATAAAAAAAACTCTAAAACCCCAAAAAAACAAAAACACATAGATTCCCTGAAAAAAACAAAAACCCCTCAAAATTCATAGAAACCCTAAGAACCTTAAAACGTTTGACCCCTACCCTCCCTTGTCTGCAGGTCTTTCTGTCTTTTCTTTTAATAAATTTTGGGGGTGCCAGGAATAGCCTGGACCCGAGCCTTCCTTTGCCTAAGAACCTTAAAACCACAAAAAACCTAGAAATCCCTAAAAACATAAAAACCCCTAAACACCCTATGATAACCTTAAAACCACAAAAAAATAAAACCCCTAACAACCTAAAAACACTAAAAAACATAAAAACCCCAAAACACTAAAAACCCTAAAAACCCTAAAACCCCTAAATACACCAAAAACCCATTAAAATCCAAAAAACTCTAAATGATTTTTAATAACCCAATAAAATCCCCCAAAATCCCTTAAACATCCTAAACCTCTTAAAACCCAAAAAACCAAAAAACCCCTAAAACACCTAAAAACCTTAAAATAATACTAAAAACTAAAACCCCTAAAAACCCTATAAAACCCTATAAAATAGTAAAAAACATTTAAAACCCCAAAACATCTAAAAAACTAAAAATGTAAAAACACAAAAAAACAGAAGAAACCCAAAACCCCTTAAAAACATTGAAAATGTGTACAAATCCAAAAATAAACCTAAAACCCCCAAAACCCATTTAAAATACCAAAACCCATTCAGGTATGGTCTCTTGGCTTGGTTTTAATTTCCATGTTGTTGCTGTTGTTGGCCTTCGGTCTATTAGTTCACGTTTAGGTGATTGTGTTGTACATAAATTCCCTTTATTTTATATACTTCTCTCTATTTTCCAGGTAAAAAGCCTTAAAAAAATAAAAACTTCAACAAAATTCTAAAAAACCCAAAAAATCTTTAAACCAAAAAAACCTTAAAAACCCATTACACCCCTTAAAAACATTAAAAGACCCAAGAAAACCCTAAAAACACTCAATGACCCTAAAAAACTTCAAAATTCAAAAAACCCTCAAGGAACATGAAAAAAACTAGAACCCCAAAAAATTCTTGAAACCCCTAAAAACCTAAAGAACCCCTAAAACCCTGAAAACCCCTAAAACCTCAAAAACACTGAAAATCCTAAATACCAAAAAAAAATCTCAAACACCCTAAAAACCTAAAAACAATAAGACCTTAAAAAAATAAAATGTCCCTAAAACCCTACAAACCACAAACCCCTAATAACCTTAACCCCCCCATAAAACCCTAATAACCCACTAAAAACCATTAAACCCCATAAAATTATAACAACTCTAATAAACTTTAAAAACCATTGAAAACTAAATAAACACTAAAAACCATAGAAAAAAACCTAAAACGTCTAAAAACACTGAGAACCCCCAAAACTCTAAAAACCCTCATAATCTTTAAAAACCCTAAAATCCATAAAATTCCTAAAAATCCATAAAATCCCTAAAAATCTCTAAAACCCAAAACACCCAAAAATCCATGAAGAACCCATATAAAACCTTAAAATCCTGAAAACACTTAAAACCCCTCAAAATGAAATATGATAAAAACCCAAAAATCCCCTAAAACCATAAAACTCATTAAGTACCTTAATAAATTAAAAAACCCAAAAAACTATAAAAGGCTCAAAAAATCTAAAAACCCCAAAACCACCTAAACCCCCAAAAACAAAAAAAAACCGTAATATCATAAATATATTAAATACCCTTAAAATCATAAAATAATTTAAGTAACCCAAAAAATACCCATTAAACACCCTAAAACCCCTAAAACCCCAAATAACACTAAAAACAAAAAAACCACAAAAAACCCTAAAATAATCCCAAGAAATATAAACCCCCTAAACACCCCTATAAAACACTATAAAATTCTAAAAACCTCTTTAGAAACCAAAACCCCTAAAAATACTAAAAACCCTAAAAATAACTACCCCCCCCCAATAAAAATCCATGAAAACCCCTAAAAACCCTAGGAACCCTTAAAACCCTTGAAAACATTAAAAAATACCAAAAAACTGAAAAACTCCATAAAATTCTAAAAAAACCAAAAAAATAATAAGAAATTTAAAAAACAAAAAAAAAATTAAATACCCTAAACCCCCTAAACCCCAAAAGACCCTAAAAACCACAAGAAACATTAAACACCTCTTTGGTGTGTTTTTTGGCCTTTCTTTTTGGGGTTGTGTGGGTTTGGGGATTGTAAATGGTTTTTGGGTGCTGGTCATTTGACCCCTCCCCTCCATTGATTACAATGTCTTTTTCTTCTAATAAACTTGGGGGGGGGTCAGGAATAGCTCGACCCGCACATCTTCCTTTCCCTAAAAACATGAAAACTCTTTAAACCCATAAAAACCTAAACATCCCAAAAAATCTAAAATCCCTAACAAACAATATAAAATCTAAAATACCCCTAAAACCATATAAATTCTATAAACACTAAAAACACTTAAAATCCTATAAAACCCTAAAAAATACGGAATTCCAAAAAAACATTAAAAAGACCGTAAAATCCCTAAATAAACCTAAAAACCATAAAATTCCTATAACCCTTTAAACCCCTAAAACCACAAAAAACCCACTAAAAACTATAAAAACCCATAAGATAGTTAAAAATTTCCAAAACTCTAAATAAAATTTAAAACCCTAAAAACTCAAAATAAAGTCTAAAACCCCAAAAAACCATAAGAACCCTAAAAACCCTATGTAACCATCAAAACCCCTAAAACCCATAAAACCCATATTACCTGTAAAAAACATAAAACCGATAAAAAGAATAAAAAATACCTAAAAATATTTAAAAAAAATCCTAAAAACAAGAAGCCCCTTAAGAAAACCTTAACAACCTAAAAACAAGTAAAACCCCTAAAAACCAAAAATATGCTAAATGACGTAAAAACTCTAAAAACCCTATAAACTGTTAAGAAACTTAAAACCACTAAAATTCCAAAAAACCCATAAAAAAACAAAAAACCTGAAATCCACAAAAAACCCTTCAACCCTAAAACCAATAGAATCCAAAAAAACCCTAAATACCCTTAAAACCCCAACAAAGACAATAAATAACCTGATAAAACGCTTAAACACCCTAAAACCCATAAAAACCCAAAAACAATCCTAAAAAAACCTAAAACCCTAAAAATGATAAAAAAAAGTCCTTTAAAACCCAAAGACCCCTAAAAACACTAAAACTCCTAAAAATATCTAGAAAGCCACCAAAACCCAAAAAACCCAAAAACACCTAAAAAGACTAAAAAATTCCTAAAATTCCTAAAAACCCTAAAAGTCCTTACAATTCCATAAAAAAAATAAAAAAAATCATAAAACCCCCCAAGTCCTCTAAAAGATTGTAGAAAACCCGAAAAACTCTAAAAGTCCATTTAATCTCTAAAAACTCCTAAAATACCACAAGAAACCCTAAAACACTAAAATCCTAAAAAACTCTTAAAACACCTAAAAACCAAAAATCCACTAAAAACCCAAAAAATCCTCTAAAATCATTAAAACAATAAAATACCATTAAAACCCTAAAACCCCCCAAAACCCCTAAAAATGCTGAAAATCCTAAAAAACAATAACAATCCTAAAAACCTAAAAAAAATTAAAAAAACCCTAAAACCCAAAGAAACCCCTAAAACCATTAAAACTTTTAATCCCCATTAAAACCCCTTAAAACCCCTAAACCACTAAATACTCTACAACCCATTAAAACCCCTAACAATGTTATAAAACTTTATAATCCCTTAAAACACCTAAAAACTCCAAAAAAATCCTAAAAAACCCAAAAATCCTAAAAAACCTAACTCCATAAAAAATCTTCAAATCCTTAAAACCAGTAAAAATTACCAACATACCCTAAAACCCAAAAAACCCAAAAAACCCTAAAAATCCTAAAAATCATTAAAAATCACTAAAACCCATAAAAACCCAAATAAATACTTAAAACACCTATGAAAACCTCAAAACCTTAAAACATGTAAACCACTAAAACTTGTTAAAAACCCCCAAATTCCTAAAAACAATTAAGTCCCTTAAAAAAACTAAAAATCCCAAAAACCCCTAAAAGACCCCAAAACCCCCAAAAATGCTAAAAATTCCATAAAAACCTTAAAACCCCTAAAATAAACTAAAGGACCCAAAATAATCAGAAAAAAACTCCAAAAATTCCTTAAACACCCTAAAACCCCTAAACCACCTAAAAACCATAAAACACCTAAATCCCTAAAAACCCTAAAATAATCCTTAAAAACCTAAAATACCTATTATCCCTATAAAACCTTGTAGTAGACTAAAAACCCTTTAAAACCCAAAAACCCCTAAAAACACTAAGAACCTTAAAACCCCTATAAACCCCTATATACACTGAAAAATCACAAAAAACTATATATAACACAAAAAGATGCTAAAATCATTAAAATTCCTTAAAAACCTAAAACATCAAACAATCTATAAATCCTTACAAACCTAAAAACCATAAAACCCCTAAAAACCTTAAAAAACCCTAAACCATTATAAGACCCTAGAAAGACTTAAAACACTAAATGACCCTAAAATCCCTAAATGACCATAAAATCCCTTAAACCCCTTGAAACCCTTAAAATTATCAAAACCCCTAAAAAACCTAAACAACCCCTAAAAAAACTAAAAAATTTAAAAAATGAAAAAACCAAAAAACCTAAAAAACCATTAAAACTCTAAAAACATTTAAAATCCTAAAACCTAATAAAATATACAGAAAACCTTAAAACCCTAAAAACATTTAAAACACCCTAATCCCCCCAAAACACATAAAAACCCCTAAAACCAAAAAAAAACATAAAACACTAAAACCTAGAAACCCAATTTTTTTAAAAAAAACCATTAAAACCTCAAAAACATTAAAACACTCTGAGAAACCTTAAAACATAAAAAAACAGAAAAAACCCTAAAACCCAAAAAAGACCCCCTAAAAACTTGAAAACCCCTAAAAAACCATAAAATCTAAAAAACCATAAAAACCCTAGAAACCAAAAAAGTCATAAAAAACCCTAAAAATCCCTAAAAATGACTAAAATTACCTAAAAACACAAAAATCACTAGAAATCTTAAAACCACTAAGAAAAAATTAAAATACTAAAAACACTTAAAACTCCAAAAATCTAAATAACACTAAAATCCATAAAAACCCTAAAAACCATTAATACATATTAAAATATTAATAATTCTAATAAAAACCCTAAAATTACCAAAATCCCCCTGAATACTCTAAAACCCCAAAACCCCCCAAAACACTAATACACCATAAAAATCCAAAAAAATCCTAAAATACCCTTTAAACCCTAAAATAACCTAAAAAAACTAATAAAAACCCCCAAACACACTTAAACACCATTTATCCAAAAAAATCAAAAAAAACTATAAACCAATTAAATGCCCTAAAACCGAAAAACAATCCTAAAAAACCTAAAACACCTAAAACCCATATAAAACTTATAAAATTCTAAAACCATTTAAAACATAAAAAACAAATAATCCCACTTAAAAACATAAAACCCCTATAAGTCCTTGAAAACCCCAAAAAAACCTAAAACACCTTTAAAATCCCAAAAAAACTCTAAAAACCTAAAAATCCTTAAATTAACATAAAACCCCCCAAATCCTTAAAATTCCCTACAAAACATAAAAAATAAAAAAATTTAAAAACACTAAAACTTTAAAAACCCTAAAAACCACAAAAAACCCTAAAACCTCTAAAAGACCCTAGAAACACTAAAAACAATAAATGACCCGAAAGACCTAAAAATTCTAAAAGACCATAAAAACCTGAAAACCCAAAAAACACATAAACATCCAAAAAAATTAACAACCCCTAAATACTCAAAAAACCCTACAAACATAAAAACCCCAAAAAAAAACCAAACCCCCTAAAAATAATAAAAATATTGAAAATCATATAAAACCCTAAAAAATCACAAATACCCAAAAAACCATGAAAATATTAAAAAGACCCTTAAAACCATTAAATATCTTTGACAACCATAAAACACACTAAAAACCAAAAAAACCCCTAAAATTACCCTAAAACACTAAAAACCCTTAAACCCAAAAAACCAAAAACCCCAAAAAACCTTAAAACCCCAAAAAACCCTAACACCCATCAAATCACCAAAAACCGAAAAACAAATCCTAAAAATTCCAAAAAGTCACTTAAAAAATTAAAACCCCTTAGAAAACCCTAGAAACATTACAAACATAAAAAATTTAAAAAACTTAAAACCCCAAAAAACCTAAAAATATAACAACCTAAAACCCCTAAATACTCTAAAATCCGTTAAGACCCTTAAAAAACTAAAAATTCTAAATCCCCCGAAAAGAAATCAAAAAAAAAACACTAAAAACACGTTAAAATCCTAAAAACCCGCTAAAATACCATTAAAATAGTAAAAAAAAACCCATAAATAACCCAATAAAACCCAATGAAACACCCTGAACACTATAAATCCCTAAAAACAAAAAAACCCCAAAACCGTAAAACAATCATATAAATCCAAAACCCCCGAAAAAAACCCAAAAACTCCTATAAAATTCTAAAAACCACTTTAATCCGAAAAGACCTATATTGATGGTGGTTGTGTCTCCCAGATCCTCTCTCGCTCACTTGGGATGGAGACTCCTCTTGGGACTCCACGGCACGGCGGTGCCTTCCCTATGGTTTTGGATTCTCCGGCATCGGCCTTCCAAGCTTCATTGCTTCCTCCTCTCGCGATATGTTCTTTTTTGGGTTTGTGGTGCCCCTGAAGATTTCTTTTATCTGGCTTCAACCCCCGATGAAGAAGTCAACCATGGATGATTGGGTCATATCCAACCACTCCTACGTGCGGCTTTTCAGTTTCTTGGAGAAGTGGTCTGACTCTGGTCTTTCACGTTGCGGATCTTCGGTGTATTTTCTCCGATCTGGTCTGTTGGACTTGGGGGCGTGGGCCAAATCTGCTCTGGCGGTTCTGGATGTTGCGCGAAGAGGCGTGGCATTGCGGTGGAGGGAGGCTCAATGGTAGTGTGGGTTTTGGCTCCAGCTTCCTTTCTACGGCATCTGGTTTTGGTATGCTACGGGGATCTGGAAGGCGGCGTCGCAGCTTCTCGCACTACTTGGCTTCAGGTGGCCTAAGAGAGGTCCAGGAGTGGCGAGGTCATGCGTCTTTGTTCTGGTGATGGTTACATGGTGGTCTTCCCAGCCTGGTGATGATTTTGAGGACTTGGTGTTTTATTCTGTGTTGTGGGTTCTCGGATCTGTTCCGGAGGCAGAGATCAGATCGGTGTTGCACCGATTTGTGCAGGTAATGCAGGTTCGTTTTTTTGACTTCTCCATTTATGTTCTATCCCATGCTAATGCTGAAGGGATCATCAAGTTTGGTTTCATTTTGGCTGCTATGTTTGATGGTGGTTTTTTGTGCGGTGGATGTTTTGGCTGTGATCTGTTGTGGTTCCTGGTTTTTGGTTCTCTTGCATGGCGCTAGATGCTGATGTGGCCGCTGTGGTTCAGTGATGGGCATGGGTGCTGGTTTCCCCCTGGGTTATTTTTTAATTTCTGGTTAGGTTGTGTTGTTCTTTTGTTCTTACCCTGGATGCTGGAAGCTCTATGCTCCTGGTTGTGCTGTAGGGTGCGTTCTTCTGGAATGTTGGTTGGTTATTGGATGGATTGTGAGGAAAATGTCGATCTTGTTGCTGCTGGCGGTGACTTTTTTGGATGCTGGTTTTTGTTACCATTTAATGGTGTTGGATTCTATATTTCTCTTGGGTGCTACGGTGGTGTTCCAAGAGGTGGGTGTGAAGAATGTTGCTACTTCTTGGTGATGACTGATGCCTCACTGTGAGGCAGTTAAAGAGAAGCTTGTGTCTTTGATGCTGATGGTTCTGTGATGATTGGATAATGGTGGTTCTGTGATGTTGGATGCTAGTGGTTATGGATGCTGGTTGCTGCTTGGATGGGAGGCACTGAAGATGTTGTTTTTTCTTTACTACTGGTTGCTGATTGGATGGGAGATTCTGTCGGGGTTGCTTTGGTTCTTTTGTGTGCTTTGGATTTTGTCTTTTTTTGCAGTCTTTAGGTTTGTGTTTGTAAAGGGTTTTTGGGTGTGGGTCGTTTGACCCCTCCCCTCACTTGTATTTTGCGTCTTTTCTTTATCTAATAAACTTGGGCGGGGGGGGGGGGGGGGGGGAATTGCCCGACCTCCAAATATTCCTTGCCCAAAAGACCTATAAAACCCTAAAACCCCCAAAAAAATTCAGAAACCCCTACAAACCACAAACCCCCCTAAAAACTCTGAAAAATCCATAAAAATACATAATTGACAGTAAAACCCCTCAAAATATTTAAAAATCCATAAAACCCCCTTGAATACCCTAGAAAAACCTAAAAACACTAAAAAATCCAAAAAAATACCAAAAACCCTTAAAACCATTAAAAACCCTAAAAACCTAAACAACCTCTAAAAACAAAAAACCCCTAAAAACATTTAAAAATCCGTAAACTCTCCTAATCCCCTAAAACCCCTAAAAATACTAAATACACTAAAAATCCTAGAATCCATAAATATATTGAGAACCCTAAAAACTTTTTAAAACCCCTATAAACAGTAAAACCCCTGAAACCCACAAAACCGTTAAACCCTTTTAAAACCATAAAACCACTAAAACCACCTAAAACAACTAAAAATCTAAAAACATTAAAATCCCTTAAAATGTTAAAAACACTAAAAAATCATAACAATCCTAAAAACTCAAAACAAACTATTGAACCCTAGAAAACCATGAAAACCCTAAAAATAGTAAAAACTCCTAAAAACCCTAAGAATACTAAAAAAGCCTCCAGAATCCACAAAAACATAAAAACCCTAAAAATCATGAAAACCCTAAGAAAAAATTGAAAACATAAAAACACATAATACCTCTAAAAATTTAAAAATTATAAAAAACCCCTATAAACCATTAAGCGGATCAAAAAAACTAAAATACCAAAATCCCCAAAAATACCACCAAAACCCCTAAAAACACTAAAAACACTAAAAACATATAAAAATATTTAAAAATCATAAAATACCCTTAAACCCTAAAAAATCTTAATAACCCATTAAACCCCCAGAAAACATAAATACCCTAAAAACCAAAAAAAAATCAAAAAACAATAAAAAAACCCCTAAAACAGTCATAAAAAACCTAAAACCCCTAAAACCCTCTAAATACCTATAAAATGATAAAAAAAAATTTAAATTCCAAAACCACTAAAAACACTAAAAATCCTAAAACACCTAAAACCCCCAAAAAAACAATAAAAATCCAAAATAATCCCTAAATAACCCTAAAGTCCCCAAAAAGGACCGACAAATAACTAAAACCCTAAAAAATTAAAAAATTTCTAAAAAACCTAAATAACATTAAAACCCCTAAAAATCTTAAAACCCCCCCTAAAACTCCAAAAAATACCCTTGAAACCCATTAAACACTAAATGACTATAAAACCCCTAAAACACAAAAAGACCATAAAACCCACAAAAAACTCTAAATACTCTTAAAAACCCTAATAATCTAAACAACCCCTAAAAATCAAAACAAACCTAAAATATTGAAAAACCAAAAATACACCAAAAACCTTAAAAATCTCTAAAACCCCTAAAAACACTGAAAATCCTAAAAAATCATAAAAATAAAAAAATACATAAAACCCCTAAAATATTTAAATAGACCCTAAAAACTATAAAACTATTTAAAATAATATAAACACATAAAAACATTTAAAACTACTAAAAATCCATAAAATATTTAAAATAAACTAAAAAATCTAAAACCCCTTAAAACCCCTAAAAAATTAAAAAACTATAAAAAACCTTAAAACCCCTAAAACTCAAAACAAAAACCAAGAAAACCATGAAAACCCTAAAAACCCTATAGAATCATCAAATCCCTCAAAATCCCCCAAAACACTAAAAACCCTTAAATCCTTAAAAAATATCGAAAAATCCCTAAAAATTGCTAAAAAAATAAAAACCCTAAAACCCTAAAATAACCTAATAAAAACCTTAAAAAACAAGAAACACTGAAAACCCTTAAATCCTAAAAAATTCCAAAATTACCAAAAACCATTAAGTCCCTAAAAACACTAAAAATCTAAAAAACACCCTAAAATACCCCCAAAACCCTAAAAACCCTAAAAACCCCTAAAAATATTAAAAAACACTAAAAAACCCATAAAAAATAAAAAAACACCTAATACACCCTTAAAACCTGAAATACCATAAATATCTCTATAAAATATGAAGAATATGGATGAATCCTAATGGATCTCTTGATTTATGTCTCCTCTTTCTATATTGATTGATCTCGTGGGGATGCATAGGCATGGTTGTGGTGATTAGCATGTGGGACTAATCCTCCATGATTGTTCCTTTTATAGAGTTATCATGTTCATCTGAGCTCTGATCTAGAGCCTTTAGAGATTCCCTAAAAGTGTTGGGTTCCTGAAGACTTTCATGGGTGGAGGAAGTCTTGGCTAAGAAGGTAACTAGTTTTATGGTTTCTAGTGAAGAATTTATTCTATTTGAGCAAGCAACAGGTTCTTCTATAGATTGGGTTGTTACTCGTGGTAATGCTTCAACAACCCTTGGGATCTTTGTGTCAGCTGATAATGGTGTGGTTGTTGTGGTGGTTATGGATTTATCAGTTCTTCTACGATTTCATTAATAGTAGTTATCGTGGATTTTAAGGAGAATGTGGGTTCCACGGATTGTTTTGCTTTGGGAGGCTTGGCAGGACTCGATTCTTATCTTTCTACTATGGTTTTGGTCTTCATATAATAGATTCCATGCCTGAATCCAATCATGTTTAGGGTTATGGTGAGGGTTCATTTCCTGTTATGGATGTTATTATAGCTGTGATGAATTTTTAACTCTTCATGTACTGATTTCGGTGATGTTGGGGGTATGTGAAGGTTATGGGTTCTAATACGTCTGATGTGGGAGTGGATAATCCTTCATTATATATTAGAACCACGAATTTGGTGTTCCACCCCCTCGGGATGGTGGTAAGAACCTGAGAGTTTGTTTACCTTCATCAATTCTTCAAAAGGGAACCTATAGATTGTGTAACACACTGGTGGGGTATTTATTCAACAAGAAGCTTCATTTCTCACTGATCTCTATAATTGGATCCCATTTATAGGGAAGTTATTTAATTTAAATTCTTTTTAATGATGATGGATTTTACTTCTATATGTTTTTTCCTTCCATAAATATCATTTATGTGTAATCACGAGGGCCTTTGTTTTTTGTCAGATGATTTATGGTGCTTAGAATTTGGAAGTCAGGCATGTCCATTGATAAGGAATCATTTTATGTTTTTTCAATCAAGGTGAATCATCAGAATGTTCCTCATAAATCCTGGATGGTGGAGGGATTGACTTATATTTTGATTATAGTGGGGAAATACCTATTTTCTGTTAGATCCATAGTAGAGATCATCCAAATAAACTTTTCATGTTTATGAATTGAAATTTTAGTTGAGCACGATCTTTTAAAGGAAATTGCTACTGATTTGGGAACTTGATCATCCAACTCTATCTGAGTATAGTACATTTGGGAGACTAAGATTGGTATCCATTGTAATATTTTTTTGAATCATGTTAATTAGTTTATGAATAATTCATAGGTTGATCCTTAATTTATTTGTACTAATTTCACTCCAAGGAAGCTTGTTTATAGGTTGAAGGAACAACCACCTCATCCCCTTCTATGGTTCTTAACCAGAGTCGTAATATTACCTATCATATACTGATGAAGGTTGTGAGGGATTCAAAGGATACTTCATCCTTCACTGGTAATTTTGGATTTATCCCTACTATTATGATGGCCCTATTGATAGTGGATGTGTCATAGTGTTCAGCTAATTTGATTATAGTTGTGGATTATAAGGATATGTGTCTACAAATTCATAATTTTTTTAGCTATTTATCAAATTATCTCCCTGGTGATGAGGCTAGTTTTGGGGTTTTGGGTTCTTGTTTGATTCATTCTCATATTTTCATGGTGGATGTTTCTACTTCCTCTTACTCAATATCCCATTCCCAAGTTAGTTGGAGTTATTCTATTTTAATCGATAATATCATGTGGTATACGCTTTTTGTGGTTGACAAATGAGATTCAAGGAGGGTTCTAGTCATTAATGTAGCCATGTTTGGTGGCTATGATCCTCTCTTATCTTCTGATGATTAGTTTCTAATGGAGAAATGATTTTCGGGTGTGGTATCTCATCTATTTTTTTGGTAACAGGAGTTTTTCAGCATGGGTTGTCAGTTTAGTGTTATTGGTTCTTGAGAGTTGTTGGAGGAAAGAAATCATCAAGGTTTGGTAGGTAAACATGGGAATTTTAGGCTTTGTGTTAGGGTCAGGTTTTTTGTTTTTAGACCGATACTGCTTTTGTGATCAATTTCTTATCAGGCTCTTGGTTGGATGGTTCTAGGTTACACTCTTTGGAATTGATTGACATTTAATGAGATTGTTATTCATTAAACAATTATGGATGTTTGTTATCACTCCATGCCTATGCCTTTTATGGAAGCCATCCCAATGTATGGTGATCGTGTTTATTTTGGATTCTGTGTTCCTTGTCAGTGTTTTTGGTTTTCCATCTATTATTTTCGGGTTTATGGATTTTGTTCTTAGTGTTATTTTGTGACACATCCTCATAATCATGAGGTAGGAATTCATGGGTGAGTTGGGATTCATGATAGTGACATGTTTCTTTTCCTTGAATTTGACTCGAGGATTCCTAGGTATCAATTATTTATCAGGGTTTTAGGGTGGCTGGTCCTGGGATTTTAGATCAGATATGGTTGTTTGTTCCCCATAATCTTCTTTTTTGTGATGGTGGTTCTTTGATTCTCTTGGTATGGGAGATTTATGCTTCTATCCGAATTAGCCTTCAATCTTCTTTTTTTGTTTAATGTTGGTGATTCAAAATTTTCATCAGTTTTGGATGTGTTATTGAGTTTGGTGGTGGATCATCTTCATTATCTAGGCAGGAGTACAAAATCACTAATTTTTACGACATTGATTCATGATGCCTCTTTGGGTTTGAGGGAGTCTAATTTTAGGATTATTGGTTGAATATGTTCTCTAGATTCTTTTCAAGTTTAGTTTGGGATGGGGGTTTCGAGGTGTTTCACTTGGTGCATCTTCACTATTGCGGAATGTTCTCCATATTTTGTGTTCATCATCATTGTTTGTTCCTGAAATCTTTATTTGATTTTCTTGGGTTTTTTTTTGTTTATTGGAAGATAGTTCATAGGATGGTGATGCTTCTTTGGTTTTTGGGATGCCTGTTGTTGGTTCTTCAGATGGAGACTCTGCTTTCATCAACCTTGAATCGTGCAGGTGGGTTTGTCTTCTTCACTGGAATTATTTTTTCATTGGTTCTCCTAGGGTTTGTGGGGTTTTGTCATCTCAACCAGCATCACAACTCTTGTTGTCCACAGTGAATTTTCTCTTCATTCTATTTTTATTTTTATTTCCAGTTCATTGGTTGGTGTTACTGCTCTTGTCGATCTTGTGTCATTCTTGTGGTTTGGATTCTGGTCATCTTGTTGGCTATCTCCTTCAGATCATCCCCAGAATGTTTCTTCATCATTGGCTCATTTGATGACAAGGATGTTGGTTCGTTAATATATTCTTATAGTTTTGGGTGTGTTTTGGATTATCCTTTACTTTTATAGCGATACAGAAGATCTCTCTCACATGGATGGTTGTTGCTCTAGTTATAAGGTTTTGGGTCAGCTGTTGAGGTGGATGGATGTGTTCATCCTACTTTCTTAAGAGATCCTAGTTTTCAGTGATGCCTCAGGTAGTCATTTGGGTATCCTTATAATGTTGGTCTATGTTTGGGTTGGTTTTTGGGTCAGCATATAGTGTGGGAAGTTCCAAGATGTTTTCGGGTTGTTTGCAGACTTGATTGTCGCATGACTATTGTGGGTTGGGTTGTTCATTATGTGGTGGGATTGAGGTTTATTGTTTTTTTGCTAGGATAATGAAGGATTCAAGTTATATTTTTGATGATAGGATGTTGGAGTGGTGTTGAATGTTTTTGGGTGCTAATTTTTTGGATCCTTAATAATGGCTAGTTAGTTGCTACTAGGATAATTTGGGAGCTGGTTGCTGCTGCTGTGAGAAGGGGTTTTCATGCATAGGTTGGTGGTGTTGGTTGTTTGTGGTGGGGAGTGCATATGGCCTTTGGATTTTTTAGGTTCCTTCTTGAGGACTGGCGATTTGGTGCCTGGAATGCATTGTTGATGACTTTTTATGGCTTACATGATTGGCCTTCGAGCCAACTGATTCCCCCTTTGGGTGATCATTTTGTAATTCAATTCATTTTTCCTTTGTTATATACTACGCTCTACTTGTCTTTCAAAAAAACCACAATAAACACCCCAAACCCCTTAAACACTATAAAACCCCTAATAACCATAAAACCCCACAAAACCCCAAAAAAACCAAAAAAACACTAAAACCACTAAAAACCCAAATACAGTACTAAAAAACAAAAAAAAACATAACAATCCTAAAATCCTATAAAACGCTAAAAAATAAATTAAACCCCAAAAAACCCTAAAACACTAAAGACCCTAAAAACCCATAAAACCCCATAAAACCCTAGAAACCCACTAAAACCCCTAAAAAGTTGAAAAATACCTAAAAATCATAAATAACTCTAAAAACCCAAAAAAAATATTAAAATCCCTAAAATCCCCTAAAAACTCCAAAAGAATCTAAAAATCATAAAAAACCTTAAAATCCTAAAAACATTTAAAAACACAAAACCTAATAAAACCCCTAAAAGACCCAAGAAAAACCTAAAAATTATAAATGACCCTAAAAATACTAAAAACCATAAAATTCCATAAAACCCTAAAAACCTTAAAAGCTCTTGAAACCCCTAAAAACCTAAAAAATTCCTAAAAACCCTAAAAACACTAAAATTTTAAAAACCCTAAAATACCTTTAAAAGCCCCACAATACCTCAAAATCTCTAAAAACAATGAATATCATAAAACCCTTAAAATACCAATACCCTAAAACATTAAAAAGTCAATAAAAACACTAAAAAACCATGTTGGCTTGTCTGCACTTGGTGGGGGGTCTAGTGGTGCTGGTTGTGGTGCTCATGTTTCTGGCTTCCTTAGGTTTGGTTTCTTGTTGTAATCATGTGTTTCTTTGTCTATTTTTGCCTTGGTGTGAGTGTTGATTCACTGTCATGGTGGTGGTGCGTGCTTTGTCGCTTTGACGCTTGATCGTTTCAGGTGCTTTCCTAGTGCCCTAATGCTTGGTTGGTACTTGATCATTATTTCTTGGGTCAAATGTTATCTCATTCATGGGTTTTTCTATTGTAATTCATTTTCACATAATTAATACATACTTTTACATTAAAAAACCCCTCTAAACCCCAGAAAATGTTAAAAACAATGAAAACCTTAAAATACCATAAAAACTAAAAAAACCCTAAACCCCCCAAAAAATATAAACCCTGAAAACCACTAAAATCACTAAAAACCCATAAAGCCCTTAAAATACCTAAAACCCTAAAACCCTTAAAAATCATAAATATCTTTAAAATCCTAAAAATCCTTAAAATGTAAAAACTTTTAAAAACCCTGAAAACCCCTAAAAAAACCTCAAAAACCTAAAAACAATTAAAACTACTAGAACACTAAAAAATTATAAAACCCTAAAAACCATTAGGACCCTTAAAACACTAAACATTTCCCAAACCCCCTAAAAACCATAAAACACTAAAAATCCTATAAAATCTTAAAATACACTAAAATAACCTTAAATTCCTAAGGACACTAAATAATCCAATAAAAAACACAAACCCCCTAAAAACCCTAAAACATCTAAAAACCCTACAAAATCATAAACCCCTAAAACCCTAAAAACCCTAAAATAATCCTACATGAAAAAAAACTCAAAAAATCCAAAAAAAAACTAAAACCCCTAGAAACCCAATAAAATTCTAAAAACCCTTTGAAACCCAAAACCACTAAAAACACTAATAACCCTAAAAACCCCAAAAAAAATCCACAAAACACCTAAAAATACTAGCCCCCCCAAACTCTGAAAAATCCCTAAAAAACTCTAAATAATAAAAAAACTCCTAAAAAACCCTAAAAACACTAAAAGACCATAAAACCACTAAAATCCCTAAAAAAGTATTTAAAACCCTAAAACCCCCTAAAAAGTACCTAAAACCCAAAAAAAACCCCTAAAAACTCAAAATCTAAAAAAACACCAAAAATCCAAAAAACCAAAAATCCAAAAAACATAAAAAAGACCATAAAAACTCAAAAAAACTAAAAAACATAAAAATCCATAAAAACCCATTGAACCATAAAAACCACTAAATACACTAAAAACCCTTAAAACCCCTATTTTGTTTTAAAAACTCAAAAAATCCATTAATCCCCTAAAAACTCAAAAAAATCCTAAATCACAAAAAAAAATCCTATACACCATAAAAAAACACGAAAACCCTGAAAACCCTCAAAATCCCTAAATCCCCTAAAAAACGTATTACCTTACAAATCATAAAAATCCTTAAAAATTTACTAAAAATTTGAAAACCCTAAAAACCCTGGAAAAAATAAAAACCCAAAACACATAAATCCCCTAAATAACAAAGAAACACTAAAAACACATAAAATCCCTAAAAACATAAAATTCACTAAGAACCTTAAAAACACTATAAATACCCTTAAAAATATAAAAGACCCCCAAAACCACAAAAAATATAAAAACCTCTAAAACTCTAAAACACTAAAAACCCATAAAAATCCTAAAAACCATAAAATATCTTTAAAAGTCAAAAACACCCTAAACAACCCAATAAAAATCACAAAACACCTTAAACACCCTATAACCCCTTAAAATGCTAAATATCCTAAAAAATTATTAAAAAACATAAAATCCCTAAACAACCTTATAAAACCTAAAACTGCTAAAAACCCTATAAAACCCAATACTCCTGAAAACACTAAAACCATAAAAACCATAAAAACCCATTAAAACTATAAAAAATCCCAAAAAAATACCAAAACAACTCTAAAAACCCCTAAAAACAATTAAATAGCTCTAAAACCCATAAAAACTTCAAAAAAATAGATGAAACTCTAAAACACTAAAAACCTTATAATAAATAAAAACAAAAACCTTAAAAAGACGCTCAAAAACCCTAAAAACATGAAACGACCATAAAACCCTAAAAGAACATAAAAAAAATCTGAATACCATAAACACCAATTAAAACCCTAAAAATCCTAAAACGACCTTAAAAACGCAAAAATCCCTAAAAATCATTAAAAACACTAAAATTCCCCCAAAACCCTAGAAACCCATAAAAACCCTAAAAAACAAAAAATCCATAAAAAATCCCAAAACCCTAAATACACTAAAAGTCACTAAAAACCCTAAAACCCATTGAAACCCATAAAAACCCTAAAAACCTTTAAAACCCCTGAAAACCCTAAAACTCTGTTAAAAACTAAAAAAACCCATTAAACCACTAAAATTGTTAAAAAAAACTATAGAAACCTTAAAAACCCTAAAAAAACCAAAAAACCCAAAAAACCTCAATATCCCTCAAAACCATAAAAACCATAAAAATTCTAAAAAATCCCTAAACATCCAAAAAAACCAAAAACAAAACCTAAAAATATTAATAAAACATTAAAAAACTAAATATTCTTAAATCCTGTAAAAACATAAAATACTTTAAAACCCCTAAAAACCCTATAATCCATTAAGACCCTTAAAAACAATAAAAGTATAAAAAAACCATGAAAGACCCCCAAAATCACTAAAAACCCATAAAATCCTAGAAATTCTAAAACCCCTTAAAAATTATAAATTTTTTTAAAACCCCTAAAAAAACCTTAAAACCCTAAATGACCCTGAATAACCTAATAAAAACCCCCAATGCCCCTTAAACACCCATCAAAACCCAAAAACCCCAGGAAGCCCGATAATAATCCTAAAAATTATAAAACCCTAAAAAATCCATATAAAACCTTATAAAATACTAAAAACCATTTAAACCAAAAAAACCCCTAACAACATAAATACTGTAAAACCCCATAAAATGTCCTAAAACCCCTAAAAACACTAAAATCTTGTAAATATTGTAAAAAATCTAAAAAATCCCTAAAAATATCAAAATAACTCTAAAACCCCTTAAAATACTTAAAAATCCTTAAACACATAAGAAATCCAAAAAAATGTAAAAAAACTTAAAATTCTAAAAAACCATAAAAACCATAAAAACTATAAAATTCCTAAATCCCGTAAAATACCATATAAAACCCTAAGAACCCTAAAATATAATTAAAACCAAAAAACACCTTAAAATGTTAAAATGACCATAAAAACCCTAAAAACCCTAAAGACCCATGAAAACCATCAAAACCCTTAAAAACATTTAAAAACTCTAAAAACCCATAAAACACCACAAAAATCTCTAAAAACCCTTAAATCCCCTAAAAATGATAAAAAAACTCTAAAAACCATAAAAAACTAAAAAACTAAAAAAACCATTAAAAACATAAAAACCTTGAAAACCCCTAAAACCCCTCAAAATACATAAAAACCCTATAGACCCTTAAGAACAATAAAAATCCTAAAAAATCATAAAAAATACTAAAAAATCCTAAAAATGTAAAAAACCCAAAAACCCTTAAAAATATAAGAAAACATTAAAAACCTTGAATCACATAAAACCCCTAAAAACCTAAAAAATAATATAAACCCTAAAAACCCTTACAAAAACTAAAAACCATTAATACCATTTAAGACAAAAAAAACCCCCAAAACCCTAAAAGTCCCCAAAACCCCAAAACCCTAAAAACCCAAAACCCCCAAAAAATAATAAAAAACCATAAAAATTATGAAACCCACTAAAATACCCTTAAATCCCTATAAGACCATAAATAACCAAATAAAAAAAAACCCCTTAAACACTATAAAACTCCAAAAAATCCACAATACCCCTTAAAACCCTAAAAACCCTAAAACAATCCTAAAAACATAAAAACCCTAAACACCCTATAAATCCCTTTAAAATCTTAAAATACTCTTTAAAACCCAAAACCCCCTACAAAAATAAAAAACCCAAAAACCGCCTTACCTTGAAAAAACCCTAAAACCCGTAGAAATCCGAGAAAACCACTAAAATCCGAAAAACCCAACAACCCCCTAATACTCGAAAAAATATCTAAAATCCAAAAATAAACTAAAGCCTCTAAAATCCATAAAAATCCATAAAAACATAAAAAATCAAGAAAATTATAAAAACACTAAAAACCTCAAAAACCATAAAATTATGTAAAAACCTCTAAAACCCCTTAAAACCCCTTCAGGATACTAGAAAACCATAGAACACTGAAGACCCTAAAATCCCTAAATGTCCATAGAAAACCCAAAAAAACATGAAAAACCATAAAAACACTTGAAACCCCTAAAAATTAAAACAACCATTAAAAACACACAAAACCTAAAAACATTAAAAAAACATAAGATTCCCCTAAAACTATGAAAACCATTAAAATCGTAAAACCTCTAAAATCACTAAAACCCCTAAAATTACAAAAATATCCCTAAAAATCATAAAACCCCTAAGAAACCAAAAAACAATAAAAGACCCTAAAACCCCTGAAAACCATAAAAACTCAAAAAAACCCTTAAAACCCTAAAACCCACAAAAAACCCTAAAACCAACTAAAAAATCTAAAAAACTTCATAACCCCAAAAAATGTTAAAACAAGAAAAACCTTTAAAAACCTAAAAACTAAAAAAAACCCAAAATCCCAAAAACTATAAAAACCCTAAAAACTTAGAAACCCCTAAAAATGTCAAAATACCAAAAATCCCTATAAATAGTAAAAAATAAAAAAAAAATCCATAAAAATCTCTACATGTCCATAAAAACATAAAAAATACTAAAACCCCCTATGAAAACCTTAAAAACCCAAAAATAATTAAACCCCCTAAAAACTCTAAAAATTTATAAAACCCATAAAAATACCCTAAATCCCATTAAAACACATAAAAAAACTAAAATACACCTAAAAACTAAAAAAATGGTTCTTGTTTGTAGTGCACTCTTAGAGATTAGGTGGTTGGGTCTCCTCCTTGCCTTGGGAATCCAAAATAGGTTAGTAATTCCTTGTATACTTTAAGTTCTAACCCTCTTAAGAATAAACTTATTAAGTTTGATGAATGTGATTCAAAGAGGATTCCAATAAAAATTGGAACCAATATTTTGGTCTCTAAACCTCCTCCTATTTCAAAATTTTTATTCTAGATTTTGGAATGTTAGAGGTCTCAATACCCCAATTATGTAGAGGGAGGTTCGTGATATCAGTATTACTAATAAGCTGGAATGTTTGGGTCTAATTAAAACTAATATTAGAGGTGATTCTATTTCTTCCATTATATAAAAGATAATTTGGGTAGGGTGAGACTTGAAAATCACTCATCTTCTTCTAATGGATGTATTCTCGGTATTTGGTACCCATGATTGCTGATAGTTGAGCCTCAATTTGTGTCTCCTTGGATCATTGATTACCTTTTTAGGGTTGTTAAGGTTGAGGTCTCATGTCATATTTTAATTTTCAATTGGTTTAATTCTCTTACTGATTAAATATTTTTATGGGATGATGTTTCCAACCATGATTCTCCCATTAAAGTAGAACCTTATATCATCCTTGGTGAATTTAAGGCACTAAGATTCCTTGAAAATAGATTGGGAGGTCGTTTATACTGGTTCCATTCTATAGAGGAGTGTAAATTCGGTATTGATGCTATAAATCTGAAGGAATTTCACTATTCTAGGGTGATATGTTCTTCATGTAAGAATAATTCAAGGGTTTTTTAAAAGATATATAGATATTTGGTTAACTCAGCATGGCTATCTGTGTTACCTTCATCAGTTTATAATTTTATACTTTTTAGTTTCCCTGATCATACACCCATTATTATTGGATTTGTAGGTGGTATTTCTTTCAGGAATATTCCTTTTAAATTTTTTAATCATTCTATAGATTATGATAGTTTCATTTACTCAGTTTCCATAGCTTGGAATGTCATGATTTATGGATGTAAAATTTTACAAGTCTATCAAAAACTTAAGAAGCTTAATCAGGCCCTCTGTGAGTTGAATGCACTTTTTTATAACCAAAATTTGTATGTTTATTTTGTTAGATTATGTATTTCTAATTTCTATTATTCTTTTGTATCAAATTGTTTTTATAAATATTTAATTCAAATGGAGTTATGTTTTAATGAGATATTAAAATATTTTACCATTAATGATTCTCTCTCGACTAGGAAGAAGAGTATTGTTCAATGAATTATGGAGATATATCTTAACACGTCTTTCTTTATTAACCTTTTTAAGGATATATTCAATTCCTCCAAGTAGTTTCTTCTTTGAAAAAAGGATGGTTCCATTTTTTATAATACTAGGGAGATAATTTTGGATACTACTGAGTATTTTGAATCTCTCTTTGGGACTCTGTAGGCTTCGAGATATATTGAAAGATCATATTTGGGAAAATTTCTGACATGTGCTATTGATGGTACCTCTTTAGAATTATTGGTTAAATATATGGAGCCTACGGAGGATTTATAGATGTTTGTATCTATCCATACTAAAAAATCTGTTAGTATTGATGGGTTTAATGCCTTCTTATATAAGGCCTAGTCAGTGGTTGGTCATGATTTTATTGAGGTAGTGTTATAGTTTTTTTATATCTGGGAAATAACTTTATGAAGATAATGTTTCTATAATCTCTTTGGTTATGATGGTTTATAATGTGGGTTCTATATCTAAGTTAATACCTATCTTGTGTTGAAATACTATCTACATATTCATTTACAGTATTTTAGTGTAAGGAATGGTAAATATCTATCTAATTACATTAATAAGGCTCATCCCTCTTTTATTCAAGGGAGACATATCTATGATAACATTTTCATTTATTAGGAGTTGATGTGTGGTTATAATCTATAGTATAAGTTCCCTCTTTTTGATTTCATGATTTATTTATTAAATGCCTTTGATTATTTCAGATGGGAGTTCTTATGGGATTCTCTAGATCTTCTTGGATTCCATTGTTTATTTTCTTCTTAGATTAGGAGGTGCATCTATTCTTTTAGTTTTTCAGTAAATATTAAAGGTTGTTTAAAGGGAAGTTTTATAGTGAAGAGAGGGATGAGTTAAGGGGATCTCTTTTCCCATATTATCTATGTGTTTTTTGGAAGGTATTTTCTCATATTTTGGATTCTCTTATCTTGACATTAGGTACCTTTAAGTTTCTTTAGATATGTGGTAAGACCTCCATTTCTCACCTCTATTTTACGAATGGTCGTTTTCTATTATTGTTTAGAAATTTGGATTTTTTTGATCTTAAATCATGATTTGGACCTCTTTTATTCGTTTTTTGGGATGTATTTCAACCTATAGAAATCCCTAATGTTCTTGGTGGGTATTTACATGGAGGTATAGGTTAGTATTGGGACACAATGGGTATTAATCATAGTTCTCTTCCACTTTGTTTTTGCGGGGTTCCTCTAATAACTACTAGGATTAGATCTGTTGATTGTGTTATTTTAGAATAAAATATTATCATGAGAATCATGGTTTGGATTAACAATTTACTTTTCTTTGTGGGATGTTTGCGACCTGTTTAGTCTATTTTTCTCAGTATGCAGGCTTATTGGTGCTATCATTTCCTCTTTCCTAAAAAGTTGGTCAGATCTATAGAATCCAATATTTTTTGTTTACTTTAGAAGGTTACATATCTTTTAAAGCTAGGTGATATGGTGTATTAGGACTTGGTGGTTTTGACCAATGAGGAGGGAGGACTTGGGATTAAGCAGTTCAAGGACTCGAATAATGCTGTTATGGCTAGGCATTCTTGGGACTTGTGTAACTCATCCTATTCTTATTTCTGTATAGATTGGTAAAACTATTTTTTTTTGTTAATATTAGTTTTTAGTGGCCAAAGTCCCTTGGAATATTTCATGGTCTTGGAAGAAGTTTTTGGGTCTCTAGGTATTTCTCAAAGACTATATTTCCTTTTCAGTTTGGAATGGATTTGGCATATCCTTTTGGTTCAACTATTGAATTGTTAGGGGTTCTATTTTCTCATACATTGATCAATATATCATTTATTATTCTGGTATCCACACTATTTTTTATGTATTATTTATTATTTTAGATGGGTATTGGAATCCATTTTTTCATATTTCTGTAGAGATTTGTGACATTTGTCAAGAGATTATTCAACTTGATAACCCAGAAGGAGATTGTGATAGGATCCATTGGAATATATATCCTAGGTTTTCAATATTCATTGTTTGGGAGGATCTAAGGATGAAATTTTCCCCTATTCCTTGGAATTCCATTTTTTGGAATTAGTTTACCCTAGTCAGGTTCTCCTTTATTTTATGATTATATATTCTTAACTATTTTCCAACCTAAGATAAATTATATCACATAGGTATTTCATTTCTTAATTTAATCTTCTTATGTGAATTGGATTATAAGGATTTGGATTATCTTTTTTTCAATTGTGTTTTTCATAGAATTTTAGGCTTTCTTTTTTTCCCTTTTTAATTTGGATTGTTTGGAATCTTCATTTTCCACTATCATTGAATGGTTTTCTAGAAATTTCAATGATGATTTGATGATAAAACTTTTGGGAAGACATGGGGTGACCTATTTGGTTTATATCATTTGATAGGATCAAAACACTAACCTTCTTGGCTCTCATTCATGATGTGTTATCTATTTATGGTCTAAGATAGAGAATATTATCTATTTATGTATTTTTTTCATGCAAGAAGTTCTCCAATATTAGAGCTAATAATGATTTGATTAATAGTTGTAGTTTTCCAAGTTATTTTCTTTATGATAGCTGGTAGTCTCTGTGTTAGGGTTGGATGGTCTTAATCTAGACTATTTCTATATGTGTTCATTTCATACTAATGGTTTGGATTGTTTCTAATTGTTGTTGTCATGATGTTGTCAATTGGTTGGTCAACTCATTGTCTTGTTGGAGTTTGTTGTAGGTTGGGTGTTGGTGGGTGGGTGTTGGTTTTGGGTGGTTGCTTTAATGTGTTGGGTCTGGTAGGTTGTCTTGGAGTGGTTCTTGGAG
The DNA here is from genome assembly GCA_963277665.1 of Viscum album. NCBI lineage: Eukaryota > Viridiplantae > Streptophyta > Magnoliopsida > Santalales > Viscaceae > Viscum > Viscum album. The sequence goes on from OY728156.1 coordinate 124,911,531, forward strand.
GGGGTATGTTGTGTGGATTTTCTGGGTTTACATAGGATTTTATGCGGGTAATGTTGGTGGTTGTGTCTATGGGTTGCTGGTTTGGGTACTATTCTTCTAGTGAGGTGGCTATTGGATACTAATGGATTGGGACTACTACTATGGGATGGGTGGATCATTTGGTTGTGTATGGAAGGTTGTGGATGGGGTGCTCTGGTGCGTTGGGAGTTTTGTTTCTTGGTTGCATAGTTTTTACAGGGGTATGCTAAGTTGTGTGGGTTGTGTTGGGAAGATCTCTTTTATGTTTGATTTTGGTGCTATGGTGTGGGGAAGCTCAGTTCTATGGATGGTCATTTTCAGTTTCACAGTATTTCTGAATAGAGGATTCTTGCTGTTGAGGATAATGGTTGGGTTCCATTTTATCTAAAATTGTTCAATATCTCCTGTGTTTGTAGTAGAGGATGGTTGAATGTTTCTTTAGAATGGGAGGTAATTCTGGTTGTTGGGTGATTTGGGTGTGCAGGCTGCATGTTTTAGGATTTTTGTATTGAGGGTTTTATTTATGTTGTATTGTTTTCAATTGTTCCTTTTGAATATGTTCAGGGTTTTTGTGGGTTTGGGTATGGTGAGGGTGCTGATGGTTTCATATGGGGTAGACTTTATGGTGTTTTGCAGGGCTATCAGATTAGAGGTTGTAGGTGATTTTTTTATGTTGTTGGTTGGTGTGAAATATGTTTCTACCCTATATGGGTGTGGTTTGGTTGTTGTAGGAGGGTGGATGGTAGTTTCTTTTGGTTTTAGTGAGGTCGTCTTGGTGGGTGGTGGATGGGTGCAAGTGGAAGCTTTTCTTTACTACCTTTTGTTGCTAATTTTGGGTGGGTCTCCTTCTGGTGTTTTGGAGAAGGTTTCAATGGCTTTTGTTCAATATTCCCAAGATCATGTGTGCTGTTTCTTTTTGGTATAGGGGTTTTTGGGAGGAGGTCCAGATTTTCTCTTAGGTAGTTGTCCTCTTCGTCTTTATTTGGGGTTTCTTGCTACATTTTTTTCTCATATTGTGGGTTTTCCTAGTTTTTTTTAATTTTTTGTTGGTTTTTATTGTTTGTATTTCTAGTCGAGTTACTTCTTGAGGTCGTAGTGTTCTGATGGCTCCGATTCAGATTCGGTTTGGGCTACCTTATGTCAGACACCCTTTTCAATTTCAGTTTGTTTGTTCTATTATAGTTTTCCTGTTTATGGTGGGTCAAATGTGGTTATGTTCAGTGTTTCCTATGTTTAGTTTGAGGATTGGCTTATAGAGGGTTTATTTGCGGGGTCCTATATCTTGGACACTATGTTGGAGGTTCTCTGGGTTGTGCTGGTGGTTTTGGGGTGATATTTCTTATAATGTTTCTTGGTCATTGTGCAGGGGCCGGTGTAACGTATTGGGGTAAGTGTTGTGGATTTGGCCTCGGTGTTTTGTTGCTGAGGTTTATTCATTGATGTGATGTTGTGTGTGGGTTCGTAGGCATTTATAGGGGGTGGGTTTTGTGTGTCTTTTTCTTTGTGTGTGTGTGAATTTATGTTAGAGTGTATGTGCATGCTTGCGTGTGTGAGTGTGTTGTGGGAGTACAGGTAGGTGGTGTGCATTTTTTTGTGTTGGAGTGGTGGAGTGTGCATGCATGCATGTGTGTGGTTGTTTCTTGTTGATAGAGTTTGTGCTTATACTTTGGTGTTGTCTTTGCTTTTGGTCAGTTCCTTTTATTTGCTGACCTGATAGTGTTTGATGGTTTGGTGCCTGGTGTTGTTGTGCTTTCTTTTGCATGTTTTGGGTGAATTCTATTATGGGATCATGTTGTTTCCTATTGTCCACTATCCTTGAAAGTGTTTTTATTGGATATCTAGAGGCATTGGATATAGTGGTATTTTTGTTCGATTTTTGTAAGTTCATCTTCTTATTAGCTTCTTGTTTTTTTTGTCAGTAATGTCCCCAGTAGCTGGTTGTTTGGTTGTTTCATTGGTTGGTGTGGTGTTGTGTCACCATTGTGTTGTGTTTCTTGCTACCTAGCTACCTTTCTATTGGTTTTTCATTTTTTTCACTGGTGGGTGTAATGTTATGTCGGTGTGGTGGTGGCATTTTTTTCTTTCAGCTTCCAACTGAAGAGGTTTCATGAGGTTCTTAGGCCAATTCAATTTTCTTGGTTGATTGGTCTTTTGGTCTTTCCTAGCTGCCTTCCTTGGTGCTCTGCTATGGGTTTGTTCTTAGAACATCCATATTTTCACCATGGGGTGTTTTCATCTTTTTTGAACTCAACTTTTCTTATATATTCTATTTACTTTTTCCTTGCAAAAAGATCCTAAAATACCCTTAAAACCCTAAAATACCCTAAATAACCCAATAAAACCCCAATAAACACCATAAAACCCCAAATAACCCTAAAAATCATAAAATGTTTAAAACTCCTAAAATAATCCTAAAAGTCCTAATACCCATAAAACTCTATAAAATACTAAAACCACTTTAAAACATAACAACCTAAAAAAATACTAAAATCCTAAAACCCGTAAAGTCCATGAAACCCCTAAAAACCCAAAAAACCCCTAAACGCACCTAAAGACTCTGAAAATCCATAAAAATATCTATATAAACCTAAATACCTCAAAAAAATAAACAAAATCCTTAAATCCCCTAAAAAACCTTAAAACCCTAAAAACCTTAAACACCCCAAAAACCTAAAAAACACTAAAAGCACCTAAAAACCCTAAAAACCAAAAATACCATAAAAACCCTAAAAACTCCTAAAAACCATAACAAACCTAAAAACCCTAAAAACCGAAAAATCCCTAAAAACATTAAAAAAAACTAAAATACCCATAAAACCCTAAAACCCCATAAAACCCCTAAAAATCCTGAATACCCTTAAAACCATAAAAACATTAAAAGACCCTAAAACCCTGAAACTGCTAAAAACAAAAAAAAAACAAAAAAAAAACCATAGAACCCACTAAAAATATACATGGAATTCAAACACAAAAAACCGTAAAACCCTTAAAATCCCTAAAATTACCTAAAATGCCTCAAAATCCCTAAAAACCCTAGAACCATAAAAATCATAAAAAATCCCTAAAAATACCAGAAAACATATAAACCCCTAAAAACCCTAAAAACCCTTAATAAAACCTTAAAAACCAAAAAACACACAAACCCCTTAAAAACCTGAAAACGCAAAATAACCTAAAACCCTTAAAAACCATACAAACCATCATGACCCTTAAAAACCCTAGAAAACACCCAAAACCCCAAAAACCCATAAAAACCCAAAAAACACTAAAAACTTATTAAAATAATTAAAAATCTAGAAATACCCTTAAAATTAAAATAAATCCTAAATAGACCAATAAGCCCCACAAAACACCTTAAACACCCTATAACCCCCAAAACCCCAAAAAATCTTAAAAATAGTGAAACAATCCAAAAAAACCCCTAAAATCTATAAAACACTAAAACCCTTTAAAACTGAAAACCCCTAAAAACACTAAAAACCCAAAAACCCTAAAAAGGAATGAAAATCACTAAAACCTTAAAACACCATTAAAAGTCATAAAAATTCCAAAAAAATCCTTAAATAACCCTAAAAATCCCTACAAAGACTTAAAAATACCTTAAAAATCCACAAAAATATAAAACCCATAAAACCCATAAAAATTAATAGACCCTAAAAACCATAAAAAACACTAAAAGCACCTAAAACCCTAAACAGTACATAGAATATGATAAAAACAATAAACAACCCTAGTAACTCTAAAAACCATAAAATACTATAAAACCCTAAAAACCCTAAAACCCCTAAAAACTCATAAAATAACAAAAAAAACTAAATATACCCTAGAAACCCAAAAAAGAACCAAAAACATTAAAAACATAAAATACCCCTAAATCCCTAAAAATGCCAAAAACCCATAAAAACTAAAAATCTTAAAAAATCATAAAAATACCCAAAACCCTAAAAACATTAAAAAGGCATTAAAAACCCGAAAAATAATGAAAACCATAAAACCCTCTAAAACCATAAAAAACCATGTAACCCCATACTAACCCTTAAGCCACTAACAATGTTTAAAAACTCCAAAAAACCTTAAAAACCCTAAAATCTGAAAAAACCCCTAAAAACCATAAAAATCCTAAAAATCCCAAAAAAATCCATAAAACTTTAAAAACCTGAAAATCACTAAGAAAAAATAGCTCAAAATGTATTTAAAACACCTAAAAAACCTAAAAAGTGCTAAAAACTCTCAGAAACACTAAATACCAATATGACCTATAAAATCTATAAAAATCCCAAAAAAACATAAAAGAAGCCAAAAACTCAAAAACACTAAAACCCATAAAAATCATAAACCCCATAAAATACCCTTTAAACCCTAAAAGAACCTATATAACCCCAATAAAACCCCATAAAAACCCTAAAATCCAAAAAAAAACCGAAAAAACGGCAAAAACTGTTAAAAAAGTAAAAACCCATAAAGCTATGCTAGAAAAACCTAAAACCCAAATAACTCTTATAAAACACTAAAACCCTTTAAAAACTTATAACTTCTTCCATGGAAAAAATACCAAAAAGCCCAAAACCCCCTAAATATCCACAAAAACCCCTCAAAACCCTAACACCCCTAAAACCCAAAAAAAACATTGAAAAATCAAAAAAATCCCTAAATAAACCTAAAACCCCCAAAAAATACTTAAAAATCCCTTATACCAAAAAACTACAAAAAAATATCTAAAAACTCTAAAGACCCTATAAATCCTTAAAAACCCTAAAAAAAATAAGAAACACCAAAACACCCTAAAACCCTTAAATACCATATAGAAACCTAAAAATACTAATCTACCCAAAAAACCATAAAACCCCTAAAAGGCCACAGAAACCCTAAAAAACCTAAAACCCCTAAAAACCCTAAAAACTATAAAAACTGTAAAAACATAAACAACCTCTAAATACCAAAAAACTTCTATAATTATTAAAAGGATTAAAATACCCCCAAAACCCTAAAAACTCTAAAAATTATGGAAATCCTAAACACCCTAAAAAATCCCAATAACCCATAAAAACCTTAAATACATTAAAAAAAATCCTCAAATACCTTAAAACCCTACAAACCATAAAGTCCACTAAAAACCATAAGACCCCTAAAACCCTTAAAAACTCTTAAACCCTACTAAAAACTAAAAAAACCCTCAAATCCCTTAAAATGTTATAAAACCCTAGGAAAACATTAAAACACTAAAAAACTGAAAAAAAAACACTAAAAAACAAAAAACATAAAATACCTAAAAACATTCAAAAACCAGAAAAAATCCTAAAACCCAAAAAATACTTAAAAATCTTAATAACCATAAAAATCCTAAAAAATACCTAAAATCCCCAGTAAACATTAAAACCTCTAGAAACCCTAAAAACATTACGAAAACCTTTAAAACCTAAAAAAACATAATACAACTAAAAAACAAAAAATGAAAAAAACCCCTAAAATCCATTAAGACCCTTAAAACACTGAAAATTCAAAAAAACCCTAAAATATCCCAAAAAAACCAAGAAATTCAAAAACCCCAAAAATCCATAAAACACTAAAAAACTCATAAAAATCCAAAAACCCCATTAAAATCCTTGAAGACCCTAAATAACCCAATAAAAACACCCAAACCCCCTAAACACTCTAAAATCCCTAAAACCCTATTAATACATAAGACACCGAAAAACCCTAAAACCATCCTAAATATACAAAACCCAAAAACCATATAAAACACTAAAAAACTCTTTAACACCCAAAACCCCCAAAACCCCTAAAAACCCTAAAACCCTTAATAACCTTTAAAACCATAAAACCCTAAACACCAAAAGACCCTAAAAACATTAAATGACCATAAAAACCATAAAATCACTATAAGAAAATAAAAACATTAAAACACTAAAAATTATTAGAAACTATAAAGAACCAAAAAAACCTAAAAAATCCAAAAAAACTTAAAACATCAAAAAAACTAAAATACCCATAAAATTCAAAAAACCCTAAAAACCCTAAAAATTATGAAAATTATAAAAACCCCTAATAAATCCATGAAACCCTAAAAAACATAAAAAAAACCCTTAAACCATAAAAACTCGTGAAAACAATAAAACCCTAAAAACAATTAAAAACCATAAAACACCATTTACACCCAATTGATAATGTGAGTATGTATCTAATCAAAATATGTAATTTTACAGTCTCCTTTTGTGTGATAGGTTACTATTACATATTTGGTTGCTTTGGTTTTTTTCAACTATATGTGCTGGATAATTTCTTTCTATCTTGATAGGAAGGTGATTGGGGATATATTTGGTGTTTTATTCCTTAGAGATGGTTCATTCTTGGAGTGGTTCTACTTCATGGGAGGGATTCAGGGTTGGATTCCTCTTGGTAATATGAGGGTGTTTCTGGGGGATTCTTGTGGCTAGTTTGGGTGATGGATTTGTTGGTTTGTATGTTGGTTACTTTCTAGGATTCTTTCTGCAGATGCAGAGGCTAGTTTTTCTGATGTTACTCAAGGTTATAGTTCTTTTATAGGGTATGGGTGGATTCTTTATAGTGGGATGGTTCTGCTGTTGTGGTTCAGTCAGTTTGTAGGGCATAATTTTGGTTGTAGGCTACACTAGTGATGGGTTTGTGGCTGGAGGTCTGCCGCTGTAGGGCAGAGGTGTTGGATTACCTTAGTATTGGAATGCGATATTTTTAGGTTGTGATTTTTCAGTTTCCTTATAGTGAAAATTTATTTCTCATCATGCTTAAAACTAATCCCATGGGCAGTTCCTTTCATTTGAAAAGGATTCGGCATTGTGTTCTTAGGTTTAGTGGGTAGGTGCAGTGGTTGTGGCATGCGATTATATCACATGATATAGGTGAATATCAGTTTGTTTTGTCTTTTTTATAGTGTAGGATCTATTTTTTGATGCCTCTGTATTAGATTTGTGTGGATAATAGTTCTTGTAGGTGTGTTTGGAGGCTAGATTAGCATAGGGGATGGCACCTACTTCTAGTGTGTGCTCTACCCTATTATTGACCAGCTTTGGGATTTTTCTGGCTTCTTATTGATCTAGTGGATATATTTTCTTGATGCTACTTTTCCTGGTCATATTGGGGTGTGTTTGGTTGGGATTATATATTGGTGATTTCCACAATGGTTCTTGGTGATTGGTTCTCTTGGAGTTCACAGGTGGAGTTGCGTCAGTGAGTGCATGTGTGAGTGGTTGGGGTGGTGTCTAGTGTTTGTGTGCGCCCGTGTGAGTTGTTTTGGTACTATAGGTGTGTTTGGATTGCATCATGGTTAACTTTATCCTCTTAGGGACTCATTTATTTGGGAGGGATTTATTTCTAGTTTCGATGCTTTCTAATTGACTTTGGCTGCATTACTTGGAGCATGGATGAGCTTATGGATGATTGATTACTTTCCTGGTTGTTTCTACTGAATGCATCATTGGTGGTTTTTTCTATTTTTCTGCATTTTTGTTGCTTTGGGATTCTCCATTGTGCTCAGTAGTCATGGAGGGGATCCTCACTTATGACTATTGTTTAGTTTTTCCTCACATGCTTGCTTGGATACTTGTTACTTGGTGTTACATGGGGAATTTTTATTGGGGATCAGGTCTTGGTTTGGTGGGCCATGTCCTTTTGTTTCATGGACCCTCTATTGTTTCACTTTGGGTGATCTTTTTAATTTTCTTTTATATTTATATAATACTTTTTCCATTCAAAAAAATTCTAAAAATCCAAAAAAAGCCTCAAAATCCTCTCAAAATAATGAACCCCCCTCAAAACTTTGAAAAACCTCTGAATACCCTAAATAAACCAAAAATATAAAAACCCACATAAACCCATAAAAGACCCTATAAACCATAAAAACACTAAATGACAATAATAACCATTAAAACCCTAAAATCCCATAAAAATCCTAAAAACCCTAAAACTATTAAAAACCATAAAAAACAAAATCAATCCCTCAAAACTGAAAAAAATAAAAAAAACATTAAAACCCCTAAAATACCCCTAAACCTTGAAAACCCCTAAAAACCCAAAACAACACTAAAAATATTAAAAACCCCTAAAAGATCCAAAAAATTGTGAAGACCCTAAAAATATTATAAATATCCTAAACCCCCTCAAAAACCCCCAAAACCATAAAAACCCTATAAAAACCCTAAAACCATTAAAAACTCTAAAACAATTTTAAACTCATAAAAAATTTAAACAACTCTAAATAAATCTATCACACCTAAACCCCTAAAACTTTCAAAATCCAAAAAATCCCTAAAATTGTAATTTCTATAAAATTCCTAAAACATCCTTGAAAATACCTTGAAATGTAAAGAAGCCTAAATCCCCTGAAAATCACTAAGAAAACCATTAAAATAATAAAACAATTTTATCCCCCAAAAACATAAAAACACTAAAAACCATAAAAACCCTAAATAACCCTAAAAACCATTAAGACCGTAAATACACTAAAAAAACACTAAAAATCCCAAAATACCCAAAATACCCTAAAAAAATCCCAAAAACCCCAAAAAAATAATAAAATCATAAAAATCCTAAGAACCCAAAAATACTCTTAAGACCATAAAACACCATAAATAACCCAATAAACCCCTCCTACCCCCCCAAACCCCCCAAACCCCTTAAATACCCTAAAAACCTAAAACCCCTAAAAACCCTAAAACCATAAACCCCTAAAAACCCTATAACAATAATATAAAATCTAAAACCCCTAAAAAACCTATAAAATTATAAAAACCTTTAAAAAATAAAACCCGCTAAAAACACTAAAAACCCCTAAAAATCCATGAAAATACCTAAAACCCTAAATTCCCCTAAGAACCCCTAAGAACTCAAAAAACCCTTAAATAACCCTAAAACCCTGAAAAACCATAAAACATCCTCACAACACAAAAAAAATCCTAAAAATCTAAAAACCCTAAAAATGCTAAAAATCCATAAAACCCCTAAAAACCTTAAAAAAATAAAAATCCCCTAAAACCCAAGAAGACCCTAGAAAACCCTAAAAACACCAAACGTCCCTTAAAACTATAAAAAACCTAAAATTCCATAAAAACCCTAAAACCACTAAAAATAATAAGAAATCCTAAAAAATATAAAAACATAAACAACCCCAAAAACCCCGAAACACCATAAAAACATTTAAATACCCAAATACCCCTAAAAATCCAAAAATTCCTAAAAACCGTAAAAAAAATGAAAATCCTAAAAATCCCTAAAAACCCTACGCATGGAATGGTGGTATGTTGGTTGGGACTCATCAGGTTATTAGTCCTTTCAACTGGGTACTCACATACTTGCTCGCCAATGTTCCTTCTAGGCTGATAGAGGTGTGGATGCTCTTGGATTGGATATGTTGTTTGGTCTTCCTTAGTGTTTTGGTGCTTCTTGGATCTGCGGTTGTTGGTGTGATTTCTTGCATAGAGCTTCATTGTGATAGTGTTGGCCTGATGAGATTCATGTGGTTTTTCAGTCTTTTAGATGGTTTCTCACTGAGGTTACATGGTTTTTGGTTCGTGTTAATCTTTGGGTGTTATTGCTAGAATTTATGTTCTGGTCTCACTTTTGGGTGTTCTTGTTGTACTATAATTCATTTGTTTTTTTCTACTTCTATTTTCCATGTAAAATAAAACACTAAAAACCCCATAAAAATCCTAAAACCCCTAAAATACCCTTAAAACCCTAAAAAGACCTAAATAATCCAATAAAACCCTCCAAATCCCAATATCCACCCTAAAATCATGAAAAAAATTAAAAAAAAATAAAACCCTAAAACACCTATAAAACTAAATAGAATTCCAACAACCCTTGTAAAACACAAAACCCATAAAAACACTAAAAACCCCTAAAAATATATGAAAACCCCTAAAACCCTAAAAATCCCAAATAACTCTGAATATCCATAACGATCCAAAAATAAACCTATAACCCTTAAAAATCATTAAATCCTTACAAACACTAAAAACACCAAAATAATATAAAATTCCCTAAAAACCCTAAAAATCGTAAAAACCCAAAACACTTAAAACCTATAAAAGACCCAAGAAAATTATAAAAATACTAAATGACCCAAAAAACCTAAATACCTTAAAAACCATAAAAACCCTAAAAACCCTAAAACCCTAAAATCTCTTAAAACCCCTAAAAACATAAACAACCCCTAAAAACCGAAAAACCCAAAAAACATTATAAACTAAAGATACAATTATAACCCTAAACTCAATAAAAACAATAAAAACAATGAAAATCCCAAGAAACCATAAAAAATTCTAAAAACGTTAAAAATACCCTAAACCACTAAAAACCATCAAACACTTAAAACCCAAAAACCCATAAAAACCAAAAACCCAGTAAAAACTCTAAAAAACAATAAACCCCTAAAAATATTAAAAAAATCTAAAAAACCATACAGACCCTAAAAACTCAAAAAATACATACAAATAAAAAACCATAAAGACCCTCAAAAACCACGAAAACCATAAAAATCCTTAAAAAGCTCTAAAAATCCCGAAAAACATAAAAAAGGTCTAAAAACATGAAATCCCTTATGAAAACCATTAAAACCCAAAAGCACTAGGAAAAAATAGAATCCTAAAAACCACTAAAACCCTAAGAACCCTAAGAACCCCTAAAAACCATTATGACCCTTAAATATTTCTAAAAATCCCAAAAACCCCGTGAAGACACCAAAAACCCTAAAACAATAAGAATCTCTAAAAACCATTAAAACGCTAAAAAATACATAAAAATACAAAAAAACCCTAAAATACTCTTAAAAATATTAAAAAAACTCTAAATAAACGTAAAATATCCTCCAAAACCCCTTCAAACAATTTTAAACTCCTAAAAACCCAAAAAAAAAAGCATAAAACCCCTAAAACTCTGAAAGATTCCTATAAAAATATAAAATTCATTTAAACCTTATAATACCTCATAAAACACTAAAAACCATTAAATCCCATAGACCCCTAAAAACATTAAAAACCATAAAGCCCCTAAAAATCCATATAAGACCCTAAAACCCAAAAGCACTAAAAATCCCAAAATCTCTAAAAAATCCCTATATATCCTTAAAACCCTAAAAAGGCTTCAAATCCCTAAAAACATAAAAAACCCCAAAAAATTTATAAAAATACCCTAAAACCCATAAAAACATTTTAAGCCATAAAATTTCTAAAACCCCCCAAACCCCCTGAAATCCCTAATAAACCCAAGAAAACCCTAAAAACACTAAACAACCCTAAAAACACAAAACAACCCTAAAAAACCCTAAAACACCCAAAAGACCCTAAACCCCTTAAAAACCATAAATTCTCTTAAAACCCATAAAAACATAACAACCCCTTAAAACCAAAAAAAATAAAAAATATATAAATAGAAAATATGCTTATATCATTAAAAACCCCTAAAATTTTTAAAATCAGTGAAATTCCTAAGAAACCCTAAAAAATATTGAAAAGCATAAAACACTAATTTTTTAAAAAATACCCTAAAACCATAAAACCCCATGAAAAAAATAAAAACACCTTAAAACCCATAAAAACCCTAGAACCCACAAAAACTCTAAAAACCCCTTAAAATCCATAAAAAAATTATAAAAAACATCAAACCCATAAAAAACATGAAAAACCCCTAAAAGCCGTAAAAAACATAAAACCTAAAAAAACCAAAAAACACTAAAACCCCTCATATTCCATAAAAACCCTAGAAAACCCTAAATACCATAAAAACCTACAAAATCCCTAAAAATTACTAAAAACATAAAAACCCTAAAACCCATGAAAACTCGTAATAAAAACATAATGACTTAAAAACACTTAAAATCGCCAAAAAACATAAAAACATTATAAACCCTAAAGACACCTAAAAACCATTAGTATATTTAAAACCCTAAAAATCCAAAGAAACCCTTAAAACCCCCCAAAACCCTAAATACCCTTTAAACACTTTATAAACTAAAAAATACATAACATCCTAAAAAAACCCTTAAAACCCTAAAAGACCCAAAATAACCTAATAAAAATTCCTCAAACCCCTTTAACCACTCCAAAACCCCAAAAAACTCCAAAACCCTAAAACCCCTAAAATCATAAGAAATCTTAAAAATATATAAAACCCTTAAAACCCTATAAGATGCTATAAAATGATAAAAATATCCCTTTAAAACCCAAAAAACCCTAAAAAACTAAAAACCTTCAAAACCACTAAAAATCCATGAAAACCACTAAAAGCATAAATCCCCTTAAAACCACTAATTACTCTGAAAAATATTTATATAATCCTATAACACCCTAAAAATCCTTGAAAATTCCTTAAAAGACTAAAGACATCAAAAAATTCTAAAAACCATTAAACTCTTAAAAACCCTTAAAATCCCTAAAAACCATTAAAACCATTAAAAACCTGAAGACCCTAAAAACCCAAAAATACTCAAATACCCTAAAAAATCATAAAAACAATAAAAATCATAAAACATCCCTAAAAATTCATAAAAATGTAAAAAACCCAAAAAACCTAAGAAATACCTAAAAACATAAAATCAATTAAAACCCCTAAAAACCTAAAAAATACTAAAAACCATAAACACTTGAAAACCCTAAAAACCATTAATATCCTTAAAAACAATAAGACCACAGAAATACCCTAAAAGACACCAAAACCTCGAAAACCCGGAAAACCCCCCAAAAAATCTCTAAATCACTAAAAATACAGAAAAACCCATAACAATCATAAGAACCCTAACATACCCTTAAAACCAAAAATGGACATAAATAGCCCAGTAAAAACCCAAAAACTCCTTAAATACCATAAAACCTCTAAAAACCATAAAACCCCTAAAAACCCTAAAACAATACTAAAACCCCTAAACCTCCTAAAATCCCTACAAAACATGGTAAAATTATAAAAAACACTTTAAAACCCAAAAAAACACTAAAACCCCAAAAACTCTAAAAACCCATAATAACACTAAAAACTTTTAAACATCCATAAATACCCTTAAATAACACTAAACCCCCTAAAAACATAAAAATATCTAAAAAACCTAAAACATTCAAAAATTACTAGAAAACACTAAAAACCATAACAAACCCTAAAACCCCTTAAAAGACCCTAGAAACCCATAAAAAACTAAACGGCCCTAAAAACCCTAAAAAAATCCTAAAATGCCATTAAAACCATAAATCACTTAAACTCTTAAAAACCCTAAACAACCCTAAAGAATCCAAAAACCCCCTAAAAACATTAAAAAACCTAAAACACCCTAAAACACTAAAAACCCCAAAAATTCCTAAATAAACTGAAAATCTTTAAAAACCGTAAAAAATCCTAAAATCCCTAAAAACATTAAAATTTTCAAAAAACCCATAATCCACTGAAAACCATAAACCCCTGAAAACCTTAAAACCCCTAGAACCCATAAAAACACTAAAACACACCAAAAACACAAAAAACACCTAAAAACATTTAAAAAACCTAAAAATTTAAAAACCCCAATGAAGTTAAAAAACACTAAATATCCAAAAAAACCTAAAAACCCCTAAAACCCATAAAACTACCTAAAATCTGAAATAACCAAAAATCCATAAAAATTATAAAAAAACACTAAAAATCCATAAAATTTTTAAAAAAACCCTAAAACTCAAAAAAAACCTTAAGTACACCTTCAAAACATTAAAAAAATTAAAACCATTAAAAACCTAAAAACCAAAAATAACCGTAAAACCATTAAGAACCTTAAAAATAATAAAAAACCCAACCCCCCTGAAAGTACCCCAAACCGCAAGAAAACCCTAAAAAACCCACCAATCCCCTAAAAACACTGAAATCTCATAAATTTCCAAAAAACCCTAAAAATCCTATAATACACTTTAAAACCTAAAAGACCCTAAATAACCCAATAAAGACCACAAAAATTACTTAAACACCATAAAACCCTGAAAACTCTAAAAACACAAAAACCCTTAAAACCACAAAAAACCTTAAAAATCCTAAAATAACCTAAAACCCATGAAAAATCTATAAAATACTTTAAAAGAGTAATAACACATTATAACTAAAACCCCTACAATACACTAAAATCCCGAAATAACTGAAAATCCACAAAAACCCTTAAAACCCTAAAAATTCCTAAAAACCCATAAAAACTCTTAAAAATACCTAAATAACCTTAAAACTCTTAAAAATGCCTAAAATCTCTAAAACACTAAAATCTCCAAAAATTATAAAAAAACCTAAAGACACTAAAAATCCTTAAAACCCTAAAAAACATAAAAACCCATAAAACACCTAAAAGTCCCTTGAAAACCCTAAAAAACTAAATGGCCCTAAAACCCCTAAAAACCCTAAAAACCCTAAAAACCCTAAAAACCCTAAAAACCCTAAAAATCATAAAAATCATAAAAAATATTAAAAACAATAAAAACCTAAACAATTCCAAAAAACACTAAAAAACACTAATATTTTTTGAAAACCAAAAATACCACTAACACCCCTAAAACCCCTAAAAACATTGAATATCCTAAAAACTCTAAAAATATTTAAAACCCTAAAAACCCTAAAAACAATAAAAGACCCTAAAAATCCTAAACACCTTTATAAATCCTAAAAACCCATAAAAACCCTAAGAACCACTAAAAACACTAAAAACCATTAAAACCCTTAAAATGTAAAAATAAATCTAAATGACCATTAAAACCCTAACCCCCCCCCCCCCCAAAAAAACCCAAAAACCCCTTAAAACCCCTAAAAACCCATAAAACGCCTAAAAATACCTAAAAACCCTAAAATACATAAAAATACTAGAGACACCCTAAAAATATCTAATACATAAAAACCTTAAAACCTGAAAAGACCCAAGGAATCCTTAAAAGCCTAAACAATGTTAAACCCCTTAAAGGCATGATAAATCAATATCTTTCTAGTTGAGATCTCCCTTTATCTCTAGAATGGTTTTGAATTTTTTGGATGAGTGTGGAGGTGGTTGGTGACATTCGGTCTCACGTTGTCTTACGTCTCTCTCTAATGGAGTCTCCTTCTATTGTTTTTCAGTTTGGTTCTCTCAAAATTTATCCTGATGTAAAGGTATCTTGTTAAATTTATTGGGAAGAGTAATTCATCACCATGGACAAGGATTATATGTATATGGAGGAGAAAATAGCAATATATGTTGTTGGGAAGGTTTCAATTCTACCAATGGGGGTTGATTAGATTCCCCCCCTCAATGGATGCACTAGTTTCATGCCCTGGTTTAGCTATGATAGGGATTCTTTTTATTGATGCAGTTCTGGTTGTGGTTACAAAGTCCTTTTCTTCCTCATGATATATTATGGTATAATATGGATATTCTTCAAATATTAGGGGTGCTACCATAGTTTTTGGTGTAGTGCAAAAAAATTGGAACCGCACCTTTCCTGATCAGGTTAAGACTGGGGGTTCAGTGATGGATATGGATCCTAATACGGATATTGATGCAGGTGTGGAGGTTTCTTAAACATCTAATGTCTCTATAGATTTGGTGTTTCATCCTCTATTATTTATATTAAATATTATGAGAGTGATATTACCTTCATCAGACATCCTAAAGGGTGCTACCAGATGGAGTAATACACTGGTGGGGTATTTCCTTGAGATAAAGCTTCCATTTTATCTAGTATCTATAATTTCATCTTATATATGAGGTAGAATCTAATTAAAATGATCTATACTAATGAAGGATTCTAATTATTCAGGTTCCTTCATTCCTGTAATATGATTGATATACTTTCTTCCAATCCTTGGTTTTTTGGAGAAATATCAATGGTCCTTAGAATCAAGAAATCACGCATGTCTCTCGATAAGGATTCCTTCTTAGTCTTTCCAGTCTGGTTTAATATCTAGAAATTCCCTCTTCCATAATATATGGATGAAGGACTATGTTACATTTCTAGTGTGGTGGGGAAACCACTCTTTTCTGATAATTCCACAACTGATATCAGTAGAATCAATTTTTCATGAATATGTGGGGAGATTTTTTCCAAGCATCTCCTCCTGGAGGAAATCATTGAGGACATGGGTTTCGACTCCACCATCTCTACATGTGTTGAGTATACCTGGGTTCCTAATACCTATATCCATACTAAGATATTTGGTAATCCTTTTTAATTTGTGCAAGAATAATACTATGGATGATAATCAATCAGTTTGAATCAAGGTTACTCCCAAGAGGTGTTCTTACTGGAATAAGTCTTTGCTAAATTTTCATTTATTGGTCTATGGGTAACCAAAATTTTCATCATACTGGGAATATGTTTGATTATTCTAGGGTTTCCCCCATCACTGGTCCTTTGGAGGTTTGTTCTCCTGTATTTATTTTTACATATGATGTTGATCCTTTTGGTGTCTTTGGTTCTCTTTCCCCCATGGTTTATTGTCCTCATATTGTGGTTGTTCCCTCCACTTTAGATAAGACTATTAAAACCAATCCTATTAAATATTCTTTCATTTATGTCCAAAACTCCTTGGACTGTTTATTGGAGGTTGATTCCTATTATTGAAATTTTTGTAATTCTGGGCTGGTTCAAGATGGTCCTCCTCTTATTTTGCTAAATATCTATGAGGATTCTATTCCGATGAGTGTTTCTCATTTTTAAACTAACATTGGTTTGGTTCCTTTTGTTCCTACTTCTCCTAGTTTGATGAAGGCCTTAGAGGTATCAGTTTTAGCGATGCTTCCACAGGTTAGCAATAAATCTAGTTCTTTTCTTCACTACTACAACATGGGCCTTTATCAGTGCTAAAAACCAGCATTAACAGCGCTAGAAAAGCGCTGTTAATGCCGGCGTAGATAAAGGGGGGGGGTACCTTTTATCAACGCTTCATTTAGTGCGGATAAAGGTATCCTATATCGGCGCTTGATAGAGAGCTGATAAAGGGTTCCTTTATCAGCACTAAAAAAGTGCGGATAAAGGCCCCATCGCCTGCACAAAAAAAACAGTACCTGCGCACCTGCACACCTGAATACTTGCACAAAGTAGCACATGCACACCTGCACACCATATCACCCGCACCCAATATTTTGACCGACAATGGTATATACATTTACTTAACATCATGAATACAAAAAAACGCATTTCTATATACATTTCAAACATTTTTTTACATGGTTACATTTACAATTATTCAACAACAGTTATAAACATTCAAGTTTAATCCTTTGATATCCGTGATCCTCTATCGACAATATTTTTTGCCGAAAAAAGCATCCGAACTCAAGGAAAAAAATTCAACTATATAAGAAAACAAATATTATGTTAGTAATGCAATAATGAAAGAAATTAAAACAGTAATATGAATGAATACATTAATATGGAAATGTGAAACTAAAATATGAAATTTTTAAACTCAGATGTTTTCATTTTCATAACAATGAAAGGGAATAATGTAAAATAAATATGTTTGGCGTATGTCATTGGTGTTGTTTTCCAAAGTTTATCTCAATTTGAAACTGATAATAGACACTTTTAGCCATACCGGTCACGCCGTGCGTCGGATTGAGGTGCGGTCAATTCTTACACATCAAAAATGACTCGTGGATCGTTTTACTAAAGTATAAAAACAATCTGAACGCGTTTTCTCGGTTTGGCGTATGTCATTGGTGTTGTCTTCCAAAGTTTATCTCAATTTGAAACTGATATCAGACACTTTTAGACATACCGGTCACACCGTGCATCGGATTGAGGTTCCGTTGATTCGTACACGTCACAAATGCCTCGTGGATCGTTGTCCTAAAGTATCAAAGCAATCCTAACATGTTTTCTCATTTTGGAATATGTCATTGGTGTTGTTTTCCAATGTTTATCTCAATTTGAAACTGATATCAGACACTTTTAGCCATACCAGTCACGTTGTGCGTCGGATTGAGGTGTGGTCGATTCGTACACGTCACAAATGACTCGTGGATAGTTGTCCTAAAGTATCAAAACAATCCTAATGCATTTTCTCGGTTTTCCGTATGTCATTGGTGTTGTTTTCCAAATATTATCTCAATTTGAAACTGATATCAGACACTTTTAGCCATACCGGTCACGCCGTACGTCGGATTGAGGTGAGGTCAATTCGTACACGTCAAAAATGACTCGTGGATCGTTTTCCTAATGTATAAAAACAATCCAAACGTGTTTTCTTGGTTTGGCGTATGTCATTGGTGTTGTTTTCCAAAGTTTATCTCAATTTGAAACTAATATCAGAAACTTTTAGCCATATCGGTCATGTCGTGCGTCGGATTGAGGTGTGGTCGATTCGTACATGTCACAAATGACTCTCGGATCGTTGTCCTAAAGTATCAAAACAATACGAACGCATTTTCTTAGTTTGGCGTATGTCATTGGTGTTGTTTTCCAAAGTTTATCTCAATTTGAAACTGATATCAGACACTTTTAGCCATACCGGTCACACCGTGCATCGGATTGAGGTGCAGTCGATTCGTACACGTCACAAATGACTCGCAGATCGTTGTCCTAAAGTATCAAAACAATCCAAACGCGTTTTCTCGGTTTTACGTATGCCATTGGTGTTGTTTTCCAATGTTTATCTCAATTTGAAATTGATATCAGACACTTTTAGCCATACCGGTCACACCGTGCGTCGGATTGAGGTGCGATCAATTCTTACACGTCACAAATGACTCGTGGATCGTTTTCCTAAAGTATCAAAACAATCCGAACGTGTTTCCTTGGTTTGGCGCATGTCATTGGTGTTGTTTTCCAATGTCTATCTCAATTTGAAACTGATATCAGACACTTTTAGTCATAACGGTCACGTCGTGCATCGGATTGAGGTGCAGTCGATTCGTACACGTCACAAATGACTAGTGGATCGTTTTCCTAATGTATCAAAACAATCCGAACGCGTTTGCTCGGTTTGGAATATTTCATTTCTATTGTTTTCCAAAGTTTTTCTAAATTTGAAACTGATATCAGACACTTTTATCCATACCGGTCACGTCGTGCGTCGGATTGAGGTGCGGTCGATTTTTACACGTCAAAAACGACTCGCGGATCGTTTTACTAAAGTATCAAAACAATACGAATGCGTTTGCTTGGTTTGGCATATGTCATTGGTGTTGTTTTCCAAAGTTTATCTCAATTTGAAACTGATATCAGACAATTTTATCCATACCGGTCACACTATGCGTCAGATTGAGGTGTCGTTGATTCGTACACGTCAAAAATGACTCTCATATCGTTTTCCTAAAGTATCAAAACAATCCGAACGCATTTTCTCAGTTTGGCGTAAGTCATTGGTGTTGTTTTCCAAAGTTTATCTCAATTTGAAATTGATATCAGACACTTTTAGCCATACCGATAACGTCGTGCATCGGATTGAGGTGTGGTCGATTCGTACACGTCACAAATGACATGTGGATTGTTGTCCTAAAGTATCAAAACAATCCGAACGCATTTTCTCGGTTTTCCGTATTTCATTGGTGTTGTTTTCCAAAGTCTATCTCAATTTGAAACTGATATCAGAAACTTTTAGCCAGACCGGTCACACCGTGCATCGGATTGAGGTGCGGTCAATTCGTACATGTCACAAATGACTCGTGGATCGTTTTCCTAAAGTATCAAAACAATCTGAACGCGTTTGCTCAGTTTGGCATATGTCATTGGTGCTGTTTTCTAATGTTTATCTCAATTTGAAACTGATATCAGACACTTTTAGCCATACCGGTCACGTTGTGCTTTGGATTGAGGTGCGGTTGATTCGTACACGTCACAAATGACTCACAGATCGTTTTCCTAAAGTATCAAAACAATCCGAACGTGTTTTCTTGGTTTGCCGTATGTCATTGGTGTTGTTTTCCAAAGTCTATCTCAATTTGAAACTGATATCATACACTTTTAGCCATACCGGTCACGCCGTGCGTTGGATTGAGGTGCGGTCGATTCGTTCATGTCAAAAATGACTCTCGAATCATTGTCATAAAGTATCAAAACAATCTGAACGTGTTTTCTCGGTTTGGCGTATGTCATTGGTGTTGTTTTCAAAAGTTTATCTCAATTTGAAACTGATATCAGACACTTTTAGCCATACCGGTCACGCCGTGCGTCGGATTGAGGTGTGGTTGATTCGTACACATCAAAAATGACTCGTGGATCGTTTTCCTAAAGTATCAAAACAATCTGAATGCATTTTCTCGGTTTGCCGTATGTCATTGGTGTTGTTTTCCAAAGTCTATCTCAATTTGAAACTGATATCAGACACTTTTAGCCATACCGGTCACGCCGTGTGTCGGATTGAGGTGTGGTCGATTCGTACACATCACAAATGAATTGTGGATCATTGTCCTAAAGTATTAAAACAATTCGAATTCGTTTTCTCGGTTTTCCGTCTGTCATTGGTGTTGTTTTCCAAAGTTTATGTCATTTTCAAACTAAGTAGTAGGAATTCAATAATCTAAGGATATGAATCATAAGAAAAGGAGATCATAGAATCTCAATAAGTGTTAAGGGAGATATCAATGACCATATAAAGATAACATAAGTATTAGGAATTCACCTTCATTATCCTATTTGTTTACATTCTTCCATCAGGTACGATGCCCATTCGTTTCTAAAGACATTTATATCATCTTCTAAATAGGATTTTTTACGACAGTCGTAGTAGTACTGAAAAAATATAAATACACAAAGGATTAATAATTATTTTAAATAAAGTAGTAATTATTTTCAAAAATACCTCTTTATGGATGCTAGTTTGTCCATGAAATATGATCTCTTTCATAAATTTAAAAACATAATAACCGCAGTCCTTGTCATTTGTTTGTTTCAGACACTGCAGAAACATCTATAAAAATAAGTAATTTGTTTTGATATGTGTTTGGATAGTGAAATATAATTATATATACCCAGATACTTCTCCATTTGTAGATCTTGTGGGCATTGTCGTCCTTACGCCCTAGATTCATTCCAGCCTTTAGACGATATTCATACACCGCCCTATCATAAAAAAATACTCATTAAAAGATAATATAAATTATATAACTAGATATTTAGTTCTAAAATGTTGGATCTAGTGTATTACAAATTGACAATAGCGATCATCTTTGGTCGATTAGTTGGATATCCATGCAGTGAATCCAGAAAATAAATCTTTAGAGTATCCAAATTGACTGCAATGAGCATCTAATGTTCCCTAAAAACACAAAAAGAAATAAGTACTGATAGAAATGAAAATATAATTGATATGATTAAAATGTAGAGTTTTAACCTTGAATCGTTGGTATTAAAAAGAGCCTGTCAGTCGTAATTCTTCTTTGAAACGTTCTAAGCAGATTTGACATCAATTCAGCCTGAAAATTAGAATCTATTTCTGTTCGTTGTGTAGAAATGGAGTGAGGACTAACAAGTCCAAATTTGTATTCATGGGAAAATCCCTTGAATTGTTTTTCATATATATGCCTGTGAAAAATATGAGATGTATTTATCCATAATTATCAAAGTATATCAGCTTCTGTAAAATCAAATCATGAAAACATACCTCATGTATACATTTATAACTGAGGCGCCTAGCCAGTCGTATGTGATGATCTCCGAAACAGCGTCTGCACTAATGAAATCTATTGTTTCCTCTCCGTACATATCTTTTTCACAAAAAATTGTATGACTCTTACCATATTTCATTTTCGTATCCACATGAAATTGCAATGATATTGAATGTGGATATAGAACGGGCGGGGTGAACGCGCTCTCAGTAGATCGTTTTGATCGGTTGGTTGATCCAATGTTGGAGCCGCTCTTTTGTTTTAGCTTCTCCATTTTATCCTTCTGTAATAACATTCATCATTTCAGCCATTTTATAATTTAATGTTAAAGGTTCTGCTTGAAAAAAAGAACTGGAAATGAATACCTCCTGCTCGACATGTTTTTTTACAAAATTTGACGGCCATGCAACGAATGTTCCAACAGCTTTTTCCACCGTATGAATGTCTTCATCGTCATTTGGCATGGGCAGCTCAGCGCTCGACTCATGATCTATGTTAATCGACACTTTGATATGACCGGTTGGAATTGGTCTGGAGTGTAGCGTGTCTTTCTGCATATTGAACGCTGTATCCCTCGCTACAAGGCGATGGGTGGGAGTTGACAGATATAAATCACAGTCATTTTCATCCTGCAGAATATCATTACATGAAAGGTATCAGTGTCTGTGATTCACATCTCACAAAAACGAATATTATAACATTGATTACCTTGGTTAAGTTAGGTCTTTGAGGGGAATGGCTCGCCTCAAAGCTGGTGAGGGGTGTATCTTCTCGCGGGGGTTGTTCTTGAGTTGTTTGTTCTCTTCGCCTCTCCTCCATAACACTCGTTAGCATCTTTCCCTAAGTTTGGATTAGTTATTCAAGGGTAGCTACTTTATTTCTCATTACATGAAATTCTATAGTTTGTTCATTCTCTTGTTTTTTTTCTGAAAATATGTCCGGGGTGACACCCCAAAACCCACACCTCTGACGCGGCCATACAGTTCTGGCTGTTTCAAGGCCGTTGAAAGTATGTCTGCATCCGGTGTGGGTGTTGTTGATTCTTGTGACGATTTCAAATAGAAAATATGAAAAAAATAAGTAAGCATCATTATGTAACAGTGATTTATAGGAAAAAAGTTTATATTATGTCATACTTACACATGTTTCCCACACTTTTTGTGTGTTTTCATCTATCAGTTTCCCCTCTTTATTAACACAAGCCTCCTTCCATAGCACATGACGTGGAATGGAAGTGACTTGAGATTTTGATTCATCAATCTGCATATAAATAGAAATACATGGTTACAGTGTTGTTTTATGTCACATAAAATTATTACAGTACTTTTAAAATACATACCAATTGTTTTTCAATTGAAGCGTACCCCAACCTTACATTACGGTAGGGGTACGCTGGTTTTGATGCCCGTTCTTTATTTTCAGCACTCAGTTGCTGTTTCATAAATAAAAACCTATCAATCAACGTGATCAATACAAGAAACGTTACACAACGTGTAACCAAACACAATGTACCTAAAAATTCTGTTTCGCACGACGGTTGCAAAACGCATCCCACATTCCTTGAGATATCATGTGTGCATAAAGAGGAGGCGGGTGCGGCTTGATTTTCCCTTCAGCATCTTTCAGATGATGTTTCATTAAAATGTTGTGAAAGCCACTATGAATCCTTCCTGCTAGTCTGAAAACATATTCTTTGTGCGAAACATCTGCTATAAATGCACTCTGCATGAGATGATGAAGGGTTAGTCAATATTTCAATATTTTATTTTATTTTAATAAATTAAATAGATGATATTGTAATGTTACAGTAATCTCTTCCCACATTAATGTTTTCAATCCACAGACAACATGGTGCCACGACTCTACATCAATCGTCACACGTTGTCGACTGATGATTCCAATGTAGCTACTAAACATGGCTTTGTTGTGGTTTACATGCTAGCCTAGCTTATTCCATCCCACCTCATATTTGATTCCTTTTGCTCTTGCCTTAAGGATTTTTTAAAAAACTGTCAAACTACGGCGCACCTGTTTTTTTTGTTTCGTTGGGGTTTCATCACCTACCATTTCCTCAGTTTCTGCATCATCATTATGTTTCTCCGAAGCGCTAGCATCGGCACTGACACCAGCTGCAACAGGTTGAGAGACCTGTTGTATGTCAGCAGTGGGACCAGCTGCAACAGGTTGAGAGACATGTTGTCTCTCAGTAGTGGGACCAGCTGCAACAGGTTGAGAGATGTGTTGTGTCTCGGGATTGGGTGCATCAGCAGGTAAAGAAGTCATTATCTGCAGAACTGGTTTAAAATTTAAGTTAGATCACATAAAAGCAGCAGCGAACAGATAATAACATAATGTAACACAATCTATATTACAATAAAAATCAATAACCTGATTATTGAACTCCCTTTTTTTAAAGGTTGAAGGGATTTGACCCCTATATCAACTATCCATATCCCTTCATTGTGGTCTCCTCTAACATACAAAATGTCGTCTACATTTGGACCACTGAGAAATGATTGCTAAGTCCCAATGAAAGGGTCATCTTCCATTCAATTTTCATCTGACCCTTCAGCTGTTTTGGTCGATAACAGAACAATTGACCAGTTTTGGTTTGCGGGATGTGGAACATAAAATACTTTCACTGCCTGTGATGCCATTATAAATGGTTCATCTTTCTCTCCTTCCTTACTGAAATCAACTTTCACGAATCCCAAATCATCTATTTTAACAGCACTCCTGTTATCAACCCACTTGCATTGAGATATCGGAACTTGAAATTCCGTATAATCCAACTCCCATATTTGTTTGATGATGCCAAATTATGACATATTCACATAAATTGGATTTTTGTCCTTAGCACCGGAAACATGCATCGCTTCAGCCACAAGTGTAACCCCACTATTCTGCATGGTACTATCTTCATCATGTTCATTAGTATAAAATGTATAACCATTAACTACATAATAATTTTAAGATAATGCATACACACTTGTTCCTTCGGCTAGCCATCAAAGTCGTTCCGAAATTGACTTTGGATTTTCATCTGTCTTCTTAAAAATATGATCTCGAAACCATCCTATAAACTGTCGATTATGTATAGCTGATATCCATTTTTCAGCCCTTGATGGATTCAAATGCCTAAGAATTTTTTTGTGGATTTCAACATATGGGTCAACGTCGAAACTATTTTTCAAAACATAAAGGTGGGCCTGCTCCCGATCTGTAATATTGATTGTGACAACCTTTCTTCCAGAAATTCCTTCACCCTCAAGCCGCCCAGTGTGACGAGATTTAGGTAAGCCAATTATTTACACACCAGAAAAGTATTCGGTACAGAATTCAACGGCTTCCTCAACAATATATCGCTCTGCAATACAACCCTCTAGCCGACTTCGATTTTTGACATACCCATTCAAAATCATCATATACCATTCAATGGGGTACATCCATCTGTAATGTACAGGACCACATAGTCGAATCTCTCTCACTAAGTGGACAATCAAATGAACCATCATATCAAAAAATGAAGGCGGGAAGAACATTTCTAATTCACATAATATGACGGAAATTTCTTTTTCCATTGCTGGCAATTTCGCCAGGTCTATAACTTTGCTGCATATAGCTTTGAAGAAGAAATAGAGTTTCATTAATGTATGGTGGGCATTCTTGGGAAAAATGAAAAGTAAAGCAATTGGAATGAGATTTTGCATCAAAACATGACAGTCATGTGATTTCAGACCTTTTAACTTCAAGTCACTCATTGACACAATGTTACTGATATTTGACGAATACCCCTCTGGAACCTTTAAGTCATTCAAGAAGTTGCAAAACTAATATCTCTCCTGCCTGGAAAGAGTGTAAGCAGCAGGAGGAAGAAATGTTCATTTTTCACCCTTCACTGTTGCCAACTCTTCTCGTATTCCCATCTCAACCATGTCCAACCTAGCCTTAATTCCATCTTTTGTTTTTCCAGATGTATTTAGCAACGTGCCGATAACACTATCAAATACATTTTTTTCTATATGCATAACATCAATAAAATGTCTTACATACAGAAAATTCCAGTATTGTAATTGAAAAAAATTGATCTGTTTTTCCAACCGATTTTCGTAAGGTTTTTTGAATCCGGTTTACCAAAATTAGTGTCCACATTTTTAACTTTATCAAATAATTGATCGCCTGTTAGTGGAGATGGTGGTGTACATTCTTCTGAACTTCCATCGAATGATGTCTTCCAAGAACGATACTTATGTCGTCGCGGTATAAATCTGCGATGTCCTAGAAACACGGTTTTCGATGAATGTTTCAACCTAATTGATTGTGTACCTTCTTCGCAAACGGGACAACCTTGAGTTCCTTTAATGCTATATCCTGAAAAATTTCCATAAGCAGGGAATTCATTTATCCCATACAACATGACTCTCAAAGTGAAATATTCCTTTCCATAAGAATCATACAATGTAACACCTAAATCCCACAATAATTTCAAATCTTCGATAAATGGTGCTAAATAAACATCAATATCATTACCCCGTTGTTTTGGTCCTGATATAAGCATAGATAACATGATGTATTTTTGTTTCATGCATAACCACGGTGGTAAGTTTTAATTTATCAACATAACTAACCATGTACTGTGACTGTTGCTTTGAAAACCAAAAGGATTCACTCCATCTGTAGATAACGCAAGACGAAGGTTTATCGACTCGTTTCCAAATTCAGGATACTCATGATCGATTCTCTTCCACTGAGGAGAGTCTACCGGGTGACGTAGTATCCCATCTTTAATTCTTGTATCTGCATGCCATGTTAATTGTTCTGCAGTCTCCTTACTTCCATATAGGCATCTAAACCTTGGAATGATTGGAAAGTACCATACAACTTTAGTAGGACTAGATTCATCTTTCTTGTATTGAGAAGCACCACAATTTGGGAATTCTTTAAGTGATTTGTGGTCCTTGCGAAACAGTATACAATCATTTGGGAAGGCGTGTATTCTTTCAGAGATCATACCCATAGAGTGTAGCATTCGTTTGGAATCGTATGTTCGTCTTGGGAGCTCATTGTCTTCTGGGAGCATGTCATTCAAAGGGGCAAGTAGTTTCGTAAAACAGTCGTCACTCCACCCGTTATCTGCTTTCAAATTATACAGCTTCAGTATGGCTGACAATGCTGTATATTTAGTGCAACCAGCATACAATGGCGTCTTTGTAAAACTTTTTAAGTTCTCAAACAATTTTGGGCAATCACGAAGTTCATCTTCGAAGGCCCTTGTCATTTTCTCAATACGATCTTCATCATCAATCACATCTGTAATCACATCCTCCATACGGTCATCTTCATTGTTCATGTTTGTAATCATATCAGATGATCCATAAAACGCAGTGTCACCCCTGTCACTACTTACATTCGTTGTTTCCCCATGTTTATTCCAACATGTATAACTTTGATCTATTCCGTGACAGATCAAGTGTACTTCCAACTCATATGGACTAATGTTTTTTGAATAACAACAGCGTAAACACAGACAAGGATTTGAGGAGGTCACATGCATGATCTTTTGCAAACTTGTTAAATTCTATCACGCCTTTTTCATACTCTTTTTTCAACCGATTGGCATTCATCCATTCTTTATTTATATTCATCCTATTTAAAATCCATAGGATGAGTATATAGGTTAGAGGAGAAATGACTTCTCGATCCTTTTCTGGATAACCTAGAACTCCTTCCAAGGAAATAATGTGACCACGAAACAATACTTCTTAAACAAAATATGGGGAATTTATAATATTGTAATAATTACAAAGCTCTCTAAAAACACCCAAAACAACCTCCAGATTATCGGAGTACTCCTCCTATATATTGTAATACACCAAGAAGTATTCTAAAAAACGAAAATGGAGGTGTCTAGAAAGATATTAAAGATCTAGTTCATCAGTTCCATGAAATAGATAGAACATTGTTGATCCCAAATAGAATTCATAAATGCTTTAAATTTATATATCGACTTTAAAAATATATCTTTTGATCAGCCTCTTCCAAAACCCTCAACTATTGGTACCCTGATCTCTAGAAAATTTTCAAAAACCAATAGAACCTTATAAGATGGTCAAACAAATCATCAATTATAGGAAATATGTAATTATTCATTACTGTCACCTGGCTATGACTACGGTAGACTGTTAAAATTAATAGGCTATGATATGACTTCATTGAAAACATAATTGGAAAATTTCATAGTGACATGATCATATAGATAGAACCATTTCCCTAAAGATCTTCTAGCTGATCTTTTAGCTCCTCTAAATCGGCCAGAGCCTTATGATGTGATGGAATGGAAAATGGGATCTTCCTGTGAAGAAAATAGATAGAAAACGCAAACAATCATTGGGGAGGTTATCCCATGAAGTCCTCTAGAAATGATTTTGTGTACTTTTCCATGACCACTGAAATTTCACATGAAGAACACTTCTCAACAACCCCAAGGAAAACCTTGGAAAAATGACATGATATGAACCATAACATAGAAGCAACTTGTCATACCCTCCATGGTTATAGATCACAATCTCCATAAAAGACATGGAATATCTTGTTAAGAGTAAGTAACTGAACCCAATCAAGGGTTGTGTGACCACACCCCACCATGAGTAGTATCCCTTTAGTTATGTGATTCTTTATCCATTGTTGTTTATTTGATCATTTGTATATGTATGAGTAGTATCTCTATCATAAATTGTATTTGTGGTGTTAATGTGTCAAATTTTGGGATATAATGTGCTTTATTTTAATTGATGCGCTTGTTTGTATTTTTAATATGTATATTAATTTATCAATGCAACCCAAGTGGGGGATGTTAAATCTAAATTATGTGTCTTTAATAAGATAAAATTAATATGACGTGTTAATTAAATACAACAATTCATTGATTTCTGGGTTACTCTACATTCATGGTTTAATGCATTGATATTTCGTATACCACGCATTAGTGAATATTAAACATTGAATTTTATTTGAATGATACACGATGGATTAAATCATATAATATTTAGTTAATGAAAGGTTATTATATCCTCATTTATAAAATCCTATTTAAACTGTTGCTCTGTCAAATGGTTTTTGTGTGTGTGACATAATTATGAACAACTTGGTAGAAAGAGATAAGTATGTCTTCATTTGTCGTTTGAAGTAAAGAAATGTCATTATTCAACATAAGTAATAGACACATAAAAGATTCATGTTATTGTGTTTACAATTATCATTTTATGACATATTATAATCTTATATCTTGAATCACTGATTAATTAGGGCTAATCCATAATTGCTATTTTCTAACATAAATAAGATCATTTAATATTATTTTATATTTTTGTAAATTAGTATTTAAATGAAATAATTAATTTATAAAATTAAATTTAAAATCAAGATTTTAAATTAGTATTTAAATGAAATAATTAATTTATAGAGATACTACTCATACATATACAAATGATCATACAATTTATGATAGAGATACTACTCATGAATCTTTTTTTGGAGTGTGTTGTTCTGATCGTGAAGGGTGGAAATTGTGCTAGTGTCGTCTGTTTATGGTTAACGCTATTAAATGGACCAAAAGTACTAGTTCATGAAGGAAGAGGATCACGAAGGTGCTTATGCATGGTGGTTGTAAATGCATAGATGCCGGTTTGTGATGGGTGAGATGGCAAGGGTGTGGTTCACACCGGGATTGCAAAGTAGTGGTTTGTTATGGAAGTGATCACGTAGGGGCAGGTTCGTGCTGGGTTTTTGGTTTGGGTAGTGGAGCCTGTTCATGTAGGGACTGGTTCGTGTAGGGTCTGGTTCATGCTGGGCCTTGGTTCGCATAGTGGAGTTTGTTCGCGTTGAGGCAGGTTTGTGATGGGTTTCGGTTCGCACAATTGATCTTTGTTTGCGAGTGGGGAGTTATGCGGGTGTAGGGGTCTCGGTTCGTGCAAGGGAGTTTACTCTGGTTTGCATAGGAAAGTGTTGGTCACATTGAGGAGTTTCGTATGTGAAAGGGGTGGGATTGTTAAGGGTTTTTCTCGTGAAGGATTCGAACACACAAGGTGGTTTTTGTAGAGGAGATCAGCATTATGTTGGATCGCGAAGGGGTTGTCTCGTGCAAGTATCGGATCGTGAAGGATTTGTTCGTGAATGATTTGTATGAATTGGAAATTCTCATGTAGGGTGAGGCTCGCAAAGAATTGGGTCCACGGAAGACGTGGTTTGGGAAGGGATGACATGTAATGGGTCTGGTTCACGAAAGATTCCGCTTGTGCTGAGTGTGTCTGTAGTGGGGTGTGAGCTTTATGGGTTTGATCATGGAGGGTGGACTCGTGGTGGGGTGTGGTCACACAAACAATGATTTATAAGGTAGTTGTCGGTGACTGGTGATTCCCTCTCACATCAATACCTTGGGAAACACCTAAAAATAGGTTGGTAGACATAGAACAATAAGAATAAATCTGATGTATTTCCTCAAACCCATCTCAAAATTAATAGCCATAAGATAATCGTTCATGGGGAGATAAAGAGATACATGAACCAAATGAAAACGACAAAACATAAGAATAACTAAATAAATCTAATGAAGTAGTGGGAAATCATAAAAACAACCCATAGTCAGGATCAAAACAAAACCACAATCCCAAACCACCCATGGAAACTGAAGATTCAACATGAAGAATAGTTTTCCAAACACTTAACCATTCCAAAGATAATTAATTCATGAAAATTCAATTTGAATCACCTTAAGGAGGAGGACCCGGTGGCGGAGGAGAAGGAGGTGTCGACAGCGGGGGAACCAGAGGCAGCGCGGATGCAGCGCGGAGGCAGGGCGGAGGCAGCGGAGGAGGAGGATGAGTAGGAGGAGGAGGCCGCAGTGGAGGAGGTGGCAGGGGAGTAGGAAGAGGAGGAGGAGGTGCCGGTGGAGGAGGAGGAGTATGAGTCCGCGGACTAGGAGGAGGAGGAGGAACCGCCGGTGGAGGAGGAGGAGGACGAGGCCGCGGTGGAGGAGGAGGCGGCGGCTGGAGGAGGAGGAGGCGGCAGCCAAAGGAGGAGGATAAGTACGAGGAGAAGGAGGAGGCGGCAGCCGCGGCGGCGGAGGAGGAGGCGGCAGCAGCGGCGGCCGCGGCGGAGGAGGAGGAGGCGGCGGCAGCGGCGCAGAGGAGGGCTTCCGCGAGTGCTTGACCGGGTGCAGGGAGGAGGAAGAGGACCCGCGGGTTTTTAACAAATCCGCATGAGCCTTTATCAGTGCTAGTAAAAAGCGCTGATAAAGGGTGTCTTTATCAGTGCTAAAATGAAATGCGCTGATAAATACAACCTTTATCAGCGCTTTTTTAACGCTGATAAAGGTAGGCGCATGCCTTGCCCAGTTTTGTGGTAGTGCTTGTTGTTTCTTCTCCCTTTTATTTTTTGAAGGGTTTGACATATGTTCTTATATCTGGGCCTGAGATTTGGAGTATGGATGTGCTTCATCCATCTAGGGTAATAGATGGATGGGTATCCTCCTCCAGATCAGGATTCAGTATATTAGTTTAGTCCTGCTTCTTTTACATTATTTGATAATCCCCAGATGAAAAATATTATCATAGTTGATTAATTCAACTCAAAGAGGGTGCCAAAATAAGATTAGGATTGAAACCTTCATTCTTCCCATAAATCATAATGAATAATTTTTTGTGGAATATAATAGGTCTCAACACTCTTGGTAATAAAAGGGAGGTTTATGACTTTATTCTTTCTCATAAGTTGTCTTGTTTGGGTATTGTTGAAACTAAAGTTAAAAGAGGGACCATGGATTTTATTGTGAGTAATATTGTTCAAGGATGGAGTTTTTCTTATAATCTGTATTTTTCCTCCCTCCTAGTGCATTTTGGGATTATATAATCCTTTTTTTGATTGTTGAGTCCTAGTTTTAATCCTTTCAATTTTTTGAATGTAGTATTAGGGAGATCAAGTTGGATGTTTCCTACTTGGTCTCCTTTATTTATGGATCCAATTATTTTTTTGGGATTAAGGGATCTACAGGTGGATATTTATTGTAGGGTTTTTCTTGGTTCATATGTCACTCATATTTTTATTGGACACTTCAATCTACTAAGGTTCTTGGAGGATAAATGTGGTAGTTGTTTGGAATGGTTCTCTTCTAAGGAAGAATGAAATTTAGGTATTGTTGACTCTATCTTTAAGGTTCTTCACTATTTCAGGATGAGGTATTATTTGAGGAAGTTAAACATAAGAGTTTTGAGGAAGATGTATAGCTCATTGTTCAAATTTTCATGGATGTCTATATTTTCTTCTTCAATTATTGATTTCCTTCCATTTAGTTTTTATGATCATACCCCTATTGTTAACAAATTAGGGAAAGGTTGGAGTCAGGGAAGTTTCCATTTAATTTTTTAATAATTGGGTGGATTATTATGGGTTTTATTATTTTATTTCTACTTCATGTAATATTGGGGTATTGTGTTCTAAAGCGTACCAAGTTTACCAAAATCTCAAGAATGCGAATAAGGATCTCCAAAACATCCATTACCAAGTTTATCCTCAACATTAATCAGATATTTCTATTCTTAAATTATAATTAGTGTATTTCTATAATTAATTTGTGATTAATGACCAATTTTATGTCTGAATCTAAAGTAAATTTATGTGTAATGTGAGGTTAAAGGCCATGAATCTAAAGGATTCTCTTTTGGAACGAAAAAATAGGGTCTAATGTATTAAGAAAGGGGACCTTAATTTAGATTTCTTTTTCAATTCTGTTAAGTTCATGTTAAATTCATCAAAGTTGGGCATTCTTCTCAGTATGAATGGTTCCATTATTACGGATTTGGGTGATATTTTTTTTGAAATTGTTGAGTTATTTAAATATCCGGTTGTGTATACTCATTCCTTGGATAATTTGGAAAGATATATTCTTTGTTCCTTTATATCTCTTTATATTTACCATCCATCTTGTGAGATTCTAGAAAAATCAGCGGTGTTGAAGGATATTTAACGAGAAATGATTTCTCTTCATTATAGTAAATATCTTGGGCTATATGGTCTGAATTATTTTTCTTTCACAATTCTTGGCCTATAGTTTGTTCTAATGTGACTGAGGTGATTTTTGAAAATTTCAATTTTGGGAATCTATTGTGGGAAGCTAATGGTTGGATTAAATCCTTGATTCCCAAGGTTCCAAATGCTTGTTATATATCCTATCTGAGGTATATATCATGTTACAATACTATCTATAATTCAATTTTAAATATTTTATCATCCATATTGAGATTGGTGTTTCTAGTTTCATTAATATGTCTCAATCAATTTTCATTCAGGGGTGAATTATTTATGATAATATTATTCTTTATTGGGTGCTGATGTAACGCCCCGACCCCAGCTACCCAGAGTCGGTGCATTATTACATAACATTGGCATGATCACAAGAAAGATCAAATCTCGAAAGACCGATTGGTTTAGTAGCCTTGGAAACACTACATATATTCATAGGTTTTACATTACATCATAAAATGAAAAACTACTACAACAACATAAAGTCTCCATAATCCACACTCATATCCCCACATAATATCCCTGCAGGTCATTCATAATTTACTTCTTCACTTCCTGG
Organism: Viscum album; assembly: GCA_963277665.1. NCBI lineage: Eukaryota > Viridiplantae > Streptophyta > Magnoliopsida > Santalales > Viscaceae > Viscum > Viscum album. The sequence continues at coordinate 124,944,731 of OY728156.1, forward strand.
GAAAAATAAAACATATAAAAGGGGTGAGCTCAAATGCCCAGTAAGGATAACAAAATAGCGGAAACTTTCATAAATAAGAATAAACTTTTAAGGCAATGTATAACTAAAACAAAAGCCTTTCAAACATGAACTTTCAACATGGTATGGCATAAATAAAATGCAATAATGCCATTTACTTATTCACATGGATATTCTACTAATCGAATAATCGCATGCAAAAATCAATAACCACTTTCATAATGTTGGAATGCATAATGTTGAACTTTAATTTCTTTGTCAAGGCCTCATCCCAATACCTTGGGGCTAACTGTAACCGGAACCCAACCCGGAGTGCCTTTAATAACCGGACACCAACCCGGAGTGCCTCTAATAACCGGACACCAACCCGGAGTGCCTCTAATAACCGGACACCAACCCGGAGTCCTTCTAATAACCGGAGACCACACCGGAGGGCTTACTTTTACCAGTCCCTAACCTGGAGGGCTTACTTTTACCAGTCCCCAACCTGGAGGGCTTACTTTAACCAGTCCCCAACCTGGAACATACTTGTCCAACACATTCATATGAAGTAAATGTTGAAATATAACATAAACATTATTATTGGAACTAGCATACGAAATGTCAATACATTACTCATAAACCATGAATGCTATATAAATGGCACATCCACAGTCAAACATATCACAAAAATTTATTACAATATGGAAGTTTTGTATCATAATAAATCAACTTCAAATAAGCGTAAAATCCATCAAAGGATGTTGACATAGATGAAATCAAAACACTTTTTAGAGAAATATCTCTTTCTATTTTTGAAACCATTTAAGAGCCATATAAAATAAAACATTTTCTTGAAAATTTTCTTATAAGCTTGTAAGGGAAGCTTTGACGATTTTATAACGGTGGAAAATAACCGCACCCGCCGTATAAGTTAAAAAAACATTCTTATCTTAATTCTGTCGAAAAGGTTAAAAGCACCTTGTTTGGAAAACGACGAAAAGATTCCCTTATAAACCTCTTATAAAAAGTCAAACAAGGGTATAAATTACTTTGACCCATATTATTATAAATATTATAAATGTTTTGAAATACATTTTGAAGGAACATGGACGTGGATGATAACAAGGTCCCAGTAGATAATTATGTATAAACAATCTCGGATAATGAAGAGATTGCGAAATAAATCCTTACCTTGTACTTTTCCTTTGTTGGGGTCGGTTAACCTCCTGTATAATGGTGAAATAATTGTTATTAAATTATACAAGAATCATATACATTAATATGATATCATATATGATCTTTTAACATTGCTTTATTAATAATATCTTAGTATTATCGTCGTTTCAGGTGATAATCGATTCGTTCTTCTTAAATGTTTGGTTACGTAAGACATGTTTGTAATGGATAGATTAAATCTTATTCATAATCAGAATGATATTAACATTATTTTTAACCCTAAAATGAGAATAAGACTTGAATGGATACGATGGAGGATGGATCTCACCGCGTTCGTGGAGACGGTAGTCCGTACGTACGCACGAACGCTACTTCCATTTAATTTTTATTTTAAAAGAATTGAATCCAAATGATACATAGGTATATTAATATTCCAGTATAATATAATATTTTATATATGTTACTTAAGTTCATTAACACCATCCTTTATACGTTCCATGTGTGGTATGAACGAGTCATATCATTTTAAGGGGGCGGTAGTCCGCACTTCCTCAAATGAAATTATCGTATGTATATACAACATGAAACGAATAATGGTATGAAATAAAATGGAATTACAGAAGCTTATATATAAAATATATATCATTAATATCATATTTAATTACAGTGCCATCATAATGGCCACCATGAGAGGCGGTAATATGTATTTGAACAATCATCGTTTCGTGAGGCGTTAGTTTGCCATCCACAGAAACATTATGTTCATCATCCATTAGATGGAGTTGTGTGTATGTGTTGTTCTAATCCTTCTTATAACAACATCCTAGTATATTGAGGATACTGGTGTTGTTACAAAAGAAAGGAATAAAAAGATTTTGGGGGTTGGAGAAGCAAAATAAATGAAAATAATTTAAGATAAATCGTTACCTTTAATTTAGGTAACTCACTTTGGTTGGAACCAAAGGACTTCTTGAAATGCTTTCTGCCTAAGGGGAAGCTTCAAGGAGGATGAGAGGGATGTGGGGAGCTTCGTTGTGCAGAGTTTGGACGAGCCAAGTGGCTTGAGAGGTGTGAGGAATGAGTAGAAGTGGTCTCTTTTTATAAGGGAGAAGAGGGGCTCTTTAGGAAAGAGTGAAAGTATTACTTTATAATATAATTATATTCGGTTTATAATGGTCCAAAAATCATTGAGGTCGAAGATAAGATGACTAATATTATAAATAACCTCAACCAATAATAATTGGACAGGTTTTAGATAATATTTTAATCATTATAATCTTATTTATTTAAATGATTTATTAATGAGGTAAACATTGCATCATTATTGTGTCATTAATAATTTAAATTATTTGATGTCTAAAAATTATAAATAAAATATCATTATGTAGGAAATCTTTTTAGCTTTCTAATGAATATTTATAATCGAAAATACAACATGTATAACCCTATGTAAAAATTGTTCTTTTAAAAGATGTAAGCTTATGCCATTTTTGTATTCATTTTAACTTAATTAAAATAATGTGTCATTATCACTTACAAGTGGATCAATGGGGTCCCAAAATTAACCAAAAGATGCCCATGGTCGACCATGTATCAACCAATAGGTTTAAGACACGTTTTAGGGTAATTTAGTATTATTATAATATTATTTTTTAACCCTTATTTACCGGATTTACCCTTAACCATGGTAAATAAAATATTTACCGCAGTAATTATTCAAAATGTCTAAAAATAAAAGTCACCTATTTACACAATTTGAACATCCTGATTCAAAATATGGAATCCATTTTTCTAAATTCAAAACACAGAAGTGGCAGAAATTAATTTAAAATTAATTCCCGCTGTCAAAACAAAAAGCGTGTTTTTAAGAGATAATAACTATCCAAAGATTGACACTTGTTTATGTTCGGTTTAATTGTAAAATTATGTCCAATGACCAACATTATATTAAATGGTAAAAATATATTCTAAATATACTTTAAAACCACTCAAATTCACAATTTATCACTATTAATTATTTTGATTAAAAAAGTTGTTTTTAATTAAAATTTAGTAATTTTCACTATTCATCAAAATATGAAAGTTATCCGAAAAGTACCAAAATTTCACCTTAGGCTAAATTTGATATTCTGAATCCAAAAATGAAGTCCATTTTAAAATATAAAATATATATAACTTCAAAAAGTAGGTATTACTATTTATAACAGCTAGTTTGATTGCTGACGGTGTGTTAGAACTCGAAGTTGCGTACAACACACGCTACTGTTTTATTCAAAGGAAAGCGTACCGTGGAAGCTTGGGATGTTTCATTTTAAATTTTTGATGTCCCCATTTAGTCAAAAAGTTTAAAATATTGTATTTAAAAAGGTTTCACTATTAGAAGTTGATAAAAGTGAAATACTGAAAATGAATCTGTTCTTGCAATATGACTAAGAAACTCATAATAGGGATTCTAAAATTATAAGGATTATATAAAGTTCAAAATGTAGTTAATACTATTCATGACCTCTTTTAATGGTGTGATTGAACTCGGTGTTGCGTGTAGTGCAATTTATTGAATTATTTTTAAGAAATAACACACTCTGAAATCCTGGGGTGTTACATTCTCCCCTCCTTCAATAAATTACGTCCTCGCAATTTGAAATTGTTCTTCGAAAATAAAAGGTTGAAAGTAGAAAATATATTTGTGGGAAAACCCACATCGGAAATTGGGTTACTAAAATTTAGTCTTAATATGAGGAAAAGATAAATGAAAGGGTCACCACCAAATTATGATCTCGATTAGGAGAACATTAGTGGAAATTAGAGACATATAATTGGAGGAAAAACTTAAATATTTATAGGTAGTGATTGAGGTCATCAATCACAAACAAGTATAAAATTGAGGTCCTTAAACTCATCAATCTATGGTGATTTGAAGTACCATCGGTTCAACAAAATATAGGGTATTGGGACAACACATTTTTGACATTTCAAAATATCTTAGTTGAAATCCCACATCGAAAAATGAATTAATGAGGCCTCTATTTAAAATAAAGAGTGGAAAGTATGAAGATTACCGAAAATAACACATACTAGGGTTCCATGTAGGAAAATATGGATATGGAAGAGAAATCTAACCATCAATTATCTGATGTAGAGTGGTAGAGAACATGGCTATGAAAAGGCCAACAATCCCAAAGCCATAAATTTGTGATGATTTAAGGTACCATCTAGGACAACATTTTTGTTCTAAGTTTCTATTATTAATGTTGAGGAATTTATTTATGAGATTGGCTAAGATCATAAGGAGATATACTTACTTTATAATTAGAGTTTTGTCCATTAATAAATTTCTACCATAAACTCATCTTTCACTCGTAAAAAAAATTATATTTATACTATTCGTACAGGGTTCCAAAATAAACGAATTTATAATTCATCTACCAGATCTTTTAAAAAAACTACATTATTTAATCCAGGACATCTCTTGGGCCAGTGGTAGGTGATACACCCTTGTCGCCCTTCGGTTGCGGGTTCAAGTCTCGTGGCCTTGCCGGACGCAACAGGTTGCTGCCCGACCTCCGGGTTGTCCTTTTATGGCAATCCAAAATAATCCAAATAAGAACTATCCAAAATAATTATATCCAAACTCACAGTCCAACATTTATAAGGAAGGTAAACATAATATAGATCCTTTTTACCCCGTAATAGCATATAAATACCTTCATCATCTATTACCATATTCCTTATTGATTACATTCATGATCCCTTATTCCATATAGAATACTGGATATACTTCATTAATCCAAAAATTTTTTAAACCCCAAAAATGATGGAATATACAAATCATTAATCAGTTCCAAGGTAGTCAAGAATATCCAATATAATTTATCCAAAACAATCACATATTATTCCAAAATCACTACCTCAGTATCAGAACTATATTATGATTTATCATTCTCTCAACCATATATTTTCCAAAAATTTATCCTGCTATTGAGTCACTTTTCTTTGTTCCACACAATCTCAAGTCCTTAATGAAATAGTACTGCAGTACAATCCTTATATACTCCATAATTATTATAACAAGTACATTGTTGATACAACACTCAATTGACATAATCAACATAAGAACTCTAATCATTCCTCTTCATCTGTGGTAGTATCATAACTTGATTATTATCCAATAGCATCATTTGCGTCATAGACTGATGACTGGGACATAGGTTCGCGTAGTGTCCAAACTCCTTGCAAATAAAGCATTGTACATTTGAAACCATTTTCTTACCCTTGCAGTCACGTACTTTGTGCCCTTTTCCTCCACACTTATAACAAACTCTCATTCCTTTCAGGCAAGTTCCAGGGTGTTTCTTTCCACAGTTACCACATATGGGAAAATTCTTCTTTTCCCTCTTCCCTTTATCCATATTTCTCTCTTCCATCCTTTTCTTCTCTTGCTTCCCTTCAAAGCCATAGGACTCAGTAAACTCTTTACTTATCTTATCAATACATGATATTATTTCTTCATATGATGATAATACATGGGAGACTATTTCTCTTATAAATTCTAGCTTAAGACCATGAAAGATATGATCCTTCCTTCTCTTTGAATCATGTGTATTTCTGGAGTTCTCATTCCTTCTACTGGGCAACATTTCTATACCATGGCATAAACTAGATCAGTTTATGAATCAAAACACATAATCCCATACTTATAAAACACTTAACATAAATTGAACTATTTATGGATATAATCCATAATCATAAGAATGTTTTCTTTGAGAAAGTATATACTCATAATCCCTTCAAAATGAGTTGTAATGAAAATGAGAGTTATCCTAAGCATATCCCCCGGGAGTGTCGTAACCAAGAGTGCAACAAGGCCCATTGTCGTGCACCAGTTCCCGTTCGAGTCTAGCTCAAAGCGGTGTTTTCGGGTTTTACCCCTAGGTACATCTGTGCCAGAGCCGCCTCTACCTGCTCGTATCCAGACAGGGATGTATTGCTCGGAAAACTCACAAAATCTCTACGATACCAAAATTCTAGGAAGTTCTTCTATACTAATCCTCAAAGTTCATCTTAGGTCTACGTGCTCTAATCAGATTTTATCTAAATCTAGTTTCCAAGGTTTGTACTAAACTTCCTCTGATACCAACTGTAACGCCCCGACCCCAGCTACCCAGAGTCGGTGCATTATTACATAACATTGGCATGATCACAAGAAAGATCAAATCTCGAAAGACCGATTGGTTTAGTAGCCTTGGAAACACTAGATATATTCATAGGTTTTACATTACATCATAAAATGAAAAACTACTACAACAACATAAAGTATCCATAATCCACACTCATATCCCCACATAATATCCCTATAGGTCATTCATAATTTACTTCTTCACTTCCTGGGAAAAATAAAACATATAAAAGGGGTGAGCTCAAATGCCCAGTAAGGATGACAAAATAGCGGAAACTTTCATAAATAAGAATAAACTTTTAAGGCAATGTATAACTAAAACAAAAGCCTTTCGAACATGAACTTTCAACATGGTATGGCATAAGTAAATTGAAATAATGCCATTTACTTATTCACGTGGATATTCTACTAATCGAATAATCGCATGCAAAAATCAATAACCACTTTCATAATGTTGGAATGCATAATATTGAACTTTAATTTCATTGTCAAGGCCTCATCCCAAGACCTTGGGGCTAACTGTAACCGGACCCCAACCCGGAGTGCCTCTAATAACCGGACACCAACCCGGAGTGCCTCTAATAACCGGACACCAACCCGGAGTCCTTCTAATAACCGGAGACCAAACCGGAGGGCTTACTTTTACCAGTCCCTAACCTGGAGGGCTTACTTTTACCAGTCCCCAACCTGGAGGGCTTACTTTAACCAGTCCCCAACCTGGAACATACTTTTACAACACATTCATATGAAGTAAAGGTTGAAATATAACATAAACATTATTATTGGAACTAGCATATGAAATGTCAATACTTTACTCATAAACCATGAATGCTATATAAATGGCACATCCACAGTCAAACATATCACAAAACTTTATTACAATATGGAAGTTTTGTATCATAATAAATCAACTTCAAATAAGCGTAAAATCCATCAAAGGATGTTGACATAGATGAAATCAAAACACTTTTTAGAGAAATATCTCTTTCTATTTTTGAAACCATACAAGAGCCATATAAAATAAAACATTTTCTTGAAAATGTTCTTATAAGCTTGTAAGGGAAGCTTTGACGATTTTATAACGGCGGAAAATAACCGCACCCGCCGTATAAGTTAAAAAAACATTCTTATCTTAATTCTGTCGAAAAGGTTAAAAGCACCTTGTTTGGAAAACGACGGAAAGATTCCCTTATAAACCTCTTATAAAAAGTCAAACAAGGGTATAAATTACTTTGACCCATATTATTTTAAATATTAGAAATGTTTTGAAATACATTTTGAAGGAACATGGACGTGGATGATAACAAGGTCCCAGTAGATAATTATGTATAAACAATCTCGGATAATGAAGAGATTGCGAAATAAATCCTTACCTTGTACTTTTCCTTTGTTGGGGTCGGTTAACCTCCTGTATAATGGTGAAATAATTGTTATTAAATTATACAAGAATCATATACATTAATATGATACCATATATGATCTTTTAACATTGCTTTATTAATAATATCTTAGTATTATCGTCGTTTCAGGTGATAATCGATTCGTTCTTCTTAAATGTTTGGTTACGTAAGACATGTTTGTAATGGATAGATTAAATCTTAT